>OY728163.1:2003365865-2005865865 GCA_963277665.1 Viscum album | reverse complement strand
ATACAAATTGGTTAGCACAGATACTCAGAAAGGGAAAACAATGGAAACATGTTAACATTAACATGGGCATACGGGTATGATATTGTGATCATAACATTAAAATATCATACCTTTCATATCAAATATCAAATAAATAAATCATGGAATAAATCTTGATAGTTCATTATACATGAATCATAAATAAATGAAGAACTCAATCAATGAAATCATAACATTAGAATAAATCATATAATTATTGTAGAAAAATAAGCATATAATATGATTTCCACAATTTCAAAGGCATCAATGCCAAAACCCTCTTGGTAGTATTGGTTAACTCCCCATACCATCATGGTTGTCATGGTAATATTTCATTTATATATTAGTATCATTATATTACTTCTCATACCATCTTGGTAGTCATGTTTCACTCCCATGGCCATTATAGTAGTCAAGGTTTACTCCCAAGACCATCTTAGTCTATCTCATGAGATATAAATCTTTATCCAATGAATTGGAGGGAAATATATATCTCACCCATATCATAATGAAATAATACATATATGGTCCATTAAAATAAAAAAAATTCATAATACATGAAATGAAATTTGTATCATAAACATGTAATCATATCATATACTGTGCGAAAAGATACAAACTCATAATCATTTCATCAAAAATAATACCCATGAAAGAAAAACAGATTTCATAAACATATGACCTGTGAAAGAAAAATAGGTTTCATAAAGGCCTTGAAATCATCATAAACCATTAATACAATGAATATGAATATAACCATTATGTCACTACCAATATAGGCTTGAGTAACATTAATAGATGATATCTTATATTAGAAATATTTTTGAAAGCTCCTTTAAAAACACTTATTAGGAAAAATATCCATCCTATTTGAAAAAATATTTTTAAAACAAAAAACATTTTAAAAATTATATAATATGTAAATAGACTTGAAATTTTTTTTATTATTTTTTAAAACATTTTGAAAACTATTTTTCTTTAGAACTTATAAAGAAGTTTGAAACCCATTTCAGAATGGTTTTCATTAAGAACATATAAAAGACTCTTAAAAACCATTTTTAAACATAATTTCATTTAAAAAAAATCCTATAATGGGTAAGTTATTACCCATATATATAAGAATAAAATATATTCAAGCGAAGTATATACACTACACAAAATAAATGAGCGGTGAATAAGGCATATATCTCATAGTAATAAAGAGTGAGATGAAATTCCAATACCGTATGTTCTGACTCTCTTCATACTTATTCGAAACTTCTATATAATAAATATTAATTTATTATATATATATCCCACAACCATATTATTATATATAATACCATATATTTTTTTATTAATACTTTATATTACCCACCCTTTTACACTTTTATGTTAATTTTTCTCTTCAGGTAATATTCGCTCTGTTCTTCGTATGTGTATTAATTTGATATATCATGGGTCTTTATATTTATATCATGATTTAGATAATGTAAAAAATGATTTAAATATAATTTATATTTATTATCTGTGTATTATAATAATCCATATAATATATAATTTTCAAACAAAATACACTGTTCATGGAGATGGTAAGTTGTATGTATGCATGGACACAATTTTTGTTTAATAGCCATATAGAAAGAACCAATGTAAATGACATTATGTAAATATGTATATATTTATATATCACTTTAGTATCATTAATATTTCATTAATATCATTTATTTGTACTAAATCAATCCATAATACATTCTATGTGATGTGTGAATGAATCACAACGTTTTTAGGAGGCAGTAGTCCACATGTCCCCAAAGGAAGTTATCGTGTAACCAAAATATGAAAATATTGAATTAATTATTAATATAACATTTCCAAAATACTAAATAGGTTACAATACATGAATTTAAATATTATTTTACCAAAAAATGGTTTTAATACCATCCCTTAAGGTGGTAATGGATAAATTAAAAAAATTATTCATAGAGGTGATTAACCAGAAAAAATTGGACCACAATTTTATTTCGTCGAATAAGAGGAGTAGATAATTGAAATGGATATGAGATATTCTATTAAAAACATAAAACTCTAGTATATAAATTATTCTAGTGTTATCAAGAATCTATGGATGAATTATTTGTGGAGAATGTAGAAAAAGAGAAGAAATTTTGAGAGATACTTTGAGAAAATAATCTCATGCATATACCCTCCTTGAAAGACTTTTGAGGGCCTCATATTTGTTATTTTGGGGAGAAAATAAGCACATGGACGTTGGGATATTTAGTAGGATAGGTTTGTACATATATTTAATGATTTAAGAGGCTTTGTTGGTTGAAATGGGGAGGTGAGGGTTGTTATTTATACTTGAGGAGAGGTGGGTTAAATGATTAAATTATTGATTATTTTATATACAAATCTAACAACATTGAGGTGGAATTATTAAAAATTAATTAGAAATTCAATTAATTTTTAATCGATTTTTAGAGTTGATCAGCACCTCATCAAACCATTAAATTTTCTAGTTTTTTTGTTATTTTAAACCCTTACTCTTTTACAATTATAATTTTCTATTTTTTACCTATTCCACGGAAAATAATATTTTAACCACGGTTAGAGTTTTATAAAAAAATAATTTGACATTAATAAAAAATTGGGGTCCTCTGATTCCAAATAATGAATCTTTTTTTACTTAATTTGATTCATATAATTTGGAAATACTGATTTAAAATTAATTTCGCAGACAAAATGAAAATGTGGGATTTAAAGTGAAATATTTAAAAGTCTAAAATATTTCTATAAATAATTTCAATAAGAAATTGAATATCATGACCAAATTTAGATTTATTGATAGAAATATTATCTAATTAAACTTTTAAAAAAATTAAAAATATTATTCAGCCTTAAAAGTGTCACATATCGTCCTGACTAACCACTAAACTGGTAGACCGACTGATTTCCACATGACCTCAAGCATGTCTCCCTATATGCCAGAGGCTGGTAAATAGTAGGGAGGATGTATGAATTGTTATTAGTGAGACTATACCCTCAAATATATAGTTAAAAATGATAAACAAAGAGTAATATCACGAAACAGATATCAGAGGATTTAGTATAATGAAATAAATAAAGACATTGTTGGTGAACAAATATATGGAGAGGAGGAGAAAATGAAAATAAAAAACCACTTTGATATTGGCTACCTCACGAAGATTGTTCGTAGAGCCCCATAGTCCCATGACCAATGTGAAGCCGCCTCTTTCTTGTACACTATAAATCAATGAGGCATGAGGCTCTATAATCCCAAAAATATGTTTGTGAATCCACCATGAAGCAAAGAGGAAAGATTATTTGTGGTTATGAAAATGTCCCACGTGGATTCACATCACATATTCCCTACTTCATGCCACCTCACACATATAAATATCGGGCTCCCCATGAGCCCAATGAAAGTATCCTTTGACTTTTCTCTTTCTCATCTCTGAAATCACAAAGCACTTTCTACTCTATGAAAAAATGAGCTCCTTGAGGTACTTTTGCATCGCGAAGTTCATTTACTTTGGATTTAACAAAATCCCTCTTCAAGTAGGGATTCCCTTTGCAAAGACCATGGGCCTTATCAAATGAAGGATATCACTAATGGGACTTAGTTATTCTCAAAGAACTGGTGCTTTGTGATATACCTTCCATTCACATGTAAACCACATTCTAAGGTAGGGTCATAATGCTTCATGAGGTACACTGCTTCACGGTGTTATGCCTTGCAAGGTGCCCTTGCTTCGCAAAGCCCTACTCCACGAGAGACTTTCATCTTTGTGAAGCACCCCCCATGTGAACCTATTACCTATGTCAAGGAATGGCCACCACCCTTTGTGAAGTATACACCATCATGAATACAATGTACTACATGGAGCACCAGAGCTTTATGAGGCCTCTTCCTGTGAACCCCATTGCTCTGCAAACCCTTTTCCTGTACGACCCCCCAAGTCTGTACGAAGTGACTTCCAAGTCCCTTGGGTGGTGTTTCACATTGAATTTCATAGCCTCATAATTCTCCACATTGGCACACTAATGGTTATTTCTTGTCCTCTTAGCCACGCTAACGTGGACCCCTCAGTGGATCACTCCACAACACCCCCTCACAATGGCATTATTGGTGCCTTCCCTTCGCCAAGTGTTCAATTGTGATGGTTATATAAGTCATGGGGGTTCATAGTGAACCATCCTCTTCCGAGCTACATGATGTTAATATTCCAATCACCATCGTACCTAGAACACGACATTAAATTGTGGCCCCTCCCCATGCTTCATACGCGGGGTGCCCCATCTCAGACATTCTCTATGCTTGATCATCTCTATGTGAGTGAAATATTACCCACATGTAAGGAGATCATCTTTGTTTGAGTGAATCTTATCTGTGGGAGAGTTCAACCATCTTGTTATAATCCCCAATCCTTTCTTGCAGGAGGCAGCACCCATGACCCTCCTTTCCTCTTTTGTGCCAAAGGCTGGAGTCGAGAGGGGTACATAGACCTTTGTTATCATATACCTCTCCCTCTGGGATATGTCTCCATTGGGACTCCATCCTGGGATAAGTCCAAATATCCATCTCCCTGGGCTTCTATCCATGCATAAGCCTTAGTTTATTCTTTGGGCTACTAACCACATGTAAGCCCCACTGCACTTCCCACAAATGCTCAGTTCGCGACATAATCACCAGGTCTTTGCTGCCTCTTGTTTCTTATACCGATCATGACTCATGTGGTATTATAGTAAGAATAGACCATGGAATCCTTCTTTGGTCTTCCTTAGCATGTAATCCCCAAATACCCATCCTAAACTACATGGAATTTGATTTTTCCAAGTCAAGGATTGTAGTAATCCTCTATGAGGTTCAAGCCCAACACCTACCACCTTTTGTTCCAACATAATGATAAACTATGTACATTTAAACTATGTGGGTTTGTCCCTGTCTCCTAGGAAAGGTACATATGAAGCCTTACAAAGGTTCAATCTCAATCAATGGTAAGTCGTTGTACCCCAATCAGCGGTAATCCATTGTATTCTATCCAGCAGTAAGACTTTGTTAGCCCCACATGATGGTAGGTAGTCATAAGATGAACTACATGGGTTTGATCCCTTTCTCTATGACATGGTACGTATGATTCAACCATTAGGTGCCACCCCTAACGCTGGTAAACTTTTGTGTTCCCCTCTATTAGGACCCACATCTCTGGTCCGCCCCTCGAGATTCGGACCAACCCGATCTGCTAACCACATGTAAGCCCTAGTATATGTCCAGGCCACTGCCCACTCCACACACCTCAATTCTATACCCCATCCTGAACTACATGAACATTGATCCTTTACAAGGCAAGTTATATATGGAGCCTCCATGAGGATCAAGCCCGACACCTAATGGTCCCGACCATTTCATGTCGATTCACCAACCACTCCTAATCAACATGGACTTTGATCCTTGCCAAGGCAAGGTGCGTAGGAAACATCTTTGAAGCTCAATTCCATCACATATTTTTCCCGACCACTACACATCATTCCATCCTCATATTCCATGATGTTAAACTATATTCCCGCTTTTCATCTAACATGATTCTAAACTGTGTACTTATGAACCATGCGGTGTTGAACCCTGTCTCATAAGAATGGTCTGTAAGAAGCCTTCCTGAGGTTCAATCCCAATCAGTGCTAAGCCATTGTACCCCAATCAGTGGTAAACCATTTTATTTCATCTAGTGGTAAGACATTTTCAGTCCCACAGGATGGTAACCCATCATAATATGGACTATGTGGTTTTGATCCCTGTCCCCTAGACAAGTTATTTAGGATTCCTCCATGAGGTTCAACCCCAAATACTAGTAAACTTTGGTGTTCTCCCCTACTGGGACACACATCTCTGGTCTTCCCCAGGAGCATTAGTCCAACTCGGGATGCTAACCACGCATAATCCCTAGTATTTCATCGGGTTACTATACTCTGCGAACACCTCGATTCTATACCCACATCCTGAACTATGAGGACTTTGATCATTTCTAATGGAAGGTATTTAGGAAGCCTCCCTCAGGTTCAAGATCGACACCTTCTGGTCCCAACCCCTTCATGTAAGTTCACTAAAATCTTCTGAACTATGTTAACTTTGATCTTTTCCATGTAAAGGTACATAGGAAGACTCCCTAAGGTTCAAGACCAACACCTAAATTACCCAACTGCTTCACTTCGGTTCCCCTTCATCCTGCTTGACATTAAACTATGCCCCCCCTTTTATCTTTTAAGATGTTAAACTATACCCATTTGAACTATGTGGACTTTGATCCTTGTATCATAGACAAGGTACATAGGAAGCCTCCATGAGGTTCATTCACATCCAAGAGTAAGTCGTTATGTTCCCCAAATGAAGGTAAGACATTGTGTTCCCCAACCAGTGGTAAGCTATTGTCAACCCCAAACAGTGGTAAGACATTGTAGTCCACAATTGATGGTAAGCCATTGTAGTCCCCTTAGTAGGGACCCACATCTCTATTCTACCCCTCTAGCATCAGACCATCCTCAGGCTATTAACCACACATAATCCATAGCATGTTAACGGGTCGATATCCACTGCGTACACCTCGATTCTATGCCCCCATCCAAAACTATGTTGACTTTGATCCTTGCCAAGGAAAGGTACGTTGGAAGCATCCCTGAGGTTCAAGACCATAACCCATGTAACATCCTGGTCTTTCCTTCAATCCATTGTGTTTCTGGAAGGTCATTCCCTAACCAAGAGGTTCTACTTCCACTAGGCCCTATCTATACTGGTCACCTATTTAGGTGTCCCATTTCCCAATCGAACTACGTGTACATTGATTCCCTACCAGAGGGATACGTAGGATGTCACTTTGAGGGGAAATCCCCACATCACCATCTCTCTTATGGTGGTCTGATCACATTATCCATTCCCTGAACTAAATTATCCATATCCATCCGAATTCTTACTCACGTTACCACATCCCGATGGGATCATGAAACGCATTTTATCACTTCTCCAAGTAGAAACGGGGTAACTAATAATGCATTATCCCAATCATCAGCGATCCCTTCAGGGGTCACATCCATCTGATCCACTCTTGTTAGTGTTCTGATTACTCTGATCTATCTCCACTAGAAGTTAAACTAAGGGAATACCTTATGTTAGACATGGGATGTTGAGGAAAACCTCGTAGAAATGATTATGGCATTAAATTACCCGCATTCGATGTGGGATACCTCAGGCTTCTGCACCCTCTAGAAGCTCTATAATAATTCAAGAAACCCAGACGTGTTATTGTTGCAATGTCCAAACATGACAGTGATGTGCAACATGACTACTCTCATGACCAAAGGTTGTTTCCCTAACCGGACCCCTTAGAACTTCCTGAAAGAAGTAGTGTAATTACCTTACATCCATGAAGACATAGAACTAGGAATTGTTCCACAAAAAATGTCTTAATGTCTATGAGGGAGGCCCATAATAGGTAATGAGCTCCGAGGAGGAATCCATGGAAGTAGGAACTGACATCCCATCATCTCGTTTTGATCAAATAGAAAATTTCCCTCAATAGGAGATAGATTCTACATGCCTTTGGATAGTGGGAATACGGGGAAATAGTGGTGAATCCTCCTCTGAATAAGGGAAGGATGCACACCCTAATGAAAGAATCGAAAACAAAAATGGTGAACCCGCTTGATGTTCTTCACCTCAATGTGGAAATTATTAGCGCTCGATACATCGGTGGATTTACGTGACACCAGATCCATGTATCTAAAACCAAGTCATGTCAAACAAATGGTGGGTCTGGCATGAAACTCACCATAAATTAGGGAAGTGGAATGTTGGACATCCTGATCAATGACATTTCCCTCTTTGATCAATCTTACCAACCATGGGAGAACAAATAGTGTTGGGGAAATCGCTTTCCTTCATTCAGCACTAATGGTTAAATCTCCCTGTTTTGTAGGAACCATGTTGCTACAATAGTAAATCAATCACCACCCACCCACCAACGCATGATAAGGGGAAACATCAATGCAAAAATCTTGTGTGGCCCCATCTCTATTGTGAAGGCTTCTACACCCCCACTTGTTGGGTTCCCACCCCCTCTCCCCATCAAAAACATTTCAGAGAAGGGTGATAAATGCATTCATTCGATGATATGAGGATGAGTGGATTATTCCAACCTGGGATATGGCATGTCAAGACTTAGAGACTTCTATGAATCATTGCCACTGTTTCCTCCAATGGTTGTGTAGGGAACCTCTGCTCCCCACTCTGACGCATAACCATTTTGAGAGCCTCTTCCCAAAATGCTTTGATGACTCCCTCCCCTACGCCAATGAGGAAAGGGATGTCTAGGAAAGCCCAGTCAGGATCCCATTATAGGGGATCCTCATGAGGGATCCCATTAGGTCTCTTTAATGCTTCCACCTAGACTCGTAGGCTGAAGACCAAGTAAGCTATCCACTTGCACTATCGACCCCAATCCGGTTGACCTGACGCCAGCGTCGAGAATAGTTTGAGTAGGATGCCTGTTGAGGGTCGTCAATGGAAATGACTACCATGTATCATGGAACTGCTAATGTTTACCATCAATCCTCTATTTATGCAGAGATGGGGCACTCATACACCTAGCCCGGATCGAGGCCCCATCCACTCCATGGTTAGGTAGGGTCGACTCTCCTTGTAGCTGACATATGTGGCACCCGCAACGTGCTGACCCAGGGCAATGACACCTAGTACGGAGGTCCTCCCCATAACATCAGCAATGAGAGTGCAGGTCCATCCCACTCCAATGTTTGACATGGAGGTCCTCCCCATGCCACCTTCAATCAAGATGAGGGTCCTCCCCGCTACATTGAAACTCAATATGGATGACTCCTCTTCAGCAATGAACTCATATATTGAGACGTTCCTCCTGTCATAGGTCGTCGGTGTGATTATGTTGCACATTCGGTCAACCATCAGTATGGGGGCCTTCCCCATTTCATTACAATAGCTGATGAGGGTCTTTCTCTTCCCAGAAACAAGAGATGTAGAGGTTTTCGTTGCTTCATAAACACCCAGTATAGAGCCTGTACTCGTGCTCTACTTAACACGTATGTGGAACCTCCTCACACTGACATTTCCAAAGGAAATAAGCATGGAGGCCCTACCCATTCTCCCATCATCTCTAACAGAGTTCCTACCCAATCCATCAAGTCCTGTGAGGATTCCCTCTATGCATCAGTTAGTGGACACAATGGTCCCCCCCCTATGTTCCCTTTGACATCTGTCTAGGTGCCCCTCACACCCTAGCTCACCCAAGAAAAATTCCTCCCCACCCCAACACCAGTTCGGATGAGGGTCCTCTTCGATCCAGAACTCTACAATGTCCCAAAGAGACATCTGGAGGCGGGAGGGTGGGTTGCGACAACCATAAAAACAATTCTGGGTAGATTTAGACAGAGATTTAACCTATCTTCTTCTCCGATTCTGATTCGAAATATGATTTAGAAATAGAACATGCACCTCAATCCTCTATGTAAATGGTCTGGGTAGAAATGAGGCACATCATCCTCATCCTTTCGAAATGAAAGGTCCACCGGATCCCTACCTACCTCCATAGATACATCCAAGAGTATGACGATTTGGTGTCTCCCCAGGGCTTAGCCGTGTAGCATCCACCCTCATCTCCAGGGGAACTATCTAAATCAACCAAAGATCGCAAAGAGTAATTCTAGGGACCGATGGGGGAAGAGAAAAAACATGGTCCCCCACCAGCAACTGTAGTACCTGCAACAGAAACTATGGTCACCAGCTCATCTTTTCACGATGTGGTGGCTAGGTCACTACACTCTTTGAAGGATAGCCCGAGATGCAGTGGATTGTCAGCCTGATCGATGTATTCTACAATGGTCAACCTATCATCTCATAAGTCTTATTCAGTACCGCTACTAGTTCCCTAGTATCCTCTAGTGGACGAGTGGGGAAACCAAGGGCTAGACTGCACGTCTGAACTGAAGAGCTTGTTGGAAATTCTTGCGGTAAACCATTTCTCCATGATGTTTTTGCTAGTTGTAGCACCAAATTTCAGTGTGCCAGAATCACTCACCCAGGAAGAGGATGGATTCTTTCACCAGACCCTCTAGGAAACTCACATTCATTTTCTTCATCGACGAGTGTCCTACCCCAAGAGTCTGGAACACTTCCAAGACATTGTAAAACAATTCCGTTTTTTTGATTTGGCCACACTCCCCGGGGCCCAACATCCAGAGTCACCGGGTTACTATAGGAACCTCCAACAACAATGCGTTCAGATATTTAAAGTGCTCCAAAGAATAATCAAGGTAGCTTTCACAATGTTTAGATCAGTGGTAGGGGAAATAAGCTACCCTCCATTTTAGTACTATCCAGCACCATACTGAAATTCCAGGCGATATCGAGGATCTGCCTTCAGGTAGAGTCGTGGTTATCATGGATGATCTATCAGAGGAAGTTATGGAGACAAAACTCCTTGGAGAAATCAAATCCCCTAGGGGAGTTCCACAACTATTTAATTCATTATAGAGAGTTACTCGACATCATAGAAACCTAATAGGTCTTCACGTGCCAACCGAGGCATTGGTCCTTAGCCAGAATCCGAATAAGGGAAATGAATAACTTAGAGTCGTCAAACCATAAAACTCATCTGAATCAGTGTAAAATATAGAGTACAATCCTGAATAAGTCGTGTTGTGTCAATAAATCATAGACCACAATGATATAGTCGAAGACCTCCTTGCTGAACGTGTTGTGGAACGGTGGAAAAACTACAGTGATCCTCAGCCGGGGTAGGAGGGGTAGAAACAACTTCCCCCCAATGAATTGCCTCAAGGTGAACCTGACCATCCTTCCATCATAGATAGGACAATGGCTAGAGAAAATGAAAGGAGGTTGTAGTATGTGTCACCAAATCCACCTGAGCGGCATGATAATATCCAGGACCTGACTTAGGTTCCCCCAGATCCTTCACAGACCATCCCACCAGCCACTCCATGAGATGCTAGGACTTATTATCTTGTTGAATAACCTTATAGCACACTAGTGGTCAGAGATCCTCATCAATACAAGAACCCTTGCCTAGATGTTATGATGGAGGCATTCATTACCAACCTCGAGGCGTTGGAGACTCGACATGTGGAAATCCCACCTGACGAATAGCCATATCCAGTGTGAGTGGATGATATGCCAACACCCCTAGGTTTCAAAAATACCACCTCTTCCCACATTAAGGGGACAGGTGACCCGCTACAGCATCTAGACCACTTCATATCAAGATGCAGACCCATGTTGGGAACTCCAGCGCAGTTGAAGGCTTCAAAACTCCAGTGTTTTGTACATACCATCTAAGGGCCTACTTTTTTCAAGTATACCCAGGTAACCATTAGGTTAGTATCTATATGGTAAGATCTTCATAGGAAATTTATTTACCAGTTTAGCTCCACTACTTAGAAGATGAGTATTACAGACCTCTGCACGTGAAAATAGAGTCCTGAGGAGTACATTCCAGACTTTTTCGCCCAGTGGAAAGGACTTGACTACATATTGCACATGTCGCTGACTCAGTAACATCTGCTGACAAGTGTGTGGGAAATTTCAATACTATATTGGTCCTCTCAATCATTACTCATAATTAACCCAAGGGATTTTAGGATTTCTCTGATAAGTCCCAACACCTAGAGGAAGCCTTACAGCAGGCCAAGAAGGCATTCCCATTTCCTCCTAAAATTCCTATGAGGAGGGCCACCATGGATGATGATCCTATAATTCCCCAAATAGAGACCCCCAGGGAACTTGAGTTATTACCAATGGATCCTTCTCCACACCCTCACAGAGGTCATCCACCATATGCATAGCCTCTTGTTCTACAGCGCCCACCACATAATCGGTAGGCACCCCTGTGTAATGCACTTCCACCACCCAAGATAGATAACCAGGTCCCACCTCCTCGATAGGATTCTACAACCCCTTTTCAGGGCAAGGATCCTAGACCCCCCCCCCTCCTGGATAGAAGAAACCAACCCTACTCATTTAATGAGACCCAAGTTCCCAACTATTTCTAATGTTCCTTGGAATAGTGGATTGTATGTTTGCATGAATGTAGGTGACCAGAAGAGGCATACCTCATAGATCATCCCAATTAGAACCCCATCCCAGATCCTGGGCCACACCATTACACAGTTCTATGTGTTTAATGACTGGCATCAAGACCATCTTGATAACAACAATGTCAGGTTAGGCCATGCTCTGGAAAATGTGACATGTGTTTTTGTGATGCTAGACAGTGGCAGTGACAAGAAAGGTGAGTGGCTTTAGGTTTCTAACTGTGGATCCCAAAATTTCGATGACCGTAAGGCTCATAAGGAAGTCGACCATACCCATAAAATTATCTGGTAACGTTTGAGTCGACATGAGCCTTTATAAGATGACATGTCACATCCAGCCAGTACCGTTATGTCAAAAGATCATCCATCCTCTTCCTAGAAGAGAAAGCATCCATGACATAATGGATAACAACTTCACCCACTGGCTTCATCGCAATCTCGTACTCTCACATACTTCATTCCCCTAGAGATGGAGATCTCCCCCAAAATCAATTTAGTGTTGGAGGATTCTTCATGTGATAGTCAATGTTACGCCTTGGTTAACACGGTAGAGCTAGTGAACCCGTACATGGTTTTTGACAGTGAATAGTGCAAGGAGGATCCTCTTAATGTTCCTAGTTGTCTCTATTGTCGAAGGAGATGTGGAAATATGGTTTTCTTATGTTCCTCGATTAGTACTTCTATCCAGGCTATGCATGCCACAGAAACTGGACAGCAGGCCCAGGGCAAATCTCAGCACGTGAAAATTTCTCATCTAGTGTAATAAAGTCCATCTTTTCTACTATTTGTGTTGATTGATCAGGAAAATCCGCCTCAACCACGCCATGATGAGACACGCTCGGATACGTACAAAACCCAGAAATTTGGGCCACTTCCGGTAGTCTCTCCAAGAGCTTAGACTAGTGAGAAACAAAGTATTCCTAGAACCAGTCAACCCTCGGTTCAGTCAAAAGGGATAGTCATTCCCCCTGCCAATGAATGTCCTCCTCTAAGTATAATATCACACTTGGAACAGAAGTATGATGTACTCAAGAAAATTTCCATCATTTCATCCAGGATCTCTATCCTTGAGGCTCTTCGCCTATCAACAGATATATGTGAAGCCCTCACCAAGGCTTTAATAATCCCTATCATGTTTGAGACGAAGGTATCTGCAGCATAATCCTTCCATGTTGATGCAGTCGAGCAGGATGAATTCCATGCCATTATCTCATTTTCCCAAGAATATAAAGGATCTCCCACCCAAGGGAACATCCTCCCATTGTACATTTTCGGCCACTTCAAAGACTTGGAGGTTCATCGCTGACTTGTCAACATAGGCTCTAGGATTAACCAAATCCCAACCCAGGCCCTCTGAAAGATGGGGCTATACGAGCATGACCTAATCCCCTCTGACCTAAAAATTCAATGTTAAGATAGGATGGAACAGACATTGGTCGGAACGATCCACCTGAAGACCCTGTTCGGTGGCCTAGTTTCAAACATCGACTTCATGTTTGTCCCCTAGGACACCGCCTATAATGCGCTAAAGGGAAATCCATGGCTCCACCTGCATGCAGTGGTCTTTTCATACTATCACTTGTACCTCAAATACTCCCTTAATGGTGGAGTGGGTGTACTTCAAGGTGATGAATCTCCCTTTTCCTCTTGTGAAGTCGGCTACCTGGATTCCAACTGTTACAAGAGCAAGGACAAGCAGATTCAGGCTAATGAGGTAGAACACGTGACAGTTGCGACTGACCTGTGGACAGATCTGGATGATGCCAACATTTTCCCAATTAATTGATTTGAGGATACGACCCTGGATATAGGGAAATGATTTGTTGTTTCTGGAACAAGGGGAAGCACATTCTCAAGTATAATTGATCCCAGAATATCACCTTGTATTTCTACAAAAATTAGGATTGGGTGACCCTATAACCCCTACCTCGGTAAGGTATCGTGATATCAGCCCTAGGGAAATAGAAATACATCATACTTGATTGTTTCTCTAGGTTAGGGTAAACCATCTCATTCCGGTGTGCCACTATTTCTTCGATATCATCATGTGCGAACCCTGGAGCCAAATAATAGATGGGATTGGATAAACAACTTTCATCGTTATGGTTTGGGCGGCAGAGGATTCCCTCTATGCAGTGTCTATAGCCACTCAGGCTGGCACCAGTCTCCCATTGGGATCTACTGACTGAAGGAAAAATCCTTCAACTAAGGATCCCTCCTCTATAAGTGAAGAAAGGTATTTTCAGTATGCACCTCCTGCATTATAATAAGGAGTCTCCACTATGGTCAATGAATTGGTAGAAGTAATCCTCGGTAGAGAGTTAGATCTGAAACCCAAATTGATTAGTTCTACTATAAATGTCAAAGAGAAACAATAGTACATTGAATTATTCAAGAATCATCTCTGATATGTTTTCTTGTAGCTATGAAAAATATCAGGACTATATCCCCAGGTAGTCATACACTGGCATGGTCTCCCATCAAACCATTGCAGGTTCAAATAGCCTCCCAGAAAGATGCCCCGTTCTCACAGTGCCATGGTTGAGGCAAAAGTTGATAAGCTCTTCAATGATAACTTCATCGAGGAAATTCAATACCACGGATGGTAAGTCAAAATTGTTATATTCCTGAACAATAACATACAGATCGGAGTCTACATCGACATATAGGAGCTCAACCGCCACTATCTTAAGTATGATTTCCCCCTTCCTGTGACGGAGTTACTGATGGACGCCAAAGCCAGGTTCCAAGATCATTATTTCATGGATGGGTATTCTGGGTATAATTAGATCTGAATGGACCTTGATGATGAAAATTTTACAGCCATTATGGCACTAAAATTTACTTTTTGCTACCGAGTCATGCCCGTCAGTCTAAAAAATATATGTTCCATCTATCACCGGGTTATGAATCTCATATTTATGCCAATCTTTGAGACATTGGTTAAATGATACATGGATGATCTGGTGGTCAAATATCTCTAATTTCATGACCATCTAGAAGACATTGAGAAAGTGTTCGACTCCCTCCATTCTCACCACCAGAAGATGAACCCTATTTAAGAGTGCCTTTGGGGTCACCTCTAGAAATTTTCTCAGCATCGTTTTTAGATATATGGGCATTGACATTAACTCCTAGAAGATCAAGGTAATTAGCCAAATTTCTCCCCCGAGAAACATTTAGGAGATTTGAGGCTTTCAAGGCCACATAGCCAACATATGCCGATTAATTGTGAATTTGGATGGAATGTGTAAACCATTTTCTTGACTCATGATAAAGGGCACTGTCTATCCGTGGGATGAGTAATGTCAGACTACATTCGAGGAAATCAAGCATTATCTACTCCAACCTCTAGTCCTGATGCCACCCATTTACGAAAAGCAACTGGTCATTTATGTGACCTCTCGGGAATGATCTCTCGGCTCCCTTATCGCCAAAAAGAACAATTAGGGGAAGGAGAACAGTCTATAATATCTCATCCACATACTCCTCGATATGGAGACTATATACTCCCTTATCAAGAAAAGCTGCCTTATGATGGTATTCGTGGTACATAAATTGCAACATTACATGCATCACCATGAGGTGAATCTTGTGTCCGGATTGGATCAACTGAAGTACATCCTAAACCAACCCATGTTGATATGCCTTTTTTCTCAGTGGAAAGTTATCATCTAGAAGTTTGATATGAAGTTTGTTCCTCAGAAGGCTATCAAGGGGAAGACATTGGCATATTTCCTCTCCACCCATCAAACTCATGCGAACCAGTCTCTAGACTAGGAATTTCTTAATGAGGAAATCCTCTCTGTAGACCAAGCCGTCTTGTGTTGGAAAATACACTTCAATAGCGACTCTGAGAGCCCTACCGGTAGAAGGCTCATTGACCCCACAATCAACAGAGTATCCTTGGGTATCTTCATAATAACATTAGCACAAGATATTTATCCATATTCATTTTTACTATCAATGGATTGTAACCAAAATGAAGAAGAGTATTGGGCTCTCATCAGTAGACTAGAGCTAGCCCTTGATATTATCATTCCACACTTTAATTTAAAACGGGGCTCTGAACTAGTCATCAAGAAAATCAACTATGACTATGTCATTAGAGATCAAGAACTCGTACCAGTGTTCGAACGCACCCTCCATCTAATGGTCCAGTTCCCAACTCGACCAAAAGTTACCCATTTCACTCAATCCCAGAAAGGTCGAGCTAACACCTTGGCCAGCCTATCATCTACTCTTGTACAGCTTGATTCGGATTATTTGATTATCCATGTCGCACACCATAGATTCATCATGCCTATCACCCCAGAAGGCAATGATAGACCACATGTATGACACATTACTGCCGATTCCTCCACCTTAGGACCCCGAGTTCCCCTGATGTAGGTTTGGGATTAACTCTTGATTGGAGGACCCCCCCCCCCTTTTCTTGTATCTCCAACATAGAAATATCTCGATAGATTGAACTGAGCGTGAGAGAATCTGATGCCTCGCATTGTAGTTTACTCTCCAGAGTAGTCCTAGTATTGAGAGGATCCTATAAAAGTGTGAGTTTGATGGGGCTATCCTCTGTATCTTTCAAGGGGTTGATATTTATCATGTCATGTAAGAGTTTCATGTCAATTCCGACATGGCACATCAGACTGGGCCGAAACGTTCTCTCCAGATCTGGAGATTGGGGTATTTTTGTCCATCCATGATATGTGACTGCATTGAGTTTTCCAAGAGGTGTCATGTGCGCCAAATTCATGGTAATTTTATTCATCAGTCGTTGGAGCCTCTCTACACTACCAATTACTCTTGGACCATTGCAGTACGGATACTTGATGTCGTTGAACGACATCCATCAATGACAACTTGCCAATGCAGGTTCATTCTAACTGCTACGGATTTATTTTCCATGTGGTCAAAGGAAGTCCTTCTCAAGGAGCTCAAGTCCCATTCTCTCATTGACTTTGTGAGCTCCAAAATCATCTACTGGATCAGAGCCCCTCATTTCTTCCTCACCGATAATGACACCAATATATGAGTGGGAAAGTTGAAGAACATTATTCCAAGTAAAATATTTGTTATAACCATACCTCCCACTATCAAGTGTAATAAAAATGGAAGATCGAGGTGTTAAAAAAAGCCTCTCTAATATTCTACAGAAAATGGTTGTTCAGAACAAGAAGAGTTGGCCATAAAATCTTCTCAATTCCCTCTAGGAATATTGAAAAAAGACACGTGATTCCACACAGGTGACCCCATATTCCATGGTGTACAGAACAACGGCCATTCTGCCCATCGATATCCAGTTTCCTTCCTTACGCACATCTATTAATGATCAAAAATTCAAGATAAAGTATCTGAAATTCATCTAGATTAATTGGAAGTGCTCAAAGAGAACATGCTTCATGACCTATAAAGTCTGGAGAGTCATCAAAACGAGATAGCTAGAGATTTCAACAATAAGGTTCACCTTCATTATTTTTTGCAAGGTAACGTGGTGTTGGCCCTAAGGACACCAATTTTACCTAGTATAAAACCACCCAAAATAGAGCCCAATTGGGAAGGACAAAACATCATTCAAAAGGTTTACCCCAAGGGTGCGTACTCCAGGGGAACCATGGATGGTTAGCATATAACTCCTCCCAACAATGAAAAATTTCTCAAGAAATACTTTTCCTAAGAAAATGGGGTCCTCCATGACCATAAATTGTTATGTCCCACATGAAACTAAACCATATGTAATCTTGCATGATGTTAAATCATAGATGGTCTCACACAACCTCAAACTATCAAACATCCTTATTATAGGACGGTAAACTACACAATGTAACGACCCAAACTTTTTATATAGTATATTAACTTACTCTTAAAGATTTAATAGAGATGTTAATGGTTAATTCAGAAAGAGGAGTCGATGGCTTCATACAGTAGAGTCGAACCTTATTAATCCCACTTATCAGAGCTTGGGAAGGAGGTAGCATCTGTGGGTTTTGCATTGGACCAAGCCCAAGCTGAACTCCAGCGTGTCAAGCTTGAACGGAAACGCCTGCGTGAGAAGTTCAAGTTAGTAGAGATTACTACTAGGGAAATGTTATCTGAGCCTCCCTCAGATTCTCTCACCATAACACACCTTACACTTAGGTCATATGCCGGTGTTATAAGGGGTTATGTGATGAGACCCTAGCTCCTTTGTGTAATCCTTTGGGATGAATGAATTGAGATTTCTTCCTTTAGTGA
Organism: Viscum album; assembly: GCA_963277665.1. Taxonomy (NCBI): domain Eukaryota; kingdom Viridiplantae; phylum Streptophyta; class Magnoliopsida; order Santalales; family Viscaceae; genus Viscum; species Viscum album. The sequence goes on along the minus strand of OY728163.1, from coordinate 2,005,847,481 downwards.
TGTTTGTGAAATTTCAAATGTCCGAATAATTTTAGGATGTATTTTATTGATGAATTTTGAAAAAAAATGATATTTTAAAACATTTATGTAAACCCTAAATAATTAATGATGTGTAATGATTTTCAAAAAATTGTCTTCTAAAAAAGTGTTCAGTAAGGAATTTGGAGTCTAATAAGATCAACTTAATTTTTAATGAATTGTAAATTATGAATAGTGATTTTACGATTAGGATTAGTAATGTGACCAAATGGATTAGTAATTTCACTTAAATAAAGTTTTAATATAATTTAGACACCTAGATTAAGTAATGTGATTCAATAAAATGGGTAAATAACGGGTTCAAAAATTATTAGCCAAGTATTAGTTTTTTCGGATGAATAATGTTTTTTTAATTAAAAAATTAAATAAAAATAATTAGAAAATTATTTTTATAAATATGGATTTATTTTTGAACTCAGAGCATCGATATTATGTTATGGTAATTTTTGGGGATTTTTCTGAAAAAAACGAATTCTCGATGAATAGTGTTTTTATTTAAAAATTAAATTAAAATTATTTAGAAAATTATTTTTATAAAATGGAGTTCATTAATGTAATTATAACACCTATATTTGGTTAAGGTGAGATTTTGGGATTTTTCTGAGAAAGTTGAATTTTTCAGTGAATAGTAAAACTGCAGTTTTAGGGTTTCGGTATGTTTAATGACATCATAACTGTGTCATGATGATGTCCTGAGATATTTTAAGGGTTGGCTGGCCAAGGGTGATGAATTATTGTTTTGGGGGCCCCATGTGGCCTAACTCCAGGGTAAATGCCAAAGGAGAGCACATGGTTTTGAGAAAAGCACTTGTGAGGTGTCCCCTTGTCATTAATGCCTTGTCCCCCCACTTTCCCTATAAATACCCACCCTTTCCTCCTTTAGTTTTCACTCCCAACTCTCCCCCCAACGACGTTCTGGTCTCCTTAACTCCCAAGGAGTCCTCCCAAGGTGCCCCCAAGCCCTCAAGGTCCAAACCATTGAATTTTAAGAGTTACGTTTTAAGGTAAGGGATCTGACCTCTCTCTTTTTTTCATTTAATCTCTTTTATGTCATTCCTTTTATGCTCCATGTTATTATGTGAGAGAATGTTCTTTTATATTCCTATTACTTCCCTTTTAATGTTTATATGATGAGAGATCCCTCTTACTCTCATCATTTAGTTTTATGAAAGTTTAAGTGACCCCGTTAGGCTGCCGAATTTTTAAGTGATTCTTTCACCCTTCTAATTTTTCAAGTTCTATTTTCATGTCAAGTCTTTCGAGTTCTTTTTTATTTTTTCAGGGTATGATCTCTATATCTATCATATTGATCTCTTATGATCATATGATGAGAGACCCTATTTGATCTTGTCAAACGATTTTTTTTATTTGAAGTTAAGTGACGCTGTTAGGCTGCCGAATTTTCATAAGAGAAATCTTATTTTTTCTCACTTCCATGTTTTTCATATCATATGGAATATCATTAAAATTTCATTAACATGTTCATAAATCCCTTATATTCTGTCCCCCTACTGTTTTATGGATCATTTATGAGTGGGTGACTCATGTCCCCTCTCTTTTGAACGTTTTCTAAAACCTTGTAACATAGCCGTTATGCTGCAGAATTTTCGTCTCAAAATGCCTCTCCCTTTTCTCATAATTATTTTATGTTATAAAGTGAATACTCAAAGCTCTTATTTCTACAAGTGTATTCATATATATATCAAAATTTTCTATTTTAAATTCTTGGATTTACATACATGATACCCGTTTTCCCTTTCCGTGGGTTTAATGTGACGTAAAGATCATGTCTTTAAAGAAGTCTTTGAAATGTTATGATTATGAAATGAAACCCATTTATTTTATGCTATATGGGTTATTTATGAAATTTTTTATGATGATATATGTGGATCACATGATAATAAAGGCAGATTTAAGGGTGCGCCCTGATAGCGCTCCAATGCATTGGGTAATGATGTAACCACTAGAGATTACAATTTTCACGATACCTTGGTGAATAACCTTGGTAATTTTCAAATGACACCTTGGGGATGGACCTTGGTTATATGTTCATGATTGTCTATGTTAAATGATGTAGCTATATTTTCAAGTTATGAAAAATGTTATTTTTATTATGAAATGCCTCATGATTTCTTTCTCATTCCTTAATGTTCTTTTCATGTCCTTATTGAAGTATCTCAAGTTCACATGTAAAATGTTCATCTTGTTTCCCTTACTGGGCCTTCTGCTCACCCTTTCATTTGATGTATGTCCCCAGGTTATGAGATGCAGTAATGAACCTAGGATGAACTTAAGGAGAATCCTTTCAAGTGTTTAAGAAGAATGATTTATGTTGTTTTCATTTATTATGTTCCAAGTTTCCAAGACACTAGATCTTAAAGATCCTCAGTTTTGTGTAATGTAATGAAAGTTTATGTTATGAAAAGGCGGGATGCCATAATTTGTATCAAAGGGAGGTTTACTTATTTTTGGAAATTAGGATATAAAAACTTTAGGAAGAACCCTATAGAAAATCTTAAATATAGGAAAACTTCCTGATATTTTGGTAAGTATTGAGTAAGTGGTTTATCAAAAAAATAAATCCCTGTCTGGATACGAGCAGGTAGAGCCGGCTCTGGAATAGATGTACATAGGGGTAAAACCTGAAAACAACGCTTTGAACTAGACTCGAACGGGAACTGGTGCACGAAAATGGGCCTTGCTGCACTCTTGGTTACGACACTCCCGGAGGATACGTTTGGTTAATCACAAGCTTTTTATGAATCATTATGAAGGCATTATAGAGAAGTGTAATTGTATAAGAATAAAGTCTTAGTTAAAAGATTCATAAATGAAATAAGTTTCTCACTAAGGTTTTATTCTTTTAGAAAATGGCGGGAAATAGGAGGAACCGTGCCGATGGTGACCGCAATGCACCATGTGTTGACGGCCCTCCGATGGAAGCCGGAATGGAAACATTCATGCGAATGATGAACCAACTGACTCAAGTTATGAGTAATAACTTGAATCAAGCTGAGAGGCCGATCTCACCATGAAGGGAACAACATTCTGTTGAGTCCTTCATGCATCAACGACCACCAACATTCAGTGGATCTACTAACCCATTGGTTGCGGAACAATGGATAAGCTCCATTGAAAAGATCTTTTATGTACTTCATTGTTCGGAACAAGAAAAAGTCACCCTTGTTGTTTACCGCCTAGAGGGAGAAGCTGATCAGTGGTGGTCACTGATCAAAAACACGAAGCCATGAGGAGAGATGGAAGCTATGGAGTGGGAAGTGTTCCGGGGAATATTCTTTAATAAGTATTTCCCTCGTTCGATGAGAACGAGAATGGAGAAAGAATTTCTCGAGCTGAAGCAAAAAGAGAATGAATCAGTTGGAACCTACGAGATGAACTTCACAAGGCTTTCCCATTATAGCTCAAGCTTCGTCATGGACCCTAATGGGAAGGTTGACAGATTCTTTGGTGGACTATGACCTAATTTGCGGAAGAATCTAGCCAACAGGGACTATGATAGCTATGAAGAAATAGTTCAATGTGCTATGAAAGTTGAACTAGAGTTTGGGGAGACACAGTGGTCTCACAAATCTAATGAGAAGAAGAGAACTCTAGAACCAAGCCTGGGAAGAAGTTTTGATTAGGAAATAGGTGGAAAGAATATGCAACATGCCACATACAAGAAATGTGGGAAGAAGAATTTGGGGAACTGCTTGATCGGAAGTGGTACGTTCTATAGGTGTGGAAAAGAAGGCCATATTTCTTGGAATTGTCGTAGTGATGTGAAGCCTCAACTTCCCAACACTAATGACAGAGGAAAGATGGTTTGGGCCCTACCCGAAGTCACATGCTTCTAGTGTGTACAGCTTGGGCACTTTGCTAATCAATGTCAAAATTCGAGGGCGGTGGAGGGGAATCACCATCAACCTCAGCAGAGGCTAACGGAGCAAGGTCGTGCTTTCGCTATCACAACAACTGAAGCTGAAGTTCCGAACGATGTGGTAGCAGGTACTCTTGTCATCCTCTCAAAACTAGCAAGTACTTTATTTGATTCTGGTTCTACGCATTCTTTTATTTCCTCCAAGTTTGCAAGGAATATAGAATCAATCCCCGAACTGCTAGAGGTAGAGTTGTAAGTCAAGACTCCACGTGGGATTATCCTTGCATCAACAGTATTTAGAGACTCTAGTGTTTACATTGGTGAGCACAATATTATCGCAAATCTAGTAGTCATTCCCATGTTGGAATTCGACGTTATACTAGGGATGGACTGGCTCTCAAAGTATAATGCTAAGATCAAATGCAGAAGTAAGGAAATCTCAGTAGTCTTGAATAAACAACCTACAATTATCTTCTAAGGAGAGATATCCCGAACTGATCACTATATAGAAGCACCTCCTATAGCTTTCCTTATGGAGTTAATCAGTGACGATGAAGAAGGAAAAGGGAGCATACAAATAGATGATGTTCCGATTGTTCAGGAATACATGGATGTATTTCCTAAGAAGTTACCTGGACCTCCCCTAGAAAGAGAGGTAGATTTCTCCATTGAACTCGTACCTGGGTCTCAACCGATATCAAAGACTCTGTATAGAATGGAAAATGTGGAGCTAGAAGAGTTAAAGAAACAACTCCAAGACTTGTTGGAGAAGGGGTTTATCCGACCAAGTGTGTCTCCGTAGGGAGCACCGGTTCTCTTTGTGAAGAAGAAGGATGGATCAATGCGGCTGTGAATTGATTATATAGAACTGAATGGGATCACAGTGAAGAACCGATATCCTCTTCCAAGAAATGATGATTTATTTGACCAACTTCGCGGGGCTCAATTCTTCTCTAAGATTGACCTTCGATCTGGTTATCATCAACTGAGGGTGAAGAAAGAAGATATTCCAAAGACTGCCTTCTGATCAAGATATGGACATTATGAGTTTACTGTTATGCCCTTCGGCTTGACTAATGCTCCTGCTATTTTCATGGATTTGATTAATAGAGTCTTTAAGGACTACCTTGATAACTTTGTGGTAGTTTTTATTGATGATATTTTGATATATTCAAAAAGTCGTGAGGAGCATGAAGGTCATCTGAGGGTTATTTTGAAAACTCTGCGGAAGGAGAGGCTCTTTGGAAAGTTTAGAAAGAGTGATATTTGGTTACAAAAAGTGGCTTTCTTGGGGCACATCGTAACCAATGAAGGAATCTCGGTTGACCCTGCAAAGAAAATGGTTGTGGAGGAGTGGCCTCAACCCAAAACAATAACTGAGATTCATAGTTTCCTTGGTTTAGCGGTATATTATAGGAGGTTTGTGAAAAACTTTTCATGAATTTCTAATCTACTAACCAAGTTGACTTGAAAAGGGGTTAAGTTCATCTGGACAAAGGAATGCGAGGAAAGATTCCAAGAGCTGAAGAAGAGGTTGGTTACTGCACCTATGTGAACACTACCCTCTATCGGAGAAGGATTCGTTATTTTTAGCGATGCATCTCTCAAAGGGCATGGGTGCGTCCTCATGAAAAATGACAAGGTAATTGATTATGCATCTCGACAATTGAAGATTCATGAGCAGAATTATCCTACGCATGATCTAGAGCTGGCGGTAGTTGTTTTTTCTCTATAGATATGGAGGCACTATCTTTATGGGGAGAAATGTGATATATACACTGACCCCCAAAGTCTAAAGTATATTTTCACACAGAAATAATTGAACATGAGACAAAGGAGATGGTTGGAGCTTATTAAAGACTATGATTGTTCAATTCATTATCACCTTAGAAGAGAAAACAAAGTCGCGGATGCGTTAAGCAGGAAAGATCCTGTTGTTCTGGAAATAATGAGGATCCTAGGATATCCCTTGATTAAAAATCTAGTAAAAATGGACATGGGAATTATAAGGAAAGGGACATCATCAACCCTATCCCGAATGATTTATCAACCTTCATTACTAGATAAGATCAAGAAGGATCAAAAATAATATCCTTTGCTGTAGGAGAATTTTGAGGCTGTAAAGGATGGGAAGTTCCCTGATTTCAATATTGATCAAGAAGGTGTATTGAAATTTCGTACAAGGCTATGTGTTCCATCTATTCCGGAGATAAAGAAAGAACTGATGGATGAAGCTCATAGCTCTACTTTCTCTATAAATATGGGAAGCACTAAGATGTATAGAGACCATTGTGATCATTACTGGTGGGATAATATGAAGAGGGAGATTTCTGATTTCACTACAAGGTTCCTGGTGTGTCAGCAAGTAAAGGCAGAACGACAACTTCCCAAGGGGGTATTACAACCGCTACCCATACCAGTATGGAAGTGGGATAATATCACCATGGAATTTGTAACTGGTCTCCCGAAAAAATCCAAAGGAAACAATGCGATATGGGTTATTGTGGACCGTCTCACCAAGACAGCCCATTTTATCTCTATTCAGGAAGATTTCTCTCTGGATCAGCTTTCCAAGATATACGTGAAGGAAGTGGTAAGGCTGCATGGGGTACCACTATCCATCGTGTCTGATCGTGACCCAAGATTCACATCAAAATTCTGGAGAAGTCTTCAACATGCTCTGAATGCTGAATTGAATTTTAGTACGGCCTATCATCCTCAAAAAGATTCCCAATCTGAAAGGACTATTCAGACACTCGAAGACATGCTGAGATTATGCTCAATGGAATATAAAGGTGGATGGGATCAACACCCCCCATTAGTTGAGTTCTCCTATAACAACAGATTCCATTCGAGTATTCTGATGGCACCCTATGAAGCTCTGTATGGAAAGCGATGTAGAACTCCTACTTGTTGGGATGAAACTAGTGAGAGAAAGCTTCTTGGGCCTGATCTTGTGCAAGAGATGACAGAACAGGTTCATGCCATCCAACAACACATAAAGGCTACTCAGAGTCAGCATAAGAGCTATGCTGACAATCGTCCAAGGGAATTGGAGTTTGGTGTTGGTGACAAAGTCTTCCTTCGAATTTCTCCCTGGAAGAGAGTCATGCGGTTTGGGAAGAAAGGGAAGCTCAGCCCTAGGTACATTGGCCCCTATGAAATCCTTGATCGCATAGGAGTAGTGGCATATCGTCTAACACTTCTACCGAACCTAGCTCAAGTTCATGATGTCTTCCATGTATCTCTCTTGAGGAAGAACATACCTGACCCTTCACATGTACTAAACCCAGAGGTGGTACAACTGGAACATGACCTCTCTGATGAGGAGCAGCCAGTGGAGATCTTGGACCGTAGAGACAAGGTTTTACGAAACAAGACTACCCACCTTGTGAAAGTGTTGTGGAGGAATCATAAATATGAAGAAGCGACTTGGGAGCGAGAAGAAACAATGAAGCAAAAGTACCCTCACCTTTTCGACTAGGCCCCAAGTATAAAATTTCAGGGACGAAATTTCTTAAGGGGGGAAGAATGTAACGACCCAAACTTTTTAAATAGTATATTAACTTACTCTTAACGATTTCATAGAGATGTTAATGGTTAATGCAGAAAGAGGAGTCGATGGCTTCATCCAGTAGACTCGAACCTTATGAAACCCACTTATCAGATCTTGGGAAGGAGGTAGCATCTGTGGGTTTTGCTTTGGACCAAGCCCAAGCTAAACTCTAGCGTGTCAAGCTTGAATGGAAACGCCTGCGGGAGAATTTCAAGTTAGTAGAGATTACTACTAGGAAAATGTTATCTGAGCCTCTCTCAGATTCTCTCACCATAGCACACCTTACACTTAGGTCATATGCCGGTGTTATAAGGGGTTATGTGATGAGACCCTAGCTCCTTTGTGTAATCCTTTGGGATGAATGAATTGAGATTTCTTCCTTTAGTGATGTTTGTGAAATTTCAAATGTCCGGATAATTTTATGATGTATTTTATTGATGAATTTTTTAAAAAATGATATTTTAAAACATTTATGTAAACCCTAAATAATTAATGATGTGTAATGATTTTCAAAAAAATGGTCTTCTATAAAAGAGTTCAGTAAGGAATTTGGAGTCTAATAAGATCAACTTAATTTTTGATAAATAGTAAATTATGAATAGTGATTTTACGCTTAGGATTAGTAATGTGACCAAATGGATTAGTAATTTCACTCAAAGAAAGTTTTAATATAATTTAGACACCTAGATTAAGTAATGTAATTCAATAAAATGGTTAAATAACGGTTTCATAAATTATTAGCCAAGTATTAGTTTTTTCGGATGAATAGTGTTTTTTTAATTAAAAAATTTAATTAAAAATAATTAGAAAATTATTTTTATAAAAATGACTTTATTTTTGAACTCAGAGCATCGATATTATGTTATGGTAATTTTTGGGGATTTTTCTGAAAAAACCGAATTCTCGATGAATAGTGTTTTTAATTAAAAATTAAATTAAAATTATTTAGAAAATTATTTTTATAAAATGGAGTTCATAAATGTAATTAGAACATCTATATTTTGTTATGGTGAAATTTTGGGATTTTTCTGAGAAAGATGAAGTTTTCAGTGACTAGTAAAAATGCAGTTTTAGGGTTTCGGTATGTTTAATGACATCATAACTGTGTCATGATGATGTCATGAGATATTTTAAGGGTTTTCCGGCCAAGGGTAATGAATTATTGTTTTGGGGGCCCCATGTGGCCTAACTCCATGGTAAATGCCAAAGGAGAGCACATGGTTTTGAGAAAAACACTTGTGAGGTGTCCCTTGGCCATTAATGCCTTGTCCCCCCACTTTCCCTATAAATACCCACCATTTCCTCCTTTAGTTTTCACTCCCAACTCTCCCCCCAACGATGTTCTAGTCTCCTTACCTCCCAAGGAGTCCTCCCAAGGCGCCCCCAAGCCCTCAAGGTCCAAACCTTTGAGTTTTAAGAGTTACGTTTTAAGGTAAGGGATCCGACCTCTCTCTTTCTTTTCATGTAATCTATTTTATGTCATTCCTTTTATGCTCCATGTTATTATGTGAGAGGATGTTCTTTTATATTCCACTTACTTCCCTTTTTATGTTTATATGATTAGAGATCCCCCCTTACTCTCATCATTTCTTTTTATGAATGTTTAAGTGACGCAGTTAGGCTGCCGAATTTTTAAGTTATTCTTTCACCCTTCTCATTTTTCAAGTTCAATTTTCATGTCAAGTCTTTCAAGTTATTTTTTATTTTGTCGAGGTATGATCTCTATATCTATCATATTTATCTATTATGATCATATGATGAGAGACCCTATTTTATCTTGTCAAATCATTTTTTTATTTGAAGTTAAGTGACGTCGTTATGCTGCCGAATTTTCATAAGAGAAATCTTATTTTTCTCTCACTTCCATGTTTTTTATTTCATATGGTATATCTTTCAAATTTCACTAAAATGTTCTTAAATCCCGTATATTCTGTCCCCCTACTGTTTTATGGATCATTTATGATTGGGTGACCCATGTCCCCTCTCTTTTCAATGTTTTCTAAAACCTTGTAACATAGCCGTTATGCTGCATAATTTTCGTCTCAAAATGCCTCTCTCTTTTCTGAAAATTATTTTATGTTATAAATTGAATAATCAAAGCTCTTATTTCTAAAAGGGTATTCACATATATATCAAAATTTTCTATTTTAAATTCTGGGATTTACATACATGATACCCGCTTTCCCTTTCCGTGGGTTTAAAGTAACGTAAAGATCATGTCTTTAAAGCAGTTTTTAAAATGTTATGATTATGCAATGAAACCCATTTATTTTATGTTATATGGGTTATTTATGAAATTTTTGATGATGATATATGTGTCTCACATGATAATAAAGGAAAATTTAAGGGTGCACCCTGATAGCGCTCCAATGCCTTGGGTAATGATGTAACCACTAGAGATTACAATTTTCACGATACCTTGGTGAATAACCTTCGTAATTTTCAAATGACACCTTGGGGATGGACCTTGGTGATATGTTCATGATTGTCTATGTTAAATGATGTAGCCACATCTTCAAGTTATGAAAAATGTTATTTTTATTATGAAATGCCTCATGATTTCTTTCTCATGCCTTAAAGTTCTTTTCATGTCCTTATTGAAGTATCTCAAGTTCACATGTAAAATGTTCCTCTTGTTTCCTTTACTGGGCCTTCTGCTCACCCTTTCTTTTGATGTATGTCCCCAGGTTATGAGATGCAGTAATGATCCTAGGATGAACTTAAGGAGAAGCCTTTCAAGTGTTTAAGAAGAATGAATTATGTTCTTTTCATGTATTATGTTCCTGGTTTCCAAGACACTAGACCTTAAAGATACTCAGTTTTGTGTAATGTAATGAAAGTTTATGTTATAAAAAGGCGGGATTCCATACACAACATCTTCAAGAACGATGTATTTCTTTATTACTATCCTCGTGGGATATATAGGAACACTCAGACACCTCATCTTGAGTCCACCCCCCAGATTCCTCTTTATCTATTCTCCTATGTATAGTTCTCTTAGAGGATATCACTTGGTGTCATGTAGGATTCATTGGCCCCACTCATGTTAGGATTACAATGATCGCACCATGTTCCCCCTCCCCATTCTTCTATTCCCCCATGACCTCACCACACGACGCTATACTACATGGCCTTTGAGATCTATGTTTGGCTTGATTCCCATCCTTTTGGGATACATAATAATGTCCGAAGATTTTGTCTATTGGTCCAACCCCAAACTTTAAGATCACCCATCATGTTGGAAACCATGGTGTGGTGTCGGCTTTATCCCTCCTTTACGTCAGTTTCATCCTGACTGCCCCATATATCCCTTTCCCTGGAGATCTCAACCTCTTTCACCATCTTGTGTGACATTAAATTCCACGACCAAATTTATGCTTTACACACTCCCATTCATTTGGGATTCAATTATCTTCCACATCCAAAAGGACCCCCATACGTTATGGATACATAGCCTAAGGAATCTCCTGTCATTTTTGAACAATTCCCTTGAGACCTCAAACACCTAATTGATACAAGTCCCATGTAGTGAATCTGGTCGGTAGTTGACACTCATTTGTTTTTCTCATTTCAAGTCACATGATATCGATGTTGTGTTTTGAATGTGGTTAACAACTATCCTTCATCATTTTCACCACCCCCATTATTCCTAAATATTGGGTGTAGTGGTTCATGTTGTCCCGCTATCCCTTTAAATGTCAGTCTGATTTGGGTAGAAGAGTGAGTCCAACAGTCGTAACCTTATATGTTTTGGATAGTCGGGTCATATTCCTTGTTTCCCACACTGAGCAAAGCTCACATGGGATTAGGAATTATGGAAGGTAGTACCCGCATGAAGGGTCATGTGTCTATGTTCTGTGCTCTAAGAACATAATCTAAGATCTAAATTATCCTCATTGTAATATGTATAACAAAAAACCGGCTAGGACATCTTATCTCATGTCCCTCACCCCTTTTCAGTCCCATGACCCACGTTCTCACTCGGGATGGTGCGGTATAGCCAGGACTTTATTCCCTCGTTCACGTCGGGAAATTTTTTCCATGCCGCATACATCCCTATGGGACACCCCTCCATTATCATCATCACCAATATACGTTAAACCAAAAACTGGATGAGACTTCCCATCCTATATCCCATAAATATTTCATCCCCCTAGCCCAAGTCCTCATTTGGGATTGTGTAGTGTGGTATAGGGTTATGTTCTTCTCACCGAACCATACACATCCCTTGTTGATTTATCTTACCCCTATATGGGTCCTTTCCCCATGATGTTAAACTACATAGCGTCCTCAAGAACTATGTGTGTATTGATTATCTTCCTCATGGGATACGTATGATCGCATGAACAGTTAGTCTTTGTGTCTAGTCCCTTTTCGTAGAAACCCCCCTTATCTTCCTTCCCCCCTGGCCCGAGTTCTCCTTGGAGGGACATGAGTCATGGTATAGGCATATGTAATCATTCATGATGGGTCTGTAACAACCACAATACATTCCTCTTTCTCTTGATATCTCATAATCCTCCTGTTATACACATATTTTCGAGTCGGCTGCTCTTTATCATCATCATTTCAATTTTTATTAATGAAAAATGAAAACAAACCACAACCTCAAACCCATATCCCCTTAACAAGAATGGGCCTAAGGAGGACTAAAATAGGGAAGGCCGAGGGCATCCCCCCTAAAAACGTTCACCCCTTTAAGTTTGAGAGTATGAAAATTATGTAAACAAACCGTATTTGGGCCAATGACCTCCAAAGAAGCAAGATAGTCTGCCACCTGGTTCCCTTCCCTCCAATAGTGCATCACCTTAGTAATGTTGGAGATCATACCTCTGCATTTTCTAATAATATAGGTAATATACCAAGGAGCGGGGCAGATACTATTTAAGGCATCATGTAGAATTTTTGAGTCTGTTTCAACTTCTGAAATGGAAATACCTTCCTGTTGGTAGAGAGAAAGACCTAGAAGCAAGGCCTTGGCTTCGGCCTGAAGAGAAGAACCTTGGACAAGATGAGAATAGAAGGCCAACCAAACCAAGCCTCGCACATCCCAGATAGCCCCACCCCCTTGCAAGACTCCCAAACTACAAGACGCATCAGTGTTCAACTTGAGACCTATGGATGGTGGGTTCCATCAGACCCAATAGCCTTTATCACTAGTGTCAACCGCCTGTGTGCCTTGTTGCCTCGGAAGCATCCAGTGAAGAGAAGTGGCCTCGTGCCCAAGAGCACTCTAGTTCAAGACATGGAGTGTCAGATTCTACCAAGACATGCTCTCGCCTATTTTTCAAGATTTTCCCCCTCCAATTGGAATTTTATCACCTTTCACATCCAAAACAACCCGCGAATGGTATAAATAATTAGCCTAGAGTTTATCCTTCCATTTCAATCCAACGTTCTCAAGGATTTTGAGTGAAAAATTGATACACTTCATGCGTTTAGAATATGGTCAGCGGTCAACACTCATTTTTTTGTTCCCATTTCAGGTCACATGATATGAATTTTCTGTTTCATAAATGGTAAATAGTTATCCTCCATCATCACACCACCCCCATCAATCCCTAAATACATGATGCAAGATTCACATCCTTTTACACTCTATCATGTCTAAGATGAATTTCAATACTCTTGGTAATATCCCTCAGTGCACACTTGAACGTTTGTTGGACAAGGCCATGGTAAAGCATCTTTCGGGGCTTGACACTGATTTCCCCTTTCGTGCATTCCGCGTGTTTCATAGAACTTCTCCGCCCTTGTACCCCACATTGAGCGTAGATCACGTGGGATTATGGATCATATCAATTTTTTTGAAAGCTTGGAAGAGTCTTGCATCTCTATGGTCCGAGATAAAAGATTAAAAACCAAGATCTCCTTCTATGTCTTTCCTATAAGGCGTAGGAACCATAATTCTCAGAACTATGTGTAGCTTAATTTCCATGCTCATGGGATACGTAGGAACACCCAGAAATCTCCCCTATGGGTCCATCTTAGTTTCTGCTAATTACTTATTCTATTTGAACTTGAATCCCTGATTGTTATGGAATTTCATGGTTTGGCGTAGGACTTACATCCTCATTCACATCGGGCTTTCAATAGCTACACCATGTACTTCTTTTCTATAATCTAGTCTCTCATGCCCCTTATCTGAAAAGACATTAAACTGCACCTCTAGAACTATGTATGGCCTGATTCCCATCCTGATGGGATATGTAGAAACACCTAGACATCTCATCCACAGGTCCAGCCCCATATTGTCTGACCTTTTTTGGCACCTTATCCAACGGTCTCTTTTCCAAAATTTCACATGTTGTAGTATGGACCTCATCCTCATTCACATCAGGTAAGCTTCATTGCATGATGTTTGTTCCCCATGTCCAATCTATAAAACGTTAAACTATGCTTCCTGGTCCCACGTGACTTTAAACTGTTGAGTATTTTTTGCAAGACATTAAAATGAATTAGTTGTTCCTATCATACGACCCTAAACTATGAAATTATCATCGTGGCCCCACGACAAAAAAAGGCAATACATTGTGATGTCCTCACTCGAGGGGACATCATTTTGGGTATCGGTCCTTCACCATTCCATTTTTCAATGCCGACATGTGGCTTTATTCCTGTAGAGACACCTATATTCTATGTCCTATGTTAATTTCATTACAAAAAAACACACATCCATCCTAAAGAACAAACATGATATATCAAATTCCTCTTCTTTGGGTGTGTGGGCCAAACCCACATGGCATTATTGTCCCTGGCACTGGTATCCTACCACGCCACCTCTATAACTATGTATGTCATGATCCCCATTATGATGGGGTATGTAGGAACACACGGGAACGTAGCCCAAGGCCCATACCAACTCTCATTTTTCACTTGACCTATGATTTCCCCATGGAGCACATGGTATGATGTGGGATTATGTCCTCATTCATGTAGTGTTTTTCAATTGCTACACCAGGTGTCTCCCTCCCCATTTTTATTTATGGTCCAATCCCTAAGACCTTTAAACTGAGATACAACCATCTTGGTCGCATGATACTAAACTACGCGACATCCTTCAGAACAATGTATGGCTTGATTCCCATCCTCGTGAGATACGTAGGAATGCTCGTACGTCCAGTTTGTGGGTCCTGCCCCCGGATTCTTAAATATTACCCCCTTTTTGGCCTCCTGACCTAAAATACTTTGGATGTATGTGGTTTAGATAGTAACTCTATTCATCTCATTTTTTTAGGGTTTTCAACAACTGCACTGTGTACCTCCCTTGTTTCATCCCTGCATGGATTCAGTTCTATGACCCTAAACTATGATCTCCCTAAGGTAACTACACACTTGGTTCAAATACTTTACCACTCTATATGCACTTCATTAAATTAGTTCTCCTCTTAATGGTGTACTCTATGACCTTATGCGAGGAGTGTGCGACCCCATGACCCTTGTCCTTGGAAAAGTTGACTCCATGTACCCGATGCATCTTCTTGTCACATTAAATTGTGATGTGAAAAATAGCCCACAGTGTGGGATTTTCATGAGGGAATTCTCAAGTTTCATCTCCATTCTTCATGAGCCCTTTATTTGAATCCTCATCCTATTCCATGTCTGAAGGTACACCCTTTAAGGTCTGGTCTCACGACGCCTAGGATCTTCTACTGTCTTGGGCCAATTCATTGGATAACCATTGCTGACATTTTTTCACAAGCCACGTGTTTCTAAAATAATCAGGAGTCAACCCTCATTTGTCTATCCCCATACTAGGCTAATGCTAAATAGATAATTTGTTTTCAATATTGTCAAAAACTATCCCTTTTCTCCATGCCACCATCTTTGTGATCCATATCTCATGTGCCATGATTCACATCTTTCCACTCCCTTGTGTCCAAGTTGAATTTTAGCGCACTCGGTTCTACGCCTCTGTGAATCTTTGTTCATTAACCAGGTAGATTAATAATTTTTTGAATTAATTCACCTAAAATTCCATTTCCCCTAATATGTTACTCTCTGTACCAGAATAATCCCTCCACTACTTTTGTTTCCCACATCGAGTAAGACTCACGTGGGCTTAGTGGTTTTGGTAGGATGTGTACTAGTGCAGTGGAACCACACATGCCCCTTGTACCACATCACATTAAAATGAACTTCTAGAATAATGAATGACTTGAACCCCATCATGATGGGATATGTAAGAATGCCTGACCACTTTACCTTGGGACCAACCTAACTTTCACATTCGGTCTCTCGACCTAAAATTTCCTTCGAGGATATGTCGTGTGTTACAAACTCATTCTGTCCTTGTTCACGTTGTCTTTATAGCTACAACATCACATACTCCCCTCTTAGGATCTCTCCCTTTATTCCATATCATATCACGTGATGTTAAACTGTACAAGTCCATCTGTCCTCGACACATGAAATTAAACTGTGGTTCTACCTTGAACAATTTTAGGATTCCCCAAGTTAATTATGGGATGCATTATCTTCCTCACCAAAGTGGATTCCCACTACTGGCATTGTTCTCAGACCACACTGTGTTAGTGAACAAAATTCTTCTTGATTATCTTTATTATGTGATATGTAGAGACACATAGGAATTTCCCCTCGGGCCAATCCCCACAGTCATTAACCCTTTCGGCCCCTCATCCCTTATTACAGCCTAGGAAGTATAACCTTAAAATTACGTGCAGCGTCCTTTTCATGCGATGTTACACTATTCTATTTATTGTCTGCATCTATATGATGTAAAATTGTAATTTTTTTTATGTCCTCACTAGATATGTACTTTTTGGAAAAATGTTTGATCTCTTATCAGACCAATTCAACCAGCTAATGTTTTTTTACCAAGGTGACATAATTTTAGGAGTGTTATACTTTATTTTAACGGCCCATAATTTTAGGAGTGTTATACTTTATTTGAACGGCCCATCACTCCACCCTCAGCACTTTTTGTGCCCCTTATTTTGACCCTCATATTCTTTCATGTTCAAAGTAATACCCTAATTGAATGGATGCTCGGCCCATGGCTCGTCCAATGTCCCATGCTAATGTTCCGGAAAAGCCATGGATTACATTCTGAGTGAGGCCCCATGTTTCAAATAGGGTCAGCAGTTAACCCTTTTTTGTTATCCCCATGCTAGGCTAATGAAATAGGTATGTTGTGTTTCAAACATGGTCAACAGTTATCCTTCATTGGCACACCACCTTCATAGTGTTTTTAATTTTTGATATTATGATTCACACTTCCCTCCCCTGTGTTTGGATTGATTCTAATTCCCCTGGTGTTGTCCCGCTCATGAACTAGAGAACATTTGGAAAAAGGAAATTTGACTGTTCTGAGACCTTCTTCCTCCAGTTGGGACTCCCTCTTTCTACCCAAAAATTTGGAATTGTTGTCCAAACCCTCGATGCTTGACACTCAGTTGACACTCTCACATTCAGATGGAATAATGAGGTGGTCATCCCATGTTTCTCACAAGGGGTCTAACCCATGTGACCTTAGAGATTTATTACTGGATGTATCTTGAATAAAACATAAATGAAGTAGGCCAAACCAAATATTAGAACTCATGCATGAATACAACATAAAAAATTAAACTATGAATGTATGTTTGAAGTTTTACAAGAACTATAACACCTGAGGATCAAACACTCCCATAGATGGGTTCACCCCTTCAAAATGGCATTGATGCTCTGCCACTCTCTAGATTGTGGCATCCAAGATTCCATATCGCCTGTTCAGTTCCCACTCTTCATCTACAGCAATGGGGCATAGTTAATCAGCTGCCACTTGGGCCCACTCCTCGTCACTCCGGACGATAGCAATCTCCTTGGAGGCTTGTTTCATCCAATATTTGGCCTCTTCTAGCTGGCCCTTCTGATACTATATAAGCACTGAATACGCATTGAGGAAAGTGAAATTCTCTTCTCCCCAAACCTATAGCCATTGAATCTCATTTTCAGCCTCCTGGGGCCTTTTTATGTTCACCACCTTTCTTCTCTCCCAACCCAAACAAAGGCCACAGTCATATTCCTAAATCTTCTCTGCCATGAGATCTTGGAAGAGCATGTGAAAAAGATGGGAATCCACTCCCCCGGTGCATAGTTCACATAGTCGGGACTAAAGTCTCTCCATATGGTCTATCCATTGTACATGAGGGTCACATCTACGAGGATCTTGATAAAATTCCATGAAAAGTGACAGTTAATTTTTCTATCATCCTCATCTGAGGCCTTCTCATCCCGATCTGTGGGGTCGACAGGTTATTATGGGGGGAACGCCCCCAGGAACTAATCAGAAGTGTCTTAATTGGGTGTCTGAACTTGTAGGTTAGGATCCATGTCATCCTATTGATCCCCATTATTATATTCTACCTCAATGAATTTAGGTGCGGCCCTACTGACGGTCCCACTTGTGATCGGGAGTGCCGCAATCTGGTCATTACGGGCATCCACATCCATGACCCTCGACATCCCTCTGGGAAAGGTGCCACAAAGAGCTCCAAAAAACCTTTCTAATGTGGCCCACACTATTTGAAAAACAATGCATAAAAATAGTGCATGGTCATCGTTTGACATGATCAATGGAAGACGGTTAAAAATTACATAAAGGTGTCTTACAGAGATTGAATAGTTTATCTCGCTCCTGGTTTATTTTGATTGGGACCCCGAGGCACGGACCTCCTTATACTATTTGGAGATCCAAAAATTCCAGATGAACCACCCTGAATTTTTCAGACCCGCTAAGTGGATAAATTACTATATCCGCGGGCTCAAATCCCGAAGTTTATATAGTTAAATCTACTATTGACCAGGAAAAGGTTTGGCATATAAGGACCCCCTGCATATTTTAAATGTTTATATGGAGTTCTAAATGACCTAGATGATGACTCTGAGGAATTGGCCTTAGGTTTTACCTCGAGATGCATTGAAAATTATTCTAGCTCTGGGTCTAAATCACCATCCTCACCCTCCTCTAGGGGACTCCCTCTACTGGCCTCTTCCCCCTAGGAGGACTCATCTGATTATTCTGGAAGGGGGAGATCTATCTTAATGTCGTGGAGGAAAACTATGTTGTGGTCATTAAATAAAGAAACACCTTTACAAGATCTTTCATTGGACGCATAGCACCTCGAGAGTACAAAAAGTCATCCATCTCAACTAGGTATTGCTCCCACTCCATATGGGAAACTGCAAAGAAGGTCCTGATAGGGATGATCCTTAACAAATTCATCATGAGATGGTTTATGTGTTTCTACATCTCAGAAAAGTTTAATAATTTCTTGTTTACATCCCAAATGTCCCCAACCTCCATGAATACAACATTATATGGCATATCTATATGGATAAACTGCTTCCCCAAAGCCTGGGTGGATATCCTGTGGAACCCCCTATGTGGCCCCCCACCATATAACTATGTCCCTTTGGGACCACTAGATTCATCGCTACCACCTGCCTCTCAACCAGTGATAGTATCACCGCTACTGCAGCCCCACGGCCATGAGATATTCTTGCCGCCTTCCAGCCCTGACCTTGGGGTTGGGGAGGCACTCTGTAACCAACACAGACAGATTTCTGCTTCAGAATCTCCCCTCGGTAGGCCACCTGCCAGCTCTTGGCGTACTCCTTCAATAGAACAACGATGGTTGTGGGTGGATGCATCTTGTTCCACATCCTCTCATACTTCTGTGTGAACATGTGTCACATCCGCCTCATCACACATGCGTGACCCTCGTGGTGCACCCCCATGTAGACCCGTGGGGTTATCCGCTGCATACATCAAAACTACCTCTCAAAATGGTGCAGGGTGGATGGATCACAGAGAGATTTTCGATCAACCCGTGCCACCAGGACTCTACCCCGAATGGACTGGAGGTAGGAAAATTTCTCTTTCATTCCCTGTCAAACATTAGTAAACACATATGTTGGCAACGGGAACAGGTAGTAGTTGAAATCTTCCACCTTCCAGACATGGTTTATCACCCACTGCAGGTTTATCTTGGTTGGAAATATCTCCACAACATTCAAAATGGATGGGAGTAAATTCAATCTTGGAGGGGAAATTTTGATGGGATATTCATAGACACTGCTGACATGCATCTCTATCCACCCATACAGAAGGTGAAACATCCCGCATATCCTCTGTAGCTTCTTCCGCTCATAGTAGTCCCACAACTTCTTATAAAACATGGAGAGGATCAAGATCCCAAGGTTGAATTGTTCCCCTATTTCCAACATGTATTCCATAATAATCGTGCCTCAGTCGCACACCCATGTTTATATTCATCACTGGGAGGATCCAATCGTAGATATGTGCCACGATGAATATAGTTAACCTAACTAACGGTTACTGCTCAGTATTGATACTGAATCCCTAGGGTTTTCCACTAGAAGTCCTCTAAGATCCATGGTTAGATGTGCTCCTTGCCCTGTTGATCCCCTTTTGAGTAGGTCCGCAACCTCATAGGGAATTTCCCATCTTCTAGAAAATTCAAGAACCGCTTGAACTACTATTTGAAAAGGACATCCCTCAACGACTATTTGTCCTCCCCTAGAACCAAATCCCTCAATTCCCTTTACAATGGAAGCATTTTCCCCAGATCCTCCCATGAATTCACAACGTGTAAGAACTCATCATACATTGCCCCCAATATTGGGACCCCTCCAAAGTCTTGTGCAATTAACATAGACTGATGTCAACCTCTCTATAGTTAAAATGGAATGTGTTGGTCATCGACGACCATATAATCATTAGCTATAGAATCAACTACATTAGCTAGTAGATATGGAATTGAGTGGCCCTTGCTGCATCATACATTTCCGCTCGCCTCAACTCTACACCGAACTCCTTGTACGATGCACATTCCCAATAGGCCTAGGCCTTGTCATCCGTGAAATTTATTTTCTAGCGCAGATCACACCCGTTTGTCCACCCCTTCTCTGGTTTCCCCAGTGCAGCCTTTAGGATTGTGATATATAGTGGGGGAGATGTCTCTGGCTGCACTTCCTTCCCATAAATGTCATTCATAAGGTTTTATAGACAATCAGTGTTAATGGGTGTGAAGTCCTACCAAATATATCCCTCAACTGCCCTAAACCACTGGCATTTCCATGATGTTATCTTGAACCACTAAGTCGGATCATCACTACATGCATCTAGAATGAAGACGTCATCCCTTAGACCAAAGCCGTACAAAAGAAGCCTTTTGCAGAATGGGTAGTTCTTCTGGTTCTCTGACAGAAGTTATACCAACGAATCAGGGTCCAAATGGCTTAAAATTAATTCCTCAATACTCAAGATGCTCTCCATTTCTTCTCTATGGGAAGAATCCTCAAGGACCCTATGGTATCTTCCCGATGACCCATTCAGTGTTTATTTTTTTGAAATAAATTCTTCTAGATCATGGATCTCGATTTCAATGTGAAAATCATGAATCTTGACCACAGAGACGGTTCACGAAGTCCTTCCAAAGACATGAAAAAATCATAAGTCATGAAGTACACACTTGCGAAGTCAAAAGACTCGTTGTGCTCCATGAATCATAAATGACCTATTAATGGATAGCAATCATAGAAGAGAACTGATCTTCGTGAATCGAGAGAAAAAATTCCAATATGAAGAGATAAGAAAGGTACAAGGATAGTTCAGCCTCTCCAATTTATAGGTGAAAACCCCTTTTGCTTTTTACCACGTCTATAAATGGAAAGCTTCGTGGAACTTTAACGACATATTTCACCTCTTTTCCTTGAAACCTACCTTCGCGAGCCTTATTTGTGATTGACCAAAATTTTTTGATGATTGACCCTCAGACTTAGACCCTCATTTTCTCCTCGGATCATATTCTGAGGGTGGGGGTGGGGATTTATTGGCACAAAAATATGCGGAGAGGAAGAGAAAACCTAAAGTTGAAACCACCTCCATAGATTCATACTTGAAAAGCCTGTTTGCGGAGCCCCGCGATTGGCGTGCAACCACCTCATTCATGGGATCCTTAAATCAAAGAAGCGGGAGGCTCCGTGATCTCGAAAAACCTTTGAGAAGCATCAGCAAAGAAATTCGGTAGGAGGCTTTGTGATCTCAAAAGATGTTTTCAAAACCACCGCGAAGCAAAGAGATGCGAGGCTATACAGTTATGACAACACACCGCATGGCATCGTGTCTCGCAATCCCTACATCGCACCACCTCATGCCTATAAATAGCAAGCTCCCCTCAAGCGAAAAATAATGTTCTTTTGACCATTATCCTTCTTGTCTCTCAAATCATGAAGCACTTTCTTCTCTATGAATGATGATCTCTTTGAGGTACATTAGAAACACAATGTGCCTTTCATTTGGCTTAAACAGAACCCCTATTCAAGGAGGGATTCCCTTCACAAAGCCCAAGGGCCTTCTCAAAGGAATGTAATCCCAAATGGATATCTCTTATTCAAAAATCACTCATGATTTGTGATGTATATTCCATAAACATGTGAGCCACATGCTAAGGTATTGTCACTGTGATTCACAGAACACACTACTTCGCAGTGTCATTCCTTACAAGGCGCCCTTGATTTGGGAAGCCCTACTCTACGAGTGCCTTTCTCCTTCATGAAGAACCTTCCATATTCACCTATTAGCAATGTCTAGGATAGGCCACCCAACTTTTCTAAGCATACACTTTCGCGAAGCCCATCCACTATAGGGAGAACCAAAGCTTCATGGGGCGTATTCCTGTGAACCCCATTTCTCTGAAAACAATTTTCCCATATGACCCCCAAGTTTGTATGAAGTGATTTAAATGTCCCCAGGGTGGTGTTTCATGTTTTGTTGCTTAGCCTCATGATTCTCAGCATGGGAATGCTAATGGCTAATTCTTCTTCATATATCCATGCTAATATGGACCCCTCAGTGGATCACCCCAGACACCCTCACACAATGGAATTACTAGTTCCTCCCTTCACAAAGGGTTAAAGCATGCCGGTAATGCACATCCTAGGGGTGAAGAGTGAACATGCCTCATCTGGGCTACATGATGTTTAACTTCCAAGCACCATCATCCCCTAAACAAGACATTAAACTATGTCCTCACCTCATGAATCATATGCGAGGTGCCCCATTTTTTACATTCCCTTCGCTTGCTCATCTCCACAAGAGTGAGATATTCCCCTCGTGGAAGGAGATCCTCTTTGTTTGAGTGGCGCATGTCCGAGGGGGAGGGCAACCATCATGGTGTAAGCCCCTATCCTTTATTCTAGGAGGTAGAATCCCTGATCCTCCTTTCTTCTTCGGTGACAAAGACAAGAATTGAGAGGGGAACAAGGACCATTTCATCCTATCCCTCTCCATCTGGGCCTTGTTTTCATCGGGGCCTCCATCATGGAGTAAGTCCCGATCACCATTTTTTTGGGATTATAACCACACATATTCCCATGTTTCCTCTTTGGTTCGTTATCCATGTGTAAGCCCACTCCACTTCCCACGTACACACATTTCGTGAAGTGGTCATCAGGTCTTTGCTTCCTCTTGTTTCTCACACAGATCATGAATCCCATGGGCTTAGTGTAAGCATCGATCATGGTATCCTTTTATGGGTCATCATATCATGTAAGCCCAAAATAACCATCTTTAACTATGTGTACTATGATCCTTTCCAAGGCAACGTATGTAGGAAGCCTCAAAACGGTTCAAGATTAACACCTACCTCCTTTTCGTCCAACATGACGCTTGACTTTACACTTTAGAACTATGTTGGTCTGATCCCTATCTACTAGGTAGGGTACATAGGAATCCTTCCAAAGGTTCAATCATAATCAACAGTATGTCATTGTACCCCCATCAGCGGTATGACTTTGTATTCCATCATGCGGTAAGTTGTTGTCAGCACCACATGATGGTAAGCCATCGTAAAATGAACTACATAGGTTTGAACCATGCCTCCTAGACATGGTACATAGGATTCCCCCCTGAGGTTCATCCCTAAACACTGGTAAACATTGGAGTTCCCCCTATTGGGACCCACATCTCTAGTCCACCCCTCGAGCGTCAGACCAACCTGGGCTTCTGACCATGCATAAACCCTAGTATGTCGTCGGGTCGTTGTCCTATATGCACACCTTGATTCTATACCCCATAATGAACAAGGTGGAATTTTATCCTTTATGAGCCAAGGTAACTAGGAAACCTTCGTTAAGTTCAAGCCCGATGCCTAATGGTCTCAACCCCTTCAGGTCAGTTCACTAAACAGTCCTGGCCTAGGTGGACTTTGATCCTTTCCAACGCAAGGTATGTAGGAAGTTTCCCTCAGGTTCATTCCGAACACCTATTTGTCCCGACCACTCCATCTCAGTCCATCCTAATCCTGTATGACATTAAACTGTATGACCCATTTTCGACCAACATGACGCTAAACTGTGTACTTCCAAACTAGATGGATTTGATCTCTATATCATGGGAAGGGTATGTAGGAAGTCTTCCTAAGGTCGAATCTCAATTAGTGGTAAGTTGGTGTAGCCCAATCAGGGGTAAGCCATTGTATTCTATCCAGTGGTAATCCGTTTTAATCCCTAGATGATGGTAAGACATCATATGATGAACTGTGTGGGTTTGATCCCAATGTCCTCGACATAGTCTATAGGACTCCTCTCTAATGTTAAACCCCCCAACACTGGTATACATGGAAGTCCCCCCTATTGGGGCCCACATCTCTGGTCCACCCCTTGAGCATCAGACCAACCTGGGCTGCTAACCATGTGTAAGACCTAAAAAGTTGTTGGGTCACTGTCCTCTACGAACACCTCGATTCTATACCCCCATCCTGAACTATGTGGACTTTGATCCTTTCCCCAATAATGTAAGTTGGAAGCCTTCCGGAGGTTCGAGCCTAACATCTATTGGTCTTGTACCCTTCATGTCGATTCACCAAACTCTTCTGAACTACTTGAAATTTCATCCTTTCCAAGGCAAGGTACATAGGAAGCCTCCATGAGGATCAATCCTAACACCTACTTGACACGACCCCTTCGGGTTGGTTCACCTTCATCCCACATACCATAATACGATACCCCCCTTTTCGTCCCACTATACATTAGAATATACCCATTATAACTACATGGACTTTGATCCTTGTCTCCTAGACAAGGTATATAAGAATCCTCTATGAGGTTCATCCCCATCCGATGGTAAGCGTTTTTGTTCCCAACCGAAGGTAATCCTTTGTGTTCCCCAACCAGCAGTAATCCATTTTCAACCCCAACCAGTGGTAAAGCCATTGTAGTCCACAATCGAAGGTAAATTGTTGTAGTCCCCTTAGTTGGGGCCCACATATCTGTTCTTCCCCTCGAGCATCAGGCTAACATCAGGATGCTAACCACGTGTAAGCCCCATCTTGTCTTAAGGTTGTTTTCCTCTCCGTAAACCCCAATTATATGCCACCATCCTGAACTACATGGAATTTGATCTTTTCCAAGGCATTGTACGTAGGAAGACTCCCTGAGGTTCAAGACCATAACCCATGTATCATCCTTGTCTTTCCCTCAAGCCTTTTCATTTCAGGAATGTGATGCCCTTACTCAAAGATTTTTACTTCCTCCGGGTCCCATCCCTACGGGTCGCCTCCTTAAGTGTCTCATCGGCCCACCGAACTACGTGGACTTTGATTCCCTACCATGGGGATATGTAAGAAGTATCTTTGAGGCTCAATCCCAATATCACCGTCACTCTTACATCTATCCCATTACATTCTCCATTCCCTCCACTCAACTATGCATATCAATCATAATTCTTACTCAGGATTCCACATCCTCATGGGATCATGTCACCCATTTTATCGCTGGTCCTAATAGAAACCGGGTAACTTACCACATATTATCCCTAGA
Organism: Viscum album; assembly: GCA_963277665.1. Lineage (NCBI taxonomy): Eukaryota > Viridiplantae > Streptophyta > Magnoliopsida > Santalales > Viscaceae > Viscum > Viscum album. The sequence goes on along the minus strand of OY728163.1, from coordinate 2,005,822,159 downwards.
ATCAATGATCGCTTCAGGGGTTGCAGACATGTGATCCACTCTCATCAATGTTCTGATTAGTCTGGTCTTTCTCTGCTATAAGTTAAACTTGTGGAATACCCTTTGTTAGACATGGGAAGATGAGGAAACCCTCAGAGACATGCCTATGGTATAAAATTCCCTACATTCGATGTGGGATGCCTCGGGCTTCTGTGCCCTTGATAAGACCTATCACAACAGGAAGAAACTCAAATGTGGTTGTGTTCTAGCATCCACACATGACAACAATGTCCAACATGACTAATCCCATGACTGATGGTTGCTACCCTGATTGAACCCCTTTGAATGTCCTGATAGAAGTAGTGTAATTAACCGGCATCCATGAAGACATGGCACTGGGAAGAGTTTCAATAACAACGTCTTAATTCATATAGGGGGACTTGGAATAGGTAACAAGCTCTGAGGAAAAATCCACAGAAGGAGGAACAGACATCCCATCATCCTGTTTCGGTCAAGGAGTTAACGTCCCTAAAACATTTATCGACTCCACCCACCTTTGAAAATTGTTAATGCATGGAAATAGCTATGTGTCCACCTCTAATAAGGGATGAATGCACGCCCCGAAAAAAGCATCGAAAACATAAATAGAAGAAAAATTTAATATCAATGGAATATAGAAATATAACCAACCTCAGTTTATAAAATTCTTGCATGCCGATGATAATACATAATTCGAAAGTTGTAAAAATAACAACATTCTTCCCATCTCAATACAATAATGAATAAAAGATAGAAAATCCGAAAGGCAATCACCATGAGCATCCCAAGCACCAGGTCAATCATTTGCTACTAACCCCCTAGAACAAGTGAATATGTACAAAAATAGATCCATATCATTGTAAACAATAATATTCTACTCGGGAACCATTGGTACCCAAACTTAGTGTGGGAAACAATCTTAGTAGGTCGGCCCCAAAGGCATCATGCACAAACCAAGTTGTGCAATATATAATCAAGTAGTGTAAAGGGAAATCCTAAAGTAGTAAATATGGATTAAAAATTTCCATCGCATATAACCCCTAATAGTGATACCCAAATATCCCCTTAATGATCCCTACACAAGTTAGTGAAGCTCATACAACAAGCCAGATATTTTTAATGCACAAATAAATAACATGACCTTAATATAAATTCAAACATGACATACCATCACAGCCATGGAGTGTAACAACATAACAAAATTTTCCATGACCAATACATATATTCAAGTGCATCACATACCTCATGGTAGTCCCATATAAATAAGTGTAGTCCACGAAGGAATGGATCAAAGGAACTCATCCAAGGCATCCATATAATCATTATTGACCATGAAGGGAGGGATCCATGGACCACTTACAAGGCATCCTCATTGAGTCTCATGGGCGTCTTAGTGGAAACGTGGTCTAGACACATGTTGGAGTCCTTGGATCATGTGTACCGATATGTCAAATGTGAGACTAAGGATTCCAAATCCATAGGGTAGATAGACCTGAGGTATCCCATGGAATTGTGACCTATGGGGCATGATCTTCCCAAGGCGTCCAGTACCGCATTCTAGACCCATAGAAAGTAGTCCATGGAAACTATCAAACTATTATTTCATTCAAAACCATTTATCAAATCAAAACATATGAATATACCCTCTCATATAAACCATTCAATCCTTTACATATGACTATACCCACTCAATTAATCCATTTCCATTAAACACGCTATGTGGGTATACCCACAAATATTTCATCATATTCCATTTATCCTCACAAGTCAACTAAAAAAAATACCCTATCATGTTGGAATTTCATATTTGAATATGTTCTTTGATTTTACCTATTGGTTTATACATTTTCCAATATTTTTTATTTTACAAATAAAACAACTCATGCTAACCTTCTGAGCATCCCCACTCAATTAACCAATTACCCACAATCAAACAACATAGGTTCAACCAACTATATATCCCTTTCTATTTCAATAAAACCTCATAACTCAATTTTTTCATCCTGAAATTGAGGAAATACATCTTCTAGCTAATCATCCCATACCAATTTAATTTCAATATATTTCTTTAAATAGGAATGCATTGGAAAAAAACACATCAATAAGATAAGTAACATAAATATTATAATAAATACATTTTTATCATGAATGTAGTGCTCCTTGATTGAGGGGTTTTATTACCAAAACATGATTATGAAATATAAAAAATAATTGAACACAACATTGGTAGTTCATTCTAGAATTTTTAGTGAAATTATAATATTCATTAAATAAATAACCACCACACTTTCAAATTAAAGCATATTTGAGGACCCTGACTCAAAGTGGAACCATGCCATCCACTTTGGTTGTTGAATCATTATAACTAAAATATGATACTTCACCACTGAGAATATGCACCTTCACATTCATGCAAGGACACCTAACCCTATTAACATACTTTCATGTCCATGAACAAATGCAAGGTGATACTTAAACAAAATATTATATGCATATACTAGTCTCTGGTCATCTACATATGCATTATAATATATATACATGGGCACACCTAGCCTCATAAATTTATAATCACTACCTTAGACATGTAATGGGGGAACCCAAGTATATATATTTACTAACCAATGCACACGCAGATGAGTCTCCCTTGACCTGAAACCCAGAAATCGCAAAGCAGTGACCAGCACTGCAAGATAATTACTATAAACCATAAAACATAAAAGGTACCTACTTTAGTTTGTGAGAAACCAAGAAACAAGAACATATCATACCATTAAATGATTCCATCAGACCAAAACCACCTAAATGACCTCACCATCAGCAAAGGTTGCTAGAATATGCGAGAACACATCCCAAGAGAACTTCATCACATCCTTAGATCAAAAGAAGAATGAAACCCAATTAGTCCAAAACCCTAGGCTATTAGATGAGCTATGCAGGGAATCAGGGAGATAGAATTGTGGACGGAAACAAGAAGGAGTAAGATCAAAGAGCAATATCTCTAATATTCACATAAAAAAAAGGTAGGGAAGAAGAAATTTTTTAACGGAGGAGATCTACAGAGGGTAGGTCACACAAACAACAGGAGTTGGTGGGAGTTATGTCATGTATGAGAGATAGGGGGGAGGGATAATGTATATTTGGTTTTAATTTAATTTAATTTAAATAAAAATTATTATAAAATTTCAATACTATTTTTCATGAATGGTTTAGGTTGCATGGTTTGGAAAACAATGTGCCAACCGTGGACCCTCCACTAGATAGCTAGAACACAATGCTCGGGTTGTCTGTGCAGTTTGAAAAACCGTGCATATCCCAATAGTGTTGTCTCCGTCTCCCCTAAAATTGACACATAGTTACCAATACCGGGCCACACATTTCCAAACAAATCATGTGCCCTTTGCAGATTAAAAAAACATATTTTCAGGGTCCATCTCTCCCAGATTTCAATAAGATAATTAGAAAACTAATAATAAGTTTAAACAAGTAAAACAAATCACTTTTAACAACCTAAAATTTTGAATTATGTTCCAAATTTTCATTATAAAAACAACCCTTTTAGTAATTACTAAAAATTCAAATTCCCTCAGAATTTCGTCCGATTTTTAATACACATGTTCTTACAATCTACCCACTTTAAGATATCTCGTCCATGGGAATACTTTGGGAACTACAAAAAAATCACCCAAACCATAGAGGTTGTGAGGTTTTTTTTCAATAGTCTTGTTGTGTTTCCAACACCCAACACACCTTTAACATTTTTACAAGCCAGTGGCATAAGCCCCTAAAACCCAAGGCGAGGCTCAAATAGAACCTAAAAACTGATGTAGTGTTTCACTAATCCCACATAACTTGATACATGATCTCATCGTCATCTCTTTATCCATCCTTTCATGGGTTCTTCCCACCAATAGTATTAGAATTTAATGGGAAATTACAAATAATGACACTTTCACCATTAGGATAACCAAATAGGATGCATCCTAATCATTCTAACAATGATTATCACATGTTTTATTCAATTGGGAGAACCAGATTACATCTGAGGTCATAACAGAGACCTTGTTGTAGTAAATAGTTAAAATGCAATCATCCAACTGAAATCGGACGTGTATGCTTCCCTAGAAAGACATCTCTAACCCAAAAACCCACACTCTCCCTTAAACAAGAGATGTGAATTTGATCCAGTGTCATCACCAACCGTACAAAAAAATCATGAAATGATATAATCCAAGCCATTCTAGGCTAACCATCCTCGAAGATGAATAACATAGGCAGACGATGTATCTCAACCGTACCACAAAGCAACCCCCTAAAGGATTTCATCATCTTATATAGGCACATTTACTATGGTTCATACCCAATATTCGGTAAGATTTCAAGAAAAATCCATCACTCAACTACCTTAATATATTTGTGCTTCAACACAATCAAGGGTGTAACCCAAAGAGCCACTAATCCCAAGTACAGCCCAGATAACAACCACTTACTAATCCCAACTACATTTAAGTTATCAACACAGAAAAATACCAACTCCATCTTATCACCTCCAGGATGAGGTCAAGGTAGGTGACATGCTCCTCCCATTTCAAAAAGAAAACTAAGAGTAAACCAAATATCACTAAGATATCCAGTAAAACCACTACATGTTGACTCTTTAAAAAAATATTCGCTTCACCAATCAATGCATCATCATCCAGACCCCCATTCCTATAGCACCCGAGGCATCCATGTTATTTAAAGATTTTCCACTGAAACTCTTCCAAAGCCAATGGATTTTCTAAAGGCTTCCACATACCACCTACCTCATCAAATTAGTGATTTCGTTCATGCATCGATACGTAAAAAAGAACCAATATAACACTACCCACCTTAGGAGTGTCCATATCATTGAATGAAATGACCAGCCGCTCACTAGCGTGCTAGCTCAAAACACCTTAAACGAACATGTGGTGTTCCAAGAACAATGATCACCATGTCAAAGCACTTGGAATGAAATCCAAAATCATAAAAATCGGTGATTCAAAACACTTGAATTCCAAAAATTCATCCTGAGCAATGTGATAAGATTACCTAAACAAATCATTCACTCTACTCCGATGTTGACCTGAAAACATCCTTAACCTCACAAGGATTCATGATCACACCGAACTCAACTAGTTCATTACACCACTAAAAACATGATGGGTAATACTTATGTCAACACATACCACACTGAGTTCAAAAAATACAATGACATATCTTCTTATACAACCAATAACTCAGAGGATGACATACTGAGTCATTCATCAACAAAGAAAAGGGAGGTTCACAGAGCCTCCTAATGAGATGACCATTCATGAGAAATGTATATCATGATTAAACATGAATTACTATGTTCTTGTTCTTATAAGATGTGTCAACGTTCATGGAAAACCCCTTAGAACAAGGGTTTACATTAAATAAAACCCAAAAGTACGACTAGAGACAATGTCACCAATGACACCAACATCAAAATCTCACCGTGGAAGTAAGGAATATCAAGATCTATGGGTGATACCTATAATGTTCTAGCCCCTTATGAATCCTAATAATTGATGTTATATCTTGGCCACACCACAAAGAATTCACTAGGCTCAAAAGAACATTTTTTAGTTAATCTAAGGTTAAAAGAAATAGCCCAGAGATAATGCTCACATTTTGGTTTGAAGGCCTACCACAAGAAAAATATTAAACTACAACTCCTCGAGGGTTCAAACAAAGGACACCACATTTGGTTCCATATTAAATCCATTTAATTAATCCATTTAAACCATAATCATTTTAACGATTTTTTACAAACCCACAAGTACCATTGACAAATAGGGAACTTGGTTTTAAACAATTCCCCATAGGAAAAATAGGCATGTCATAAAAAACTCCCGATTTAAAACATTTAACATTGAAATGAATTCCTTTATAAATAGGTAATTTATCATATAAATTCCACTAAACCAAAAAGTGACCTTAGAGGATCCCATTTATTCAACCTAGGTTCTTTAGGAAGAAACCCCATAATAGTTCATATCACAAAGCAAGCCCTGATTGACCAACTTGTTTCAAGTTGATCGTTTTGAAAATTAACAATCCATTTCACAAAAACACATGAAAACATGCATAATAGTCCAATTATATGAGTGGTCCTCTACAAATCCATAAAGTACCCATAAACATTAGAGATGGAATTTGGTTCCAATTTAGTCAAATGATTTCATTTAAGTTAAAAACATAACCACCTTCACAACACACTATTTCCAATAAAAATTCAAAAGATTTACAATCATAACCATTCCCAAACACCACATGGTTATACAATGGCCCATTCACATGGGTGGACATTTACCAATCAATGATGTGTCCATACACCTTAACACTTGCATTTGGATCCCATTAATCACATATAATTACATTAAAAAATTTAATTTTAGTATCCATTTTTCATTGGTTTGATTACACAGGTTACCCTTATAGCATTTATAAGGCGCCTGTACACCTTATAACTAAAACTGGACCCATTTTAAAAACAACCAATATATTTCATCCCATGAAACCATTATCACATATCAAACCCATCTCTAACAAGTTATCATAAGCTGTAACACAAAATAATTTTATAACATAGAAGCATATAATAGAAAGAAAATGCTGAAAGCAGATTAATAATGGAATATAATAAATTGAACATGTCATAAAATCATTCACGCTAATGTAAATCAAAGGCATGTCATTACACTCATCGAACAAGTCCAAAATTAAAAGGCATAACCCTAATGTATCAATATGGCATGTCATATGCATGGAATCTGAATTTATAAGTTCCTATTATGATGCATTTAATGTCCCATTCTTTCCATATCATTATAAGAGAAAATTTCCAAAACATTGAAAATTCATAAGAAGCGGAAAATAAACCAATCAACCAAGGTGAAATGAAATCAACTGTAACATTGATCAATATAAACATCAAATCCCAACCCTGTCCACTTGTTCCTTTATAGTGTGTGGTGTGATCAGTCCCAAGAAAAAATATCTACCATGTGAATATACATTCCTAGTCTCCTGTCTACTAGCCCAAAATCGCAAGACAATGGAAAAACAACCCCCTTTGATTCCACTTTGTAAGGTCCTAGCCTGGCTGACCATTAAACTAGTAGCTAGACTTGTCACCACATGACATAAAGTGTGTCTCTCTATATACTAGAGGATCACGACGAGTAACAAGGCTATAAGGATAGTCAGTGGGGAGACTATACCCACATATTAAGAGTGAAAAGTAGTAAATAGATAGAAATAGAAAGAAAAAGATATCAATGGAAGCCTTGTAAAGAAATAATTAAAGAAGCAGAAGAAACTTGTAATATCAACTAAATATAGAAATATGGCCAATGATAGTTTATACAATGCATGCATGCTGATGGTTATAAAAAATTAAAGAGTTTTAAATTGTAAAATTTTTATCACACTTAAATAAAACAATGAATACAAGATAGAAAAGCCTAATGTAAATCACCATGAGAATCTTGGGATCCTGCTCGGTCCTTTTCTCCTAATTCCCAGGTACATGTGAAAACAACCCAAGCATAGATCTATAGTCTTTTTTAAAAGAAGAGTCTACTCAGGCCCCAATGGTACTTGAGTAGGGAGTGAGATAACATCTCAGTATCCCAGCACCAAAGTTGTCACACCCAAACCAATATGTTCAATAAGTAAACAGGTAGGGTGTAGGTAAATTCAAAAGAAGGAAATATGAATAAAAAATGCCCATGGCATGTAACCACTAATAGTGACATCGAAAAATCCCCTCAAGGCTCCATTCACAAGATAATCAAGGTCCTATAACAAAAAATCTATATTTAATGAAATAATAAATAACATGACCTTTTCATTCATCCAAACATGTAATGCCATTATAACCTTGCTGTGTAACCACATACCACAATTTTCCATGACTAAGTAGTATATTTGAGCATATCACATATCACACGGTCATGCCATATAAAAAAGTGTATACCACAAAGTGCTAGATCCAAGGAACTCATACAAGGTGTCCATATAATAATTCTAGACCACGAAGGGAATGATCCAAGGAACTATTCCAATGAATCCACATCGAGTCCCATGTGATTCCCAGTGGAAACTCAGTATAGGCATTGGTTGGAGTCATTCTAGAAACTGTACTAGCATGTCCTATGTGAGTCCAATCCAGACGAGTCCATTGAGGTAGCAAGGCCTGAGGCATCCTACAGAATCAAGACCCAAGGGGAACGATCAACCCAAGGCATCCCCTACCACATTCTATACCCATAGATAACAGTCTATGACATCTATCAACCCATTATTTCATTTAAAACCATTTATCAAATAAAAACATATGATTATACCCACTAATATAAACCATTCCATCATTTCAATATGAGTGTACCCATGGATATAATCCATTTAACAATTCCATTCCTTCATTTACATACGAGTATACCCACTCATATAATTCATTTCCATTAAACCAGCTATGTGGGTATACCCACCAAATTTCATCGTTTACCATTAATCCTCACAATTAATCTAATGAGCATACCCTCTCATGTTGAAATTTCATATTTGAATACGTTCTATGAGTTTAACTACCCATTTATCATTTTTCCATTGTTTATTTATCCCTTTAAACAACTTAAGACAACACACTGGGTATTCTCACTCAATTAACCAATTACCATCAAGCATACCACATAGGTTCACCCACCCATATATCACATTTTAGTTCATTAGAACCACTCAACACAAGTTTTTCATCATGAAAAGAACGAAATACATATCTTATAAAATTTACCCATACCCATTTAATTTAAAATGGTTTCTTTAACTAAGAAAACATAGGAAAAACTGACATTAACATGATGAGCCCCATAAACAGTCTGCAGACTACGTTTTTATCCTGAAGGTTGTGCACCTCGATTGAAGGGTTTTATTAAAAAAATATGTTTTTTCAATAAAAAATTCATTGAATAAAAAATAGGTAGCGCATTCCAGAATTTTACTTCAAATTATCCACATCATTAAATACACAACCACTTCACTTTTAAATTAAAGCAGCGTTGATGACTCTACAACATAGTGGAACCAAGTAGTCCACATTAGATCTTGTTGCTTTCTAACTAAAATCTACTTCTTCCCAACTAAGAATATGAACCTTCAACTACATTAAAGGACACCTATCATCTATACACATACATTCATGTCCATGAGTATATGCAAGGGGATCCTGCAAAAAATTATTATATGTATGTACTATTCACCACACACCTACTTAAATATTTTCAAATATATATATACATGGAAACACCTATACCCTTTCTTGTATAATCACTACCATGGATGATTATACATATAATGGGGGGACTAATGTACATATATTTTCTTACCTATGAACACACAGGAGAACCTCCCTTAACTTGGTGACCCGAAATCACAATGAAGTGACCAGTGCACTATAAGATAATTATTACGAACCTTAGAACACACAAAGACCCAAATTTAGCTGGTGAGAAACCAAGAAACAAGAAAAAATCATACACCAAAAAAATATCTACGACCGAAACCACCCGAACCACCTCGTCTTCGGCAATGATTGATGAAACATGTGAGAACACATATCAAGAGATCATCTACACAACCATAAATCAAAGGAAAACGAAAATACATTATCCCCAAATACTAGGGTTTCGGGTGAGCTAGGTAGGGCGACCGGGAGACCGAATTGCAGTTTGAAACTGGAAGGAGGAGGAGTATAGAGAAATACCTCAAAGATTCAATGTAAAATAAAAAGGAATGGAGGATGAAATTGGTTGACGGGGAAGAGCTGACAAGGGGAGGTCGCACGACCCAAAGGATTGTGGGGGAGCTGAATAGTGTATGGGGTAGAGGGGTGTGGGGGGATGAAAATATGATTTTTAATTAATTTAATCTAATTAAAAATGAATTTAAAATTTAAAAAATGGGGTGTTTCAAACAGTTTAGGCCACACAGTTTGGAAAACCATCCACCAACCATGCATATTCTCTTTAGAACGTGTTTGGCCCCCTTGAAAGAGATGCACGATTACCTACAGTGGGCCGCATGGTATCAGAAAAATTGTGTGCCCATTGTAGTTTACCAAAAACCAAGTTTTCTGAGTCTAATGCCCCAAAACCCTTCGAGTCGCCTGGGAAACATAGGAGAAATTCACCAAAGTCCATAAATATCGCTTTCAAACAACCCAACATTCAGAATTATGTTTCGAAGTTACCTTCAAAAAATTACTCGCTTAGTAATTAATGAAAATACAAATTTCCTTATAATTTCATCTAATTTAAAACACGGGTTCTTAAAATAAATAAATTTGATAAAAAATGTTGTTTTTAATTAAAATATATTATTTTTAATTATTGATTAATAATTGATGCCTTAGAGAAAAATATCAAATACTTATCCTAACATAATTTTTATTTCTTGAAATCAAAGATGATGTTTATTTTTAAATATTAAATCTATAATGGTGTCAAAAATTGGATTTTAAAATTGTACTCCATTAAATGTTTTTAAAACTAACTTAATAAAAATATTTGGTTGTTTGTAATAATTTGTGTTTATTCTTCCCTTATTCCTACAAAATATATTGTATTAATATAAAAAATATTTACTTGGATACAAAATGTATATATTACATTAAAATTACTTAATAATATTAATCGATTTAATTTAGAAGAATTATAACAACTTATGTTCATATTAATAGTTTTCTATAAAATATTCTCCAATAATATTCAAATGTTTCTTATATTTAGTTCTAAATAATTATTAACAAATTATTTCATTTAATATTTCATGAAAACCAAATATTTATATTTGTTAGTTAATAATTTTAATGAAATTAAATTTAACTACTAGGTTACATCATATTATAATAATATATTAACATTCACTAAACCTCAGTCATGCGTGTTACGCAATCCATCAAGGAAATTCATTGTTGCGTGTAAACCATGATAATCTCATTGTGTCATGTAATGAAAGATAAAATTTATGATTTTTTTGTTCCTGAAATCCAAACGTAGTTCTTTAATATGAAATAAAATATTTTCAATGTTACCTGAAATGGGAATTTTCAAAAAAATTAGTTAATTCAAAAAAAATAATTCACTAATTCTCGGGGTGTAACAGTTCTCATATAAAATATGTATTGAAACTCAAGCCATATGTATAATATACACTTTGAAAATCAATCCATATGTATAAAAAAATGTATTGAAAATCAAGCCACGTGTTACATATATCTCTCATGAGGGAGTATATACTTGATCAATCCTAAGAACTGAACGTAGTGGTTATACTACTGGAGAATTATCATTATTATTAATAACACTTAGTATAAATCATAGATTTTATAGATAATTTGCAATATAAAAAGTCTACTCACCTTGTTAATGTTCTCTAAAGGAATCATAAATTCAAGGAAACTATATTGGAACCCATGGATGTGATAAAATAGAGATCTATTCATTTGTTTGTAATAATGTAATCAAATTTTGATTGTTAAAATTAATTTAAATGGCGTGTAATGTAACATGCTAATATCTTATGAGATATTCCTTTTCAAATTAATTGAATTTCATCAATAGCTTGTCATACACGCAACCCTTAGTCTAAATAAATAGTATTATTATATACCATTATACCCAATCCAACAATGTTATCGGATGAATAGTAATAATTTTTTCCTAAAAATATGTATAAATGATTTATTAAAATAAAATATATTGATAATTAATGAATTAGTTTTTTGTAAAGACATTATATGTTTTTAAAAATCTTTTTTCCCCAAAAAATGGTTTTATTGATTTCTTTGAGAAAATTATATATTTAATATATAATTTTTTTTTAAAATTAATTTTAAATAATTTATTTCAATATTTTAATCATCATGTAAAAAAACATTTATAGTGAGTTTCTTATAATTATTAGAAATGATTGATTTTTGATAAATTAAAAAAAAATAAATTATTTGTGGAAAAAAAAACATTTTCTATTAATTATTTAAAATGTACAATTTTTATTGAAATGTTTTTATAATTAAAATTTTTTACTTATATTATTAATAATCCAATTTCGGTTTATGGAATAATTTTTATGGTGATTTTTTGTACAAATAAATTTCATACATAATAAAACATTTCTTTGGAAACCACATTTCAACAAATTTCACAGGATTAATTTAAATTTAACTTCAACCTATTCCATGAATTGAATGTTTTAATTTTTTTTAATGTTTTCAATCATTATAATTAATATTATTTAAATTTTTTAACTAAAATTTTGGTCATAATGAATCACAATAGAAGTAAAAATTCATTACTGTAGTTAATGTTAAAACATTTTTAACAGGGGAACCAAGATATAAGGTTATATTTAAATATTAAACATTTATAAATACTCATTAATAACTATATTTCATCCTCATATAATCCAAAAATATAACCTCTAAATATTTGGAACATTTTTCTAGTGAATGATTTTACTATATTTTAATCTTTTAAGATGTTTCAATTGTGTCCTCTCCCCCACTTGAAAGAGGACATCCCTCCTTTCACTTATTCAAAGATGATTTATCCATATATCCAAAATAAAATCAATCCAGGTTTATTCTAAACATACTTATACATTAATTAAAATTTTTTGTTTTTTAGATGATTATTCCAAGAATCCTTGAGAAAGGATCTAAAGGAGGCCTTCCGAGGAAGAGGCAATCGTCTCACAGGACCCCTTTCAATTTATTACTTGTTTTAACACATTTAAATAAGTATTATTAATAAAAAATAATTATTTATGTATCATTATTTAGTGAAATTTTATAATTAACATGTAAACACGAATATCCATAGCTTATTCCATCAAATTGGAAGTGAAAGTGTTACTCGTGACTACCGCATCCACATAATGAGAGAACTAATTTTATTTCATCATATTAATAGATGGATATTAATATTGGTTTAAAGTTTATATATGATATTTATTAAATGATTGTTATTTTTTAATTATAATATAATATATACCTTCTTACTTTTTAATCCTTAGGACAACTATAATGTTGCTCGTCCGTACATGAACTATCAGCTTCACGAAACGATCTGTTTGATTTTTCATTTCTTATTTAAATAAATTGTAACAGCGATATATTTAACGAATATTATATATATATATTATAATTATTAGTATATAATGACAAATTATTGTTTAAAATTCCTCATCTCCATCCATCGAAATGTGAAAAATGTATCATGTGTCTGTTTGTGCAATTGTCCCCATGAATTATGTAATTCAATTTTATTTCTATAACTTGTATGGATGAATCTCACAATATATAATGAATATATGTGATATTTATATCATTATTAAAAAAATTATATGATTTAATCATCATCAATATATAAGGACGGGGACTATTTAACCAAAATTCTCATGAAAAATGATACAGATAACTCATGGAAACGAAGATTTTAATAAATAATTATTAATAAATGGTAATTAAAATGTTTTAAGTGGATAATGTATGATTTTATAATTATTAAAATGGTCTATTTATATAATATTAATTAATTTATATTCATTATAGAGTATGTAAGATAACGTTCAAGGATATATGTTCTTGAGGTAATAGATTTATGTTATAATCACATTATTTCATGGGATTGTTTTTCATTATGTTTATAATGATGAAATTTCATGTATTATCTCCATATAACAAATTAAAAATAATTATCCTATATTAATTTATAGATAGAACCTTTTTACATTTATTTTATTCACTTAATGACACTAAGATATTAAAATAATTTCCATCTATGTTTTAATTTTCAGTTGAAAATCGATTTTATTCCGTATCTATGTTTTTTAAAATTTATTTCAAGAATTTATTTAATATTATAAAATTATTTATAAATTGTTTTTTTCACAAGACTTATATTTTAGTATTTTTTTATAAATAAATGTTCATTTCAATTTCTAAATGATATACAGTTGATTTTTTACAGAAAATGTGATGGTAATATTTATTTTAACTTTCATAGAATGAATACAATTTATCTCCATCATGGTCTCTCAATGATTTTAATATTAATTTATATGATTTAAAAGATTTTTAAAGAGATTTTTTTTCCATATTATTTTAGAATTATTAATATTTTAAAGTAGTGATTCCAAAATGAAAAGGATATCTTCATCCCTAAAAATTTAGAGTGATAATTTAAAGTGATTTTAATTATAATAACATCCTCTAATGATAACTATATTTTAATGGGGATATAATGTCCTGGCTGAACCCAAGCAAATGATTGAACCAACACAACCATAATCATGCTTCCATATTCCAGGAGTAGCGACAAGCAATGAATCCATAATTAACTTGTGGAGACATTTTTATATGTACCTAGACACACACACACACACACAATTGCTTTGATGAGAATGTTCACAGAGAACGAAAAAAACAATACAATAATGTAAACCAAGAATATACGAACCTCTAGAGAGTAATCAATATGGTTAGTGTAAAATGAAAAGTAAAGGGGAAAGATATAGGCCCAATAAGAAATGTGTCCCAACCTGACGAAAAACTAGAAAAGTAAATAGTTAGAGGCCAGATATTGAATCCAGAGCTATGGCGATCGTATGCGGTCTAATCACCCAGTATCACTATGATCATCTATATTCATGTTCAACCAGTCTTTCTTCCTTATAATACACAAGATGTGTGAGAAAATTCCATATAAGGGTGAGTATATAAATACCTAATAGAACGCCCTGAATGCTGAGGTTGAAAGAGTAAGAGATACTAGAGGAATAGAAATAAATTAGATAGACCAAGGAATAATTATAGAGTATAGCACCACCCAGAAAAGAATTAATGTAAGATCGTCCATTTAGAAGGGGATAAATATGGTGATTATATGAACTGTCATTGAGTATTCACCACATATTGTAGTAGAATAGAATCATCCAACCAAAAGAAACTAAATAAGGAAATAACATGGAATACCCGTAGCTTTTTCTCCTCTCCCAAATCCAGGGAGTGTATATTGAAGAAGAATATACATGTCTGTTTGTGTTTTCTCATTCAATGAATCCCAAACGAGAGAGTAAGGGGATCTCCATCTCATAGATCGGACCAATAAGAAGAGAAACCAGCAGTTCCAAAAGTCCAACTATGATGCCCATCATCTAAAATATCTTCCATGAACACAAAAGTCTAAGGGACTCATCCCCAAACATTTACATTATTTTTTGGGCCGTACTATCTCTTCCACATGGTTTTTAGTGCATCTAAAGTACTTGTCTCAGTGGAGAAAACATCTCTCTACCTCATGAGTCCAAAGATCGGTCAAGCCACGTCTCATCACTATACCACATAGTCAAGGGGCCATAATTTCTATATAGAGGACCCTTGCCCAATCTCAATATTAGGGTTCTACTTTGAAGGTTGAGGACCCATGCCTAGTCTGGGTGGA
Source organism: Viscum album (assembly GCA_963277665.1). Taxonomy (NCBI): domain Eukaryota; kingdom Viridiplantae; phylum Streptophyta; class Magnoliopsida; order Santalales; family Viscaceae; genus Viscum; species Viscum album. The sequence continues at coordinate 2,005,806,590 of OY728163.1, read as the reverse complement.
GGCGTCCACTCTAGGTAATCAAAGACACATTCCCTTCCCCGCAAGAGGGTTCCACTCATAAAGTTGAATACACATGCCAGACCCGGCTGGAGGGTTCCACTACAGGTCATCAAGGACCCATGTCTAGCCCAGATTGATGGTTCCACTCTAGGTCATTGAATAGCCATTTATTTATCTATAGGATGGTTCTACTCAAAATGTAACCTCTGGTGATCTCACCTAGTCACTGATTCCATCTAGCATTGCCTTAAAAGGTTCTATGCCAAGGAAATTATATATTACATCTCTAAATCCACAATTGATTGATCCATCACATTATAAGTGGAATAACACTTATTATAGGCTAATTTCAGACCAAAATCCATGTTCAAACATAGGATATATGGTAAATGGATGTTTTCTCAGAAGATATCAAGGGGTACAGATAGTGTGAGGGGACCCACATGGCATGTGGTCCAAATTCACTACCTAGGCAAGTCCTTGGAAAGGAAATGAATCCTTCCCATTTAGTATTACACGCTATGTAGGTGGACTACATGGAGGGTACTAATTAAATGAGACATAGTACATCTCCTTCTCTTGGTTTTGGTGTTCCAAGTACACAACTATATACTAGACTTCATATACCTATACATGGTTTTCCATCCATCTGACCTATAACATTGTTTGTCTAATAAAGGAAGGTGGTACAAGATGTGTGAGAGATATTACATGATGCTACATACTTAAATTTTGAAAAACCATATCCACTGATGAGGGGGAGGCCTACACATTGCAATTTAAACCGCGAAAACAACGTGTAGTCATGATTTTTACAAAAATCCAATATTCGGATTTTGTACCATGAATCAAGCTTTAATTCTTCAGATCTGTAACCAATCTCATTATAAAAAGTTGGATCTATTCTTACAACATGGATCTTAGTCATTGCTTACAAGAAAATGTCAACCAAAGGTCATCAGTGTTTTTTAATTCATTCCACACACATCCACACATCCATTCATTCCACACACATCCACACCTCCATTCATTGTGTTTTTTATGTTTAATTGATGGATCAACCATCCTCACCCAACAATGATCCCAATTATATTCTTGGACTGTTAAAATATTCATTATTCATGAATCATCTATGAATTTTATGGTCTATTCGGCCTTGTTACCACCCAAAATTGTCAAACAGGGACCGTAGGGGTCCATCTAGTGAATATCGTGAAGCAATGAAGAATAAAAGAAACATAAACCAGAGACTAAATGTCATTGTACAATAATTCATATCCAACAACCAAAAAACAGATATTTAATGTTAGAAAAAAGTTTAAAAAATTTAATTTCAGTATATGGGAACATGTAGAAGCTTCAAAGGGTGCAGATAAAATAATAACAAATAATATAGTCAATATATACAATAAAATGAGTAAAAAATCCAGTTTGGAGTCCTACCTTATAACAAACCATACATTAAATTAGTAGATATTTTGTAAAAATTGATGAATATTCCTTACAAAAATATTACATAACAAGGACATGATCATATAGGTTTAGTTTTTTTAGAAACTAGGAAACATAAACAACTAGTTCATAATACATCTTAATTGTCTCCCACTTCTTTCTTCATAACTAGACCCACTTGTTACATATATTACTCAATAAACTTAAATAATATCAAAATCATAAGACATAATAATATAACATATGAAAATATTATCCTACATATGAAAGATATTGATATCATGTCAAAGGAAAATCATAAAATTTCATAAGAATCAATGAACATAATCCCAAAATTCATAACATTTGAAAGGAAGTTATGTTTCACACAAAAAATAATATAATATAATTTCATATAAGTCAACGATCCTTTCCATGACCATTATAGTGGACAAATTCTATTACTAAACGAAGATCAATTTCCATTCTATTCTTGTATTACTGAACCAAGATTATTTAACATTTCAGCCTTGCCTATATCATGAGATATAACTCTTTAACCAATGAATTGGATATAGATATAGGTTTCACCAATATAATAATGAAATTATTCACAAGTGTGTCAGAAAAAACATAAATCATTCATTATAGAATAACATAAGGTATAAAATGGGTTTCTTAAACATCATTCCATCGTAAAATAATCCATAGATAAAAAATAGATTTTATAAATAATATTTCCTCATAAAAACAAAAAAACCATAGTAATAATATATACTGAAATATAACCTTATCCAAAAATGTAATCATATATGGAAAATCATTTTGATAAAATAGTTTAAATTAATTTCTATGAAAAATAACATTTCTTCAATAAAAAAACATTTTTTCTCAAAATTCCATGCAGTTTTAAAATAAAATAATATCTTTGAAAATATACTTGAAATCATGAAAATTTTGACTGATGGAAACAAGGTGTTATGATATCATAAAAATTAAATAATTATATATAATATTAATAACATTCTTCTTGTACTTTTGTTGGAATGTAAAAAAGTACCTCATATCGAAAATGATAGAATATTTCTTTCATATGATTTCATAAAAATTTACCAATGGGTTAAATTGAGTTTAAAAAATATTATAATAATATGAAGAATATTTTATAATAAGTATGTATAAAACATGGAAATTTATGATAATTATACATTAGTAAATACTTACGTATAACTAATCTCAGATAAAAATGAGAATTTGAAATTATCCCTTACCTTAGGTCTGATATCCTTTTTATTTATGTAAAACACATGTATAATGATTTAAATAATTTAATTGACTTATTCCAGAATAATATTAATTTTTATGATATCATATATAATCATATTATAATTGTTTTAATAAAATTTCATTTTAACTCGTTATTCGGGTAGTAACAACTTAATTTTCTTATCCATATTTTGTTGAATATGTTAGATTTTTCCTTATAAGGTCATGTTTATATCATAAAAAATGATATTAACATAATATATATCATAGTTATTCATTTTATATATTTATATAATCATTATTTAATAGATATCATGTATAATGAATTGCATCCCATCATGGATATGGTAGGTCGTACTTATGCCCGAGCGGTGATATCATTATCATAATTGTTAAATTGTAGGGAGTTGATGGTATATATTTTTTTCCAAAATACATATCATGTTATGGTTATCATATAATGGTAATAGTTTCATCATTATACCCATCCATGTACGGTGGTGGTGAAAAATATTTTACACCACAACGTGGTGACGGTAAGCTTTATGTGCGTACCCGTTGTGATTTCATCTTTCAAAGGACAGGTAGAAGGTGGAATAAACATGTACCATAACCATAATAAAATCTAATTAAATAGGTGGTTCTAGAGTAATTACTAAATATTGGAAACAATAATGAAATATGAATTAGTTGAAGAAATGATGTTGAGAGAGTCGTTAAAGGAGATTACCTCATATTCGACGAGATCCCCCTAGATCTCTATTTTAAAGGCAATAAAGATGGTCTTTTGAGATGACCAGAACCTCTAAAATGTGACTAGGGTAGTTGAGAAGTGAAATAGGAAGGTAATGGATGACCTATAAGGCTCAATGATTTATGAAGACTTGGAGAAGAAGGTTTCCATTTATAGTTGAGGTTGGGGGCACCTTCGAACATCCAAAAAATATTAATTTATAATAAATCCAATGCAATTACAAAGACCTCCAAAATATTCTAATTTATAATATAAAGTTATATACGGTTATAATGTTGTAAACTAAGAAATTTTATTAAAGTTTTTTAGTGAATTTAAACCTTGTCATTTTAATTAACACTTAGTTAATCTATTTACATTTTAACTAAGATAACAAAGATTTCAATTTTAAAAAGGTGAAATATTTAATTATATGTTTCCAATTAGAATATAAATGAATAATTTAGAATATTTTAGACCATATAAATTTTTTTATAACATTTTTTATTTAAATAATTTAATAAAACATTTGTTTCATAAACAATCAAAAATGTCAGTTTTGACAATAATCAGTTCATTGATTTTAAAAAAATAAGATAACAAGTTAACTTAAACCAACATTTATTATAATAATAATAGGTGAATGTAATATAGAAAATTATTTTTATATATAAATTATCTTATATAATATTTATTTTAATATTTTTAAAAAAAATTATTTAATATCTTTATTAATAAAATAATTACTACATTAATTTTGTGTAATTATTTAATATATATACTTCTTGAATAAAAATTAAAAATAAAATACTTTGAAAAAGATAAATACTATTGCTTTCAAAAAAATACTTAAATTCTAATATATATTCTAGAACATAATACATTATAAAATATATATTTTTTATAACATGAATGTGACAACTTTAACATAAGTTTAAATAAAATATTATAAGTGTCATTGTATTTTACATCTAGCACCAAATGATTAATAACTCAACTTTGGGATTATTATGGTCGACATATACTCAACCAATATTATTTTTTATATTTTTTGGGCCTTTTAAGGGTTGTCATAATTTTAATAAAATTAATTTTTTGTTTTCTCATCATTTAAAAAATTTCTGTATCATCAATTTTTATGCCTTTAAAGTAATTATTTATTTCCTTTAAATTACAAAACAATTACCATGATAAAGGAAAATTATTTGATCATTAAAATGATTATTTGTAATTTAATGTATATTATGTATATCTTTATATTAAAAATGATATATTTATTAAAATTTGAGTAAGATATATTTTACTTTTCATTAAATAATTTAAATTAAATGTCATAATATCATATAATTAGTGTAAAAAATATATAATTTCGACCCAAGGATGATTTAGGATGAAAATAAACTCATAAAATAATTTTAGGAAATTTTATATGGAAATTTTATAATAATACTTTTAACCTTATCTAACCGATTTTCTCTTTTATCATATTAATAAAAATTAACAAAGTTACTATTCATAATGCCCAAATATAAAAGAGATCTATTCATATATTTTGGAACAACTAATTATTAAGATGGAATAAATTTATCAAAATTAAAAAAACATTACATTCAGAAATTAATTTAAAATTAATGTCGTTTTTGGAATGAAAATATGGTTTTTAAAAGTTATAACATTACAAAAGATTGAAATGTTTGTACATCTAAATTCAAGATAAATTTAATGAAAATAAACTAAATTATATTAAAAGATAAAATTAAAATAAATTTATAATTTAAAACCATTAAATAATTTAATTAATCCATATAAATTAATTTGATGAATAATGTCGTTTTTAATTAAAATGTATTGTACTTTTAATATTCATCAAAATTTTGAAGTTATCAAAAAATATAAAAAATTTGGCAAAAGTAAATATTTATATCCCAATCCCAAATAATAGTTTTATTTCAAACTATAAATATATTAAATGTGTCAAAATTTTAATTTAAAATGTGTTCTCCATTAAAAGGCGGTAAAATTATGCTTTTGGTAAATATAGGCTTTTATACATAGAATTTGTTAATACATTATGACTACTAATATCTATTGGCTAAATATATAAACTATTTTATTAAATATGTAAAATTTATATTTCTTTATCTAATTTTCTTATTTTGATTCACTTAATTTATTAATTAAAAAAATAAAAATATTTCCTTTACATTTAATTTGTATTTATTTTCCATAAATAATTGGTATCCAAATAATTAACCATACAATTTCATATGTTAGTTATATTTATTAACTCTAACTTAATGACTATACTATAATGGAAATTTTATAAAAATTGAATCTTGTGGTTTGTTTAAACTCATGATTGCATGCAATGCAAACTATTTATGATTTATAATTATTTAATGAAAATATTTCATAAAATCATTCGGTTGTTAAATTCTACCCCCCCCCCCCTCGAAAATGAATTTCTCCCTAGAATTATTCACATAGATACAAATATATGAGGATAACTTTGCCTCATAGAATCCTTAAGATCCCACACAACTTCCTCAAATTGGCGGTTTCCCCATTAAACATTAACCATGCATGTGGTCTTCATTCAAAAAACTTTTTATCTATAATCTAGAATCTCCATCGGTTGTTCTTCCAAATAAAGATCTTAATCCAGCGGTATAAAGTCCGAGTTTAGTATATATAAAGGATCGTGTATCAATTATTTAAGGTTATATACATAGAACATATCATGAACTTAAGATAGATTCTGTAAAAACACCAATCGGTAAGCTACCTTTCCAGCACGATCCATAATTTCAAAAAGATTAATATACCTAGGGCTCATATTTCTCTTATTTCTAAATATCATTAATCTATTCCAGAGTGATATTCATAGAAACCAATTACCACCCACTTCAAAATCTGGTTTTTTTCTCTGTTTTCAACATAACCTTTTTTCTAACTCTCAACTCCTCTTATGTATTGTTTAATATATTTGACATACTCTTCCATTTTATCAATAATATTTGGTTCTAACAGATTTCATTCCCAACATCATCCCAATACATCTGATTTCTACACAAAATTTTTATAGGGATTCATTATGAGATATAATAATATGGTAAAGAGTGATATTGTTTAAATAAATGTCTCTAAAGGTAGCTGGTGACCCCAACCACCGTTGAAATTCGGAGAGAAATCTCTCTACCTGTATTCTAAAGATTAACTTGTCCACTCAAACTAACTGTCTCTCAAAATATGATAGGTGGATCTAAAACATAACTCTATATCCAAATTCGACTAAAGACATCTCCTAAGAATCAAGGTAAACCTTTGGTCCCAATCAAATATAATGGAATGTGGTAATCCATGAAATCTTACTAATTCCTTTATATATATCCTGACAAGTTGATCAATAGTGAAATCATCTCTAATAGCAATGAAGTATTCCAAATTCATAAGGATATAAAATATATAACCCATATATCATTACGGAATTTATATGTTTTGGGAATTCTTAGAACAAAGACTAGAGTGATGTTTTCTAATTTCCATTATTTATGGGTATTGGTTATAATATCCCTTTACAATTCTGTCACTCAACCATAACTTGTTGACAAACAAACACTAAGAGACATATTCAACAACATCTATTTTCATTCCTTCTCACAAGAAATACTATTTAATGTTCCTTTACATATTTGTTCCTTTAGGATGAATAGAAAATGAAAAAATATGATTCTCCTCCAAAAACCCCTTCTTTAATTATAGTAAAGGAGGAATACGAAAAAAATTCTGGAACATTATTATTCCATCACCATCAAGTTTGAATTCAGGGACATTGATCACCTTCTTTTGTTGCTCCACATTTTCCTTCTAATCCCTTTTAATAATAAATTGTATATATGGTTGAAAATTCATTTGATAAAGATAATACTTATCACCTTAATTTGAAATTTCTCTATCAAACCTTCGCAAATCCATAAATATTGGATCTTTTGTGATCCTCATCATGGGTAGTCTAGCATGGACCTTTTGAGTTTTACAAGGGTGTTTATGAACTGAGAAGTCATAATCTTTAATCAAATCCAACTATATTTTGTGGTGCTTACTCAAATCATTTTTCTTGAAAATATACTTCATACTTTTATGATCCTTATAAATATAAAACCAATCACCATAATGTTAATCCCTCCACATCATTAATGCAAATACTACCATAGCTAACTCCAATCATGAGTTGTGTAATTTTTATCATATATTTCCAATTGTCATGTGGTGTAATCTATCATAATATCATTTTTCATGAAACACATTCCAAACCCTTTGTGGATGCATCACTATTGACCACAAACCATTCTCCACTACAAGGCGGTGTCAGCACAGGTTCAATAACTAACCATATTTCTAACTCCTGGAAATTATCTTCGCATTCTGCTTTCCAAACAAACATAACTGATTTTTGATTCAACATTATAAGTGGATTAGATAGGCATGAAAAATATTTTACAAAACATCAATAATATGCATCCAAACTAATAAAACATTGGATCGTAGTTACTATTGTTAGTCTAGGACAATATTCAATAAAATTTTATTTTATTGGATCTATATATATCTCCTATCTTGAGATTATGTGGCCTAATAATTGAAAATATATTAATCCAATATTGATACTAGGTATGCTTTTCATAAATATTCTCCCCTCTCAGGGTCATTATTACAATTTTCAAGTTATCTTAACTATATTCCTCACGCTTTGAATAAACCAGATTAGGTTCTATAAACACTAACACCAATTGATAAAGATAGTATCTAAAGACTCTATTCTTTATATCCATGAAGATATAGGGGGTATTAGAGTGACAAAAATGAATTACAATAAATTCATAGTGTTCATACCTTTTATGGAGTGTCATACTCAGTATATCCTCCGTCTTTACCCTTAATGGATGATATAAGGAATGATGATCAATTTTTGAAATGTATTGGGCTCCACCTAGTTGGTCTAATAAGTCATCAATGTAAGGAAGATGATATTTTTTCTTGATATTGATCTTGTTAGGTTCTCAATAATAAATTCTGGGGCTCACTGATCAATATTTTATATTCAAAAATAGACCAGGTACACCCCAAGGTGAAACACTAGGATTTATAAATCCCTTGTCAATATTCTCTTGGAGTTTATTCTTTAATTTTTAAAACTCAATTGGCTCCATTATATAAGGTGTATATGAAATAGGAATAACACCCATTATTATTTCTATTGAAAACTCAACATCGCAATTTGCCGGAGGACCTGAAAATTATTTCAAAAATACATCACCAAGAATCCGTACAATGGGTGTATTCAAATTTCTGAGTTTATACCCAACAATTTGATATAGTTATCCTAGATTTATTGGAATAAAGACCCATAAGGTGGAATAAATTTTTTCTGGAAGGTCATACTTATACCTAAATTGATATATGATCATAGATTTATTAGGAATATGAAATATCACTTTCCTACCTTGGAATTTGATATGTGATTTATATAGAGAAATATAATCCATGCCAATAATCATATCAAATTAAAAAAATGGAATGATCAAAATATTTTTTGAAATCACATTCCCAAAAAATTCTAATGGAGATGAATTATAAACTTCTGATGCGACTATTGTTTCATTAAGAGTTGTAAAAACTAAATAAGCATCTGATTGTTGAGCAAAAACAGAGATACACTTAGAAGATTATTTACAAATAAAAGAGTAGGTAGATCCAGGATCAAATAATACATTTTCTACTTAGAATATAATGGTATATGTGCCTTCCACCATTTCATTAACATATTCCACATTGTCGATAGTGATCACATTTGACTTCCCTTTATCATTGGCCTTAAGAGTTTTTTTGATTACAATCATCATCCATAACCCTTGGATTAGGCCATCGGTTAGAATAATGCCTCATTTCCAATAATTTGTAGCATTTAAGTGTAGGAGGATCATTCTGTGCATCCATTTCTCTATTCGAATCCTTAGAAACCATTTCCCATCACATAGGAATTCAATTGCCCAATTACCTTCTCTACCGAAATTAAAACAGTTTCTATTCCCTTCAAGAAAATTTCCTACAAATTTCATTCCACCCATTGAGCATCAGGTAAAATCTTTTTTTTTCATTGTGTTCATAGATTTTACCATAAATTACATTTTTTCTATTCTTATCAAACCCATAGGACTTATGGGTTAATCAAATATCCATCTCATCGTTGAGAGATCGTTGAATGATTCCATCATAGTCCTTGAAGTCCCTTATGGATAATTCCCTATAGAGACATGTTATTATTCCACTAAAGAGTGGATAAATTTTTCTCTTAGTTTGGGTAATAATTTTTGAAGTGTACGTTGCAAGTCTAGTAAAATCCGATTCATAGGTACCAATGGATTCATCATAAATTTTCTTTATCTCAAAGAACTAATTATCCATCTTAGTTAAATTAAGGTGTGTAATGTACTTATTAAAATATATGTTCTTGAACTCATTCCAACCCATTGATTCAAATTCATCTATTTCAATGTATCCATGATATGCTTACACCATTGATCAGATTAACCCTCCAAATAATAGAATAAAAAGATGAAATTATCATGTTCTAAATAGTGGAAAACTGAAAACATCTTTTCAGTGGTACTAACCCATTATTCAGCCACTTGTGGGTCAGAAGACTCACTAAAAGATGGTGGACGATGCCTCATGATGGAATCAACAAAATGTTTTCCCCCCTTTGTTCGGACGGAAGTCCATCTTGACTCGTAGATTTAGAAAGATGGGTGAGCATACAAAATGGTTTTTTCATCTAATCTCTTATAAAATAAGGTTGCTCAGTAGAATAACCCTTGCATTTCCCATCGCATTCATTATTATCACAGTTCCCGTGCGTTCCAACCGCTGACTACAACAAAGAATCACTGTATGGGAAACACTAATTATAATGTAAAAATCACATAATAAATTAGAAAATTTCTATCGAGTAAATTTTCTGTTTCTATCCTAGGTTACTCATGATCATTTATGAAAGACTATGAATATAACTTATACTTCGTCATATCCTTAGGGTTCTCCCTTTGATTTTATCATCCTAGTTTCAAATATTTTACTATACATATATTCTAATTATATCTATTCTGGTCTATAATTTACATAAATAGATATTACATAAAAAATAAAGAATATTCATTATTATAATATAACAAATCCATGATAGGATCATATAGGTTTAGTGTCTTTGGTAACTAATAAACAGAATAAATTACTTCATAAGGAATCTACTTTATCTCCTTCTTATTTCTTCATAACTAGAACCAGTTTTGACATATCTTACTTAATACCCATCTTCGTGACCTGGGGGAAAGAATCCTAAGAAAGGGTGAGCTCAGATGCTCGATAAGGGTAAATAATAGAGTTGGTAATCATATAATAATTATAAGTAACAAGAACATAACATTTTAAAATCCTATCATGCATATGAAAGATCATGATATGTTGTCACAAGATAAATCTAATAAGTTCATAAGAATCAATGAACGTAATACAAAAAGTCATAAAATAAGACATGAATTTTTGTGTCATACACATAAGTATATAAAATCATTTCAAATTATCCAAATCTTATTTCCAAGATAATAAAAGTTGGAAAAGTCCACTATTGAATTGTATTCACTCCCCGTTTCATCCCAATATTACTGAAAAGATATCATTTACCATCTTATCTCTTTCTGTCTTATGATATATAAATCTTTATCTAATGCATTGGAAATAGATATAGGTCCCACTAATTTTATAATGAATATTCCATACAAACATAAATAGTTCATCATAGTATAACTCATGAAATAAAATGGGTTCCTTAAAAATCATTCCATCATTACAAAACCCACATAACAAAATGGATTTGATAAATAAAATTCTGTTATTAAAAAATAAAACCATAGGAAATATATGGATATAAACATAATTCTATAAAATAATGTCATATTGGATGGAAAATAATTTTCACTAAACACAAGAATGCAATTCTTGTTGAAAATAACCTTTTATCACCAAAAACATTTTCTTTCTTCAAAATTCAATTAAATTTTAAAAGAAACGAATTTACTTCCAAGTAAAATTGAAATAATTTAGAGGAATATTCATGTAAATAAGTCAATATGAATTCGTATACATCTGTTCAATTAGTATATTTTAAAAAACATTCTTCTCGTACTTTTGTTAGAAAGTAAAAAAAGTACCTCATATCAAAAACAAAAAAAAAATTTCTTTCAAACCCTTTCATAAACATTCACCAATGAGTATGATTTAATTTTAAAAATATAATAATAACATTAAGAATATTCTATAATACATATGTATAAATTAAGGACATGGATGTTAAATTTACCCAAGTAAATACATACTTATAAACAATCTTAGATAATAATGAGATTTTCAAATTATCCTTTATCTTGTGTTGGATATAATTTGTATGTATCTATCCCTCTTGTATAATTATATAAATAATGTTATTGAATTATTATTGAATCATATTAATTTTTTTCATATCATATATAGTCATATTATCATCCATTTGTTAATAACATTTCATTTTTACTCATTATTTGTGTAGTAACTGATTCATTTAGTTATGTAGGTTTTATTGAATATGTTTTAGTTTTGTTAATGAGGACATATTTATTTCATTAAAAAATTATTTTAACATAATATATATCATATTTATTCATTATATATATTTATATAATCATTATTTAATATATATAACTTCAAATGATTCACATCACATCATGGGGATGTTAATCCATTCGTACACACAAGTGACGATATCATTCCCATAAAAGTGAAATGGAATAAAAGTATATGATATATATTTTTTCCCGAACCAATATCAAGTTATAATAATCATATATAGTTTTTATATAAACTATTATACCCATCTAGGTATAATGGTGGTGAAAATAAGTTACACCACGATGTGGAGGCAGTAAGTCGTACGTAAGTATGTGTGGTGATTTTATCTTTCATAGGATGGATAGAAGGTGAAATAAAGTTGTTTCATAACCATAATAACATCTCATTATATAGTTTATATTAGTTTTGTTAATTAATATTGGAAACAAAAATGTAAGATTAATTATAATAAGAAATGATCTTGACAGAGTCGATAAAGGATATTACCTTTTCTCTGGCAAGCTCCCCATAGATCTACTCATTTGGAACTGATGTTATTTTTTGAGAAGACCAGAACCACTAAAACGTGAATAAAGAATTTGATAAGGGAAATGGGAAGGGAATGGATGGACTATGAGGCTCAATTAGTTATTAATAAATTATAGAGGAGGTGTGCTTTTATATTTGAAGTTGGGGGAACCATGGGAATTTCCAAAAAAGATTAATTTATAATAAATTACAACCACATAAAAAATCCTCCGAAATGTCCTAATTTAGAAGATGAGTTTAGATATGGTTTTTATCTCATAAAAAATAAATTGTAGACATGTTTTTCTATCAATTAAACCTTACCATTTTAAACAACATTAATTTATTATTTATCTTTTAACTTTGGTAACAAATATTTTAATATTTAAAGGGAAAAATAATTATATATTTGATGTCGATTAGGCCATAAATGAGTAATTTGGAAAATTATATATGATATAATAATTATTATATATCTTCAAAAATGTTTTATTTTTTAAAATAATTTAATGAATTTTTTTTTGAAAAAAAATTAATACTGTGAATTTTGACTCTATTCCATTCATTTATTTTTAAAAATATTAAGAAAAAAAGTTAACTTCAAAAATACTATTTTTCTATATACTTAAGAGATCAAAGGAATCTATAAAATTATCTTTATATGTTAATTATCAAATAGTATATTTATTTCAATATTTTAAATAACATTTCTTTTGTTATCTCTATTAATAAAATAATTACTACATCAATTTTTTATAATTATTTAATATAAATAATTTGAAAAAAATAAAAAATAAAATAATATTAGGATTATAAGTTTTATATATTTCAAAATAATACTTATATTCATACATATATTATATAAAATACTACAATGAAAATGTCATATTTATTAAATCATAAATGTGACAACTTCAACATCACATTAAATAATATATTATAAGTGTGTTAATCATTTTCATATGGTTCTAAATGGTCCCTAACTCGACCCTTTGATGATTTTGGTCAATATATACTCAATAAATATTATTTGTTAAAATTTTTCTGTATTTTAAAGATTATTATCATTTTAATAAAATTATTTTATTAATTTCTTATCAATTATATATTTTTTTCAACATCATTGAATAAGCCTTTAAGGAAATTATTTATTTCCTAAAAATTAAAAATAAATTACCATGATAAATAAAAAATAATAATAATAAAGATAAGTATTTAAAATTAATGTATATTTTGTATAAACTTATATTAAAAATGATATATTTAATAAAATTAGATTAAGACATATTCAAATTCTTTTTAAATAAAATAAATTAAATGCCATCATCTCATACAAGTGCAATCCAAAAGATACCGTATAGACCCAAGGATGATTTAGGTAGAAACACACTCATCCAATGATATTATGACAAGTGTTTGGGAGAATTTATAATACTATTATTACCCTAACTTACCAGATTTACCTTTTTACCATGTCAATAAAAATGAAGCAAATTGCGATTCATAATGCCAAAAAATAAAATAAAACAATTTACATAATTTGGACCTACTGATTCTACATATAGAAACCATTTTTAAAAATTAATATATGTGAAGTTACAGTAATTAATTAAAAATTATCCTCATTGTCCGAATGAGAAAATGTGTTTTAAAAGATAAAATATTGCAAAAGATTGAAATGTTTTTTACTTTTAAATTCAATAGAAAATTAATGAAAATGAACTACATTATATTAAATTATAAAAATATATTATATTTTTACTTTAAACCCCTTCAATATTTTAATTTAATCATATGAATTATTTTGATGAAAAATGTTTTTTTAATTAAAATTTTGTATATTTTTACTATTTATCAAAAAATTTAAGTTACCACATAAAGATAAAAAATTCATAAAAGGTGAATTTTTATATCCCACATACAAGTAATTGTTTTTGGTTGTCATTTTAAAATTATTAATGGGTCTAAATTTTATTTTAATAATATTTCTCTCTTAAAAGGCTGTAAAATTACCATGTTTAAAAATATAAGTTTTTATCCATAAAATATGGCTTTCTCATACCCTATGACTAAAATATCTGTTGGTTTAATATCCAAAATATATTTTTAAATATATAACTTATATATTTCATTAATTTTCTTTACTAGTTGTAATTTACTTAATTTATTAATATAAAAACAAAAATATTTACTTAACATTTAATTTGTTGATATTTTTCATAAATAATTGGTAGCCACAAAATTAACCATAAATATTTATATGATAGTTATATTTATCCCTTATAATCTAGAATCTAGGTTATAAGTTTCATTTTATACAATGGGAATCTCATGGTTTGATTAAACGACAAATTATGTGTAATGCAATATATTAAAGAATTAAAATTATTTAATGAAAATATTTCATAAAAACAACCAGGTGATACAAACCTATATTATAAAATGATTTTGGATGAACAAAATTCATCCCAAAAATCCATGTATATGTTCTTCATTCATTGTTCCCTTTTCTAATTCAATACGTCATTTCTTCGACATCTGAAACGATCCACTAGGGGAAATATGAATGAGAGTTTCATTTGTGATTTCAAAATAATGAGGCTAACACTAGAGATTCTTCCCTAATGATATATATTTTTAAATCATTATGTTAAGTAAAAATGAATGAATTAATTTAAAAATACATTAATCTACTTAATTTACCATCATTAAGTGAAGAGTCTTAATGCCCTATATCGACTAATTTTATGTCGCGATTAGGGTAAACACCAAGTTCAGGACTTAACACTGGTCTCAAATTTCTTATATGTAATTTATTTTAAGATGTTCCCCATTTACATTATTAATATGCATGCACACAAGATAAAATGTATTTCATATTATTATAAAAATAATTTTGAGTACACTCTGCCTCGGAAATGGACAACATATTAGCACAGACCACTATAAATATATATATAAAAATTTCAAAATCATATAAGGAAAAAACCAGATCACTATGTTATTCCATCCTTCATTATTTTCTTCCCTGAAAAGAAAAATTTGAAAAGAAATCTGAATACTAAGCCCACACGCAGCTCTTTCACTGCCAAGAAAACTCTTGTATTTTTACATTTTATCATGGCCTGGAAACCAGAGGGATGGTCTTTCCACAGAGTCCCATTTTTTCAGTATTTTATCTCTAGAAGTTTCTCTGCAAAGGTGGATCCATCTTCAATATCTATATCTCCACAATCAATGATGTACATATTTTTATGCATTTATCTCCTCAACTATAACACATGGAATATTTCATGAACTTGATCCAGCTGTTGAGGTAGGGTGAGGTGGTAAATTACATCACTCACCCTTTGATGATCTCAAATGGTCCAATGAACCATGGGGAAATCCTCCACCCCTAACCAAACCTCTAAAATCTTCATCTTGGGGAGACTCTTAGGAAAACACGATTTCCCTTCTCAAACTCCAAGGGAATATGATTTCAATTTTCATAAGATTTATTTTTTCTCTGGGTCATCTTTATATGCTCATGGATGACCTGGATAGTCTCCATCATCACCAACTCCAACTTTGGGCCCCCAAGAGTTGTCTCACCAATCTATGTTCATCCCAAGGGTGGCCTACAAGGGCACCCGTATAGAGCCAAAAAATTTCCCATGCAGATGGTAGAGTGTTATATTTTTTTCAATCTAAACTCTACCATGGGACTGTGTTCATCCTAGATTAGGCCAAAGTATAACACACAATCCCCCAACATATCATCTAACACCTAGATAATGTGATCCATCTTCCCATCAATCTAAAGGTGAAAGGTTGTAATCAACCACATGAGGGACCTAAATGACACCTTCGAGCCTCTCCATAATCGTGACCAAACAACGTTTCACAATTGGAAACATTCATTTAGGTAACCCCATTAAGGAGAACAATCTCTCCCACATACAGCTATTCGAGACTCTCCCCAAACTCTTCTCCCTTAAATAAAAGAAGTTCTCTAAATTAATGATTCAGTAAACTGTCACCCATATGACATCATGAACCTTAAATGTGCATAGAATCCTTAATATAGTCTATAGATATGTTATTCCACATCCACTCTAGGATCTAAAGGGTCTACAACAAACCTACTGAATCACAGGGTTCAACCGTCACCTACTAAAAGCTGAGGCACTGAGAGACAAAATAATATTTTCCTCATCTTATTATGGTAAAACGAAACTACTAACGATGTACTATATATATATTATTTAAAATGGGATGAATAGATTGGGGAGAAGTGTAAAAATACTAAATCTCCACCTCCCACATCATGACTGATCCAATGTTATCCCTTGGAAAAATATAGCATGATTCTATCATTCTGAATATACATTTGGTGACTCCCATATGGATATCTAATCATGTATGTCCTCCCAATTAATGTATCTCAGCTGGGAATCTATCACACACTCATGGAGTGAAGGAGTTGACACCATCGACTGAAGAAATGATGTACTCTTCTGCTCCACTAAGGTCACATGTTGTGAATCTTCCTTCACTCTAACATCCTAGGACATACTTCTAAGGGAACATTATACAACATTTCTATTCCAATTATTATAGAATATATTGATATCATAGTACTATAGGACCTCCAATAAGAATCACTATCTCATGTTCAGTCTCCTCTATGTGAAGATGAACCTGATACTCTGGTGGTCTGAGTATACCACAAAGAGTTCCCCCAGAAGGTAGTTTTTCCACATCCTTAGGGTGAAAACAACAACTTATAAGACTTGGTCATGGGTCACAGAGTTCCTCTCATGTGTTTTAAACTTCCTTAACCCATATTCAATAACATCATGTTACTACATCAACATTCAGTCAATATTATTCCTTGAGACATCACAAAACACAATAAACTCTATTTCCTCCTCTAGTATCTTCAACAATATATCATTCATTACCCAGAACCTCAACTTCTCAAAGTCCTTCAATAATTTCATTGATTAGGTAAATAGATTCATTTTTCATGTTAGGGTGGTCAAATAGGATACAATTCAATATAATTCCACAACAAATATATTATAGTACAGTGTGAATCAAAAAACTCTCTGCACCTGAGACACATTATTGGGTGGCACCTAAAAAAGAACTACTTTGATCTTTTCTGGATCTAGGAATAAACTGTGAATAGTAATGACATTCCCCAAAAGGTGGACCTTATATATGTTTAATTAGAACTTTGAGATTTTCTCATAATGTAGGTGGTCTCAAAGTATTTCTTGGACCATCCTCAAGTGATCTTCATTCTCCTTCTCTACTATAGATTATATGAGTATTTCATCAATGAAGACAAAAACAAACCGGTCCATATATAGATAGAAGACCTAGTTCATCAATTCCATAAACACCGTGGGGGAATTCATCATGCCAAATGTAATCACTAGGAACATATTATTTCTGTAGCCACATTTTAAATCCAACATTGGAATATCATCATCGTGAACCCCCAAATGGCAGTTTCTGGACCAAATATCAGTCTCTGAGAACTATCGCACACCTCAAAACTATTGAAAGATGTTTTGAATCCTCTAAAAGGGGAAATTTTTCCGTATCATGTCCTGGTTCAAGTGATGATAATTTCGGAAAGGATTTATTCACCCATCCACCATTTTCACAAACCAGACTAGATCTTCCAAGGGGGACACTCTGAGTCTGATGAAGCCTTTGTGAAAATGGTCCTCTAACTACAACTATGGATCTCAGAGCTCATTAGGTGGAATCCATTATCCTGAATAATATATTAGAAAAATCCTATGATGACAGTTTATGAAAAACACTTTCTCCCATATCAGAGGTAGTCCTAAAACATCCTCAGGGAATATGTACAAGTAATATTCTAAAAAAGAAGGAACCCAGATGAATGAAAAACCTACAACACCAAAGGATATAATTTCTAACAAGTGGGAGATGGGTTGAAGTTTCATTCTTATATATCCCACATTCCCTGCCTTATGATTTATCACTTAATAAATGGAGAATATCATCCTATCAGTGCATAGGCATTTGACTCATTCTCGGTGACTTTTGATATGTTCTTAGACCATAAATATCCAATCTATACCCATGATGACACCATAGGGTTCCATTGTGAAAACCAAAATGTCTAATGTGAACCTCTCACCACAAAGAGATTTCCCTCATTACTGGTAGATGAATGATATAGAAGAAATGTTCCCTTTAGGAACCAAAACACAATATTTTTGGTCAATCCCTCAACAGGGATCTCTATCTCTCATAGAAAAAATATATAGATAAAGTAATTACTTACACTTATTCCTTCTAACACAAAATAAAGAGTATAAAACACACATAATTTACCTATTATCATCTCGTGCGCTGTAGGATCATAAATATCCAAAGCCTACTACTCACCATGGCCTCTCCCTCCAGCTCCCTAAGCTTGATATGGGCTACCTAGTGGTGGTGGTGGTAGAATCTCATAACATCATTCTCCACATAAATCTCCTCCTACTTCTTCTTATCTCTATCTCCCTATGTACCACCCTATCCATTCCTGGTATATCCCAGATCATGTTGAAGCCTATTCCAAGATAGTAAATCAGTTATCTACCTATGCAAGTCAGTTTTTCTGGTTAGGAAATTTCATGCCATCTCTTCTCACCCATCACAAGTAAATGATATCACCTATCGAGGCTTGTCTATTCTTCTTCGTGAACATTGATTGTGTTCTAGAGATTTATCAAGAAAGGATCTCATATGCCGAGATCCTAGAGCTTGGCATCGACTGGCTATTACATATGACTCAATTATGTGGAATCCACTTCTTTCCCTAGCTATCTGGAATCCTTCTGATAGAAGTATCTCTATCAAAAGTTCCCACTCCTCTACCCTAGCATAGGTGGGGAGGCACAAGGGTAAAATGCTTTCTCAAATCAATCTATAGAGTCCCTGATCAAATTTACTCACTCAAATGTACCCATATTAGATTTTTTAAAGAGTGTACCATGTGATTTCTATGATCCTCACTATGTACTCATCCATTTTCATCCCTCCTTACTATATCTATATAAGATCTTGGATCCAGATTGAGCACAATCAAGTGGTGTTGTAAACCCCATGGATAATATGATGGAAGTTAGTCTATGAGAGAGTCTACTAAACGTGCGTCCCATAACAAGTCTCCGCCAACATCCAAATAATCCATGGAAGAGGCTAAATTCCATTGTAACCACATAATCCAATAGAGTATAAAAATCATAATGATATGTGCCACTTACTATATCCAATCCTATGATGCCTAAATATGTAGATTTTTGTAGAACCTCATCAGTTTCTGATGCTGGAACTCGTGGGGTGCGCTATGACTACATGCATCCTCATATAGATCTCTTGGAATGATCTACTACATGATAGGGGTATGCACATCTACCTACCAACATGGAGGAAGGCATCACATGATAGACCCTAAATTTAGGCATCATTCCTCATCAGATAATCTTCACAAACTGGATATGGTATCCTAGATGGTTTTCATCACAGAGGCATCATAAAGTTATAAAATAGTATCATAGTTAGATGAGAATAAATATATATATATCAGAAAAATCTGGAGCTAACATAAGAAATAAATTCTCATAATCAATCATATATGATGCATGTACCGTTAATCCTTGCAATAATTGTCTTGGCATGCTGATTCAACAAGCAGGTAGATAAGGTCCTAGTGAATGGATACGCTAGTCGCTACATAATCACATGATTCTTTAGCTTAAGATCCATAAACAAGAAACTTTTCAATGATTTAATTAATCCCACACAATTTCACTTAAGGGGATACATCTGAACAATATCCTAGGCAAAGGTATTTCTCTGATACCAATCTGTTATAACCCGACCCATTCCAGGGCTTGACCTGTAACTACCACAACCCCGCCTCCATATTCTAGGGGGTATAGACAAGTTCTTAATAAATAAATAACTCGTGAAGGCATTTTATAATTTACTTATGCACACACACATTTATCTCTATGAAAAGGTGAATAGGGAAAGAACAAAATATAAAATAATCTATAAAGTAATCCAAGCATGCATGAACCTATAGATAATAAAAAATTATGGTAGTGTAAACTGAATGGTTAAGGGTGAAAATAAACACCCATTTAGAAATTTGTAGCAACTAGATATATAATTCAAATTGTAAAAAAGCTGAGAGAGCCCAGCTCTTGAAACCTAAGTTATGACCACTGTACAAGGTCCAAGAACCTAGCATCTAAAGATTATCTATAGTCATAGCCAACCTAACTGTCTTCTACAAAAGATATGATACTTGTGGGAAATACCATGTAGGGGTATGTTTAGGAACACATAATATAATTACTAAAATTTTATGGGGGAGTAATGAAAAATATTATAGAAAGTGAAATATAATAGATTGCACAATGTAAAATTAAACAGAACAGTTCTACCCAACAAAGACTAACAGTATGATTGTCCAAGCTCAAGGGGATAAACATGGTGTGTAAAAGAACTATCCATAAATTATTTTATAACAATAACAAGATATTATAATCATCCAACCCTTAGTATATAAACCCAAAAATCACATGGAACATCCCATGCATATTGTCCTTTCTTAGAGGGGGAGTAACAAACTCCAAGGTGTGCTTACAAAAAAAAGATATATATATGTGTGTGCTCAGTCAAATATGACCAATGAGGGAGTAAGAGGATTTCCTTATCATAATTCATCCCAAGAAGAAGAGTAACCAAATGATCCCAAATTATAGAAATTATTCCCAACATCTCACACATATTCCATGAACACACAAGTCTAAGGAAATAATTCACCACAACTAAAAACTATCCTCCTTTGGTGAAACTGACTCACTCACACAGTTTTGGTCATGTCTCAAAAATTTTTATCAGTGGGGAAAGCATCCTGATTATTTATGAATCCAAATCTACATCAATCCACCTCTCATAACTATGTTTCAAAATTGAGGGGACACAATTTCTAGGTAAATAACCCATGCCCTCGTACAACTGGAAGGTTATAAATTTAAGGTTAGGGACCAATACATTTCCAAGATGGAGGGTTCTACTCTAGGTAATAGGGAACCCATTCCCTACCCATATATAAGGTACCACATAGAATGTTGATGGCTCAAGCCTAGCCTGACTTGTGGGTTCCAGTCTTGGTCATCAATAACCCATTCATTTCCCACTAAGGCCCTACCCCATTAGAAGGTTCCATTAAGAATGTAACCTCTGGTGATATCACCTGGTCACTTCCACCATATAGAATTTCTTCAAAGGGTTCCATTCCAATGAAATTTTACATCATTTCTTGAAATCCAAAATTAACGGGAACCATCGTGTTCTACACATAAAAATTCTAAGGATAGGCTACTTGTTGTCCAAAATCTGAGTTCAAATGAACAAGATATAGGAAACATAATATTTCTCACAAGATATTAGGGGGTAAATGACATGTGAGGGGACCCAAATGATTCATGGTCCCAGTCCACAATAGGGTTTCATCCCTGGATGGAACACATATCCATCCCATATGACAGTATATGCATTGTAGGTGGACTACATGGTGTGTCCTAGCTAGTTGGGATCAGGGTCGTGTCTTTCTTGCTGTGTCCATATTCCAGAGTACACAGTTGTGTATCATACATGGTGGTCCTATACATGGGTTCCTATTTACAAGATCCATCACATGGGTTATCCAATTGGGGAAGGGTTACATGGTGTGTGAGAGAGATTAAATTTCATTTCATCCTTAAAATTTCGGAATCCCATGATGCCGCTGAGGGTGGGGGATACATGTCGTGTGTATATTTTTGAACACGCCATGTATTATAGTATTATATAGGAATACCCTATTCAGTTTCCACTCCATGAATTAAGATCCCTTCTTCAGATTCAAAAACAACCTCATTAGAGAAATTTAGATCTTTCTATAGATCGTGGAACTTGGCTGTCTCTCACCGGAAAAAGGACACCACAGGTCATTAGGGTTTTCTTCATTCTTTCTATATACCACGACACATATTTTTATCAATTTATTAATTTTTAATCAATATATAAGTAATACTCGACTAAAAAATATCCTAGATATAAGTTTAGATCATCAAACTATTCATTATTGGGGAATTTGCTACAAATCTGGGGGTCCAATTTCGCTCTGTACTACTCAAAAATGTTGAATCGAACAATGGGGATACCAATAGGGAAGAATGTGAAGTAATAAAGAATAATATAACCATAAAAAATAGTTAAGTAATTTTTTCCATGTTTTCATACTCAACGATCAAGTACAAGGACTCCAAATTATAAAAAAATTAAAATAATGTAATTTCTATATAAGGGAACATAATGAGTCAGAAAAGTGGCACAGATCAAGGAACAACATATATATAGTTTATATATTTAATAAAGTGTTTAAAAACACCAACTAACAAGTCCTAAAACTATTAAAGATCAATTGTTTTTGAAGAACTCACCCACTAACAATCTGAGAGGAGTTGTTGTGTATGATATGTTCTGATCAGATTCATGTCAGCCTTCCATCAATATTTAAGATGATCTGCTAGATGATAGTGGAAAGAGAGATTCGCTGATGATTTTAGAAAAATGAGGCTAACCATGGTGATTTTTCATAATGATATATTTATAACATATCTTTTAGGTTGAATAGAAATTAATTAATAAATTTGATAATCAATTAATCCACTTAACGTACTGCCACCGAGAGAAGGGTTAGAATGCCCCGTCTCAACTCATTTTATGTCGCACCTAGGGTAAACACAACATTTTGGACTCAATTATTATCTAAAAACATTAATTTGAGATATTTTCTAAGTGTTTTACTATTTCATTTAAGAAGTATTATGTGTGCAATATAAAATATATTTACTACTCTTCTGAAACTAATTTTGGGAATACTATGCCTCAAAATTTCATGTTGTCTCAAAACCTAGCTCTATAAATATAAATATAAATATTTCAATTCCTTATAAGGAAAAAAAATTTATCTACATACAATCCATAGATACAATCCGTATTATATCTCTAGATGTTTTATAATAATAATGATGAGATGTTTATGAAACATGCTCATTTTCAATAAGTTGTGTTCTGATGAATTGTTTATGAAATTCATTTCCTTTTCAAGAGTTATGACATATGATGAGGGATTTATGATCTGTTGGAATACATGATAATGGATTATTATTATGTTATATGTGGTTTAATAATTATATATCTCTCAAATTTATTAGGTAACGAGAGATTTCTCATGAGATAATAAGGACATGAATGTGAGTGAATATTGACTAAGGATATGCTGGTGTGGGGAGTGACCCAAATCCAATATGATAGAATTGGAAATGGGATTTTAATAAAGATATTATTTTCTAAGATTAAATTTATTCCACAATCTTATGTCTTATGAAAATTTTATACTCCCAGGGACCATGTTCTTTGATTCCTATATGATTCATGTCTTATGTTCTGTTGAGCTTTAAGATGTGACTCAAGATAATGATCCTGGAAAAGTAGGGTATGTAATTCTAAAATTAATCTCATGTTCTAATACCGTTATTCTTATTTAATGTTGAGTGATAATTTTTTCCACCATTTTTTACCCTAACTAAGCATATGATCTCACTATTACAAATGTTTCCTTTCCTTAGGTTATGAAGAATTGTTTTAAGAATGACATGAATAAGAAGGGTTATGGTTATGAAGAACTAATTGGGAGATGTTATTGATGTCCCATGAAAATGTTTTTTAGTTATCCATGTTTCAAAATATTCCAGTCATATATGATTCTGGTGTGTATCATTATGTTATGTACTGAATATTGATATAATAAGAAGAAATATTTATTTATGAAAAGGATGGATCACTATATCTAAAATATATTTCTTTTCCCCATTCCATATCATGTAAGACACTCTAATTAAGAAGAATCATTCAAAAATGTTGATTCCATCCATAATCACCCAAATAAAGGTTCTCTTCTTGTAATAAACCATACTTTAATCAATATAATTTCCCCTCTGAATTTATAATTTTGTCAAAATTTCTATTACAATATTTTATAATCCACATTCCCACATGATGAACCCAAAAAAATTATTATATTAATATGAACAATACATTTAGAGTATATAAATGGATATAATAATATAAAAATTACAATGTGATAAAAAATAGAAAATAATATAACTAAAATATTTAAATTTAGATCTGGTCGTTTCACTATAATAAATACACTCATAATGAAAACTGTACAAATAAAGATAAATATTAGTAATAAAATATGAATCCTGAAAGTGAGTATATATATATATATAATCTTTTAAAAAATAAAAGTTATTTAATAATGAATTTAATATTAGGTATTTTTATAAATTGGGGAACCCATGAGACCATTATAAATCTGATAGTCACAATAGTAACCTGGCCGTTAGAATATTAATCGTATCAATAAGTTTAGTAAACTAACCATTATAATAGTATATTCACCTATGAAAGTGTAAAATAATATCTAATAATTTTATAAAATGAATACATGATATATTTATATCAATATATAGGTAAATACCTAATTAAAAATGAGAAAATACGTGTTTGATTTTTTATAAATCATAAATGTTTTATTTTTTATTTTCATAAGAAATGGTTTAAATGAAATTATATGTTTATAAAATGGGTTTATAAATTAATATTCTCTTTTATTATAATTATAATATAATTTTATGATACTGTAATTAATTTTCCAATTGATTAGAAAATTGATCATAACATAAAAATCTGTGTCTTTTTAAATAAATGATTATTTAAATTAAAAATTAAAAATACCATATTTTTATAATTGTTTTCATTAAATGTATTTAATTTTTTAATTCTATATGTTCAATGTAGTTTAGCTTTAATTTTTGGTATTTTTCTAAAATAATTAATTTTTTGTTGAATAGTTAGTATGGTAAAATATTATATTTTACAATTTAATCTAGATACATGAATTTTTGTGTAATATCTGATTTGAGAACTCATTATATCAAAATTTCAAAGAAAATATACATTATATATATTCATAATAATCAATATTATTGGTATCATGGATCCAAAAAAATAATCTAATGATTAAAATACTATGAAAACCCCTCTCCTCCCCTTATAAATGATACCCTTCAATGCCCCTTATCCTCACACCTTATAAGCCTTGGAGATTACAATATTTTTTCCAATGTATATTTTAGATAATCTACGAAAGTTTGGGTTCTTGTATTCTCATTAGAGGACTAATCTGAGGTTCCATAATTGGAATACTAAGAGGATACATATAATGGAGAAGGTAATGCCCTCAATTGATTCTTTAAACTTTTCTTCAACCTCATCCTCCAAAGAAACTTCCATCCAACCAGGAATAATTAATCCAATATTATATATTTATATACTATAATATTATATTTATATTTATATATATACCCTTCATACATCCCCTTTTCATGTCCTTTTATTTTAAAAATGAAGCTTTCTCTCATACTATGTCAATCCACCACCTCGATGGATGATGAGTTTTTATTTTACATTACTTCAACCATGGATATTTGAAAATAAAAATATTATATCTAAATTTTATGATAATAAGTATTTTTTTTTTAAATTTAATGTTTTTAATGATTATGTATAAAAACTGTTACAGAATAAAAAACTATTTTGCGATGGTTAGTAAAACCACCGAAATAAGTTAACCGTATAATGTTAAATATTTTTTTAAAAAATAATTCCTATATTAGAAACCAAATGTATTTTTGGGAACATTTGATATTTTCTATGTAAATTAATTAAATTTTACATAATTTATTAATTTTTATTCGCACTTTACAAGAACATCAAAAGTTATTCACAAGTGATCTGACTGTGGAACCATAAAACAAACACTCTCCAAACAAGGAAATAGAAATATATAACTCATTGAAGTAGTCATTCAAGAATATAATAAAATTATAACAAATAAAATATTGAATTTAAATATTCAAAATTAATTAATTAATTAATAATTTTTTTATTCAAATTCATTATGTTCTATTAAAGAATTGATATGGACATAAGGTAAGGGACCTCTTCAAACCACCCATTTTATTTGAGTTAGGAACTTTCTATCTCTAACACACTTTATCTCCCTATATCTCTTTAGTGTTTGTATATTTATAAATTTTTAATATATGTCTCTTTCATATATCACTGTATTATTATCACTTCTATTGACCAGGTAATACATTCCTTAATCTTATTTCCCAAATTCCTTCTCTAAAAATAAATACTCAATTAAGTAGAACTTTTCTATCCCGTAATCCATTAAGGTACCACTATTTTAAAGTATTTATCCTAAAATGTGTACCATATATTGTGACCTATAATAATCTAATTATATATTAATATTCAAAATATTTAATTTATTATATTTTTTGGAATATTTATGATATTTGTTTATTATGATTTAGGGCATGTTTATAGAACCCATTCCTTTACATGGGTAATTTTTATTATTATTAGTTATGGTAGATTTAATTTTTTGGAATAGATATCCATGTAAATATTATGATTTGTTTACAAAGATAGAACTCAAATTCATTGGTCAATGTTTTTATCTCAGGATACATTATATATTGGATTAGCGAGCAAACCTAATAAATGATGAGACTATGTTCACTATGTGATGTTGTCTTGGATGTTTGTGATTGACTTAAAATTATGTCATGTTTTTTTCTATAAATTCCATATTATTTCATGATATTATGATCCTAGGAAATTTATTTCAGGCGCCCATGTAAATATTTATCATCATTTCCTTTTATGATGTCAAGTTTTACCTTTTGAATCACATACAATACCTTTTTATCATTTTTATTCCCTTACTAGGATTTTTAGGTCAAAAATATTTTCAATATATTTATAAAGTCATGTTATGTAGTTTTATGAGATTAACGGGATTTAGGATCTCACTATGTATATTAAATATAAAACAGTTCTTTAGCTTCATATTGATGTTTTATGCACATTTACGTCCAAACACACTAGGATTTTTGAACCATCGATTTTATTTATTTGATATTTATGCTAAAAATAAGGAAATATTATGTGTAAAAGGATTAGAGTTATATAATTGGTAGCATTTTATAGTCCATATGTTTTAGGATTGGGACTATAATACTTAAGTAATAACCCTTGGCATAGTTCTAATTATTAGAGAATATCTTGAAATTTTGAAGAAGTATAGAGTGCATGGTTTCTAGGTGATTATATTAATATTTCTATAAAGAAGTGGATGTGGAACTATGAATTTTAAATATATAGGTAATAACCAAAAAAATTCATTTTGTATTAACTTGATCGATACATGGTTTATGAAAAATAGTCCCTCCAACACAGCTGGTATGACACTCCCTGGAGATATCCATTGGAAATTAAAAAAATCATTATGAACCATTATATTGGAAATGAAAATATTGTTATGTTAGAGGACCGAATAAGAAAAAATAACATCAATAACTTAGATTCAAAATTTATATACTTATTAGTTATGATTTACAAGTCATTTATAATTTAATAATTTTATGTTTATATTTTCCAATTTATATGTTTATTAGTTCATGTATTCTCGTCGAATTTTACATTTATTTTTTATTGGTATTTAATATTTGATACCATGTAATTATCCAATTTGATAATAAATTTTATTATTTCTCTAATTATATACCTAAACTTATATGGGAGGGAAATAGGAACATCATGGAATCACGAGCATTGTTGACTCTTCTATAAAAAATAACTTGAATAATATGGAATGCACTCATTCTACTAAGAAATATTATATTGTGTTCGAATCCTTCATTTGAAAAAGGAATCATACCATAAATATATCTTATGATATTTTCATCAAAAAATAATATATTAATTTTATTGAATTATATTCTCTATCCCCCAATTCTCAGAATAATAGAAATTCATGATATATATTTTTCATCTTGAAGGGTAATAAGATTAGTGGTGACCACAGTTCAAGAACATGAATTCCAAAGGGTATATTTGTTCCCTGGAATGTGAAGTAATCATGAAAATATTTTTTGATAAATTTTTTCCTAGAAGTATCTATTATAAAATAGGGACAAAGTTCCTCATGATGTGGAAAATAAAATATGAGTATAACGGTGAATATATAGAAAAGATCACTTGGATTACATGGTACACCTCCACCTTTATCATCAATAAAAAATTAAGGTTGTCCGTTACATAGATGGATAAATCCTAGTATATGAAAATATTTAGTTCTTTGTGACTTCTAAATATATGAAGATATTATTCATTATTCCGTAAAGGATGATATGGATATTTGAGACTTTCAGTGGTCTCATGAGCATAGAGATAAAAAACATAAGAAGAAATTTTATTATGGTGGATCAACAGAAAAGTTTCATTGTGGAATGAAAATCCAACATCCCATGTATTAAAGGTGTGGGAAGAAGCTTCATAGAAACTATCTGAATGGAACTAAGAGATTCAAAAAGTGTTTAAAAGAGGGTAATAAGAATAATCAATGTCAAAATTATATAAATAATCCGAGTAATGTGATAGAAAAAATTAAGTTTTAGATTAGGAATTAGTATGTGGTATTGTGTTTCATCTATAGGGAATATGGTAATAAAGAAATAAAATTCCCTAATCTAAGGGTTTTGATTGAAAATAGATGAAAACCCCATGTATATTCTATAGGGAAAGTAATGGAATGGGCTATCACTACTCTTTATCTTGATTCTCTCAATGATGGGGTGAAAAATACTATTGATATTCATTCAAGAATAGTGGATATCATTTTTTATTCTGGTTCTACACACTCTTTCATGTCTTTGATGTTTAATTGAAATATTATAACGCTACCCCAAAACATGGGGTTGATCTCTCCATTAGAATAGGAAAATGAGAAATTATTACCTCCCAAATATGTAACTCCAACTAGGTGAATTCTACAAGACTAAAACTGCCAGAAAATATTGATGTACTTCCTCTAGTTGAGTATGATTCTATATTGGGAAATGATTGGTAGTATTTATTTAAATCCAAAATCAACTGATAAGGGATGGATATAAATCATCAGATCCATATTCATCCTTTGATTCAGTATAAGTTTTAGGATGTTTAATCTCCTTTGAATGATTAATCTCAACTGTTGATATTATTTCCTCACAATCAAGAATATATTACTCAAATTATTGATAAAAAGTATAAAATCATGGTCAATGAAATTCCCATTATGATGTATTATATTGATGTATTCCATGAATAATTTTTTATTCTTCCTCCCTACTTATAGGTTGAGTTATCAAATGAAATTATACATGGATATTTTACTATATAATAGACTGCCTATAGAATTTTCACTTTTATGTTTGGACAACTAAATAATAAATAACAAGAGAATCTAGAAAAGGGTTTTCTATGCCCGAGTGCTTCGATATGGGATGTTTCTGTCCTATCCATGAAAAATAAAGATTGATCAATGTTCCTCTATATTTATAATCATGACATCAAAAAATAATCATAATGAAATATAACTCATTTCATGGACAAAAACATGATCTCCCAATTATATGTGGCCTAATAATTCTCTAAGGTTGAACTTTGGTTGGGATATCATCAATTTAAAGAAATGTAGGATGATATTACCATTACATCCTTTCGAACAAGATATGGAAAATATGAATTCATACTGATTCCACTTAGACTCACTAATTATATAATACTATTTTTATAAATAATAAATAGATTCTTTGGATACTACAAAAAGAAAATAATGGTATCCTTTGTAGATCATAATATGATATACTCCAAATTAAACGTAGAGAATGAGGAGTATTCAAAAACACATCTAAATAATTTGTGAAAGGATAATATTAATGAAAATTACAGTAAATGTGAGTTCTAGATAGTGTAAGTATAATTCATGGGGCATGTTATAAATAGAAATATTATATCTATCTACCTTTAAAATATAAGGGGAATTTAGGAGTGAAACAAACAAAATCAATAATAGAGATCAAATGTTTCCTTGGACTAGCTGGGAATTACTAATGAATTTTTTATAACATTATTAGGATTTTAAAACCCACTAACCAAGAATACAAGTATTGAAGTAAAGTATTTATGGACTCATGAAAGTAAATAGATCATTAAGAAATTTAAAAAGAGGACTATCATTGCACCAGTCCTTATACTACCCATAAGAGGGTAACTATTTATGGTATCCATTGTTTCTTCAATGAAGAATATGTGTTTTCTATTAATTAATAATTATAATGTGATTGCGTACACCTCATGGTAGATGATATTTTTGAGAAGAAATACACATCATGTGATTTAGAGTTTTTTGTAGTTGTAGCACCGTCGTTTTCAGCTATATGACCCTTTATTCATGTATTTTGAGCATTTATAATGTTTAGGTTATGTTTTGGGAGGTTATATTGGATTTATCCATCTTTATAAGTGTTTTTAAACAAACATTTTTTGTGCATGGTTAGTAGAAATTCAGCATCATCAACATGTAAACTATGCAAGGAAAAATAGTGGAGACTAGGCCTGCAATTGTTTATACTATGGGTTTTCTAAAAAATTTGAATTCCAAATAGAAATAGTTCATTATGAAATAAAGAAAAATAAAAATGTGGCCCATGGTCTATATAACCGTGTGATCCAAATGTGTGAGGTATGTCATTCAGATTGTACCCTTATACGATTTCCACATGGTTTTATAAACTGTTCAAACTACCAAGATAGAATACAGTTGTACCTCCAAAAAAGTTTATCTAATATGAATTAAACCTTTTAACATTGTTTTCCCCCAAATTATATCATAACATATATTCATATTGTCTCGAAGATGTGAGAACCAATACCCTTTGATCTAGGAGTAATCAATATGTGAATTAAAGTATGTTAAAGGCCCAAATTCATCAGTAAGATCCTTTTATTCCCCTTTAATCCTAGATCCACGAATCTTATATATATCGGTAAAATATATATAGTGTATTGGTGATTGAACTATGTTTTATGCATGGTTTTATTATCAAACATAGTTGGATTTAGTGAAGGTAATTTTGGTTGTGATCAGATCTTGATGATTTGTTTTGTCATTCATTATTTTTTTCCAATTTTTGAGAGTTTGGTTGATTCTATCTCAATTCCACATGCTTTAGAACTTGAAGGGTTAATTTTAATTAAATTATATTCTAGAAATTTTGGTGATATTGTTGTACGATTCATGATTGAAATATTTTTTTTGGTTTAGTGTAAAAATTGTGTAACGTTGTTTGGGTTTTTGGAAACCCCATTGTGTAAAATTTTAAAATGATGATTCTAAAATTATGGTTTGGTTTCATTCATGTGATGTATTTTTTGAACAGATTTAATAAAATGAATTTTCTGATTGAAATGACATATCATGAATTTGGTATAAACAATTTGGAGTGACTTGAATGGGATAGATAATGGTTATGAATTACATCCATCAAATGGGATGATGTTTGGATGTGATGTTCCTCCATAAATGGTAACACTAATCTTATGTGTCAGCATGATTTTGTGTGTATACATGGAAAGGAAAATTAAAAATAAAATTAGAAACAATTTAATGTATTTTTTGATTCATTCCTTAGAAAAGTATTTTATGGATAGTTATCAACTTTTTTACTGCTTAAAACTGTTTTATAGAATGTGAAAACATGTTTTTCCTAGTGGTGTGAGTTGGGAAGTCAATGGGGAAACCAAATAATTTTAAAAACACCAAAATTCATGGGAATTATTGTGTGTTTGTATATGCGATATGTGGAGAAATATATAAAGTAAATATGTCTTAGTTCTTTAGTGATCCTCCTTGATTCCATGGCCTTTCATGTGGAGTTAGAGATTAGAGTAGGTGGGGTGTTGCTGGTTGTTTTCACTTTGGAGTTTTTGTGTTTTATTGAATTTTGGTCATATAGTGTATGTATTTTTGCTTCTTCTTATACTCTAACAAGGATTATTGTTTTAATTATGCTTTTAGTTTTATTTTCTATTGATGAATCATATAAAGGAATGATGGGTTATTATTTCTGGGGTTTGGATATTTTATCTTTCAAAAGGAAAATCATCCCAAAAATGTTCTTGAGGGCCTT
The DNA here is from genome assembly GCA_963277665.1 of Viscum album. NCBI lineage: Eukaryota > Viridiplantae > Streptophyta > Magnoliopsida > Santalales > Viscaceae > Viscum > Viscum album. Next base: position 2,005,773,698 of record OY728163.1, on the reverse strand, counting down.
AGAATTTATTTCTACCTTTTTTTGTCTTCGTTATGTCACTTAAGGCTGAGTAAATCCCCAGTCACTTCCTCTGTCTAATGAGAAAGGATGAGATGTTACTATTTTTAACATCATGTTTGGTTCTTAACATAGGAAATTGTATAAATTTTGGTCAGTCCGTCTTTCAATTATGGGATAAATTGTATTAACATCATTTAGTCTATCTATCCGTTTTGGAAAATTATTGCATATTTTAAATGTCATGGAGCTATAAAGAGTATCCATAAGATTTATAGGATTGTATTAAGAAGTTCTATTTTCATAACCTGAAATATAAAGAATAAAAATGTTTCACTGACCTATTTTTTGACATCATGTTACCACAGATTTTGGATAGAAGAGTTATTTTAGGGAATTCATAGTAATATTTCACCTCATCATCATGAGATTATCTAATAACAGAAGCGTGAACATAATTATTAGTAAGACATCCCAATAAAAATGATTTTTTTTCTTTTCAGTACTTAATTTATGAAATGAAAAAAGTGTGATTTTTTAAATGAGAATATGGTTTTCATGAAAAACATGGTAATAATATTTTCAAAAATTATTGAAATGAAAATGATAGTTCCATTTTCAACTATATGTTTAATATGTGTTGATGTGTTAAATTGGAATTACAGATCCTTCAATTGCTAATGAGTGAGATTAATTGGATTTTATTCTAGTTATAGTAAATGTAACAGTATATGTGTAATAGAAACAAACTATGAGAAGAAGTTGAGAATATGGATGAACATTATCCATAGGTGAACTGACATTTTTTCAAAGAATTTTCTATGATTTTTAGCCAATGGATAAGGAAAATATAAATGATAATCCATGGAAAGTAAATTATTTGGTTCAGTTTAATAAGTGTAATCCATTCATATTTTTAGGGGATTTAGTGATTGAAAAAGTAGAAGATTTGTTAAATTGGATGAATAAAATCATAAATTTTCATGGGACACATAAAAAAAAGAATTTAATTTTAGAAACATATATACAGGAGGGTTTTTAACTCTAATTGTTGGAATTATCTTTTCATGTTTGATTGGACCAAATCATTACATGGTAGTATTTTAAAGAAATTGTGAATAGGAAATTCTATCCTCACTTCATTTAGATTTATATAAATAAAAAAAATCTATTTTAAGAAATAGAATATTTAGGTGTTGGAGTATGAAGATAAATATAGGAATTTAGTAAACTTCTCATAATATTTTTCTGTAACTGTGACCATTATGGGACAATTTATAATCGGAGTTGAGGTTATATATTCACTCAAAGATTACATTGATTTTCATAATGGATTATATAGATATTTTTAATATAGTTATGGTGTAAAGAATAGATATCTTGGGAAATAATATTGGATAAAGAATGTTTATACCTATGGGAATGGGTGGGAACTATAATTTTGGGAGTAAGAATAAAAGGGACACCTATATTCAGAGTGGTGGGACATCTCATAATCACAGCATCGAATCATAAAATCATCATCCACAATAAAATATGAATACTAGATGATTTTAGTGTGGTTTACTGGATCACATCAAGTGTTATTATAAGGCACCTCTAAGAGCATGTCACAACTAGAACATGATGGGGAAACTTAGTAGTTTTTCTCACAGTTCTCCATGGTAGGGTTCTATAGACACATATAACTTTCCTTAGGAATAATATACATTCCTGGGATGAATATAGGATAATAAAACTCTTCCTCAAAATAGTGAGAGCTATCATGATTCTAGGAACACCATCACCCCTCAACCAATAATATCTTAACAATGTTACCAAGAGAAATGTGAAGTGATTATGTAACTTCATGGACGTGAGAAAATGATCATGGATGATCAATCTAGTCATTTGATATTTTGAGGTATGATTATTTTGAATTCTACCTTTATGAAAGATTGTTATTGATATGGGTGTATCCTACTCATTTCTTTCTTATTCTGTTGTTAATAATAAGGGTTTACATGTTGAGATGATTTATTAAATTTTAATATTTCAAAATCCTCTTGGAAAAAGGGGGTGTTGTTTCTTCATGTGAAAATATTTTTCTATAACTACCTATGTGACCATGTTACTTAGGTTATTATTTGTCTTGAGATGTTTGTCTATGATTGATTCTATGTATGGATTGGTTGAAATCTTTCAAGTCCCACATCGACTATTATTCCAGAAAGGCTAGTGTCACATCATAGGATATCATCAAGCATATCTTTTTAGGATATTGGGATATAAAGGCATGAAAATAAAGACTTTTGAAACTGATGGTTGGAACCACATATTATCAGTTGCAAGATATTAACTAGGAATATCTGAATGATAATGGAATTTGATAATTTACAGATATTTTTCATCTATTATCAATTATTTTCCTCAATAATTTCATAATGTTTTAAACCAAAAGAGAAGTGTATTTTAGGATTGATCTCCTACCAAGGATTTCTCCTATATCACTATCATATTCTTAGATATAACTAATAGAATTTGGGGAATTAAAAATTTATATGAAATTGTAGAAAAATGAATTGTTCATTCAACTAAGAATATCTCTAGGGGTAGTACTGGGATTATTTGTAAAGTAGGAATATATTAATCATATTCTTTATGTGTATTATCATAATATAAACCAACATATGATAAATAATATCTATCCTCTTCCACACACTGATAATTATTTAAATAAATTGAGGGGATCCAAGTGGTTCTATAATATTGAAATACTTTTAGGGTAACACAAACTGTGAGTTTGAAAGGAGTAAATTCTAAAAATAACATTCAATAACATATATAGAAATTGGAAATATGTTATCATTTGTTTTCATCTTATGAATTAACCAACCATCCTTATGAAATTTATGAATTAAATCTTTTATAGATAACTATATTTCATTGTAGTAGTATTTTTGATGATATATAGGTTTATTATAGTACAAAAATAGATCATGATAAACTATTTAGTATTTTATTATGAATCATTCTAGAAAATGATATGTTTTCAAAGTTATCAGAGTGCGATTTATGGATAAGAGAGGTGAATTTTCATTTCAACCACATTTCCGAAAATGAAATTTCTTTTGATCCAATAATTATATTAGTTGTTTTCTCAAGGAAAATGTTGAATAATGTATTTGAGGTACGTAGTATCATAGATATATAAATATTGTACAAATATATTGTATGTTATTCTCCATGAATGGAATAGCCAATGACATCTTTGATGAGGAATGAGGTTCCATTCCAATAGATCACAAATTTTTGAAATCCATTCAAGAGAATATTGTTATAATTACATCAGAACCTATCCTCTCATTTCCAAATATTGGACTATTATATGTATTTTATTTTGATGCATTTCGATTGAGGTTCATATGTGTTCTCATAAAAGGAGATCACATTGTTTATTATCATTCACGATAGTTATGGTTTCATGAGAAGTAATGTACGACACATGATTTGAAATTAGATTATGTGGTCTATTATTTGAAGACATAGAGTAATTAATTATTTGGGGAGAAATTTATAGTGCTTAAAGATCATAATAATTTAAAACACATTTTATCACAAATAAATTTTCAATTTAAGAAAACACTAATTGATATAATATCTATAGATGTTTGAATTCATCTTGATGTATACAACAGGTAAAGGGAACACTATGGTGGATATATTGAGTATAAATTCATATGATTATTTGAATAAAGTGTCTTTGGACCAATAAGAAATAATCTTAGTTATAAAAAGATATGCATCTACATTTTTTGGACTAGGGTGATCTGGTCTTTATCATTCAATTTTTTATTCTTACAAATTTGGTTGATCATGTTAGAAAGTTTTAGACATTAAGTTATGAATGTGTTTCTATGAGTTAAAAACACAGTGTTATAGAGAAAATTTAGGGATAGAATGTGGATAGTAATTTGGTATTACAATTTAAAGATCGTAGGGTCAAACCTTTGGCTTGTCAGGAATATATTCTTATATCTTACCACTATTAATGAAGGGTTGTTATACCAAGGATTTAGAAAATTTATAAAGAATTGAAATCATAGTTTTTTTGTCTTGGAATGAAAAGATATTTAGAAGAGTATGTATCAAGATGAATCACCTAATCAAGAGGTAAAGGTGGTTAGTTAGTCACCAGAATGTTTTTTTTATTCAATGCCGATTTTTGTGTGGAAATGGGAGAAGATAACCATTTATTTTCTAATTCGTCTACCAATGATGGTTTCGAATTGGGATATGATATGGGTGAATAATTATCAACTCTTGATGTCATATTATTTAATCCCAATTCATGAAAATGTTTCATTAGAATACTTAACTAAAATATATATTCAATAAATTAAAAAGATGCATGATGTTTGACTATAGTTGGTTTCAGAAAAAAAAAACCCAGGATTACATATCATTTTTTGAAATCCTTAAAGAAAACCCTTAGACAACAATTAAATATGAGTACAGATTATCCTCCAAAAATGGATGAATATTATGAATGGGGAATCCAAAAAATAGAAGTCATTTTTAGGGACTGTGTGTTATATTTTTGTGGCACGTTGGAGGATCATTTACCCTTAGTATAGGTCTCGTATAATAATTATTATTTGAAACCAATACATATAGATCCTTTTGAAGTACTTCAGGAGTGTCCTCATTAATCTCTACTTTTTCAATAGAAATAGGTAACACATCACTAATTGGACCCAACCTGGAAGAATAGAAAATAGATACTATTTAGTTTATCATAAAGATAATTTTGTTGACTCGTAGTCATCTGAAATAATATATGGACCAATATCGATGACAAATGATTTCTGGTAAAGCTGATCATATGTTATTGGGAATCAATAAAATGATAAATAATTTTTTTTATAATATAATGTTATATCCTTGATAAATATTTACATTGGAACTACTTGAGTGACTTAGTGTGGTGGGATATTGGTTTTCTTTTCTATCAAGGTTCAATTCAGGGCATAATATGTTTTATGTATTTCAGTTAATTAAAAAACAAACCAATCCTTACCATATTATTTGATGGTATCACATTGAACTAGATGCATATTTTATATCGATTCATGTTCCATTATAGACTATGGATAGGTAAGATAACAACTTTCATGGAAAAAGAATTAGTCTAGTGTAGGTTTTATGGAAATTTCATTAGATTCAGGAAGAACCATGTGGGCGTGAAATGGAATTGGAGGAGTAAGGACTCAAAATATTCCATTGGAATGCTGATTTTACACATTCTAAAAATGTAATGTCCTATGTTGGGGATATTATATCACCCCCAATTTTAGTTATATGACCCTTTATTCAATAATTTTGATTTTTTATAATTTGTTTGTTATGATTTTGGAGGTTCAAGGGATTTTAGCATGTTTTGGAGGAATTTATAATGGTTCATGGTTTGTCCATGGTTAGTAGAATACATGAATAATATCCATGAAATAGTGAAAAGAAATACAATGGGCACTGTGTAGGCAAATGGTTAGGATATTATTTTACTAAATATTATGAATTATTAGGAGAAACTATACTTCATGAAATTGGTGAAAATATATAGTTAGTGAATGGTTTTTATAACAATTTGATCAAACCATGTGTTGTATGGCCTTAGGAAATTTCCACTACAAGGTTTATTTGCATATGGATTTCTCCTAAATAAAATGCAATCACATCTCGTAATTTTGGATAAAATGGAATTTTAATTATTTTATAATTAGGGCGAAATGAGGGTCAACAGTCTTAAATTTTTCATCCTCATTATTCCTCATTCTTATAATATCCAAGTGTATTAAATTTATCAAACCAATATATATATTCTATTAGGGATAAATTTATGTTTTATTAATGGTTTTATGATGAAATCATATGGGATCTAGTGAATTTAATTTAGGTAATGATCAGATATTGGAGTATTATTTCATTCTTCATTTTTTCACCAATGTTTGAGAGGTTGGTGTATTTTATCTCAACTCAACATAATTTATAACTTAAATAAATATTATTAACATAATTATTTTCTTGAAATTTTTCTAAAAATATAGTGTGATTCTTGATTCAAATCTTATTTTGGTATTGGCTTGGAAATTTCAAAAAAACTATTAGTTTTTGGAAAACCACATTATTTATAATTTTAAAATTATTATTTTAAAATTATGGTTTGGTTTGATGAATTTAAAGTATATATTTAAATTTATTAGATAAAAAATGTTTTGATTAAAATGAATAGGCAGGATGTAGGTATAAATTGTTGGTTGTGAGTTGAATGTGATGGTTAATGGTCTCGAATACCAGTACCAAATGTAAAAGAGTATGGATGTGATGTTCCACCATTAATAGTTATAGCAATATTGTGTGTGTTCACTTGTAAAGGAGTATTAAAAAATAAAATTTAAGATATTTTAAAGTATTTTTCGATTATTTCTTTGGATAACTAGTTTTTGAATTTCATGTGCACTATTTTTACATCTTAAAACTATTTTTTTAAAATTTGAAAACAATTTTTTTCATAATGGAATGAGTTGGGATGTAATTGTGGAAAACCAGCTGAGTTTAGACTCACCCAATTTTTGGGAATTGTTTTGAATTTGAAGATGTCATAAATCTAGGCACAAGTAAAGAAAAATGTTGTATAGTTATTTAGTGACACTTCTTGATATAGTGGCATCGAATGTGGAGTTGGATCTTGGAGTGGGTGGAGTGTTTTCTTCCACATTGGATATTGTATTTTTCTCTTAATTTTGGGACTCTTTTTTATATATTTTGGTTTCCTATTTTACACTTAAATGATTTATTAGTTTTATTATGATTTATGTCTTATTTTGTACTCATGAATTGTTTAGAGGTTTTTTTGGTTATTTTTTTGGTTTTGATGTTTTATCTTTCAAAGGGAAAATTCTACCCCAAATTATTTTGAGGCCCTTGGAAATTTTTCCAAGACATTGGTGCCTTGACAATTTCACCTAAGTCCTAGTAGCTCCCCCATAAATTTTCAAGACATGGAGGAGGGATGGGTTTGTTACTGTAGGGATATTATCTTTGAAAAATTGAAAGAATTATCTCTATAGGGTTAATTTTGAATATATATATATATATATATTTATATCATAAGAGACTAAAATACATATTCTCATATTAGGATATGAATTTTCACTAGTGAATATTATTAGGTCTGATCAAGAACTTTTTCATGATCAATCCAGTATCATTCTATGAAAGTAAAAAAAATTGTTGATTCTCTAAATTGAAAATATACCATGATCATTACAATGATGAGAGTTTAGAAGTATCGAATATTTTTAGACATTAAAAGGATAAACATGGGAATCAAAAAGAAGGAATATCATTATTCCTTTATCAAATGATTGATTAACAATCCATTTTTCAGAATAAATATGATGCTTTGAGTGATTCTATAGATATATAGAGGAAGGTGGAAGATTTAAGAATAATGAAATCCTAAGCATAAAAAAATTATGGGGTTATTGGATTTGGGTTAAGAATATGTGTACCATTATATCCTTAGATAAAGAATGAGATGTTGTGTAATAAACATAACTCAACCATCTCTATCCACCCACAAATCATTGAAATGTATTCAGATCCTTCGGATAAATATTGGCGAGACAATATGAACAATAATATAATATAATATACATTAAATTACATGGAATCTTGGAAGGTAAAGGATAAAGGGAAAACATATATGGGGGTGATGCACCAGTTCTCCATAACAACATGGAAATGGAAAAATATTCCCCTTGTGTTTATAACTGCACTTCCAAAAACATATATTGTATACAATTCAATATGGTTTGGGTAGATAATCTTATAAAGAATTATCATTTTATTGAAATACAAGGTGAATAATCAGTTGATCAATATTAAAGGACATATAAAATAGAAGTGATGAGGAAACATAGAGCACCACAATCTATAATATATTATTGAGAAATTGTATTCACCTCTGTGTTCTAGAAGAGTGAACAAGATTTTATAAACACTGAGTTGATATTAAAAATAAATTTCATCCCCAATACCGATGGAAACAATGATGGGAAAATCTAGGCAGTATAAGGTATGTAAATAGTATGTTTGATGGACTTAAAACGAGTATGGTCTCAAAATATTCCCCAAGTTGAGTTCTATTATATTAATAGTTTCCTCTCAAGAATCTGAATGGATCCATATGAAGTTATTTATGGGATGAAATGTACAAAACCAACATGTTGGTATGAAGTTAGTGAATGAAATATTTTGGAACATACAATTATTTAGGAAATGGTAGAAAAGGTCAAGACCATTTACCAGTACATCAAGGCTACTCAAAGTTGATGGAAGAGTTGTGCTAATAATCCCCAATGAGACCTAGATTTTGAGGTTAGATATATAGTGTTCCTTAACATATCTACATGGAAGATAATCCTAATATTTGGTAAGAAGGTAATGCTAAGTACCAAATATTTCATCCTCATTGATATTTCTGATCATATCAAAGAACGGTCCAATCTACTACACTCCCACCAACCTTGCCTCATATACATGACATGTCCCTTGTAGCTCCATTGAGGGATTATATATAAAATACATCATATAAACCGAATTCCTAGGTTGTAAAAAATATAAAATGATAAATCTTATGAGAATAAATTGGTGAATATAATGAAATATAATGATAATGTTCAGTTTGTAATGAAAAATAACCTAGTCAAAGTACTATGTTGAAACCATAAGTACGAGGAGGTGACCAGGGAATTGGAGGAATCCATGAAGTAGAGTTACCCTCACATGTTTTCACCTTTATATGTAAAATGAAATCTTAATGGTGAAATTTAGTAATGGGGGAATCATGTATGACCTAGAATTTTATTAAAGGAATTTCCCTTATGAATATATAATTTTGTCATATTAAGTAATATGATATTATATAAGGCACACACACCATATGTTGAAACCCAAAAATAATAGTATATTAAAATTAAATTTAAATTTAGATAATATAAGTTGACATAAAAATTTGAAATATTAAGATGAGATAAAAAAATAAAAAATATGGTCAATAAAATATGAATATTTGTATTTTCACGATCAACTAGAATAAAGACACTCACAAACGACACTGTAGAAATGAATAAGTATATTAGAAATCTAATATGCATCATGTAAATTATAATATATATAGAATTGAGAGAAAATATAGGTGAATGAATAATGAATGAAATATGAGGTATTTATATAATTTTGGGATCCCATTTGATAGTTACAAATCATAACATTGAAATAGTAATCTGACCATTTGAATAGAAACTTGATTGTTGGAATATAAATATGACCACTAAGAATAGAAACATGAATGTTCGAATAGTATCCTCACCTATAGAAGTGTAAAGTAACATATAGTAATATTATAAAATAAATATATGATATATTTATATCATTATACAAGTAAATACAAGTAATAATAATAAATAAACAAGTGTTTTAATTTTTGTAAAACATATATATTTTATATGTATTATTATAACAAATATAATGATTAAAATTTTAGTTTATTTTTATAAAATTGGTTTATAAATAAATATTAAACTATATTATAATGACAATATAATTTTATGAGATCGTAATTATTTTTTTTAAAAGTCAAAATATTTATTATGATAAGAAATTTTAAATTTTATTCAAATAAATTTATCTTTTATATAAAAATTAAATATATCATATTTGAATGTTTATTTTCATAAAATGGATTTCTTTTTTAAATTATATATGTCTGAAAATGTTTAAGATGAATTTTCTATAATTTTCTATAATTGTTGATTGTTTGGTGAATAGTGAAGTACAATAAAATATAATATTTAACAATATAAGCTCAATAAATGAATTTTTGATTCATGGGGGATGTAAGAACCCATAAATTTATACTCACATGGAAAATTTACTTAATATGGTTCAAAAAATTAATACAATTGGTAGTCTTTAGCCAAAATAATAACGTAATGATTATAATATTCAAAAACAACGATCTCCCCTTATAAATACCACCCCTCACCACCCATTCTCATTATATATTCTAAACCATAGACAATCCAAAATTTTGACCCATGTCTCTTCCAAATACTATCCCTTACTTCCTAGTGTAACTGGTCTCATCTGAAGACCAATCTAACGTACCATAATTGGATGATGAAGAGGGGATTTTCAGATGAGAACATAATTCTTTCAATTGATTCTTTTAATTTTTTTTTCCTCAACCTTCAAAAAATATTCCATCATACAAGGAAAAATAATACTACAATTATATATATTGTAATTTTATAGTTCTAATGGAATATCAACCATCTATCCTTTCTCTTCTATTTTTTTCAAAAAATGAAAATGTTGTCCATACCATGTTGGTTCACCTCCTCAATGGATTATGAGTTGTCATTTTACAATAACACCTGTAATGATTCTTATAAAATTATTATTGGTTAAATAATATTATAATAACTATATTATTACTTATTTAATGTATCATACCTTCATTCATCAATCTCTCATATGAAAAAAAGAGTTTGTTATGAGACCTCAAATGTCCCTCCTCATACGCATGTGGTTTCTGACAAGCAGTGAGGATCTGATTAGTATAGAGGGGATATTATACCACCTATTAAAGGGTTAAAACACAATGGATTAATCATATAAAAATAAATATCATAGTATCAAATAACAATAAGAACCATATATCATACAATTGGGAAAAAAGGACGGACCAAATAATCCAACAATAAAAAAGCACGTTATGATAGACTAAAATGAATCTAATTTCAATGAAAAAGAAATAAAAATAAACCAAACAGATAACACAAAACTACAGAAAAGACCTCATTCCCAAACCCAAATTTATACCTATCTCTATACTCAAATCCATCTAGTAAGAAACAACCGCCAAAATGGTCCCAAATCCTTTCCCAAACATGCAACCATCTAATCTACTCGAGTACCAAACAAAAACCTATATAGGGTTTGACTAAAACTCATTAGGATGACAATCACATGTATAAAAAATGCAGTCTGGTAATAAGAGAATTAAATAAAGTGATAATTATGTTCATTAATAAATCAATTATTACTATATAAAAATCAACCAGATACGTTACCATTCCATAATGTCTCTGAGAATGTAATACAACATTGCTAATTAGTAAACATTTATCTACGTCAAAATCAAACAAAAAGGGACATGATTTTTATGAAAGAAATAAATAATGGGACTTGGTAGGTCCATAATAATATGTGAATTATAACTTTGGACTAGGAAAAACCAACTCAATATAATCATTACAACATGGGACAGGGTAGAGCTCACTCAATATAGGCATTTCATCATGGGACTGGGCAGAATCTACTGAATCTAATCATTATAGAAAAGGTTTGGGTAGATCCTAATAATTATAATCATTCAAACATGGGAAAAAGTATATCCAACTCAATATAAGTATTACTTCATTTAATTATTACATCCAAAATCACAACACATGTCATATCAATCAGGTAATCATAAAATCACATCATATGGCTAAGTGGTTAATTCTAAAATTACCATTCAACATTAAATTACACATTTCACTTATCAATTTTGTGTTAAAACATTAACATTCCATACATTTCAACAATAAAGAACATTTCCATGATTAATTTATATTAATAAATAACTTGAATCTTAGGGCATACTAAACACACGGTAATCCATTATCAAATTCATATATAAATTGATTACTTTTCTCACCCAACTAGTAGAAATAAACTGGGACACTATAAATTGTATCCAAAGGGAACCTAGTAATAATACAATGAATAATTTAATTTATTTATGTGCACGTTATGTTTTTGGAAATAAAAATATTGTCCATACTTGAAAATTAAATATTTGAGAGGGTTATATTTCAGACCCCTACCTTTCTCTAGTGATCAATGTAATGATTCCAATAGAAAAGGATAACAATGATGAAGGAAAATATAATTCTAAGATAAAACAAGATCAATCCAAGTCAAAATCAATATTATTTTTTATTGGGTATCAAAATAAAACATGTCTTCAATAGAAGAATAAATAATGGGGATGATGACCCTAAAAAAGATTAATGAGGGTTTCGACACAAAACTGTGATTTCTAAAGTAGTTGAAATCACCTAAAAATATCAAAGAGTGTTCTAGGGATTTAGTAGTGAGGCTAAAAATCCATTTTATTGAAATAAATCAAGTTCATGGAATGATTTCAACCACTTATCATGGGAAATACATGGTTTATAGACATATCACATTGTATATTCATTAACTCAACAGATATTCCAAAAAAACAAGTCACCTGGGAAGAATTTTAACCTTAATTAAACATAAAATTGTGTGAACATGGCACAAGATGTGTAACCACTTCATGTCATGAAAAAACCTATGACATGTGTTCATTAATCATTACACGGCGTGTAACATGTACACAAAATGTCAATTTCTAGTGGATAGATTTCAGCCCAGTATTTATGAAATAGCCTGAACCACATATGAACCATTCCAAACTATTAAAAAAACTTTTAATATATTTTGAAATATTTGTACCCAGAATAACTTAATTTAGATAAACAAGAATCCAAAAAAATTAGCACATTTACCCTAATAAATGTTATCCATCTCTCAACAAGACCCATTCACCAAAGGTTGAAGACAATGGAAAACCCAAAAAAGACACTTAACGAAAAACTCAATGTGGTATTTACTTAGATAATACAAAATCTTACAAACTCCCCAACATATAACAACTCATCCTTGAGCAACTCCAAGCATCATTATGGGGTCTCAGTGAAAAATTTTGGCCACTATCTTCGCCTATCTGACTCCCTTTTCTCAGTCTTTGTATGTACCCACCAATGCTTCCAAAACACTTGAACTAGTGGTTTAGTCCTTCTCTAGAGATACATCAAAATATTATCTAGAAAACATATTAGATTATCCACAAAATATGAATGAGCACAAATATCCACATCCTCAATGTCTATATCTTGAGAAGGTTCAGAATAATATCTTTGATGATGTGAAATATGAAACACATCATGCATGGAAATATATACACCATGGAGGTTCTAATGGCTATGATAATTGACTCACCCTCTCCACTATATTAAATAGATAGAAAAACATGGCCGCTAGCTTTCCTTATTCTGGATATGCCTTTTCCCCAACCTAGGAGATTCCAAAAGGAAGACAAGATGACCATCCTAAAAACCTAGTGGTATTCCAGGATGGTAAACATATGATTTATGCCTACTTTGTGTAGTGACCAACCACCTCATGGTCAAAAAACATTCTCAGATGTCTCTATCATGAGACTAGGTCCAATAAGTTCTGACTCACCGACTTACAGCCAAAAAATATTTTAATGACATGTCCTTCCATAAAAATAATTGAAAGGTTCCATCTATATAGATTCTAGGAAGATATTGTTATATGAAAACAGAAAAAGTGACATATGTTTATTTCATAAACCAAAAAAATCCAACACACAGGCACATAACATATCTTCCAAAACATGAATGGTCCATTTAGATTGGCCATCAGTTTGAGGATGATTTGATGTACTCAGAATAAACATCAATCTCATGTTCTTCTAATGACCATACCAGATTTTCTATGTGAAATGATGATATCCATTAGAAACTATAATCCACAGAACACCATGCAGTTGAACTACCTCATTCACATAAAGACAGCATAGATCATATACTATGTAGGCCTTCTTGATAGTAATGAATATGGATATATTCATCAGTCATCCACAATCACCCATACTGCATTATTATTAAGCTTTGTCCTAGGTAACCCTATCACAATATCCACAGTGAAATCATCCCAATTACACTAAGTAATGGGTAAATGTGTTAATATCCTAATTTTAATTAATTTATTGTAATTTACCTTCATTCTTAACCACTAGTAAAGTCTCCATATATCACGATACATATTTTTCAATATATGATGTACTGCCCACTTAAAATCATGAAACACACTCATAATATCCACAAAGACTGCATTAGGAATCCATACTCAATAATAATAAATAATTTAATTGACACTACCAAGAGACCATCTCGATGGTGTCTCAACACCATATAAGATGTATCATAGAACTAAGCCCCCCAGAACAAATAACAACTCTATATTGATCTATTCCAAAAGTAAAAGTATAACAGAAGTCGATGTTAGAGATACTCATCTCTAAAACTCACAAACATCTATATAATTTTTGAAAAAGTGCTCCATCATCTTCTAATAATTTCAAACCTCTCGTACTGCCTCTGTTTTCATCATCCATTTCAATGATTTCGAAAAAATATTTCCCTTACAAGTTGTATAATCCTACTCAAAGACAAAAGACTACAGATACTCGACCCACCACATCTGTTGAAGGTTCAAGTCTGGCTGGGAAATGACGCACCTGAGGATCTTGTGGTCTATTTATATCACAAATTTCTCACCCAAAAGATATTGTATCCAATATCTGAGGGAATACACATACACTGATTACTCAAGATCAATTGTAGGGTAATTCCCCAAATGTGGTCTTAGCTATCTTGCTCCATAACCAACCCCTCGTGTAAGAACCTGAGATTTTATGATAATTATTCTTTTTAATTTCATTGAGGTGTTTTGTTTTATGCTACACCAAAATTAGCATGTGCTATACAGAACATCATATTAGCTTGCAGTAAACGCAACACTATTCTTGGCTCGTGTTACACACAATTTCATGTTTGTTTTGTTGAAATTATTCTACGCATCATTAAATATAGATTTTTTAGAATTTATAAATGAAATAAGTTTTAATTATGTTATAGGGAACAAAAAAGGGACCTTGCACTACATGTAACCTTGACTTGGCTTGCATTACACGTAATCGTGACCTTCCTTGCAAGCGTGTGCAGTACACAATACCGGGTTTCACTAAACAATAATATATTGTTATAATATTATTATGAACGAGCCATTATGAATTATATTAACTAAATTTTGAATTTTATAACATTATTATTCATTTTACACATTTTCTAGAACATGGTATGAGAAAAAAATAAATTTTTCCGGAAAAATAATTATTTTTCAAAAAAATGCAGTTTTACCACCTTTTGATGGCGCACCCACATTAAATCTAGTTTTTGACATGTTTATAAGTTCAATATGAAAAAATAAAAATCTTTTTTTTAATCAGGATATAAAATTTTACTTTCGCAATTTTTTTCATATTATTCTGATAACTTTCATATTTTAATGAATAGTAAAACACGCTATATTTTATTTAAAAACAACTTCATTCATCACAATAATTTATATGGTTAAATTATAATAATGAATGGTTTTTAAGTATAAATATAATATATTTTTACCATTTAAAATAATGCAGGTCATTACCATTAATTTTACATTAAATTCATAGGTTAAAACATTTCAATCTTTGGAAATATTTTAACTTTTAAAACCCATTTTCTTAACAATGGGATTAATTTTAAATTAATTATTGCATCTACTATGTTTTGAATTTTTAAAAATAGATTCCATATTTGAATTTAGTGGGTCCAAATTATGGTAATAGGTTACTTTTATTTTTTTATATTATGAATAGTAACAAAGGTAATTTTTATTTGCTGTAGTGAAAGGTAATTCGCGTAATTAAGGGTAAAAATAAGATTATAAAATTACCCTAACACCAGACAAAATTCTATTGTATGACAAAAACTATACCAATATCACCTAAGGGTCTTATTAGATTCATTTTATGGACTTTGGACCTTGAAAATAATTTAATTATTATTAAAACCAAAAGAAAGTGACAATATGTCACTCTTAAATCTTATAAGTATAAAAATTTTAATTTAGTGATAAAATTCATGAAACATTGAACCTGAATAGTCTCCAGAAATATAATAACATTATCTACATCATTATAATTTATTTATAATTTTTAGGGATTAAATAATTGTCATTAAAGGCGACACAATAGTGATGCAAAAATTGTTTATTTAGTGAAAAATCAAGAATATAGTTTTTATTAAACTAATACTGACCATAAAATGCACAAAACCCTGACCAAAACTTATTGGTCATGTAAATGTAAACCATAAGAATCCAATGGTATAATATTTGACCATTTGGAACCTTATAAAAGCAATTATGACACTTATATTATTTTATTTTAAATGATGCCAAAGTTGACACTTTTATAATTTAATAAATATAACAATTTAAATTTTGTGATTTTAAGATGATAAATTAGAGTAAAAGTATGATTATGAACGTTAATATATTTATCTTAATAATAAGATTTTATTTTTAATTTTCATGAAGAAAATTAATATATTAAATAATTATACAAAAATTTTGTAGTAATTATTTTATTAAGAGATAAACTAAATAAATGGTTTTAAAAAAATAAACTAAATATTATATGAACTAATTAATGTTCTCCAAGAACAATATAGAAAGATATGACATGTTATAAATCTATTAAAGTTTTTATTTCGAACATATCCTTGTGAGGATATTATTTAAATTCAAATAAAATAATAGTGTCAAAATTGACACTATTGTTATTTTATAAAAATAACAAAATATAAAATTGTTTAAAAATTAAAAAAATATTTCAAAATAATAAATTTAAATTTATATTGTCCTAAATGTCATAAATTATCTAATTATGGACAATTCACAACACATAAGTTATTATTTATAACAATTTATAACTTAGAATCTTATTACCACAAATACAATTAAATAGATTAAATAAGGATAAATCAAGTTGATAATGTTTAAAATAAATTAAAAACACTTCTAAATTTTAATGATATATGAGATTAAAACCCTATCTCATCTAATCATTGGATTTGAGTCAATGTTGGAGGTTTTTATGTGGTGTTGGAATTTATTATAAATTAATATTTCTTGTAATTCCAATAGTGCCCTTCTCCTCCCTTATAAAAGGGAAACTCCTCCCTCTCCTTCTCACACCATTTTGAGACTTCATGTTCGAAAAAAACCTACCAATTTACCTTATAAACATCCCTAGAAACATACTATAGGTCCTGGTCTTCTTCAAAGAACAATTTTAGTGCCCAAAGAGGAGGTTTCAAAGAGGCATGTCGAAGAAGAGGTAATATCCGTTACCAATTCTTTCAAATTTATTTCATATTCTAACGCATATTATTTAGTTGTTTCATTATATTGTAATAACATCATTATAAATAATATACTTATATGTTATTATAAATATGAAACAACCACAATTCACCTTCTATCCATCCTGCAGAAAATGAAATCACCGCGCGTGCGTATGTACGGAATACCGTCTCCACGCTGTGCTGTAATCTGTTTTCCACCACCACCATACATGGATGGGTATAACGGTGTAATGAATAACTATATATTATTATTCTAACATAATACTTATTCTAATATATTAAATCATCCACCCCAATTCCATTCAATAAATATGGGAATGATATCATTGCTCGTGCGTACGTAGGGATTACCCTCTCCACGACGCGATGAGATTCATTTTCCATGTTAACAATTCAAGAATGATTTTAAAGTATATATAATAATTAATCAATAAATACATGACATGTTAATTATACTGAATTTATGTACATGTTATTTACTTGTATCTATTATATTTAATAAGGAAACGAAAAAAGCGTTCATGCGTACGTACCGCCTACCGTCTCCACGAACAGTGTATTTCATTCCATTTATTGATCTATTATATATATGTATATTATGAATATATATTATATAGAAATCATGTTTTATATTCTATAATTAATTAATCATGATCTATGTAATCATATTAATAATTACAAGTCAAAACACGAACGACAAATGAATCGATTTTACCCAAAACGTGCTTTAACATGGAATTTGCAAAAGAACGGGTAATATAAAGTCATAAGTGAACCATATATGATATCATAACAATGAATATGATTCTGTAATAAGTTAATGACATTATTTAAATAATTATATAGTAGGTTTGGATACGTATGAAGCATATCGGATCCAAGGTAAGGGAAAATTTTTCAAAACTCATTTTTATCCGAGATTTCTTATACGTAAGTATTTACTGGGGTTATATTTTTCATCCATGCCCATAAAATGTTATTCATAAAGTGTTTAATAATATTACATGTGTTTTTAATGTCATTTTTACCCCTCTTTGACTTTTACTTTTTGTTATGGAAGGAATGTTTCTTTTGTTTACCATACGAGGAACTTTTTGACTCTTCTGAAAAAAGTACGAGGTGAATGTTTTTTATAACTTATATGACATGAACAGATTCTTACGGTTTCATAATGCCTTATTTCCATGAAGCTTCCGGTAAAATATTTCTTGATTATTTTCAAAAAAGTCCTTTTTTTAAAATTTTCATGTCATTTTGTGAAAAGAAAATGATTTTGAAGAAGAAAGAAATTTTCCTCAAGAATTCATTTCAAGTATTTTGTCAAAAGTATTTTACATCTAATATGAAATTATTTCATATGTGTACATTTCATTTATAATGTCTCTATGATTTATATGGTTTCACTTTTCTTATGATAAAATTATATCCATTTGTTTTATAGGGATTATGTTATGATGGGATGATGTTTATGAAAACCATTTTATTCTTTGGGTTATGATGAATGATTTATGTTTAATTTGTGGCACAAGTAAGAATGATTTCATTATGAGATGGGTGGGACTTATATCTCCCTCCAATGCATTGGGTAAAGATTTATATCTCATGAGATAGACATGGCCAGAATGACAAGTTAATCTGATTCAGTGATACAGGATTGGAACGAGGAGTGAACTCGGTTCAGTAAGGGACTTTGTCCACTAAGATGGTCTTGGAAGCAATGCCTTAGCTAATATGGAAATCATATGATGTGCTTAATGTTTTTACCCAATTAAAAGGTTTATTTCAGAGTTATTTTATCATGATTGACGTTCCATTATGATCTATGTCTTATGTACTTCCATGTTTTATGTCATTGCTCATGGTTTCGATGTTTAAACATTATGTTCATGTTTTTATGTTCAAATGTATATGGTTTGTTTTATTTTCTCCATGCTTACCCTTACTGAGAATTTGAGCTCACCCTTTATATGTTTTCTTTTCCCTAGGATATAATGAATGGTTTTAGGTAAGAAAACAAAAGGGGAAGATCTTTATGGGAGATATTGAAGATCTTTCACCACGATTAGAAGATTAAATTCCGTGTTTCCAAAGACACTAAACTATTACGGTCCTTGTGTGTTCATTTTTGTTATGTATTATGTATTCTGAAAAAGTTATTTAATGTCCATGTACGTCATGCTTTGGGTCTCTACAGTTGGTATCAGAGGAAAGGTTTATTTAACCTTTGGAATCTAGGACGCAAAAACTTTAGAGAGATCCCTAGAGATATTTATAAGGTATGTCTAGGGATGTCCCTAAGGTTTAGTATACATATAGGACACAGTCCTAGAATTATGTTGAAGATCATGAATAACCTAAGGTGAACCTAAGGTGTCAATTGATTAAAGAATGTGTGATATGTTAGAATTTTTATGATTATGTGGTTCATTGTTATTTTAACTGTTTCTTACACCATGGTTTTTGGTTTTATTCAATGGAGGGAACAAGAAGGAATTGGGTCAACATTGAATCCAATGTAAAAATTGGTGACTATTAGCAATGAAATTGCATAATTCCTAGAAAGAAAGATTTTGTGATTATGCCGAATCAGTCATCGCGATATATGATTAACATGTTGAACTTTATGGGTATTCCTAATTCATCAAATAAGAGGAAGATGGAATTTTATGCATGTTCGCATGGTGAGGAGAATAGAGAATGGAAAATTGAGATTTCTAATGAAGGTAAGAATAACATTGATGAATAGATAAAATTGTGGGGAAGATGTTATCTGTGTGGAGAGAAGGGTCATAGTGTGACAGAATGTTATGGAGTTCAATGTCTTATCTGTTGAGAACATGGGCATTACCCAACTCAATACCCTGACCTAAGAGGTTACTTCTAAATCAAGGAAGGTCTTATTCTATGAAAATCATTGAGGAGGATGGATTGAAGTGTTTATGTATTGGTATTCATGAATAATGTTGTTGAGTTACTTTTATGGTATATTAGAATATTTTTGTATTGGTCCATTGTGGTTTTCCATAAGAATATGGCATTGGTTACTATGAAAAGTGATTGAAATATTTTTGGAAAGAAGATGATATGTGCATAATGAAGGGATAAAGAGAAAATAATATGTTTAATAGTATTCATGAGCTCATGACTAATATATGGACAAAGTGATATCATGGTTTGAGTATAAAGAATTTTTGGGAATTTGGTATGTGGAATGATATAACTTTTTACAGCATGCATGATTTCACTAAGGTTCTATGGTAATTCATGTTTCAAGAGAATAAAAGATAAAGGTATTCACATTTTTGGAATTCCATCCACAAGATATATCATGTGATATATGAGTGATAAATTATGGTATTCGAAATCTTGGTTGATGACATTTCTAGTAATCATTTTATTTATACTATGAGATTGGACATATGTATTTTGGATAAGTCTAAAGACTAGAATGGATTATGTCGGATATTAGATAGTATTTTTTAAGGGTAGAACTTTTTTTGATATTATTTCAGTAATCTTATAATTTTGATGTTTTAGAAAAAAAGACAACCTGCAGGACAAGAGACAACCCGTCGCGTTGGACAAGGTTACGAGAATTAAACACACAACCGAAGTGCGACAGACATTTATCACTGACCACTGGAGTATAGGAAGTCCCTGGTTAGTAGAAATCAGTTTTATTTTATTAAGCGGTATGATAGATAAAGTATAAGTCCATTTATGGAATCATATACGATTAACCTCACCATAGATATACTTATGTATATTTGATAACTTTTGCAAACCTTTTGTTTGAGACCGATGGAATGACCCATCATTCTATCACATGATCTGGTAACACTTCAATAATGACAAATTCAAGTTCATTTTTTTAAGAGATAAGTGGAAATTGTTGAAGGCACAAAAAACGGCGATATTGTACCAAAAAAGAAAGTATTTCTTCTAATTCCAAATTTTCAACATTAGGGAAATGATTGTGAAAACTAGAAATGTTGTCCCAGTGCACTTATATCTGATGAATCAGATGGTACCTTAGATCATTACAAATTTATGTCTTTGTGATTATTGGATTTTTCATATCCATGTTCTCTACCACTCTCCATCAGAACGTGATGGTTAGGTTTCTCTTCTATATATATATATGTTCACCTATGTTCTCCTATGTGGAAACCTAGTGATGAGTTAATTTGGGTAACCAATATGTTTAATACATCACTTTTTAAAATTATGTTTTAGTATTCCTTTTTATGATGTTGGTTTCTATGAAAGAAACATTCATGTAGTAAACCATTTAAAACCCCACCGAATTTTGAGGGTGAAATTCATTTTAAGGGGGGTAGAATGTAACAACCCGAGATTTTATGATAGTTATTATTTTTAATTTCATTGATGTCTTGTGTTGTACGTTACACAAAAATTAGTGTTTGTTATACACAACACCGTATCAGCTTGCAGTATACGCAACACTATTCTTGGTTCGTGTTACACAAAATTTCAAGTTCGTTTTGTAGAAATTATTCTACGCAACATTAAATTTAGATTTTTTATAATTTATAAATGAAATAAGTTTTGATTATGTTATACGCAGGGTAAAAGGGAGATTTCACTACATGCATCCTTGACTTGGCTTTCATTACATGCAATCGCGACCTTCTTCGATAGCGTGTGTAGTACGCAATACGAGGTCTCACTAAACAACGATATATTGTTATAAAATTATTATAAACTATCCATTATGAATTGTATTAACTACATTTTTAATTTTATAACATTATTATTCATCTTACACATTTTATAGAACATGGTATGAGAACAAAATAAATTTTTCGAGTAAAATAAGTATTTTTCAAAAAATGTAGTTTTTATGTCTTTTGATGGTGCACCCACATTAAATATAGTTTTTGTCATGTTTATAAGTTCAATTTGAAAAAATAAAATTCTTATTTTGAATCAGGATATAAAATTTTACTTTGGAGAATTTTGTCATATTATTCTGATAACTTTCATATTTTAATGAATAGTAAAAACACGCTATTTTTTAATTAAAAACAACTTTTTTCATCGCAGTAATTTATATGGTTAAATTATAAAAATTAATAGTTCTGAAGTATTAATATAATATATTTTTTCCATTTAATATAATGTATGTCATTACCGTTAATTTTACATTAAAGTCATAGGTAAAAACATTTCAATCTTTGGGAATATTTTAACTTTTAAAACTCATTTTTTTAACAACGGGATTATTTTTTATTAATTACTGCAATTTATGTTTTTTTAATTTTGAAAAATAGATTCCATATTTGAATTAAGTGGGTCCATATTATGTTAATAGGTTACTTTTATTCTGTTATATTATTAATAGTAACTACGGTAATTTTTTTTTACTGTAGTTAAAGGTAAATCGCTTAATTAAGGGTAAAAATAAGATTATAAAATTACCCTAACACAATAAAAAATTCTATTGGATGACTAAAAGTAGACTCATATCACCTAAGGGTCGTATTAGATTCATTTTATGGACTTTTGACCTTGAAAATAATTTAATTATTATTAAAGCAAAAGATAGTGACAACATGTCACTCTCTTACATCTTATAAGTATAAAAATTTTAATTTAGTGATAAAATTCATGCAACGTCAAACATAAATAGTCTCTAGAAATATAATAACATTATATACATAATTAGAATTTATTTATAATTTTTAGGGATTAAATAATTGTCATTAATGGCCACACAATAGTGATGCAGAAATTGTTTCTTTAGTGAAAAAATCATGAATATAGTTTTTATTAAACTAATAGTTACCATAAAATGCACAAAACCCTGACCAAAACTTATTGGTCATGTAACTTTAAACCATAATCATCCAATGGTATAATATTTGACCATTTTGAGCCTTAAAAAATTAATTATGACACTTATATTATTGTATTTTAAATGATGAAAAAGTTTCTACCTTCATAATTTAATAAATATAACAATTTAAATGTTGTGAATTTAAGATGATAAATTCGAGTAAAAGTATTATTATGAAAGGTAATATATTTATCTTAATTATAAGATTTTATTTTTAATTTTCATGCAACAAATTAGTATATTAAAAAATTATAAAAAAATGTTGTAGTAATTATTTTATTAAGAGATAAACCAAATAAATGGTTCTAAAAATAATAAACTAAATATTATATGAATTAATTAATGTTATCCAAGAACATTATAGAAAGATATTACATGTTATAAATCTATTAATGCTTTTAGTTCTAACATATCTACTGTGAGGAGTTTATTTAAATTCAGATAAATGAATATTGTCAAAATTGGCACTATTGTTATTTTATAAAAATAACATAATATAAAATTGATTAAAAATTACAAAAAAAATTAAAAATTATAAATTAAAATTTATATGGTCTAAAATATCATAAATTATCTAATTAGGGAAAATTCACAACACAGAAGTTATTATTTATAACAATTTATAAATAAGAATCTTATTACCACAAATACAATTAAATAGATTAAATAAGGATAAATCAAGTTGATAATGTTTAAAATAAATTCAAAACATGTATAAATTTTATTTGTAGATGATATTAAAACCTTATCTTATCTAATATATTTATTTGAGTCATTTTTGGAGGATTTTATGTTGGTTTTCAATTTATTATAAATTAATATTTCTTATAATTCCAATGGTGCCCCTCTCCTCCCTTATAAAAGGGAACCTCATACCTCTCATTATCACACCATTTTGAGACTTCATGATCGGCCAATACCTACCCATTTCCATTATAAACTACCCTAGAAACATACTATAGGTCCTGGTCTTCTTAAAAGACCAAGTTTAGTTCCCAAAGAGGAGGTTTCAAAGAGGCGTGTCGAAGAAGAGGTAATATCTGTTACTAATTCTTTCAAATTTATTTCTTCTTCTACCTCCTATTCTTTAGTTGTTTCATTATATTGTAATAACATCAGTATCACTAATATACTTATATGTTATTATAAATATGAAAAAACCCCATTTCACCTTATATCCATCCTACGGAAAACGAAATCACCGCGCGTGGGTATGTACGGAATACCGTCTCCACGTTGTGGTGTAATCTGTTTTCCACCACCACCTTACATGGATGGGTATAATGGTGTAAATAATAACTATATATGATTATTGTAACATTATACTGATTACAATATATTATATAATCCACTCCAATTCCATTCAATAAATATGGGAACGATATCATCGCTCATGCATACGTACGGATTACCGTCTCCACGACGCAATGAGATTCATTTTCCATGTTAAAAATTCAAGAATGATTATAAAGTATATATAATAATTAAGCATGAAATATATGACATATTAATGATACTTAATTTATGTATATGTTATTTACTTACATCTATTAAAATTATTAAGGAAACGAAAACAGCGTTCATGCGTACGTACGGCCTACCGTCTCCATGAACAGTGTATTTCATTCCATTTATTAATCTATTATATATATGTATATTCTGAATATATATTATATATAAATCATGTTTTATATTATGGAATTAAGTATTCATGATCTAAGTATTCATATGAATAATTACAAGTCAAAACACCGACGACAAATGAATCGATTTTACCCAAAACACGGCTTTAACAAGGAATTTACAAAAGAATGGGTAATATAAAGTCATAAGTGAACCATATATGATATCATAACAATGAATATGAATCTATAATAAGTCAATGAAATTATTTAAATCATTTTACAGGAGGTTCAGATACGTAAGATGTATATCAGACCTAAGGTAAGGGATAATTTTGGAAATCTCATTTTTATCCGAGATTGCTTATACATAAGTATTTACTGAGGTTATATTTTTCATACATGCCCATAAAATGTTTTTCATAATGTTTTTAATATTTTTCCTTGTATGTTTAATGTCATATTTACCCCTCTTTGACTTTTACTTTGTGTTATGGAAGGAATCTTTCTTTGGTTTACCATATGAGAAACTTTTTGACTTTTCCGACAAAAGTACGAGGAGAATGTTTTTTAACATATACAGCATGAACATATTCTTACAGTTTCGTAACAACTTATTTACATGAATATTCCTGTAAAACATTTGATGATTATTTTCAAAAAAATCCTTTCTTTTAAAATTTGCATGTTATTTTGTTAAAATAAAATGATTTTGATGAAGAAATGAGATTTTCCTCAAGAATTCATTTCAAGTGTTTTGTCAAAACTATTTTACATCTAAGATGAAATTATTTCAAATGTGTGAGAGGACCCGTTCGGGATATACCTAACACTGAGAGGGGGGTGAATCAGTGTTGGGGTCTTTTAAAACCAATTCCAACTTTTATCCCTATACCTATTGACATGTTAGGATCTTGATTCTCTTATTCTCTTTTCCCTGTCACATATAATAATAGAAAGCAGTAAAAATTTGCACACGATATTATTACATGGTTCACCACTCAATAAGAGTAGCTACGCCCTTTCCATGCATGGATATGACTAGTGCATGGATTCTCCACTATGATGTGATATGCAATTACAGTGGAGTGGCTAGGAAAACAATCCTCTAGCCAGTGTGAGTCCCTACACTTTAGAGGGGGTGGGAAACAATCCTCTTCCCTGGACTGGTGAAAGCCTAGTCCAACTTTCAGCCTCTAGCTGGTTCTTTGTACTGCCTATGGATACAGACTTCTTCCTTCTTTATAAGGTAGGTTCTACTCTTGGTCTCCTTTAGTGCTCTTCACTTGATTACTTGAAAAGTAGTAGGCAAGCAATTCTTCCTTCTTTCCTTCACTTCTTTTCTAGTGCGACACCCACTGCACAAGACTTCTTCTTTCTTCTTCTTAGTGCAAAACCCAACTGCACTAAAACTTCTCTCTCCTTGTCTAGAATCACATACACCAATGTTATTATTTAGACACTGTGGATCCGCTCACATAGCATCATCTGGATTACACAGCCCTCAATAATTATCAGCCTTCAGTTGGGTATACTCTATTCTTCTTCTTCTTCTTTACTTTCTCTTTGACACAGTATAATTGCAGTGTCTTAATATCTTTCTTTAATTCTCAATACCACCACAAGAGTGTATCGGTATACTAACTTCTTCCTTTGTGAGGATATGAATTCAATTTCACATATAGTTCTTCTTTACTTCGCAAAGCATAACGAGGGTGATAAACACCAGTCGTGTGGGTGCAAATCAACTTCTCTTTGTGAAACCGAATGGTTCACAGTTCTTTCTTCTTCGCAAAGCTGCTTAGAGAGTGCTATGCACCTATCGAATGCCTGTGGGACCCCCAAATTTTTCGTGCACCCTTCTAGGTGTATTTCGTGTAAAATTCAAGCCTTGCGCATAAGACACCGTTTTGGCGCAAAATCCTTTGTCACACAACTCATCTTTTCACGCAGAACTCATGTTTTTCGTGCAGCACTTCCTTTTGCGTGCAACACTTCTTCTTTTCACGCAATACTCTATACTTCAATTTTTCTGCTCGGTAGAGCTTGGGATTTGTCTAAGTGTCAAGTCTATACAAAATGAAAGGGGGTCACCTAATTTTTATAGGCATTTTTTACCTGGTGAAAAAACCACTAATCTGCGCATAAAACCCTCTTCATGCGTGTAAAAACTCTTTCACGCAACTTCATATTTCGCGCAATGCACCAATATTTCATGCACCTCATGGCTTTGTCATTTTTCATCATTCTAAGCATGAAGCACCAATATCGTGCAAAATTACACACCGCATTCTATATTGCACGCAAACCCATCCTTTTACGTGACATCGAATTTCGCACAATGATCCAATTTTTCACGCAGCTCATGCCTTTGCAAATTTTTGAGCTTCTAATCTCGAAACACCTTTTGCGCAAAAAACATCATTCCTCTATTTTTCACATCCTGCAGATATTTCATGCATCTTTTCATTTTGTGCACATCCCACTGATTTTTCGCGCAACCCGCTACTATTTCACGCACCACTTTATTTTTTCATTCAACTTGCCTAAATTTCCATACACTCCATGACTTTTGCATTATTCGATGTTTTTGACCTTAAATCATTCCTTGAACACCAAATTATAAACCATATTAAATCTTTTGTGCAACATCCATTTAAAAAAACACATCTTCATCTCACAATTTTCAGGCCCTAAAATTTGGAAAACACTGGAAAACGGTGCCACCTTAAACTGTGCTTTTATGCCACCCCCAGATTGTCCATTGCTTAATCATTTATCTCTTCACTTCTTCCCATAACCATTCTTTAGCTTTCATCAGGAACTCCACTATCATGATATATATCCTTTGATAGATCAACTTTAGCATCGTCAGAGTTACAATGGGATGTACCAAAACTTCCCTAGCATCATTCCTTCCAATAAAAACTGTATATGACTGGCTTTATCATTTCTCCCGCTTTTCCATAATAAGGCTTGAGTCACAAGTTCTCTTGACTTATGATATTTGAGAAATACATATCAGCAAAGCATCGTCTGGTTTTGTCTATTATTTTTGGAATATTAATTCCAAAGTACTTCTTAATCCTTACTTCAAATCCTCAATTCCTTTTGGATTGTTAATTCCAAATAACTCCAATCATCTCTCTTCATTCAAAAGTGGAGGCTTGAAGCTTCATGAAACACCTTCAATGTTGTATACAATGTATCAACTTCAATACATGTATTTTGAACATTTAAGCACAGTGAAATAGTCATATGATTTAAAGGAAATGTGTAATCCATGACCATCATAGAATGCCAAGCCCTTCTGCACTCTTTCTTCTTCTTCAACAATCAATCTATACTTTATGCAGATCATATGATTATTTTCTTCAAGTAAGCACTTGCATGGTTCTCATGCAATAGTGAATCATTACATGGTCTTATATAAATCCTCATTCTTCATCAATCATCCGTATATGGATGATACTTCACCATTCTTCATTATTGTAAACAATGTGTAACCTTTGACCCATGTTTTTTGAACTAAGGATCAGTGCCTCAATCGTTTGAATTCCTTCATAGAGAATTTCCCAAGTATGAAATTCAATGATATTATTTCATAAAAATTCTCCAAGCATCTTTACTTCCTCCAATCTATATTAAATTTGGAGTCCATCTTTAACTGCTTCTTCATTTTGACTAGCATTGACAACCGTTGACAACAAATACAATATTCATACACAAAGTGGTCCCAACAATGTGTATGTTTCAAGTATAATGTCTCTATTATTTACATGTTTTCAATTTTCTTTTGATGAAATTATATGCATTTGTTTTATATGGATTATGTTATGATGGGATGACATTTATGAATCCCATTTTATTCATTGGGTTATGATGAATGATTTATGTTTAATTTGTGGCACAAGTAAAAATGATTTCACTATGAGATGGGTGGGACCATTATCTCCCTCCAATGCATTGGTTAAAGATTTATATCTCATTAGATATACATGGATGGAAGGGAAAGTTAATCCGATTTAGTGATACAGGACTGGAACGAGGAGTGAACTCGGTTCAGTAAGGGACTTTGTCCACTAAGATGGTATTGGCAGCAATGCCTTGGCTACTATGGTAATAATATCATGTGCTTAATGATTTTCCACAATTACAAGTTTTATTTCCAAGATATTTTATCATGATTGATGTTCCATTATGTTCTATGCCTTACGTACTACCATGTTTTATGTTATTGCTCAAGATTTAAATGTTTAAACATTATGTTCATGTTTTTATGTTCAAATGTATATGGTTTGTTTTATTTTCTCCATGCTTACCCATACTGAGCATTTGAGCTCACCATTTATATGTTTTCTTTTCCCCAGGATATAAATAAAGGTTTTAAGTAAGAAAACAAAAGGGGAAGATCATTATGGGAGATATTTAAGATCTTTCACCATGATTAGAAGATTATATTCTGACTTTCCAAAGACACTAAACTATTATGGTCTTTGTGTGTTTGTTTTTATTATGTATTAAGTATTCCGCAAAAGTAATGTAATTTCAATGTACGTCAAGATTTGGGCCTCTACAACTTGATCCTCCAACATTAGAATTACTATGATTCATTATTCGTAAGTGTCATATTATATAATATATGCCTTAACAAGAACATGTAATGTGAGGATAGGTGTTGAGTATAATTTTCCATTAATCTCTTGAAATGATTTCTCACAAGAATCTTAAAAAATTTCACCCCCTTCTTGGTTATCCTAGAAATAAGTTCTTCCAGACTGGATATGTAACACCCAAAGAATTAAAATATAAATATAATATTTAATTCATAATGCACTGAGTTTCTTTGAAACAACACTTGGTTGTAACATATCAATTAAAAATAATTTTTCCACTTCTCTATTTTGATTTTCAAAAAACTAACATACATCATTTCCTTCAATAAGTTATTTAGAGTTTAATAGAATCAAATTATTTTTCAATGAATAGTAAACTACCCTTATCAATAGTAACTTGATCCTTATGAATAGTTATATACCCTTATGTATAGTAACTTCAGCCACAGATGTATAAATAAAATTTAGGAACAATATAAATGAAATAAAACATTTTATAAATTATTGAATGAGTATTGGTATTTTTGTGAGTGATAAATATATGATTTGAGTTTTAAATTAATAAATAAATTTAAAATTCAATTTCATAAAATAAGTTCATTAATAATAATTTTCTTTTATAATGATTTTTTGAAAATTTTATGAGGCCTTCGTTAATCTTTAAAAGTGTTACAAAATTAGTTTTAAATTTAAAATATGTATTTTTCAATTAAATAATAATCTTATTTAAAAATTAAATTTCTCATAGTTATAAAATTATTTTGATAAAATGGACTTCATTTTTTGAGTCTTCATTGAAATATAGTTAGGGTGTTTTTTTTATTTTTCTAAATTACTTCAATTTTAGATAAATAGTAAAATAAGATAGTTTATGATAAATACTAAATATATGATTTATTGAGTCATAGGTAATGTAAGGATGATGTAAGACCACTTGGTTTGAACTCACATTCACATATTAATATTTTTAGTCACATGAATCAGTACTATTTCTGGTCTTGAGAAAAATAATAAAATAATTATTAAGATATTCAAAAATTACTCCTCTCCTCTACTTTAAAACCCCCCTCAATCTATCTTTTCATAACTCCACTGAAGCTTTGTTCCAAGTTCAAATTCACCTTAAATATCTTCTTATGATCCTCCTCCACGTTTATAATACCTTTGTCTCCCCAAAAGTCCAAATCGAGTCCCCTAAAGAGGCTCTCAAGGAAGATCAATTCAAGAGGTAAATTCCTCTTTTCAATTCTTTTACATTCTTTTAATGTTCCATTTTTTTCTATTACATCCTCAACTATCCTCATCTAGATGTTATGAAATATCTTATACCATACGTGTACTATAATGTTTTATGATTATATAATAATATCTTAACATCTCCTCTTTACCGTTTTTATGCTAGTAGTAAAAACACAATCTTAGATGTGCTCATTTTTCATATTCAAGGATGATGGGTTTTCAATTTCTATTACCATATTCAATTATAGTCATGAAAATATTATTTTGGTCTCTCTAGACTATAATATAAGTATTATGTCTCATCTATATTTCTAGATTCTTTTTTAAATTATGGTTTTGATTTATAAAGAAAAATGAGTTTACTGTGTTGAAAAACCACCAATTAACCCAAACAGTTATCATTAACTATTTTATATAATGATTCATCTTCACTCCAAGTAACCAAATGAAATTTAAAAACATTTAACCTTATTGATGTTAAATAATAACATATAACTTCAATTCTAAACAACCATCCTCATTTTACCTGATTCATCATTCATTTATATAAGTACACTGACCATGAAACAGACAGACCCAAACAATGAAATTGAACCTCTTAAACCATCAAAAAGGGAATGAATGAACTTAATAAGTTTATAACAAATCAATTAAATAGATATGTGGTTTATTAATCATTAATTAATTTACAAAAATTATATTATTCAGGTAATTAAGTTCAATTCAATAATACCATCAGACATGAGGTAAGGGGTTTCTTCATCTCACTTCAATTTTTGTGAGATATTTTGTGTTCACTACTATTACATATGTATGGTGTATTTATAATACCCATTGATGATTAATATCATGAATCAATTTATTTTCATGATATTAAATGTATCATTTGATGATTAATAATTTTGGGTCATACGATTCAATTGATTACAAATTTGTAAGTATTTTCTACACAAACCACCATTTTAATCCGTCTTTCTATTATTTCTTATTCACCTCAATTAAATTATTATTTATTCTTATTTACTCTAAATATATTTTATTTTAATGTTCTATATATGTGTACCAATCACAATCCTTCATTATTTAATGTGGAGTAACATATTCTAAAATGATATTAAAAAATTTCTTCCTGAAATACAAGCCAGATTCAACGGAATTTCTCAAAATCAAACCTATTTTCAAGGGTACTCTGTAATCTTATTTTAGTGAAATTTATCTTTTTAAAAACAATAATTTAATTATAAAAATACTATCTTATTTCACTTCTGGTTTTATATTTAGACTTTTCCAAAAGAACTCTTATTTTCAAAGTAAAATAGTATTTATCTCAAGAATTACACAGTGATTTTACAATAGTATCTTCATCCATTTCAATACTCTTATTGATTATTATTTATTATAGGTATAATTATATCATGATATATTCTACAATATTTAACTGAATCATTTTATGAATAGTTTTACTGTGGATGTGTTATCTTAAAACCATTCACTAATTTACTTAGAATGGTTAGTGTTTATGCTTAATGTTTGGGGAACATTGTTGACATTTCATATATCAGTTTCAATATGAATGTATGTATTTTTTATGTTCATTCTTGTTCATATGATGAATTCATTGGACTTAGTTAGTGACAATTGTGGCCTCGCTATTTCCCCTCGAAGCATTATTAGGTCTCACGAGACAAACTATGGTCATGGCATGAGGCCTGAACAAAATTGACATTTAGGGTCCTGACATGAGGCCTTGAGTATATAATCATGATATCCCTTATTATGAATTACCTCATTTTTAAACTATTAATTTAAGGTTCATGTGGTTATTCATGTAGTAGAATACCCTTGATAGTGTTTTATTATGGCATATTTACTCAGCTCATATTCTTGCCATATTACGTTCAAGTCTATTTTTAAAGACTTGTGTTTTTAGTTATTCACCATGCCTAATGATTATGTTTATGATATATTCCGTTGTATTTCTTACCCTTACTGATAATTTGAGCTCACCCCTTTGTTATGTTTTATTTTCCAAACATGATGTTTTTTATTGTGAATGGCATGTAGGGGTAAACATAGATTTCTGGATGTTCCCAATAAAATATATATGTTATATTTCATTTCATGTTAAAATATTGAACCTATGTATGTATCTA
Organism: Viscum album; assembly: GCA_963277665.1. Classification (NCBI taxonomy): domain Eukaryota; kingdom Viridiplantae; phylum Streptophyta; class Magnoliopsida; order Santalales; family Viscaceae; genus Viscum; species Viscum album. Next base: position 2,005,740,968 of record OY728163.1, on the reverse strand, counting down.
GTTTTTAAAAATTACTAAACAACTCTATCCTTCGGTATTTGATTCTTTTCAATCATGTCAATGTTTTAAATAATGCACCGGCTCCAAGAAACTAGGGTTGAGGCATTATAGTTTGTTTCAAATGAATTTTAGTAGAAAACATCGAATCTGTATTTAGAAAATGTATTTTATGGAACAAAACTCTAAGATAGGATTTTAGGATAAACATACAAGAATATCCTAGAATTTTGGTAAATAATAGATTTTTTGGATTTTCAAAGAAATACATCCCTATCTGGATACTACAAGTGGATGTGGTTCTGTAATAGATATACCTAGGAGAAACAAATATGCCAAGGAGTTTTGGGTTTGACCCAGGGTATCTTGGAACATGACAATGATGCTTACTACAGACCTAGTTTGACACTCTCAGGGGATATGCTTAAGATAATTCACATTTTTCTTATATAACATTATGAAAGACTTTTCTTACCAATTTACCAAGGTATATGGTAGTACTATTTATGATGAATACATTTATGAAATGTACTATACCATGTTTGGATTCATTGAGAGTTAATAATTTTATGTGTTATTATAGTATATGTAATTGAATAGAAATGACGCCTAGCAGAAGGAATGAGAACTTCACCAATACAAGTTATGTGAAGAGTAATAAAAATCATATCTCTAATTCTATTAAGCCATAATTTCAAAGGAAGATAGTATCCCAAGTATACTCATCATATGAGACAATAGTATCATGTGTTAATTAGGTATGTAAAGACTTATCTGAGTCCAATGAATTTTAAGCGAAGAAAAAGAATAAGGGGATGGTAGAGAAAAACAAAGATAAAGGGAATAAGGTATAGAAGGGGTTTTCCACAAGTGATAACTATGGAAATAATCACCCTAATAAATGCATTAAGTTAATGAGAGTTTTTTACAATTTTGGAGAAAAATTAAACCAATTTCAATATTTCAAGGGTAAGAAAAAGTTTTTCAATGTACAGTGATTCAACTACAAGAAGATGGGACACTATGAGAATCAATTCCCCGTGAATGGAAGGTATAAATCTCAAATGATATTACATAATGATGATCATGTTAAGATACTGCTAGATATGAAGTCGAATGATTAATATTCCAAGTCACGTATCATGTTATTTGAAAAAAAATCAGAAATATATTTGTATTGAGAATTATTGAATATATGAGGATTGTAGTGAAATAATTTTTCATTTGGAATTTGAAACCATAAGTAGAATGGTACAAAGAAAATATATTCACTGGGAAGTTAAATATTTTGGATAATGCAAGATTGAGGGAAGTAAAATCTTTAATATATTTATAATGATGAGGACAATGATGAAGAAATGGTTTATTTGTATAAGTATTGAATACATAAAACATATTTTTGACTTGTCGATAAGTGGTCTATTCTATCATTTATAGAGTTTTCAACACTTATTTATATAATGAATATATCCAATAGAATTTGTAAGGATGAATGTGTGTTTCCTATATGGTTTTATGGTAATTTGAGTTATTTCCATACTTAAAGATGACACATGATGATGTTATTCACATGTTTGGAATTGGAAATGTAGATCTTCTTCATGATAATTAAAGTGTAATGATAAATTCATATTGTAAATTAAGTGAACTTATTTGTAAATAGTTTTCTCATTATATTTTTTAAATTTTTACCATTTATGAATGGTTTAAGTTGATCATTGAACATGTTTTTAGAGGTTATTGTATTACTTCATCTCAAGATGCAATTTTTGAAAAGAGATGACGAATAGTAGGTTCATGGAATAATCAAAGGATACAATTGTTTTTAGGAAATATAAACAAATAAATTTCCACTAATTTTAGGATAATTTTATGAGGCTTGGGTTAATTTTTGAAAGTATTACAAAATCAGTTTTAAATAGAAAATATATATTTTTCAATTAAATAATGATTTTATTTAAAAATAAATTTCACATATTTGGAAAAATATTTTCATATAATGGAATTTATTTTTACAGTTGACGCATTGAAATATAGTTATGCTGATTTTTTGGGATTTTTTTTAAATTACATTAAATTGGGGGTGAACAGTAAAATAAGATAATTTAAAATAAATACTAAATACATGATTTATTGAGTCATATTTGATTAAAGGTTCTTGTGATACCACATGTTTTTAAATCACATGCACATATTACTATTATTTTTCCAAAGAATCTATACTGTTTTTGATATTGAGTAATATAACCAAGTGGTATCACGTGATCCTTAATAGCACATATAACTCCTCTCAAGCCTTGTTCGTAGTCCAAATTTTGCACAAATATCTCCCAAATCACCTCACCCACATCCATATTCCGTTGGTCTCCCCAAAATACTAAATCCTTTATCCAAAATATGCTCTCAATGAAAAATAATTCAATACGTAAATTACCCTTTTCAATTATTTTACATTCTTTTCCTGTTGTTTTGTATTATTTTCTATCATCACCTCTCCCCATAATAGTTTTATGACAAATCTAGTACCTTACATATACTGTGACTTTTTTATGATGATGTAATAAGTTATTATCATCTCTCCATTACCCTTATTTTATGCTAGTAGTAAAGACACCCTCTAAGATGTGCAAATTTACCACATTCTAGGATGATGGGTTTCAATTTCTATTAAAATTTTCAATTATGGTCATGAAATTTTTATTATAGTTGAACCATACTATAATATATGTATTATGTCTCATCTATAGTTATGGAATATTTTTTACACATTTTATTATTTATAAAGCAAGAAGACTTCATTGTGCTAAAAAACATCCAATTAACCCAAACAGTTATCATTAAATAATTTATATATTAAATCAACTTCACCCCATGTAAACAAAAGAAATTAATAATCATGCAACCTTATTTATGTTAACTCATGACAGATAACTTTAATTATGGACAAACATCTTTATTTTACACGATTCTTCAATCATGTATATTTGTATAGTGACCATGAAACAAACGGACCCGAACAATGAAATTGATCCTCTTAACCCATCAAAAAGGCCCTGAATGAACATTATATGGTGATAATAAATTAATTAAATGGATATAAACATTTTTAAATAGTAATTAATGAACCTAAATTTGATTTTTCGGGTCATTAAGATCAATTGAAGAACACCGTCGTACTTTGGGTAAGGGGTTTCTTCATCTCACTTCCATTTTTTGTGAGATATTTTGTATTCACTACTGTTACTTGTGTATGGTGTATTTATAATGACCAATTATGTTTCATATGATTAATATATATATTTTTATGAGATTTAATTTATCATTTTATAATTATTAATTTTGGGTCATAAAATTCAATTGATTACAAAGTTGTAAGTAGTTTATACCCAAACACCTATTTTCATTCGGGATGCTCTTATTCTCTATTCAGCTCAATTAAATTATTATTTATTCTTATTTACTCCTCATAAATTATGTTTAAATTTTCTATATATTTTTACCAATCATAATCCTTAATTATTTTATGGGGAGTTACATGTTCTAAAATGATCAATCGGAAATTCTTTCAAAAATACTAGCTAAACTCAAGGGAATTTCTCAAATTCAGCCTTATTTTCAAGGGAAATATATAATATGTTTTTAAAGACCATTATATTTATATAAAAACTAATTTTATTATGAAAATAATTTCTTAATTTACTTCTGGTTTTATACAGTGACTTTTCCAAATTAACTCATCTTTTCAATGTAATAGAGTATTAATCTCATGAATTACACAATGATTTTATAAAAGTATCTTCACCTATTTAAACACTCTTGTTGATTATTATTTATTCTTTGGATTAATCATTTATTATATCTTCTATAATATTTAATTGACTGTTTTATGATTAGTTTAAATGTGTATGTGAAATCTTAAAACCATTCACCAATTCACTCTGAATGGTTAATGTTTATGCTCAATGTTCGGGGAACATTATTGAAATTTCATAGGATAGTTTAAATATGAAATTATGTGTTTTTTATATTATCCCTATTCATATGAGTAATTAATTGGACATAGTAAGTGATGAGTGTGGCACGTTATAGCACCTTGATGCATCAGTAGGTCTCATTAGGCAAACTATGGACCTAGCACGAGGCCTAGAAAAAATGGATATTTATGGTCTTGGCATGAGGCCTTGATGGTATGGTTATAATGTACATTATTATGAATTTCCTCATTTTGAAACTAGTAATATAAAGTTCATGTGGTTATTGGGAAATTACAATACCCATGATAGTGATTTATTATGGAATATTTACTCTACCCATATTCCTTCTATATTATGTTCATGTTTATTTTTAAAGGCATGTGTTTTAGTTATTAACCATGCCTATAATTTATGTGTATGATATCCTCTACGGTATTTCATACCCTTAATGAACATCTATGATCACCCCTTTCTTATGTTTCATTTTCTCAAGACATGTAGAAGTTTATTATGAATGAATTTTAGGGATAAACTTTGAATTTTGGATGTTCCCAATAAAAAATATATGTTGTATTTCATTTCATAATGTAATATAGAACATATGTATGTATCTAGTTATCCAAAGCTACTAAACTACTAGTCCTTCAGGTTTTTATTACTTATAATCATGAAAATGTTTTAAATAAATCCCCTACTTCAAGAATCTTGTTTCAGGGCATTACATGATATGTCCTGGACAAATTGCTGATAATAACTATTTAAAACTAGAAACTACAAATATCAAAATAATTCTTGGGTTTACCTGAATATAAAATTGTTGCAACCTTATCTAGGTCCACTGATACTCTTTATTCTGAGATGATATGGGCCATGAAGTTAACTTTTATCAATCTAAAATGTGCATTTATTTAGCTTTGTATAAATATAATTCTCTCTTAATGTACTCATGAAAAATTCTAGAAATTGTGCATGACTTTTTTCTAAGATTACTGTAATATTTCATTAACAAAAACCTACATAAACATATCTAAAAAATAATAAAATATCTATTTTGTCATGGTCATGAATACTCCTAGCACATTCGTTAAAAAAACATCATCTATACAACTCATACGAGACATATCTACACCTAAAAGAAGTCTTAGGTATGTCTGATGGACATAAATTCAACTGATTGTATCCGTATCGCAAATTCATCTTCGAGATAGTATCGGAACCCCCCAACTGATCAAAGAGATCATCAATTCATGAAAGAGGATAATGATTCTTGACTGTCATTTGGTTCAACCTCTGATAACACACACGTAAACACAAAGTCACATCATGCTTTTCGATGAAATGAACTAGATAACCCTACAAATATGTACTACACCATATGAAAACATTATATTTCAGATCATCCAACTAAGCATTCAACTCTCACAACTCTTCTAGGGATATTCTATAATGTTGGATAAAAAATATCTTTGATAATGGAACCAATTCAATCATGACCATGAACTTTGACTCATGTGGTAAGATGTATAAATCATTAGGAAATGCATCCTAAAAATAGTCTACCACTGGAGAAAAAGTATCAAGATTTCTTCCATAGTCGTATAAAATAAAATGTTCCATCTGAGTTCTGATACAACACAAATTACACTGAATTAGTCTTACAAGACCAGCCTGAAAATCGCACACACTGGGTTGTGAATAAAAACCACCATCTAGAGAAAGAATGGTAACTATCTTCCATTAACTTCCGATATAATATTTGTATAGAACTAGCCAACCCCTTCCAAGGATCAAACCAAAACCTATAATATTTTATGCAAATAGTTTCCAAATAAATGGTAAAAACCAATTTCTAGGGAACACACCATGAAATATATGATAATATCTTATCACACTCCCAATGGTGTATCACTTGTGAAAACATCATCAATGACTTCCACATCTATTGCATTTTTTTTAAAAAAATATCAGACAAAAAGTATTGTGATTATCCTAAATCAAATAGAATGAATGAAAGGGTGTATGATACTAGAAACGTACCTCTAATAGTAAATGGTCATACATCCACACAAGTTGGATTAGACTACCTAACATACAGCTGACTAGCCCCTCCTTCATGAGCTTTAGTTTGGATCCATTATGTTGAGGTATACTAACCCTACCTCAATATAAACATCCAATAGAATTTAAAATAATAGAATTATAAAGAGTATCTAAGTCATTCCAACACTACGGTACTTGGGTTGATCCCCTTACACTACTCTTCTTTGGTATACCATGATAAACAATTTATAGGTGGAACATCCTACCTCAAGAACACCATTCCCAAGAGGGGTATGTACACTGAGGCCATCTGTGGAAAATTTTCCACATTTAATAGAATATAATAGAAAATTGTCTTGACACATCTACCCACTAACGTGAATAATATGATCGATGTTTCATTGGTGGAAATTATCATAGAAGTTATTCTTATAACTATAAGAAGATGTTTCAATTCACCTTGCACAAAAATCATGGTTGATGCTCGTGGCCTCTCTCAGATTTCCTTCCATGATGAGTTCTTGATTCATCACATCCTCAAATCTACTTAGGTTGAATAAATTCACTAATGCCCTAATATCATAGTGAATACCATCCTGAAAATGTATAACACATTATATATAAATATATAATAATGATGGATTAATTTAATATAGGTCGATGAAGTGTCTAAAAATTTCCAGCAATGAAATTCCCTCTTATTACAGGTGCATGACATCACTAGCCATAACATCCCATTTTATTATGAGTATCATTTATGCAATTAGGATTTACAAGACTGCTAAATTGATTGGTCCTTTGGTATTTAATTACTTATTATAATTCCAATGTAATAAAATAATGCACTTGCTCCAGGAATCTAGAGTCAGGGCATTATAGATCAAAATATTAAACTAATTAATTATTTGAATAATTTATGTGAACATTTCGTTCGCACAATCACAATATTATACATAACTAAAAACTTAGGAGACCATGTGGTTAGGTTTTAGACCCCAACCATTATCTACGGTTAAAAGAAACACTTCTAACAACAAATACAAACAAGAATAGAGGAGAAAATGATTTATAGAAGAACGTAGAACAATTCGAGTTAAAATAAATACAATTGTGTAGTGAAGATTAAAATAAAACACTATTTCAACTGAAGAATTAGGAACGGGGATGATGACCAAAAGAAAAAAGAAGTACCATGGATCATACATTAAACTACGATGTTTGGAGGTCATGAAATCAACTATAAATCACTTGAAGTGTCTTAGTACTCAATAGGTGAGGATTTAAGAGTAGTGGAATGAAATATATTAGTTTCACAACAGACTTAAAACCATTTTCCATTAGAAATATATGGAGTGTAACTATTTCATGTCAGGTATTTATTGATTAATGATATATGAATAAAAAACCAGCAGCTTAGGTTAATTTTAACCATAAAATTTCATAGTGTAATCTTGTTCTATGAAATGTAACAACTTCACATCATGAACCAGTTCATGAAATGTGTTTGACAATAGCTACATGTTTTGTAACATGTTCCCGATAGGTAATTTTCCAGTGGAAGTTTTTCATCCCTGCTTCTGTAAAAGAGACAGAACCACCTATGAATCATTGAAAACTATTAAAAACCTCATAATATTATTTAAATCGTTTATAATCATTCTCCATTAATGAAATAAATCATATATATAGACATTAGAACATTTTTTTCCAACAAATGATCTTCATCTGCGAACAAGTCTTAGCCAGCTTGTTTTTATGATAATGGAAATCCCAAGAGAAGATTCATAACACAATAATAAAATATGGAAAAAACTATAAAATGAGGGATCTTTCATTTAATGTTGTATAATTACTATATTGTCAAAATTTGAAATAAAATGAAACTAGTTTTTCATTGTAGATAAGACCTCATAAATAAACATACCATATAATTTTAATTTTTTTACTAAAAGAATCATCCATATGTGAGAACAAAGAAACATATTTGGGTATATTTTAAACTAAAAAATGAAATTAATACTATTGTTTATAGAGAGTAACCCAAGAGGGGATATTGGATTTTCTAATTAAATTTTCCCTTAAGAATAACTTTCAATAAAATCCCCTAATTAAAAACAAATTCTCCTAGTTAATCAAAAGAGTAGTTTAAAATAATTCGGATCTTTTAAAATATTCCCCAAATATTAATTTTTGTTAGTTAAAAAAATATTAATATTTATTTTTCATTTCAAATCAATTTACTCAATAAAATAGTTTTATAAACACTGGTTAATATTAACTTTCAATGCACTATTTTTTTTCTTCTTAAAAACATATACAGTTTAAATATTTGAAACTAATGAAACAAAATAAAAACATGAAATACAATTAAGATAGGGGTTATGTATCAAAACAAGGCTTAATCCTCTACCCTTATATGTCACCCTCTTACAAGAAAATTATATAAAAATAATCTAATTCACAGCCTATATCATGTTTACAAACAAAAACATGCATGTTTTCCAAGATATGAATAGACCACTTTTCTAATAACTCTTAGAAGATAAAATATTATAGGAAAACAATGAACACGTTCATAATAAACATGTGTGAATAGATGAAAAGGGATATTTATAATAAAAATTATTCTGAAGATTTCGAAAATTAGTTAGTGTGTGTTGATAAACAGGTTAAACAACGCACTGCTCAAAATATTTATAATCAAAAATAATAAAGAAGTAAAATTTAGAAAGGCTAATGATTCTTTTTCTGAAGTTATCTTGATTCTTTAGTCACCTTGGCTATGTCTTGGTGAAGATCTCGAGTAGTTTCAATGAATAAGTTAGAAAAATAAAGCATCATATGGTTATATTTCTCTTTATGTTGGAAAGGATGTGAATGTCTTGTGTAATCAACACTTTCAATGTAAAAATTATGGTAATTATGAATCATATAAGATCTCATGGAATGATCCAACTAATATTTATTAGGTAGAACACTTGATCATGTATTCTCCCTACACCATCACACCCACATATTCAAGAATTCTATTAATATAATGTTGTGAGTAATGAAGTTCCCTTTAGTGAAATAATAATTTTGATACTCTGAATCATTATATTGAGCTCTGAGATTCACATTATAGTTTCCATAAAATAGTTTAGAATACAATCATCAAATAAATTTTTTAATTATTTGAATTAATATAGATAATGAGAGCATTCAATTAAAATGTCTCAGAATAATGAAGTTGTAACAAGATGAAAATGACTCTTGTTTGGTTGTGAGTCAGTATAAAAGTGATTCAGGATGATGGTAGGCCATTTAGAGGTAGGTCATCTCTGGTTATGGCTCATATTTTGTGGCTATTCATCTAACCGTATGTCATCTATAATGGTAAGTCATGTATTATGAATTCATCTGATAGTAGTGAAAGAAACACTGGCATTATTATTCTTTCTCTTGTTGAAGTTAGAATCTCTCTTTATTCTTGTTTCATGCTGAAGAAGAGTTCCAAATAACTCATCATGAGTGATATTAGATACTTTCATATTTTCATCCATAGTTATCCTTTTGGATTTCTACTCATTAGGAATTATATCAATTATCATTTCCACAAGAACTCCATCATCAAGATCTTTCACTCACATTTATTGAAGTCTTTTATGATAGTCCTAATCCATTGTCACAAATTGCAAATAGGATCTCCATATGGTAATAAAGAAACATGATATTCATCTCTTAGCATAGCACTTCTAGTTTAAATCACTATTCAAGTTCCAAAGTGTGTAACTTCAATTTTCTTCTATATACTATTGGGAGCTTCACAAGAAGATATTTGACAGTAGATATTCCTGGTCATGGAATATAAAATAGTATTTTGTACCTTGTAATTTAATAATTTTTATTTTTATTTTTGAATGTATGGATTTCATGGTTTGGAATCTTGTATTCCCCTATAAGAATAATAAAATTATCCAAACTAGTGTTGATAATGAAACTATTTATCCTATCTCTCTAGTACTCATAATCATTTCCCTCAAATATTGGTGGTATGGTAGGATATAGTTTATCTATAGAACTAATGTTCTTACCTACTATTATATAACAAAATATCTTTTCTACAGAACATGTTAGTAGAAAAAGTTAAAATAACATTAAGAAAAACTTGAATATGTAATGTTTATTATGAAAAGTTGAGAAAAAAACATGTGAATGTATAATTATTTCATAAACCTCCACTTATAACAATTGTAGGATCAAAATATAGATGTTTATGCTCAATTACAAGAGAGGGTGAATAGTATATTTAATGTGAATTGTATGTTTAAAAACATTATCTTTTAAACATAAGGAAATCTACGTTTAACAATGTTAAAAAAGTTAAATTCACAAAACCTTTTCAGTTATAAATCAAATGGATAATTTTAAGGGCCCAATTAAAATTATAAGAAACCTCAAAAAAGCATGTTAAATATAAGAAAACATATTCAAGTCTATTTTAGAGAAATATTCTACCTTAAAGTGTATATAATCTTATTTATCAGAGTAAATATAAGTAAAATAAACTATAATAAAGTTAAACATTATTTCTTTAATAAAATAAATTTGAAATAAAACATGTAACAAAGCATGTAAACAAGGATGAAATCTTTTAACCCCAAGAGATGTGTATCCAACAAACTAGGATAAATGTCCCTTTATTTTTACGTTTAAGAAAATCTATCAAACACACAGCTGGGTAATCCCTCGATAAGAATATTAGTGTCTATAATACTATCCTTGCAAGCCCTCAAACATTGAGGTAGTCAAACCCTCTATCTTTATATCACCATAATTCCTTGAACTTTATGTTAGTTGGAAACTATGTATTCCTATTCTCGGAAGCCCTCCATTGTACAAAACAACAATCAGAGTTTCACTAACCATATTTGGACAAGTTGTTCTTGGTTGAACCTGATGTTCACAAATAGTAGAAGGAATGAGAGTATATTTCTCTATAACTCACATCACAACATCACATCATGTAATCTCTTGATCGATATTGAGCTTGTCTGAATGAGCTCACATTTGTTTGCAAATTCTTCAATTGTTGTATCCCTTCTCCCACGATCATATTTTTCCATGAATTTCAAAGGGACATATACATGTGTCAGTCAACCAAATTATAATTAGAAAAAAAAATATTACGACATTATTTCATGTAGGAAAACATGTTTAAAGAAATATAGCATGTAAGAAACGAATTATTTAGATTATGTAACTTAAGTAAACTAAACTCCGATAATGTTGGAACAATATCTTTTAGAACGAAAAGAAAAATTTAACAAGAATGAATAATAAGACACTAAATGTAGTGGGAAATAGAGTCTAAATATGTATATATATGCAATATAATTTTCATTGAAAATGGAGTTTGATTTTAGATGAAATTTGAGTCTGAATTTTATTGAAATCAGAGTCTGTATTTTGAGAAATTCAGAGTCTGAATTCTAATGGATTTGTCCTCTGAATTTGGAGGAATTCAGAGTATTAATTCTGAGGAATTTGAGTCCAAATGCTGAGGAAATCAGAGGTTTAATTTGTGAGAATTAAATTTTTGAAATTCAAAGAATTCAGAGTCCAAATTTTAAAGAATTATTATTCTTAATTTCAGATAATTCAAAGTCTAATTTTGGTGAAACTCAAAGTCCAAGAATAAGATGAAATTGAGTCTTAAAACAGATGGAATCGGAATATAAAAACAGTGAAACTCGGTATATAAGAAACTATAAGGTTCTGTGGTTTGGGATATAATCCCATTATTCTTAAGGTAATTTTGTCTAAAAAATTATATTCAGACATAGATAATGAACATTAAGCATAACATAAATATTTAACTTTAGGTTAATGAAAATAAATTCATTAGAGAAAGAAATTAATAATGAAATATTTTTTTTGTGCTTTTCAAAACATAAAGGAAAGAAAAATTCATAATATATATTATTGACATAACACAAAATCCATTATGGGACGCTTTATACCATGTGATATTATAAAGTTATTAATCCTCGACTTGTGTTTCTCTCACATTATATGTGGTTTCCACATTTCCTATTATGCTATGACCTTTTGAGAAAATGTTCTTTATGATATTATTCTTCAAAACAACTCATGATACCTCTATTTTATGATATCAGGTTATACCTTTGACTCACATGTTATGTTTCCTTATCAAATTAACTCCCTTACTATTATTTTTATCTCACCCATTTACATGTGTATTCCACAAGTTATCCAATACCGTTTTAGGTGATTAAATTGATTTTAGAAGCTCCTTATGGAGAGTAATATAATGTTTTCTAGTCAATGATTCCTTTTATGTAATATGAACATAGTCTTCCAAATGTAAATGGACTTTATGATCCTTGTGGTATATTATTAAATAGTTATATTTAAGAATCATGTGATAATATTTGTAAAATGAGAGGGGTACTATATCAAGTTCATTGTTAGGACTATAGAATTAAGGAAAGGGTTTTTCTGTCTCATTTCAAATCCAAGAGACATGTTTAATATCACACACCATCATTTCGTTAATATGGGTTATTCAATGCCTCATTTCATTCAGGTATAATTAATACATATAATCTCATGATATTTAACTATTTTTACCATTGTAACACTAGTATTATTAAATCTATATTACCATGCAGTTTTTTAGAAAAATCAATTTTCATTCATTGAGTTTTTATTTTTCTTATTTAAATAATTTTACTTAATTTTATAATAATATTATTCTATTTTATGTATTATTTTGTATTTTATTACTCTATATTTTCATTTCTACCACATAAACCTCTATTAAAATGTTTCTTGATTCATGATGTTTACCATATATAACAGATTGTTTCAACTAAAATTTTCTTGTATTTTAGTAGAAATATTGTTCTTTGAACTTCATTATATTTGTTAATTTTTTTTATTTCCAAAGTCATAAAATATTTCCACATTTCTCTATGAATAAAATGATATTTTTAACTCAACGACACATTCTCAATGATTTTTTATAAAGGTGATTTTTTTAATAAAAAACAACTTATCATTTAAGGATTGGTTAACCTTTATTTCCATGTTAATTAATCACAAAAATAATTTCCATTCATATTTTTAAATCCAAATATGTGTTTACTTATGTGACCTTATTATCTTACATTACCAGTTTTAATGGGATGTTTTACAATCTCTTTTTAAGACATGGGATTTCAAAAATGATATCTCAAAATAATAAAAATTATTTTCATCGTTTCAAAATGATATTTTTTTATCTTTATCCCAACATAATTATTATAAATATTTCTTTTTATTTTCAATGCTCTATTATTAAATATTATTTTTTAAATGTAAAATTGGTCAGGTGTTTTTCATATCACCATTTTCAAAATTTATGCCATTATTGAGGATCCACTATTTATATTATTTTTATGTAAATGATTTAAAAAAATTCACATATCATTCTTAAAAATATTATTTAAACATTATCATAACAACATATTTTATGCAAAATTCAAAAGCATCTTCTAAAAACTCATTTATTATTTCAATTACATTTTTCACTTAATATCTAAAGGATTTATTACTCTATGATTTATTTTCATGAATCTCCCCTAAATGATTTTAAGAAAATATTCTTTTGGGTGATTAAATTTTTCTTATCACCTTTTTTTCATTATTGAGGTTGATTTTAGTGATACAATCTAGAAATTTTTTCAAACAAAATTTTCATTCAATGGGTTTTTTATATAGTGAAGAATGATTATTTTCAATTGGAATAAAAATGTTTGGGTGATTTATAGGTGGGTTATTTTATAAACATCCCATTAATTATTAATGGATTCAAATCTCATGAGAATGAAATGGACCATGAGTTGTGATATATAAGTTAATAATGGACCCTAGTCTTCGATACTCAAGTTAATAATAGACCTTGTGTTGGGATGCTTGAGTCAATAATGGTTCATGAGTTATGACACATGAGACAATATTGGACTATACGTTTTGATAATAGGGTAATTAATTGTCTATAAGCAATGATGGATGATTCAGTAATGTGTCATAGGATGTAATTATTGAGACACCATGTAGTGGGTCATAGGATATTCATACCTCAAATTCTCTGTATGGACTTCCTATGATTGTGTTTGTTCATAGTTCCTCATAATTTTTTTTAACATCTTTATGTCATATATATATGATTAGGACTTCTGGTTAATTTTTATTTCAATAAGTATTCATACAATCATTCCATGGTATATGTTTTCTCTTTTGAGAATACATGAGTTTCTATAATGTATTATAAAAAACTCTTATTATTAAATATTTCTAATAAGATTTTTCCCTTCTCATATTTTCTCATATTCCTATGATGCAAAGCATAATGATTTTATTATGTGAATTCTAACTCAATGATATTTTGATCTCACCCATTTCTAATGTTTCCATTCCCCTATTTAGAAATATGAGTATATAATATGAAGAACCCATAAGGGAGCCTAGTATTGTTTGATTATAGATACATTTTGACATCTATCATAAAATAAGTCACCTATATAACTATTCATTCAAGACTCTAAACATTGTATTCATGGGATTGTCTAAATATTTGTGACATGTTATGATTAACTTAAGAAAATTATATAATATAAATAAAATTTTATTATGGATTTCTATATTTTCATCGTCATGAGAGGCATTGGGATTATCTAAAAATGTGAAGCAAGTATTATGGGGTCGGTATCAGTCCTATAAGAATGGATTTTTATGAATCCCAATGAATAGAATAAAAACCAATGTAGTTTGGTACCACGTAATAAGAACATGTCTAATGTCTTATGGTTGAGTGATAATAACCATAGTGGTTCCTTTTAAGGTCACACATCCATGACCTCTTCAATGATATTTAAAGTCATGTTGAGTAGAATTGTAGAAAAATGGTACCTATAAATGGTTTTTGTGTGATTTATTTATAATATTTCCATTATAGATCATCCTTTATATTAGTGTTTGGGAATGTGGGGGAATGGTTTGGGACTACATCATGTTGAATTTCATTTTACCTTCCTCACATCAGGCTATGAGGGAATATTTCCCTCGTCACATAAGGTATATTGTTCTCATCACATAAGGAAAAATAGGTCTGGTATTTTATTCACATATGGAACCATATGTTCATTTTGTAAGGTGGTATCGATATTTTATGTGCATCACATAAGAATATTGGTAATGTTTGGAAGATACCTCCTCTTAAGAGGATATTATATGGAAATGGTTTTGGTATTAAAACAAAGGGAGGTGTACTACATATTTTATTATAACATGAATCAAAATTCACATAGTTTGCGTTATAGATTATGTTCATAAATATAGACCATCCGATGTAGATTAATATAATGTGATAAAGACTATATTCTATAGTGTTTAAACTCATATAGCTAAGTCTGGTTTGTAAAAGGTACATGGAAAAGGATTGTATGGGTTATACACATGAGGAGACATTTCTTGTTGATCATTTTTATCTCTAGAAAAATATAATATAGTATGGTTGGGAATTACACAATGTATGAGGATCATATATCCATTCCTACCTCATGTCAATTGGTAATCTAGATACATAAGTAAAATTTGGTTCATGGTAAATATAACCTAGTGAGTATAGAATGATGACTACACATTGTTGGAGACCCGTATATGGATTTTTACCCATTTTCTATTGGTAACTTGATGATGAATGAATACTAAGAATGTTGGGACTTACACCTTGTAGGAATCCCTTATATGGTTTTATACCCCATTTTTATTTGGATCATGAAAATGATGGGAGATTAAAATAGTTATGCAATTCGCCTTGAATAGGGACTATATATTGTTTTCTAGCGCCATAGATCTTGGTAACTATATTAAGAAGGATTATTGGAATGTTTGAGGCTTATAATTAACAGTTTCCCCATATATAATTATCCAAACCACTATTTTTTGGTATTTAAATGATCAAGGAATTTTGCAACGATTGTGGATAACCCATAGATGGAGGACTATACATGGATTTCTACCTCTATGTCTATTAATAACTATGGGGAAGGAAGACTAAAAAAGGTTGTTGATTACAGATATTTGGAGGCCCAAATTTGATTGAATACACCTTGTCAACTGGTAACTATATAGAGACAAAAGGCTTAAAATTTTTGGGATTACACCTTATAGGAGGGCCTTGTATATTTTTCTACTACCTTCTCAATAGGTAACAAGATTAGGAAGGAGGAATAAAATAGTTGTGGAATATACCTAATAGAAGGCCTATATATAGTTTTCCATAACAATGTATTTTTTAAAATATATGAGGTAAATTGGAAAGTATTAGTCTTATACCTAGTAGGTGTCCTCTATATGTTTGTCTTCACCCTTTTCTATTGAGTACTATATATATAAGGAAGAATGGAACGATTGTGGATCAAACTAATTATGATGCATATATATAGTTGTCTACCCCAATCTATTGGTAGCGAGGATTGGAAGGAAGACAAGAAAGCTTATGTATTTCACCTTCAAGGAAACCTATGTATGGTAATCTTCTCTTGTTCGATTGGTTAATAGACAAGGAAGGTTTACTATAAATTTTGGGGATGCACTTAGTAGGTGTCCTTTATATTGTTTCCTACACCTATGTCTATCATTAACATGAAGAGGAACAAAAATTAAAATGTTTGGGGATTACATCTAGTACAATTCACATATTTGATTTTCATTCTCCCTTTATATTAGTAATTAGATGAGGACAGAATAATGTTAAGTTTGAGGTCCACACATAGTTGGAAACCCGTAGATAGTTGTCAACCCCATATCTATTGGTAACTAGATGAGTAAGAATGACTAGAAAGCTCAGGAATAAAACCTATATGGAGGCATATATATATTCTTGCACCCCCTATCCATTGGTAAATAAATAAAAACGGAAGACTGGAAAGGATCGTGATATCAACTCGTAGGTGTCCAATATATTGTTCACTCTAGAAGGTGAGTTAGGTGAAGGTTGGTTTAGGGAAACCAAGAAGAGGATCCAAACTCTAGAAATTTATGGAATCCATGAGGAGTGTATTGACATGAATCAATTGAGGAAACAAATAGGTATACTCTTTAAATATATTGTCATCATGGAAAAGAATTTGAATAGGTTTGAGACCACTATGACTGGTGACCAAGTTATGGTATTGGGGTGGAGTAGCACCCCCCATTATGGGACTAAGGTGAAGAGGTTCTCTAGTATAGGGTGCATGGGAAAATATTCACTCGGTTATAGATTCCCAAATGAAGTAATAACTTGGTATAATTACATATATAAGTAACAATATAGTATAATATCATGGGTTAGGTGAGTTACCATGTGATTATTCTCCAATTTATTTGGCACTTCAGTAATTAGGGGATCAAGTATCTCAACACCCAACTATCTTAGTACTCTAGTTCCCCAACAATCAAGTATTTTAATAACTTATTTTTTTTTATGTATAGGTATTGATGATTATATGGATGGGAACTCTAGTGTTTCAGGAACCTAGGTTTGGGTTCTCAACTGGATTACTATGTAGGGCATGACTCTAATTAAGAGTGTATTGGCATAAACCTTTCAATCCATTCTTGATAGGATTAGATTTTAAAATAAATAAAAGGGGGTTATGTGCCCTAAATAACATAACTAATTTTGTATTCATTTTATTAAATTGTATTTCTTGTGATTCATTTCAAAAATTTGTGGTAATGAGTTCCTTTTGTAAGTAACCCCTCAATTTATAATGTATGGAATTGTGCTAATCACCTACAATACCTTGGTGGGTATCTATGTGTATTCCCTTATGTCTTAGATCATGCATAGGTTCATCATGGAACATGATATTATGGTTCATGGAATGGGGAACATATAAATATGTTTTTGGTGTTAAGTTCATAAGTAGGGTGTGTAGGGATAGGGTGCATGAAGTTGAGTGCAATATCGGACTTCATGCATGAAAAAAATAAAAACATCAAGAAACCATAAACTTTGGTCTATGTGACTATTTTGTATACATGAGGTATGAAATAAAATATTGATAAAAACTATTCCCTAAGATATATGTCAACCACTTATACTATTTTTTGTATAGTAAAATAGAAAAATATGACCCTTAAAATGGGTTTTATAGTTTTGATAACCCATTTAATCTGTAAATGATAGGAAAAATGGCCTCTCACTTGTGGGAATTTCTCACCATCATATAAATAGAATATGAATACTTTTTAATGTTCTCAACCCCCTCCTTGTGTGAGTAGTCATGCAAAATATAGAGATCACATTTTCATCTTTATTTAGAAATAGATACTTTTCCTCCAACTCAAGAGTTATGGTGTAAGAATGAGAACTATATCTTATCTTCTACAAAAAAGTGTATGGAACACATTTTAATGTTCCAATACAACTCCCTGCCATCGCATATAATTTCATTGATTTATAATAAAAATAATTATATTAAAAGGTAATATAGTGCACTATTCTATATTTCATAGACATTTGGTGGTCTTAGGAAGTTAAATTATCAATTAAAGGATGTTTACCATGTCACAGACCAACCCGGGTCGACACTGAATAGGTCACCTGAGCCAGTTACTAATATTTCCTGAAGGGCATTCTTGATCCCCACGGGCTGGCAACCAGTTCTGGGCATCAACATTTAACCATTGGGAATGATTTGTCCCATGAATAAAAGATAAATAGATAAAAAAACTGGAATTAATAATGGATACTAGTAATGGAAAGAAAAAACTAAAATTGAACATACCTCCTTGTGACCTTCTAGGTCACCACCTAACTCAAAATCAAGACTGATCCAACACGGAGCAGCTGAACTAGGAACCTGAATAAGAATTATACCTGCAACTGAGAGAATATGATAGTCGTGAGCACCAAGATTCTCAGTCGGTATGCCAAACTGAACCACATAATACAACATCTCCTTTCCCAAACAACCCAGTGACACAAGATTTAAATACAAATATAAAAGTAGGGTTTTCAAATTTGAAAATAATAAACATGTTTTTCCCATTAAAAATACAAACACACACTACATACCATTTCTAAAATCATTTATCATTTTATAAATAATGTCCAAAATATAATATACTAGATCTGGGCTAGATTAAGACAAGTAAGAGTGCATTCTAAAAATAAACTAGTGTAAAAAATGTAAAAAAGCAATGTAAATAATATGGTATCCGTGGGTGATCCTAAAAATCCTTAGAATACCCCTCGATGTACTTGGTTTCAGAACCACCTACTGGTGTATGGTGAAGCTCCTACGTATATAACCAACTGGCCACCCTAAACTAACAAATCTTGTGGCAAAGACAGACTGGCATAACAACCAATCCAGGGAGTACCAACCCATCAAATCGGGTTTGATCAACAACCATCACTCGATCATCTACATGCACCCAAGAAACCATGGTGGTTATAATAATACTGTGTTAGTAGGAAGGCCCTTGCATGCGTGACTCATCTCACTGCACTTTCCTTCCCCAAACATGAATGCTTACTGTGCGTTCTCCTATAAATGGTTACCCTAGATAGGAGCACCCCCAAATACACATTAAATAATTTCACATTAAACAGTTTTAACTGGGCTTTCACATCACATAAGCATTCAAACCATCATTTAAAACACCTTATGTTTCCAACCAGGCATTCACATTTTCTGAATCACATTCTTTTCAAAAATCACCTCAAAACATCACCTTTAAAGGTACAACACCACATGAACCTTCAAGTTTACACACCCAAATATATTTTCCATAATATTTCCATATCATTTCTAAAAACATTTCAAAGTATACTATATCAAACAGGGATTTAATCCTTTTGAAGCTAACTACGCCGCAAAATGCCACATGGTTCAAACTTTAAAGAACACTTTCAAAAATCATTTTAAAGCAACATTTAATACCAAAGAACTATTTGGAAATTAAAGATCCATTTTAGATGTAATATAAAGGTATAGGAGAGAAATGTTTTTTGAGAATTCAAGGTTCATGTATAACATAATTTTCCAAGCCACACCAAAACATGTTTCAAACCAATGGACCAAATATTAAAGGACCCATTATAAACCATGTTTTCCAAAAATTTTCTATAAAACCCACCATTTATCATAAATACATGCTCCACTATCCACCTCACATAGAAATCATCAAACAACCCGTGCACCAATATAAAACTATTTTTAAATTTTTTTCATATAATCACACAAAAACATAACAGAACCCAGTCGAACACTCCATAATAAGTTCGCAAACCAAATATTTTTCATCCCAACATCTGTAAAGCTATAATTCTCATAAAACCCTTAGTTATCTTCTTATAATAACTATATAAGTTAAATCAAACCCCTGAAATGTGATAAAATGAATCATTTCACACCAATATCCATAAAAACTCATTTTCATAAAATTAGATGAACACTAAAGTAATGTTATAAGATATCCATGGGTTCCATGAAAGTGCGAATATTATTTGAGAGAAATTGAAAACATGAAAGTTCCAAAGAATTAATCCAAAGGGAAAAGATGGATTATCCTACCTCAAACCAACCACAGACACAAAAACATGTCGATGGAAGGAAGAAAAATCCCTACAATGCAACCGTGCTTGCTAAACAGTGAGAAAAACACATGAAACACAAACCACGATAGAATTACGAATATCCAAATTAAATCAAAACCAATAATTAAATGAATGTAAAATAAATAAATAAATAACTAATTAATTATACATGAGAAGG
The DNA here is from genome assembly GCA_963277665.1 of Viscum album. Lineage (NCBI taxonomy): Eukaryota > Viridiplantae > Streptophyta > Magnoliopsida > Santalales > Viscaceae > Viscum > Viscum album. The sequence continues at coordinate 2,005,720,138 of OY728163.1, read as the reverse complement.
AGGGAAGTGGGTTGGTCGTGCACACGAGGATTCGGATGCACCTCTGGTAGAATCAAGTAGAGAAGTGAGGGTTGGACATGCCACTATCCAGGGAAAAGAGGCCCGAGGCCGGTAGGATAATGCGGAGGTGGCCGGACACTGGTAGGACACTAGAAAAGGAAAGATGCACATCGTAGGGAATTTGGAAGTGCCGCTGGCTAGAACAAGGAGACCAGAGGTTAGAGGCGACCTTACTGAAGGTCGGGGTCAGCTGCTGGAGTGAAGGGTGGAGGGGCCTGGCCAGAGTGGGAGTGGGAGATAGGGGCGGATGAGGCTGGGGTCCTGGAGGGTGGATGGCGGTGAGCGTGGAGGCTGGTCAGCTGGATTCTGAATGGGATGGAGGCTGGGCACACTGAATGGGTGAGGACGAGGTCCTGGAGGAGTCTTGTAGGGGGGGGGGGGAGGTAGAGGCCTAGGGCAGTTTCCTAGTGTGCTGCTGGGGACAAGGTCGGATGTGAAAAGGGTGGGTGTTGGGGTTGAGGGTGAGGGTGGGAGCGGTTTGAGGGTGGTGTGAGGCAAAGGGGGCGGTCAGTTCAGATATATGGGAAGAGAGTCAGAGGGTGAGGCCAGCTGCAGTAGCGAGTAAGGAGGGAATCCAAGAGGTGGCGCTACCGATAGGGTCGACCATAGGGCGATGAAGGAGCACGATGTAGGAAGCGGTGATGCATGAACAGAGCAAGGTTGAGGGGAGTGTAAAAGGGGTGCTAGAGAAGCATCTACAGGGTGAGGGGAAATTGAGAGGGGTTGGGTAGTGGTCGCACAAAAGATAAAGCAGGGACGAGGGGGGATGACACGACTGAGATTTAGGGTTAGATGTGTTTTTTTATTTTATTATATTAGTAACAATAATAATAATTATAATACTAGAATAATAATGATAATATAAAAAATATAAAAAATATTAAAAATATAGAGAATAATAATGATAATAATAATAATAATAACAAAAATAATTACAATAAAATAAAAACGATCAAAAATAATAATAATGAAAATAATATAAGGAATAGTAATATTAATAATAATAATAGTAATAATAATATAAATAATAATAATTATAATAATAATAGAATAATAATAATAAGTAGAGATTTCCTCACTCTTAGGCCGATGATGTGGGTACCATCAACCGCATGGTGACTGCATTCGAATCCGAAACCCAGAAAATATATTATATGACAAAAATCTCAATATGGGACCCAGCTCAAACCATTGAATGAGAACCCAAAGCCATGAATTATTAAAATAAAAATTAATTAAAAGGACGGGGTGTGATAATTCTCCCCACCACAGACACTTTCTTCCCTTAGAAATTCACCCAACCGAACAATAGGAAAAATAAGAATCCACGCCCGAATGAAATTGAAAGAAACCACAATAAGATAATGGGATAACATGAGAGGGTTCTTCCCACCATAATAAATCAACTCATACTGAAATTTAACACACAAAAATACCACCATAGGAAGAGGGGCCGATGCAAGAACTCCCAACCGATCCAAGCTAACTTCTATAACACAAGCGGAACAATACCTCGGCTGAAACCTATAACTCTCGACCTAGACAAAAAACTATGAATACTGAAGAAAAACCCCTAAGAATATCTTAACTCGTATAGTGAACCCAAGTATAAGCAAAAGCCTTAACTCCTTCGTAGACACTTATATCACCAAATGATCACCACTAAATGAAGATCAACCCATCTTTGGGCCAAACACAAATTTTAGAAAAGCACACGATTGAGAAAACCTAGATCAGACAAAAAAAATTTATGATTAAAATAGAACAGGTCTGTCATAACTCCATGATAATACAATGTACTTACAACGATGTCAAACCCTTAATAGTAGAAATCAATAATTAAAAATACTTTAAATGTTCCACTGAAAACATTGAACTCAAAACCCGAACAAAAATATCACACCCCTAGAATCTCTTAACTACACACAAGTTTCTCCCCATGACCTATGGTTGGGGATCTGATGGCTAAAGGATCTCCTGCCTCACAGTCAGGAACAAGGATTCTCTTGTCACATCATATTCTTCATGCGACGCTTCTTGAAAATATTTTCTTGATGACCCAGGCACTCACAATGATGACACGTCTTTGGAGGGATGAGACCTGACGGTTTTGTGTGGCCGAACCGGCCACACTGGTGGAAAACCTCTGAATGGTCTGACGAACTAGAAACCAGAACCACTTGAGATGGATTTTTAGAAACAGGTCCCTCTAGCACACCCTGATCACCAGATGGGGAACCTTCATGAGTAACTGGATATGCTGGATTTCCAAGAACCTACGCTCTGGAGACCAACTCAGCTAACAACGTCTCATCCACTAGCTTCTCAAAATAATGGTCCTTAGAAAGGAGGACCTGCTACATGATCTCTGGATGAAGTCCCATGATGAATAGAGAAATCTTCATCAACTCCTATGATGCTACCTCCAAAGAAAATTACACATGTTTTTTGAAATGGTAATCATATGCTTTCACTATCCATTGTCCTGGTTGAATATCCATGAGCTCTTCCCTTTTACAATCTTCAGCCCTTCAGGTATAAAAATTTGAACGAAGACCGATTTAAAGACATCCCACATCATCCCAACTTGCTGTGATGGCTAGGAGAATGAATCCCATTCATCCAGAGTTGGACCTTCAAACAGACCCAAAATGGCACACACTCTAACAACTTTGGGAGTTCCCAATATCCTAATGACGTTTTCGACCTCTTCAAGCCACTCTTCTCCTTCTAACAAACCTTGTTCACCATGAAGGATAGGAAATGTCCAAAAGGGACCAAAATCTGGTCATGACTTATAAGAAAACATTGGGACCTTTATGGGAATCATTTTCTAAACAACATATAAAACACAAGGCCAAAACAAATATCAAGCCGAAAATACTTCATTGAAATCAACATCCTACAAAATAGGCAGTTCAAAAACCATGAAAATATAACCACAACCCAAAATTCCCCCTTTTTTTAAAACAACTTTTCATTTTAGATTTAAAAACCACCTTTGTTCAAGGAAACTGTCTAAATATCAAGTCCACTTTTTTAACCAAATTCAATTTCCAAATATCATTTTCTCTTTTTAAAATTACTTTAGAAAAACAAGTTCAAGCCTTTAATTCAAAGTGCACACCCCAGTAATTCCACGAACCATTGAAAATGTCTTCATCTACTTCCATCCATACGCACCAACACACACTTCTCATGCATTCTCTGAATTGTGAAAACTTTTGTAAAGTGTACCGGAGGTTGCACCCAAATTATATCTCTAGCAGGTCAAAGAAAAACTATATTTTTAGACCATGATATTTCAGTTTTAAAATCCATTTCATGAATTTAAATTCATTTAAAATAAATCATTTCCTTTCAAAATCCTCCTTTTTCATCTTTAGAATTGCACATACACCAACCAGAACCAAGGCGACAATCAACATGCATTAAACTACCTGAGTGAGGGAATATTGTCATGATGTAACATCGGCTTGCTTCTGTTGTCATCTTTCAATATAAAAAAATAAAAACAAGACAAGAAGTCAATTCTAGAACTACCCCTGGAAACTCAAGGTTTGGAACAGGAGAGGGTTCATGAAGTCCTTCCAATACCTTCCTCTCAAGTCCCAAAATTCCTAATCTTCATTTACTGGACACCCCCAAAAAACAAGGTCTTCCTTCGATACCATTTTGTTATGAACCAACCTGGGTCGACCTTGAACCGGTCACCCGAGTCGGTCTGTAACATAGGATTAATGGAGTGGCCGATCCCCACGGGCTGGAAACCAGTGCTGGGAATCAGAATTTATCCGTTGGGAATGATTTGCCCCAAGAACAAAAGTTAAACAGTTAAACAAAACAGATGACAATAATGGAAACTAGAAGCAGAAAGAAATAAATAAAACTGAACATACCTCCTTGTGACCTTCTAAGTCACCAACCAACTAAGACTCAATACTATTCCAACACTGATCAGCTGAACCAGGAACTTGAATAAGAACTGATCCTCAAACTGAAATAATATGATAGGTGTGAGAACCGAGATACTTAGTATGGATGCCAAACTGAACCATTGAATCCAACATCTCTGTTCCAGAAACAATCCAATAAAACGAGTTTGAAATAAAAATATAAAATTAAGTTTTTCACATTTGAAAATAAGCAACATGTTTTTTTCCAATTTAGAAACCCAACACACGCTAAATTCTATTTCCAAAATCATTTTTCATTTTATAAATAAAAACCAAAAAAGAATGTACCAGAGCTGGGAATGAGTAAAACAAGTAAAAGTGCTGACTGAAAAAAAACTACTGCAATGAAAAGTAAACAAGAAATGTAAACAATTCGGTAACCATGGGTGATTCTAAACACTCCTAGAATACCCCTAGATGTACTCAGTTTCAGAATTACCTTCCAACGTATGGTGAATCTCCAAAGTCTATGACCAACTGGCCACCCTAAACTGACCAATCTAGTGGCCAAGCCCACCTAGCCAAACAACCTATCCAGGGGGTACCAACTCGTATAATCTGGTATGATCAGCAACTATCAATCTATCATCTAAATAACCCCAAGAACCCATGGAGGTAATAATAATACCGTGTAAGTATGACAGCCCTCGCATTCATAAATCATCTTAGCGCAATTGCCTTCCCCAAACACGGATGCTTCCTGTGAATTCACCCATCAATGGTTATCCTAGACAAGAGTGCCTACAAATACACATTCAATAACTTCACATTACAAAGTTCCAACTGGGCCATCACATCACATAATAATTATAACCTTATTTTAAAACAATATAAGTTTCCAACCAGGCGTTCACATTTTCCGAATCACATTCTTTTCAAAAAACACAACAAAACATCACCTTTTGAAGTATAATGCCACATAGGCCTTCGTGTTTACACACCCAAATACATTTACCAAAATAGATAAAAATTATTTCTAAAACCATTTCTAAGTATACTATATCAAACGGGCCTTTAATCCTTTTAAAACCAACTGTGTCCCATAATGACCCATGGTTCAAACTTTAAATAACACATTCAAAAATCATTTTAAAGAAACATTTAATTCCAACACACTATTTAAAAATTAAATAACTATTTTATATGGAAGATAAAAGGATAGAAGAGATAAAACATTTCTGAAATCATGGTTCCTGTATATCATCATTTTCCAACCCACACCAAAACATGTTTCAAACCTAATGATCAAACATTAAAGGACTCATTATAACCCATGTTTTCCAAAACCATTCCACAAAACCCACCATTAATCATAAATTCATGCTCTACTATCCACCACACATAGAAATCATCAAACAACATGAGCGCTACCATAAAACTATTTTTAAAACATTTTCATATAATCACACAAAACCATCAAAGAACCTAGTAGAACATGCCATAATAATTTCTCAAACCAACTGTTTATCATCCCAACATCGCTAAAGCTGTACTTTTCATATAAACCTTAGTTCCCTTCTTATTATATCTATAGAAGTTTAATCAACCCCCCTTAGTGTGATAAAATGCGGCATTTCACACCAATATCCCTGAAAACTCATTTTTAGAAAATTAGATGAACTCCAAAACAATGTAATAAAATAACCAAGGGTTCCAAATAGGTATGAATAATATTTGAGGGAAATTGAAAACATGCATGTTCCAAGGAATTAATCTGGAAGGGAAAAGTTGGTTTCGCCTACCTCAAACCAAGCGCAGACGTAGCAATGCTTCGAGAGAAGGAAGAACAATCCCTATGGAGCAACTGTGCTCGCTAAATAGCAAGAAAAACACAAGGAACACAAACCGTGATGGAATTTAAATTAGACAAATTAAATAAAAAACAATAATTAACGAAATGTAAAATAAATAAATAAATAACTATAAATGAGTAGGAGGGAAGGGGGTTGGCTGTGAACATGAGGGTTCAGATGCACCGCTGGCCAAAACAAGGAGAGTAGGGAGGGTTGGAAGTGCCACTAGCTTGGGAAAAGAGTCTGGATGCCGAAAGGCCAATGCAAAGGTGGTCGTCCATGGGTAGGACTCCAGAGCAAGGAAGAGGAACCGCCTAGGGAATTCGGAAGTGTTGTTGGCAGGAACAAGGAGACCAGAGGCCGTAGGAAGCCTTTCTAGAGGATGGTGTTGGTTTCTATAGTGAAGGTTGGAGGGGCCATGCAAGAGCGGGAGTTAGAGACTGGGTTAGATGAGGCTAGGGTTCTAAAGGGAAGCTGGGTTGAGCGCGAAGGCTAGCCGGCTATATTTTGAATGGGACAGAGGTTGGGTGCACTGAAGAGGTGAGGCTATTGTCTTGGGAGAGTCTTGCAGTGGGCAAGAGAGGAGGAGGCTCGGGGTGGTTTCCAGGTGCGCTGTTGGGGACGAGGTCATAACTGCGAATGGTAGGTGCTGGGGTTAAGGGAGAAGATGGGAGTGTTGTGAGGGTGGCGTGAGGCAAAGGGTGAGGTCAGGTCAGCTGCAGGGAAAGATAGGCGGAGGGCGAGGCTAGCTGGAGGAGCGGGTAAGGAGGGAAGACTGGAGGTGGCGCTGCCGGTAGGGTCGACCGCAGGGGGGAAGAAGGAGCATGGTGCAGGAGGTGGCGATGCAAGAATTGAGCAAGGGTGAGGGGAGGTTAGCGAGGGGCACCGAAGCGGCGTGCGCAGGGTGAGGGGAAATAGAGAGGGGCTAGGTGGAGTTTGCGCAAAACGAAAAACATGGATGAGTGGGGGACACTTCCGGGATTTAGGGTTAGATGTGTTTTTTTTCATTTTATTATGTTAATAACTATAATAATAAAAAAATCTAAATAATAATTATAATAATTATACCATAATAATAATAATTATATAAATAATAATAATGAATGTAATAATATAAAGAACAATAATTATAATAATAATAATAATAACAAAACCAAAAATGTTTACAATAAAATAAGAACAATCAAAATTAATAATAATTAAAATAATATAAAGAAGAAGAGTAATAATAATAATAATACAAATAATAATAATAATAATAATAATAATTAGAAATTTCTCGAGTCCTGGACCGACGATGTGGCTACCACCAACCGTGTGGTGATTGTGTGTGACTTCTAAACCCAGTAAATATACTAAACGACAAAAGTTTTATTCTAGGACCCATCCTTAACAATGACACCAGAACCCGAACCCATGAATTAATAAAATAAAAATTAATTAAAAGTTCGGCCTGTGAAAAACCAAGAGGATGATCTCAAATAGGGTAATTTTTTACACCATGAGTAAACAAAAGACTCAAGGTGTCCGCATTCATAAGGGGAATACTTGACTTGACAGTTTTTTTTTCTCTAAGATGTGTAATCAAGTCAAGTAGTTTAATATCCTATCATAGGGTTAATGGAATAAAACAAAACCTAAATTGGTAGGCCTAAATTATAGGATGGTTGAGGGAATGGAATTGAAATATAAATTAAATATGGATACATGATAAGTGGTATGTATGTTTATATATATATATATATATCATGAGAATAGTATTCAATCAATACATAGTTTTTGGAAAATAGTATCTGTATTGAACAAGCTAATTCAAGGAAGATGATAAAATGATTTAATTTTAGTGAATAATTGTTTTAAAAAACTCAATGTCAAATGCTAAACCTATACCCTATGAACTATTTAAAAAATTTGGGACATATAAAAGTAAATTATGTGATATAGAATAAAACACTATATATGGTTTATGGTCTTGCATTTTGAACTCATTTTCAAGTAGTTTATGATTATGTGTGAGTATAAGGTATCCAATAATAATTTCCCCATAGGATAATCCTAACACCATCCTTTGGGATTTCTAAGGAGAGTACCTCAACTCAAGATATTTTTTTCTTCAAAAAAGTTAAATATTAGATATTAAGTGGTACAATAATAGTATTTCATTGAATGTTTTTCAAAATGGGTATGATTCAATAATATATAACATCGACTGATTTTCTAATCATCGTGAATAATTGTTTTATGAAAAGGATGAATCGTAATATATGAATCAATGATTTTATGGAAAAAAGAGATAAGAGGAACTATGCTAATCATTTTTAATGATGATACCACACTCCCACAGTCTAAATGTAGCATATGGGGTAAAAGTGGAACTTTACTAAATGAAAAAAAATCCACTAGGGGTTACATAGTCTCTTAAGTAAAACTATGTTTTTCACTATTTGGGGGGGGGTCTATTTGGACCATTCAAGAAACCAATAACTAATTTATATCAAAGGGGGAACCTAAATGATTATATTAATGTAATTGGATTCTAAGAGTAGTACCAATACACAAATACATATAGTAAAGTGTACTCAAGAATTATTTTGTCACCCTAAACGTTACACCACAATGTAATGAACACATTCTCATGGAAAATGGATTTAAAAATAAATGTATCAATAAAAAATCAATAGAATGTTTGGAATAAATATATTATAGAGTTATTTTTAACATTAATTAAAATATACACATGACATTGTTTAATCTCACTTATAGGGGTGAGGATTTTTTTCTCTATGTAATTTCAAGATAGCTGAGTTTAGTAGAAATAGCCTAGATTTTCCTTAGGAAAGAAATTCTGCTAAAAAGGGCTTTTAATTTCCTTTTCCCTCAAATTATTTTTCCTGGTCCATGAAAGGGGGTATTGAAGAGTTAAGACTTGACTATTTCTAAGGCTTAACCTTATGGTTTTTCAGACTATCAATCTATTATGATTTTTTTATTATAGTTTAAAGTTTTATGATTTGGACCCAAATTAAGGGACTAAAGATTAAGGTTATACAATTATGATAATGTATTGATGTGGTCTATATAGAATCAAAGGAAAGTGTTACACCCCACTAGAGAGTTCACCTCTAGTAATTGGTGATTTAGAAACTAACAATGAGGATATAAAATCAAAATTTGGATGCATTACCCTATTTATATAAATTTATAGAATAAGGGAAAATATGAGATACCCCCAATCACAACATGAATAAAAAAATAAACCCAAATACATAAATTCAATTTCAAACACAACTGAATAAATTTGAAAAATGGTAGTAAATCAAAGGTAGGGACCATGAACTCCAACAACTCTAGAAAAAATGCATGGTCTATTAATTCCCAGATTGACCACCAATGAGCTCATTCTGACTTAAAAATTTTTATATACATAGGTTATGAATAAAAATAAACTCAATTTGATCCTCTATGGAACCTCCCATGAAATATGGAATTGAATCATTATAAATCCAATCAATATGTAATGAAACCAACATGTTTCATAAATATGTAAAATTAAAATCCATCCTTAACATGGATCACTCACAAATCAAAAAATATAAGTAATAATATTCATATCAAATCATAAATGTAAAATGAATGTACCATGATTCCACTTCACCATGGTTGTGTCACTCTCATACCCCCAATAGCCCACATCATGTACTCATCCCTTTAATAAGTTATCATTCCCTTACCTAGAAATAATATTATAATCATCCTACATAAAAAAGCATCCCCAAATAACCTCATAATTATCCTAAAATCCCTTTCCAATTTAATATATGGAGGCCACCATAGACTATGTATCATGTATTACACATCAATCCATCTTATCCCATACAAGTACACTTATGAGAAGACGTAACCATCATGGGAAGAGTTTTTTATATGCTATAAACATAAGACATTAAATCCATTGTGAGTCAATAAACTATACCTTAATTTATCACAACATAGGTATTATCACATAGTATACTACAACTAATGGGAGGGATAGGGAAATGTATTAGTTAGTCATATATTCCCTCACTGACCAATATGTTTGGGAAAAAACCCCTAATAATTTTGGGCGTAATTTTCCTTTCCTACTTGGGTGTAAAATGTATGAAATTAGAAAATATTATAATATATCAAATAAAACCACACTAACAGTAACTATATAACCTTAGACTCAGACTACAACTACCATCTCACATGAAACTTGAATTTCCTAACTAGGGTCAAGGATATTAAAGCTCATAGAATCAAAAAAAATGAAGGACTAAATTATTTAACCAATTTGATTTATTAATTTGAAATTTCTTTTATTCACTTAAGACCTTTCAATTCACTCATCTCATTAATCTTGTTCAATAATTTATTTACATTAAAACCCAAGAAAAATTTAATGTTTAAGAAAACCATTCTATAAGTACAATATAACAAGATTCATATTTAGTAATCAATATCTATATTCAAGACCCATTATCATAGAGTAATTAATTATATCTATTCTATAGGTTCATTTTTAATCCATTTATCATTCCATTTATTCTAGTTGCTCTATGAGTCATCTTAATTTACCAAGAGAAAATAATCACTTTTCATGAAAATGAAGACTACATCAAGAAGATGATAATAAAAAAACATTATCTTAAAACACAAAAATTAGGAATAAACTTCATGAAAAATCTCGTGGGAAACCAATACATCAACTGATCGGAATTACCCTGGTGTCATCATTAAAATCATTGAGTGAATCACTTACTGTACTTCCATCAATATAGTCCGGATTCCACTATAACCCTGAGAAAACCATTGTTCTCCATATTTACTAACCGTGGAAACTAATCTTCATAAAATATAACGGCTCTAACATACTAGAAAATTCATTCAAGGAATCAAAATAGTAATTTTATAATGGGATGCTCATAAGGAAACTAATACCATATCACCAAGGAATTATACGATTTATTCAACAAGAATGTTATTTCTCAGCACTAATCATTTATCATTTTATAAAAATCAATTAATTACCTTCATAAAATGACCTTTTCATTATGGAATGTTTCAAAATTAAGAAACATATAAAAAATAGCAAATCAGAAGACATGAATAAACCAAATTAATCAATTTTCCCCTACTTCCATATTTAATAAATTGGCAGTAATGATATTTATCAATTTACATGAAACATCCTTTAATCATTACATCACAATTATATATTTACATTATCTAAAAAATTTAATAAAAATTACTTTTTCTAAAAAACTGTAACCATCCCACCAAAAGATAAAACACTATCTGAAGAATAAAGATACAAAAATCAACAAGAAAAAAATATAATGTGATCAGAATATACAAATTCCAATTCATTATTTATCGAGTTATTATAATCATTATACTAATTCCATTATAACCCAAGGGAACTAGAGCATGATAATTTCCCACATTCAAATAAAATTGTGATGTAAAAATCTTCTACCTCTATTTAAGATTCAAAGAAAAAATATCATTCAGGAAAGGAATAATCACACAATTTATTCCCAACAAAATTGAAGGGAATCAAACATAAACCTAACACCAGTAAGCCCTTGCAAACACGTTCTTGGTCTCAATATAAAATAAGGTAACTATCTATAGTGAAAATATAGAAGAAAGATGAAGTGTAATGACAATGAATGGGATAAGATATGAGAATACCAAATTTTATTACTCTTCTATAAAAAAATTAAAAGGTTTAAAATCTCATGGAAGACAGTTAGTGAGTGGTGAGTGGCCTTGGAGTCAACCAAGGTTCAAGAGAAGAGTTTGAAAATAAAATCCGGAAAGATTCAACCCTCTTTTCATAGACTGTGTCTTAATGTCCTCCCCCATATTGTAGTGAATCACACTATTACTGTGGTTCCTCTAGTCAAGGGTTGACCAACTTTTATGGTGTTTGAACCAGAAAAGATATCATTCATTTAAAAACTAAATCAACTTCATTGACCAGTTCTACACTAGGAACAATGATATGGTTTATGGGGTATATTCCCCTAACAAAACATCATGTCCAAACAACAAAATTTTGGATAAATCCCTTAACCATTTATCCTCAACATGTCCAAGCACTATGGTATGTTGTAGAATAACTCCCCATTTCCCTTTGTATCTCTCTACTCCACTCCACCACGACTCGTTCAATGAAACTCCATAGACCACCACACCCAATCCATGTGAATTTAAACTATTCTATTTCACATAATAAGAATTACCAAGATACCTCTACCAATAAATGGTCACAAAATGTGATTTTCACATGCTTGTTTCATATAGATCGACACCCCCATGGTAAAACTCCCACCTAAATGGTAATGTAGTCGATGTCTCTCACTATGGTGTAACCGAAAAATAAATGATCAAATATAAAATACCAAAACATCCATGAAAAATTCCCCCAAAAAACATAACCGATTCGTTAGACATTAAAGAACAACTAAAAATCTTATCAGAACCACCATGTCTATTGAAAAATTTTAGAGTATTCTTTAAATCTAAACCCTTAAATCAAATACCACTCAAACGATACTTACCAATGATAATTTAAAACAAATATAGTATGAAATGAACACAACATGAACAACCACCTTTTGAGATACCATTTAAAATCTATCTATGACCGAACATATGAAACAGAACACAATGAAATAGGGAATAAACAATTGACAATGATAACCATATCAAAAATAATAAAATTTCTATGAAAAAATATCAGAAAATTTCAAACATCTTACAACTCAAGATATTTAGATCACATAAATTAATCACACTAACATGATCACTCATCCAGGACACCATGCCACCATATGAAATGAAATAATATTAAAACAAACATATGATACACATTCTCACAATGGTTTTGGAATTAGACATTCCACTCCTCAAAGTACAAATTTCCATCAATATACAAATCACTTAAATTGGTCACATCGATATTATTATGAAGATATCAGTGATTCTGCGACACATGAAATACATCATGTATATTTCTCACCTATGGGGAATGTTCTAACTAATACAAAATAACTCCAAATCACACTAACACCTAAAAAGTATTAAAAAACTGGAGAGATAACTAACATCAATAAACAAACCTTCACTCCCCATGATGAGAAGATAACATTAAGAAAATATGATCTCCACTGTTAAAATCTAGAGTCCTCCTCCTATGATCACCATAGGACAAATAATGATCTTGTTCTATTTTCATTTGATCATGGATCACTGGTACCATTTTTTTCATTCTCTAAACTAATTCATGTATGAGTACAATAAACTCTCTGACCATGGTCCAAAATAATGGAGAATGAAAAAGGATATCCATATAGTGCACTAAATGAAACCATACCAATTGTAGAGTGGCATATTTTATTATATGAAAACATCAAAAAGGGTGGGTACCTCACCCACAAAAATCAAAAATCTAGAATGCATACATGCAACATGTCCTCAAGAGTCAGGATAATCTACTCTATCTGAACATCGATATATAGATAAAAAAATTACAAGGAATAAATAATATCTAGAAGCATGCTACAGACCCTTCCCAGCACTAGAAGTGGAACAGGGTTCCTGATCTGATATGATAATCTTTTTAACCCCAAAATTCTTATAACATTCTCAGGAAACTAACATGATAATATCCTCGATGGTCTTGACTCTTAATCTCTAAAAAGTAAAAAAAATAAAGTAATCTAAATTTATTCATATAAAATCACTACCACACTGATATCTAGAGGAACTAGTGAATAATTCCATCTAAATATCCTCCCAATTCTACTGGGGAACATCGAGTAGTTGTAGAAACCCACTAGGAACATAATTCTCACTATCTTGGAAACTTTTCATTGAGATACAAACATTTTAAAGAATCTTTTCATATCATTCTATGAAAACTTACCTGGAATGAATGATACACCTTCACCACACCAGTATGTAACCTTAATGGAGAACCATGGAACTCATAGATAACCAAGGCACACATCACTAATGGAATAATGATGCTCCAGAAAAACACCATATAATATCCATAATCATTCAAAACCTCATGTTCATCACCACAAAAAATCATTTTTAGACCTCAACCTTAGAATCCTTGAGATGGGACTCCTCTACCTAAAAAAATAAATTAAAAAACCAAAATATATAATAGGCACCATAAACTATAAACTACTATCAAATCAAGGTTCATTTCATCCAACTCTATTTTTACTCTCCAATATTCCCCAAACTCATTCATGAAATGGTTGGTGGTGATAGGCTCTGGATTATAGGAAGATGTTTCCTTGATGGTGGATTATTGGTGAGAGAAATGTTGGAGAATCTCATCCATGCAAGATTTGATCTCCAGATCTGCTTCTTCGGAGGCAACACAATGATTTTGGAAGGTAGGGTTTGGCTGATGTTGGTGTTCCTCTAGCGGTATGGCTTCGTTCTCGAATTTTTTTTGTTTGTTTTTTTGAACCATCTCAAGGTGTTGAATATGGTGTCATTCTTTCCTCTCATCTCTGGTTTTGATGAGGATATTTTGAAATCCGAAGGAGTTTTTGTTTCTTGTAATGTCATGACTGTGCTAATGGTTCTTGGTGGTGTGGCATGGGGGAGATTTCCACTGATGGATGTGGTCATTCTAGTTGTTGGTGAAGGTAGAGCGATTTTGTTTTGGGGTTTTGTTGTTAGTGACTGGTATCCGAATCAGTTAATGGATGATTTGATGAAGTTTTTGTTGGTGAATAATGAATCCAGTGGAAAGGCTCGCCGACGATTTGGTTTGAAGACATGGGACATCAGTGTGGTCCTGATGGTTAGTTTTGCTGACATTCATCTCTGGAGGGGGTTCCTAATGGATGGGTGCATGGCTCGAGGCGATATGCTAGAGGTGTACGACATTGATGGTACGAGATTTGGGTTAGAATTTGACCGGTTTTGAAATTTTAATTTTGAATGTTTGAAATGTATTTTCATGTGTGTCATGTTATGGTTACCGGTAGGCCATAAACCGAATTCTTAGAAAATTAAAAAAATGGATTGCAGGAAATACTCATTTAGATAACCAATATATATTTTATTATAAAAAATCATAAGACAAGACATAATGCATCACAAAAAACATAAAAAACAACACCCTCATTTGGAAACTAATGAATATGGGTAGCAACCATCTTCCTTAAATTACTCAAAAGAATCTTAACTCTTGTAAGTTCAGATTAACACCTAAAACAATCAAGTATAAGTTGTTATTGAAGTCAAAATCGAGTAGAAAAAGGGTAAGAACCTCTTAACTAGAAATACTAATTAAATTTTATTCCTACATAACATTCTTGGGGAATTCCCATGAAAGAACATCCTTGATCTTCAAAGGATCCATAACTACTCCATTATAAAACAAAAAAAATCTATTAAGTGGACCGCACTGCCCTATAAATCACACTAAAACATATTTCTAAATCTCTATTGGTGACAAAGAAATCCCAAAAATTTAATCACTTTTTCTCCATGCTCCTCCTCCAAATGAGAGAATAAAAGGATTTTTTTAATAAACACCACTATGAATAAATCTATAAACTCAAAGAAATATCCATTCATCATTCCAATAAACATTGATTATGTGTTCATCACACTGAATGGTATCACAATATACAAATAATACCCATAAAAAACCTGATGAAACATTTGGGATATTTTCAACCTTCACTTGCATCTGAAGATATCTAAAAAATTGATATTCAAGAACTAGATAGAAACCTTCATCTGATAATATAAATAATAAATTCATGGGAGAGGATAATGGTTAATCGTCATCATTTGATTCAAATGATGTTAATTGAAACCCAGACCCATACTTCAACATTAATTCTTCTTGAATAGAATTGGATCTCCCCAAATATACAGGAGGATGAATAAATTCTCTCTATAGAAGATCATTAACCACAATATGAATCTCCCATAACTCATAAGGGGATATCCTATAAAGTTACATAAACATTGTTGATATTCCTTAATATATATTTATCCTGAAATAAAAATTACATCTAGTGTGTATCATCTCAAAATATTCTATAAATATATCAACGTATTCTTCAAAAACCAGGGCAAACACCTCTAGTTTGTCCTCTATAGAATTTAAAATCAACTCAAAAATCAAATAATAGAGGGAATAAACACATCTAACCCCTCCAAGAGAATCCCTTAATTATAAACAAAACATTATATACATGAGTTTCATATAATTTGATGCACCTCTTGAAGATATCCATAATATCCTATAAGAATACAAAAAATCCATTCCAATGACTCTTTTTTATTGAGGTATCTACAATCATAGGAAGTCTCCCCATGAGATATGACTCTGTATCATTATCTCATTATCATTTCATACATTATACATGCTACATTAAACTATAATTATCCTAGTAAATGTAAAGGTTATTGAAAGTATCTCCACTGAATGATTGAAATCAGGGACTAGGGAAGGTGAAATGAAGAAATTCATTGGTTGATAAACAATCATTTAATATACCCCTATAGAAAATAGGCAGATAATACATATCTGACTTCTAAATTTCCGGGTACTAACAAATCTTTGGAATTATTTTGACTAAATATAGATCCATGATCTCGGTGTCAAGATTGGTGACCACCACCACATACCCACTATACTAACTATACCTAAGGAATAATAGTATTGATTGGATATCCTATTCGCACCATACTACCTATCTATTGATCAGAGGATAGATAAATTTACTGGTATTGTTACCTTTGAAGACATTGTTATAGTGGTTGATCAAAAATATGGTTGTTGGATTTATGATGACAAATGATAAATGTCAGAAACTCTCAATTTTTAGGTCCATGACCTACACAAGAATAAAAAACCATTACCATTTTTTATAGAATTTATTTCAAAAAAATTAGGTATGGTGAAATGAGATGAAAAAGTGGGAACTAATTCTCTACTAACCAAAACTTATTCATATAGATAAGAAACTATGAATTTCTCGCCACAACTTTTCTCTATAGAGAGTCTTGAGGACTCTCCTCTTAAGATGATTTGTTCCAATCTAGTATCCCCTAAAAAACCCATTCCCATTAAACTAAACTTGTATATGTATTCAATATAAGAATCATAACATAGTGATAGATCTATGGATGTAAAAACTTTTTAAAATAACTCTCTCTAGCATCCTCATTTAGTATATCGATTGATGCATAACTTGTGAGGTACGGAAATTAGATACTTAAATCCAATGCATTGGAACTTTTTAGTCTAAGGGTAAGAATCTCATATAGAGAGACCACCTTAGTAGACAATGAAAGAAAATATTCCATAAAATGATTATTGGAACATCTCCCATTAATCATTTGACTGCACATAATCCTTAAGGAATAAGAACCACCACTTTAATGCTTCCCCACAGAGTATTGTCATTGCTAATGAAAGATAGTGCTCATTATGATAATGAATAGAACATAATTAAATATCTATATCATCAATCTATACCTCACTCTTATGATAAAAAATGGATTCCAAAAACGTATATACATCATGGAAAATAATCACTCTGATTTTCATCATCCATGAATCATTTTTTCTACCTCAAAATTATCGGGATATTCTATCACATCTTTCTAAATATATATAGTGATAACATGAAGAGAACATAAATAGAGTTCTCTCCCAACAAAATAAAAAATATTTGGTAATTTGATTCCAGGATTAAAAAAAATAATGGTAAATTACTTAACTCAATTTTAAAATATTTCCCATTGTCTTCCTAATTCAAAAAAAAGAAAAATGGGATAATGATACATGATCCATTCTTGAGTCTCAACTATGAAAGCATTATAACTTCACTTAGCATGTCTAGTAATCCTAAAATACATTTCATCAGATCACAAAGGTCCATGAAATCATATTTTATATGTATTCCCCCTTTTATGAATCATGAGCTATGTTAAATGGATATTGTTTCCATACAATCCCATGAATCCTTAATAGTTCCTAAATATAAATCTGATCATATCACTCATATATTAGATCTTATACAACTCAATCCACCCCCCCCCCCACTGGTACCTTTATTAGAATGACAATGAATTAGGTGATGATAACCCTCAAATCCCTCCTATAAAATATTATTTGTTTGCGACTGGCACTGATGGTATATAGTAAAAATTTGGTCTCATAACCCTCTTTATGTAAATTTATTAAATAATATCCAAAATGAGATATCACCAATCAAAATCATTTAGGAACAAAGAATAAATGCCAATAAATAAGTCTAGTGTAATACATAAATGAAATAACTAATAATTTCTAATGAAAATCCTAGGTAGTGACCACAAAATTTTCCAACACCATATCAACTCCAAGAGAAAGTAATGAACAACTTGATAACCAACTATATCATGTGAACTTAAAAAAATTGTATATACATAGGGATATAATATAAGTATACTTAAATAGAACCTCCGTGGAAATTCTCATGGAAAATTTGAATGAGTCATATTACATCTTAGTGAATAATAAATAAAACAAACTCCATACATAAGATGGAAAACCTATATCCCATTTTCACTATAGATCACTCACCATATAACATATATAAGTATGTATATCTACATAAAATCTTATATGTTAAATGATGGTACCCAATTCAACATTTCCAATATAATTTCATTCTTATACACTAATAGATCACCTCATATTCTCAACCCTCACATAATTAATACCACTCTAACATGAACAATCATATCAGATCCATAATTAATCCCAGGTATCCTGACATAACCTCATCATCATCCTGTCATCCATAACGAAGTATATGTTTTGAATCCACATTAAACCAAGTTTCATTTATTATAATTAAATCAATAATAGCCCATACATATATATCCAAGATAATACATAACCCCTAAAAAATACAATAATATGCTATGACATTAATTTAAATTGTCCTTGGTGAGTTTATACACTATACCTTAAGACATCAGTGTAGCAGTGTTCAAAAATAATATTATAAAGTTGAAGAGATAGTGATAGAGGAGTAGTTCATTAACCATTTCCTCATTAACATATATTTTGGAAAAAATACCCACCTATATATTTATGATTCAATTTCTCTACCTAATTGGGGTCAAGAATGGGAATTCAGAATATATCCGAATATTTCACACAAAAACAGACTAATGAAAACTACCTTGATATAGAATTGAATAGTAGACATCACAAACATGATACCTGAATACCACATCTGAGTCCTTATAGATTAAAGCTAAAATAAGAACATAATAATTAATGTTTAACATCTTTAAAAAATTTCATGCAGTAATTAGAAACTACCATTTGGAATTTTAGAACAAAAACCCCCCTCATCAATTAAATATGTTTCTTCCATTTAATTTTGTAAAACACCATTACAAATTTCCAATTTAAGCAAACCATCTGTAATTACAAATCCAACATTGTTAATATTCATTAATCAATATCTTGATTCAACAGCCTTACACATACAGAAATAAATTTAAACCATTCAATGGTATTATTAGGAATCCATTTATCATTCCATAATGATTCACTTTTTATACAATGGTAAAATTGTACCAAATAGAAGAGAGTAAAAAACCTTATCAATAAACCCAACCATTTAACAGAATCAGAAATAAACAAAATATGATTAAAACTTTTCTATCAACTCATACCAATAACTCATTTTTGTCCCTAGAACAAATGTGCACATCACATTACATCCCTATATCAACAATTTCAAGACACCACTAAAGCCTCAGGAAAACCAAATCATTGTTATCAAGAAATAAAAACTATACATGGATATCATAAAATCACATAAAGGTTCTAACTTCCAAACGAAGGAAATCATGTCAACAGAAATATATTTTACACTTGATAAATCCATTGGTAATCAATGTCCATATCCCCAAAACATTCAATCATTTTAAGAAAGAACGAATCACTCATCACCAATCGCTTATCTTTAGAAAAAATATATATTATTACCATATTCAATTAATAATTATTTTTATGAAACGTTTAAATAGAAATAAACATATAATAATGTCTAATTAAAACCCCTAAATCAATAATGAAAATTCTTTCAGCATTACTACCATATTAAAAAAATAATAAGTAAATATGGTTATTGTATTATAGGCCCCATCCATTAATCATGAAATTTTAATTACATCATTAAATTGTTTTTGTAATTTCAATCATATTAGTAATGATAAAAAACATAAACAATAAAAAATATTCCAAACTATCTAAAAAATAAAGATAAAACAATAATACGAAAAAATCACATGTTATCACAAAAGTCCAATTCTAATTCATTATTGATATGGTTGTAATCTTCTTTATGTTGATTCTATTATAAACCAAAGAAACCCATGCCTGGTAATTTCACACTTACTCATAAAAAATTATATGTAAAACATCCCCTACTTTTATTCAATATTAAAGGAACAATCATCATTCAATAAAAAAGTATCTAGGAATTAAACGCTTCCATAACCAAAGGGAAAC
Source organism: Viscum album (assembly GCA_963277665.1). Classification (NCBI taxonomy): domain Eukaryota; kingdom Viridiplantae; phylum Streptophyta; class Magnoliopsida; order Santalales; family Viscaceae; genus Viscum; species Viscum album. The sequence continues at coordinate 2,005,699,727 of OY728163.1, read as the reverse complement.
TCATTAAAAAATGATAAAAAATACATATTCAATAATTACTCATTCTCTACCCAAAATATTAATGAAATATATTAAAACACTATATTAATGAATAATACCACGGATTAAACCACATTTATTTCTTTTACTATGATTGTTGAGGTCGCGAGGGTTCTCCCCCTTCGGTGATGATGATGGCTTTTGAGATAGTCCTTCCTCCCCGCTGGGGGAGGGACCTTCGACTTCCGTCACATGACCACCATCATCTTTTTAACCTTTCTTGAACACTTACTTTCTTCCCCCTTTTCCCTAGATCTATATTTTCCCTAATGTACCATATTCACTTAATGGATTTCTGAAACTTCGCTTTCGACCTATAAAATCAACAAGGCTTCAGGGCTTCTAAATATTTTCTTCATTGTGCATTTTAATATTAGGTGTCTTACTATGTACACATTCGATAGATGCATATTGGGTTCCTATTTATTACATGATAGAGAAACATTCGGTTTTATTGATTCCAAACACATTCTGATTCGATTCACATTGGACGATGATATGATGATGGCTTGGTTTATTGCTTTGCATAGGTGCAATAGATTTCAGTTCTACCTATTGGAATGGTCGTACAATATCCACTTGAATTGTGACTCCTCTAAAGCTACTACTTGGGTTAGTTTCCCCAAACATTCCTTACCATTAAAAAATCTCGTTATTTTGATAATGTTAGGAATAATTTTCAGTAGATTTTTGTGTGCTGATTATCTAACTAAATCTCTCTGTCACTCATTGTATCCTCATATATGTGTGGAAATCGATGTCTCCAAAATTCCTCCCATTTTTGTGTGGATTATAGTGGAGGAGTAGTTCCATCACAAGAAACTGGTTGTTTATGAGTCATGGTTCAACTTCTAGTCCTTCTATAAAAAATTGGGACATCTTATGGAAGCCTACAAACATGGTGGAAAGATCTTTCTTCGTAAAAGGATGTAAATTCAGGGGACATCAGCAAGGGGTTGGGTTGTGGTGATGGTGTGTCTGTCCAGAGTAAACTAGTTGTTCTAATTGGTGTTAAAGAGGTGAAAATTGGATCATATGGGGAAACCCGTTGGTGGTTGAGGTATTCAAATCATTGCGCAAGGACCTAAGTCATAAGGATCCTGTGTATGATACATCAATGAATTAAGGATATGATGTGATGTTGGAAAGGTGTGAAGGTGGTGTTGTGCTATGCAAGAGTGGTCATTTTTTGTATTTTGAGACAGTGAAGTCAGTTGATGTAGGCTCTAAGAATCCCTTGACATCTTTTTATATAGAGGAAGTGTGCACAAAAAGTGGTTCTAGTGAAAGAGGTAAACCTCATATTATTGGAAGATAGGGAGTGTTATTAGGTGGCATCAGATAAGAAAAGGACATAGGGGTGGTCTTCCATTACATTCTAGTCTAAGGAGGGAGGTTCCATCTATTATATTAGGAAGATGCTTTGAAGGTCAGGTGAATGATGATTAAGTTTAGGTCATAGATGAATCTCAGAATGATGAGAAAGGGGTGTCCAATCATTAGTCTGTAGAGTTCTCAACAGATGATATTATTAATAACCTTCATGATTGTGGGCCTCCTAGCCCAAGGAAAAGTAAAATCATGAAGGGTAAAGGGAGAAAGGACTATTCATACATATCTCTTCCATGGGAAACAAGGTCTCTAAAAAAGTTGAAGGAAATGATGATTTCAGGTGATTCCAAAGACTCTAATAGCCATGCCGAGCCTGTGGATCATGGTGTTGCATCCCTTCAGTTGGGGGAGTCAGGTATAGCCCATGAGAAATCCTTATAACTACTTTTAAAATCAGATGAAGAGAACTTGGAAAGTATTTTGGTTAATAATTCCTCTACTGAAGTAGCTAACAAGATGATGGGAAGGTTACTTAATGTAGCAACCAATGAAGAGAAGAGTGCATGGATTGAAAAGAAATACCATATACTGATAAGGGGATACAATGAAGGAAAGGTTAATCAGGTGGAGTACATTAAAACTCGAGAAAAGATGGTGTCTCATTTTAAAAACATGTTATAGGACTTTATAGACACATAGGTATCCTCAATCTTTTGGAATTTTTTTAGGGATAATCCTTCTAGTAGGATCAGATTTCATTTCAATGGTTTTGTAATTTCTCACGATATTTGAACAGGTGGTTTCTCACATTTACCTTAAATGTTTTTTTTAAATTAAAATAGTTACTTTGGAGGATTGAATAACTCTAAGGATCACAATGATGATAGGAAAAAAGAGTTACTTGATTCATGATACTTAGACCGGGACATGAAAAAAATATTAAAATGAAAAGAAAGATAGTAATATAGTGGTGATATTCCTAGTAATAAACTAAAATTTGAGGTAATATTTTGGAAATTGAATCTAGGATTTATCAACCTTCTAGTTATAGATGAATTCACTGAGTCCACCATTACGGTGTAGTGAATCACACTACAATTATGGTCAAACTGAATAAGGGTAGATATGATTATAAGAGGATTAATCTTTGGAATATGTAGTTCTTTTAAAAACTAAATCATCTAACTATACCCACACCATGATACACACTATGTTATGTTGTAAAATGTCTTATCCCCATGACAACATCCATGTCCATCAACCATGGGGAATGAAAACACTTTCATTGTTTCACCTCATTAGACTCAGGAACTACAATGTTCAAAGGCCTCACTACTAATTTTATTCTCCCTCTCTTTACTAAAATATATCTGGAATTCCTTGATGAAAAAATAATAATCACCCTTCTAGGCTATTAGGGATTTTTTATGGTTGTTTCACAAAGGAAAATATAATCGATCCACCATGACTATAAAATAGGACTCCCTGAGAATTTTCCCTTTTACCATTTCACGTAGTTGGATACTCCAATGTTATACATCCTTCTAAATTATTATCCATTCAATTTGGATAAATTTGGTGCACACCTTCCCCAAATATATAACATCAACATTTCATAGACACTAAATCAGTTAGACCTAAATTATTTTTCCCATGCTAAACTTCTACATAAACTCATAACTTATTTTTGATGATTCCAAGTCCTAGGGAATAACAAAGTGTCAAATCCATAAGTATGATCCCTATAGTAAGGAAATTATTTTATGAATTGGTGCCTCATGATAATATATAAAACCTCTAGTATATGTACAAAAATTTGGATGTTTCCATTATTGGAACAATAATTATATAAAAATTTATAGTTGGGCCAAGGATTACAAATCTTGTATGACTACGTATCTTTGAATAACAAGAATTAAGCTACACATAATTATTGGATGAGATATATCTACATATATTTTACTCACATACATATGGTAAATATATGGTCTTCCTAGTGTTAGGAGGGAGGGAAACCATTGTGAATTATGTATCCACAACATGTTGACTTGAAATGATCACATACTATTTATTAGATATAGTATAACCTAACATGGCCTACTGTAGTTCTCATTAACCATGTGGGGCCTGGAATGGAGATTGAATCTTGAGTTTCCCATTAGATAGGATATACGTGCATCACTCTATATACATTGGTAATAAGAATCAAGATATTTACAGTTACATTAAAGGGATAATTTTTTATCAAATTTTATGGCCAACCAAGACATTTGGGTTATCTAGAACATTCATTAATATAAAATCTCTAGTGAAAGAAAATTCTCATATAGATCCAAATATTATATGAGTTTTATTTTTATTTGAGATCAAATAGAATAAACCACTATAATTATTTTATGGTCATTTTGGATGAACCACTATTATAGTTTAAAAAATAATTGGAAGGACAATGTTTCTTGAAATTTAACAATATGTGATAAGGATAAGGATTCCAAATAGTGATATTCATATGAAAAGGATGGTTTCAATGAATTTTACAGTCATGTAGAATAGAATTTTGGATATATAGTTTAAATTATTATAATAAGGGCACTAATATTTTTTTATCGAAGCAAGGTAAACTTTTGTGAAAATCTTATGAGTATTGGGATCCTATAACTTTATTAAAACACTATCGATTATCTTTTAGATAAAATGCTTAATGATGAGTTATAATTTTTCTATATATCCCAAAATTTTGTTTTAGGGAAAATAATCAAGATTATATCTCAAAATTTCACCCTTGGGTATCATAATTTTAAAATTATCAAGAGAGTTAATCTCTAACAAATAGAAGATGTATGTTGTTGTGTGGAAAAGCCAAAATGAACATACCATGTTTCATTTATCATTGAAATATATAAAATCATTAATCTTTTATTACCATTTCATTTTATACATAGAAAGCATACATAGATGAAGCACATATTTTGGATTCTCAAACACATTATTCCTTCATCAACTGAATTCTAAAGATATTCCTTAAAGTTGAAAAATCACGCAATCAAAAACCCTAATAATATATGTTATTGGTGGTAATTTTCTTGTGTTGGCATTCATAATTTTTAATCATTCACTTTGTTTAAGGAAATTTAAAGAGAATTAAAAACATAGAAGTAATTTACATGAAGAATATGGAAATGAAATATAGTAATGATTTGGATTAAGGGAATATATGTGTGGGACTCATATCATTTTTATTAAAATATTTTATATATTCCATCATATTACCTACCTAAGAAAATAAAAACCCAATAGCCAGCCAGACCAGTGTTTGAACAAAGTCACATGTGGGAATGGAGTCTACCATACCCAGTGGGATCTAACACAAGTCAAAGAGTGGAAAATTGGAGGCATATCAACCGTATAAAGTGAGTGGGACCACGTATAGGGCCTTAAGTTCTTGAGGATGAAGTTAAACATAGTATGGGTGGAAAACCCATAGCACTGAAGCCAGAGTGGATGTATTACAAAAAGTATGGGAGTCAAACTCTGTTATTGTATTGAGAAAGCAGTGGTGGTGGAATTTATTATATACTAAAGGGATGCACTACTGAGATTTTGATGTGGTATGAACTTTCCATGTGTATTGTTCACATAGATAAAATCATGACATTATGATCACTCTTTTCCCAAATCTCAATCATCCGCTTTGTTCTCACAAACCACGAGTTCAAATTCCATTCGATTCCGGTCATCGACCTTCATCATTCATGTTTCATTGTTGAAATGAGCTAATACCACACTAAAAAAATTATAACTATTCCCATAGAGACCAAAAGGAATTGTCATCATCTTCTTCCCAATATAAAATCATCTATACAAGGTCCTAATAAACCATCCATTGAGAGGGCATCTAGTTGAAAACTGAATCGAATCACAGTAAGGCATGTTCCTTTGTTTTTCCTAAACTTTTGATTCCACGAGATCCAATTGAAAATACTAGAAACATTCCATGAGAGATCCCAAAAATGCTTGAATTCACCACATGATCATCCCTTGATCCTGCAATCGAATTGAATAAAATCAAGGAACCTATTGTGAGAAGTTTATGAATGGGTATCCTTACGTCTCCCAAATTATATTCATCAAGTTTAATTTGGATTTATTAGATAAGTATAAATTTTGGAAGCAAAACAAGGGAATAAGGATAACACAAAGCTACCTCATGGCAGTGTGAAGTCGATCTGACAATGTCCCTACCACCTGAAGTAGTACACCAGAAATCCTCCCAATACAAAGTGGAACTAACTTTAGTGAACCTCCCTCTATAAATATAATTCTCCATAAATGAAATAAAATGCAATAATATGCATGGATAGGTTATGAAATTGTAAAAAAAATAAAATAAGGAAGAGAAACAGAGAGCATCGACGATCATCCTCAAAGAACCCCCTTTGGTGATCTAGAGAACCTAACATACAGTCCTTTAAGGATCAAAATATCACATGATTAAATGAGTGTTATCTGATACATAGTTCATATGAGTTGTTCATATAATCATGTGATAAGTATGAGGTTCACGACACCCTCATGCTTGAAGTTTATTTCTACTTGTTTTCCCACCATCGATGTTGTGATGTCGAAATCTCGTCTGTCTTGTAGTACTTGTAGGCGATCCTAGACATAAACACCTTTCAATAGTCTAATGATCTTATTACAAAATCCCATGGAGGTCATCATATTAATGATTGTTTATTGAGGTTCTAATGGTTTTATTATGTGGGAATTTTTTCATTAGACTCCTTTTATTAGGTTAATCCCATGATGGTGTTTGCAAGAATATAATATGGTTAATCCAGGATCTCAGTTTTTCAATATCATAGGTCCTTGTCTATACAACCTCAACATCAATAGAAGTGCTTATTATGATGTCATGAACACTCATTCTTGTAATGCTCAATCACAGCCTCATAAGGAATGTCTTCAGTAAGTAAGGACTTAAAATTACATGTCTAGTTAGAGGACATATTGAAGACATTAACCCCATAATGGGTGATGGATCAATAGTCCCCGATCAAGAGCCCTCAAATGAGGTTTTGGCACTTATAATAATCCTTAGTTCACATCCATAGAGTCTCTCACATGATACCTTTGAGATCATGCAGTCTTATAGTGATCATGTGACCATTGTCTTGTTGTATGCGAGCATTAAGATGAGAAGACCACATGACATCCACTACTCTCAATTCAATATCCACCATCAACCATGAACTCTATGGTTCTTTCATGAATCCCCCATGCATAAGTACAAAACTCCTGGAGGTCATAAAGATCATAGAAGTGTGGATATCTCATGGTGTCATAATGAAACCCGCTGACATCTAGGTTTTACAATGGGAAAACCTTCACCCACATACATCACGGACCCAACCCATTATTCTTTTCTCATTGGGAGGTCCTTGGGAATGTTGAAAGAACAACTTATAATAACCGTTTAGGGGCGTACAAATTGCATGAATGATAGATCATCATGTGGATCCATCATTTGGATATTCTCTAGCCTGTGTATGGACTCAACTCAATGGATAATTCCTGATCATACACTTCCATGGCCATGTATTACTCTATATAATAAAATATTTGTCTATATTAACTTTGGTCAAGATACCTTTGGATGTGCTCCTGTGACATGTAAACAAATGAAAGTTCCAAAAAACATCTGTGAAAACCCTCCACCTGATTAGTTCAAGGTCATGAGATCATATTATTCTCCATTGATCTAGTGATGTACTTGGGTGACCTTGGATGACTCATGCTGGTCATTCACCAACCCTTGGGAAATTCAAGTTGATTTCAAAGAATTAAATTGACCTATGTTCATTTTCACTTGTAATGATTTGGAAAATTCATCTTGATCATGGTAAGATCCTTGTATTTTTCTATCATGGTCATGTGATTATATCCAAGACAATTAGTTTTGATTATACTAAGGAGTTATTTACATATCTACATGATCATGTGATTTCCCATTGACATGTAAGCATTCTCATTCGATTGTCTCAAGGTGATTCATTTTGATTCTAAGACATCGCATTGTCATGTCTACTTCGATCATGTGGAAGTCCCCATACATGTCATATTTTATTATATGAATAATCCAAAACATACCCTCTTTGATTATGTAAATACATCCAATAAATGTCAATTAATCATCAAAAAACCCTTGGACATGTCTTCCTTTCTAGGAGGATGATCCAACATTTTGGGAGGACAATCAAAACCTATCTAGAAGATAGTCAAGAGATGTTAGGAAGATCCCTAATGTATTTAAAATATGGAAGAATCATTTAGATCTATTCCATGTGGACCCAACCTAGAAACCTTTTGTCACATACCCCTTTTATATGGGAAGTGTCCTTAATGAGGTACGGTTACACACTCATTTAACCCTTCCGATGTCGTGCTCTTTGACATAACATTTACGAACACCACCTCTATATATTATTTTAGGAGATAATCAATGATTACATTAGTGGGAAGCCTCAGTTTGTAATCCCCGATTACAAACATAATATAATATATTTCCAATAATTGGATAACCACATAGTGTAAACCCCAAAAAATTGGTCAACCTTAGTGTATAAGCCTTGATTAATAGGGAATCCCCAGTGTCTAAACCCTGACCAAATGGAATCCATCATTCTATAATCCCCTATCATTCATAGGACATCATGGACAATGATAATGTCTCTGAACATGATCATCCACCTTATGTTATCAGTAGGTTAATGTATAAGTGAACTACATGAACTATGATTCACACCATATATATGACACGTATGATTCCTTCTTATTTCTCGAGCTACAATGAGATTCCACATCCGTTTAATACCCCTCATGTATTTTTCATTTAAACAAACCCATAAGCCGACCACTATTATTTTTCCATTGGGAAATTAGAAGTGGGTTCATATAACGGGATCATTTTATGTATCATCTTCGATTATGAATTTGAGTACCTCAAAACTATCAACAGTTTTGGGATGGAGTGAACTATGAGAATTATGATCCCACCATAATAGGGATACGTAGGAAGACTTTCTAAGGATAATGATCCAATGGAAATCCACTTCAGTGTAAATACATTCATGTCCCATGTAATCCCGATATAGGGGACTGAATTCCACCATAGGCCTACCACTCTTCCACGTCCATCAACAAATAAAATTATTTTTCATACATTGGCAACATTTTATGTATCAGTCTCATTCAGGAACTTGAGTACCTCAATTCGCTCAATGGGATTGGGATCGACTAAACTATGATGAATCTAATTCATTTTTTAAAAAAGTATATGCAGTAGACCTTTCTACATCCCAATATCTATACCACATCCTCCATGATATGGGTAATCATTCCCCTCAATGGGATACATTGAAGTGTAATCCCCATATTGTTATGATCTCAGGTATTGTGTCCAATCTACTAATATATCTTATGTCTCACACCAACCATGGATCACGTGAGCTCGGAGAAATAAAATTATTGTATCAAAGGATATTTAAAATTCACAATGTATGTTAGCTTCACTATTACAATATAAGTCTCATTACATCTCATCTCTTCTCAAAGGGCCATATTCTCAAAGAAGAAATCCAGGGTTGTCCCATATGCATAAGTCTCGTCTGGGGATGCTATTGTTATATCTAAAATGAAAAATGACTCTTATTAAAATAAATAAATATACTCTGATTCTTATTCAAAACTAGATTTTTAGGAAGCATCATTGAGGTCTGAACACAATATTAGCTTCTACATCGCATGACTTTAAATAGTGTGGATGAGACAAGTCACATGACCATAAACTATGAAAAAAACTACTCATGTTTTTATTCTTATTTTCAAAATATATGTTGGATCCATCATTGAGGTTCAATCCCATATTTAAGACCCCAATTGTGACAACATATATTTTATCGATTGTATTTTTGAAATGTCATGGGAATATTATGAAGATAAGAACTGAGAAAGCATGCGAGTTCGAGGCCCAAAGTGCTCGAAATTATCCGTTGAAAAGTGTTATGTTTTTAAATAAAGAGCATGAGAAATTATCATGGGGAAGAGGAATGACTATTAAATAGGTTCCCAGATTAGAAATATGAGGGCACCATTACATTGAAATATGTTGTTTTACCCTCGGTGCGACATAAGTTTAGTCGGCACGGTAATCTAGTGAGAAAAACTAAAAATGGCATAACCATAAATAAAATAATTAAATAAAATTATTATCTTTTTCAAATCTATATAACTCGTAAATTGAAACATGGATTGAAAATTTTAGAGAACCATTGAGCTCATGAGGATGTTCTTTCCTTAGATAAATATTAACCGTGACCGGTGCAAGTTGAGGGTAAAATAAAATTTTTGGACTTCTTAAATGATGATAAAATAAACATAAAAGAGTTTATTTTATTAACATTTAACATTTTTCAGTTTGATGATGCTATGAACCAGTGATGTAGTAATCTTTTGTCCTTTCATAAATGAAGCAGTGTGGTGACATTGTTTCAAAATTAAAGAGTAACAATGAAATATGTAAACACGTTAACGTGTTTCCTCCATTAATTATAGATACGGTCCAGTGTTAGAATTCATAATTCTAGAGTGTTTCTCTAGAACATTGGAGTATTCCTAAGGATAGGAGGAGGAGTCTCTCTCACAGACAAAAACAGATCAGAGGTTGGGATTCGATCAAGTGAGAAAAAATCGATGAACAACAGTGGAAACATGGATAGTTGTGGTGACGCAACTTCAGTATAAATCTTCAAGTGATACAAATCGATTTATTGGTTTTATTCATTGAATATTCTCCTTTATTAATTATAGATATTCCATGATAGATGCAGTCCAATTAACAAAATAATTTCTTATGGGCCAATCGTTATTACGGTATGGGATTACTCTTGTGAGGTTTTAACGATATATTTTCATAGAGATTCATGGTTAACTATTCTAATTATAATTAAAACCAAACTGCAGAAACATCAATCTAGGTATGTTCATCATTTTTAATTAATTCTTTTATCCCTTTGTTTTTTGTTCATCACAAACGTTTTTCGTTCCTCCCACGAGTCGTCTTATGATGATCCATCGATCATTGTGCAATCGATACTTGGTGTAATGATCTTGTATCTCATATCTGGGATGGAAATGGAATGAAAGAGGTGCTATGATGGTGGATGAAAATAGATAGAGTCGTTTCAATAGATGTCATTGTTCGAGTGACATTGCACTAGGAGGGATTGTGGCATGGATTTGAACCCCTGGGGATGAATAGCATGGCCCGAGGTTTCAATAACCTCTTCTGGATGAAAAATTGGAACACCGAAGCGAGTCTACTAGCTCATGGAAGATTCCACTGATGCGCTGATATCGACATCAGCCCCATGCCGGTGTTGTGGGGAAGAATCACTATAGAGGTGACATTCACCGCATATACATGGATTCTTGAGTAGGAGAAGTTTGTGGGTTCAGTCATGGATAAAGCCACAACGGGGTGAGCTGGACCTGCGGCTCAAGCTACGGGTGAGTGGAAAAGTGGTTGATTGAGATGGCACCTACCATAAAAAGGACACGGTGGGTTTACAAATTTTGGGAGGACAAATCAGACCACTCCAGTGGGTCGGGACGAACAGGCGGGCCACCCTCTGGATGGGCTCAGTGGGCCGGGTTGACCCATATTTTTAGGTCGGACCTGAATTAGGTCAGTATACTCAGATGGGGTCGGTGGACCCCAGGCTAGGATAGATTAGGTCTGTTTGACTGGGATGGACCGGACCCAGACCCAACATGCCATTATTCACTAAAATCCCCATTATATTCCAACCGAATGTTCGTTTGATGAGTTTTCTATAGCGTTGTGACCCTTACAATGAGGTGATACATCTTAGTTGGTTTTGTGATAACTTAGGGAGGACCAGTTTAGGTGACAAGATTTTTCCCATGGTTCATTCCTTCAAGGTTCGGTACAGTGCTACATAGTAACACCCTAGAGAGACAGAGTCCCAAATAGAGTTGTAGAACCCCCCTTAAGATGATAGGGAAACTCTATCACCCCTTATGGATTTATTTGGGTATTGATGTGACCACCAAGCGAAGGGAGTTAAACCTCAATATATTAATCCATAATAGTAGGATTCACATTATTCTTCAAAATACCCTATTCTACCAGACACATCAGTAGGGTTCATGATATTCTCCAAGAATCCCCCCCCATTACGGGGTAATACAGAATTGGATTGTGGTATCCTCTAAGGGAATATCCTCTCTGTATAACATATTATTGAACAGAATTTTTTGTTTTGTAGGGCCCAAATTAGTGATGCCTCTTGTAATAGTCCCCCATGACATCATAGCTCGAAGAGTGATTTCTCCCGGATTGAGAGTACCTTGAGAAGAATCCTGTGAACAAGGATTAGATGTGATATCAGAACTCCTTGTCTTAGCGAGACTAGATGTCTCATGGAAATTCATGACATATCGAGACCACATATTCTCTCAAATACTTTTGGTAGACTATTTCTACATGATTACTATCAGATAGATCGAAAAGTGAGATATCATGGAATCGATCATGCTATGAGTGGAACCATATGTATGGAAGTGGATGAGACCTTATGTCTTGGAAACCTTTAAGAGTATACCTAGATGTTCTTGTTATATGTGTTTTTGACATATACCTGTGTTGAGCTGACTGTCTATTCTTAGTGGGGTTTCCTTTGGGGCATTTTACTTTTTGTATTAGTGTGCACAATTGACTATTCTTTAACTCGCCCTTACACATTCTTTTCCCACACATGTCATGTGTTTTATAGAAGGTCGACTCCTTTATGATATTCTAGGCAGACCAGGACCAGGTGGGGCCTAGTGTGATTAGATAGACCGAGGTTTATTCTAGTAGCTTATAGACAACAATCTTGTGTTGTACCTTGCAGTTGGATTAGGTGGGGTTTTCAATGGATGAGCTTCAATAAGTGTGTTATAGACTCTTTAATTTTAGTGTACTTTTATTTTTTCTTGCTTTTACTATACTGTTTTTATTTCTATAATACTATAATTTTGGGTTGTAGTGGTATTCAAGCATTTTTCTTTAATTGTTTTTTTTAACTTTATAGCATCATTAGATTGGAGTTGTGTGATTATGTACTTGTTCTTAAGAAATTGCCTCCCATTTGTGGGATATTCCTCCTCAACCCTAGTCTCTAGCCCCTAGCCTATTGGAGGTGAGATTGGGGTAATCACATCATGGGCCCTAGGGGATGAGTCATGACACCAACTGATTTCTTAGGCAATAATAAAATACATTGTGCTTGAACATGTCCACAGGTCAAAGCATTGTAAATAAATAAGAGAGTGATAGAGAACCTGTGACATTCATTCAATTATTTCAATTGATACACATTCGTAATCAAGTCATTGAAACTATGGTAACCAACCCCATATTAACTAATTGGAATTATTTCACATAAATATATTAAATCGATATGTGGGTAGTTGTGTATGTAGTAATTCCCTCCAAAATGGTGTGATGAGACCATCCTCCCATCCTCTCGATAAATGTGATTTCTTACGCGTTGTTGGGTGTGATACCTTAGATTAATTCCTACCATTGGAATCAGGGATCTACATAGTTATGGGTGTGGTAACCATTGGGAGTTTCTAAGGAAGACTAAACAAATGGTAAAATCCGAGGAAAGTGATTGAGAAAGGCCTTAAACCCCTGACAATCGAACAATTGATAAAACACCATTCCATATCATGTTTCCTAATTAAACAAAATGGTAAACCCAATGTGAATTACTTTATCCATTTCATATCTTTCATGGGTCAAAAAAGGATTGATTTTCTAGTTCCTAATAGGCTAGTTTATGTTGTGTTCATTGAAAAACAAAATGGTGAACCCAACATGTTTCCTTTAACCGCACTAAACCTAGTGTAAAATGTAATGAATGCCTCCTTATCTTTTTTTTTGTTAATGTTATTGATCAAACATTAACCCTTATATATGATATTTCACTTATAAGGTGTCCTGATTCTTCCTCAGGACTTCTCAAGGTTCCTTACAATCAAAATGACATCTTCAAATGTGTTAATAGGATTCTTAAATCACTGGGTAAGCTACTATTTTATGGAGGCCTCATCATATGTTATGAATAACACACCTCTCCACATATCAGTTGGTGAATATATTTTACTAGGAATACCACATCAATAGCTCTATTTTAATATTTTAGTCATCTCATGAATGTCTTAGGCAGATGAGTTCCCACTAGTCATATTCCCCACAATATGCCCTGGGAGGGTAAGTGGACCTCGTTTCATCCTTAAACCTCTTAGTGTGCCTATCCCTAGATCACAAAAAATGAATACCTTCCCTACCTTGGGGAGGTTGATAAGAAAAACTGACAGGTCAACCCAATGCAGGAGAGGAGGTTTTCATATATTCCCTAATGAACTATGACCATGATTCTGCAAGGATTTGCGTAGGAGGATTTTCCTACACCAACTATCTGCGTTGGGGATCTCAAAAAGAGATACTACTATGAGTTTGCTAACAATTAAACTCTAGAGTAGGATTATATGCTTACAAACTCAAATTTGTTTAAGACCCACCCATGTATTCTGATTATGGACTACAATCAATCCCAAATAATGACTAACCATGATCCTCTTACATATGTGTTGATTCTATCCCCCAACAAGAAATAAATTGATGCATGAACCACTATGGTTTTGTCTCATCCATAATGTTTTTCGGATTGGATACTCAAGAGGGGGGTGAATTGAGTTCCAATTAAAATTTTATTTTTAAAAGATATGTATTAAAACCCCCCCAATTCGTAAAACAAGTTAAAATATAGTGAATTTATAAAGATTGTAAATGTTCAATCTGTTTCTCAGAGATTTATTACTTCTCATTTAACTTAATCTGGAGATTAAGTTAGATTTTGAAACTAACATACTCTTTCAAAACAATTACAAACACTTTCATGTTCAACTATCTGAGTTTCTCTAAAATAGATTTATATTTAATGTACTTAGAAGCGGAATATTCAAAATAGTTATATCAAAGGAAAAAAGCACAGCAGTTTTAAAATAAGAGGTTCAGTCTCAAGCTGAGACTTAGTCCGCTTAAAAATATTATATAAACTATGATCCAAACCCTAGATCGAGTGTTTTACAACAGTGCTAGGTTTGTTCAGGTCCTCAGACCTCTACCACAATTCTACATGGGAAAACTGAACAACAGCACATAGGCTATCCAGGTCACACTTGACCTCTTCCACAATTCACAGTGGAATACAATAAAGTGTAAAATGTTTTGTGTGAGGATTTAGTATCCTTCAGTTTAGCCTAGGAGTTAGTGTGTGTCTAAATAGACAAAGGCACACCCACTGCTCAAAATGTTAATCAAAGGTTCACTACATAGAACATAAATGGATAATGAGTTTAGAATTCTCTGAGTGATTTCTGATGAGCTCTGGACTCATTTAGATGTTTCAGATGTTATTTGAGTCTATTCTAGTGAGGATGACACAAAACAAAGTGTCGTTGTTCTTCTCAGCTATAGTTATTCAGCCTTTTGCATATGATGTTCAGTAGGCCCAACAAGCCGACTTCTGTGTTTGTTCCAGGTAAAATAACTTCCTGAAGCTCTCTGGTTTTCATAGGTGTTCTTCAAGTTCTTATTTTGTTTCATGGGTCTTCACAAACACGTACGACCTCATCTTATTGTGAGTATATGTTTCTGTATTTTTTTTGTATTGGTATTTCCCTGTTTGCAGATCGATCTTCCTTTATATTCCATAAGATCCAGAAAAGGTAATGATTAATTTTTGACAGGTTCGAGGTACGGTTCCCTGACATCCAACAACCATCATTAACTAATATAAGGTGAATTAAATTAATAAAATATTACCATTGGAATTAAATAAGAGTTAATAAAAATTCAAACGGTTTTCATGACTATGAGTGATTTATGAGATCAGCCGGTCATTTGAATTATCATCGGTATGGGTATGTCATGTGATCAGCATCAGCTTCAGTAGGTCATGTGATCAACATCGGCTTCGGTATGACGTGTGATCAGCATGGGCTTTGGTAGGTCATGTGATCAACATCATCTTAGGTAGGTCATGTGATCAGCATCGGCTTCGGTAGGTCATGTGATCAGCATCAGCTTCGGCAGGTCATGTGATCAGCATCGAATTTGGTAGGTCATGTCATCAGCATCGGCTTTGGTAGTTCATGTGATCATCATCAGATTTGATAGTTCATGTGATCAGCATCGGCTTTGGTAGGCCATGTGATCGGCATCGGCTTGACAGTTTTATCATGGGTGCGACCGTTGTCATTGGTGCGACCATTTTCATCAATGAGGCGGTTGTCATCGGTGCAACCATTGTTATCGGTGCCACCATTTTCATCAGTGTGACCATTGTCATCGGTGCGACAGTTGTCATCGGTGTATTGTTTCTTTAACTATTGGTGACTCAGAAATATAACTAAGGGTGAGTCAAATATATAACTAACAGTTAGTCAAAAATATGAAATTTTCACAATGTGTCTGGGTAATTCAGAATACTTCCAGGTCTATAGTAGAAGATAAATAATCATAGATAAACATATACAGACATGATTAAACATATATAAACACATTTAGAACAGATTGAATAATTGACTAAATTGACATACATAAAAATAATGATTTGTGATTATTAAAATAAATATCACACAGAGGGTTCAAAAATCTCCGCCTTTTTGATATTCACAAATCTATGGCATAAATGAAGAGGGAAGATGATATAACACTCAATATGCTCCCCCTAGGTAAAAAGAATATATTTATAAAGGTAAAAATGTCATCAAAGCATGGAATCAGATCGTAAACAATGTTAGAGTATATCAATATAGCATCATATCTAGCAAACATGACATCATAGCTATGAATAAAACAGTGCTATATGACTATTGGAGCTTATATAATCTATATCATGACATTATAACATAAAACATATTTAAAGCTTATATATTTTTGTCCCCTTTAGATATATATGTATACTATTTCTCCCCCTTTGGGATTATCAAAAAGAAAAAGAGAGAGTATAGAGAGAAAAAAACAATGTTTCATTGAAATAAAATCTAAAAAGATACAAGGAAAAATACACCCTATCAAAAATGATAGAGAAAACTATTTCTTAGGGTGTAGAGGTGCTTTCCCTTTAGTACGGGGAGGATTGGATTGGCCAGAATGAGGTTTGGTGGAAGATTGATCTGGCCGGATGGAGATAGGAGGTATCACAGCTCTGGATGGAAGCATAGTGGGTGCTAAGGTTACTTGCTGGTGGGTAGAAGATCCTCTTGAAGGTGGATGCTAAATGACTGGCCGAATATTGGATTGAGCTTGAGAAACAGATATCTGACCAGGAGCAACACTGGATGGACTGAGGGGCATAGTAGTAGGAAGAACAATTGCCTTTTCTTTCACATGAAGATATGGTTTGAGAAGATTGTTAAAATCCTGAATTACTTCACTACTATATTTCTTGGCCTTCTCAAAATCATCTTTATTCTGCATGAAACTCTCTAGAGTGGGAGTAAACTCTTTCAACTGTTGGAATTTAGCCTTAAAGGCATGAGTGACTGTAGGTAGCCTCAAATTCTCATCCAGGACATTAAATTGATGCTTCAACTCATTCTTGGTATAATTTTTAGAAAAATAGTGATCCACTTTTCATTGATCTCTTTCTGAGCCTTAGTAGCATCAGCCGAATACAGCTTCGCCATCTTGTGATTATGATCACTATCTTATTTCATCTTTTTCAAAGATTCCAAGTCAAGAATCTATCCAAAAGATGCTAAATCATCATTTATAACTTCATTTAAGGAATTAATCTCATGTCTAGTGATCATGGTCACTTTAGAGGATCTAGCCTGAGCAACAATATGAGTTATCTCAGCTTTCAATTTTCTAAAATCATATTTCCTCAGATTTTATATCATGTTTATAAAAACATTCATCATACCAGTGATGGTTGATCTAAATTCTCCTGAAAGAGATACTAAGTCACTGTTCAAATCCTTGAGCACTTGATTTCGAGAGGAAATGTGTCTGCCAATCATCTCAACAGTGTTACACTGGTATGATTTAATAATATTTACCACTCTTTGAGTTATAGCATTCATAGAATCCTTAGATAAATTCACAGGAGTTGGAGAAGGAGCATTAGATAATTACTCTTTCATTGTTTCTCTGACTGCGTGGAGCAACTCAGTTTTAAACTTGGAAAAATCAGATCAAGAAACAGAAGAACCAGGTCTTTCTGCAGTCACTTGCACTTCCTAAGAAACTGGTCTGACCTCAAATGGATGGCTTACTCTTACAATATTCATTTCTTCTTCCTATCCCTCTGAATAATCCAAGCCTAGAACTGAAAAACATGGGTGGTCTTCCCATTCTGATTTCCAAGATATATACTTAGGCTTTACAAAATTAGCTTTACAAGAATTTACTAGAGAGTATTCCCCATCTACATCAATAATAGACTCCACTGTCCTTTCAGCCTCAGGAATAGTTTCATGCTCACCTGATTGTGGTTTTGGATCATCTTGAATCATATCATGACCATTCACGTTTCGAGTACTTGCATCATCATCATTATCATCACCATTACATTATCCGTTATTGTTTACCAAAGTCTCGTTGTTACTAGATTAATACTGGTCAGAATTGGATACTTCAGTGTCAACTTCTTCTTCATCACCTAGAAGGGGTTCTGGCTTAGGTAACATAAAAGGTGGACTTGATGGTACAAATACCATTCTTATTTTTTTAGGACTTACTATTTCAGGGTCACTCCTGTTATCAGGAGGTGAATCAAGTTCCTTTTCTATATCGACATCATCAACAACTTCAGCTTCTCTTGTTTTCTTCCAACTGGACTCTCTAGTTTCCTTGGGAACTTTTGTCTCTTCTTCCTCACCAGAATAGACAACTTCTTCTTCAGGTTTTAAACCTGGATCACTCATTCCCTTTGGTCTCTTAGTGTGGTAGGTAGGATTAAAGGATTCATACAACCTATCTTCATCACCATCCTATGTCTTCTACAATGTATTCCAGTTAATTTTCTCCTTTTTCAGATATCTATTCTAATACAAAAACTACTACTAGATTATATAAACTCATATAAATCTTCAACACAGCCCAAAAACATTATCATGTTACAGATTTTCTTACAATAGAACAAGTTTGTAGCCTTTTTGGATGGCTTTACCATCTCAACAATAGGAACAGTAATGTATCTACATAAGTTGATCATCTCATCATTAAGAAATAAAAACAACAAGAAAACATCTTGATACTTCACAGAAGAAAAATCACCCTTCCCAGGACAGATTTGGAGTTGAATAAAATTAAACAAGATTCTACTTTCTACATCTAACTCAACAGCTGTTAGGAGGAATATTGATAGAGTAATCCTCACATCTTCCTTTATGTGGTACCCCCAAACACTCATCCTATTACTTCGAGGAAAAGGTAATCTTTTTTACCATTGATCACTGAAGATAATCTTGCAGCTTCTTCTCCATCCAATGCAATACTCAAGTTCAAATAAAATTTATGCACTAGCTTTAGGTAGTAGACTCGGTTATTATTAAAAAACCAGTATTTCCATCCTTCAATCTCCAACACTTTAATGAGTGATGAATTAGTTGATAATACCCATTCGGAAATTACTTCCTTTTCTGTAGTGGCCACCCGAGTCTCAAATTTTGGGTTCACAGTCTTTCGAGTCGTGCTACTCAATTCTCTTCAAGCGCGTTTCATAGGTAAGAAGCTTTTAGATTCCTTTTCTTGTCACTTTTTCTTTTCCATTTGGACGTTCGAGATGTTTGAGAGGTTCAAAAGGTATGAGAGTTCAAAAGGTTTGAGAGGTTCGAAAGGTTCGAAAGTTTGGGATTCAGAAAAAAGTGTAGTTTGGTGGGAGATGCAAGTTCAACAGTTCTTAGGAATTGAAATAGCTACATGTCATTAATTTTATCACTTTCGGTTTCAATGTTAAATATAATATTAATTATGTAAAACAATGTCATTTCAATAAACACAAATGGTTTCATCTACTATATAACTCAATCGGTAGCAGAGATCAGTTTCACTGATCGGTTTCATTGATCGGTTTCACTGATTCATTTCACTGATTAGTTTCAATGATCGATTTCACATATCATTTTAACTAATCAGTTTCACATATCGATAATTCGTAACATTTGTTTAATAAAATCTAACCTTTCAGAGCTTATGGGCTTGGTGAAAATATCATCCAATTGATGTACAGAGTTAATAAATTTTAGAGAAATATCACCCTTTTGATAATGATCTCTCAAAAAGTGATGTCAAAAATCAATGTGCTTAGTCCAAGAGTGAGACACAGGATTCTTAGAGATGTTAATTGCACTAGTGTTAAAACAATTTATAGACACATGTCTAAATTGATATCCATAGTCCAATAAAGTGTGTTTCATCCACAGAATCCATGCACAAAAACTACCAGCATCAATGTATACTGCTTCAACAGTACGCAATGCAACAGAGTTCTATTTCTTACTACACTAATATACCAGGGACTTTCCCAAAAGATGACATGTTCCAGATGATCTCTTCCAATCTAACTTGCAACCAGCAAAGTCAGCATCTGAATAACTTATAAAGTTAAAAGATTTCCTTTCGGATAAAACAATCCTAATATAATAGTATGTTTAAGATATTTGAAAATCCTTTTAACAGCAAACAAATGAGATTCATTAGGATTGTTTTGAAATCATACACACATTCATACACTAAACATGATATCTGGTTGACTAGAAATAATCTAAAGTAATCTTCCAATCATACCTCTATAATTGGTTTGATCAAATGGTTTCTCAGTTTCATCTTCATCCAACTTACAGGTGGTACTCATAGGTGTATCACTTCCCTTATTACTATCAAAACCAAAATGTTTTAAAAGATAATTTGTATTTTTACTTTTATTTAAAATAATACCATTTTTATTTTGAAAATTTTGAAATCCAATAAATTACATGGGTTCTCCGATTAAACTCATTTCAGTTTCATTTTTCATAATCTTTGAAATATCATTACATCAAGAATTTTTAGAAGATCCAAAGATAATATCATCAACATGGATTTGTACAATAAAAATATCTTCAGAAATTATTTTAATAAAAAGAGTGGGATATGCATTCATTTGTCAAACCTTTAGAAATATGAAAATTTGTAAGTATCATACCATGCTCTTGGAGCCTGTTTAAACCTTATAAAGCTTTAGAATGTTTAAAACATGATCCTGAAAATGGGGATGTGTAAATCCTGGTGGTTGTTCAAAAAAATATCTTCAATTATAAGACCATTTAGAAATTCACTTTTGACATCCATTTGATATAACTTCAAATTAAGATGAGATGAATGAGAAAATAAGATTATAATGGCTTCTAATCTAGCAACAGGTGAAAAGGTTTCTTCATAGTCTATTACTTCTTTTTTATTGTAACCTTGTGCAACTAATCTAGTTTGTTTCTAAAGATTTTTCCAAATTTGTCAATTTAATTCATAAAAACCCAATTAGCACCTATGGTTAAGGTGTCCTTAGGTCTTTCTACTAATTCCTAGACTTTGTTCCATTAAAATTGATTTAACTCTTCTAGCATAGCCATCAACCAAAATTCATCATTGATTGCATCATTGATATTTTTAGGTTATAGCTGTGAAAGAAAGGCTTGATGTTCAACCTGATTTCTTAGAGAAGATCTAGTTTCTGTTCCTCTATCAAGGTTACCTAAAACTTCATCTAAAGGATGGTTCTTTAAAATACTAGTTGATCTAGTAAAGGTAGGACTATAAATATTAGGTTCTTCTCTAGGTTCAGGTTCTACAGAAGCAGGTTTTGGTGTATTTCTAGATCTGGTTGTCTTTACAACAGGTCCAATATCTTTATCATTAAGATTTAAAATAGACAAGTCTTCTTTAGTATTTTCAACAACAGGTTTAGATTCATGTGGATTAGTTTCATCAAATTTTATTTGAACATATTCTTCCACACATTTGGTTCCCTTATTAAAAACTCTATTAGCTTTTCTAGTAATTGAATATCCTAAAAAGGTTCCTTCATCACTCTTTGATGAAACTTGTCTATATTATCTTTAGTTTTCAGAATATAGACTTTTCAACCATAAACATTGAAATAAATATGTTTATTTTTCTTATTATTCCAAAGCTCATAAGGGGTTTTCATAAGAAAAGGTCTAATCAAGACTCTATTTATAATATAACAAGATTAATTGAAAGCTTCAGCCCAAAAATAAATAGGTAAATCATATTCAATTATCATAGTTATTTCAATTTCCTAAAGGGTTCTATTTCATCCTTCTACTACACCTTTCTATTGAGGTGTCCTAGGGGCAGAAAGGTTGTGATTATAGCCATTATGTGAGCAGTAAGATTCAAACTCATGATTTTCAAACTCGCGACCATGATCAATTCTCTAGGTTTTAATCTTAAGTCCACTAAAGTTTTCTACGGACTTGGAGTATTTAATAAAGTAAGAGAAAGCTTCACTTTTGTGAGATAAAATGTATAACCAAGTATATCTAGAAAATTCATCTATGAGAACATAAACATAGTGCATCTGATTTAAACTAGAAACTCTATAAGGTCCAAAGAAGTCCATGTGAACCAGCTCGAGAGGTTGATAAGGTGAAATTTATTTCTTTCATTTAAAATATACAATATGCTTATTTCCCTTTTAACATGGATTAGAAACTTTATCACCTGGGAATTCACGTGTAGGTAGGTCTCTAACTAAGCTCTTCCTAGTCAGCTTTCTAAGTGAATTTATATTACAGATTCCTAATCATCTTTGCCAAAGCCAGGATTTTTTATGAAAAGAATCTAAACAAGTAATATTCTGCTTAGATAATGAATTCAAATCTACAGCATATGCATTTTAATTTCTGAAGGAAGAAAATACTAAAAAAAATTAGAATTAAAAACATTAAAATAATCATTTTCAAATTTAATATTAAAACCATCATCACAACACTATGAAATACTTAACATGTTATATTTTAATCCATATACAAATAAAACTTTAGATATTAAAATTGAACCTGTGTTACCAATTTGACCTAGGTTGATGATATGTCCCTTGGTGTTATCACCACAGTTGAAATATCCTCCATCAAACTTGATTAAGCTTTTGAAGCATGAAAAGTATCCTATCGTGTGTCTTGAACATCCACTGTCCAAATACCATGTCTTCTTACAAGAACTTTTCAAGCAAGATTCGTACAAAACAATTTTATATAGAAAAAGATTTTGGGACCCAGATTTTCTTAGGTCCAGACAGGTTAGCATGTAAAAATTTCAGTACCCATACTCACCTAATGGGTCTCATATACTTAAAAGAATCAAGAGTTTTTTATAGATAACCCTTTTTTTATCTATAACTATGGGAATAGCTTGTTGAGGCATCTGAATTTTCGGATCTAGGACTAGCAGCATATTGCCCAGATTGAGAAATAAATTTATTTTTTGTAATCTGTCTTTGTACAGGCTGATAACCTAATCTAGTAGTATACTTTGGTGCCACTTATTTTCCTAGAATTTGTGTAAGTATGTCATTTACATTAGTAAATTTTCAAAATCATTCATTTGTTTCTTATTAGAAAATTTCAGTTCATTATTCTCTTTGAGGAGTTGATCATTCTTTTCCTTTTCTACTTCTAATGAAGATTTGATAGTGCTAGTAAATGCATAAAGCTTCTTTAAGTCTTTATACTTATCTTTCAGCTCATTTTATGTATCCTCAAGCATACTATAGTATTCAAATAAATCTTCACTAGACATGTTTTCAGAATCAGAATTATCTCCAGAATAATAATATTTTAAAGCAGGAGTATCCAATGTTACCTCAGATGTGTTTATCATGAAACACATATTATATTTTTGAGATTTTTGATCCAGAGTGGAATCAGAATAACTTGAACTATCTTCTGAATCACTCTATGTTTCATTCATATATTTCTTTTATTTGATGTCCATATAGTCATATTTTTTCTTGTACATTAATTTAGGACAATCAGCTTTCACATGTTCTTTTCTCTTGCATTCGTAGCAGAATTTTTCATCACCCTTATCAGTTTTTTTCCAAGCTTTCTTCCAATGACCTTTGTTGTCATATATTCCCTTACAGTTTTATTTTATGAAAAAATACTTCTTACTATAAAATTTCCTAAATTGTCTGGCTATCTGTGCCATTTAAGCATTGTTGTCGGATGCACTTTCCTCATAGCTTGAGCTATCACATTCACTTTGAAGTCTCGCTTTGTCCTTAAGTTTTGAAGTAGAAGTCTTGAAAGCTATAGGCTTATTCCTTGGTTCATTATCTTCATCCTTTTTTAGTTTAAGTTCTTCCTCATACATCATTAACATACCAATGAGTTCCTTGACAGGCAAAGCACCAATGTCACAAAATTCTCTAATCGAAACTGATGTGCCTCTCCATGTTTTTAAAAAGCATCTGAGTATTCTCAAAATCTACTCCTTAGTTGGAACAACCTTTCCAAGTGAGCTCATTGTATTTACAATTTCGTTTAACCTAAGATACATTTTAGAAATAGGTTCATCAGACTTCATTTTAAAATTATCATATTTAATAGTGTATGTATTCAATCTCATTTCCTTAACATTAGTTGTTCCCTCATGTGAAATAGCTAAAGTATACCATATTTCATAAGAAGTCTTACATGCAGATATTCGATTAAATTATTCACCTA
This sequence comes from Viscum album, assembly GCA_963277665.1. Lineage (NCBI taxonomy): Eukaryota > Viridiplantae > Streptophyta > Magnoliopsida > Santalales > Viscaceae > Viscum > Viscum album. The sequence goes on along the minus strand of OY728163.1, from coordinate 2,005,675,481 downwards.
CTAAAGCACAATACATTGAATTCATTTCTTTACAATTATTTTTGTATGAATCTTTATTAGGTTCATCCCATGTAGTTCAAAAAGTTTCTAGAATCATATATTGATTCTCTATGGTAGTCCAAATGGTAAATCCCATACTCTCTATATGAATTTTCATTTTTATTTTCCATTGGGCATAATTAAAACCATTCAATAAGCTTGGAATGTTAGTAGCTACACGTTCTAATCTATTATCCATAATTATATTTTAACAAATCTATTTAAAGAGATAAAAATTTAGAAATAATAGAAATTTTAAGATCTTTAAGATACAACTAAAATCCCAGTTGAAAACTTTTCACAAACAGAGTAGGTTTGAATACTTCTAAATCATATGATACCAAATAATTTTCAGAGTGGATACTCAAGAGGTGTGGTGAATTGAGTTCCAATTAAAAATTTCGGTTTAAAATAATTGTATTAAAATCCCCCAATTCATAAAAAAAGTTAAACTATAGTGAATTTATAAAGATTTTAAATGTTCAATCCGTTTCTCAAAGATTGATTACTTCTCAGCTAACTTAATATGGAGATAAAGTTATATTTCGAAACTAACTTACCGGTTCACAAAAATTATAGACTCTTTATAGTTCAACTATCAGAGTTACTCTAAAACAGATTTATATTTAAAGTACTTATCAGCGGAATATTCAAAATAGTTTTATCGAAGGCAAAAAGAACAACAGTTTTAAAATAAGAGGTTCAGTCTCAAGCTTATATTAGTCCTCTTAAATAGTTTATATTAACTATGATCCACACCCTGGATTGAGGTTTATTTGATAGTACTCAGACTGTTCAGGTCATCAGACCTCTACCACAGTTCAACGTGGGAAAACTAAACAATATCACAAAGGTGGTACAGGTGACATTTGACCTCTTCCACAATTCATATTGGGATACAATAAGGTGTAAAATGTTTTGTGTGAGGATTTAGTATCCATCAGCTCATCCCAGGAGTTAGTGTGTGTCTAAATAGACAGATTCACACCCACTACTCAAAATGTTAATCAAAGGTTCACTATAGATAAAATAAATGGATAATGAGTTTTGAATGCTCTGAGTTATTTTTGATGAGCTCTGGACTCATTCAGATGTTTCATATGTTATTTGAGTCCTTTCTGGTGAGGAAGACACAAAACAGAGTGTCGTTGTTCTTATCTTCTACTGTTATTTAGCCTTGTGCATATAATGTTCAGTAGGCACAGCAACACAACATCAGTGTTTGTTCCAGGTGAAAGATATTCTTGAATCTCTCTAGTTTTCACATGTGTTCTTCAATTTCTTCATTTGTTTCGTGGGTCTTCACACACACGTATACCCTCATCTTCTTGTGTGTCTCTATCTGTGTATTTTTTTTGTCTAGGTATTTCCTTGTCTACAGATCGATCTTCCTTTTTATTCCTTGAGATCCGGCAAATAGAATGATTACTTTTTAACAGATACAAGATATGGTTCCCTGACATTTAACCACCTACATTAGTTAATAGCAGTTTCATGAAATTAAGAAATATGACCGTTGGAATTAAATAAGAGTTGATAAAAATTAAAATAGTTTTCATGACTATCGGTGATTCATGAGATTGGTAGGTCATTTGAATTTTCATTGGTATCAGTATGTCATGTTATCAGCATCGGCATCGGTAGGAAATGTGATCAACATCAGCTTTGGTAGGTCATTTGATCTGTATCGACTTATGCAGGTCATGTGATCAGCATCGGCTTCTGTAGGTCATGTGATCAACATAAGCTTCAGTAGGTCATGTGATCAGCATCGGCATCGGTAGGTCATGTCATCAGCATCGTCTTCGGTAGGTCATGTGATCAGCATTAGCTTTTATAGGTCATGTGATCAGCATCGGCTTCAGTAGGTCATGTGATCAGATCGTCTTTGGTAGGTCATGTGATCAGCATTTTCTTGATAGTTGTATCATCGGTTTGACCGTTTTCATCGGTGTGATCATTGTAATTAGTGAGACCGTTGTCAACAGTGTGATCGCTGTCATCCGTGCGACCGTTGTCATCGGTGCGACTATTGTCATCGGTACGACCGTTGTCATCGGTGTCTCATTCCATTAACTATCTATGACTCAAGAATATAACTAATGCTGTGTCAGAAATATAACTAAGGGTGAGTCAAAAATATAACTAACGGTGAGTCAGAAATATGAAATTCTTACAAAGTGTTTGTGTAATTCAGAATACTTGTAGGTCAATATTAGACCATAAATAATCAAATATAATCATATGCAGACATGATTAAACATATATAAACACATATAGAATATATTGAATAATTGACTAAATTGACATATATAAAAACAATTATTATTGAGTATTAAAATAACTATCACAGAGAGGGTTCAACACATAACACGCCTTTTCCTTCATGAAGGGTGATCATTATCCATTCTGCATGTCATTAAACATCATGGTCTTTCTAGAACAATGTATGGATTGAATATCATACAAATGATAAAGGTACTTACGATTAGATCATATACCCAAGCCCAACCACCTATATTCACGTAATGAATGGGTGTTCTTGAAATACATATGACATGATTCTCATTTTTAATGAGATACATTGGTACGCCTTAATCCAATAACTTGGTCTATCGACCACATGATACAAAAAGTACCATTAATTTCCCAATTTCCGCAGCATGGTGAGTTGAAACCTTACTATTCATCATTTTCCACACCGACCAAAGTTCACATGAGATTAGAAATTGAAATAGGAGATTCACGATGAGAAAAATGAATGAATTCACATGATAGATTCATTTAGATACTGAATGTAAGACCATAAAAATCACACAATGATTTTTTTAACATGGGGTTAAACTGTATGGTTAATGTACTTTACATATGACATAAAACTGATTGGTTATTGAAGAATTACATGTGGATTGATTCCTACTATCAAATGATATGTAGTAATTTTAGATCTCAAATCTTCGGTGCATCTACAATAATCAATGAAAACAATTCCTACCTCTTCGAAAGGTCCAAACCCATGAAGATATAGTTTATCAGTCTAGAACTACATGTGACTTGATTATTATCCCCATAGGATTCATAGTGATGCATGTATTTCCATATATGGTCCCAATCACAATAGATAAGTATAAGAGTTCCCCATCTTTGAATATGGGTAATACCTTCATAGTGAATTACCTTAAAACTATGTATGCATGGATTCCTACAACCATGGAATAGGTAGTGACTCCCACAATTCCATTCATGGGCCCAACCACAATATTAAAATTTTACATTGGAGGACTCACATTCTCACTAAATAAAGTTAAATTGCATGGCCCTTCATAAATTTTTTTGGTTTGATTATTATTTCTATGAGATATATAATAAGACCCGAACTACCACCCTTGGGCCCAAACACAATATATTTATTCATTAACATCAATTTATATAATCCTCACCTCATGATGTTAATATAAATGGGACTTCAAAACTATGTGTGGCATGATTCAAGACATCGTGATATATATAGTGACACCTTGATCTTTAATCTTGGGACTTTCTACTACATCTAATGGAAAAAAGTCACCCCAATTGAATAATGTCTCGAGTCAAACAAGTTCACTCTGCATATGTATGAGTTATATCAATGCATGTCCATCTTGAACATATAATATTCTTTGTAAATTTTTTACATCAATTCCCACATCATTACCACATGAAAATAAACTAAATAGGATTATGTCTTTACAACATGACAAAAAATTGTATATAAGAAAGTCCTTACCACATGAAAGTAAACCGAAAGGTGAATGTCTTGGTCACATGACATTAAACTACACAAAAAATATTTCCTTACAACATGATGTTAAATTGAATGGAATAATGTACACCACCACTACATAACATAAAATTGTCTAAGGCATCACTCATCATCATCTTTTATAAATGGACCACAAGGGCCTTAACCTAATCAACCAGAGTATGGGGTTCTTTCTCTATCTTTAAAATCAATTCATCCCACATACCAAATGTCATGTCTTAATCCCCTCAATCCCCCATAAACCTTTCATATCCCTTGTAATGGAAATGATATATCTCTATTTGGCCGTGATATCAATGAATAAGGGCTTAGATCAACTATTAGGGAAATAATGGCCTAATATAAAGGGATTTAAAATTCTTGTGATCATGACTACATCATTGTAGAACCTAACACCTCATCCTATTTTGTGTCATCCCTTGAATGATTGTACCATTTCATTACTCAGGACCCAAGGACCTCGAGATATGATTTATAAAACCTACATCTCCTACTCAAAAGAATGTTTGAGGTAATATTGGCTCTAGGTATCCTAATTTTCCTCTTGTATAACATCCCTTAAATTAGTTCTATAAGTGCCATGACCAAAAACAACCTACGCATCAGTCAAATATGTGAAACATTAAAATCAAGACTATGATGGTACAAATTAATACACCTTATACTACTAGTGAAAGACACAAAAAACATGTGAGGTTGAAAACCCCCAATGGAATATAGAGAAAAATTCAATTAGAGTAATGGATTTACACATCTAATTATCAGGATAACATGTTAACTATGCGATGGTACATCTTTTAGGGTTCTCCAACCCTCCTTGAATCATACATATTCCATAAATAAAACTTCATGAATCAATGTTCTTTGGGATATTGGAAAAAATTCATAGCCCTTGGAAAGGAAAATATTTCCGTCTTCTTGGCCATTATATTGATGTCGAAGGTCTTAGACTCACCAACCATAGACATATTTTTCCAATATAAATGGGATTAAAATTCTTGTGAGCATGACATCACTATAGTGGAACCCAGAACCTCATTTTATTTTTGGTCATCCATAGTATGAATGTACCATATCATTAACACCAAGACAAGCATTCGGTACCATTATCTACAATCTATATACCAAAATATTCAAGAGTATTTGACACCATCAATATTACGTCACCGTGTTTTGTACCCATTATCAAATAAGGAATGGAATACTTCATTCCCAAAAATTTCATTGCCCACACCTCAGGATTTGAAACCAAAGGGCATATAGCTAGAGCTTCACAATCAAGAGATAAATTGCCCAAGTGTGTCAAAGACCTTACTGTATATCTTTACTTCCATACCCAATATCATTGGTTAGATGCTTGAGTGTTCATAAATAGTTTATATAACTTGGAAAGAAATATATATATATATATATATATATTAGTATTTCCATGATATTGATGCATAAAGGCTTAGACCCACAAATCAATGATATCATAGCTCTGTCATGAGCTCTTTATAGTCTTTGTGATCCTTGGAAACACTGTGGTGGAACATAATGTCACAGAGTGTTATAAGACATACTTAGTATTTCTGTACCATCCTAGATTTAGAGACACATGATTTTTGGTAATGACTTATATTACCCACATTCCAGTTATCTAGGCAGACCTAGCATACCTAATATTTCTCCATCAACCCATTTTACATCCATTAATATTCCATAACCATTGGAAAAGAGTAGAGATCAGTTTTTATTAGTTATTATGTTGATTCATAATGATTTTACCCACCAACTAAAGGAATATTCCCCTTGAAAAAAAGTTACACCAATCCTCCTCAGCCCCAGTAACACCACAATAGAGCTTGGCACTCTATAGTGTTTTGATCCATCCATGGTCTGTCTACCCCATATTCTGTAAACAAAAAAGGTATGTGACAAAGGAACCTAAAATACACCACAAATAAGGTTCGAGCTAAATGAAACTAAATTACATCACAACAATTCTATGAGCTTAAATACCCTGAAATACATCACACAAAATGTCCACTCTAGAATACCATAAACTACATAAAACCAAAGGTACATGCTAAAATGCCCTAAACAACTACACAACAATTTTATAATATAGAAAATCATAAACTACATTAGAAAAAATTTCTGAGATAAAATAACCTAAACTACCAAAAAAAGGTCTGAGCTCAAAGACCCTAAACTATAGTTCATAAAAGGTCAGAGATAAAAGGACCTAAACTACAACATGAAAATAGTTCAAGCTAAAATAACCTCGAATATAGTGATTAAATGGTCCGAGCTAAAAGACACTAAACTACATAAGAATTGTATGATGTAAATAAATTTAACTACATAACATTTATGTCATAGCTAACATGACCTTAAAATGGTCAACCAAAATAGGCATAATTATCACTAGGTTGAAAACCACATAAGGGAATCTAGGGAAAAAATTTGGGTATCTACTCACTTGATATGCACATTGTGTGATCCAAAAAAATATTGAGCATTTTTAAAATGGAAGTGTAACACAAACATTCCATGTTCAAAACCTATATGATGGTGACTAGATCAAAATCCAATTCCATGCCCACCATGTATTTCTCCATATGAATATTAGGAAAAGATAGGGGAAAAAAATAAAAATACACAAACTTTGAGTGGCTCACCATATGGACTTATCAAAAATTGAATTATTCTGACTATGTCCCTTGAATTTTGAAGATGTTAGAGAATAAAAACTTCAAGAAGGATACTATGCACAAATAATAATTATAAAAATAGACAATCTTAGGACTAATGGATTAAGTGTATTGATGACGAACATCATGTTAATGGGAATTCATTGTCATTTATCAAATATTAACATGTTGTAATTCAAGAATTCAAATCCAATATATTGGATATGTTTGGTATTACCCATAAAGCATGGGAATCATAGATGATCTAAGTGACATCTATACTAGAACATGGATTTATACTCATTATTACATAAAACAATTATACCCCCACCCTCTTACATATGAGATAGATCTATGTAATGAAATTCATCATAAATTTCTTTGTCTATGAACTTATGTTCCCTATGCATGTGTTTTATCTTAATATTTGTATATTTCATAATTATGTAGGTCTTGATTCCCATCATCATGGGATATGTAGAGAAATCCAAGTACCTTACTTAAATTCAACCACAAGTTCCATTGTAATAGATCCTTATTTAATTATGGAATTCATACACATTCAAACTTTAGAGTATCCATGCCCAAAACCAAATACACTTCCTACCTCCAATTTAGAAACACACATGTGGTCAGAAATCCCCTATGGATAAAACCTCGAATTCCTCTGTGACATACTCAGGGAAAATCATCTCATGGGACTTAATATCATGGATCATTAGATATTTATATATATAGAAATTTGGTATCGGTTTTTATTACAATCATATTCTTTTAATTCTGAAGCAATGTAATTCAAATGGGGGGAAATATTTGGCACTCATAATTTTTCATCTTTCACATTTCTGTCAAAGATTCAAGAAATGTAAAGAACATGAAAAAATAATTGAATTAATTTTTCTAAAGAACATAGAAATTTCATACATGAAGGATTTGGTTTAAGGGAATATATATGTGTGGCTTAATATTTTTTATTATAATATATTTTATGTTATATAATGGGATGTATCTAAAAATATTCCACACCACCATCTAGCCATACCGGGGCTCGACTATAGGCACATGTGGGAAAAGTTTATGCCACACATAGTGGGAGCCATCCTTGGCCAACCAGTGGACAATAGAAGTCATATCACAAAAAGGAAGAGAACATGATCATGTATAGAACCCGTGTTGTGAGAGGTCGAAGCTACGAATAGCATGGGCACAAATCCCATATATCTAAATCCCAGGTGTAGGTGTTGTAGTTCGTAAAACTATGGAATCCCACTATGGGAACAACATATTAGTTTTTCATAATTTCTTATATACTGAATGCATGTGCTAGTTATACATCTATGTGGGATTACATTTTATTGTGTATTGTTCTTGAGAATCAAATCCTGACCATCTAATCATGACATCCACTGATCTCTGTCATTCTCTTTAGTCCTGTGGATCACAAGATAAAATTTCAGTTAATCCTGGATGTCTAATGTAATCATGTGCATCACAAGATTAAAATGAGCCATTCTAACACAACTCAAATTCAAAAGAATCATCCATAATTCAAGGAAAAAGATAATTATTTTCATCCTGATGACAACCTATTCATCTGCGCTAACAACAAAATTGCAACCACGAGGGATCCATATGAAGCCTGAATCAAATCATAATAAGACATACATATTTATTTTTCATGAAATGGTGCATCCCTACGATCCAGTAACAAATACTAATGGCATGTCATGTGATCTCCCACAAATTCTTGAATCCATCACACGATCATCCTTTGATCATGTGATCTGATTGAATACAATCAAAGTGTTTATCCCGGGAAGTTAACAACTGCAAAACCTTGTTCTATAAAATGATTTTATTACTAATTAATTTGGATTTATTTGACTAGTTGACATAACAAAAGAAACCCAGGGGATTGATGATCACACAGAGCCTCCTCACATCAATGTCAATTAGATTAGTAAATTTATAAACCACCTCAATAAATTCACATGGAATACTCCCCATGTAAAGTGTTACCTCCTTTGGAGAAACATGGAATATAAATACCTTTCCCTAATCAGAAAATAACATAAAATATTATGTAGGGAGAGGAGATGGTGTAGTGAATAACAAGGATGCTGGAGGAGTAGAGAGTGTCGATGATCATCCTTATAGAACCCCTCAGTAGATTGTGAGAACCTACTACATGGTGCTTTGAAGATTATGTGATAACATGAAGAACTGAGAATCATGTGATTCCTAGTTTAAATGAGGTTTTCATGCAATAACATGATACAAGATTGGTTCATGGATCAACCAATAAATATGTTTGTCCATTATGGGAGTCCCTCCTTCGATACTGTGATTCTGTGTGGACCTTCTTTTCATTGTACTTGTAGGAGATCTAAAAATAAAAAACATTCTAAAGTCAGAAGAGATAATCACAAAACCCCATAAAGTTTATGACACTATAGATGGTTTTTATGGTTTGAATATTTTTATCTTATAGGAATTCCTTTATTGGAATCCTTCAATCAAGAAAATCCTATGATTGTATCTTCATGAATATAACATTGGACATGTCAGTTCTCAGTTATGAAGCATCATGAGTCCTTGTCCATGAAATCAGATCATTATTTGATGTTTGTCTTGTGACTTCATAAACCCTCAATCTAGTGATGCTTGAACAAAGCATCAAAGTCAATGGCTTTAGTAATAAATGAATCGTGACTCCCTGGTCATGTGGAGGAAGTATATAGGATGTTAACCCCATAACTCATGATGGATAAACATTCCTCAACCAAGATCCCTCGAATAAGTGTGCAGCATCAACATGTATCCTCAGCACACATTGTTGGAGTCCCTTGTATGACTCTATAGAGGTCATGTGGTTTCATGGTGATCATACAACCATTTTCATAGAGTACGTGATCTTTATGATGATCACCCTACATGTCATGTAATCCTCACCGAGAAATATACACTATCACTTAAGGATGTTGTGGTTTTCATATTAATCCCCCCTCACATAGGTATAGAACTAATAGAGTTAATGTGTATTGTAGACATATGTACATCACGATGTGTCATGAAGAACCCCACTGACATACAAATTTTCCAATGGGGAAACCTTCATTTGATTGAATTTGATATGGTCTCCCATGATTTTAATGTCTTTGGGATGTCCATGGGCATGTTCGAAGAACCCCTCACGAGACCCATTTAAGTTCATACGATTCACATGAATAATGGAGATTTATTAGGCTCCCTAATATGGATATTCCATAGGCTATATATGGCCTCAACCCGGAGGATAATTCATGAGAAAAATATTCTATGGCCATGAATCTATCTTCCTAGGAATATTTTTATATATGTAAACATAGATAATTACCCTTGTGTACAAGCACGGGTGACAACAAAACAAACACAGTGTCCTAAAAAAATCCATGAGAACCAAATGTAACTCCCTAAGAGTCATTGGGTATAAAACCCTAAGTGACAACATACCTTTGGAAAGTAGTAACACCCCAGTTTATAGATTTGGGAGCCATTGTAATTTTTTAAGGAAGAAAAAAAAATGGTATAAATTGATGTGATTGATTTATCATGGCCTTGAACCCCCCCCCCATTGAACCATCATGCGAAACGCATTCTATGTACGATTTACCCACAAAACCACATACTATCTAAAATTTAACTACATAAGTATCTTTCGGTAGATCCTTGGGATCTTGATCAAAATATTCTCCATCAGAAAGGTTATATACTCATAATAATTCTTGGTTTGGAATTAATATACATTTATTTATATATTGTTGACAGGAAAGTAACAACATTTCTTCCCATGTGTACTGCACATTCTTTTATTGTCCACTATCTCATGTGGTGCGATGGTTCTTGTTGGGATAATGATTACATCCTAAATATCCTATAAATTTTAACTAGTTTTGGAATCATTAGGTACCAGCCTTTATCTTTATATAAATAGTTATGATGATGTCGTATCCCTGTACTTAGATCATTACAAGGTGATAAAGTCAAAGATTCAGAGGGAATTAATTTGATAACTAGTTGATTCAACCATAAAATGATGATAACATTCCTATTATCAACTATATTCAAGATCATTATATCATTAAACATTTATTTAATCCCATATGGCACCTTTTACATTCCGCATATTTTTATAGAGTGGTGGAATGACCTACCTTGGACATCATAGAATTTTCCAGTGGATCATACCAATCATCAATCATCATTTATAGTAGATCATTAATTATAATGAATTTATATATCAAGTGACCCAACAAAGATATGTTAATGGTGTTAATATGGGTGATAATTATATGTTACATCCTCTATATTTATGATTTCTACGAATTTAATCTTGTTTTACTTTAATTTATAGATGAATTACTCAAGAGATTAATCATTATGAAAGTAATAATATTTATTCTTCAAATATTTAATGTCAAATAACTTCAACGTATTAATATTGAGTGTGATAGAATCTTTATCTTTTTTCCATAACATTATTATTTATAATGTTGGGTTTTGAAGATACATTTCCTTGGTTAATTAAATAACATCCCCAATATTCTATGATATAGTCACAATCTCTCAGAACCCACCAACATACAATATGGGTGATAATGGATGATAAATGATCTTATAGGTTCTCTAAATAGATCTATATAATTGTTCTTGGGACAAAATATTTTTTCAATGAGTATATAAGTCCCTTACTCATTTCAATGAAAATTTTGAACTCTCTCTTTATCTCAGTGATTTCGATTTTAGAGTTCAATAATTATAAATTTCTTTATAATACAGCTAAATTGGTAGACGAATTGCAGACGGATATCATCTATTCTTTTAATAAAACCATATAAAAGTATATTATTCCAAATAATTATTGGAACATCTATGGGTTTATACATTATTTTGTCTTTTTATATTATTTTTGTTTTAGAGTTTCCAAAAATGGGATATAATTGAAATCAAATGGGTGAGATGCTTCTTTGGATCTCTCCTTTTATCAAATGTCGAGAAGTTGGGATTCCTAAAATTGGGTAGAGGATGAGTCAAAACCAACCACAGAGGAAATGGATTCTTCTCTAGTTGTATCTGTTCATATTATCCATGTATAGAATCCAAACAATAATTATAACCATCCTATAATTACTTGGATACCAACAACCTAGTTAGCCTTGGGTGACTTTCTTAAATAGGAATTTAATGACATCATAATGGTGGAAATTATAAATAATTTATTGATGTTGTAGTAAAATGGGTCAACTGATGTGATCTCAACATAATGTGGGTGTTTCATCAATTCTTTTATGGATCCTATAATCTACTCCCATTGAATAGGTTTAGTTGAATGGTGTATGAATGTTTTAGTGTGATGATTATAATATGTTTTTGAGAAATGTAGTGTTTTTTATGGAATATTATCTTTCTAGTCATTGAACTACAAAATTTATTATTATTTTGAGATAATCTCATCATCTTAAAGTGGTTAGTAAGCTTTTGAATATTCGCAAAAAAAAATTTTATAAGTACTATCATTTTGACCATAAGTCCCTATAAATGTCTCTTTTTTATGTTCATTGATTGTATCATGGTTTATAGTAATAGTTGGTCTAATGGAGATGAAATTTAATAATTTAAAACCTGTAATAGGAAATAAAAATTTTATTTATAGGTATTATATCCTTTATATGGTTATATTTATTCTTAATTGATGATTCTAGAGATAATGGTCTGGGTAAAAATTCACCCAATACTATGGGTTCGGGTATCCCATGGAACTTAGTTTTTTTCATTTATAGATTTATAGGGTTTTTTGCCCATATTTTTATATGATACGAATGTGGATTAATGGAATAGAAAGGAACTCAATGGGTTTAATTATCTACCACATTGGTAATAGTTATTTTGATATACCCCCATGGATGATTTTGATGATGTCTAAAACACATGTATAATACTGATTTGGAATTTTTCCCTAGCCACTAATGGAATATACTGATAGGCCTCAAGGGTGTTTTCAATGATATGGAAATATTTATCCATTCAACTTATATTGGTTTTATTCCCCATATGGTTCTCTTTAATGGATCCGTAGTCTTGATTATTTTGTCTACCATAATATCCGCTATATATTCTTATAGAATTGAGTTCACACACTGTTGAAGATGACTACTGTGAATAGGATCCCTCCTAGAAAGATCATATTTGGTTTTATGTATGGGGAAGAAATACCAACTCAATCTTCCTAATATAAGTATGTTTGTAATTTCCTTACATTGAGGATATACTTCAAAATAAATTGTATGTAAAAACAAGTTCCACTTTCTTATTCACATATCATCATTAATATGGTGGTTATTGTTGATTCATTTATGGGAGGAACTCAAAATCAACATTTATATTTGAGATAAAGCTATTGAAATTGTAATCCAACAATAGGGTGTTCACCAACTTGAGATGGACGTGTTGGTTAGTGATAATAGAAGACAGTTCCTCATATTTTAGGATGATATAAAATGAATAGTAAAATATGATTGATGTTCCATAAAATGGTTGTTTGGAAGTATTTTTGTTGTTTGGTTTCCTCTAAGATAGATAATATCTCATAGTATGTTCATCATAGATTATATTTATATTTTGAAGGAGAAAAAACCCATTAGTGCAGTATAATGATACACAGTCAATAAAAATCATTACTAAGTAAGGATTCATGTGCCGTTTACTATTATTTCATAAAGTTCTCCCACAACCATGTATTTTATGTTGATCTAGATATTATTTCTAAATGAAAGTGGTCATTGGTACTTTCTTAATGATGACTTGGGTTGCACATTGTTCATGAGGATAGTAGGTAGATCATATCATTCCCCATTCAATGGAAAACTATTTCCTACTTCAATACTCTATTAATGATTGAAAAACAATATTAATTTTAAAGATAACTATGCATGGGATTAATATTTTATCTCATTTGAACTATGTATGTTGTTACATTGTATCTTATAACTATAAAAGTAGTCATTTTAATTTTATTTCATTCTAATATAAATTGGGGTCTTATGAAAGAAGGAAGCAGTTGTTGTGATTTTGAGATCAGGAACATGAGAGGGGTTTCCTATATATTTATATGAATAGAATTTTAACCCTTATAGTTTAATTCCACTTAAATGTAATATATAATCTATTTTATGTTCATTTTATGAGGACTATAGTGGTTTCTTTTAAGATAATTCATCTAGGACCAATTCTAATAATTTTATTATATGAGGAGTGGAATATTTTGTGAAAAGTACATTTCAATAGTTTGTGTAGGAATTAATCATTAAATACTATTCTTAGACCATCATATATGTTAGTGACTATATTATTGATGTTATGGTTGATGATGAGAAATAGTAAGAGTCTACTTTATCTTCCACATATCTGGAAATGAGGGCATCTTATGCTCACCACATATGATAGGTTAATCTCATCACATAATGAAGAATGGTATATCATATTAATGCAACATTGGTCACATTATACTCGTCGTATAATGTAATACAGTTTTATTATGTGAGTCACATAATAATTTTATCAAATTTTGGGACATACTACCTCTTAAGGGGGATATGAGATAGTTATGGTGATGGGATTAAACATCGTGGAGGTGTCTTATATATGCAATCAGAATTGGACTAAAAACCCATGAAGTGATAGTGAAATGTTCTAGGTTCTTATATTAGTACTAGTATTTTCATTTTATTATCATGTTCGAAGTGTTGTATACTTTATATTTTAAGGTCATGTATCTATAACTACTTGGAAAAGGGGCCTATAAAATGTTGGTGTGGTTCTTTCACAAGAGCATCCCCTTCTGGTCCATTATTTTTTTATTAATTAATCTGGGTAATGAATAGATGGTGATTATACCTATTAGGAGGTCAATATGTGCACACCCACCTTCTATAATTTGGTAACTGGAAAATGATTGAAGACTGGGGTCCTATGGGATATGTCCTATTGAGGATAGACTAAGGAATAAACCTAGTAGGAGATCCTATATATGGATTCCAACCCCATTATCTTTTCGAAAAAAGATGAGGAATGAAGACTTTGAAATTTATTCATATCGCTTAGTATCAGTCCCATATATGGTTTTCTACCCCCCCCCCCAATTTCTTGGAAACTAGAAATGGAATAAAGACTATAATGTGGTTTCTTACACCTAGTAGACGTCCCATTTATGATTTTCTACCCCATAGTCCAATGGTAACTAGATAAGGATGGATGACTGAAAATTTTCGGTCTTACACCTAGTAAAAATCCCATGTATGGTTAATGACCCCGTATTTTGGTAATTATATTAGGAACACAAAATCAAAAAGTAAATCATTATTACCAGTGTGAGGCCAATCTATGGGGTTTTAAATACTATATAATGGTAACTTTAAGAGTATGGAATACTAATACTGTTAGGAATTACACCTAATAGATAACCATATACAATTTTTTACCCCCTATATGTTGGTAACTAGATGCAAATGTAAGATGGAAACTGTTGGGGATTAGACCTGGTAGGAGCCCCATATTTGTTAATCCACCCATATCTAGTAGAAACCTAATGAGAGAGGAATCCTAGAATTGTTTGGGATTACCCCTATTATGAGGTTAATTTATATTAATATACCCCCTTTTATAAAGTTAAATACACAAAGGGGGAATAATAAAATGGTTTGGGATAGCTAGATATGGTTTTCTACCCCTGTTTTTTTTGCTAACTAGATGAAACAATATGGCTGTAAAGGTTAATGGTGACATCTTGTTTAATAGATATATATGGATATTTTTGGATTGTGATCCAAGTGAATGTAGGTATTGGTAAACCCTAAGAAATATATCTAATATTGATATATAAGGAAATATAAATGAGAATATTGATTATAAGAACATTATAAAACAAAGAGTTCACCTCCATGCATATGTGGTGGGTTTGGCTGCATTTGTTCTTATGTAGGAATGATAGGAAACTCGATCCATTTTTAGGGGACTACAGTGATGTGAACCCTAGTATATGACTTGGGTGATATGGTACCCTAGTAATGGTTGACCGAGTGAATTAGAAACCAATTATGGATAACTGAATATAGGGACACCTATATCTAATTCTTGGGAGAAGGAGTGCTCCTGTAACGGACCATGGGTAAATACGATGCATAGGTGTTTGGTGCTTGACTGTTTGGGAACTCCTACACTTCGATATTCATGATTCCATGTAATCAGGTTTTCTAAAACATAATTATTTCTAGTAATAACGCTCTTGAAATATTGGTATTGGTTCTTAGTTGGGCTTGTACTCAGATAGTTTCATCACCCAAGAATAAGTGTCCTAGATTAAGATCCCATGTGGCCCAACACATATGGAATGCCTCCAACTTGGATGGCATGGGATAAAACCAATTTATTTTTCCCCTGGTGGTTTTTATTTTAAAATAAACTAGAGGAGGATTCCTATAGTCTAGTGATTCAATGCTTGGATCATATGGTTGTACACATAGTACACTATTTGGTAGTGAAAAAAATTAGAGGAAAATGGTTTATTTTAACGTCATCCCAGACATGGGAATCAGGTTATATTGTTGATTACCTCAAGTGCCTAGGAATTTATATGTTAATGCATTGCTACGTTTGGGAATATTCATGAAGGTTCATTACAGATCATGGTAGTAGGGTACATAGAGAATGGTGCATTGAGATATAAACATTGAGCTGGGTGACTAAGCACGGAACACAAGGATTATCACCCATGTAGGGAATGTGAGGTTAGGTCATGTGATGCCTAGTTAAATCTTGGATTATATCAATAATAATATTCCAATTCAAATTTTTATAAATTTGGTCTCAATGGTCCACTATAACTCCACAAGTAGTCAAATTAAAGCCTGTGAAATGAACTATAACCCAGCTATGGGTTCCCATATAATTTTTATTTTGATTCCAAAAAATATCCAAATTTCCTTCATTATTGTCATTAGAGTATCAAAAACCTATTTTATTACTAATAGATGAAATAAAAAGACTACATTTAGTTGGAGGTTCTCACCACCATGTCATCAAAGTGGAAAAAATTGTAGGGTATCAAGTAATCATTATATGAGTGGTCATGTAACTCATGGATATCCAAATTGTGTCTTCCTCGGGGTAAAATATACTTTTCTTCGTGCACTTTAATTTTTTTAAGGATGACCATATCATGGATTACATAGCATAGTGTGTGGTACACATTTTTTTGATACAAATAGAGTATAAATGAATGAGAAGATTTTTTATTCTCTAAAGTATAATAAGTAGTGGTGATAATCCAAGGTTCCAAACCTCTGGTTCAATTACATTTATCTCCAATATAGATCCACACTTCTCATGTAAGACTATATGGAAAATGGATCCCCCCAAAAACCCAAGTTCCATTTGAAGTGTGTGATATAGGTTAAATAAATATGAGTAAAATTTATCAATTATTTAATTATTTTTAAAAAATGTATTCCTCTCACACCATAACATTTCAAAAACTCTCTAAAATTATAAAAATATGATCATTTTTTGTGAACTCAATTACACGATCAAGGTCATAGAAAATTTTCCTATCATACATTTAGATGAAGGTAAATTTAATGTTTTTTAATAAAAAATTATATATCTTTTAAAATATTAAAGATAAAGATCAATCAAACCTCTAAATCACTTAATTCAAATTCAAATGAGTTATAATAAACCCACCAAATCCAATTGAGTCTTCACAATATGATCATGGGAAAAAGAATTCCATGGTGAGGAGTCATATCATTACATTATCCACAACATTAAACTATTCATACTCAAAATAAAATATACTAGTGAAATCCCCATAAACACATCATCAATATTTTACCTTAGAATTAGGTGACCTCTGATTAATTTTTAACCAAATGGAATAATGATAAGAAGGATCTTTGATCAAAACCACTGCCAAATCTACCCCCTATCTCAACAAACCCTAATAAAATTACTTCTCTCTGCATTAGTAAACCTAGAAAAAATCCTTTCTAAGAAATTATAATGTCCAAATAGGATTGATATAAAAACACTTTCTAAAAAAGAATCCCATAATGGGTCTTTCTTATCACATGGGTTAGTCACGTAGATACTCTTAATCATATAACTATAATAATCCCCTAAAACTACTACTTATATGTCTATATTTATGATTTTAATGATATGATCACCTGAATGTGTGATTCTCTCATAACAAACATTTTTATAACCCATAAAACTTAACACCCATTACTTGGAAGATAGTTAATAATTTGACCTTCAAGTAAAGGCTCAAGGTTCCTTTAATAATACATTTCAATGGAGCCAATATCATTATCCAAAAACTCTTATAAATATTCATAGTACATAATTATTAATGATATTGATGATTTCTAGGTCATATTGTTAAATAATATAAATAATATAAGGCTTGTTGAACACCTAACAATATAAAAATTGATGAAAAATATAATCTCTAATTAAAATTACACAATATCTGAACTGTTCATCAGTACTATTTGAGTTAACCTTTTAATGAATTACTTTAAACTTGTATCCTCTTTCAAAACCCTAGTAAATGGTTATCTATAGGTGCCTTTGTGGGCTAATCCTAAAATAAAAAGTGTATTTAATACCTTTGTAACAAAAAAATTGATAAAATGGAAGAAACCTTATAATATTATATTTCTAGATGGGGATTATTTACTTCATAATCATATACATGTAATTGATTTATTTAATCAATGTATCTTTACTACCATATTAAAAATGCATTTCCCAATATAATAAAATATAACTTGAGACACTCATAGTCGTACATCCACTATAGAAAATTGGCACACCCTATCTTTAAATTCCCATTAATGAGAAAACACTTTCTACCACTCTTTTGCACTTTCGTAACACTAATTTTCAATGACCATGATCTCATAGAAACATCAACTACATTGTAGAAAGTTCATCAGGACCCATGACACCACATATATAGGGTATTGTCCTATCTACAAATAAATTACATAAAATATACCAATCGAGACACTAGAATATCACCTGGATAGAGAAAAGTGAAAATAATGATGCCATATAAACACCTATTATTAATCTTTGTATAATCCCTATACCAATCTACATAGTAAATTTTTAGAAATTACACATATAAAAAACAAAATATAGTATCATTATAAATGAGAACTATATAAATAAATAATCTTATATAGTCCACTCATCTTAAATAGAGATTAAATTCACTATTTACATTCATTTATAGATTTATACAAATTTTTTTATTTATGACATGTTCTCTTACAACAATGGTTCCATGAAAGAACATTGATCATGAATAGTTATGTGTTATGTACCCACAATGATCCCATGACACAAATTTGATAAATTAGATCCAATAACCTCAAAACACCCAATTTGGGAAATCTAATTGATTTAATCCCAATGGTATAACTACTCAATTCAATCAAAAGTCTATAGTGTTTCAAATTACATTCAAGAATGGTTTAAAATTTTTTAATCAACTCTAAACACTATAAAAATGAAATTAGAAAACGAAAATTAATTTTTATATATACCCAATGAGAATCTATTCTACCACATTTCGAGAATAACATATGAGTTTTTTTTGGATTGGATATAATTATTTATCCAGATTTATGTCATTGTGTACCAATTTTTCCCATCTCAACTCTCCATTTTAACCAGTGATGTCTAACTCAAAACATAAATCATGGAAATAAATATCCTATATTTCCTAAATAGTACCTTGATCTTTATCTTCTATAAGTTAATGAGGTGATTAATAGTTCTACATCAAGTCTAACTCATGCATACTGATCGCTGATTCAATCAAATCAATTATAAAATCATGAAATCATATCCTCAATCTTTATGATTTATGATGACCACTTTATAGTCCCATTTCACATAATAAGGTCTCATTCATCTATCCTAGATATGTTTCATACTTAATAATACATTATCTATTAAATCCTTTAAAAATTTCTATAATTTAACCACATATATATTAGATACTTTTATTGAGACTTGCTTTTAAAAATCCAAATAAAATTTTCAAATGTGCCTAACTCCACACTATATCATATTTCCCTATTTACAATCTATCATGCCTCATATCACTAATAAGTGAACTCCCAATGGTCCCATCTAATAGGTTAGGGGATAAAAACCATCATGGAGATATATTCGCAACATTGGAGTAATTACCACCAAATAAACCACAAACCAACTATTATTCACCAATATCCACTATAAATGATTGAAATATTAAATTGATTTTTAGAACATATGCACATATATAATAAACTAAAAGGTTATAATGTTTAATTATACAATGAAATAATTATCATGTATAATTTAAAACACTAAATATTGTTGATAGATCATGAGAAGGTGATATGTTGAATATTTACTGTCAATGGCTGTATACCCTCATGATCTACATTTTATTAGCTATCCATGTATATAAAAATTCCCAAGATTCAAGGTTGAATTTATTATATATTATACAATATATAAGATCAAAGTGTGAACAACATGAAAGTTAACATATATTAGTGAGTAAATAATACTCTGTTTGTTTCACTGAATCAGTGGACTGAACCCATGATAATACAGTGTATGAATAAATTAGTAATAAGTAAATTTACAACATCTATAGTAATAACACATCATAAATAGGTATAAAAATTCTTAGTATAAATCTTCATCATTTGAATCAGGGATCACATTCATTAAACCAACAAAATTACAATAATTATTTAAAAAAGAATAAAAATCCAATCACAAATCTCGTATATATAACCATTCCTAATAATTCCCCTAAGACGCACTAATCTTGAGATACTAATGAAAATATAAATATCCACCAATATCAGAAGTAATAAAGTATATACACATATCGATGTATATTTTAAGAGAAATATGATTTACAAATCTCCAAAGCTAGGAATGTATACCTATCCACTCGTTAGAAAAATTACATATCTTCATGTTTAATGTTTTATACTAGAGTACTGGATGAAATACAAATCATTAGGGTTTAACCTATAAATATGGTCATACTAAGTCTCATAGACTATGATATGAGGATATATATTATATATATAATCATATTCAACCTCAAAATTTTGGTTTTTGGGAGGGTATGAGTGTCACCACTATGAAAATTTATCATCCACCATATTATTACTTCGAGGATGTTGTTGGAAATGCTCATCTCCTTCAATACCATCCATAGTGTTATCTTATCAAGGATAATGGTGAAATTAATAATGTCCATAAATAAATTACTAGAGGTGTTATATGAAAAACTTATTTTCATATATCAATGATGGTGTATAAACTATTTCAACACAACACTATGGGTGAGAAAGACAAGTTAACATCACCTTACTCTATCCCTTTTTAGAGGATGTCTGTAAGGAGATCCACCAAAATATCTCACTTCAATTGATATCCATTCATCTAAAAACTCATAAAATCTTAATGAATTGAGTAAATAGAAAAATAAAAATATAGTGTCACAAGATTCTCATACATAAATATTTCATCATTTTAATGAACATTCATTACATTACACAAACACAAACTTGAGGACCATAATAGATAATTGTCGTTGGAAACTCAAAAAAACATTTCCATAAGTGATATATATCAAATCACACTAATTTTTTCATATATATAATCCCACATAGACATATCATACATAATACATTACTTCATACACTGGGGAAAGGAAACATAATAAAGAGTGAGATTAGTTGCTCGGTAAGTGAAAAAACAGAAGATACGTAATCATATCATGAATATAAGTTTATTAAAACATGAGAATAAAATTTGGATAGAATTAAATACATATGAAATATCATAATCCTGATTCTTAGAATAAAAATTGGTATTTCAAAATACATTAACTTTAAGTTAATCAATGAACATGGGCATTTAGAGCATAACATTGTCATAACACATGGATTTTTTTATTCAAATAATCATAGAAATTAATTTCTATATTTGTTAGTGATCATTACCAAGGATATCATATTGGAATATAATCACTCCAGATGTCATCATATTTTTCAAGTTTCACTCCCAAAACCATCAAAATGGAAAAAGTCTCTTATTTAACAGAGTTGAATACCTATTAAAGTCTATTATATCTAATTAGATATAAATCATTACCCAATTAATTTGTGAGATAAAAAGGTTCCACCTTTTTCATAATAAAATAATAAAAATGTGTGATGTGATATTATAAAACATTTATCATATCACAACCCATGAAATAAAATGGGTTTCACATTAATTTCATTATATCGTCACTGTGGAAAAGATATAGGCTTCATAATAATTTCATCATTTCATCATTAGAGAAAGTATGAAAAGAAGTGGGTTTTATAAGAATTTAATCATGGTCTAACCCATGAAAGAAAAAAAGGTTTCATAAAAATCATTACATCATAAAAATAAAAAATTTAGATAATTAATATGAATGGTATCCTTGGATCAAACTTTAATCAATGAATAATTAACATTAGGATATTTAATCATAGATGGAAAAATATTGTGATGTATATTTTAAAATTTTACATGAGGAAAATATAGATTCCAATTTGAAAAAATCTAATTAAAATATAAAATTGTCTGAAATCAGTTTATTTAAATATAACCATGAAATATTATAACAGAAGAATGAATGAAATGATTTTTCTTGACATCAAATAATTATTTACACGTTAAAATAAAGATACCTTTCAAATTTTTGGTTAAAGAAAAACGATGATTGATTTGAAAATGACATGAAAATTCCTTTAAAAATTTAAAAAAATTCATCAATGGGTAAAAATTTCTATTATAAATAATAAGAAAATAGTAAAATTGTTTTTTTAAATGAATCTAGCAAAACTATTTTTGGGTGGAAATGGATTTCTGATTGAAGAGAGAAATAATGTTAGATTGAAATAAAAAAATTTCACAATTACATTATGTACCATGGTGTGTAAAAATGAGACTATAACTTGGAAATATCATTAAGAACAAAAATATATATACTTTTATTTAGATATGGATCATTATATTTTCTCTTCAGAAATATAATAAAGAAAAATCTTAATAAACAATGAGATTTTAACATAAAATCTTTACCACATTGGTAACATCTAATCATATGAAAAATGAAGGAATAAAATGTATTGAAACATAAAATATAATGAAAATTGATTAAATCATGATATTTCACTTCAAATTGACTGTATGTACACCTCATAATAGAATATATGTTCATAAAATAAAATATTTCTCAGAGAAGAAAAATCGAGTAAAACATTCCTTACTTTATGTCTTGACCTCCACCAAACACATTCACAATTTTTTTTGTTATAAATAATTTTATTATGCATATATTTTATAAACATAAATATATATATTAACTATAAATAATTTTATTATGAAAATTTTTATTCGTTTACTAACAATTCCATGTTAATGTCACATTTTTTGGAAGTAACAAATTAGTTTTTCATATATGTTTTTTACTTGTTTTTTGGAAGTCTTACATAAATAATGGTTTCATTATATAAATAATATAAAACATTATGTAAATTTCATATATAATAATTATAAATTTATATATTAGAATCTATAAAATTTTGTGATTAAAATTAATTACACCATTCATGGAGATAGTAGGCCATACACACACATGAACGCTATTTCCATATTTTTGTTAGATTGGATGAAATAAATTAAAATGATATACTATTATTCAAAATTAATTTTTTTAATTCATATATATCAAATATTTTGATTCAACGCATCCCTAATACCTTCCATTTAATGTGTGAATGAATGATATCGTTTCATGAGGTAGTAGTCTATCATACACATGAGTGACGCTATCGTATTCCCACAAAATTTAGAGTATAATAGTATGTGTGATTTGATAATTATATAATAATAATTAAATCACAATTTTCCTATATAATCAACAAAATTAAACATTATTTATATCCTCTAGTGGTTGTAATGGACAACAAAATGACATCGGTTCGTGAGGTGGTAGTCCGTCGTACACACGAATGATGATTTCATAACCCAATTGATGGAAGTAGATATAGTTTTAAGTCATGAACATAACATAGAAACATAAAATTATATTGAATATACTGATGATAATATATCATTTTGGTTTAATAATAATTTAATAATGTGGAGTAATAAATAAAACAAAAATGCTTATAAATGAACATCACCACTCTCCCAGTATCTTTTTTATGGTTTCACCAAAAACCATCCAGGATCAATTTATAAACCATAAAAGGATTTTAGGATGATGTTATGGAATTTGAAAAGTAATTTGGGTAGGTATTTTTTTGAAAAAATGGGTTCAATGATTCAAATAAGAGATGATATGGGGTGGCCTTTTAAAAGAGGGGTGAGTGATATACTTGTAAAGTTCAGAGAAGTTAGAATTCCACCGTACTTTTTTCCATATAAAAAATTATAAAAATGGACCATTATTTATAATAAAAGTTTAAATGTCTAAATATTCCCATAAAAAAGGTTTTTGGTATGTTTTTGGTTATTTTTAACACTTATAATTTTATATTAACCCTTAGTAATCCAATTTTTAACTTAATCCTGATAATAATTTACGATTTTTACTATTAAATTTAGTAGAAAATTAAGTTAAACATATTAAATAATATAAAAAATGATGACTAAAAATATGTAATCAATATTTATAAATTAATTTAATATAATGGGAAAATATTAATTTAAAATTAATCACACGGACGTGATGAGAATGGATGTTTTTAAAGAGAAAATGTTTAAACGATAAATATAATTATATATAAAATTGAAAAATTGAAATAAATTGGATTAATAGAATTATAATAAAACTAATTTAAATTTAGAACCAATTTTATGTTTTGTTAATCTTTATAAATAAGTTAAATTAAAAGGCAATTTTTGATAAAAATTTAATATTTTTTATTATTGATCAAAAATTGATACATTTTAGAAAAATACAGACAAAATAACCCTAAGATCATTTTGACATGTTTATTTCAAAATAGTTTTTTTTATGAAATTAAAATTATAAATGTTCCAAAAAGAAATATTATTACTGTTTATAAAAAAATAAAAATAACTTTTTGAGAAAAAAGTATTATTGAAACATATAAAGGATTTATCAAAACATGAATTATTTTTCGTCAAAATGTTACCTTTATATAAAACCATTATATATAATATTTTAAAAGTATTTTTACTATTGATATTTCTAATTTTAATTACTAGGTTACAACGATCATGTTTTAATATGAATATTAATAATATATCATCATTTTGTTAAAACACATTATCATGTGCCTCGCCAGCTAACAAGGTGTTGTGTTTAGGGAAAAAATAACATGGTGTTGTGTGTAACACATTATATCAATTAAATTAAATTTTTTTCCAAAAAAATACATAAAAAATTAGTGTGTTACATTCTAGCCCATTAAAAATGATTTTCCCTCAAAATTGGCCACTCTTATACAAAAAAATGAAGACACTTCTACCTCAACATATCTTCAAGTTCCCACATAGCTTCCTCAAATAAGTGGTCCAGAAACAAAACATTTACTTGGTGCATGTTATTTTTTATATAAAATTCTCTATATGATCGTGTATCCCTTCTCATTGTTCCTCCTAAGAAATATCCTACTCTGAATATATTACCTTTGAGTTCAGTACCAGTGAAGGGTTGGGTATGTAATTCTTTATAAGTGATAAATTAAACACGTCATAAACATTAGAGAGGTTTTTTGGAAGATGTAACTAATAGGATACCATGTTTATATGTACAATAGTTTCAATGGGATAGATATACCTAGGAATTGTCTTCATTTTCCTCTCAAATATCATAAGCTTCTTTAATTGAGGAATTGTTAGAAACACCTTATAACAGACTTCAAATTATATATCATGATACTGATTTCCATAATGAAATTTCTACTAACTCTGAGATAACTTGATGTGTTTATAAATGGATCTGACCTTCTCCACCATTACTTTAGCGATCTGAAGTCCCTATATATTTTATTTCACCTCCACACTATCATAACATATCTCTTCACTTATTTCGATAGAGGGATTCATGAAGACCCATCAATTTTTATTTAATGAAATCTATAGTTATAAAAAAATAAAACAAAGGAATAAGTTGACACTAATAAACATTTAAATTCGAAAAACCTGATCTCATCTTATCCCCTAGGGTTTTAATTGTTCTTTTTGAATGACCATTTGTTTCATGATGATATAAATTTATGAAACTAAAAAAAATATCAACAACTTACGGAATACTTATCAAAAACATTGATGTAAAACAAGGATCCCTCTAAGACACAACGGAATCTGTTACACCATGAAATATTTCCACATCCGAAATGTAGATCCAAGAATTTTTTCCATCAAGAGTACTTCTCTGATAGCGTTGAAGTGTACTGGATTTTAAAAGATATTAAAAACAACCCGTATAAAATTATTTCGTTGAGACCTTTTAGAGATACCAATGAAAAAAATCCATGGTGATTTCATCCCTTTTCCATTCTTTTATAGTTAATGGATGTAACATCACCTTATACTTTTTTTTACCAACCTGAACATGATTATGAGACAATTACCGTGATAGAAACTCTTCAATATCTCTCCTTATGTCATCCCACAAGATGTATTCTTTCAATTCATTATAAATTTTCATAATTGAAGGATGAATAGAGAATGAAGACCATGAGTTTCTATATTAACTCCTTCAAGTCTAGTAGAGTTGGAAAAAATACACGATTATGTAATCTTATAATTTCATCATGTTCGAGGTTGAACTTAGGAATACTTATAACCTTCTTTTTCAAATCTACATCTCCCTTATATGCCTCTTTAAGATTCACTTGGATAGGTTTTTTAACATTAAATTGGGAAAGATAAAATTTCCCCATTCATTTAGGATTTAAAAATCCATCCTTTTAAAACACATAATCATTGGACCTTTTTTATCCTCATCATGAATAATATAGCATGATTCATTCATCTCAAAGCATCAGACACCTTGATTACTTTCCCAGGGTGGTCATGAATCAATCAATCATAGTATTTAATCACCTCTAACCATCTTATCTGGTTAATATTTAACTAATTTTATTTCAATATATATTTTAAAAATTTATTATTTGTATATATATCATACGTTTATCCATAATGATAATTCATCCATAGGATTAATAAAAAAATTAACACAACTAACTTCATATCTTGTGTTGGGAAATTCTGAAAATGAAACCTAAATTTCCATGAAGAATAAGTTATTACCATGTCATTATATAATATAAAACAACCAAATACATTATTGGATGCATCACTATATATTACATACCATTATCTACTACATGCTTATGTAATCATATGTGTACTGACTAATATTCTCTTGAGTTTCTTTAAATTTTTCTCACATTTATCTTTCAAGAAGAACATGGCTCCCTTTCATGTTAACTTGGTTATAGGATTATATATTCATAATAAATTATCCACAATCCATTTATAATATCCATATAAACTATAAAAACCATGGATCTATGTCACCATGGTTAGTCTGGGCCAAAATTCAACAGCCTCCATATTTGATGGGTCTTCTAATATATCCCCATTGAGATTTTATGACCCAAAAATGAAAAAAAATCATCATAAATTTACAAATTGCAATTTTTTCTTATAGTTAAACCTTTATTATGGTTTTCAAAAAAATTATAAAGCCATATGAATTATCTTTAATTCTATTTGAATAGATAATAATATTTCCTATAAATACTTCCATTAATTGATCAAGGCACTCTATAATGTCCTTATTCATTAAATACATGAATATATAAGTGTAATTAAATAGACCTTATAGAATAATTATATATTCATAGTTTAGATACCTTGTATAAAATGTTTTCTTAGGTATATCCTTCTTCTTGGCACTTAATTGATGATATACAGAATGAAGTTCAATCTTGGAAAATTATTGATCTCCCCAAAATTGATCAAATATGTAATCAATACAGGGTAGAGGGTATAGGTTTTTAATTGTGATATTGTTAAAATCCTAATAATCAATGTAGAGTTTTAGTGATCCAAATTTCTTTTATAAAATATAAAATCTGCTATAACACCCCGACCCCAGTTACCCGGAGTCGGTGCATTATTACATAACATTGGCATGATCACAAAAGATCAAGTCCCGAAGGACCAATTAGTTTTGTAGCCTTGGAATAACTAGATATATTCATAAACATTACATTACATCATAAAGTGAAAACTTCAACAAAATCTTGTCTCCAAACTCATATCCCTTTATACTATCCCTACAGGTCATTTATAAAATACTTTTTCACATCCTGGGAAAATTAAAACATAGAAAGGGGTGAGCTCAAATGCCGAGTAAGGATAACAATATAGCAGAAACTTTCATAAATAAGAATAAACATTTAAGGAAATGTATAAATAAAACAAAAGACTTTTAAATTTGAACTTAAGAATAATATGGAAAAAATAAAATTAAATAATTCCATTTAATTATTAACATGAATATTCTACTAGTTGAATAATCATATGCAATATCAATAACCACTTTCATAATGATGCAATGCATAATTCCAGACTATCATAACCTCATACTCAAGGCCTTGTGCCAAGACTATAAATAATATTTTGTCAAGGCCTTGTGCCAAGACACAAGTTTTTCTCATGAGACCTACCGATTCATCGAGAAGCTATAACGGGATCCACCTATCACTTATTAAGTCTAATTCATTCTTCATATGAATAGGTTTAAACATAACATAAACATTCGTATTAAAACTATCATATGAAATGCCAATAATTTCTCTATAAATAATGTATGGTGTAAAATAACACATCCACAGTCAAACATATCACAGAAGCTTCAATACAATATGGAAGTTTTGTATCATAAAAAATCAACTTAAAATATTATTTAAATCCATCAAAGGATGTTGACATAGATGAAATCAAAACTGTTTGAGAGAAATATCTCTTTTTTTGAAATCCTTTAAAAGTCACATAATTATAAAATAAGTCATTTACTTTAAATATATTATTATAAGCTTGTAAGGGAATATTTAATGATTTTATAATGGTGTAAAATTTCCACACCATCCATATAAGTTAAAAAGGACATTTTTACCTTAATTTTGTCGAAAAGGTTAAAAAGGACCTTGATTGGAAAATGACAGAAAGACTCCTTTCAAACCATTTTATAAAAATCCTAAAAAGAGTATAAATTACTTTAACCCATTTTAAAGTAATTTGTAAAAATGTTTAGAAATACATTTTAAAGAAACATGGATGTGGATGATAAAGAAGTCCCAGTAGATAATTACACAGAAACAACCTCTGATAATGAAGAGATTGTGAAATAAACCCTTACCTTGTACTTTTACTTAGTCGAGGGTAGGTTAACCTCCTATATAATAGTTAAATAATTTTTATTAAATTATACTAGAATCATATACATAAATATGATATCATATATTATATTTTAATATTGCTTTGTTAATAATATCTTAATATTATTGTCATTTCGGGTGTTAAGTTACTCGTTTTCTTTGATATGATTTGTTATATAATCCATGTTTTGTTATGGATAGGTTGTATATTATTCATATAAAGAATGATATCAAGTCCTAAAAAATTATTTTTAATCATAAAATTATAATTAGACTTGAATTGATACGATGGTGAATGAATCTCATCGCGTTCGTGGAGACGGTAGTCCGTACGTACGCACGAGGAAAAATATAATTCTTTTGATATTAAAATAATATATAATTGGATGGTATATCATATATACAGAATCATTATAATGTTATATTTATTATTTACTTCAATTAAACATCATTATCATACCCATCCAAATAATATTGTTTTGAATAACAATTACACCACGACATGGAGACGGTAAGCCGTACGTACGAATGTATGGTGACATTTCATTCAAAGGATGGATAGAATATTGAATATAATTGTACAATATTTAGAATAACAGAATAGTATATATAATATACTAGAGTTATTATTTTTTACTGGAAATTACTAAGAAATAAGATGTGGAAGAAGAAAGGAACTTGAAAGAGGGTGGTGAAAACATTATCTCTTATTTGGGTTCTTCCATTTGATTTGATCAAAAGGGCTCTATAGGATGGATTTCTGACTAAAGGAAGGAATCTAGAATTAATTGAGGGATGTTGAGAGGATATATGGGTATAATTTTGCTGATCCAAAAGGCTTGGAAGGTATGAATTTGAGAGAATGGGGAGTGCCCTTTTATAAGAGGGGTGAGGGGAACCTTAGGAAAAACTAAAAATATTATTTTATAATAAATTCATATTCGGTTTATAATGGTTCCAAAGTTATTTATTTCGAGTATAAGGTGGGTATGGGTCAAAATAAACTCATAAAATAGGTTTTATAAAGGTTTGGGTCATTATATTAACCATATATTTTAGATTTAACTCTTAGTTATTTAGTTTGACATTTACCATGTCTCTTTGTATTTTTATATTATTTAGTTAATAAACATACTATAAACTTATAACCGACCCTCAAGTGGTCAATTAATGATACAAATATCATTATAAAAGTCCTTAGGCTGAACCATAGATTTTTAAGAATATAATATCAATAAATAATATAATATATTGTTTAACAACTTTTTTATATCAATTTTGACACTATTTGGCATTTGATTTTTGTCAAAATTATAACAACCTGATTACTTCGAAAAAAGTTAATTAAATCAATCCAAACATGTCATATTAACCTATAAAATTAGTTTAATTCATAAAAGTCTCTAATTACATTTTTTTTTAATTTATAATATCAATTATATTAATATTTCATTAATTAGGTAATTACTGCATCACCATTGTGTCATAAAGAAATTAAATTATTTAATGTCTAAAAATTATAAATAAAATATAATTATGTAGGAAATATTTTTATCTTTATAATTTGTATTTATATTCTAAAATATAACATATATAAACCTATATAAAAATTGTGTTTCTAAAAGATATATGCTTATGTCTTTTTTGTATTTACTTTAACTTAATTAACATAAAGTGTCATTATCGCTTACAAGTGGCTCCATGGGGTCCCAAAATCATCCCAAAGATTCCCATGGTGGGAAATGAATAAACCAATATGGTTAGGACACATTTTAGGTTAATTTAGTATTATTATAATATTATATTTTTACCCATATTTACCAGATTTACCCTTCAACCGTGGTAAATAAAATATTTGTCGAAGTAATTATTCAAAATGTCTAAAAATAAAAGTTACCCATTTACACAATTTGGACCTCCAGATTCTAAATTTGGAATCAATTTTTCAAAATTCAAAACAGAGAAGTGGCATAAATTAATTTAAAATTAATTCTCGCTATCAAAACAAAAAGCGTTTTTTAAGAAATAATAACAATCAAAAGATTGAAACTTGTTTATGTCCGGTTTAAATGTGAAATTATGTCTCATGAACAAAATTATATTAAATGGTAAAAATATATTCTAAATATACTTTAAAACCACTCAAATTTATAGTTTATCACTATTAATTATTTCAATTAAAATGTTGTTTTTAATTAAAATTTAGTAATTTTCACTATTCATCAAAATATGAAAGTTTTCAGAAAAATACCAAAATTTCACCCTAGGATAATTTCAATATTATGAATCCAAAAACGAAGTCCATTTTGAAAGATATAATTTATAAAATTTCAAAAATTGGATATTACTACTCATAACGGCTAGTTTGATTAGTCACAGTGTGTTAGAATCTCGTAGTTGCGTTCATCACATGCTACTGTATTATTAAAAGGGAAGCGTACCGTGGAAGCTATGAGTATTAAATTCTCTGCTCCATAAAATGATTTCATCCTCTTAATTTCTAAAATACCACCGCATGAAAATACTTGTGTGGTTCTTCATGATGATTTTCTTAGGTTCCCATGTTGCCTCTTCCATCTTATGGTTTCTCCATAGAACTTTTACCAGACAAGTCATCTGGTTTATCGACACTTGTTCTCTTGTATCAAGAATCCTAACGGGATCTTCACAATAAGACAGATCGGGTTCGAGTTCTAATTCATCGTAAGTGAGTACATGCGTTGGGTCAGGCATGTATTTTCTCAACAGTGATACATGGAATATATCGTGAACTTCGAAGAGATTTTGTGGAATTTCCAAATGATAAGCTACATTCCCAATTCGTTCTTGAATTTTGAAAGGTCCAATGTACCTGGGACTCAATTTACCCTTCTTACAGAAACGTATAACTCCCTTCCATGGAGATACCTTCAAGAGAACATGATCTCCTACCTTAAATTCCAAATCCATCCTTCAGTTATTGGTAAAGCAATTTTACATACTTTGTGATGCTTTGATGTGGTTTTTGATTACCTTGACCTTTTCCATCGTTTCCTCCACCAGTTCTTGGCCTATGGGTTTTCTTTCACCAACATCATCCCAGCAAGTTGGTGTGCGACATCTCTTTCCATATAACGCTTCATACGGTGTCATCTGAATACTTTAATGGAATCTATTGTTATAGGAAACTTCTACCAGAGGTAAATTTTGATCCCACATACCCTGAAAGTCATGTGAGCAGATCTCAACATGTCTTCAAAGGTTTGAATAGTCCGTTTTGATTGTCCATCAGTTTGGGAGTGGTAGGCAGTGCTCAAACGAAGTTCAGTATCCAAGGCCTTATGAAGACTCTTCCAAAATCTTGAAGTTAAATGGGGATCATGATCATAAACAATCGATAGGGGTACTCCATGAAGCCTCACAAATTCATTAATATATATTCCTACTTGACGTTCAAGTGATAAATCCTCCCTTATAGTAAGAAAATGTGCTGACTTGGTAAGACGATCAACAATGACTCATATTGTATCATTCCTTCTAGGAGTCTTTGGTAGTCCCATGACAATGTCCATCATGATATTATCCCATTTACACTCAGGTATGGGAAGAGGTTGTATGACTCCTCCAGGATATTGCCTTCCAGCTTTCACTTGTTGACAAACCATACCTCTTGACACAAATTCATCAATCTCGCTCTTCATGTTTTCCCACAAAAAATGTTCCTTCAAATCTCTATATATTTTGGTGCTCCCAGGGTGTATAGATAAACTAGAACTGTGAGCATCGTCCAAAAATTCCCTTTTTCGATAAGGTATATCGGGAACACAAAGTCTCTTCCCAAATTTCAAAATCCCATCTTCATACACAAAGTCACTCAATCTCCCATCATTCATAGTTTTAATCTTCTTTTTAAACACTTCATCATTGGTCTGAGAACACTTTATCCTTTCTAGTAAATATGGTTTGGCAATCATTTGAAAAAGCATTGATGTTTCACATTCCATGGTTATTCCCATGTCCATCTTCACTAGATCCATGAAAATAGAATCCCTTTCAATTCTCATCATATTCAAAACTCCATGATCCTTTTTTCTCAAAGAATATTCCACCTTATTGGCCATACCTAGGTGGTAGTGTATCGTGCAATCATAATCTTTGAGTAGTTCAAGCCATCTCATTTTCCCCATGTTGAGTTATTTTTGTGAGAAAAGATACCTTAAACTCTTGTGATCTGTATAAATATCACATATTTCACCATTGAGATAGTGTCTCCAAATATTCGAAGAAAAGATCACAGCTGCTAACTGAAGATCATGAGTATGATATTTTTTCTCATGAATTTTCTGTTGTCATGATGCATAGGCAATAACCCTATCATTCTGCATAAGGACACAACCAAGTCCTTTCTTCGATACATCACTATAAATAACAAACGCATCATTCCCTGATGGTAGTGTCAATATAGAATCATTGAATAATATTCTATTTAGTTCATCAAAAAATTCTTCACAATCTTTTGTCTAAAAATATTTAATCCCTTTACGTGTGAGCTTTGTTAATGGGTTAGCCAATCCGGCGAAATTCGGATCGAAACGTCGATAATAACTTGCTAAACCAATAAAACTGCGTACCTCAGTTATACTCATTGGTGCTAGACATTCATGGATTACCTTGGTAATAGAAGGATCAACAGAGATTCCATCCTTAGAGACAATATGACTAAGAAAAGAAATCTCATGAAGCCAGAATTCACACTTGCTAAACTTCCCATATAATGAATGTCTTCTCAATGTCTTCAGGATAATGTGCAAGCGATTTTCATGATCTTTGTATCTTTTGGAGTATACCAAGATATCATAAATAAATACCACTACAAAATCATCGAGATATTCCTTGAAAACTTTGTTCATTAGATCCATGAAAATAGAGGGTTCATTAGTAAACCCAAAAGGCATTACTCTAAACTCGTAATGCCCGTACCTTGTTCAAAATGCTGTCTTCGGAATGTCTTCCTTCTTAACACACAACTAATGGTATCCAGATCGAAGGTCAATCTTTCAAAAGTACTGAGCATCATGCATTTGGTCAAATAAATCATCAATGTGAGTTAGGGGATACTTGTTCTTTATTGTTATAGCATTGATTTCCCTGTAGTCGATAAATAACCTCATAAATCCATCTTTCTTCTTAACAAAAAATATAGGGGCTCCCCATGGAGAAACACTAGGCTGATTAAATCCCTTATTACTCAATTACTCTAGTTGTTTCATTAGTCCAACTAATTATACAGTGGCCATTCTATAAGGGGTCTTCGTTATAGACCTTGAACTAGGAATGAAATCAATAGAAAACTCAATTTCTCGTTCTAGAGGATGTCCAGGTAAATCCTCTGGAAAAACATCAATGTATTCTCTCATAGTAGGTACATCCTCTGTTTAAACATTCCTTTACTTACCCATAATCATTTGATTCTCTTCATCCCCAATAATTGAATTTAGTTGTGCTACCGGGGGTGGATCTAGGTAAGAATTTGTTGGTGACTATTCTGATCTAAAGATAAGGGGTTCTTTATCATCATCATCAAAAAAAATTGTAACCTCCTTCTTCTTACAATAAATCATTACATCATGGTCTGAAATCCAATCCATACCGAAGATTATATCAAATTCAATCATGGGTATGATGATGAGGTCAGCAGATAAAGAACATTTATGTGCTCTAATGGGGACTGATTTACAAAATTTTGTTGCAAAGATACTTCCCTTAGGAGTTTTGACTGAAAAATCCCTTGTAAAAACAAATTGGGAATATCTAATTTTCTTAGAAAACTGGGAAGATATGATAAAATGTGATGATATAGAATCAACTAAAGCAGTTGCTAAACTTGAGGAAACCATTAAATTACCTGCCACCAAATCTTTTGGAGCTTCAACCTCCGCAGTAGTGATATCATATGCTTGGACTTGATCACTTGGACTTTTCTGAGGTAAGTTCCCCTGAAGCTTAGGACATTAATTTGAATAATGTCCCATCTCCATTCAATTGTAGCATTGAACATCGGTAGCTTCGTTCTTTCCCTTGCAATCATGAGTATGGTGGCCTTTTCACCACACTTGTAACAGAATCTCCTTCCCTTCACGCAAGTACCAGGGTGTTTCTTCCCACATTTACTACAGGATGGATATTCAACTTTTCCCTTCTTCCTCTTATTTCCATTCCCAAATTGATCAACAGATCTCTTCTTCTCTTGCTTTTCTTTAAAGTTGTAATACTTAGAGAATTATTTTTCTGTCTTGATAGCGCATGAGAAAATATCTTCATACAACGAGAAGGTTTGTGAGACTAATGCTCGAAGGAGAAACGGTTTTAACACATCAAAGAAATGATCAATATCACTTCTTGGGTTACGTATATAATCTGCAGCATAACTTAATAACCTTGAAAATTTAGCCTCATACATTGCGACATCCTCTTCCTCCTATTGTCTCATACTCAGAAATTGCCTTTCCATATCTGCTCGATGTTCACGAGGAAAGTATTTTTCTACGAAAATTTCTTTGAACTCCCTCCATTCATTATTTGATACTTCATCATCTTCCTTCTTTTTTTGAATCAATGGCCACCATTGATCAGCATCTCTAGTGAGGCGGTAAACTGCCATGATAAATTTTTCCCTTTCAATACTCCCCAAGGCATGAAATATTTTCTCTAAGGAATTTATCCATTTCTCAGCAACTAAGGGATTTGTACTCCCATTTAATGTCGGTGGTTTTTGCCTCATGAATAAATCTAACATTGATCCTCCATGCTGTGGATCTGGGTGCTCCATACAGGTAAGGTTATTATTCATAACCTGAGTGAGTTGTCCCAGTATGGTGATTAGCTGATCAGCACCAGTTTCATCACTGGATCCACTATAATTATCTTGAGAAGGAGGGAAATTCATACATGGAGTGCGTGCATTGATACGGTTTCCATTCCTTCCACTAGGCGCAATTTCTAAAAAATGTCATAAACTAGATTAGTTTATGAATCAAAATATATAATTCCAAACTTCTAAAGCAGTTAACATAAATTGAACAGTTTATAGATATAATACATAATCATGAAATTGTTTTCTTTGAGGAAGTATATGCTTATAATCTATTCATAATGGTTTTTAAATAAAATGAGAATTATCCTAAGCATATCCCCTGGTAGTGTCATAACTAAGAGTGCAGTAAGGCCCATTGTCATGCACCAGTTCCTGTTCGAGTCTAGCTCAAAGAGGTGTTTTTGGGTTTTACCCCTAGGTACATCTATGCCAGAGCCTCCTCTACCTTCTCGTATCCAAATAGGGATGTATTGCTCGGAAAACTCACAAAATCTCTACAATACCAATATTCATGTAATTTCTTCTATATTAATCCCGAAAGTCTATCTTAGGGATATGTACTCTAATCAGAGTTTATCTAAATGTAGTTTCCAATGTTTGTACTAAACATCCTCTGATACCAACTATAACGCCCCAACCCCAATTACCCAGAGTCAGTGCATTATTACATAACATTGGCATGACCACAAAAGATCAAGTCCCGAAGGACTGATTAGTTTAGTAGCCTTGGAATAATTAGATGAATTCATAAAGTTTATATTACATCATAAAGTGAAAACTACAACAACATCTTGTCTCCACACTCATATCCCCTTATACTATCCCTGCAGGTCATTCATAAAATATTTCATCACATCCTGGAAAAAATAAAACATAAAAAGGGGTGATCTAAAATACCCAGTAAGGATAAAAATATAGCAGAAACATTCATAAATAAGAATAAAATTTTAAGTCTATGTATAACTAAAAAAAGCCTTTTAAACTTGAAATTCTGCATAATATGTCAAAAATAAAATGAAATAATTTCATTTACTTATTCCCATGGATATTATACTAGGTGAAGAATCACATGCAATATCAATAACCACTTTCATAATGATGAAATTCATAATGCCAGACTATCATAACCTCATAGTCAAGGCCTTGTGCCAAGACTACAAATAAAATTTTTTCAAGACCTTGTGCCAAGACACTAGTTTGTCTCATGAGACCTACTGATGCATCAAGGAGCTATAGTGGGCTCCACCCTTCACTTATTATGTCCAATGCATTCCTCTTATGAATAGGTCTAAACATAACATAAACATTACTATTAAAACAAGCATAGGAAATGTCAATACTTTCTCCAAAAAACATGAATGGTATAAAATAACACATCCACAGTCAAACATATCACAAAACATTCAATATAGTATGGAAGTTTTTTATCATAATAAATCAACTTAAAATAAGCTTAAAATCCATCAAAGGATGTTGACATAGATGAAATCAAAAATGTTTGAGAGAAATATCTCTTTTTTTGAAATCCTTTAAAAGTCACATAATTATAAAATAATACATTTACTTTAAAAATATTATCTTAATCTTTTAAAGGATGTTTAAACCATTTTATAATTTTGTAAAATAGCCACACCTTCCATATAAGTTAAAAAATACATTCTTACCTTAATTTTGTCGAAAAGGTTAAAAAGGTCCTTGTTTGGAAAACGACAGAAACACTCCTTTCAAACCATTTTATAAGAAGACTAAAAGGGTATAAATTAATTTAACCCATATTCTAGTAAATAGTAAAAATGTTTTGAAATACATTTTTAATAAACATGGATGTGGATGATAAAGAAGTCCCAGTAGATAATTATGTATAAACAAACTTAGATAATGAAGAGATTGTGAAAAAAACCCTTACCTTGTAATTTTCCTTTGTCGAGGGTAGGTTAACCTCCTATATCATAGATATATAACTGTTATTAAATTATACAAAAATCATATACCTAAATATGATATCATATATGATCTTTTAATATTTTTTTGTTAATAATATTTTAATATTATTATCATTTCAGGTGTTAACTTACTCGTTTTCTTTTATATGTTTTTTTACGTAAGCCATGTTTTTTATGGATAAGTTTAATCTTATTCATATCCAAAATGATATCATTTCCTTAAACATTATTTTTAATCATTAAATTAGAGCTATACTTGAATGGTTACGATGGGGAATGAATCTCATCGCGTTCGTGGAGACGGTAGTCCATACATACGCATGAGCGAAAATATCATTCTTTTGATATTAAAATAATACATAATTGGATGGTATATCATATATACAGAATCATTATAATGTTATATATATTATTTATTTCAATTACAAATCATTATCATACCCATCCAAATAATAATGTTTTGAATTACAATTACACCACGCCATGGAGACGGTAAGTCGTACGTACGCACGTATGGTGACATGTCATTCAATGGATGGATAGAATAATGAATATGGTTGTAAAATATTTATAATAAAATCCTATTATATATAATATACTAGTGTTATTATTTTATAATGTAAATTACAAATATAGAAGAAGTTGAAGAATAAAAGAACTTGAAAGAGGGTGGTGAAAACATTACCTCTTCTTCGGGTTCTTCCTTTCGATTTGATCAAAAGGGCTCTTTAGGATGGCTTTGTGACTAAAGGAAGGCCACTAGGATAAAGTGAGGGAAGTTTAAAGGATATTTGGGCAAGGTTTTGGCGAACCAAAATGCTTTTATGGTATGAATTTGAGAGGAGGGGGAGTGCCCTTTTATAAGAGGGGTGAGAGGCACTTAAGGAAAAACTAGAAACAATATTTTATAATAATTTCATATTCTATTTCTAATGGATCCAAACTTATTTATATCGAGGATAATGTGGGGATGGGTCTAAATCCACTCAATCAATTGGTTTTAGACAGGTTTGGGTCAATATATTAACCTTATCTTATAGATTGAACTCTTAGTTAATTAGTTTGACATTTACCATATCTCTTTGTATTTTTATATTATTGGGTTAATAAACTTACTATAAACTTCCAAGTGACCCCAAAGTGGTTCATTAACGATAAAACTAAAATTATATAAGTCCTTTTTCTAAGACATATATTTTTAGGAATATAATATCAATTAGTAATATAATATATGTTTTAAAAACTCTTTTATGTCAATTTTGACACTATTTGGTATTTTATTTTGGTGAAAATTTTAACAACAAGATTACTTCTAAATAAGTTAATTAAATCAATCCTAACATGTCATAATAACATAAAAAATTAGTGTAATTTATAAAAAGTCTCAAATTACATTTGTTTTGATATTTATAATATCAATTATATTAATATTTCATTAATTAGGTAATTACTGCATCAAAATTGTGTCATAAACAAATTAAATTATTTAATGTTTAAATATTATATATAAAATATCATTATGTATGAAATATTTTTATATTTATAATAACTATTTATATTCGAAAATATAACTTATATAACTCTATGTAAAAATTGTTTGTCTAAAAGATAATTTCTTATGTCATTTTTGTATTTACTATAATTTAATTTATATAAAGTGTCATTATCACTTACATGTGGCTATATGGGGTCCAAAAATCAACCCAAAGATTCCCATGGTCAGAAATGTATCAACCAATAGGGTTAGGACAGGTTTTAGGGTAATTTACTGCTATAATAATATTATTTATTTACACTTATTTACCGGATTTACCCTTTAACCATGGGAAATAAAATATTTACCGAAGTAATTATTCAAAATGGCTAAAAATAAAAGTTACCTATTTACAAAATTTGGACCTCCTTATTCTAAATATGGAATATATTTTTCCAAATTCAAAACACAAAAGTTGCAGAAATTAATTTAAAATTAATTCCCGCAGTCAAAACAAAAAGTGTGTTTTTAAGAAAAAATAACTATCAAAAGATTGATACTTGTTTATGTCTGGTTTAAATGTAAAATTATTTCCCATGACAAAAATTTTATTAAATGGTAAAAATATATTCTAAATATAATTTAAAACCACTAAAATTCATAATTAATCACTATTAATTATTTTGATTAACATTTTTATTTAATTAAAATTTAGTAATTTTCACTATTCATCAAAATATGAAAGTTTTCAGAAAAATACCGAAATTTAACCCTAGGATAATTTTTATATTCTTAATCCAAAAATTAATTCCATTATGAAATATAAAATTTATAAAATTTCAAAAATTGGGTATTAATATTCATAACGGCTAGTTTGATTGGTCACGGTGTGTTAGAATGTCGATGTTGAGTAAAACACACGCTACCATATTATTCAAAGGGAAGCATACTGTGGAATCTTGTTGTGTTGCATCTGCACCCAATGATGACACACTATTTCAAATGAATCCCTTCATAAGGTTTTCCTGGAGATTCTTCTTCAAATAAAAAAACTCAATTAGGGTTATTCAATAGGGAGTCTTGGAAATTGGTGTGGCTCTATGTATGTGTTCTATTGAAAACTCATCTTAATGTTATGGTTAAAGGATACAAAAATCATATTGAAACTAATCATAAAATTACCCCACAATAGGTGTATTATCAATGTAAAAATTTTCCCAACTATTTAAGATAAAAAAACACATTTTTAATGGGATTTGAGACCCATATAATTGATGTTATTTCCATTGAATGTTTTAAATTATCATCACATTGATAGATAATCAAATGTTGGTTTGGAATATCAAATGTGACTTCCCTTCCCCAACTATTTATGTGGGTTTTATGTAGATAAATCCAACACATTACAAAAATAAATGAAATCAACCAAATGAAGAATGATATTATTTGTAGGAAGTATATTCCCACATATTTCAATCAAATGGGAATAATATACATAAGATTTGATCGTTATTCCATTAGGTGTTCTCACTAATAATTTTACATATAATCATTTAAATAGAATCATGATACCCTTCCCATGTAATTTAGATATGATGTAATGGGTAGATAAAGTTTCAAATAATACATTACTAGTTGAAGACTGGATAGTATGTGTACATTTCACCATATCATTACCAAAACCCTCATTAGAAATAATGATCAAATGGGATTCCATTTGGTTGCTTGGATTATGTGTTTACTAATTTCGACCTTCATGAATGACCATTATATTTGTCCACTCACTAGAATAGTGCTCATACTCCTTGTATTGGAATCATTGGAGTGTGGGTGGTGCATTATGTGATCCTTGCTATCTATTTTCATTGTTAACAATATTTTCCATTTATATTGACAATCAAATTTCTCGATCACCATCCCTTACACATAAAAAATATTTACTAGTCCCCATATGAAAATTTCCACCATGATTCTTTTCATATATTATGAATAAATGAAATAAAATATTCTTCTCTATATAGTTATTAAATTTTTCTTTTTAATTCTTTTTTTATCCTCGTATCAAAACCTTAACATTGATATATAACTAAAATCTCCATTTTCACCTTTATAGAACATTGAAAAATCCATTCATATCCATTGAAGTCTATTATTTATAATTCCCTTAAAAGACATGGTTTTATGCCACTAAATAATACTTCAGCCTTACTTTCATTTTGAATTATAATACCAGAATCATACTTCACAATTCATGTGGCATTCTCCTCATAGTTACCAATAGATTCATAATCTATTTTATTTAATTCAA
Source organism: Viscum album (assembly GCA_963277665.1). Classification (NCBI taxonomy): domain Eukaryota; kingdom Viridiplantae; phylum Streptophyta; class Magnoliopsida; order Santalales; family Viscaceae; genus Viscum; species Viscum album. The sequence goes on along the minus strand of OY728163.1, from coordinate 2,005,633,801 downwards.
GGAACTATTTATACATATTTATACAAGGAATAAATAGAATTAAGTTATTGAAATATAAGTTTTTATACTCGTCTTAATCCATTGAGTCAATTTCATATTTTTACTCAAATTCTTGATAACTGTATACCATTGATCCAATTCACCTTCAAAATGTAAAAATAAAAAATAAAATTATAATTTTTTGGATAATAGAGAATGAAAATATATTTTCAATATTATTAGTCCATTTATCTATAACTAGTGCATCAATGTATCCACTAATGTAATGTGGTTCTATACTCATGATGGAATCACTAGAATATTGTTCCCTCTTTTGTTCATTTAAAAGTTCAGCATGATTGATAGATTGAGAAAGTGGTGTGAATATAAAAAAATGTTTTTCTGACCCATCTTAAATAACATTTGGATTATCATGATAGAAATAGTTAAATTTTCTATATCAGTCATCATTAAAATGGTTCCATCATGTTCAACCCATTAAATAAAACAAAAAATTTTTTGTAAGAAATAGTAATCATAGTGGATAAATGTATATTCTTGAATAATCAGTTTTTAGAATGTCAAATTCATGATAAATTTTTCTTTAACCCAGTAAACCTTTAGTTTATCCAAGTTGTTCAAAGTAATATTCTATTTCAGTCCTTCAGAGTAGTTTGTAAAGTGTTTTTGAATTTCCAAATCATATTCCCCATGAGTTGTATTTATGGTTTGCAGCAAGGCTTGTTATCATGAGCCAAGTGTCAATCATGTCAAGATAAATGTATCATTTTCATATTTATTTCCCTGATGTACCTATTTTCTGGATCCACATCAACTTGTAATATCCAAATAGGGATGTAATTTATTAGAAACCACTCACTCTATCCTTTTCCAATATTCTAGGACATTTTTTATACTTTGACGTGTCTTTATAATTATTCAAAAACATGTACTTAGGGATCTCACTCAAGAATTTTCATTACATATTTCAATGCATAAATAACCCTATCATACAATAAAAAATTTATAAATCCAATATTTTCATTCACGAATATTATATCATTTATGAAGAATGTTCATTACATTACACAAACAAACACCCATGTAACGAAATTATCTGGTGTCTTCTGAAACTCAAGAAACATAAAATACTTTTCCAAAAGTGAGTGACATAATCTCTCACTATGTTCTTAATTACTATATTCATTCTTATAATTATCTTACATAATATATTTCCTTATAAATTTGTTAAAATAAAAATAATAGAGGGTGATCTCAGAAGCTTAGTAAATGTAAATAATAGAGACACATGACAATAACATAAACATAAAGCTGTTATAACACTTGTAAACCATACTATGTATATCAATGATCACAATCGTAAGTCATGTAATAAATATTGGCAGTTTATAAGTAATGATTCAAAATGTTATTTGAGTACATGATCCATGGGAGGAGAAAATTAGCGTAAGTTATGAATTTATGGTAAACACATGATCATATAAAATCATTTACATATTAGTCAACAATCACTTCCAAGGATACCATTTTGGAATGGGTTTACTACCCAAAAAACATAGTAGTCATGGTTCACTCTAGACACCATCATAGTATAAAAATACACTCAATAAATTGAGTCCACTCTCAATTCCAATCCTATCTATATCATGAGATATAAATCATTACCAAATGCAATTGAAAGAGATAAAGGTCGCACCCATCTCATAATAAAAATAATATATATGTGTTTTATAATATCATATATCATTCATCATATTAAGAACATAAAATCAAATGGATTTCATAAACATTTTATTATATCATGACATGTAGAATCGAGAACGGTTTCATAATCATTTCATCATTTTATTATATCATAAATCATGTAAAAAACTACATTTTATAAGTATTTTATCATGGTATAACCTGTGGAAGAGAAAAAGGTTTCATAAACATCATTTAATTATATACATAAAACATTAAGAGAAAAAAATATTAATTGTATCCTTAGATATTACCACCATTAAGGCATAGATAATATCATTGGATTACATACTATATTGAAATTGTTTTTTAATGAACATTTAACACATTTCATATAGAAAATATCCTTCATAATGGGAAATATCTTTAAAAATATTTTTTTAAATCATTTTATTTAAAAATAATCCAATAATATTCTAAATTATTCATGAATGTAATGAATCTTCATGACATTTTTGAATTCTGCACATGTAAAAATGAATATTCCTATCACATTTTTTTGGTAAAAGACAAACATATATTTTTTGGAAAATGATTGGAAGATTCATTTCAAATGTTTTAAAAAAATATCATACATGGGTAAAATTTCATTTATAAATCACAGTATAATAGTAAAAAATTTGAAAATTTTCTTGAAAACATGGTTTTGGAGAAAACATATTTCTGATCGAAGAGAGAAATAGAGTCGAATTTTCTAAAAAAGTATTTCTCAATTATTGTAACTACCAAGGATTGAAAAAATTGTACTATTACCTAAAATTATCATGAATAAACATATTTGAAGAAAATTAATGAGTTTATTGAGATATGGATCATAATAATTTATCATTGGAAACATAGATAGAAACATTCCCGATAAATGATAAGATTGTAACATAACATATTTACAACTTTGGTAACATTGAATTATAATCCCAACGATGGAATAAGATGCAATGAACCATAAAATATCATGAGTATAGATAAATTCATGATATTAATTATCCATTGGTATTTTTATACACCTTATAGATGAAAATAGGTTCATAACATAACATATGACTCAAATATGGAAAATTGAGAATAAAAATCATATACCTTAAGTCTTGTTATCCGTTGTAAATGTCAAAAACTCATGTATCAAAAATATATGTTTATTAAAAATATATTTCATAAATATTATTATATATCATAAGATATATAATTTTCTTATAACTATTTATTAATTGTTTATTAAAAATTCCATTTTAATTTCATGTTTTGGTTAATAATCGCTTTATTTTTCATATAATTTTTGAACTTGTTACTTTTAAACCTATTCTATATGTCATGTTTTAATAATATATATAATGTTTAAAATTATTTAAATTTCATATATATTATTTATATATTTATTTAAATTAAATATAAAATTTTGTGATAAAAATGAAATACATAGTTTATTGGGACAGTATGTAAGACGTATGCATGAATGTTATTTCCATTTTAATGTCGGGTTAAAATAAAGAAAGAGAAATGATACATTATATTTATATAATAATTTCTATGTCATATATATCAAACATATTTATTAAAAAAATTCTTAAAAACCTCCATTTAAATCGTGAATGTATCGAATCACTTCATGTGGTGTAGTCCATTGAACACGTGAGGGACATATCATATTCCAAAAAAATGAAGAGCATGAAGTTATGTGTTATATAATTATTATATAATAATAATAACTAAGTCTTATGTATATCACATATAAACTATAAATCAGTCATTATTTATAACCTTGATAGGTGGTAATGGAAAAAACGAATGACATTAATTCATGAGGCGGTAGTCCACTGTACACCGAAATGACTATTGTGAAACACATCTAATGGAAGGGGATGTTTTAAAGAAATTAACTTGACATAAAACTCCTAATATACTAAATATAAGTCCCCAAACTTAAACCTTACTTAATATTGAGTTATTACAAGATTACACATTGAGGATCTTTTCGGGTTTAGAGTTTTAGAGAATTAGATCATAAAACCTGCATTACATTCCACATATAAACAAATTGGTTACATGAAGATAGTATTAATTTTTCCCATCAACAGAAACATATTTTAAACAAAACATGGATTCATTCTTGACACTTCTTGGACACTATCATCATATCATGTACCTTTCCCTTGACCTGTGAAAAACATTTCAAAAAAACATGGGATGAGCATAAAAAGTTCAGTATGGGTTATAAAAAAATGGAAAGGAAACATAAGTTCATATATACATAATAATGAAATCATACTTTACCCATAAAACATAGGCACTTTAACATACCACATCAAATCATTAATAAATCATAGAAATCCTAAGACATAAAGGTAACTTGAGGCATTCATAACATTCTTACGTATGGAGTAACCCTATTGGTTATGTTTGGAATACCCATCATAGTATATTCCCTAAATATCTTTGGAGAAACCTTAACGTTTCACTCCTTCGTGTTACCCAATGCATTGGAGAGCTATATCGGGCTCACCCGCCCTTAGTTTATCACGGAACCACCCGTCTTCATAATAATGCCCAAGAACCTCAACTTAATCGTATCACATAAAACATGCATAAAGGAAACAGAACATTTCCACATTTCAATCACAAGATATCAATACAACACATTAATATAATAAAAACATTATGAAAACCATTTTCAATACCAAAATAAAATAAAAGTAAAACATTGTATTTATTTTTCTTTTAAAAAGAAGGTATGGCTTGTAGAGGAAGCTGAAACTCAAATAATGGTCACGGCGGCGGAGAAGTCGTTGTCGCCGCATACGTACGACAAAAACATTCCATTTTTTCATTTAGTAAAACTCTTCATATAAAAAGGATTCCTTTTGGATAAACGTAAATGTCAAAGGGGTTTATACACCGTATAAAATAATTTTGTGTATAAAACAAAATATGCCTCAATGAAAGGAGATTGAGACGAAGTCCCATACCTCGGGTCCGACTTGACTCGATTGTTCTTTAATGTCCTGAATAATAAACTTGAGTTTATTTATACTTACATAAGAACATTTTTCAAGTTCATTATTCCTTTTATATCACTTATTTCCATGTTATAATCATTATTTAATCATTTATGTTAATAATTTTTGTTTTGTCGATATTTGGTTCTTAAGTCAAAAGTGGACTTTTTACAATTACTTGTTGTTCGTGTGGTCAAAGGTTGTTTATATCCAGAATGACATTCCTGATTTGGATATCATATATATCATATATATCCATTATATACATGTATTTATAATATTACATAATCATTTAGAGGTAAGAAATGAAATGCACCGTTCATGGAGACGGTAAGCCGTACGTACGCATGAACGCTACTTTCATTTCTATTTTTTATTTTATAGAATGGAATCGTAATGATATAAAGGAATATTATAATTCCAGTATAATTTCATATATAATATCATAACTCCATCCTTTATACATCCCACATATGGTATTTAACGAATCAAATCACTTTGAGGGGGCGGTAGTCCGCACTTCCTTAAATGAAGATATCGCGTTTACCCATAATGAAAACCATAAAGGTATGCCCAAAATGAAAAATACATAATCTTAAGGAAAACATAAACATATTATATATCATATATAAATATAGTGACATCTTAATGGCCACCTTTGAATGTGTTAAAAGAATGTTGACCAATCATCGTTTCAGGAGGCATAAATTCACCATCCACGGAAACAGTATGTTTTTTAACCATTAGATTTAGGTGTGTGTAAGTGTAGCTCGAATCCTTCTTATAAAAACATCTTAGTATATTTAATATACTGGATTTGTTACAAAATAAATGAATAAAAAGAGTTTAGGGGGTTGGAGAAGCAAAATAAAACAAAACGACTGAAGTGAAGACATTACCTTAAAATCGGGTAACTCCCTTTAGTTTGAGCTCAAAGGATTCCTTGGGAATACTTATGCCCAAAGTGAGGCTTCAAGGAGTAATAGAGGGATGTGTAGAGACAAAATGGTCAGTGGTTGGCTGATCCAAAGGCTTTGGGAGTGTGGGTAAGGAGGTAGAGGTGGAGGCCTTTTATAAGAGGAGAGGAGGGGCACTCTTGGAACGTAAGGAAATGTTACTTTATTTTAGAATGAGTTTCGGATTTTAATGGTCCCACATTGAAGTGTTTCGAAGATAAGGTGATAAGAGTTCGAAATACACCCATAAAATAGGTTTTGGACATGTTTAGGTCTTAGATTTTACATTATCTTTCCATTTTATTTAAATCCTTTATTAATGAGGTAATCGTTGTATCACCATGATGTCATAAATAATTTAATAAATTTAATGTCTAAAAATTACTAAAAAAAATATCATGATGTAGGAAATATTTTTAGATTTCTAATGAATATTTATAGTCCAAAATATCATTTATGTAGGCAACATTAAAAATATTTTACTTAGGTGATACATTCTTTGTTACATTTAACATTCTTTAAAAATAAAAAGATAAAAAGTCACTTTCTCACAAAAGTGATTCCATGGGGCCCCCATTTTTGGAACAAGGCATCCCATGGTCATCCATGAGACAAAAAGTAGCCTTAGGACACATTTTGTGGTAATTTATTTATTATTATGATATTTTTTTATTATCTTTAACTACCCGATTACTCATTAATCAAGATAATTAAAGATAATTACCATCTTCACTATTCATAATGTCCAAAAACAAAAGAGTCTTGATTACATAATTTGGACCTTATGATACCAAATATTTAATCCATTTTACCAAATTAAAAACACAGAAATTGCAATAAATTATTTAAAAATAATTCTCGTTGTCAAAACAAATAGTGGGTTTTTTTGAAACAATATCTATGAAAAAATTGGCATTAATTTATGCCCAATTCCAAAGTCAAATTAATCCTAATTACCACCATTGGATGAAATGGTAAAAATATATTCTAATTTAACTTCAAAACCAATTCAAAAGATAATATAATCATATAAATAAAGTATATTAAAAATTAGTTCTGATGTAAAATGCAGTATTTTTCCCTATTCATTAAAAAATGAACATTGTCAGAAAAATACCAAAAAATTATCCAATGTAAATTTCAATGTCCCAATAATAATTAATATGTTTTTTTTACAAATATAGATTATAAATGTTTCAAAAGTGTTATTTAAAAAGGGTTTCCATCAAAAGGCAGTAAAACAATCTTTTAAGAATATTAGTGTATTCCATGCATAAGATTGTTTTTATTTTCATTTTAAGCCTCTAAAACACTATATTAATCATTAATACACATAGATAAAAATATATATTATTAATTAATTACTTGGTATTTTACATCCTTCCCCCATTTAGAAAATTGCGTTCCCACAATTTATTTACTTATCGAATAAATTGGGGTACTTATCCCTCATTGCATTTTCAGATTCCCATGTTGCCTCTTCCATCATGTGGTTCTTCCACAAAAACTTTACCTGATTAATCACCTTATTCCGTAACACTTGCTCCCTGTGGTCAAGAATCTGGACCGGTTGTTCCTCATAAGATAGGTTGTCTTCCAGCTGAACTACCTCTGGACTCAAAACATGAGATGGATCTGGCATATACTTTCTCAACATCGAAACGTGAAAAACATTGTGTACCTGAGATAAAGTCGGAGGTAAAGCCACCCGATATGCAACTGATCCAACTCTCTCCAGAATTTCATATGGTCCAATGAACCTTGGACTCAACTTTCCTTTCTTACCAAATCTCATCACACATTTCCATGGTGAGACTTTGAGAAAAACATGATCACCTACCTCAAAAGTTAGATCCTTCCTTCTGTTGTCTGCATAACTCTTCTGCCTACTCTGAGCTGTTCTCATGTGTTTCTGAATCAGCTGAACTTTTTCTGCCATCTCTTCTACCAATTCTGGTCCCATCAACTTCCTTTCACCCACTTCATCCCAAAAAGCTGGAGTTCGACACCGCTTCCCGTATAACGCCTCAAATGGTGCCATTTGTATACTAGAATGAAAACTGTTATTATATGAAAATTCAACCAAAAAAAGATGTTGGTCCCAACTTCCCTGATAATCTATCGAACAAGTTCATAGCATATCCACCAAGGTCTGAATTGTTCATTCTGACTGCCCATCTGATTGAGGATGAAATGTTGTACTAAAATTTAATTCAGTACCCAACGACTTCTGAATCCCTTTCCAAAAGTTAGAAGTGAACCTGGGATCACGATCATATACAAAGGATAGGGGAACTCCATGTAACCTGACTATCTCTTTAAGATACAAACGAGACAGTTGTTCTAGGAAAAAAGTATCTCGTATAGCAAGGAAATGAGCAGATTTAGTCAAGCGATCAACAATAACACAGATTTCATTATTACCTAGAGATGTCTTCGGTAATCCCACAACAAAGTGCATGGATATATTCTCCCATTTCCACTCTGGCACTGGTAGAGGATGAAGCATCCCTTTCGGTAACTGCCTCTCTACTTTAACCTACTGACAAGTCAAACACATCACAGTAAAATCATCAATATGTCTTTTCATCACATCCCACCAGTAATACTCCCGCAGATCATTGTACATCTTAGTACTACCAGGATGAACTGAAAACGGAGAACTATGAGCTTCACATAACAACTCTCTCTTCAACTGTGAATCAGAAGTCACACACAATCTCTTCCCAAATCTCAAAACGCAATCATTGTCAATGTTGCATTCTGGAAACTTACCTTTCTGAACCAGCTGTACATTTTTCTGCAACTCACTGTCTTGCTTCTGTGCTTGCTTGATTCTATCTGATAGAGATGATCTTACTGATACCTGAAACAAAACAGAAGAACTTCCTGCACCAACAACTTCTATGCCAAAGTTCATCAAATCCTTAACCAAAGGATCACGTTCCAAATGAAACATTTCTAATGAATCATTACATTTTCGACTCAAAGCATCAGCCACTTTATTTGCTTTTCCCGGATGGTAATGAATTGTACAATCATAATCGTTGATTAATTCTAGCCATCTCCTCTTTCTCATGTTTAACTCTTTTTGAGTGAATATATACTTTAAACTTTTGTGATCAGTATATATTTCACACTTTACTCCATACAAATGATTCCTCCAAATGTTTAAAGCGAAAACAACAGAAGATAATTCTAAATCATGTGTAGGGTACTTTACCTCATGAGTTTTCAACTGTCATGAAGCATAAGCAATTACCAGATCATTCTGCATTAGGACACAACCAAGTCCTTTCAATAAAGCATCACTGTATATAACAAACTCACCATTCCTGGAAGGTAGTGCCAAAACTGGAGCATTCAACAATCTTCTTTTCAATTCCTGAAAACAATCATCATATTCTTTTTTCCAGATAAACTTAACACCCTTCCGAATTAGCTTAGTCATTGGACTAGATAACCATGAAAAATTTCTAACAAACCTTCGGTAATAGCCTTCCAAACCAGGGAAGCTACGAATCTCAGTTACATTTATGGGTCTTGGCCAGTCTTCTAAAACTTTTGTTTTTTCAGGATCAATAGTTATCCCATCTTTAGAAACAATGTGAACAAGGAATGAAATTTGTTGCAACCAAAACTCACACATGCTGAATTTTCCATACAATTTCTTTTATTTTAGGGTTTTCAAAATAACCCTTAAATGTCTTTCATGCTCCTATTTACTTTTAGAAAAAACCAAAATATCATCAATGAAAACCACCACAAACATATCCAAGAACTGATGGAAAATTATATTCATTAAGTCCATGAATACAGCAGGTGCATTGGTTAGCCCAAAAAGCATTACTACAAATTCATAATGGCCATATCTTGTACGAAACGCAGTCTTCGGAACATCTGCTTCCTTTACATTTAGCTGATGGTACCCCGATCTCAAGTCAATCTTTGAAAAAAACTGATCTCCCTGGAGCTGATCAAACAAATCATCGATATGAGGCAAAGGATATTTATTCTTAACAGTGATGTTATTCAAGGCTCTATAATCAATTCAAAGTCTCATTGAACCATCTTTCTTTTTAACAAATAAAACAGGAGCACCCCATGGTGATGTGCTAGGTCGAATGAAACCTTTCTCTGATAAATCTTGCAATTTCTCCTTCAACTCTAAAAGTTCAACTTGAGCCATTCGATAAGGGGGTTTTGAAATTGGCTTAGCATCAGGAACTAAGTCAACGGTAAATTCAACTTCCCGATCTGATATTATTCTAGGCAACTCATCAGGAAAAACAACAGGATACTCATTTACCACTGGCACATCAATAATCTGAACTGTTCCCTTGTTTCCAACAATGTGTGCAAGGTAACATTCATTTCCATCTTTTACAAGTTTCTTGGACTCTTGATAAGTTATCAACAGTAAGGGTTCATTCTTGTACACAAACTGAAAGTCTTTATGAAAATAAACTTCTTTAGCTCTATAGTCAATCTTAGCATGGTAAATAGAGAGCCAATCCATACCCAGGATAACAACAAACTCTACTATTGGTAGAACAATAAGGTTTGCAAGTAGGTTCTTTCCATAGATAAGGATAGGATGATTATTATAAATTCTTTTTTCCTCAACATTTCCCCCGGTGTTTTTACCAAAATTTCAGGAGTCATTTCTTGAGATGGTATTCCCATTTTACTAGAAAAGGTTTCAGAGATGAAAGAATGTGTAGACCCCGAATCAAACAACACACTGGCATAATCTGAAAAAACAAACAAAGTACCTGATACAACATCATTTGATGGCCCGACATCTGCTGAAGTAGTTGAAAAGGATTTCACCACCCCTTTCTTCTTGTAGTCTAACTGATTCCCATCACTGAAGCACTTTGTCAGACACTCGTTTGCATAGTGACCCATCTCATTTCACATAAAACATTTCACTAACTGTAAATCAAATTTGGTCTTACCTTCACCTTGATCTTTTTCAGTGCAATCACGAGCCTTATATCCCATCTTACCACATCGGTAGCACTTTTCAGAATTCAGAAGACATTCCCCATCATTCGTTTTGCCACATTTATCATAAACTGAAACATAGATTTCTTTCCATCAGACTTTTTTGAAGAATTCTTCCCTTTCTCCTTCCACCATGGTCTCCTCTTCTGCTAGTTGTTATAGAACACTTGGTCATCAGAAAACTCCATTTCCACCTTCTCAACACACCGAACAAGCTTTTTATAACATTTTAACTCACGAGAAGCTAATTCCCTTCGATATTTTGGCTTTAATCCTTAGTAAAAACGATTGATTTTACTATCAAGGTCTCTGATAAAATATGGAGCGTACCTTTCCAATCGAGTGAACCATTCTTCATAGGTAGCCACTGAGTCTTCCTCTTGCCTCAATTCCAAGAATTGTTTTTCCATCCTATGTCGAACAGCCTTAGGAAAATACTTTTCAAAAAAACATACCTTTGAATTCATCCCAGTCGAGAGCATCAATCTCATCAGCATCCCTGATATTTTTAACCATCGACCACCACTGATCTGCTTCACCCTCCAACCGGTAAATAAATAGACTAACCTTTTGATTGTCTGAATACCCCATGACATCAAAAATTTTCTGCAGTGCTTTAATCCAACCTTCAGCTAGCACATGGTCCGATGATCCTCTGAATGATGGGTGATGTTGCCTCATGAAATGTTCCACCACTGGCATGTTCCTCTATGGTTAATCTGGCTGATCTCGTGCGTGGATACCACCACCATTTATCGCTAGAGTCAACCACGCCATTACTGCAACAAACGGTTCAGTTCCAATTCTGACCATCTTAGGAAGCTGATTCAGAAGGTTATTTCCTTCTGCATTCGTTCCTATCACTACATCCTTATTTCCTCTAAGGAAAACCATTCTGAACAAACATGTCTTAGATGAAGCAACATGATAATCTTCAAATACTATATCACTTCAATTTGATGATAAAAAAAATATTTTTGGATAATCATTTAATAGAATTATAACTCCTAAAGTTATCTAAACCGACCTCTGATACCAACTATATGGCCCCAGTCTTAAACCTTACTTAATCTTGAGTTATTACAAGATTACACATTGAGGATATTTTCGGGTTTAGAGTTTTATAGAATTAGATCATAAAACATGCATTACATTCCACATATAAACAAAGTGGTTGCATAAAGATATTATTCATTTTTTCCATCAATGGAAACATATTTAAAATAAAAAATGGATTCATTCTTGACACTTCATGGACACTATCATCATATCATGTACCTTTACCTTGACCTATGAAAAAAATTTCAAAAAAACTTGGGATGAGCATAAAAAGCTCAGTATGGGTTATAAAAATATGGAAAGGAAACATAAGTTCATATATACATAATAATGAAATCATACTTTACCCATAAAACATAGGTACTTTAACATAACACAAAAAATCATGAATAAATCATAGAAATCATAAGACATAAAGGTAACTTGAGGCATTCATAACATTCTTACGTAGGGAGTAACCCTCTTGGTTACGTTTGGAATACCCATCACTGTATATTCCCTAAATCTCTTCAGAGAAACCTTAACGTTTCACTCCTTCCCGTTACCCAATGCATTGGAGAGCTATATCGGGCTCACCTGCCCTAAGATTATCACGGAACCACCCGTCTTCATAATAATTCCCAAGAACCTCAACATAATCGTATCACATAAAACATGCATAAAGGAAACATAACATTTCCACATTTCAATCACAAGATATCAATACAACACATTGATATAATAAAAATATTATGAAAACCATTTTCAATACCAAAATAAAAGAAAAGTAAAACATGGTATTTATTTTTCTTTTAAAAAGAAGGTATGGCTTGTAGAGGAAGCCGAAACTCAAATAATGGTCACAGCGGCGGAGAAGTCGTTGTCACCGCATACGTACGACAAAAACATTCCCTTTTGTCGTTTAGTAAAACGCTTCGAATAAAAAAGATTCCTTTTGGACAAACGTAAAAGTCAAAGGGGTTTATACACCATAGAAATGAAGGTTGTGTATAAAACAAAATATGCCTCAATAAAAGGAGATTGAGATGAAGTCCCATACCTCGGGTCCGACTTGACTCGATCGTTCTTTAATGTCCTGAATAAAAAAATTGAGTTAATTTCTACTTTCTTAAGAACCTTTTTCAAGTTCATTATTCCTTTTATATCACTTATTTCCATTTTATAAACATTATGTAATCATTTAAGTTAATAATGTTTGTTTTGTCGATATTTGGTTCTTAAGTCGAAAGTGGACTTCTTACAATTACTTGTTGTTCGTGTGGTAAAAGGATATTTATATCCATAATGAAATTCCGGATTTGGATATCATATATATTATATATATCCAGTATATACATGTATTTATAATATTACATAATCATTTAGAGGTAAGAAATGAAATGCACCGTTCATGGAGACGGTAAGCCGTACGTACGCATGAATGCTACTTTCATTTCTATTTCATATTTTATAGAATGGAATCGTAATGATATAAAGGTATATTATAATTCCAGTATAATTTCATATATAATATCATAACTCCATCCTTTATACATCCCACGTATGGTATTTAACGAATCAAATCACTTTGAGGGGGGCGGTAGTCCGCACTTCCTTAAATGAAGATATCGCGTTTACCCATAATGGAAACCATAAAGGTATGCCAAAAATGAAAAATTCAGAAGATTAAGGAAAACATAAACATATTATATATCATATATAACTATAGTGGCATATTAATGTCCACCTTTGAATGTGTTAAAAGAATGTTGAACAATCATCATTTCAGGAGGCATAAATTCACCATCCACGGAAACAGTGAGTTCTTTTACCATTAGATGTAGGTGTGTGTAAGTGTAGCTCGAATCCTTATTATAACAACATCCTAGTATATTGAATATTCTGGATTTGTTACAAAAGAAATGAATAAAAATATTTAAGGGGTTAGAGAAGCAAAATGAAACAAAAGGACTCAAGTGAAGACATTACCTTAAAATCGGATAACTCCCTTTAGTTTGAGCTCAAAGGCTTCATTGGGAAGACTTCTGCCCAAAGTGTGGCTTCAAGGAGTGAGAGAGGGATGTGGAGAGACATAATAGGCAGGGTTTGGGCGAGCCAAAGGCTTTGGGAGTGTGGGTAATGAGGTAGAGGTGGGGGCCTTTTATAAGAGGAGAGGAGGGGCACTCTTGGAAAGTAAGGAAATGTTACTTTATTTTAGAATGAGTTTCGGATTTTAATGGTCCCACATAGATTTTTTTCGATGATAAGGTGATAAGGGTTCTAAATCCACCCATCCAATAGGTTTTGGATATGTTTACGTCTTATATTTTACATTATCATTCCATTTTATTTAAATCCTTTATTAATGAGGTAATCACTACATCATCATGATGTCATAAATAATTTAATAAATAAAATGTCTAAAAATTATAAAAAAAAATATCATGATGTAGAAAATCGTTTTAGATTTGTAATGAATATTTATAGTCCAAAAGATCATTTATTTAGGCAAAATTAAAAATATTTTACTCAGGTGATACATTGTTTGTTACATTTAACATTATTTAAAAATAAAAAGATAAATAGTCACTTTCTCACAAAAATGATTCTATGGGGCCCCCATGTTTGGCACAAGGCATCCCATGGTCGGCCATGAGACAACCAGTAGCCTTAGGACACATGTTTTGGTCATTTTTTTATTATTATGATATTATTTTATTATCTTTAACTACCCGATTACTCATTAATCAAGATAATTAAAGATAATTACCGTCGTTACTATTCATAATGTCCAAAAACAAAAGAGTCTTGATTACATAATTTGGACCTTCTGATTCCAAATATGTAATCCATTTTACCAAATTCCAAACACAGAAATTGAAATAATTGATTTAAAAATAATTCCCGTTGTCAAAACAAATAGATGGTTTTTTGAAACAATATCTATGAAAAGTTTGGCATTAGTTTATGCCCAATTCCAATGTGAAATTAATTCTAATGACCACCATTGGATTAAATGGTAAAAATATATTATTATTTAACTTTCAAACCAATTCAAAAGATAATCTAATTATATAAATAAAGTAGATTAAAAAGCAGTTTTGTTGTAAAATGAAGTATTTTTCACTATTCATTAAAAAATGAGCATTGTCAGAAAAATACCAAACATTTATCCAATGTAAATTTCAATGTCCCAGTAATAATTAATATGTTTATTTTGACAAATATAGATTATAAAATTGTAAAAAATTTGATTTAAAAAGGGTTTTCCATCAAAAGGCAGTAAAACAATCTTTTAAGAATATTAGTGTATTCCATGCATAAGATTGTATTTATTTTCATTTTAAGCCTCTAAAACACTATCTTAATCATTAATAGACATAGTTAAAAATATCTATAATTCATCACTTACTTGGGATGTTACACTAAATATACTTATTTTTTTATATTAGTGTGATATAATAAAAATTTAAGGAGGTGGATGATGAAATAAAACAAAAACGCTCATTGATGAATGATATATCTTCTTCCAGTATCCACTTTTGGAAGGTATTTTCTAAACCAATTTGGTTATAAATTATAAATAAGAGAGAAAATGGGTGTCCTTTTTTAGAGGGGTGAGTGGCATAGTTGTAATTTTTTGAAATGAATGAATTCCACCAAAATTTTCTTTCTGTCATAAAGATGAAATAATGTACTATTCTATATCCAAGAAGGTATAATGTAGAAAAATTTATACAAAATGGGTGTTGGAAAATTTTTGGGTTATTTTTATCCCTTATAATTTTAATTTAATCCCCCTGTAAACTCCTTTTTACCATAACCATAGTGAATAATTTTTTTTGTTTTTACTATTCATTATGGTAAAGAATTAATTTTAACTTATTATATAATATAATTTATTTTGATTCCAAATATAGATTCCAGTTTTACAATATTCCTTTCATATATGTCAAAATATTTAATTTTAAAATAATATTACAAACATGACCAGAAAGTTGGTTTTTAAAGGGAAAGTGTTCAAAATTTTAAATTGTTTTCGTATAAAAATTCAATATCAATTTGCATAAAATGTCCTAAATTGAAATAATACTTATATAATTTAATTAATTTAACTTTAAAACCTATTTAAATTATTATTTTAATTGATAGATAATATAAATGAAATGTTTTTTAAATTAATGTTCAATATTTTAACTACTTGTCCAACAATGAAACTTTTAGATAAATCACTCAAATTCACCCTTTGATGATTTTGACATGATGATATCAAAAATCATTTTTTTTCTACCAAATTAAATTTATAAGAATGAAATAATAACATTATTATTGTTTTCCAAAATTAATAGAAATAATTTTTTCGGGAAATAAAGTATTTTCCAAACTATTAAGTATTTATCAAAAAAATTAAGTGATTTCTATAAATATGATTTATTAATATAAAACCTTTATACATAAGATTTTAAAAAAATAATATTTATAGTTATAATTTTAATGACTAATTTATAACAATCACATATAAATAACTATATTTGTAATATATCGTCGATGTGTTAAAACTCATTATTGTGCATAAAGAAAGATATCTTAGTGTTTCATGTAGTGAAATATTAAATTTGTGATACATGTCATTCAATATATCAAATAACATTAATTTATTTTTAAAATATAAATATGTAAAAACATTGGGTGTTACACAACACAATAACTATTAGGAAAATCCCTTACCAGTCACACAATACTTCTCACATCAAAATCTCACTGCTACAAAATTGATAAAGGATTCTTACATCCCATGTCCAAAGAAATTTAATGATAATTCATAAACATAAAGAAAAATTTCAACCATCTATTTTTCTACATCACATCAAAAAATATTTTAATATCCTCAATGTAATAATTTTTTTTGTTACTTAAAATATCTCAAGGCACTTACACTATGCTTCATATGTTCTTACCAAGAGAATCTAAAACATAATCATAAAGATCCATCAAAATTTTAATAAAAGTACACTATAATTTTCTATGTTAAATTGGTAATTAAAAACTCATTAAATAATTATCTAATCAGTAATATATTATAACTTTATTTTCCTTAACGAAATTTACACTGGTCACAATTACTAACGTTTAATATTTAACACCATTACCTAAAATTTATTTCTTAAATAAATTTAATTCCATTATATAAATAAATACATTTTAATTAGTTCAAAACTTTTGATATTTTATCCTTGAAACACTTCAAAAGTACCCATTGGATAACTACAACAATGTTTTTTTCACTTATGTATTTTAATGCTAGCTTGAAACACATCCCTATGATGGTGTAATTCAAAATTATTATGGTGACCATTCAGTTTTTTATGATTCAATGAAATATAATACTAAAAGGTATCTATGTAGGGATTTATTTTCTCAGTCAACTCATATTGACTTGGATTGGATCATCCTAAATTTTTTTAATTCTTTTCATAGGCTTGAAGAGAAATATGGACAATGATTTAACATAATGGTGGTTAATGATTTTAAGTATTGTATTTAATCCTTTATTATGGTAGATATAAAGATATATAAATAAAATCTTACATGGAAAATATAAAATGTAAATGTGAAATTTTTTGATAAATTAGATATGTGATTTATGTTGTTAAAAATTAATGACATTAATCTTGATATATCTTGGTTTTCTCTTCACAGATATAAATTTGACCAAATAACTATTACAATTGACATTATTTTGGACTATTTAAGAAGATATACCTTACCCTTTATGTTTTAAAATTTTAGGCCCACCATACCAAGATTTAGAGAGATTATTATTTGTGGATGGGTTATGATTTTCAATTTAAACACGATGTAAATATATCCTAGAAAGGTTAAAAGGGTCAAATACCATGTGTAGGGGTGGATAATATTTTCAACATAATATAAGGCTACAAAATCAACTAAATGTGAAATGTATTAAATTTTGAGATAGAAACACCAGTTTTTTCCATCACCAACATAAATAAAATAGAGTGGGAAAAGGGATCAATTCCATCTGGGTAAATGAAATACTCCTTACATCTAAGAAATAAATATAGTAGGAAATAAATAATTACTTTGAAAACCTATAATATGATGATGATCAACCACCTATAGTACAACCTATAAAAAATTATACTCTTGTGGTGGATGAAAATAAAAATAATATTCTTGTTATTCCTCCTTATGGGGATAAAATAATGAATTACCTTTTCACAATTGTTAGTTTTACTAGGTTAGATACCCTGATAGGGGGTGAATTAGGTTATGATAGATTAGAATAAATACCCCTATTGATCTTGTTTTGTTGTTAGAATAAACATTCTTATATTTCTTTCTTATTACAGAGTATGAAAAAATATTAAAGAAAGAACATGACACAAAAATTTTACTTGGATCGCCTTTATTGGGATACATACAAGGAGCATACACCAACAATGTTTTGATGAACTAAGTCCACTAAATGTGCACTAATGTTTTCAAGTTCAAAGTTGACTCACTGTCCCTCCTAGTTTACATCCATTCACAAATTAATAACTCACTACTCTCTCAACTAAAGTGATATCACTACTTATTCAAAAGATC
The DNA here is from genome assembly GCA_963277665.1 of Viscum album. NCBI lineage: Eukaryota > Viridiplantae > Streptophyta > Magnoliopsida > Santalales > Viscaceae > Viscum > Viscum album. The sequence continues at coordinate 2,005,615,452 of OY728163.1, read as the reverse complement.
CACTCCAAATTTATAGAATTTTACATACCTTCATTATCACCAATGAATACATACTCCACTATATGTTGATGATCTATTGATATCTCACTTTAATCCACTGATAAATTTTACTTTACCACCTTATTTCTAGGAAATTACAAATCTTTCATGCATCCCTTACTACACATTTCATGTAAATTTAATGCCTTGCAAGCAATATTCCACTATGAATGTGAAACACCCCTTGCACAAAAAATAAATCATATGCACAACTCAAATCTTACACTCAACATTATTAGCTTACGCACAACTAAAAATATTTCATGCAACTCACTTTGCTTAATATTATTATGCAATACAGAGATCACATTCTCTCTAAGTGTTGAAATCCCTCAAATAAGAGGGTCACCTCTTATTTTTAAGCATTGTTGACTCCTATGCGGAATATTCCTTATGTCACAAAAGATTCCCTTTGGGTGAAAAAAATCCAATTTGATGTCAGATTGGGCACGAAATTTCCTTTCGTGCAACCTTATCTTTTAGGAATATTTCTAAATATTTAACACACTTCATGCATTTTCCATTTTCTAACATTCTGATCTCAAAACATGAATTGCGCACAAGTTTCCAAACCACCTTCAATCTTGCGTGAAACATACTTTTCCAAAAACATTTCTCTGCATTTCTAGATTTTGAGCCCCAATAATTTGGCAAACACTAGAAAATGGTGCAACCTTATATCTATATTTTTGAACCGCCTCCAGATCAATCATTCCTTTTTCATGGTTCTTTGTCAACATAGGTTGTTAAAAAAAACTGGAACTCGACAACTCACCATGGAAACCCACTTTTTCCACAAACAAACTAGATTTTTCAACAATCACAAACACCTCAAAAACTCATCAATGTTACCTTGAGGGATTTTCCCAACAACTATTAATGATAAAAAATCACATGGATTTGAATTTTTTTCTAAATCATTTTATATGTTTTATGCGGATGTGGTTCAGGTTGATGTTTTTAGAGTAGTTAGTGATTTCCTCCTATATTAAAATTTCTTATTTTTTAAACTTACACATTATTTATATTAAGAAAAAATATATAATGAATTAGAAAACAAACAGGTCTGGCTAATGAAAAAGGTACGTACCATTCCTAATATCAATAGAAAATTAAAATCTAAATACTCTGGTAAAATAAGTGATAGTGTGATATCTCTAAATCAATTTTGGAATTTCAATGGGAATAAGCATCCAAAATTTTATTTTCATTACCTAAGAATGTGTCAATATACATTTGTAGAAATCAAGATATGGGAATTTTTCTTTAAATGTAGGAATATCTCATGAATTTTATAGCTTGAATTGGGATATCATTTTTGAAATTCCCAATAATTATTAGTCCCCCACCCATTCGTCATATTTATAAAATGTATCATTAATAGTATAATGTTGTATATTATTCATAATGGATCTCCTAATAGATTCATTGGATATTCTAGTCGTGTTTGGTAAAGAGATCATCTCGCAGGCCTTGTTTTCCTTTTCCAAAAATTATCATAGTATTTCTCTCATAGACCTTGTTCTAACTAGTTTACACAAATATATTGAATTTGGGAGGAGTTTTTTTTCTACCTCATATATTTTATATGTTGATGATATCCTCATATTTTTATATTCCTCAAGAATAATGTAAATATTTTAAAAATGATATCTAAGTATTATCAAGAAGATTATGGTCAATAAATTAATTTGAAAACATATTTTATTATTTTTTGAAATGGAATTACAGTTGTAAAGAATGTCAGAGTGGATAGATTTTCATTACTGGAAAATTGATATATGACATTTTAATATCTTGGGGACTATCTTGTCCTCGGAAAAGTTATGACCTATTATCTTGAAGACATCTTATTCATGTTGATTTTACAATTGTAAAATCGAAAAGGGTATTTTAGTGATGAGATGTGTGTGGGTAAGTCTTATTAACTCAGTGATCTCATAAATTCTAATATATTAATTATCCACATAAAAATTGGATGTTATCTTAATTACCATGATTCATGGGATGATTAGAAATTTAATTTGGATGGGATGTGTTTTTGGGATGAAAAATATATCTATTTTTTAAAATTATTACACCACGATGGTTGATATAGGTTGTATTAGAATGAAGGACCTTAAAAAGTTTGATGACACCCTTATAAATAAGTTCACATGGAACCTTCAGACCTCTAGTAGTGATAAAATTTATTTTATAAGAGAGTGAATAATGAAAATAAATGAGGGAGTATATCCTCGCTACATGATGTTCCAGGTTTGTTCTACCATTATATAATAATACAAAAAATAGATGGATTATTTGAAAAAGTTGTTATGCGAGGGTTATACAATTTTTTCAAAAATATTCTTTCTCAAGCACCAATTTAAAATACCTCATCACCTAGAACAAATAAATATGTATGATATTAAAATATATATTTCAAGATCATTTAATTTCATTTAAAATGAGGATATCACTCAATTTCAAAGGTACAACTTTGCTGATATTCATTTACATGTTTAGAGTTGCAAACTGATTGGACTGTTAATATCTAAATAAATCATCAAAAACATTTTTCTCCAAAATTACTGTGTCTAAAAAGTGATGGTGAATATCAGGTGGTCATTCATTCTACCTTTCAGAACATTTTTTTTAAAAAGTCTGTATAAATCATCTCCCCGCTGATGATCAACTTCAAAGTAGTGGCTTATCCATTCCTTCAACATGTGTTCATTATTGTCTTTATTTTTAAACCCATTTAAATCTATTAAAAAATTTATCCTCTGTGTAGAATCAATAGGTATATATCTAGATAGTTTTCCAAATTTTACTTTTACTTGATTTTTGGTTTTAAGTGTTTATGAATTCTATCATACAAAAATAAGTTTATAGAGAGGATTTATAACCTGCTGATCATTACAGGTAGGGATGTGTTCACCACTATCAGAAAATTTAAAAATGATTCTATCTTCGAAGTCCAAAAGGAATTTATTTATGCATGAATTTCTTTTATGCATACGACTATCCAAATATATTATAACAATTTAATGGTGTGCTGTGAATAATTATTTCTCTAACTTAAATACACTTCATGTTTTTGGTATTATTGGAATGGCCAAGAAACCACTCACCATGAATTTAATTAGATGGAATACCCAATCCATAATTTTATTAAAGTTAATATAGATCATGTGTCCCTTGTTGCTCTTGATTTATTAGGCTATAGTGGGGTATTTTGGACATTCTATGGATTTTTGAAGGGATGGTTCAATAGATATCTAGGAGTTGGTGATATATGTGACTTTTAATTATATACTATGATATGTACCTATAGGTATGATAATAAATATTAATGGATTCAGGTATGTATTGAATAATATTTAGTAGTGTAATTAATGTTATGGTCAAAAATAATTCTATGGAGTATTTTTCTAGAGTTTATTAATTTCATGAAGGATCCTAACCTCCTGCAGTGGAATTTATAGATATATTCATGGAGAAAAATTATGTAGCTAACATACATTCAAATATGGTTGTTTATGAAATATATATTAGGTGTTCCATTAGGTATCCCATTCCATGATCACATTACACAGATTTGGATATTATGGGTAACTTCTACACCCACCATTGTATGATGTTTGGAGTTGGTAGTTGAAACGTCAGTGGATATGTTTCTATTTTGATGGATTTGTTAAGTGTTTCTAACCCAAAACCACCAATGAAGGCTTATTTGGTTTATTTATATACATAAATGGACGGTGGGTCTCACCGATATTGTGGAAATGGTGTTTAAGCTCAACTCTCATGGGACACGACACAATGAGACTCATTTTTCAGGATCTTGTGGCCCAAGGTGATTAATTGGTGCTAAGATTGATGCATGGATTCAAGTGGAATTGGAATTCTAAATCCATGGTTATTATTCATTAACCTTTTAAATATTGAATTTTAATTTTGTAATATGGGTGTTTTGAATCTTTTAGTTCCAGCATTCTCTTACTTGAATGTATGGCTACGAAAAAACCATAAAGTGGCTTTTAAAAAATTAATAAAGAGGAATGATAGTGGTACACCAACGATTATAAACCACTTTTGTAAATTTTCCCACTTATATTTAATTAGATTTCCCTCTGAGTGAGTCTCTTCCAGTATCAATGATTTTGTTTATATTTTTTATCATTAAATATTTGGAATCAAATATCATTATAATTATTATTTTTTTATAATATTTATCATTCTATTGTTATTATGATATTTATAAAATTTTATAAAAATAATAAAACATTTTTTAAATAACAATAATATTCTATAAGAAAAAAAAATATTTTTATAATAATATATTTTTTATTATTTATTCTTATTTTATTGTAAAATTAATTATTATTTTTGAATTAATATTACATTTAATTTGTCAATTATATTTAAAAAATGACAATTTACCTATTATATTCCAATATAAAAAATGACCATATAAAAAATCTTTATATATCTATTGACCTTATATCTGGTGACCATATATATAATAGTCATATTATATTCTAATAAATATCTATATATATATCAGTAGAATTAATAAATATTTTCACTTACATCATTCAAAAAATTTCTATACTTTTTCAAAAAAAAATCTTTTTTTTATTTTTATAATTGGGAGTATAATCATCAAATTATACTATGAGAAGAAATATATCATGTTCATGTTCATTTTATTTACATGTGGTTTTATTCCCCTTATAGTTTACTTAATATTTTCTCGTATTGTATTATCATAATATAATAATTTTTATCTTGCATTTAAATATTTTACATCAATAAAATATATCATCATTTGTTTTAGTATATTTTTCTGTGTATAACATGATGTTGAATAGAAAAAAAATTATTTAAAGGGAAAAAATAATAAAATAAACTTATGTTCGATTCTACCTCACCTAAAATTATTTCTCCCACAAAATTTCATTAATCTAATTAAAATAAATAATGTTAATTCTTCTTTATATCATATTTGGTATCCCATAATGAATCCTTACAGTGACCCATACTTTTAATTCAATTATATTACATATTATTAGATGAATATTCAATACCTAAAATAACCATCTATTATATAATCATATAGGTCTACTGTCTTCAAAATCTTAGATACATAAAAAACATATCCATAAGAGATATAAATAATCTCACAAAAATTTCTTTATAACTATAACCACTCTTAGAAATATTATACTTCATACATTTCTTCATAATACTGGGAATGAAACAAATTAATGGGTGAGTTCAGATGCACCAAAATGGTATAAAAGGGAGATGAAAATGATCTCTTATTCATGACATGAGAAAATGAGTATGATAACAATAGATTAACATTATAAAATCATACACTATATATCGAAGATCAAAATATTGAGTCCTGAAATGAATCTTAGCTATTTATATGACATAAATCATACCGAAAAAGAATGACATATTCTATCAGAGAATAATATTAGAGTAATAAATATGTTTGGGGCGTATATATAATCATATATTATCATTTCCTCAGTAAAGGATCACAATCAAGAATACAAAAATGCAATGGGATCACTCCCATTCCACTGTATCCTTAGTCAAGGTTCACTCCCAATACTATCATAGTGGGAAAAGTATTTTACTAAACATGCATCACTCTGATTACATAACTTATTGTCTCATAAGATATCCTTATTTATAAAATATATTTAAACGTGGTATAATTATAGTCCCAATCATCAGAAAATCATTACACATTACTATGTGTATCATAAGATCATAAATACATCATCATAAATCATAACATGTTTAAATGAAATGGGTTTCATAAACACTTCAACAATAAATCATAAAATTAATAATGGAATATAATTGTATTTGATAATACTATCTTTATAATAACTATAAAATATATATATAAACATTGAGTATATAATCTTGGATTATATTACCATTAATAATAAGTAACCATAGAGGATTTTAACAAAAATTAAAATTCCTTTAGAAGGTCACTTGGAATATTTATTAAGGAAAATAAAATTTTCATTTTGGAATCACATATTTAAAATAAAAAATAGTCCAAAATATTATGAACAAAATGTTATTTTAAAATAATTCTGGGAAAAATTAATGGAATATTCAAATCATTTAGTTTTTCTAATGGTGGGGATTTTTTTCATTACATGTAAGTTAAGACAATGATTCCTTTCACATTTTCAATAAAATGTCCAAATTGCATCATTAAAAACTGATAAAAATAACTTTTGAAAAATTATGTAAAAATTAAATCATTGTTTAAAATTACATATCGTGGTAAAATATAATAATCATTCTTGAAAACATTTATAGAAAACATGGATGTGGAAGAAAACCAATATTCTACTGAAGAGTAAAACACTATCAGTTTTTCATATGAAATTTATTTTGTTGTATTGAAAACATAATGTGAGTAAAATAAAAGGAAAACATGTGACCTATAAAAATAAACAAAGGAGAGTAAAATTTATTATATTCATGAGAGATAAATTATAAATTTTTATCAATGTAAGAATAATCATAAGAAATCCATGTCAATAATGAGACTACACATAAATATATTACCCCAATATTGAATTACAATGAAACTTCTCTAAAATCCTATATAAAAATTTAAATTTATTAAAATTTCATTCCATAATCATGTAAATACTTTTGAAATCATATATTATCCTCTTATAAAATTTCAACACTCATTTATTAATAATCCCTTATTAAAATCGTTATTTCAAGATGTTAAATGTTTCATTTTTTATGAGAATTTGGTTTTGGTTATTCGAATCCTTATAATATGATCATTTTCCTATAATATTAATAATTCCAATCAGTATATTATTATTATATGTATTTATTATATAAATATATATAATCATTCATAAAATAATGATAGAAAAATTAATTAAACCTTTCACGAGGATGATAGGTTTTACGTACTCTTGAACACTATTTTCACATTCCAACAGATGGAGTAAAATAAATATAAATAATAATTAACCATTAGAAAATAAAAATTATATAATATATCACATAAATTCATTAATTTTATCTTTATTACCAACTATGTAAACCAGAAATAAAAAAGGAATCACATTGCTTCGTGGAGGTGTTAGTCCACAGATACGTACGACATACCTTATCATTTTCAATTATATTTGAAGTTAAAACGTAGATATGATATTATAATTACATAATATTTATTAATACATAAATATATTATAGAAATATAAAAAATCATCATAGTAACCATATGTGAAATATGGTGATAGAAAATAATGTATATCATTTTTTGGAGGTGGTAATCCACATGTAAACACGAGCGGTACTTTTTCTTCCCATTTGATTTTATGGACGATATATATTTGTGGTTATATAATCATACTAATATTATAATTTCTTAATTATACAAAATTTATTATTTTATGTTAAATACTAAATATTTAAAGGAGGTATAAGAATAATTAAATTGAATGTGGTCGAGTAAGATGATTACCTGTTCTTCATCATGCCAACTTTAAATCCTTTCATAGAGACCATTGGAATGGTCTTTTAAGTTTAAAAAAACAAATTCTTGTATAAGTAATTTTTTTATATAATTTGGTATGTTTTGGTCAAGGAAGATGTTTCAATGTAATGTAAGAAAGAGAAATTATGGGTTTCCTTTTATAATAGGTGGAGGGGACACACATGGAATTTCTTGAAAGATGAAAATATAATTAAAAAAATCGGAAGATAAATGATTCCACATTGATATAAATTTCAAGGTGTGAAAAAATTAGTTAGAAATATGACTATCTAATAGGATTTAGAAAATTTTAATTAGAAAACACAACCTGATCTCTTGGTTTAACACCCTGGTAAACTTGTTTTTACCTTAAACGTATTGGTGACTTTTTAATGGATTTACTATTAATAATTACCAAAAAATTAGTTGAACTAATAATATAATATTAATTTTTTTGATTAAAAATGTGTAACTAATTTTACCAATTTATTCTCCCAAAATCAGAAACATTTAATTTAAAATCAATCCTAAAAAATGAGATGAGATGTTGTTTTCCAAAAAAATCTTAATTATAAAATTTTTCTTCCATAAAAATTTAAAAAAAAATATTTATTACAATTACATAAATTGGATAATAAATTATATAATTGAACTAATTATACTATTAAATCCTCTTTAAAATAAAATTTAACTTTTTAAATGGGTTAAATTAAATATTATTTTTTTATAAAAATCAGAATATTTAAATATTCATCGAAAAATGAACATTTTTCCAAAATTACATAAAATTCACTCTATGAAAATTTTGAAATTATTATATCAAAAAAAAATTCATTTTATGAAATAATGTTTCTAAAATTAGAAGTAATTAATCATATTATGTTCTCCTAAAAATAAATTGAAACCATTTTTGAGGGAAATTGTATTTTAAAATGTATAATGAAGTAACTAAATAAGGGGTACCTTTTTACTAAAAATTTTTATTTATCCATAAACTCTATATAAATTTTTCAAAATTATATTATTCCTATTTATTCAACCAATTTAATTTCTAGTTTATAATTCTATACTACATAATAGTTCATTTATACTCATTATTGTGAGTATTAAAATCTATCAAAAAATTAAATTTATTTGAAAATATATATACCATAAAATATATAGTTGTAACATTATACCTCCATAAAAAGTAATTTCACCCTAAAATTTTGATTACATAAAAAAGTAAGTATATCTAAATTTCAACACATCCTCATGTTCCTATTTTGCTCATTTTATATTATAATTCATATATATAACATTAACTAGGTGAGTTGTCATTCTCTTTTACACTTTATCTCTATAATACAAGACATATATCAATTATTATTCATATAAAATATCATCCTATTGTGGTACAACAAATAATTTTAGTACTTTTAATGGATTAGGTGTGTAGTTCCTTAGGATAGATACATGGGACACATCATGAACATGAGAGAGGTTTAGTGGATGTTCCAATATATAATCTACCAGCCCTACTTAATCAAGAATATTTAAGTGGTAAATATACCTAAGGACTAAATTTCCATTCATTGAAAATCTCATAACATTTTTCTAGAGAGAAATTTTAATGAATATAGTCTGACCAACATCAAATTCCAGATTTCATCGATGATTGTCAGCATAAATTTTCTATCAACTTTGAGATTCCTTGATATACTACTAAATGTCTCTTACTTTCTCTTAAATTTCCTTAAATTTATCAATTTAAAATAGATTTAATTCTCAAAAATTATCTTAAAAATTGTAGTTATACACTTATCTCGATAGTGAGATCGGAAAAGATCCATCTTAATACTCGAGTGAATGATATTGTTGTAATAAAACATGATAAGATGAAGGTGTTTATCCTAAAAACCATATAAATCCCAAGAATAGATTATCAGTATATCTCAACGGTTTTAATAGCTATCATCGACTAAACATTTATCTGAGGATGATGTGTGGTACTGAAATACTACTCTTAATCTAGATATTCTTGAATAATTCAGTAGATCCTCATAGAAAACCATGGATCCCAATTAGACACTACATAATCTGGCACTCAATTAAGAGTTACCAATTATTTTTCATATATTGTTTCAATCTGAACAAGAGATAAATATTCACTAATAGTGAATAAGTGTACTTACATAATAAGTAGACTAACTAAAACCCAAATTTTATTATAAATTTTAGATGTTTTGGGGAGTCTGAAAATATAATATAGGGTGATGTTATACCACTTCCTTTCTAGTATGGTTAATGGATTTCCCATCTCACTATACATCTACCTCTCAGCCTTAACTTACTAACATATCAAGCATCGAGATACAAACTCTGTAATATTTCTATTTACGTTTTCCCACTAAAAATATTTCTTCAGATCTCTATACATATACTTTCTTCTAGGATGAGTAGATAAGGATAAACTATGAGCCTCACCCACTAGATCCTTCTTTGGGTATAGCATTGATTGGACACATACACATTTCGTGTACCTTATTTTTCCATCATATTCAAGGAAAAACTCAAAAAAATCATAACTTATATTGCAACATTGCATGTTCCTTCTACTCCTCATTAATATTCAATTGGATAAATGGTTGATAACACTTTTTATTAAGATAATATTTCTCCCTTTCCATTAATATTTCACGATCCATCCTTTTCAAATCTAAAAATTTTATAAATTTTTTATCCTAATCATATATAAGGTATCAGTATTCATTAAAATAAAAGCATCAAAAACCTTGTTCACACTCCTAGGTTAATAATTTTTTGAGTAGTAATAATCAATTATTAACTCTATTTATCTTCCCTTGTTCATATTTAACTCTTTCTGAGTGAATACATACTTTAATCTATTATGGTTGGTATATGCATCACACTAATCTCCATAAAGATAATTCATGTATATATTTAACAGAAAAATTAACATACTTAAAGCCAAATCATGAGTTAGATAATTATGAAGATGAATATTTAATTTTCATGAATAAAAATTTATCATTCTAACAACTTGAGATTTTATGAAATTTGTTTTTCAAAAAAAATATATTTTTTGGATTGCCTTCATTACATGTAACTCCATATTTGAACAAAACATGATTTAATATTATGGGATGATTATTATCTAGTTATTGGGTTGGTGGTTATGAATATTATAAACTAAATTATGAAAAATTTAGATTTCATACTGTTATAAAATAAATTTATTGGTTACCAATTGATTATAAAATAAAATAAAATCATTTGAAAGTAGAAGAGATATTATTTTAGGAAACATTTTTAATAGGCACAGTCACATATTATCATAATAAATTAAATAAATAACATCTAGTTACTGTTTTTAACGAAATTTTAATATTAATAATTAAACAAAAATTAACATCCGTTTAATATTTTTCATGACATGTAATAAGAATAAAATTCAGTTTGAGACTTAAAATTTTATTTTTCTAAAATTAATATTTTCATTAGGTGTTTCAAAATTGATTTAAAATTATTTTTTTCCACCTATAGGTATTATACTTGATCAATAAGATTCTATGTTTTTAATTTTTAGGTCTAAATTTAGTAAATGGGTCCCTTTAATTTTTATTCAATAACAAAAATAGCATGAGTAGAATTTATCACCCTTGTAAAGGGTAAATCGTGTTAACCATCATAAAAACTAAGTGATAAGGCCATAATTTCTCAACCTAATTATTATTGGATGAAAAAAACGTGAATAGTATCTTCATTCTCTTGAAATTTAACTATTTATGGGTCATTTTTCCCAAAACATAACATATATAATATTTAAATCAAATATAGAAACAAAATTATCATCTTAGTTTGAACAATCTAATATGTTTTCAGATAAGAAATAAATAATTTTAAGAACAAATATAATAAAATATATTGATATTAAAAAAAACCTTTTTCATAATATAAATTTATTTCTTATTTTTAGTAATTATATATTGACATTAAATTATTTTGCAACACCAATGTAGTATTTCTCTAATTAATAAAATATATAATAAATGATTTAAAATATATTAAATGTAATATAATTATAGTTGTGTAATGTGTTACATGAATTTTATAAATGAATATAAAATATTATTATTATGTTAAAGTGTAATATTTGAATACCATATTTGTTTTTAGGTCGTTTATTTCCAATTAAATAAATAGTGTGTGAATTGGAAGTAATGAAATTTTATGAAAATAATATATTATTAAATTATATAAATCCAATAAAATATTGAAGTAGGATAGGGGTGATAATATAATCTAAAAATTTCACCCCTTTCCCAATTATAATCCATTAAGATCCATTTTTCTTCATATTAAATTTAAAAAAAATATCTTTTAATTTCTTTCAATGTTTCCCCTGCACCCAATAATAATATGTAACCTCTCCTTTCTCTTCTTCACACCACCTTAAGTATTATAGTATGTAAAAACTATGAAAATTTCTCTTTTAATTTCCCATATACACATTCTAGATTATTTTCTTCCAAAAATATCAACCATAGGGCCTTTAATAAGAGATCTAAATAGTACTTTTAAAGAAGAGGTAATCATCTTAACCAATCACATTCATTTTAAATCAACTTTTAATTCTTATAAATAAGTTATATTTTTAATAAAATAAAAATTCAGTATTTTTAGTATACTAAAATTTTATTATAATTATGAAAACAAATTTATTCAACCTCATTCCATCTAATAGGATGTGAAAGAAACTCTTGGGTATACATGCATCTTACAGTGTCCAAGTTAAGATAGAACTCATTTTCCATCACCATCATTCACATATGGTTATTATAATAGGATTGATATTTTTATATGATGTTTATTGTGTAATTATTTTTCCAATAATTATAATTTCATATATACACCTTATTACCTTCCAAATCATTTGAAACCAATATTATTAGTTTGTGCATTATTGTGTACTACCACCTCCACGAAGCGATGAGATTTGTTTTTCATTTCTATTTTACATGGATGGTAATAAGGATGATTTTATTTAATTTATATGATATATATGACATAATGATGATTATTTAATGTTGATTTATTATTTAAGTTTATTTTTTTCTTTCTGTTAAAAAATGTTTACAACGTTCAGGCATACACAGGACCTACCATCTCCATTAATGGTGAAATCCACTTTTATATTTCAAACTTTTATGGATGATTATAAATATATATACAATAAATATATATATATGATAATTATTTACTTATTAAAATTATATAGAGGATGTAACCATGATCAATGTATAAGTAAAAAATCTTATGAACCAAAACATACATGAAAAATGAAGATTTTTTCACCCAAAAGTTTGATTTTAATAAATAATTTTTAATGAACACATGATAAAAAGATATAAGTAAATAATATTTTGTTTGATATATATGATTATGGTTCTAGAATATATATATAATAAATATTATTTAATATATGGGAGGATTGAACAAATATGAAGGATGTCTGACCTGAGTTAAATGTTGTATATTTCAATCATATTTTAATTTGGATTATTTATGCTAGAATTTACAATAAGGAAAATTATATTAACCTTATCAGATTAATACCAATTATTTTTATTCTAATATACTTATTTTTTTATTAAAAAATTTCTCCTTTAATTTAAACCTATTTAAATACTCAATAGATCGAATGAACATTTTTGTTAAAGACGAATTGTGTTTTTATATTCATCTAACACCCATTTCCTTGTGTATCACTGATTTTTATAAAATGATTAAAAGACTTTTATTACAATTATCCAATGGTTATTTGAAAAAAAATTACCTCATGTTTCACTTTTTATTAAATATTTTAAAATCAATATACATATCTTTTTTGAATGAGGTACATTTTTTCTTTTTACCAAAACTGTGAAGGGAATGTTTTCATTAAACATATAAGTCATAAACAGAATTTACCACAATCATAATCACTCAATATTTTGAATTTTTCATTATAATTTTCCAAGATTATTTTCAAAGAAACTGTTTTCCTTAATATTTTTGAAATATTTGTAGCTTAAAACTAATTTTCAAAATGGATGGTTATTCTCATCATGAAATATAATTCAGTGACATTTTAAATAAATTTTTATATATGATAACATACTTTGATAATAATTATACATTACAAGAAATATAATACAATGATATTGTTATTAATCATCCTCCTAATAGTTAATTTTTATGATTATTATATTTTTATAAAACCCAATTATTTACCATTATTTATGCTGTGATGAATGGATTAATTTTATATGAATCCCTTTTTCATAGAATTAGTTATGTTATGATGATATATTGAAGGTTTTATGATCATGTGGAATACATATTAGTGGTTTTCATTATGTGATGGTGGTTATGTTATAAATAAGGAGGGTTATAGCATTAAAACTAAGGATAGTGTTTATGTTATAACAAAGGATAGTGGTTACGTTATTAACCAAATAAGTTGGTTATATTATTACCAAGTATGGGTGGTCCTAGAATTATAAACCCCCCATCACCAGTGCATTGGGTAATGATTGATATCTCATTATACAAATAGAACTGCAATGGGGAGTGAACAAAATTCAATAAGATACATTTTCAACTATGATAGTCTTGGGAGTGAACCTTGATTACGATGATGGTTTGGGGGTGAACCCATTCCACAATGATAGCATTATCATTGATACTTTACTACTATAGAAATAATCTTATGTGCCTATGTGTATGATACAATTCCAAGTCTTACTCCAATGTTATACTCTCATGGATCATGAGATTTGATTTCATTATTTTTCATGTCATATGAATTACCAATATTTATTTCACGACGCAATATTGAGATCTATGATATGTTGGGTATGGATTTTAAATGTAAATATCATGTTCTCTTTACATTATGGACATGTTATATTTGTGTTGTCTTTGATTTATCCCTTATTTTCCCTTGTTCATCATCATAGGTAATCTATTGTTATATTTCCTTTCCTAATGATATGAATAATGTTATTAGGTATGATATTTATAACAAGGATTCAAGTTATGAATAAATTAATAGGGGACTCTTACGAACCAGTTGTTTATGTTTCTAGGTTTCCTAAGGAACATGAATTATATGACTCCTAAATGGATTGTTATATAATGTGATGAATATTCATACAAAAATATGAAATATTTATATATGAAAAATATGGGTGGTTATAATTTGCATATGAGAATGGCTTAGTTACCCTTTGGAAACAATAATGAGAAATATTTAGTGAGAACACTGGGGATAAGTCTAAGTATAGGATAAAATCACAATGCGTTGGTAATGATCATGGATAACTAAGGATAAACCTAGCGTGATATAGATTGAAAAAAAGATGTCTTGATTTAGATGTCCAGTAAATGGTCTTTCATGATTATGTGGTTTCCTATTTTGATTATTTTTTATCACATTACATTTTTTGGATTTATTCAATGGTTGGAACATTAAAAAAACATGTGAATGTTGAATGTGATAAATAATATAATGACTATCCACCTAAGTGAACAAATTATATGAGATCTTGGTTAAATAAACCTATTTCGTTTCTCATATATAATTACTAATAGATAAATTAATTGATATTCAAAATGATAAAATAAGAGAAGACCATATAGTTGCTTCTTTGTGAGGTAGCATCCACTTCCTTTTTTATGATTTTATAATCCACCAGTGGATGAGTCCTGGATCAACACAATATGGAAAATGTTTTTTATTCTCTAATGATGAAAACATGGAAAATGAATCCCAGTAGTTTATTATTTGTAAGGCATTTTGAATCAATGGTACAACCTTTTTAAGAATATGATCCAAGAGGAAGAAACGGAATCCCTAAATAGGGTGTGTTATAGAGAATATTCTTCAATCTGTAATTTCCTCATATTATATATACAAGGATTGAGAGAGAATTTATTAAGCTCGTCAATAAGGATGATAAATCTATCAGTACCAATGAAGCTAATTTTATAGGACATGTAAGGAAATTCTTTGGTTTTATCATTAGAAATAAAGGAAAATTTGATCAGTTATTTGGTGTCTTAAAACCAAGTCTGTGAAAGGTGTTACCTAAAAGATACATTATCATCTGTAACGAAGTCATACTATGTTAACTCAAGGTATAAATTTAAATTGGATTTTCCAACCATTTCCATGTTCTTGATAATAAAAAGAAGATTTAGTCACATGAAAACCCGGATAAATTTAATAGTGGTAGGAAATTCCAGTCTCACTTACATGCATGAAATGTGAGACCAAACATAAATGGAATTACTTTAGTGGAACTGGGAAGTGTTTTAAATTTGGTAATAATGGTTTTAGTTATATTGAATTTTGAAAGGATATGTAAATTCCATTTGATATAATGGATGAATGGATGATTCCATCTAATGCACAACTGATGCTCTATTGAATCAAATTCATGGAGTATGAGCCTTATGATTACTAGTGTAAGTCTCTGAATATTTAGAATGATTAGAAACAAAATCCCCCTAACTGAATGATAAATGTAAATATCATGTGATCAAAACTAGCTACGTGGGTCAGAAGTATTACATGGTTTAAGGAACACTTATCATCCACTCTTGAATATCTAATCTCTTATTTTATTAGGGATCTATAAACTTTAATTTTTTAATGGAATTGAAAATGGTATTGAATAACCAACTCAATTATTAGATATGAAGTTAGTGGTAAAAATATTAATGGAATATTTGTCTTGTCTCAAGTATATAGTTCCCCACTGATTAAGGTTTGTGGGAAAGTTCTGTCTATAAATATTTTTATTCTACCTTTAATTATATGTGATGTGATTCTGGTCGTGGACTGGATTTCATTATATGGATCCCATATCAACTTCTGAGGAAGGGAAGTCACATTTCATATTCCAAAATATCCCATGCTCCTTTATTGTTGTGAGGATGAATAAAAAATCCAATGGAAATTACTTATTATTTATGGGACTTAATCCCAATCCATAAAGGCTATTTGTCTTATATGGTTGGGGAGAAAGTCCACATCAATGATATTCGTATTGTGTGGGAGTTTTTTAATGTCTTTCAATAAGAATTTCCCAATCTTCCACTAAATCACGATGTTTAGTTTTTTTATATAACTCATACATAGTTTTAAACCTTTTTCAAATAATCAATATAAAATGGTCTCGATTGAGTTACAAGAACTAAAGAACAAACTCTAAGAGAATCTTGATAGGGTAATCATTCATCTAAGTTCATCAACATGGGGTGAACTAATACATTTTGTTCAGATGAATTATGAGACAATGAAACACTAAATTGATTACAAAGAATATAACATTATCTCTATCGAGAAAAAGTGTCATCTACACTATATTTACAACTTGTTTCATCGTCATCATTGAGATCAATATTTTTTCTATATAGACACTCATTCTAGATATAAAAAATTATAATTTGTAAAGTATGATATAATTAAGAAAACATTTTGTACAAGGTGTGGGAACTATGCATTTATAGTGACGTTTTTTGGTCTTACTAATTACCCAAATATCTTCATTGATTTAATGAATTGTTTCTTTAGAGATAACCATGATCAGTTGGTATTAATGATTATAGATGATATTCTTATATATTTAAAGAGAATAGTATTGTACGGGGATCATTTCAGGATTGATCTGAGGACCCCAAAGAAGGAGAAGATTTATTAATGATATAAAAACTGTGAATTTTGGATTCATAGATTTTCATTATTGCTTCACATAATATTTAGAGTGGGAATATCATTATATCCTTCGACGATAAAAGTTATTGAACATTGTCCCTTACCAACAAATATGAATGTGATGCATTGTTTCTTGGATGTCTATTACTATCATTTTTTTTATATTATTTATTATTTATTTATAATCTACTCACCATGTTAACATATAAAAGATCCAAATCAATTAGCATGGATGAATGTGAAGAGAATTTCAACAATATGAAAGGAAGGTTTTTCAGTGCACCGATCTGCGCACAACCATTTAGTGGATAAGGTTTTTTAATATATAGTGATTCCTATAAAAAGAGGCTAGGATTCTTCCTTATTCATAATGATATGGTGATAGATTATTTTTCATTCCAATTGAATGTTCATGAGGAGTTTTTTTAACTCTTTATTTGAAGTTAGTAGACGTTATATTTTCATTACTAATATATAATAATTACCATTATAGAGAATGTTGTGATATATATTTTTATCATAAAATTTTAAGCAATATTTTCACAATTGAAGGTTTTAATATGCACAAAATAATATTCCAAGAGCTGAGTAATGATTATGACATCCCAAGACAATACCACCCCGGGAAAGAAAATAAGTTGTAGATGGTCTGAGTCCAAAGTATCATGTTAAATTATATATTATAATGATAATGAAAGATAAAATATTTCAAAATTATAAAATTATGGATATTGAAATTTTAAGGAAGGGTAAATATTTTAACATTCTCAAATGAGTGTTCAACCATTTATCCATGTGATTATTAATGAGGGAAAAAAGAATGATATAGAACTCAAAAAAGAAGGTGAGAAGTATTAATGAGTTTAACGTTGATTGTCATGGAATGGTAGGGTTCAGAAATTCTGTATGTGTCTCATCCATACTATATTTGAATAAGGATCTATTATATAGAGCTCAATGTTCGTCATTCACTATTCATCATTGAAGTATGATCATATATAGAGATCTGAAAGTATATTTCTAGTGGGATGATAAGAAGAGAGACAATACAATGTATGATTCTTAATTATTAGTATGTCATTATGTTATGATTGATCAAACAAATAATAAAAGGATGTTACAACCACTACCCATACTATATGGTAAATGGAAAAAATCACAATGGATTTCATCATTTGATTCCCCAAAACATCTGAGTATAATGATTTATGGGTTATAGTGGATCACCTTACGAAGTAATCACACTTCCTTTTAATGAGATAATATTTTTATACTGACCAGATTATATGTTTATACATTAATGATGTTTAGAGATTTCATGTAGTAAAACTCTCAGTCATCTCTAATTGAGATTCAAGGATTACCGTGAAAATTTTGAGAAGCCTTCCACAGGCTCTAGATACAAAGATTAATTTTATTACAACTTATCATCCTAAGATAGATAGTTGGTCTTTAATAAAAAAATATATCTATATAAAATATTATGGTGCCTTGTTTTATTTAATTTAATTTTGTTTGAGATAAAAACCATCATCAATATGAGTTTTCTTACAATAATAGCATTCATTTGAGAATTAAGATGATTCCTTATCAATACCGTTGTGGAATGAAGTGTTTAACTCTATTATGATTGGATGAGGGTTGACAAATAAAGATATTGAGACCATAACTAGATAATAAATTTTTTTAGAAAGCTATATCCATTAAAGAAAACATCAAAGATAACCAGAGTTGATTAAAAATGTTTTCTTAAAATCTCCTTTTCGGACTATAAATTAATGTTGGTGAGAATGTCTTTCTATTAATTTCTCTATTAATTAATGTTATTAGATTACAAAAGAAGTGAAATTAGTGCCCTAGGTATATTAGACCTTTCATGATTTTAGATTGAGTATGGATGGTAGCTTATCAATTGTCACATCCACTATACCTCTCTCATGTTCATGATGTGTTCCATGTATCCTTATTGAGAAGTACATATCAAATCTATCACATTTTCTAAAATAATGGATCATAATGAAATAAGAGTATCATTATTTTTTGTATTATATTGATGAATTTTGAGGGATAAAATCATTTTAAGGGGTTATAATGTATCACCATGTAATTTTATGAAATATATTTTTTAAATAAATTAAATTTATTTAATAGATTTCTTTACACAAAACACCATGTTTAAAAAGACCACAAAATACTATTATAGGATGGTGATATTTTATCCATATTGTTGGTTTGTAAAAATATTACTAAAAAAATTATGAAAAAATAGTGGTTTGCACATTTATATAATGAATTCATGGTTACCAATTTTTTAGGAAAAAAAATAGAATCACATGAACCTAAAAGAGATTTTTTTTAAGAATTATATAATTATGAAAAAAATGTATTATCTTAATTAAATAAATAAATCACTTTTTGAATGATTTCCGTGAAATATTTTATATTAAACAATAAATAAAAAATTTAAACATTCACATAATATTTTCTAGACATGGAATAACAATAAAATGTTGTTAAATACTTGAAAATGAATTTTTCTAAAAGACAGTTTTCATCACATGTTGTACACTTATTTTAAAATTAATATATAAAAAATTTAGGTATTGAATTCAATAAAATGGATTCCATATTTTTAATCAGGTATTCTAAATTTGGTAAATAGTTCCTTTTTATTTTACTTAAATATGAATAGTTTCTTGATTAAATATTTCACTCTGTTAAAGGGTAAATTATGTTAATAAATGTTTAAAAAGTTATAAAGCCATAATTTTTCAAAATAATCCATATTTTATGTAGTTGATTTTCCCCATATCAATTTACTCTGGAAATTTAATTATTTAAGGTAAACTTGGTCGGGAATATGACCTATTAAATATTAAAATCAAAAAATGTTACAAAATTTTAGTTAATTGGTTTTAAATATCTTTTATACATCCACCTAGAGAATATAGAATGTTATGAAAAAAATATAAGTTTCTATATTATGTTTATTTAAATTCTTTTAAATATATATATTTATTTTAAATTTTTAGTAATTATATAAATACCTTAAATTCTTAAACAAAATGGATTCATTATTTATCCAATTAATAAAAATATATAATAAATGATTTTAAAAATATTAAAACATATATAATGTGAGTGAGGTATTTTGTGCCCCAAATTATTTATATTAATATGATTTATTATATTTATGTTAATTGATTTTATTCTAATTCAAGATTATTATTTATGTATTTTCTGTTAAATAAAATTTATACATATTAAATTTTCAATAATGATATTTTATGAAAATATTATTTTCCAAAATTAATTAATTATCATAAAAATATAAAAAGTGAAAAATGAAGATAATATATGGTCAAAAAATTATATTTAAAATTTATAATCCATTTGGTACTATTTTTATTGAGAATATCTTTAATGAATTTTAGTGTTTTATAAAATTCCAAGAGTTCCCATCCCCTCAATTACAAAAGGCCACCCCTTCTTTTTCATTTTCACACCACATTGAGACATCTATATTATCAAAATATTCCATGTTCACTTATCCAATACTGTATACAAATTCTATAGGTTTTTTATATTTAAATGAATATCCCTGAAGCCCTTAAAATGTAATCTAAAGGACTTTCCCCTGATAATATGTAATCGACTTAACCAATCACATTATTTTTAAATCTTCTTTAACCTACTATAATTATTATAATATATTTAAAAAATAAAAACATCAGTATCCAGTAAAAACTAAAATTACATTATTATTATTAAACCTTTTTATTAACAATATTAATACCAAATGGGATGTAAAAGTATCGCTCGTGTGTACATACGGCTTACCATTCCAACGTAGTTATACCATTCACTTTTCATCACAAAATTTCATTGATGGTTATTATTATCTGATTAATATTTATATATTTTATTTATTTCATAATTATTCATCTTGAATAACAATATAATATCTACATTATTACCTTCCAAATAATTGATAAATGAAAACATTGTTCTTGTGTAAGTATGGACTACCACCACTATAATGCGATGTGATTTTTTTAGTTTCCATTTTACATGCATGGAAATAAGGATGAATTTATTGAACATATATAATATATATGTGATATAAAGATGATTATTCAATATTATGATTTTATGTATTTTAATTAGGTTTTATTTGGGAGAAAATGTAAACAAGAATCTTGCATATGTATAACCTATTTTCTCCCTAAATGGTGAAAATCATTTTTCTATCTATAAATTTTTTAAATAAATAAAAAATATTTATATAATGAATATATATGATATTTATTTTCATATTACAATTCTTTATATGATGGAACCATTATCAAAGTATTAGTACCAAAACTACTATGCGAAAACATTCTAGAAAAATGAAGCAATTATCAACCAGAATAGTAAATTTAAAAAATAATTGTTAATAAAAATGTCCTAAATGGTTGTAAGTAAAAAATATAAGTAATATACATATATATATGAATATGTATCTATAATATATTTATAATAACCCTATATTTATTATAAAATATTTTTTAACACATACAAAGGATTTCAGACCCTTTGTTTGGGAATTATGTTTCAATCCTATTTTAATTGATATTTTTTAGGATTAAATTTCAATAAAATGATATTATATAAGCCTTATATGATTAATACATAAAATTATTCTTCTTCTATAATTATTTATCAGGAATTATGTTTTTTAATTTCATTTCCCTATCTTTAAATAGTAAAGATATTGAACAAACTATTTTAAGGAAACCCGTCTAGGTTTTACTATTTGGGTGGGAACATTTTTTTTTCTATATCCATGTCATTGATAAATTTTATTCAATAATGTTTTCAATTTTCTCATATAATTGTTTAAATCTATTTTAACCCATGTTTTTATTTTTATAAAATATTTTAAATTGAATCTTCTTGTCATTTATTAAATGAGGTTCTTTTAAACATTTTACCAAAAAAGGTGAATGAAATATTTTATTTAAATTTAGATGGAATTATTATAATTTTCCACCATCATTATCATTAAATGTGTTTAAGATTAATTCATATATTTTCAAGGATCATATAAAATAATATTTTCTATAATATTTTGGAAATTGTTTATCATAAATGTGATTGTCAAAATGGAAAGGATATTTTTCTCACATAATATATTTTTATGATATTTTAATATAATATTTATATATAATAACATTATTTGGTGTTAATTATGATTTAAATGGGATACGATCCAAGGATACCATTAATACTAGTTCTACTAATCAAAAAAAATTAGGTAGATTATATGTTTATGAAACCCATTTATATTAAATGATATATGCAATAATAAATAGGTAATGTGATTATTAAACCCATTTCTTTTTCATAGGTTAGGATTTTATGATATGAAAAAAAATTATGATCTTGTGGAACACATATGTGTGGATTTCATTAAGTGATATAATTTAAATTATAACCAAGGATGATGGTTGCATTATAACTAAGGGATGTTGTCACGTTATAACAAATGATGGTAGTTAGTTTATAAAACAAGGAAGATGGTAACATTATATCCCCGAATGGGTTGTCCCAAAATTATACAAACATTCAATGATTTGGGTAACAATTGATTTCTGATGAGATAAATAAGATTATAATGATGAGGGGTCCAAGTACAGAATGGGAATTTTTATTCCATGATTGTCTTGGGAGTGATCCATGACTAATAAAATTGTTATGGGAGTGAACCCATTCCACTATGATAGCCTTGTAAATGAGACTTGACTACTATGGAAATGATTTTCAATTCTTTTGTGCATAAAAAAATTCATTGTCTTATGCCAATGATATAATATCATAGAACATATTCTATGGTTCATATTTTGATTCTTGTATTATGAATTTGATTTCCTTTTTCCATGACTCAAGAGTATGATATTTGATATTTAGGTTATTAATTTCAAATATTAATTTCATTTTCCTATACCCATATGCTCATGTTATGCTTATGTGATCTTTGATGTCTCCCTTGTTTACCCTTACTGAGTGTGTGATCACACCATTTATTATGTTTCAATTCTCAAGGTTGTAAATAATGATATTAAGTCTCATATATTTATGTTTTTGAAGGGTTCTAGTTAGGAATAACATAATAGAAGGCTCTTATGAGACATTTGTTTATGATTACATTTTTTATATGCACTAGACCTATATGATTATGTCATGGATCTCTATGTTATGCAATGAATTTTAATCTAAAATGATGAAATATAAATATATAAAAAGTCTGGGTCACTATAGTCAACATATCATTCAATATGAGGATGCATCCCAATCCTTCATTTGAAGCATCACAATGTACTACAAACCCATATCCATTGTATCATAGTGTAAGTACAAATTCCTTAACAAAAATTCTCTTTTTCCCTTCAACTTTTCCTCACATTCATCTATCCAAAGCATACTGTCTCCAATCTATTGATATTTTATGAGTTTAATTTAAAACCATTTTAAATTCTCCAAAAATAATCAATAATATCTTGAATAATCAAGAAAACTATAGACCTTAGTCATAGTGATTTTTTGGATTCAATTTTCAATAACTCCTAACTTTTATGGATCCACTAATATACCATCACTTCAGAGTATATGAATAAAAAAATGAAACATTTTTAGACAAAAGTAACACTTGTAAAATTTTTAATGTAGATTATTCTTCATTAGGGTCTTCATAATAATCCTTAAATTATATTCTTGCTATTACTTTCTATTTGAATATAAAATAATTTCATCTATAAATACCACCACAAAATGGTCAAGGGGATCTCTAATAACTATATTAATTAAATATATAAACATATAATGGTAATTATTAAGACCAAATGACAACAAAATAAATTTATAGTTTCTGTAACTTGTATGGAATGTTTTCTGGGGCATATCCTCTTTCTTTTACCTCAATTGATAACATCCAAAATGATGGTCAATTATGGAAATGCATGGAGCTAGGAAATATTGACCAAATAATTCCTAAATATGGGGAATACAATATAAATTATGGATTTTGATATTATTATGATTTCTATAATAAATCTAGAGTTACATTGATAAATACTTCTTCTTAACATAAAGAGTAGGTGCACGATAAGTTCACACACATGGCTAAATGAATCCATTGGTAACACTCTCCTCAAATTTTATCTTCAATTAGTACAACTCAATTAGGAATATTCTATAAGGATTCATTCAAATAGTTGTGGAAATGAGTATGAATTTTATTAATATCCCTACATCATGATTTTGAGGAATTCTAGGAAACTCTACTAAAAATAAATCATAAATTTATTCACAATATAAATATATTCATTTTTTAGTTCCTCCCAACCCATATGAGATAAACACCCCTTTTCATTGGAATAGAAACACATAAAATAGATTATATTTCAATTTAAAGTACATATAAATTGTGGCACTAATAAATGACTATAGGCTGGTTCTAAATATAAAATGTGATTTCTTTTTCATGGAAACTGATATGGTATATATGTAACGAAAGGAAATCAATTCCTAAGAGAACAAACTATTAAAATAGGGGGAGGATAGAAAAGTTGTTAGGAAGATAATTCCCATAATCATCTATCAGAGAAGAATCGTAGACTTGATATATGGTCAAAGTGCCATTAGGGGTTCTCATTACTAATTAGATATCTCATTATTTAAGTGGTATTGTTGTAAACTTAGAAATTATTCAGATATAAAAGATTTGAGTAGATCCAAAAAATGAGGCATTAGTTGTCCAAAATTTTATGGTATGTGTACCTTTCACCACTTCATTATTCACATTAATAGTGGTCACATGATATTTCCCATTGTCTCTATGATTAAGAGGTTTCTGATATCGATTATTATCATTAACCTTAATATTTGATCACTGATTTTCATAATTCTCATGCTCATTGTATTTGAAATATTGGATTGCAGGTACTGTATTTTTTGGTTAATTATCTCCCTCATTAGATAAAATATTCTTCACATCACTTCATAATTATATTTCGCATATCTTTTTTTTTGACACATAAAAAATTTAGAAATCCCCTTATGAAAATTTCTTCCAGATTTCCCTCTGTACTCTAAGAATAAAGGAAATATCTTCTTATTTTATGAATGGGTTTTTTTATTAGAATTCCCTTAAAGTTGAATATTTCTATTCTTATCAAAACCATGATATAGGAAGGTATCTCTTTTCTCCATTTACACAAGTATAGAACATGGACTGATTTCTTTATAGATAATAAATTCTTTCACGATAACACAATTAGATACATGGTGTTAAGACACATAACAATCAATCAATATTACTTTCTGGATGAATGAAAATTCTATAAGGGTACTCACATTACTTATTAAGTTTCCTAATAGGTAATAATGGATTCAGCAACCTTTTAATTTATCTCAAGTAATTCCCTATTAATTTTCCTGTAAGAAATTAAATGAAACTAGTTATTAAAATAAATAACTTCATAAACTCAGCACACTCCATAGATTCAATTTCTTCCTATTACCTTGTGTTCTTTATAAGATTCAACCTATAAAAAAATTCCCCTTTCAAATGAAAAATATCATGAATAACTATTTCATGATTTGAAAATTGTTGAATGGAAGATATCTTTTCAGTGGTACTAATCCATTAATAAAAAACTAGTGGATTAGAATACCCAATAAATAAAGGCTTATAATGCCACATTAAGGACATAATTAAGCATTTTTCCTTCAATTTATTGATTGGAAAATGAAAAGGAGTCATATCCTGAGGAATTATTCTAGTCAAAGAGATAATATTTTTCATTCAATCTCCTATAGTATTTGGTTTCTCAGGAGGATGATCATTGGTTTCTTTTTCATTTTCAGCATTAACATGATTTAATCAATTTCCAACCATTTAATAAATCCAAAAATCCCATTTTTATAAAAGTTAATTATATTGGGGAACCCAATAATCATAAAAAAACATTCATTGGATTTATAAATCTTAAAACCATCTTTTCAACCCATGAAACATTAGGTTTAACTTTGGTCATTCAGGTCTATCATCCATTAAAATCCATCATAATGGTTAATAAAAATGTATTATTTAACCTAATAATATCCCTATGAGTGTAAAACTATGTGTGTGGTAATGGTAAAATCATAAACCAACTGAATGATGGAAAATATATACTCAAATGACCTTTTTAGGGTAATTTACTCAATATGAATATATTCCAAATCCATTTACCCTTTTAGTATCCACAAAAGATTATTTTCTGTGAAAACAACACTATTTTATTTACCATAACTTATGACATTCTATTATAAATATTATTATCCTAAGGGTTCTAAATAAATTCTTATAACATAAGTTTCCATAGGTAACTATATATTATGTTGATTTCGACTATGGTGATCCATACATTTAATACATACATATTACATCGTAATAGATGAATCTTCAATACAAAGCATAATAATCCATGCAATAATAGTATCGGTTTATTGTGTTTGGAATCTTGGATATGTGAAGAAATTTTTAATAAGAGATATACATTATCCTTCACTATGTTCTTCTCAACATTCACCATTATTAAAAATATCAAAACCATTATTCATAACCTAGTGAAAGGAAACAAAAAATTCAGTGATCTCAGATGGTGAGTAATTGTAAACAATATAGATAAAAATGAACAATTACAGCTAAAAAGGGAATAATGTTATGATAACATGAGAAT
This sequence comes from Viscum album, assembly GCA_963277665.1. Classification (NCBI taxonomy): domain Eukaryota; kingdom Viridiplantae; phylum Streptophyta; class Magnoliopsida; order Santalales; family Viscaceae; genus Viscum; species Viscum album. The sequence continues at coordinate 2,005,588,349 of OY728163.1, read as the reverse complement.
AAAATTTAAAAACCATATCCTACATATCATATATCACAATATTTAGTAATATAATATGTAATGTCTATTCAGAATCCATAAATCATAAAAGAATCAAATAATCTGATCCATAAGAGCATAAAATTGGTATAAGAAATATGTTTTTGAAACACACATTAACTTATAAAATAATTTCACTATACAAAGGGTCAGTAGAAATAATATAATATTGGAATGGGTTCACTCCCCATTCCATCATTTCATTAGTTATTATTTACTCCCATGACAAACATAGTTGATAAAGTACCTTAATGAAATGGGTTCAATCCCCATTCAAATCCTTATCATCTCAAGAGAAATCTACCTTTACTTAAACCATTAGAGGGATATATAATCTATGTATAAAACATACTATAATCATAAATCATTCTTATGTGTGCCACAAGATCATAAATCAATAATCACATACCATAACCTATGGAAAGTAAATCTATTTTTCAACATTTTAGTATTTCTTCATAACAGATCCCTTGTAAAATAAACTTGTTTCATAAAAATATCATAATAATAATAATAAAATATACATATAAATAATCAAGACAAATTCCTTGGATCATATCCCAATTATATAATATTTGACATCAAATATTTTTTTGATAAATTAAAATTCCTTTAAAAGACCACTATAAATATTTTCGAATAAAAAATTACATTTCATTTCTGAACAACTTATTTACAATTTAAAATTTTCAAAAATATTATGGAAAGAATATTATTAAATAAAATAACCAAAGAAACATTTAAAGTAATATTAAAATTATTTAGTGGCCATGATAGCATGAAATTATGTTCAAGGTGTGTAGGTTAAAAAAATAAGCCTATTCCAATTTTGATAAAAAGTCAATAGTACCTCATTAGAAAAAGAAAAAGAAAATTAATTTAAAAAGTGTTTTAAAAATTAAATCATTGGTATAAATGAAATTGAATAATTACCCAAGAATACAAAAAACATTACTAAAATTTTATTTAGAAATATTTGATATGGAAGAAAAATGATTTTTGACTAAAAAGTAAAACAAAGTGAGTTTTCCTTAGAAAATAGATTTAACTTTCTTAAGAACATATATTAAGGAAATTTAAAGGAAAAAATTTTATCTCAAGAAATAACTAGATGGGAATAAAATTCATGATATTATTGAGAGTTACATTATGAAATTTCATCATCAGAAAGATAATCATAAAGAATCCTAATAAATAATGACATTGTAACAAAAATCTCTTATATCATGCTTGATTTACTCTGAATGTGCTCTAACCTCATGGATATTAAATTTATATTTTTTATAATTATATAATAGAAACATTTAAATAATTATTATATCATATATAATCCACTTATAACATTTCAACACACATTTATTAATAATTCGTTATTAAAATCACCAATTTTCAATGTTAACTATTCTATTCTTTATCAGAATTTTTGTTCATCAATTCTAGTACTTGAAATTTTATCATGTTTACATATTCTAAATAATTTTAAAAATGATAAATTATAATATAAAATCATTATATATAAATATATATTCATCCATAAACATGTATATTGAAAAAGGAATTACACCATTCATGGAGATGGTATGTGTTTCAATAATTGGGGTCCTAGACCCAACATGAATTGTACATTTGATTACCGTATCATGTATTAAATTTGGATATACATTATTTTCAATTACCATTATCGTGTATATATTTCTTCATCCACTATTTAATGGTAATTTACATAGATTAATTGTCATTTAAAATGGTTGTTGAATATCCTAGTGTATAATCAGAACCTGAATATACTGTGACATTAATATAAAACAAAGGATATATGGTCTAGATACATATTACTAACTAGAACCATTATATGTTTGACTAGAAGGTGCTAGGAGATAATAATAATTGAGAATTTTTCTCATGAATTTCTCACTTGGTGATATCTAATAGTGAGATCATTAGGACAGACCTGCCAATCAGAACACATCATGTTTCAGGTGTCATTGGATGTTCCTATATAAAGACATGTGTGTTGGTATACTAACCTGAGATAATTTCTAATATGTTCCATTTGATCCTATACATGTATACAAGCTTAAATATATTAAAATTGAATCATGGTGAGGTAGTTTGTGTTCGGTTCATCACTGGTGGTTTGAAATTTGTTGAATGGTCAAGAAAGGATTTGTCAATTATAGGTTAAGGTTTTTTATATATTGGTTCTTATTGATCATTATGGAATTATCTTCATAATCCAATAGCCATGATAGTCAAGGGTAAACCTTATAGTCAGATCAACAAATAAAAAAGAAAGAAAATGAATATGAGACGGGTGCGAGTCTTACTTTATGAGATATTGATGTCAATAACCGTCCCTATGGGCCCATGTAGTGAATAACCCAATCATGAATTCCATAGGCCAGGGGTTGGAAACTACCTCTAGAAAGGTATATCTCTAAAATGGGAAGTAATTTTCTCAAAACCTATACCCATAGAGATGGGGCACACAACACAAAAGTGAAAGACAACAGAAGAAGAAAGATACAACCACAACTAAAAACCACCAATGAGTGTAAAAGTATGTATTGAAATTAAAGGGGACAATATAAAATCCCAACTAGAAATAAGGTACAAAAAAATAGAAAAAAATCCCCTAAGATCCTCTGCTATGTATCCTACTTTACGGGTAGGTAAAACTCGTCTCTACGTCTCTCCACTCCAACTGGTCACCTCCGTACACCATCTAGTCCTTGCTCCCAAGTATCGGTAAAAGATGCCCATCATATTCACCATACACAACAAAATTTGGGAAAATCCCATGCGGGGGTGAGTATAACAATACCTAGTAGGCACCCCGAGACCCCTAAAGGTCTCCTAGAATTTCACAAAAGAAAAACACAAATCATGATCAAAATCACAAAGTAGAAGTAAATGCTAATCTAAAACCAGGTATAAAACATAAAGAAAAATAATAAGAATGATTAGTCATAATGATAGATCATCATATTCTGTCGATAGGCTTTTTTTGTTGAACCACTAAAGTTCTATTGGTGCTGACCCACAGTGGATCGTTAGGTGCTGAACCATAGCGGATCTTTAGGTGATGACCCATGGAGGATCAATTGGTGTTGACCCAAAGAGGATTTTTATGTGTTGAAACATAGAGGATCATTAGTTTCTGACCCATAAAGGATCTATAGGTTTATATCAAAGGAGGATTGCTAAGTACTGACCCACATAGTATCACTACATGATGAACCATGTAGGATTGCTAAGTGCTAAGACATGAAAAATCACTAGATGTTAACCAATAGAGGATCACTAGGTGATGACCCATAGAGGATCTCTAAGTGTTTATTATGTCACATCCAACCACTATATTCCCTCACTAAGAATGATAGATTCTGGGAGGATTCACTTCTCAAGCCATTGGTTATACCTCAACCTCCACAAAGTCTCACGAAGATGTAACATGATAAACTGACAAGTCATAATTGCTCTAATTAAATAGATGTCACTTGAATCAGACGTTCGTTTTATAAGTTATAAAAATTTTAGTGATGGGGTACCAATTGGATTCACGTCCGATCCAACCGGTCTGTACTCATATATTCTCCAAAACCCATTTTCAGTATCTCAAAAGGACCACCTCATCCAAAGAGTTCCATCACCACAGACGGCTCTTCAAACAGATGTTCGGTTTAGGAGATATGTTCTTATAAGAGAAACTAGGGCTAAATAGGACTAGGTCTGGTCTGACCTGTTTGGAATGGCCTGAAACGGACTGAAGGGGTTGGGCTCGGAATAGTTCGACTTTGTCTAGCCCATTTGAATAGGCATGGATTGCCAGACCACTAGACCTATCCGGTCAGCTTACTAGACAGAGCCTTCCAGGTGGGTGCGGGGGTCGTCTTACCTTCTGAATGAACTATTGTCCATTCAACACATCAATAAGAGGTTCTAGTTGGAGTCAATCCACCTGGAAAATCTGCATGGACCGGTCAATTCCGAAACCCATGGGGTGTGGGTCCACTGTCTGTCGTGCCTTGGAGCTGCGGACCTCCTATGCGGTGCACCGCCTTCGGTCAAACTGGCTACATCAGCCTGTCACTCTTGTCCACCACAGGGCCTTCATGTTCCACCACCTCTTTGTGGACGACAAGATCCAGCCACCACCTCCTCTTGTCCCTGGTGTCGCTGTATCAGGGGAGGTTATGTGGGACTTAGGTGAAGCTCTGGATGTCCGTTTTAATTTCATACTACACTTATGATCCTCATAGGATGTTTCCATGACCATGTGGCTCCGGGTTTCATCTTTCCACTATATTAGTCGGTTTCCCACAAAGAATGCACCCAAAGAACAAATGGTGGAGGTTCTGGGCCTTGTTCGGTTTGGCTCGCGCCCTCTGTGTTAGCGTTATAGCAAGGGGAGAGTTCAAACATCATCAAGACAAGATGAATTCATAAAACACCTAGAAATAAATCAAGACAATATCCTACCTCGAATGTTTTCAAAGACATTGTGGATGAGGGGGATGAACCCATTTTCTAAGGTGTTTTTTGTCACCCATAATTTTCTTGTTTGAATCCTCCAACAGTCATTGAATTTGTGTCCTTCATTGATGGAAGAATTCACCTGCACTTCGTCAGAGGTTCCCCTCTTGAGTGGCCAAAACCCATGCCCAAGAATTGTTTGAATATAATAGAGGGAACCACTCATGTTTCATTTCATTAATGTGGTTCATTAATGAATCACAATTAATGTTCCATTAATTAAATGAGAATTGTGGTTACGCAACGCAAGGGTCAAGTCATTTAATTACTTCTATTCAAGCCCGACGTTACACCGTTGTCCCACCATCATCGCACAAAAATTACAAGGAATGAATAAATTAAATTACCGGTTATATTATTTTTTTGTAAAGTCCAAAAATTAACTTTTTCGTCCAACCCTTGGTAGTCAAAGGTATGCTTTGCCTATGTGAATCTCAGCACTGCGAATTCAACGATTCCCTCATATTTTTTATATGAGAACTGGTTCATAAGATAGAAATTTTCACCCACACATTTACAGAACATACAATAAAAAAGATCTAAATTTATTAACAGTCACACTCGACCTACACCGATCAAGGTTAAGATATGAGTAAGGGAAACAATCCCTCACAAGGGCAACAACACTCTTATATTTCCAATCTAATTTACCATTTAGGATTTAAATGATTTAACAATAAAATAATTGTTACTTAGTTGTTTTTTTAATCCAAAAACTAACTTCCACTATTATCCTATGTCGGCCAAGGTTAGGATCTGACTAAGGAATGCATACCCTTGTGAGATCCGCAGTGGTCTCATATTTTTAATCTGAGTCCCCATTCGTGAGTTATAATCCTTTGAGAAATAAAAATGAAAATAATATAATTATTTTATTTATAATTATTCCATTTTGGGTTTTCTACTAGAGTCATGCAACGACTAAAAATATGCCTCACCTAGGTTAAAACCACCATTCGAAATACAAAGGGGCCCTCAGATTTCTGATCTAGGAATCCTTTTAAGAGTTATTCAACTTTTTCAGGAAAATAGCTCACGTGCCCTATTTAAAGCTTAACATATTTTTGACGGATCATTCCAAGAACTCCGGGCCTCGAAATCATGTCCCATCAATTTTCCTAGACTCATAATAAATCTATATAAATAAAAAATTTATACGGAATTTCTAGGTCTTTAAATTCTCCCCACCATAGTGATTTCAGTCCCCGAAATCCAAAACAAATGCAAATAAAACATATGGGGGTACTGAGCACATATATGAGGCACTCGCTCCTATGTTATCCCCTAGAGGTTCCTATACAGCCACCAAACTCATACCTGTGGAATCGACTGCCCAAAAATTACATGCTCTTTTCAATCTTCTATCACCACTGGGAACTCCGTGAATTTCATCCCATCATCAATGTCCAGCTCTCCCCAATCGATATTGTGTGATGGATCTTCCACATACCTCATAAGTTGTGATACATGGAAAACATTATGCACCCAGTGCATATGTGGGGGAAGAGCTAGGTGGTACGCCACCGAAACTACTCTGTAGAGGATCTAGAATGGTCTGGTGAACCTTAGAAATATCTTGTCACTCCGGCCAAATAACCACAATCCACGTCGGGGTGAGACCTATAAGAAGAAAAAGTCTCCCTCCTCGAACTCCAAGGGACTTTGTCTATTGGTGGAATAAGACTTATGTTAGCTCTATGCAGTCTTCATCCTCTCCTAGATGATATGCCCCTTTCTCAGTGGTTTCCCATACCATTTCTGGACCCATAAGTGCTGACTCCCCTGGGTCAATCCATCATTGAGGTGATCTACACGATCGCCCGTAGAAGGCCTCAAACAGTTTCATGCCGATGGTGGAGTGGTAACTATTTTTGTACGTGAACTCCACCATTGGTATGTGGTCCTTCAAACTATGACCAAAATCTGGTACATAAGAAAGAATCATGTCTTTCAAGGTCTATAAGGTCTGCTCTATCTGATCATCTATTTGGGGGGTAAAAGTTGTTCTCTAGCATGCTAGAACCTAATGCTCAGCTCTCACTTGATGACAAGTGAAGCATCATGAAACTAACTCTATCCCCACATTTTTCATCCCTGGAAATCAGTATTAACATTAGAGGTCCCAATAAATCTTTTCCACGATAGGATGTATAGCTAAAGGGGATGTATGGAATTCTAACAACACCTCTTCTCTTAAAGTCCCTGGTACCATGGTGTGGCCTCTGAAAAGGGTGATGTGCTCCACACATATTGAAAATTCTTGAGGAGCCTGTCCTGAGGATATCTGAGCACTTCGGGCCTTGAATTAAACATCCTCATGTTGTGCCTCCCTAAATCTCTGAAGGAGTGGGAGAATGACATAGAATAGAGGTAAGTTTCTCCATCATCATCCAAGAAGGATATCAGAATCGTGTCGAGCTGTTCTGTCACCTTACTCAGTAGTAGTAAACTAGACCTTTTAATGAGTGTGTCTTCTACCATTTCTCCCTTCCCAGGACTATATACTACCTCAAGGTCATAGTCTTGGAGGAACTCCAACCATCAACGCTACCTCAACTGCTGAAAAGCCAATGGGCACCTTTCCATCTACATGAAAGGCCACCCACTTTAACTAATTTATGTGCCCATCTATCCATTGATAGATTTTACTCTCTCTCTACTATGACCTGGTAAATGTGTCTGTAGTCCACAGATAACATCTAACACTGGGTCTTACTAAGACCATCCTCTAAATTCCTCCACCTACGCTCCCTTCTTGTAAACCTCTACAAAATCCCTCTGATATACTGAAGTTGATATCAGTGCCATATTGGGGTGTAGAAAGATACAGAAGTCACTTTCCCCATGGGGTGGTAATCCTAGAAACACCTTTTTAAAGGATGTTCCAACCCTCCACCACTATTTTTCAGAACTAAAAACTCAAAATATCTGCTACCTTGAAGGTAAGGCTAGCCGACTGATGATTGATCGGCTGCACCCTCCTATGCATGAGTTTATCCCATGAAATCTGGGATTCCTTTTTCACTAACCATGGAAAACCTGATTCCAAAACTGCAGACATACCACATCCTTTTTTCCTAAAACTATCAAACTATGCATGATCTTTAGATGACCAGTCTATACCCTAACTAACGTCAAAAGGCCTCGATGCTACCACCCAGAGGCTCCAACCAAAACTCTCACCACATGGGTCATATAACACAATCGACATAGGTGTGATTATCCATTCTCCCCACATAGGTAACTCCAGAAGTAAGGGTCAAGTCAATGGTTTAACTAGAAAATCTAGGTCTTGAACAAGATTCGGGATAAGAATGAATTACTAGTAACTTTTTATATTAATATGGAAACAAGTAGTAAACATAGACCATGCCTTGAATCATTCTTGGATCCCTTGGGTCACACTCCTTGACCGCATGAAGCTACTCCTTGCCCCTTTCCTCCTGCTCCCTAATCCCGTTGGGGACCACATTGGGGTGGTGGTTGTAATAAGCTGAAATGTATACCACCTACTAATGCTCTCCAAGATCCTCTTCCACATCTACTGCAATTTAGATTCAATTGTCCCTATGACTTCCTCTTCCCAAAACATTTTATACATCCATGTCTCTGAGAGAGGCGTCCGTTTATTTCTTTCCCTCTACCAAAATTCACTGGCTATATCTGTTCATCCATAGAACATTGAACCACTAATGTTATCTCTATAATCCTAACATAAATAGGAATGCATAGAAGAATTGTTCTACCTCAGATGTCCCTAAGAAAATCTCACTCGGAGGTCCGATCCCAGAATCACTAGTCGTATCATATTCATTGAGTACCAGGAATGAATGACATGCCTCTTTGAATACTCAACTACCAATATGTCATCCTACCGAATCTGTAGATGCTCTTGGGAACACATACCCATTTTCATTTTATGGAAAGATACATGTTCTCTAAGAAAGTTTCTCATACTCTTTCCATAGAAAAGTCACATCATTGTATGTTAGGGTAATCTAAACCTTGTCATCGCTCTGCTGATCCATGTAGAATGCTCACTTCTAGGAGCCCCATAAAATATAATGTTTCCCTAACTTGAATGAAACATGGTCACATCCTCAATCCAGTCCTTTTCCACTTGTGATTTAGGATTGCCTCAAAACCTGATGGGTATCTATCACTGAAATTCATGTAAGGTAATTATCCTACATGTGTCCTCTACTAGTAGCGCTGGTAGTAACTGCTAACCAACGGGCAGTGGTATTGCTGAGATACCTATTAAAGGTACCATCTCGGGCAACCATCCTTATACTAAAGCCTCATCAATCTGTGGACCATCCTCATGGTCACACATTGGAATCATGTCTGGCTGTCTGCATGGAGGTATCTTCAAAGAGAATCAATATGAACCACAAGAAATGATTTATAGCCGGTGGTCTGACTCAAAAGAGATCAAGAGAAAAACCGTTTTTTAAAACAAATTTAACTTGTTTTTTCTTGTCCTGAGTTGGAAAACCGAATTCAAGGTCCTAGTGTATGGATACGTCAGCCACCACACCAACACCAGACTCCTTAGACTGAAATCTGAACTCAAGACACATAAAAATATTTCCCCCATTGAATATATGTACTCTCAATTCTTCTAGTTTGACGACCACCCTTTTATGCCACTTTTCCATGACCTATCCCCCGGAGATTGTGCTGGGACTACCCCAATCCCTCCTTTTGTAGGCCAGGGGTTGGAAACAAGCACCAAAAATTCATATCCCTAAAATGAAAATTTATTACCTCAAAACATGTATCGATATATAGAGGGAACACTGCGCCAATGTAAAACACAATGGAAGAAGAAATATACAACCCCAACTAAAAACCACTACTTAGTGTAAAAGTATGTAATGAATGTAAAAGGGCCATTATATAATTCCAATCAAAAATAAGGTACAAAAAAAGTGAAAAAATCTTCTCAGATCATCTACCAAGGATCCTACTCGAAGGGTAGGTACAAATCATCTCTATGGATCTCCATGACAACTAGTCACCTCAGTACACCATCTAGTCCTGGCTCTGAAGTCTCAGTCAAATCTTCCCATCGTCTACACCATATACAACTAGGTTCTGGAAAAGACCATGAAATGGTGAGTATAACAATACGTAGTAGGGACCCCAAAACACCAAAGGTATCCCATAATTCCACAATGGAAAAACCACAAAGCATGATCCCAAACACAAAGCACAAGTAAATACATAGCTAAAACTAGTTATACAAATTAAAAATAAGAATAAGGTTGATTAGTCATAAATCAGATCATCTTATTATGTCGAGAGGCTTTTATTGGTAAAACACTCAAGGTTGCAAGGTGCTGACCCAGTTAGGATCTCTAGGTGCTGACCCACAAAGGATCGTCAGGTTCTGACACACGGAGGATCAGTAAGTGTTGATCCAGAGAGGATTACTAAGTGCTGACCCATGGAGGATAGCTAGGTGCTGACCCATAGAAGATCTCTAGGTGCTGACCCACGAAGGATAGCTACGTGCTGACCCATAGAGGATCACTAGGTGCTGATGTCATGCCCCATCCTTAGACTGCCCTAGAGCCAGTGTGGTTTTACATAAAACATGGTGTGAAATTTTTTTTATAAAACATAAGCTGACGAATTACCCATAATGTTCAACTAAAGAGGATATTTTTAGTATAGGTCCTAATGAACCAGATACAATTATTTCAATTTTTCAAAACCTGATAGAGTAAATCATCTCTACAAAGCTTCCAGCAATCAGAGTAACTCAAATCTACCAAACCAATAAAATTTAAGTTAAAACATAGGGTGATCATAGGAATGCCTAGTAAGGGAGTTCTAAAATAAAATAATATTTCAATTAAAATTTTCTAAAAACATTTCTTTTTAAATTATTCACAAATTATTTTCATAAGGAAAGATGTAATACATGAATCATAACATATCATTTGTAAAAGAATTATAAGTGAACATTTCCAAGAACACTAACATATTTATAAAGAAATATGTTCCAATCATAAGCATACTCATTCAGAATATATGGTGCGCACCATATAAAGTATGAGTCACTCTAACATTAATAAGTATGACATGTGAAAGTGAAAGTAAAAAATTTAAAAATGAGAGTAATCCATGATCAAAGTTGTGCATAAAATAATAACTTCAATTTTTTCTCATACTAACTATGAATCACAAATAGGTATATGAATAATTAATAAACATTATTCCATAACAATTTAATTCTTATGATACTCATAAGTAAATTCTCATAACCATGAATATTCTACTATTCAAATATCCACTTGGTTAGTTAATTACCGTAGTCATAATGAGGGGAGTGAATATAATGAACAATGTCAAGGCCTCGTGCCAAGACCACAAAATCTCTGTCAAGGCCTTGTGCCCAGACCAAAATTACAAATTTTGTCAAGGCCTCACGCTGAGATGGTAGTTTGTCTCATAAGACCTACCGATGCATTGAGGATCTATAGAGGGCCACACGCATCACATACTAAGTCCAATGCATTCCTCATTTCCTTAAATAAAAGTGCCTCATAGGACATTGATTTATTAAATTACTCATTACTTATCATTCCAAGTGCCACAAAGTACTTGGTTTCTCATATTATATTATTCAAAATGTCCAATATGACTTTGAATAATTTAGTTCATAACTCCAAAAAATGTCATTTGAGTTCGATTAGATTCTCTGGAATTTACAGTGACATAGTGAGTCATGCGTATAAGTGTCAATAGCAATGATATCAACTATATGGATATGTCAATAAATGACAAGAATTGTACAAATATAATAGCAAATGTGACAATATTAAATATAGGTTTGTAACATGAAATGATAACCCCAAGATTTATAAAATTCATATTATAAAATTAAACATTTTAAATTCCAAAACTCATATTTCTAAAATTAATATCATTTTAATTTATATTTAAAACACATGATGTTAAATGGGAATATTTTACAAAAACAAACTCAATGACTAAAAACATTTATTGCACCAGATTCATGTAATTTATAAAAATAATTATTTCTTGTGAAGCATGCATTCATAAAAATACATTTAAAAATATTTCTCTACTAGTGATTACAATGTAAATGTATAAAAGACTATTTCAACCTTCTAAAAATAAGAGGTCATACACTGGGGTGACTATTGTTCTTTTAGAAATGTGGGTTAAAAATTATTTGAACGATATAAACAAAAGGTGTATAAATGGAATTTTCACAACAAACAAAAGGTTTAATAAATCATTTTGAACATTTTACATCTCACCAACATAATTAAATCACCAAAAATTTCTTTTTATGAAAACTTAAATAGTTTATGATTAAAACACAAAAGTATATATATATATATAACCATATATATATATGTGAGTGTTGAACCAAAAATAATTATTTATATTTTAAAACACTACTTAAATTTTGAAACTCGACATTTAAGAGTCTTAAAATTGATAATATTAGAGGTTTATCTAAATCTATATGATTATATATATATATAACTGAAAATAAAAAGTTTATAAATTGTTTTTTCACAAGGAATACAAGGTATATTAAACACTTACCTATCTTAAGATCAAGGATGAGTTGCAGAGAGCTTTTATAGAGGCTTGAGAGGAAGAAGACCTGAGGCGTTTTGAGTGAAAACTGAGCCTATACCTAATGTATATATAAACTATGTTTATATTTCATGAATCTGATGAGTGAAACTCAAAAATGATAAATAATGACTCGAGAGAAGACTAAGGCATGAGAAAAGAACTATCCTAATCAATGGAAACTAAATTTGGTCCAACATTTTATAAAAATTTATAACTATATATATATATAATATGATACCTACTTGGATACATGAAGGATGGATTATAAGAAAATATAGTGTTAGCTTTGTAGAAGATGAGATGAAGGAATACCTCAGATGGTGATGGGAGGAGTCATGGGAAAGGATAAGTGAAAGGGTAGGGTTGCTTCCACTGGTACATCACATAAAGGAGGAAGAAAAAAATGTGAAGAAGGAGTTGAGAAAATAAAAAGATGGCTCAAATCAACAGAGACCTGATAAGATGATTGAGGTGATATAGGAAATTTTGAGATCAGATGGATGGCTGAGAATAAGACGTTCCAAAATCAAACAATAGAAGATATACCATGGTTTTATAAAAGTTGAATGGTTCAGATCTGATGTGGGAAGGATCTGACGGCTACGAGTGACGCAGAATTTTTAATAATACTGAACGGCCGAGTTTAGATCTTTCAGGATCAAATGTATAATAAAAATGTGGAGGGAAGTATGGGGCCATGTGGGATTGATGGCCAGACTGATCAGATGGTCTGGGTTCCACACGGCAAGATCTGATGGTCTAGATTTGTTTTAAGCTGAAATATTTCATCCCACATCAAAACGAGGAGACCTAAAAACTATATTTATAAGCTAGGAGATCTCACCATGTACTCAAAATTCCCCCACCCCCTCACCAGTACCGACCCATATCGGGATTCTACGAGCGTGCTTTAGGACCCACCCCCGCCGCCATGCTGCCCGCACGGTGGCGTGCTCTGGCACTCACACATGCACTCACATACACATTCGGGCCTGACAATGCATACCTGCATGCGCGACATAGGTTTCACCATTGGTGCACAACCCTGGATCATTCCTGAGGGATGTGAGTGAGATTCCAACCAAGGCCTTGAGTGTCTTTGCCTTCTATGTCACCCTCTTATAGGAGGAGAAGTCACCTAAATTTTGTACAGTAAAATTTGTTTTTTTATTACACATAAAAATAGGTTTTCATATACATATATAGTTGTCTTCAAAGATAGAATAATAATGCTCTATTATGACTAAAAAATGTCTTACAAAGAATATTTTCCTTATTTCAAAAACACATGAGTTTTAAAACATAAATTTATAAATCAAAGTTCAGTATATCATATGTAAAATCTTATACTATTATTATATTTACAATCCAAATCATATTTTCATTTAAAACCCAATTATTATAAATACAAGGATGAAAATATTAATAAACTCATTTCAAGACATTTGAAATATTTTAATATTTAATTCACTAAGTATAGATAAAATATTAAATACAACAACAGTCATTAATTTCATTTTCCCAAAGTAAAAATTTCAAACTCAAAAATATGTTTCTTTTATAAAAAGAGAGTAGTATCAAATGTGTGCTTCTCTTGGTATTTCATTTAAAAAAAGGGTTATGATTCAAACCCATTTCAAACATTAAATAATTATCCTTATAAAATATAATAATATATTTTATTAAAAACTTGTTTAAAGTTATAACTACCACTCACTCTTTAAACACTTCGGAAAACTCATAATACATAGATACTTTAAATTAAACCACTAGAAAACCCAACAGTTATAAGGTCTTATAACCATTGGACACTCATAGGTCACCTCAAAAAGCCAATAGTAAGATTATCTTTAAAGCCTTATATAAACATAAATTATGGTGTTACAATTTCAAAGATGATACAAAATAGATGGTGCTCATTCTTCCTCTAATGATTAGTATAGTTGTTGTGATTCTGGATATACTAATGTTTCATTAAATAAATAAACTCGTTTTTTTATTTACAAGTATTTCTTTGGACATCATGTGAATGTTTTAAAACAATAAAATATTTTTATTACATACGAAATAAGTTTGGGGCATCACATTATTCTCCCTTTCACAAAATTGCGTCCTTGCAATTCTAAAATACTGATACACTTATAATAACAAAACCAAATAGACTGCACCCCCGAGGTCAACCTTTACCAGGTCCCCCATCTTCATAGGCTTTTTTGGTATGTTCTTCTAGTTAGATTGATCCCCAAAATGTTCTTAAACTCCTGAATTTCATTATCACAGATACACCTCTCACAGATCGATTCAAACACAAGTGGAAAATAGTTGGCCCTTGAAAGGGTGGCATGGGAGGTGTAGAGATTAGAGATATCTGAATGAATGTGGATCTGATAGACCAAATGGATGAATTTGTTTTCTAAAAACCAAAAGTTATAAATCCTCCCATAATTTTTGTAACTCAAGACTTGAAACATATAGGTTTCAGAGGGGTATCCCACTTCCGCAGCTTCTCAGAACTTATCTTGAGCCAGATAACCCTCATATAGGGTGAAAAACAGAAAAAGACCATAATAGTACCCTCCATTATGTGTGTAAAAATAATGTTGACCTTGAAACATGAGTTAGTAGACGTGACTCTTTCCTTGATAAATTCCATGGATATCTGGGATATTAGACACCGGATAAAGGCATTTATAGGTTAGATGTAGGTTCACAAATGGTTGGTATATCTCTAAACATGACTCGACAATTATGAATTCAAATAATTATTTAGGGAGTGATAAAAGGTTGGTTGGAAAGCCTATGTATTATATCTGAAATTATTTACGAAATAATCTTTCAGTATGGCAAATCTATTTTAAAACAGAGATATTATTTTATAAAATCATATTAAAACATCAATAGAGAAAATACAACATTATCCATTTATACACGGTTTATAAAAATCATAATATTAAATAACCATTCGATCCCTCTCACAAAACACTAGTATATATTTTCTTGATGTCCTCCAAAATGAAACTTCACTGGTTTCACCGGGGTTTTTGATTTCCCCAATCCCCAATTAAACAGATTCCCAAACCGGTTCCAAATTATTCAATCTCTTTAGTCCAGATGCAATGTGGGAAACTAGGATCAATTGCATGTTGACATCTAAAATTTAGTGTGAGAAAAGAATAGCCTGTATCAAGTTAAGAAACATTGGTATAAACATGAATTTAATAATGAAATCAGGAATACTCATCTTCAAGGTCTTCAACGTCCATAACCTGACCACAGAGACTGTAGATCAAAATTTGACATAGGTATGCTTTTCGGAGGTCACCCTCCATGTAATCCTTTTGGGATTCCTCCTGAGTTGAAGAATATATGGCTACGGTGACCCTCAATGGGTTTTGTTTGTTTTGAAAATAATATTAATTGAGTGTTAATCATTAGAAAATAGTTGAATCATCCTCCTCGGTGAAGACGGAGTACACGAAAGGAATTTGATATACAGTAGATCTGTTTTCACAACAAATGAATGTTTAAAAAATATCATCGCCTTCTAACACTGATCTTCCCACTATAGATTCTAATAATTCTGTAGAAAGATATAGAAGGATTGAATTTTCTACTACAGGAAAAGTTTATGAAAAATTCTACTTTGTAAGACATAAACATGGTTTTTAATGTTTTTCTAATTTTCCAGGGTTGTCTAAAATGATCCTCTGATACCACCTTTCATGCCCTGGCCCCGAACTGCCTTGGGCCCAGTGTAGTTTTACATAAAACATGGTATGTGATTTTTTTATAAAACAAAACCTAATCTATGAAACATCAGTTTAAACTAAAGTGGATCTTTTCTATTTAGGTCCTGGAGAACCAGATACAATTATTACAATTCTTCAAAAAATTATAGACAAAATCATCTACACAAACCTTCCACCAATAAGAGTAACTCAAATATACTAAACATGTAATATTTAAGTTAATATATAGGGTGAGAATATGAATTCTTAGTAAGGGGGCCTTTAAAAAATAATATTTCTATTCAATGAATTTCAAAAAATTCAATTAAACTTATTCAAAAAACATTTTTGTAAGGAATGTTTTAATACATGAATCCAAACATAACTTTATTCAATGAATTATAAGTGAACATTTTCTGGAACACTAATATAGTTACAATGAAATACTTTCCAATCATATGCATGCTTATTCAGAATATATGATGTGAAACATAAAAAGTAAGAGTCATTATAACTTAGTAAGTATGACATGCGAATATGGAAGTACAAAATTTACAACTGAGAATATTACATGATCAGAGTTTCTCATAAAATAATAACATCAATTTCTTCTCTTAGTAACTATGAATCATAAACTCATAGATGAATGGTGAATAAAAATTATTCAATAAGCATTTACTTCTTCTGATACTCATATAAATACATGCTCTTAACAATGAATATTATACTTGTCGAATATCTACTTGGTTAATTGATTATAATAGACAAAATGAGGGAAGTGAATATGCCAGACTATGTGAAGGCCTCATACCAAGACCATAAACTCTCTGTCAAGGTTTCGTTCCAAGACCATAAATAAAAATTTCGTCAAGGCCTCATGCCATGACTGTAGTTTGTCTCATGAGACCTACTGATGCATCAAGGGGCTATTGAGGGCCCCAACCATCACATACTATGTCCAAGTCATTCTAATTTTCATTAAGTCAAGGTGTCCCATGCAACTTTGATTTATTAAATTACTTATTACATATCATTCCAAGTGTCACAAATTACTTGGTTATTCATTTCATATTATTCAAAATTTCACATACCCCTTTGTATAATTTAGTTCTTAACATTATAAAAGGACATTTGAATTTGATTACATTCTTTAGAATATATATAAACGTAGTGATTCTTGAATGTAATTTCAATAGCAATGATAACAACTACTTGACTATGGAAATAAATTACAAGGAAGGTAGGCAGATTCTAGAACATGTGACAATATAAAATAACGGGTTGTCACATGAAATAATAACCCCTAAAATTCTAAAATCCTTATTATGAAAGTAAACATTTTGTATTCCAAAATTCATAATTATAAAATTAAGATAATTTTCATTTATATTTATAAAACATGTTGATAAATGGGAATATTTATCAAAAACAAAACCCAGTGACTAAAAACATTTATTGTGGCATATTCAAGTGCTGACGAAAAATAATTATTTCATCCAAATAATTCATTCATAAAAATACATTTAAACATATTTCTCTACAAGTTATTACCATGTATATGTACAAATGACTATTTCATCATTCTAAAAATACAAGTGCATACAGTAGGTTGACTATTTTCTTGTATAAATGTGGGTTAAAAATTATATGAACTATAAAAACACAAGGTGTATAAAAGTAAATTTCCCAACCAACACAGGGTTTGATAAATCATTATGAAAATTTTACATCTAAAAATCATAATTAAATCACCAAAAATTGGTTTTTATGAAAACATAATCATTTTATGATTAAAACACAAAGGTATATACATATAACTATATATATATATAAGAGTTGTGTATAAAAAATATAATTCTTTACATTTTAAAAAAACTACTTATATTTTGAAACTAAATATTTATGAGACATAAAATCCATAATAATGTAGAGTTATCTAAATCTGTATGATTATATATATATATATATGTGTGTGTGTGTGTGTATATGTGTGTGTGTGTGTGTGTCTATGTGTGTGTTTGTGTGTGTGTATGCGTGTGTATAACTGAAAATACAATGTGTAAAAATAGGTTTCTCACAAGGAAGTCAAGGTATATTAAACCCTTACCTAGATTAAGATCAAGGTGAAGTTGTAGAGAGATTTTTGGATGATTTTGAGGAAGAAGAGCCGAGGAGTATTGGGTGAAAAATGAGCCTATACCTTTTGTATTTATAAAATATATTCATATTTCATGAAGTAGACAGGTGAAACTCAAAATTGCTAAAAAATTACTTGAGAGAAGACTAAGGCATGAGAAAAAACCCGTCCTAATCATGGGAACCTAAAGTGGGTCGACCATTTTATAAATAAATGTATATATATATATATAATACAAGACATAACTGGATCCATGGGGAATGGATTTTAAAACAAAACTGAGTGCCATCTTTGTGAAGGATGAGAGTAAGGAAGACCTTGTATGGTGATGGGAGGAGTCACATGTGAGGATGAGTATAGGGGTAGGGTTGGTTCAACTAGTGTGACACGTGTGAGAGGAAGAATAAGACGTGAACAAGGAGATGGAGAAATAAATGGATGGCTGAGATCAATCGGGAATTGATCAGACTACATATGAGAGATCTGTCATTTTGAAATCAGATGAACGGCTGAGATTAAGGCATGCTTGGATTCAACAGCTGAAGGGAGACCATTGTTTTATAATAGAGGTACTGTTGAGATTTGATGTGGGAAGGATCAGATGGTTTTGAGCAATGCAGGATATTTAAAAATAATGAACAACTGATATTATATCTATCGTATCAAACTGCTAGTAAAAATGTAGAGGGAAACTTTTGGCCACGTGGGTTTGATGAACGGACTGATCGAACGGTCTGTGTTCCCCGTGGCGAGATCGGACAGTCTATATTTTGTTTCAATTGAAATATTTATTGCCACTTTGAAACAAGGTGACCTAAACTCTGGATTTATAATTTCTAGGCTCTTAGCATGAGCTCAGAATTCCCTCTCCCTCCCTACTTAGTACTGCCCCATACCGGGATTCTACGAGCACACTTCTATACCGTCTCATGCTGTCATGTTTCCCTGCTTAGTGGAGTGCTCCGTCACTCACCAATGCATTCTCGTACACGTTCAAGCCTAACAATGCATACCTGCAAATGTGACTTAGCACGCACCATATGTGGACAACCCGGGGCCATTGTCAGAGGGTGTGAGTGAGATTCCCACCAAGGCCTTGAGTGGATTTTCCTTCTAGGTCTCCTTCGTCTAGGTGGGGAACTCACTTAAATATTATATAGTAAAATTCCTTTTTTTGTTACACATAAAAATATGTTTTTAAATAAATATATAGGTGTATTCTAACAAGGAATAAAAAGGCTCCATTATGACTAAAAAATGTCCTAAAACAAGTATTTTCCTTAGTTTAATATCACTTGATATTTAAAACATAAGTTAATAAATCTATTTTCTATAAATAATAAAGAAAATATTATACTAGTATTATATTTAAAATCCAAAATATATTTTTTGTCAAAACCGTGTTTTTATAAATCCAAGGATGAAAGCATTTATAAAATATTTTCAATACATTTGAAAATTTTAAATATTTAATTCACTAAGTATAGATAAAATATTAAATAAATCAATATTCATTAATTAATTTTCCCCAAGTTACAAATTTCAATGTGAAAAATATGTTTCTTTGTACCCAAACTAAACAGTATCAAATGTGTGCTTCTCGTGGTATTTCTTTTAAAAACACTATGGTTATGATTCAAACCTGTTTTAAACATTTAATAATTATCCTTCTAAAATATATAAAATAGTTT
Organism: Viscum album; assembly: GCA_963277665.1. Taxonomy (NCBI): domain Eukaryota; kingdom Viridiplantae; phylum Streptophyta; class Magnoliopsida; order Santalales; family Viscaceae; genus Viscum; species Viscum album. The sequence goes on along the minus strand of OY728163.1, from coordinate 2,005,568,589 downwards.
ATTAAGAAAATGTTTACTTTTATAAATTATAATCACACTTAAAACCCTTGGGAAAACTTATAATACCTAGATACATTGAAATAAATCACTAGAAAAAGCAACGAATATAAGGTCATATAGCGGTTAGCCCCACAACGGTCACCAAAAGGAGGAAATAGTCAGATTATCTTTAAGGCCTTATATAAACATGAAATAGGGTGTTCCAATTTCAATGCTCAGACTAAGAATATGGTGCTCATCATTCCTATGATGATTAGCATGGTTGTTGTGATTCCAGCTATACTTAAGTTCATTGTGATGGATCTGAAATACCCTTATTATTTTCGTGGTTTTTTTTATTGGGTGGTCTTACTATAATTCTAATTGGTATCTTAGTATGTATTTTTGGTTAGTTCGATTATTTTAGCCTTGAAGTAATGTAATCATTTTTAGTGTTTCATTAAATAAAGAATGTATTGTACTTATTTGCAAGAATTGTTTTGGACATCATGTGAATGAAGTAAAACCATACGACATTGTAATTAAATAAGAAATACGTTCGGGGCATCACAACTGACCCAAAATGTATCACTAAGTGCTGACCTATAGAGGATCTCTAGGTGATGACACATAGAGGATTTCTAGGTTCTGAACCACGGAGGATGTCTACGTGCTAACCCACAGAGGATCACTAGTTGCTGACCCACAGAGGATTGCTAGGAGATGACCCATAGAGGATCACTATGTAATAACCCAGGGAGGATCACTACATGCTGACCCGCTGAGGATCGCTATGTGTTAACCCTCAAAGGATCGCTAGGTACTGACCTAGATAGGATCTCTTTTCCTTAATCACATCATAGCCAGCCACTGGATTCTCGCACTTAGCACACTTGATTCCAAGAAGATTTTATTCTCAAGCTGTTAGTCGTACCTCAACTTCTATGAAGACCTATTTATATGTAACTAGATGAACTGTCATGTCATAAGGGTTCCAGCGCTTCAGACGGTGCGTCAATCAGACACCCGGTCTGTAAGTTATAGGCATTTTATTGGTGGTGGCCTGATTGGATTTGAGTTCAATCCAAACAGGAAATACTACAACATTCTCCAAAACCCAAGTGGAGTATATCAAATGGACTGCCTCTTCCTAAGGGTTTTAGGGCCTCAGACAATTCATCAAACGGGCATCCAGTTTAGGAGATATGCCCCTTTATGCGAAATTAGGCCTAAATGGGTCTGGGTCCAGTCCGACCCAATCAGACTAACCCGACCTGACTAACTAGGCCAGTTGGAAGGGGTTGGGCGGCCTCGTTTGGCTAGGTCCATAGGCTTGACCCAGCCATCCCGGCTAGGCACGGCCCGCTGGGACGCTAGACCAACCCAATCCGCTGGCTGGGTGAGGCCCGCAAGCTGGGCGTGGGGGACAGGTCCCCTCTTGAACAGACTAATGTCTATTCGGATCTTCAATTATGGCGCCAGTTGGAACTGCTCCAACTGGCTGATCCTCATGGAATCGTCAATTCAGGAACCCAAGGGGTGCAAGTCTTCCCTCCACTGCGTCTCGGAGCTTCCTCCCTCCTCTGCTAAACGTTGCCTTCGGTCAACGCGGCCGGTGTCGGTCAGCCACCCCTCTCCCCCGGGGTACCTTCAGGTGCCACCACCTTTTTTCAGGCAAAGAGAAACTGCCTCCACCTCCTCTGGTCGCCAGATCCGCCGCACCGGAAGAGGTTCTGTGGGGCACTAGTGAATCTCCAGATGTCCGTTTTCTTTTCTGATTATGCCTACAGGCTTCCCGGGATGCTGCAATCACTACAGGTCTCTTAGTTTTTTCATGCTGTTGTATCGGTCAATTGCCCATGAAGAATGAAACCAAACAGAAATCTAAGAGGGTCCAAGACTTTTTCGATTAGGCCAGTGACCAATATGTTATCGTTATAATTATTGGAGAGTTATAACACCATCAAGAGAATATTAATTCATAATATTCATTGAAATAAATCTAGAAAATACCATACCTCAAATACATTGGATGATGTTATGGATGAGGGATAGGAACTCATGTTCCAAGGTGTTTGTCGTTGCCCAACGTTGTCTAGTTAGGATCCTCCAACTGTCGTCCATGCTCTATTCTTTGTAGGAGGAAGACGCCATCGACACATCGTCAGAGGTTCCCCTCATGAGTGACCAAAACCCATTCCCAAGAGTTGTATAAATAGAAGAGAGGGAACCACTCACGTATCATTTCATTGATGTAGTTCAATAATGAACCAAAATTAATGTTCCATTAATTCAATGAACATCGTGGTTATGCAACCCAAGTTTCATGTCACTAAATGACTTCCATTCTAGCATGACGTTACACAAAGGTCCCACCACCATCACTCAACAATTACAAGGAATGAATAAAATAAATTTGGAGTAATTTTATTATTATATTTGTAATGTCCCAAAAATTAACTTCTTCATCTGAGCCATGCTGGTCGAAGTTAAGCTTCACCGAAGTGAATCCCAGTAATGTAAATTCAATAGTTCCCTCTTATTTTTAATCCGAGTACCGGTTTGAAAGATAGAAATCGCTTCTCCCACATTTACTAAACAGAACATAAAAAAAGTATAAAATTTATTAATAGTCACCCTGGACCCACAACGGTTGAGGTTAAGGTCTTCCAAAAGAGAAAACACCCTCACGAGCTCAATGGTACTCTCAGATTTCCAATACGAGTTACAATTTAAGAGTTAATGATTTTACAATTAAATAATTGTTAATTAATTATTTTATTTACAGCCAAAAACTAACATCCATTATTGGCCTGTGCTAGAAAATTTTAGGATCTTCTTAACGAAATAATACCCTCACGATCTTAGCAGTTGTCTTGTTTTTTTAATCTAATTCACCATTCATGAGTTATAGGATTTTGAAAAAAAAATTATTTAACAATTTTATTTACAATTATTCCATTTTTGGTTTTTCCCACTAGAGGCCTGCGCCGACTAAAATTAAGTCATGCCTAGGGTAAACCCACCATCATAAATGCAATGGTTCTAAAGGATTTTTGATTTGTGCACCTGTTTAAGAGTTATTCAACTTTTTTAGGGAAAACTGGTCATGCCCACTATTTGAAACTTAACATTTTTTTGACAGATCATTCAGGGAACTCCAGGACTCATAAACATGTGCACTCAATTTTTTCAGTCTCATAATAATTCCATATATTTTAAACAAATATATAATTTCTCGGTCATTATAATTTATGACAAAGTGATTATATTACACAGTTAATGTTCATAGGTTATTTGTTGTTTCTATGACTATAATTATCTATTTAGGTTCCATGATAAGTTGCTAGATCCCACTCTTGGTCTGTGAATAGTATTCACTAATATTGTCATAACGGTTCATAGGTTCCCACATAGTAGTGTATTTAAGAGTATTCCCTATTTTTTTGAATTGGTATATCAGACTTGGTGGGTCCCACCATTAGGGTCTGGGATTTTTCTAAGTATATAAGATCACCAAAGTAAAAAATAAATTCATTTTATTCAATTTATGAATAATTGGTATTGAATTTATTTATTAAAAATACTTAAATGATTTAATTAAAAACATGGAAAATATTAATTAATCAAATATTAGTTTAATATTTTCAATGATCATTTAATATTTGTTGGAATGGAGATTCGAGTTAATGAGGAAATTAATAATAAAAATAATAATAAATGGTATTTATAAAAAAAATTAGTAGTAAAAATATTATTTATATAGTGTTTTAATTATTCAAGGATAAGGTCACCATTTTTTGGTAATTTATAATCATGCTATAAATAGAGGTAGAGAGTGGATTTCCAAGGACACAGTGGATATTTCTATCATATTCTGTCTCCCACATTCTAGAGAGAGGATCTAGATCGAGGATCTTGGATCGAGCTCTCTCTCATGCATCTCATCCATGGTGATACAATCATCATTGTATCATCAATGGCATCATCATAACTCAATACTAGACACTAAATTTCATCAATCAGAGCTTCTATAGATTATTAAGTGTTTCTGGGTTATCTAGAGGAATTCAGTGTAACAACCCAATTATTTATAGAGTAATACTTTTTAATATCTATTAATATTTCAGAATAAGATATTTATTTTATGTTAAATATGAATTTTTTTTTCTAAAATATTACTCAACAAGAAACAATAGGTTTCCTTGAAATCTTACGTTGCACACAACTTTGGGTTATAACAAAAAATAACATAATAATATTATTATTCTAAATGGTAGTTAACACATAGTCAATGTATTTAAGAGAATGAACATAACTAACTATATTATGATTAAACATGTCTTTAAAATTGTTTTACATTTATCCAATAAATTTTATAGGTTTATAATAATAAAAAACCCATTTTAAGCATGAAATACTTTAACATTCTTTGAAAAGGTCAATTTACCACCATTGGATGGAGAACCCTTTTTTAATCTAGTTTATGTCACTTTTATATGTTCTATTTAACAAAATAAACCTCCTCTTTAGAATCATATCATCAAAAATTACTTTGGATGAAATATTGTTATTTTTATGATAATTTCATTTTTTTAATGAATAGTGAAAAATACAGCATTTTAATTCAAAATTTTAGATTCATCTCATTTAGTTATATAGTTAGATTATTATTTTAAATGATTATAAAATGTAATTAGATAATATTTTTTATAGTGTAATACAATTATGGTCATGGGTAGTAATTTAACATTTTAATTGGACATAAACACATGTCAATATTTTGATAGTTATTATTTCTTAAAACCCCGCTTTTTGTTTTTGACAACAGGAATTAATTTTAAATTAATTTTTCCAATTCTATATTTTTAATTTGAAAAAATGGATTCAATGTTTGGATTTAGGATTTCTAAATTGTGTAAATAGTTACATTTTATTTTTATACATTATGAATATTAATTTCAGTAATTATTTTATTTACCATGGTTAAAGCGTAAATCTGGTAAATAAAGGTAAAAAATAATATTATAATAATAATAAATTACCCTATCAAAAGTCCTAACCCAATTATATGAGTTATGTATGAAAATAGGAATACTTGGGTCTATTTTAGTACCACATGTAGCCGCTTGTGTGTGAAAATAACATTTAATTACATTTAATTTGAAGTTAAGGAAAATATAACCTAAACATGTATCTTTTAGTAAAGCAATTTTTATGTGGGGTTATATAATTTATCATTTTGACTATAAACGTTCATTATAAAAATAAAAATATGTCATACATCATGGTATTTGTTTTCGTATTTTTTAGCCATTAAATAAATAAATATATTTATGACATAATAATGATGTAGTGATTACCTTATTAATGAATGATTTAAATAATTGAGATTAAAATATTAAAATAAATTTATTCTAAAAAATTTTATCCATAAAAAACTTTACTAATGGTTAGGACTTGGTATCTTTTAATTTATGCATTTTTATTGGAATTAATAATTTTTTTATGGATTTTTATAAATTCGTTATATGAATTGTATAAAAAGTGGAAAAAATGTGTTTTTAAAACAAATAATATTTTTTAAAATGATATAATAGTCATAAAAATCTATTATTCAGCCAAATGATTTATATAAAGATTTTAATGTCATTAATTAACAAAATTAGTTTCTATTGATATTTTATGGTAACTATATTAATCATGTAGTGTGAATATACAATAAAACATGGTAATAGTTAAATTAGTTAACTAAGGGTTAAAGCTAAATGATAAGGTTGAATTTGAACCAAAAAATTATATAAAACCCATTTGTTCTGAGGATTTCAAATAAAAATCCTCTTATCGTAAAATTTATTGTGTTTTGTACCTTCTGAAAATTGAAATTCAATTTATAAAAAATATATATTTTCAAGACATTCCAAAAGTACCCCTACCCCCTCTTATATAAGGTCAACAACTCTAACCCCTTACTCACACCTCGCATGCCCCTTGGATCATCCAAACCATGTTATAATAATTGAAAAACATTCTTATATTCCTCCTATAATCCTTAACTTAGTTAGAAGGCAATTCCAGAAGTCCTCTTAGCTTAAATCAAAAGAAGTTACCCGATTTGAGGTAACATCTTCTCTCAAGTTCCTTTCCATTATTTTTCTTCTCCACTATATATGATCTTATTATTCATTTTATAAATAAAAAAAATTATCCTCAATATCCTAGGTTGTTTTTATGAGAAATATTTGAACTACACTTACACACACCTACGTCTAATGGGTATAGAACAAACTATTTTTTTGACGATGAACTATTGCCTCACGAAACGATGATTGTTAAATCTTATTCTACCATTTATTATGGTGGAAATTAGAATTAAAATATAATTATATATGATATATATTTTATATATTTTATCTCAATTATTTTTTAATTATCATTTACAACATAACTTTATTCTTTTCATGTTGTATAAATATGATAACTTCATTTGAGAAAGTGTGGACTATTTCCCCCCTCAAAGTAATATGCCTCATTAAGGCCATACATGGAATGTATAAAGGATTATGTTAATAAAATTATGTAACATATATAAAATATGATACTATAATGGATTTATAATTTACCTATTTATCATTATGTTTTCATTCTATAAAATATGGAATAGAAATAAAAGTAAGATTCATGCGTACATACAACTTATCGTCTCCATTAAAGGTGTATTTAATTTACTATCTCCCATTATAATGGAATATTATAAATACATATATAATGGAGATAAATTATATTTAAAACATTAATATATTTATGTAGATGATTTACTTTTGACTACATGGACAATTTACATCAAACGAGTTCATTTTCAACACAATTGATGAATATTGACAAAAAGACTGATATTAACATAAATAATAATGTTATTTTATAATGTGGTAATAAGTGATATAAAACAAAATCATAAAATTGAAAAATATTCTAATGAAAGTAGAAATTAACTTAAGATTAATATTCAGGAAGAACAATGAACAAATGTAACGAGTCAGCCACAATGTTAGAGAACCATTCACCCCCTCTTTTAGCCAAAGACTTATTTTATGTCATGTATTTTAATATCCATTTTTTTATGTTGAGATAAGTTCTTATATATCCTAATTTCTGTAAAAAAATTTCTAAGTGATGAGATACCATTTTCTCTCCCATCAACTCATTTTATGAATTTTAATGTGACATCATTAGGCTACCGATTTTTTTTAAGGGACTTCGTCTCAATTTACATTCATTAAGGTATATCTTGATGTTATGTGACTTTAATATCCTATAAGGTGCATATGTATCCATTTTGACACATTATATTTTTAATTAATATATTATCATGATATTTAATTCTTTTAATTATGTTATTCTTAAATGATTTTTAATCATGTGTCTTTCATGTGGTAATGGAATATTTAATTAAAACATAATTTTTATATATTTTAAAGCTTTATTTATCTCAAAAATCTTATTTCACATCCCTATTTTCAAATGATTTTTATTAATTTATCTATATGAACTTGAATGTTTTAAAATTATAATTAATTTTAAAACTTTCAGAGATGTATGGGACACTTTGATTCAATGTGTCTTTTTTAAATATTTTAAATTGTTTTAGAAATGGGTTGAATATTTAAATATCTAGAAATGATATCTTGTGATTGAAAGGTAAAAAAATTATTTTTCGTTTATGATTTTTTTCTGTGTTATAATTGTATAATTATACATGGATAATTGATGGGTGGTTACGTTATAATCCAATCAAGGGTGGTTATGTGATAAACCAAATGATGGGTGGTTCCGTGATAAACCAAGGATGGGTGGTTATATTATAACCTCCAATGCATTGGTTATGGATGTTAGCCATATAGATATTCCATTTGGTGTTATGTATTTATGTTTACCGAATAGTTATTTTATTTAAGTGTGATTATGTCCCAATTAACCTGTATATGCTATATATTGATTTATATGGGATTTATGGTAATATTTTTGTTAAAAAAAGGGTATGTAATGATCATATATTCAATGAATTGTTTTTTATACTTCGTAAAAGTGAAATGTATTACTTTAGGATAATTTTTTCATGGTTTACATGCCTTTTCGAGACTAAAGTATTTCATTTTTTATGTACCCATTACTGAGCTTTTTAGGCTCATCCCACATTTTGAAATGTTTTTCACAGGACATAAAGATGAATGGGGTCAAGGATGGGATGAAGGAAAAGTCATTCTTTTTTAAAACATGGAATTAAAAATGATACTATTTAAAGAGTTTTTATATTATGAAATAATGGATATTGAGTAGAAGTGTCTACTTTTAATATTCAAGATGTTATGTATATTTTATAACCTAATTCTATAAATCTATATACCTTAAAAGGTCCTCAATGTGAATGATTAAATTAATTAAAGATTATGTAATTTTTAAAGATCGGTCCTTATAGTTGGTATCATATATTAGATTTGATAACTTTAGAGGTTAGGCTATTATTTAAGCATAAGTGACATAATCAAAATGGTAAGAATATTTGAAAGAGTTATAGTTAATTTAGATAAATTGAATGAGTTTTAGATAACATGAATAATAATTTATTAGTGTTTATCCTTCTCATTAGATAATATATGATGATTTTACTAATATAATCACTCCTATAATTTTGGTTTTTTTAAATGGTTTGATCTAGCAGGCATGAATGTAACAATGGATGTGAGAAAAAACTGTGATGGTTTTCAAAATAAGCACGTGAATGAAATGGGAGCTATAATGAGAACTCTAGTGGTAATTCTCAACCAACTATCTTGAGTTATGATTGTCCACTTGAACAATGGTGATTTTCCAAGGCATCATATATTCAAGAAACGAACCCTATGGAATTTCAGGTAATAATAATAAAGGCTAGTATATTCAAAAACATTTATGTCAAGGATGAGGAAAGAAAAAACTATGAATATTCTCTAAAGGGATGAGTATATGTTATATATGGGGTAATGAAGGTCATAAAGAAATAACCATCCATGGATAAAAGAAGCATCCTGTTGTCTCTATGAAAGGGAAAGAAGTCCTTTCTAAGGGATCAATTGAAAGATTTAAATGTGGTGTATATTGACATTATACACATAGATGTCCTATGAATAAGGTTCAGGAATGAGATCTGGAGGACCATACAAATATATGTTTACCAATACATAATTCCATTCTAATTGAGGATGAGGAAACTGACAATGACCAATCGAAGGTATGGATTATTTCTTACGTAAGTTTTTAAAATTAATAAAATCTAAGGATATTATGCATGATTTTGTTTGTAGGAAAGAAGTATAGAAGTATAAGATTGAAAAAAATTTATAAAGGATTTTGAATAATGATAGATGACTAAGATGTATAAATTTTAGTAATTGAAGAGTTATATGGGATCTTTGAATGATGATATGTTTAAATGTATTAATGATGGGATTAATATTGAAAAACATTATGTTGATATGGTATGTGAGTATGATATACTATATAACACCAAATGTAGGATTGAAATAATATAGATATTGTATGTAGTATCTAGTGATGCTCAAAATACAAGAGGGGTGAATTTTATACTTTAAAAAATTCCTTTGGAACATTTAATGATGATTATGTTTAACAAGGATAAACAATGTAATTCACAAAACCTCTAATTCTACAAACTTGCATGATTCTGTAAATATGATTCCGAGAAAGTGAATCGGGAAAGATGGTTCCAGAAAATGAAATTTAATGAAAGTATAAAATGATAAATATTCTACCTTAAAGAATATGGAATCTCACTAAATCAGAGTACAAGAATAAAGAAGTATAATATAGTTATACTTTATTCAACAAATAAAATGCAGCGGAAAACTTGAAACAAAAAAATTAACAATTAATAAATCTTTTAACCCAAGGAGAAGGGTATCCCACAACCTTGGATAAAGGTCCGTTGATTTATACATTCAAGAAAGACTATCTTACCCACACCATGGGAATCCCTCAATATGAAGATCGGAGGTTATCTTGCCATCCCCGGAAGCCCTCAACTTCAAGGTAGTTGGAACCTCTGTCTTCCTTAGTAAGGAAGACCTCAACTTCAACATTTCCGGCACCTCTGTCTTCTTATCCCCGGAAGCCCTAGATTGTTCACAACAACAACCAGAGTCACACAAAGAAAATCTGAACAAGAAGTTCGGTATAAACTAAGCATGAGAGTCTCTATCTAGAAATCACTTCAATAGTGTGTAATCTCTATAGTCATAGAACAATATTGAACTCTTTTCAAATGAGCTCCTATTTATAGGCACAACACCAATGGCTGACTCCCTCTTCTCACGGTCATATTTTTCTGTGAATTTCAGAAGAACCTATACACATGTCACTCAAAATATGGTTAGTTACTAACTGAAATCAAGAAATCATTTTATAACAAAACAAGTGTGAGAAGAAATCTGGTTACATAACCAGAAACCAATATTCGGAATGTAAGCAAATAAATTTTCATAGTATAACCAAAAATGAATTCAGATTCTACAATACAGGGATATTCAGATTATGTTTTCTATGGAATTTGGGACCTAAACTCTATAGATTTCCATAGTATGAATTCCAAGGAAATTCAGAGTCTGGATTCACATGAATTCGGAACCTAATATTACAATGTTCGGAGTCAGAGTTCATAATATTTCAGTGTCAGAGCTTAAAAAGTTTGGAGTCTAAATTCATTATAATTCGGAGTCAGAACTCAGAAGAGTTCAGAGTCTGAATTCATAGAACTCGAAGTCAGAACTCAGAAGGGTTCTGTGTCTGAATTCAAAGAATTCGGAGTCAGAACTCAGAAGAGTTCAGAGTCTGAATTTAGAGAACTCGAGGATAGAACTCATAAGAGTTCTTAATCAAAATTCGTATGTAGAATTTTGAGTCAGAACTCAGAAGTGTTCGTGACCAGAATTTTGAGAATTCGAATCCTAAAACTGAATTATTCATATCTAGGTAATTTTAGGATTCTGAGGATTTTGATACAAACTGAATTTTACAGTTACAGAAATTATGATATAAATAATTAAAACATGATAAGGATAAATTTCCTTGGGGATGGAAATGTTTCCTTTTAGAAGAAAAAAATAAGGTAAAATGATATTTTCCATGAGATAAGGTGTTTGTACTTTTCAAAACAATAAAGAATGGTATAGTCATAAGAAGACCTTACTGACTCAACAATCTCCCCCAAACATGAAGGAATGGGAAATTCATAAGGAAAGACTTATTAACACAATAATCTCCCCCTTTTTGGAAAGCACAAACATCCTTATGAAAAAGAATAAATGTTCTTAGAAAATATTTTTCTCTAATTTTAAAGTAAAACATATCCCCCTTTACACGTGGATAATGATAAATATGACTAACTCCCCCTTAGGCATTGGAACTCTAAGGATCGTATTCTAGATTTTTGGGATGGTATTTTCCATAATCTCGAGTACTAAAATCTTCATAATGAAAACTCCCCCTTGGATAAACTCCCCCTTACATAGGGATATTTCTTATTTTCTGAGTATTATTTTTAATTTCTTCCCCTTTGTGATTTTCAAAAAGAATTTGAGGGAATGTGAAAGAAATTAAAGTACCTGAAATATTAGAATAAAGCATCCAAAGAAAAATGAGCAACCAAAATTTCATTAAAATTGGAAGAATTTTTAAAAGGAAGAAAATAAAACAAAAGATCAGATTGAATCTATTTTCCTTCCTTCTCCTTGGATAACAATTTCTTCACAATGGTTTTCAGCTTTTTGAGTTCCTTGTGGTCTTCCTCTGATTTCTTAAGGTGTTGATCCTGATCCTCGACTTTCTTCTTTAAGGCGTTGATTCTATGATCATGAGACTTGGGAGCTTCTGCATGAGCCTTCATCAGTTCATCTTGCTTGACTAGATTCTCTAAGATCATGATATGAAGATCCATTTCCCTCTTATAGCTTTGGGAAACAGAATACAACATCCCTTTCAGATCCTTAGCCTCCTGAATCTGAGTATTCTACTCAAGAGTTAGCTTTTCCTCAAGTCTATTTGAGAGATCCTTGATTTTACCATCATCGGTATCAAAATATTCCTTAACATCATATTGAAACATATCAAGATCTCACAAATATTCAACTATATTCTTTGACTAGCTGACCACATTCATACAAGATTTTTTACTAGCATCGTAGTTGATGAGGAAGTTCATGTAATCTACCTTAATCATTTCACACTTCTCTATTACCATGGATACATAATCCAATTTTTGATTCTTGCTATGTTGGAGCATCTGAAATCTAGAGTCAATGCGTAGAATGATCGGAATGGTGTCAACAATATTCATCAGTGATGGAATGATGAAATTATGTCCTAGATCTGATGATTCCGAATCTGAGACTTTTCCTGGTGATGTTTCATCCTCTAGATCGACAAGCTTCCTCTAACAAGATCTACCAGCTTCCTTCTTCCTTAAAACAACTTTAGTTGGAGTGTCAATAACCATCTATTTTCCCTTATTGGTTCTCGGAAGAGCTTCTTTATCCAGAGATTCATGCTCACTATTAGACAGATGAACAATTCTATCTTCATCTATCTTCTCATTCTCATATCTAGCCTCAGCATCTTCAGGATGTATGAAATCATGGTTTGAACTTTCATCCTCAGACAATTTTTTAACTTCTTCTTCACCCTTCTCATCTTAACCTTCCCCATCCTTCCTAGGATTTGGGAGCATTGAAGACTCTTCTTCAAAAGTTTGGATTGAAAGATTCTTGGTATGAGTTTCCTTTTCATGATAATTTTCAACATTCTTTATAAGATCTTCAGTGCCACAACTACATTCTCCTTTTCCACCTACTTCAAAACTTCCTTTTCCTCAACAATCTTTTCTTGGACTTTTTTTGGAGTGAGAAATTTCAAAACAAGACTCTCAGGTAAATCCTCAACCAAGAAAGATTTCGGTACATGGATATTCTTAGATGCTATTTCATTGGCCTTCAAAAGGGATTGGACAATATTGGCCTCAGACATTTTCTTCTTCTGTATCTTTTCATTCGATTTCTTCTCAAGCTCAACGGCTACCATATCTTTCAAAGCTTTAGCCTCTTAAGGATCCAATCCAAATTGTGACTCTCCTTCCTTTTGATTTTTCTTATCTTCCCTCCATTTGGCTACAACCTCACCTGGATAAGCATTCTTCTTCATGGGCTTTTGAGGTGTGCATTGAGTTTCCTTATCATTAGGGGTTTTTTTTCTAATTCGTTTACCTCTTTCAACTACCTCTTCTTTCCTCCTTTCATCGATGGTTCAGGAACATCTTGTTCCTTTAGAACAGCTTCAGCTTCCTCCTCTGGTAATTCATAGAATTCTCTTGACTCCTTAGAAAAACCAACTTTCATCCTCTTTAGAGTATCATCACTAATTACCATGACATTGAAATTCCTCATCTTGGAACTACCAGGGATTTTGAATCACTCCAATCTCCATAAAATAATCTTTGAAAGAATGTTTGGGTATATAAGAATCTGAGCTTTCAAGTTCCCATTCATAATATTCTCAATCGTAATGAGAATATGCTTCATCAGGTTGATCCATTGGATTACTAAAAAATCCAAGATATACATATCACTCTTCTTTAAGTTGTCCTTGTCACCCTTTCTCGGAATGATAAACCCATGAACCCAGAATTAAAGGATCTGATTATTTGTAGAGAGGTGGGAAAACATTACAGTCTTGACATCTATATGTCCATGACACTCCATAGCTTTTACATTGATAAATCTTCCTTGAACATCAGAGAACTTATGGGAACAAAATTAAGCTTCTCCTTCAAATGAAACTCCAACAAAACTACCTGCCTTTTATAAGATAGAGCATAGGTTTTTCCATAGCTTTTGAATAAAAACTTCTCTCTGACTTCTTCCTTAAAGAAAATAACTAACTCAACGCTCGATAAAGAAGATCCTGATACACCAAGTCCAGATCTCATGGATTCGATATGCAAACACATTCCCATCTATTAAGCTTGATTTTCTAGGAGATTATAGAATCATATAAATTGAAGAAATTCAGACTCCCCAAACTTTCTCTATATACTTCCCAATCCAGAATTAACTTGACAGTAGAAATTTCTTTTTTAAAGGATTCTTTTGCAGACATTCGACATGGGAAAACTTTGAGAATTTCGGAACTGGCTTTTGTAAGGGGCGGAGTTTTGACATGAAGAAGCTTGAAATGGATGTGGGACAACCCTTCAAGAGTTCCTTTATATAGGTGTTTGATGTGATGGTTCATCTTCCCATATCAATCCAATGGTTGAGAAATATTTTGATCTGATCTGACGGTTGAAATGATAGCTGTAAGGAAAATTTGGTAGGATCCGATCTTTTGAGGTTTTTAAAAGAAAACATTCGGATTAAAGGAAACTAAAATCTAAAAACACAAAAGAAAATACCATCAAGTAAATTATTATTATGAAGACTTCAGAAAGAAATTATACCTTTTGGATTTCAAGGAAGATTATTAGTAATAGGTAATAATCTTCTTGAAGAACATTAGATTCTGAAAAAAAACATGACTACAAAAAAAATCTCTATTATGATAAAAAACTTTGTTAATGAAAATCTTTATTACGAAAATCTTCATTATGAAAATCTTCATTACGAAAATCTCAAGTACAAAAATCTTTGTTAAGAAAATTTCAAGTACGAATAATTTTGAAAACTTCATTTTGAATTGTTTTGAAAACTTCATTACGAAAACTTTTTATAAATTCATGATGAAAACTTTTGAAACCTTTATTATGAAAACTTCATTAGGAAATATTTTGAAAACATCATTACGAGAAATTTCAAAAAAATCATTACGAAATTTTTTGAAAACGTCATTATGAAATTTTTTGAAAACTTACAATCAAATGTACACCCCCTATGAAAACAATGTTTATTACTGTAATAATATTGATTCAACAAGAAGTTAACAAGGAAAATTACCTTATGATTATCATTCCTAACTTCTTTTTAATGTATTCAAATCTATCATAGGGTAATGATTTTGTGAAAATGTCAGCATGTTGATCTTGGGATATGATAAATTGAAAAATGATTTTTCTTTTTTGTGTGTGATCACTAAGAAAGTGATGCCTAATATCTATGTTTTTTTCACGAGAATGATGTGCTCTTTTTTTACTAAGAGAAATGGAACTTGTATTATCATAAAAAAATTTGTTTTTGTAAAACTCATTCCATAGTCTGTGAGTGTGTGTTGCAACCACAAAACAGGATCACAACAACTTCCAACTGCTACATATTCAAATTCAAAAGTGGAAAGTTCTACTGACTGTCGCATCTTAGAAGACCATGAGACTAATGAATCTATTAAGAAATGACATGTTATGAATGTACTCATTCTACCCATTCTATATTCACCAATGTCAGCATTTGAAAAACTTTTCAAAACACAATCATTTCCAGAAGTATAAAAGAGTCCTAAATCCATGGTTCCCTTTAAGTATCAAAAAATTCTTTTCACTTCCTTTAAATGATATTCCTTAGGATTGGATTGATATCTCGCACAAAAGTATACAAAAAACATTAAGACTAGATGAATATCTATTAAGTAAAGTAAACATCCTATAATACCTCTAAAATATGTTTGATCAACTGGTTTCCCATATTCATCAAGATCAAGTGTGTTTGAGGAACCAATGGGAGTAATAATACTCTTAGTGTTGTCATATCCATACTTTTTAAGAAGATCATTAATATACTTATGTTGGGATATATAGATTCATTTTGGTTTTTGAGAAATTTGAAAACCAGGGTAAAATGTTAACTCACCCCTCATACTCATTTCAAACTTATATTTCATTAGATCCTCAGAGGAATCAGTTAAGGATTGCTGAGTTGAACCAAATATAGTGTCATAAAAAATATTTTTGAACAATCGAAACATTTTTCTTATGTTTCTTTATAAAAAGGGTTGGATCTATATATCCCATAACATAATTATTTTGAATCAAAAATAATGTAAGTATATCATACTATGCTCGAGGGCCTTGCATAAGTTCATACAAATAATTGGTAAGTATAAAAATATGATCAAAATGTTTTGTATCTTCAAAAACAGGAGGTTGTTCAGTACAACATCCTCTTGAACATAACAGTTCAAGAAAGCACATTTCACATCCATTTGAAAAAGTGTGAAATTGAAGAATGCTACAAAGGCAAGTAAGATACGAATAGATTCAAGTCTAGCTACTGGAGCCTAGGTTTCTTCATAGTATATTACCTCTTGTTGATTATAGCCTTTAGGAACTAATCTAGATTTATTTCATACTATGATTATATTTTCATCACACTTATTTATGAAAACCCATTTTACTCCAATAATCGAAATTTCCTTAGGTCATTCAACCAATGTCCAGAATTTATTATTTTCGAATTCATTTAGTTCATCTTGATTTGATTTAATCCAATCATCATCACCTAAATCCTCATCAGTGCTTTTTGGTTCTAATTGGAAAAGGAATGCAAGATGTTCTACTTCATTTATTAAAGAACTTCTAGTCCTTATAGGTTGATTTACATCACCAATGATACTATCACTGGGATGATTATTAAGAAACACTTGATTTGGGTATTCTAAAACCTATTCATCAACATAGGGTAAAAAATATTCTAGGGTAAATGTTTCAGAATTTTATTCTTGGACATTTTCCTTATCAGAAGGATCTTCTAACAAGGGCAGATAATCAGTTTTTGAAAACACATCTGATGATGTAGGTTGGGGTTGTTAAAAAAAGGATCTGTTTCATCAAATTTAACATTCACTGTCTCTTCAACAGTACAAGTGTTTTTATTGGAAACTCTACAAGACTTATAATTTTTGGAGTAGCCTATGAAAATTCCTTCATCATATTTTGGTTTGAATTTATAGAGTTTATCTTTAGTATTTAGAATGAATACATTACAACCAAAAACTTTGAAGTAGGAAATTCTAGGTTTTCTACCATTCCATAACTCATAAATAGTTTTATTATGAAAAGTTCTAATAAATACTTGATTTATATTATAACAAGTAGTACATACAAATTCAGTTCGAAAATGTTTTGCAATAGAATATTCACTCAACATGGTTCTTTTTATATCTTGAAGAATTCTATTTCTTATTTCAATAAAACCATTTTTTTGATGAGTTTTTAGTGCTGAGAAATTGTCAGTAATGACTTTTCTACTACAAAAATTTTCAAAATCCGAATTTTGAAATTCTCTACCATGATCACTATGAATAGTTTTCAATGGAAGGTATTTATCCTTTTTAACTTGATCTCTAAAACTTTTAAAATATGAGAAGGCTTCATACCTATTTGTTAGAAAATAGAACCACGTAAATCTAGTGTAATAATCAACCAAAACAAATACATAATACTTTCCTCTAATGATTCCAGTTTTTGTAGGATCAAAAAGATCTATATGCACTAACTGTAATGCATCAGTAGTTCAGACTTCACCAATTAATTTAAAACTTTATTTATGTTGCTTTCTATATTAACAAGGATTTCAAACTTTTTATGATTCAAATCTAAGCTCTGGTAGATCCTTAACTGTATTTTCTTTGATATTTTTCAAAGGTTTTTAAGATTACAGTGTCTTAAACTTCTATACCACAACCAAGAATGAACTTCCATTGCAATAAGGCAAGGTACATATTGTCTCCTAAGTTATTCTATGTTTAGTGTGTATAAATTCTCTTATCTATGGGAAGAAATAATAAACACTTCCTTGGAATTGTTTACTAATAACTTGTCATTCCAAAAAAATCACAAGGTAGCCTTCATCACATAATTAGCTTATGCTAATGAGGTTGTGCTTAAGAACCTTTACAAATAAAACATATGAAATCAAAGTTTTTCCTAGAAGAACGATGTTACCTATACCAATAATTTCTCCCTGAGCATTATCTCCGAATGTTACTTTTCCTCCTTTCGTCTTGATAATATTTTCAAAATATTTTTTGTTACCAGTCATATATTGGTAACATCCACTATCCATGTACCAAGTATTTCTTTTTGTACTCTCTCTATTTTCCTGAAAATAAAAGAGGTAGACTTTCGGAATCCAAACCTTCTTGGATCTGGATATTTCCGAAAGAAAAATATTAGGCACCCAAATTTTCATAGAAAAATTTGATTTATGAAATCCAAAATACTGAGTTTTTTTTAAGGAAAATATTTTTTCCCAACGCCCACCACACTAACACATAGTACAGAATGAAGCGCTTTGTAGAAAAAATAATTATTACTAAAAACCAGTTTAGAAATAGTATAACCAAAACCAAAACTATTCTTTAGAGGTCAGATTTGAGAATACATTTTATCAAAATTTTTCTTACCTAAGGTAATGTTTTAAAAACTCTTCCCCAAAGAAACAATTTCGGATTTCATTTTGATAACCATGTTCTTGTATTCTAAAACAACTGATTTGGAACTAGAGTTAGGGTGAAAAACATTTTTCTTAGAAATTACGTTTTCTAGATCCTTAGAAAGTTTATTCTTCTCAGAATTTACTACCTCATGATTTTATGAAATTATTTCAAAATCAACATTTTTCTTATCATGATCTTTGGAAAGATATGATATTTCCTTAGTAAGAATAGTATTTCTAGAATTTTCCTTATTAAGCTTTTTCAAGAGTTTTGAATTCTCAATCTCGTGAATTTTATCAAGCCCAGAAACATCTTTATAGGTAGGTAAAGTGTTATCTTCATCAGAATATGATTCTTCATTTGAGGAATAATAATATTTATGATTACTATGATTTGCATTTAAAGACACATTGGTCATTGATTCATCATTGTGTACCTTAGAAATTAATCATTGATTTTCAATAGGTAATCTGGATATTAGACAAAGATTCTTCTATCTAGAAGATACATAATCTGAATATTCATATGAAGAGTTACCAATATTGGCACTCCAGGTGTCATTAGCTTTCAAGACATCTTAGCTATAGATTTTTAGTACTTGTTTTTTTTCTCAGAATTCTTTTATTTTATTTATGTTCTCTTGAGCATAGGGCAATCAGGGCTTATATGTCTATCTATCTTGAATTTATAACAAGTGACATCCGAATCTTTATTATCATTCCTTTCCTTTTTCTTATATCTGGATTGAATTTTCTTCTGTCCAACAATCTTGTTCATCCTTTTTGAAATATTGGAAAACTCATTTTCTAAATATTCACTTCCACTAGATTCAGATTGAATAACAACATTATTATATTTGGATCATGTAACTCTCTCAAGAGTCTTGGCTTTCATATGATTTAATGTTTTTGTAAAAGCAACACAGCTACTACCATTATTCTTCTTTATGTTATCAACATCTCTCTTCATTCTGGTTTTATGTTGAAGAAGTGTTCCAAAAAGTTCATCAAGAGAAATCTGAGTAAATTTACTGTTCTCATCAATAGTAGTTATCATGGTTTCCCACTCATTGGACATGATGTCTATGATTTTATCAACAAGATATTCATCATCTAATCCTTTTTCACCCCTGGATTGTAAACTATTCACAATAGTCATGAATATTTGTTGCACCTAATATATGGGTTCTCTATAAGCAAAGAAAAAACCATGATATTCAGCTCTGAGCATGTCTCTTCTAGTTTCAATAACTTTGGAAGTTCTAAAGTGAGTAACTTCATGTTTCTTCCAAATACAATTTTCTTCCTTACAAGATGAAATTTGGATATATATATTTCCAGTCATGGAACAAAATAAATTATTGTGTACCTTATAATTCAGTTGATATTCATGATTTTCTTGATTAGTAAAGGTACTGACTTCCTTGTCAGGGATTTTTATATCCACTAGTAAGCATTACAAAATTATCAACTCCAGTATTAATAATAATCGCCTTCATACTATATATCCAATATTTGTAATCATTCCCATCAAACATTGGTGGTCTTGTTGGATTGAGATTGCCTATGGAACCGACCTTGATTCCTACCATCTTAAATAAATCTAATTCCACAAAACAAACTTGTTTGTAGAAAATGTTTGTAAACAAGGAAAATATTCCTCAGTAAGGAAAATAACAATACAGTATCCCTAACCAAAAAATGAATCTGAACATTATGAGCCCAAAAATCTAATTCTAAAAATAAGAATAAGATGAATTCTCTTCTGAATCTAATCGTGAGATTAATTCTGATTGTACCAATAATCTCATACCAATTGTTGAGATGGTATGTGAGTATGATATACTCTATAATACCAAAAGTGGGATCGAAATAATATTGATATTTCATGTAGTATCTAGTGATGCTAAGAATATAAGAGGGGGTGAATTGTATACTTTAAAAAATTCCTTTAGATCTTTTAAACATGATTATGTTTAACAAGGTTAGACAAGGTAATTCAAAAAACCTCTAATTCTACACACTTTATTGATTCAGGAAATATGATTCTGAGAAAGTGAATCTAGAAAGATGGTTCTAAAAAATGAAACTTACTGAAAGTATACAATGATAAAGATTCTACCTTAATGTGTATAGAATCCCACTAAATCATAGTACAATAATAAAGAAGTATAAGATAGTTATACTTTCCTCAATAAATAAAATGCAGCGAAAAACATGAAACAAAACAAGTAACAAGTAGTAAATATTTTATCCCAAAGAGAAAGGTATCCAAAAACCTTGGATAAAGGTCCCTTGATTTATACTTTCATGAAAGTCTGTCATACCCACACTAGGGTAATCCCTTGATACGAAGATCAGAGTCTATCTTGTTATCCCTGCAAGCCCTCATCTTCAAGGTAGTCGGCACCTATGTCTTCCTCATCAAGGAAGCCTTCAACTTCAAGGTAGTCGGCACCTCTGTCTTCCTATCCTCTGAATCCCTCGATTGTTCACAGCAACAATCGGAGTCGCATAAAGAAAATATGAACAAGAAGTTCAACACGCACTATGCATGAGTGTCTCTCTCTAGAAATCACTTCAATAGTATGTAAACTATAGAGTCATAGAATAGTATTTAACTCTTTTCAAATGAGCTCCTAAATATAGGAACAACACCAATGGTCAGCTCCCTCTTCCAATGGTCATATTTTTCTTTGAATTTCAGAAGGCCCTGTACACGTGTCAGTCAATCAATGGTTAGTTAGTAACTGAATGCACAACATCGATTTATAACAAAAACAAGTATAATCAGAAATATGGTTACATAATCAAAAAAAATATTTGGAATGTAAGAAAAAAATGTTTAGAGTCTAACAAAAATTGAATTTAGAGTCTACAATACAAGGTTATTCGGATTCTGTTTTCTATGGAATTTGGAAGCTGAACTCTATAGATTTCTGGAGACTGAATTTATAGGAAATTCAGAGTCTAGATTCACAAGAATTCAAACCCTGCTCTTATAAAGTTCGGAGTCAGAGTTCACAAGATATCAATGTCCGAACTTGCAAAGTTCAGCGTCTGAATTCATTAGAATTCAGAGTCAGAACTCCAAAGAGTTCGGATTTTAAATTCAAAGAACTCAGAGTCAGAACTCAGTAGAGTTCGGAGTCTAAAGTCAATGAATTTGGAGTCAAACTCAGAAGAGTTCGTAGAATGAATTCAGAGAACTCGGAGTCAAAACTCAGAATAGTTCTTAATCAGAATTCATATTCAGAATTTGGAGTCAGCACTCAGAAGAGTTCATAACCATAATTCGAAGAATTCATATTCTAAACTAGAATGCTTCATATCTAGGTAATTATAGGATTCCGAGGTTTGGGATATAAACAAAATTTTACACATAGAAAATTTATTATAGAAATAATGAAAACATGATAAGGATAAATTTCCTTGGGGAAGGAAAATTTTCTTTCTAGAAGATAAACATTGGGTAAAATGGTATTTTCCCTGAGAAAAGGTGTTTGTTATTTTTAAACCAAGAAGGAATGGTAGAGTCATTAAGAGATATTACTTACTCAATAATCTCTCCCAAAAATGAAGGAATAGAAAAGTCATAAGGAAAACCTTATTGACTCAACACATTAGTATTTTTAACCCTTATGTTTTTATATAAAAATACTAATTGATGAAGAATTATCTTTTATTTTGTGGATATAGTTATAAAGAACCAGTAGGGTTTATAGGATCCATGAATTTGTGGAAATTAAGGATTATTACTTTTTTATAAGATGTTGGCTCATTTGGGAACACTATATGGCTAAGTAAAATAGAATACTATGGGATTTTAATTCGGGAGTAATGGTGGAATTTTATTTGGGGAGAATCTATGTTTTTATTATGAAAATATGGTGATTTAGGATATTTATGGAAAAGATTAAACTATAATGGAGAATATCATACAAGGTTAATTACTTTTACGATTGATACTTTAAGTGTAGTAAATTTTATTTGGAGATAAATGTTATGATTTATTGTGGAAGAAAATGTTAAAAAATTATTCTGATTTTTGATTTTCAATATTATTTAGGATTATATTCAAGAATTCTATCGAAAATTGTGTTTTGAATGGTCTTTCTTGATCTTTGGGTATTGTTTCTTGAATTTTGGATATTAATAGTAGTATTTATTTTTATAAAGGATTGTTTGTTTTGTGGATTATCTAATCTTATACTAACCATTTGTTTTTTTTAATAACTAAAGATTGGGAAAATATATAGTTTATCTTTCATGGTTAATGTTATTCTCTAGAAGTGTATTTTAGTGCTCTATGTGTGACCAAGAAATCTTGAATATTCATAGTTTGGAGAAAATATGAGTTTGTGGTAATTTTTTTAAAAGATGAAACTCTACTTGAAAAGTAAGTATAATTCCTTATGTTGTTAGTAAATCTCATAAATAAATTCCTCAATTTTATTAAAAGGATATTAAAACAAAAATTATTTTGGTTTAATTTTTCTACTGGGGAATCAAAGACCATTTAACCCATCCCATTTTTATCGTTTTTTGGTTATTAACTTTCTCCTGATCTTGTTTTTATATCACTCTCCATCAGAACATTATGATTAGTTTTCTCTTCCATACAAATATTTTAATGGAATCCTAGTATGTTTTATCTTAGGGGACCTTTATAATTCTATTTATTTCTTTTAAAGAGATATTTTTATGGGCTCATTTTCTTATTTGGTACTTTGAATGAATATTCTGAGCCCAATTTTAAAATTGCGAGGATGTAATTTCCAAAAGGGGGGAAGGATGTATCGACCCGGGTATTTATAGAATAATATTTTTTAATTTATATTCATATTTATGAATAATTTATTAATTTTATGTAAAATAGGACATTTATTCCAATAGCATACTCAACACTCAACAACGGGTTTCCTTGGAATCTTATGTTGCACACAACATTGAGTTATATAAAAAAATAATATAAATAATATTTTAAATGGTAGTTAACATATAGGAATTTCATTGAAGAGAATTAACATAACAACTAAATTATGATTAAACATGTTTTTTTTGATGTTTTTACATTTATCCAATAAATTTTAGAGGCTTAAAATTAGAATGAATCTATTTTTAAGCATGAAATACTTTAATATTCTTTAAAAGGTTGATTTACAACCTTTTGATGGAGAACCTTTTTTAAATATATCTTTTGTCACTATTATATGTTTTATTTGAAAAAATAAACTTTTTATTTATAATTGCCACATCAGAATTTACAATAGATGAAATTTTCATATTTTTTTGATAAAGATCATTTTTAATGAATAGTGAAAAATACTGCATTTTAATTCAATAATTTATTTTCATATAATTTATTTATATAGTATGATTATTATTTTAATTGGTTTTAAAGTGTAATTGGATTAATTTTCTATCATTTAATCCAATTATGGTCTTTGGAAGTAATTTTACATTTTAATTGGACATAAACACATGTCAATCTTTTGATAGTTATACTTCTTAAGTCCCCACTTTTTGGTTTGGACATGGGTAATTAATTTTAAATTAATTTTTTCCAATTCTATGTTTTCAATTTAGAAAAATCGATTCCATATTTGGAATCAGGATTTCAAAATTGTGTAAATATGTACCTTTTATTTTTAGATATTATGAATAGTAACTTCATTAATTATTTTATTTACCATGGTTAAAAGATAAATATTGTAAATAAGGGTAAAAACATAACATTATAATAATATTAAATTACCATAACATGTGTCCTAACCTTAATGGATGAGATATTTTCGACCATGGGAATTCTTGGGTCTATTTTGAGACCCCATGGAGCCACTTTTGTGTGAAAATGACATTTAACTACATTTAATTAAATGTTATGGAAAATATAACCTAAACATGTATCTTTATGTAAAAAAATTTTTATATGGGGTTATATAATTTACCATTTTCACTATAAATAGTCATTATAAATATAAATATATTTCCTAAATCATCTTTTTTAATTTATAATTTTTAGATATCAAATAAATAAATATATTTATGACACAATGATGATGTAGTGATTACCTTATTAAAGAAGATTTAAATAAATGAAATTATAAATATTAAAATAAATTTATTCTGATTTTTTTATTCCATAAATTTTTTTTAATTATTATTATGACTTTTTATCTTATAATTTATGATGTTTTTTCGAATGAATCATGTTGTTATGGATTTTCAGAAAGTCATGATATGAATAGGATAAAAATTGACATAAATGATTTTTTAAACAAATACAATTTTAATAATAGTCCTAAAAATATAATATTCATCCAAATGATTTATATAGTGTAATAAATTTTATTACCTAACCAATTTTGGCTCTATTGTTATTTTATGGTAACTATACTAAGTAAATAATATAAATATACAAGAAGACATAGTAATAGTTAAATTAGTTAACTAAGGGTTAATGAAAATTAATGTGGTTAAATTTAAAAAAAACATGTATAAAATCTATTTGTTGAAAGGATGTTGAAAAACACTCATATTATAGTATAATATAATTATTTATTTACCTTTTTAAAAATCAAATTTAATATATAATAAAATAATCTACCAATACATTCTAATGTACCCCTCCTCCCTCTTATGAAAGGTCACCACCTCCAACCCCTTACTCACACCTCTAAATAACATTGAATCATCAAAACACTATTACAATAATATTCCAATGTCCCTATATTCCTTCTAGAATACTTACATTAGCCAAAAGTTAATTCAAGAAGGCCTTTTAGCTTAAATCAAAAGGAGTTACCTGATTTTAGGTAACGTCTTCACTCAAGTTCCTTTCAATTCATTATCTTCTACACTCCCTACGATCTTATTCATAATTTAACACATAACATCACTCATATAAAAAATTTACCATCTTTTTTTTATGATAATTATTCAAACTACACTTACACACACCTATGTCTAATGGGTATTGAATATACTGTTTCTGTGGATGGCGAACTAAAACCTCATAAAACGATGATTGTTTAATCTTATCCTACCACCTCTTATGGTGGCCATTATGATGAAACTGTAATTGTATATGATATATATATATATATATATATTATTTTATATATATTCAACTATACATATCATTTAGAACATTTTTTATGCTTTTGATGTTGTATAAATACGATAATTTCATTTATGGAAGTATGGACTACTGCCCCTAAAAATAATATGACTCATTCAGGCCATACATGAAATGTATAATGGATGGAATTAATGAACATATATAACATATATAAAAAAAAATATTTCACTTTAATTATAATATACTTATGTATCATTATGTTTTCATTCCCTTAAATATGAAATAGAAATAAAAGTAGGCTTCATGCGTACGTACAACTTATCGTCTCCCTGAATATTGTATTACATTTATTATATACAAATGCTATAGAATATTATAAATACATATATACTGGATATATATTATATCTAAATCCTGAATATAATTCTAGATATGATTTAATTTTATTTACATGGATAATTTACATCAAAAGAGTTCATTTTCTAAAAAATTACCAAATATCGACAAAATGACTGATAGTAACTTAAATAATGATGTAATTCTATAACATGGTAATAATTGATATAAAAGGAATAATAAACACAAAAATGTTATTAAGAAATTATAAATTAACTAATTTTTATTATTCAGGAAGAACGAGGAACAAATTTAATGATTCAGACACAAGGTAGGGGAACCTTTCACACTTCTCTTTTAGCCAAAGACATACTTTATATAATGCCTTTAAATTTCAATTTTATTATGTTGGGATATATTCATATATATAATTATTTCTATAATTTTTTTATCCATGTGATGATATACCCTTTTCATTCCCTTCAACTCATTTTATAAATTTTAAAGTGATGTCGTTAGGCTGTCAAAATTTCGTAAGGGGCTTCATCTCAATTTCCTTTCATTAAGGAATATCTTGATGTTATGTGCCTTTAATATCATATAAGGTTTACATTAATCCCTTTTGAAACTATATATCATTAATTAATATATTCTAATGATATTTAAATATTTTAATGATATTATTATTTAATGATTTTTATTCAATTTTTTAAGGGTTAAAGGACACATTAATTAAAACATAATTTTTAAATGTTTTAATGAATTATTATTCTAAAACATTATACTTTATATCCATGTTTTAAAATTGTTTTTAGGTATTTATCTATATGTAAATTATTTTTTAAAATGTTAATTCATTTTAAAAGATTCAAAGTGGTTTGAGACACTTTGATTCAATGTCTCTTTATTAAATATATTAAATGGTTTTAGAAATGGGTTGAATATTTCAATATATTGGGATGATATATTGTGATTTAAATGTATATATGATATTTTTCCTTTCTGATTTTTGTGTGTGTTATGATTATAAAATTTTACTTGAACACCTGATATTTGGTTACATTATAAACCAAATGACGCGTGGGTCAGTGATATACCAAGGATGCGTTGTTATGTTGTAACTATAAATGCATTGGGTATGGAAGTCGGCCGTATGGATATTCCATTTAGTGATATGTGTGGAAGTTTACAGTATAGTCATTCTATTTAAGGGTGATTATGTCCAAAGATACCTTTATATGCAATATGATTCTTTATATGGGATTTATTGTAATATTTTGGTTACGAAAAGGTTAAGTAATGATCTTATATTCAATGAAGTATTTTGGCTACTTCTTAAAGGTGAAATTTATTAATTTTTTATAATGTTTTCATGGATTACATGTTTTTGAAAGACTAACATTTTACTTTATTTATGTATCCCTTACTGATATTTTTATGCTCATCCCATGTTCTGAAATGTTTTTTCATAGGACTTAAATATTAATAGTGTCAAGGATGGGATCAAGGAAAAGTCATGGTTTTTAAAACATGAAACTAAACATGTTCCTTTTTAAAGAGTTCTTGTTTTATAAAAAAATGTATAGCGAGTATAGGGGTCTACTTTTAATATTCGATATGTTATGTATAAGTTATGACCTGATTCTCTAAAGCTCTAAACCTAAATAAATTTTCAATGAGAATGATTAACTTAATATAACATTGTGTAATGATTAAGGATGAGGCTTTATAGTTGGTATCAGAGGTCGGTTTAGATAACATTAGAGGTTAGAGTGTTATTTATGCATAATTGACATAAACAAAATGGTAAGAATATTAGAAAGATTTATTGATATTTTAGATAAATTTAATGAGTTTAATATTACATGAATGAGTATATATTATTGTTTACCCTCCTCATAAGAGATTATGTGATGATTTCACTGATATACTCAAACTAATATTTTTTGTTTTAGTAAAAGGTTGGATCTAGCATGCACCAAAGTAACAACTTATGTGAAGGAAAATGTGATGGTTTTCTTAATAAGAAACATAATGAAATGGGAGCTACAATGATATAGATTTTGGTTATTCTCAACCAACAATCGGGAGTCATAATTTACCACTTGAACCTTGGTGGTTTTTCTAAGGCATCATATATGCAGGAAACGAATTCCTATGGATGTTCAAGTAATAATAATAAAAGAAAATATATTTAAAAACCTATATATCAATGATGTGGAAATAAAGAACAATAGAAATGATCTAAAGGGATAGGTATATGTTATAGATGATGTAAAGAAGTTCATAAAGCAATAACCTTCCATAGAAAAAGTAAGCATCCAGTTGAGTCCTGGAAAGGGAAAGAAGTTCTTTCTGAGTGATCAATTGAATGTTTTAAATGTGATGTGCATAGTAATTATACAAATAGATGTCCTATGATGAAGGTTTGGGAATGTGATCAGAAGGACCGTATAAATATATGTTTATCAATAAATAATTCCATTCTAATTGATGATAAGGAAACTGATAATGACCAACGAAAGGTATGAATTATTTCTTAGGTGATGTTTTGACATTACTAAAATCTTATGAGATTATGCATTATTTTTTATGTAGGAAATAAGTATAAATGAATAATATGAAAAAACATGGATAAAGGATCATACATAATGTTAGATGATTAAGATTTCTAAATTTTAGGAATTGAAGAGTTATGTCGGATCTATGGATATTGATATGTTTAAATTTATTAATGATGGGATTAATTTTGGAAGACATATAGTATTTTTAACCCATAATTTTTTTATTTAAAATTTTTAATTGAAGAAGAATTATCTTTTCTTTTGTTGATATAGTTATAAATAACCATTATGGATTATATGATCCTTGAATTTAAGGAAAATAAGATTTATTACTTTTTAGGATGATAAATGAGAGGTATGAGATAAAATTTGAGGTTAAAATATGGTATGGTTATTTTGACGATTTAATCTCATATTGGGATATTTTTAATAACAATATAGTTTTTTAAAATGGAAAACACATTGACCGTGTTACAACTCATCACACCGGAAAAAGATATGGGACTCAAACCCACAACCAAAGTGTGACTGGGATTTATCTCCAACCACTATCCTATGAGAAGGCCCTGGTTAGTATGACTTATTATTTTTTATTTAAATGATATTATGGATCAAGAATAATTTGATTTTGAAACTTCTGTTTTATAAAATGAATATCATTTGTATAGGAAAATGACATGGTCATTATGTTATAAATTTTATTTTAGAAGATGTCAGCTCATTTGAGAACACCATATGCCTAAGAAAAAAGAATATACTGGGATTTCATTTGAGGAGTAATGGTGGAATTTTATTTTGGGAGAATCTATGTTTTAATTATGGACATATGATGATTTGGGATATTTATGGAAATGATTAACTTATCATAGAGAATATATGATTAGGTTAATTACTTTTGCGTATGATACATAAAGAGTAGTCGATGTTGTTTAGAGATAAATCTTACGATTTATCGTGGAAGACAATATGATTAAATTATTTTGTTTTTGAAAAAAATAGATTGGATTATATCAAATAATTTGAAGGAAAATTTTGTGTTGAACGGTGTTTATTAAACATTAGGTACTGTTTCTAGAATTTTGGAGATTAAGATTTGTATTACTTTTTTTAAAGGATTATACATTTGGGGATTATCTGATTTTGTATTGACCATTTTTTGTTTAGGATAATGTCTACAGATAGGGGAAATATATAATTAATAGTTTTTCTTTTATTGGATTCTTTATATGTTGATTCTAGCACTCCATCTATGACCAAGACATCTTGAATACTCATCATTTGGAGAAAAGAGGAGTTTGTGGTAGAAATGCATTAAAAATGAAACTCTACATGAAATGTAAGTATAAATAATTATGTTCTTAGTCAATATCATAAATAAATTCATAATTTTTTTGAAAAAGATCAGAAAACAAAAAAAATTTCCCATTACTTTTCATAATAGAGAATCAAATGCCATTTAACACATCACAAGTTTATGGTTTTTGTGTGGTTAAATTTCTCTTGATCATGTTTTCTATAAATCTCTATCAGAACATGAGGGTTAGGTTTATCTTCCATATCCTTGTTTTCTTGGAATACTAATATGTGTTATCTTGGGTGACCTGTATACTTCTCTTTATTGCATTGAAAGATATTGTTTTGTGGACTCATTTTCTGATCTGATACTTTGAATGAAGATTATGAGCCCAATTTTAAAATTATTAGGATGCAATTTCTAAAAGGGGGAAGGTTGTAACGACTCGGGTATTTTTAGAATAATAATTTTTAATTTATATTAATATTTTGGAAGATAATTGTAATTTTATGTTAAATAGGACACTTTCCCTGACTGAATACTCAACATGCAACAACATGTTGCCTTGAAATATCACGTTTTACAAAACTTTGAGTTATACCAAAAAATTAAAATAATAATAATAATATTTCAAATGGTAGATAACACATAGTCATTATATTGATGAGAATGAAAATATATAACTAAATTATGATTAAAAATTTTTGTTAAATGTTTTTACATTTATCCAATAAATTTTAGAGGCTTATAAAA
The DNA here is from genome assembly GCA_963277665.1 of Viscum album. Classification (NCBI taxonomy): domain Eukaryota; kingdom Viridiplantae; phylum Streptophyta; class Magnoliopsida; order Santalales; family Viscaceae; genus Viscum; species Viscum album. The sequence continues at coordinate 2,005,538,112 of OY728163.1, read as the reverse complement.
AGAATGAATCTATTTTCATGCATGGAATGCTTTGATATTCTTTAAATGGACGATTTACCACCTTTTGATGGTGAAAACTTTTTGAATCTATTTTTTGTCACATTTATATGTTATATTTGAAAAAATAAATTTAGTCTTTACAATTGGAACATCAGAATTTACTTTGGATAAAATATTGGTATTTTTTAATAATGTTCATTTTTAATGAATAGTACAAAATACAACATTTTAATTCATAACATTCTTTTCATCTAATTTATAAATATAGTTAGATTATTATTTTAATTGGGTTTAAATGTAATTGGATTAATTTTTTATTATTTAATCCAATGATGGTCATTTTATGTAATTTCACATTTTATTTTGACAAAAAACACATGGCAATATTTTGATAGTTATCACTTCTTAAAACCCAATTTTTTGGTTTTGACAACGAGAAATAATATTAAATTAATTTATTCCAACTATGTGTTTTTAATTTGGAAGAAATGGATTCCATATTTGGAATTAGAAGTCTCAATTTTTGAAAATAGTTTCCTTTTATTGTAAGACATTTGAATAGTAACTTCATTAATTATTTTTTCCCATGGTTTAAGGTTAAATATAGTAAATAAGGGTTAAAAAATAATATTATAATAATATTAAAGTACCCTAACACATGTCCTAACTCTATTAGATGAGATATATCTCTAAATTGGGAATCCTTGGGTCCATTTTAGAACCCCATGAAGCCACTTTTGTTTGAAAATGATATTTAATTACTTTTAATTTAATGTAAAGGAAAATATAAGTTAAACATGTATATTTTAGTAAAACATTTTTTATATGGGGTTATATAATTTATAATTTTGATTATAAATAGTCAATAGGAATCTAAAAAGGTTTTATACGTCATTTTATTTTATTTATAATTTTTATTCGTCAAATAAATAAATATATTTATGACACAATTATGACTTAGTGATTACCTTATTAATAAAAGATTTAAATAATTGAGATTATAAATATTAAAATAAATTTATTGTGAAAATTTTTATTCCACACACAAATTTTAAGGATGAGCATAACTTTTTATATTTTATGTTTTGAAGAGTTTTCTAAAGAATCATGTTGTTATATATTTTAAAAAAGTCATGATATTAATAGTATAAAAATAAACATAAATTAGTTTTTAATACAAATACTATTTTATTAAATGATATAAAAGTAATAAAAATCTATGATTGGGCCAAATGACTTATATATTGTTTTATATTTCATTAATTAACCACTTTAAGTTCTATTGGCATTTTATGGTAACTATATTAACCATATAGTATGAATATAAAGGAAGACATGATAATAGTAATATTAGTTAACTAAGTGTTAAAGATAAATGATAGGGAAAAATTTGAAACAAAAACATGTATAAAACAAATTTTTTGAAAGGATTTCGAACAATACTCATCTTATCATGGAACTAAATGAGTTTTGGACGTTTTAAAAAATTAAATTCAATATACAATTATATAATCTTTCAAGACATTCCTAAAGTACCCCCCCCCCCTCTTATAAAAGGCCACCATATCAAACCCATTACTCACACCTCGAAAGCCCCTTGAGTTTCCCAAAATGTGTTCCAATAAGCTCCAAACATCCCAATATTCCTTTTATAATCCTTAATTTAGGCATAAGGAAATTAAAGAAGTGTTTTTATCTTAAATCAAAAGGAGTTACCCGATTTGAGGTAACCTTTTCTATCAAGTTCCTTTCCATTATTTTCCTTCCCCACTCCCTGTGATATTATTATTCTTGTTGTAAATAACAAACCAAATATATTCAATATACTAGGCTGTTTTATGAGAAGTATTATAACAACAATTTCACACACCTCCATATAATGGGTATAGAAAATACTGTTTCTGTGGATGGCGAACTGCTGCCCCCCGAAACGATTATTGATCAATATTCTCCGACAACCTCTAATGGTTTCCATTATGATGGAAATATAATTATATATGAAATATACAATATTTATTTTATCTTTATTACTATTTTATTTTCATTTATGTCATATATTTTTTTCATGTTGTATAAATACGATAATTTAATTGGAGGAAGTGCATACTACCATCCCATCAAAGTGATATGACTCGTTCATTCCATACATGGAACAAATAAAGGATGGAGATAGTGAAACATTGTAACATGTATATAATATGATATTATATTTGAATTAAAATATAACTATATATCATTAATTTTTCATTTCATTAAATATGAAAAAGAAATAAAAGTAGCGTTTGTGGCTACGTACGACTTTTCGTCTCCATGAACGGTGCTTTACATTTATTATCTCAAAATGTTATGGATTATTCTAAATGCATATATAATGGATATATATGATATTTAAATCTTTAATATCATTTTGGAGTTGATTATATTTGGACTACATGGACGATTTACAACAAACGAGGTAATTTTATACTCAATTATCGAAAATCGACCAAAAGACCGATATTAACTTAAATGATGATGTAATTTTATAATGTGGTAATAAGTGATATAAAAGGAATAATAAACATGATAAAGGTTATGAATTAATTATAATTAATATATTTTTATTATTCAGAAAGAACAAGGAACCAACGTAACGGGTTAGACACAATACAAGGGAACATTTCACTCCCCTCTTTTATCCAAAGACTTATTTTATGTTATGCATTTCAATTTACGTTTTTTTATGTTGAGATATGTACTTATATATTCTTATTGATGTAAATTTTATGTCCAAGTGATGATATAAACTTTTCTCTCACATCAAATCATTTTATGTATTGTAAAGTGACACAGTTATACCACCGAAGTTTCATAAGGGACTTCATCTCAATTTCCTTTCATTAAGTCATATCTTGATGTTACGAACATTTAATATCCATAAGGTGTATATTAATACTTTTTGACACATAATATCATTAATTAATTTTTTCCCATTATGTTTAAATATTTTAATGATGTTATTCTTTAATGATTTTTATTCAAGTGTTTTTAAGAGGAAATGGAATCTTTAATTAAAATATCGTTTTTAAATGTATTAAAAAATTATTATTATAAAAATTTATATTTCACATCCATGTTTTCAAATGGTTCATTATAATTTTTCAATATGGTAATGATAATTTTAAAATTTAAATTTATTTTAAAAGTTTCAATGTGGTATTGGACATTATCATTCAAAGTATCTTAATTATTTATTTTAAATGGTTTAAGAAATGGGCTGAATATTTCAATATCTTAAAATGATCTCTTGTGATTGAAATGTACAAATGTTATTTTTTCTTTATTCTTGTTTTTTGTGTTATGATTATATAAAGTTACATGGAAATTTTACATGTTATTAAGTGATATACCAATGACGGGTGATTACATGATAAACTAAATGATGACTGGTTCCATGATAGACAAAGGATGGGTGGTTACATGATAAAATCTAATGAATTTGGTATGGAATTCAGTTGTATGGCTATTCCATTTAGTGATATGTGTGGAAGTTGACTATATGGTTATTCCATTTAAGTATTTTTATTCCCCAAGTTACGTTTATATGTTATATGTTTCATTCTATGGGATTTATAGTAATCTTTTGGATAGAAATAGGGTAATAAATGAGTTCATATTCAGGGAAGTTTTTTTTCTACTTCTTAAAGGTGATCAGTATTACATTATTATAATGTTTTCATGGTTTATATGTTTTTATAAGACTAAATTTTTTTATCTATCCCTTTGTGATATTTTTATGCTCACACCATGTTTTTATATGTTTTTCACATGACATAATGATGAATAGGGTCAATGATGGGATCATGGAAAAGTCATTATGTTTAAAACATGGAACTAAACATGTTACTTTTTATATAGATTTTTATGATAAAATATATAGTGAGTAGAAGTTTATACTAGTAATATTCAAGATGTTACGTATAATTTATAAATTAATTCTCTAAAGATATAAACCTGAAAATATCCTCAATGAGAATTATTAACATCATTCAAGATTATGTAGTGTTTAAGGCTGGGGCTATATATTTAGATTTAGATTCTTCAAGAAATGATCATTAATAGTGAGTAGACATTGTGTGTGACTTCTGATCACAATATGTAATAGTGGTTCTATTTTTGTGGTTTCTTTCTTCCATGCATGATCCATAGGCTATTACCAAGTATTTTTTTACCAATGAAGATGAGTTCAAGTTGATATATTATGGAAAAACATGAAAATACCCTTTGAGGGCTTCCACTGCATCCCTGGTACCTTCAGTATTTCGTATATACTCATTAATTATGTTTTTGCATTTTAAAAAATAGAAAGAAAAAAATTTAAAAAATAATTCAACATTATAGAACAACAATTAATTCTAATATATCATATATATATAAATTAAATATATCCTCATTACTATCCATGTAAAATAGAAATGAAAAATGAACAACATCACTATTTAAAGGTTGTATCCCACAAGTATGCAAAAGCATCGTTATCGTTTTTCAACATATTGGAAGGTAATAAGTTTGATATGATATTAAATTTATAGAAACATAATTAATCCATATATATAATATATAATATTTAAACCCATTATAATAACCATACATTAATTATGGCTATGGAAACTAAATTTTATCACTACGTGAAGGCAGATTTCCACACGTACGCATGAGCCAGAATTTAACATCCCATTGGATTGAATGGAGGGAAGATATTAAAGGATTCAAAATAATTAAAAAATTCATTATATTTAGGATAATAATGTAATTATTTAATTTTCAATACCACATATTAAGAGGATGTTCAATAATAAATATATAAAAAGATATTGGGTATTACAATTACATTTTCTTTAGTAGATCTCCTTTATATCCTTTCCTAAAGACATTTGGAATGATATTTTAAGAATACTAGAACCTCTAATTCATTAATACAGATGTTTATAAGATAATTTTTTTTGTTTTAGTTGATATAGAAGGATAAATTTGGTTTAAATAATATAAATTAGTGGTTTTCTTTTATAAGTACGAGAGAGGACACATATAGAATTTATTATAATATTTAAATATAATAAATTAATTCACTTCAAGAATTATCCAAAATAGATAAATATTCAAAATTGAGATATTATAAGGTTCAATTATTACTATAAAATAGTATTTATTCATGTTAAATTATAAAATATACCCATGTCATTTAGTTTGACCCCCAAAAAACTCGTTTTAACCATAATCATGATAGTGAATTTTTACAGTTTTCACAATTCATTATGAAACAAAATTATGTTGGAAACTCTATGTAATATTAATTATTCTTATTGATAATATGTAATATATTTTACAAAATTTAACTCACAAAATTTATAGAATTTAATTTAAAATTAAACTCCCAAAATGAGATAAAGATTTTTTTTGCAAGGAAATTTTTTTCCTTCATTATTATATGTTTTTATATCCAATTTTTTTTAAAAATCGACTATGATTCCTTAAATAAGAATAATAATAATATAACTTAACTAATGATATATTTAAACTATTTTTTTCACTAATAAAATTGTAAGTACATTAAATGAAAAGTTTGTTTTCCATAAAAATCTGTATATTTTACTATTAAACAAAAAAATAATATACATAAAAAAGTCTCAAAAATTATCTCTAGGATTGTTTTGAAATGATAATTTAAAAAATGAACTCGTTTCTTTTCCTAAACAAACCAAATATTCCATCCAACCCAACACGTAATATGTAACATCCCATGTAAGTAATGAATAATAGATATTTTTATCTATGACAATTAATGAATTAGATAGTGTTTTAGAGGCTTAAATTGAAAATAAATCCAATCTTAAGCATGGAATACACTAATATTTTTAAAAAGATTGTTTTACTGCCTTTTAATGGAAAACCATTCTTAAATATATATTTTGAAAATTTTATAAGCAATTTTTTTCAAAATAAACTTATTCTTTATTATTGGGACATCAAAATTTACTTTGTGTGAATTTTTGGTATTTTTCTGACAATGTTCATTTTTAATGAATAGTGAAAAATACTGCATTTTACATCAAAACTGCTTTTTAATCTAATTTATTTATATTATTAAATTATCTTTTGAATTGGTTTTAAAGTTAAATTTGAATATATGTTTACCATTTAATCCAATGGTGGACATTAGGATTAATTTCACTTTGGAATTTGACATAAACTAATGCCAAACTTTTCATAGATATTGTTTCAAAAAAAACCTGCTATTTGTTTTGACAACGGGAATTACTTTTAAATCAATTATTGCAATTTTTGTTTTTGGGATTTGGTAAAATGGATTACATATTTGGAATCAGAAGGCCCAAATTATGTAATCAATACTCTTTTGTTTTTGGACATTATGAATAGTAACGACGGTAATTATCTTTAATTATCTTGATTAATGAGTAATCGGGTAGTTAAGTATAATAAAATAATACCATAATAATAAAAAATGACACCAACATGTGTCCTAATTCTACTGGTTGTCTCATGGCCGACCATGGGATGCCTTGTGCCAAACTTGGGGACCCCATGGAATCACTTTTGTGAGAAAGTGACTTTTTATCTTTTTATTTTTAAAGAATGTTAAATGTAACAAAGAATGTATCACCTAAGTAAAATATTTTTAATTTTGCCTACATAAATGATCTATTAGACTATAACTATTCATTATAAATCTAAAACTATTTCCTACATCATGATATTTTTTTATAATTTTTAGACATTAAATTTATTAAATTATTTATGACATCATGATGATGCAGCGATTACCTCATTAATAAAGGATTTAACTAAAATGGAAAGATAATGTAAAATCTAAGACCTACACATGTCCAAAACGTATTGGATGGGTGGATTTCGAACCCTTATAACCTTACCCTCGAATTATATCAATGTGGGACCTTTTGAATCCGAAAATCATTTTCAAATAAAGTAACATTTCTTTACTTTCCAAGAGTGCCCCTCCTCTCCTCTTATAAAAGGCCCCCACCTCTACCTCCTTAACCACACATCCAAAGCCTTTGGCTCGGCCAACCCCTACCCATTTTGTCTCTGAACTTCCCTCTATTACTCTTTGAAGCCTCACATTGGGCAGAATTCTTCCCAAGGAAGCCTTTGAGCTCAAACCAAAGGGAGTTACCCGATTTTAAGGTAATGTCTTCACTTGAGTCCTTTTGTTTTATTTTGCTTCTCCAACCCCCTAATCTCTTTTTTATTCATTTATTTTGAAACAAATCCAGTATTTTCAATATAATAGTATGTTTTTATAAGATGTATTCGATCTACACTTACACACACCTACATCTAATGGTTAAAGGACATACTGTTTCCGTGGATGGTGAATTTATGCCTCCCGAAACGATGATTGTTCAACATTATTTTAACACCTTCAAAGGTGGCCATTAAGATGTCACTATATTTATATATGATATATAATATGTTTATGTTTTTCTTTAAGCTTCTGTATTTTTAATTTTGGGCATACCTTTTTGGTTTTCAATATGGGTAAACGCGATATCTTCATTTAAGGAAATGCGGACTACCACCCCCTCAAAGTGATTTGATTCGTTAAATACCATATGTCCGATGTATAAATGATGGAAATATGATATTATATATGATATTATACTAGAATTATAATATACCTTTATATCATTATGATTCCATTCTATAAAATACGAAATAGAAATGAAAGTAGTGTTCATGCGTACGTGCGGCTTACTGTCTCCATGAACGGTGCATTTCATTTCATACCTCTAAATGATTATGTAATATTATAAATACATGTATATGCTGGATATATATGATATATATGATATCCAAATCAGTAATGTCATTTTGGATATAATGAACCTTTGACCACACGAACAACAAGTAATTGTAAGAAGTCCACTTTCGACTTAAGAACCAAATATTGACAAAACAAACATTATTAACTTAAATGATTACATAATGTTTATAACATGGAAATAAGTGATATAAAAGGAATAATGAACATGAAAAAGGTTCTTAAGCAAGTACAAAATTAACTCAAGTTTATTATTCAGGACATTAAAGAACGATCGAGTCAAGTCGGACCCATGGTATGGGACTTCACCTCAATCTCCATTCATTGAGGCATATTTTGTTTTATACACAACCTTATTTTAAATGGTGTATAAACCCCTTTGACTTTTATGTTTATTTAAAAGGAATATTTTTTATATGAAGCATTTACTAAATGACAAAAGGGAATGTTTTTTTGTTGTACGTATGCGGCGACAACGACTTCTCCGCCGCCGTGACCATTATTTGAGTTTCGGCTTCCTCTACAAGCCATACCTTTTTTTAAAAAGAAAAATAAATTCCATGTTTTACTTTTCTTTTATTTTGGTATTGAAAATGGTTTTCATAATGTTTTTATATCAATGTTTTGAATTTATATCTTGTGATTGAAAGGTGGAAATGTTATGTTTCATTCATGCATGTTTTATATGATACGATTATGTTGAGGTTCTTGGGCATTATTATGAAGACGGGTGGTTCTGTGATAAACTAAGGGCGGGTGAGCCCGATATAGCTCTCCAATGCATTGGGTAACGTGAAGGAGTGAAATGTTAAGGTTTCTCTGAAGAAATTTAGGGAATATACTATGATGGGTATTCCAAACGTAACCAAGAGGGTTACTCCCTACGTAAGAATGTTATGAATGCCTCAAGTTTCCTTTATGTCTTATGATTTCAATGATTTATTCATGATTTGATGTGGTATGTTTACGCGCCTATGTTTTATGGGTAAATTATGATTTAATTACTATGTATATATGAACTTATGTTTCCTTTCCATATTTTTATAACCCTTACTGAGATTTTTATACTCATCCCATGTTTTTTGAAATGTTTTTCACAGGTCAAGGGAAAGGTACATGATATGATGATAGTGTCAAGGAAGTGTCAAGAAAGAATCCATGTTTTATTTTAAATATGTTTCCATTGATGGGAAAGAAGAATACTATCTTTATGTAACCACTTTGTTTATATGTGGAATGCAATGTGAGTTTAATGATCTAATTATATAAATCTCTAAACCCGAAAAGATCCTCAATGTGTAATCCTGTAATAACTCGAGATTAAGTAAGGTTTAAGGCTGGGGCATTATAGTTGGTATCAGAGGTCGGTTTAGATAACTTTAGGAGTTACAATTCTATTTAATTATTATCCAAAAATATTTTTTTATGGTCAAATTGAAGTGATATAGCATTTGAAGATTACTATGTTGCTTCATCTAAGACATATTTGTTCAGAATGGTTTTCCGCAGAGGAAACAGGGAAGCAGTGCCAGGAAGGCATACAGAAGAAAATAACCTTCTGAATAGGCATCCTGAGATGGTCGGAATTGGAACTAAACAGTTTTTTGTAGTAATGGCACTGTTGACTCAAGCGATAAATGGTGGTGGTATCCATGAACGAGATCAGCCAGATCAACCGCAGAGGAACATGTCAGTGGTGGAACATTTCATGAGGTAACATCCCCCATAATTCAGAGGATCATCTGACCTTGTGTTAGGTGAAGGGTGGATTAAATAACTGGAGAAAATTTTCGATGTCATGGGGTGTTCAGGCAATCAAAAGGTTAGTCTTGCTATTTACCGTTTGGACGGTGAAGTAGATTAGTGGTGGTCGATGGTTAAAAATATCGGGGACGCCGATGAGATTGATTCTCTTGACAGGGATGAATTCAAAGGTATGTTTCTTGAGAAGTATTTTCCTAGGGCTGTTCGACTTAGGATGGAAAAGAAATTCTTGGAATTTAGGAAAGAGGAAGACTCAATGGCTACCTATGAAGAAAGGTTCACTCGATTGGCAAGGTATGCTCCAAATTTTATCTGAGACCTTAATAGTAAAATCAATCATTTTTACTCAGGATTAAAGCCAAAATATCGAAGGGAATTAGCATCTCGTGAGTTTAAAAGTTATGAGAAGCTTTTTCGATGTGCTGAGAAGGTGGAAATGGAGTTTGCCGATGACCAAGTGTTCTATGACAATGAACAGAAGAAGAGACCAAGGTGGTAGGAGAAAGGGAATAATTCTTCAAAAAATTCTGATGGTAAGAAATCTAAGTTTCTAGTTTGTTATAAGTTTGGTAAAAGGCATGCTGGGGAATGACTTCTGAATTCTGGAAAGTGCTACCGATGTGATAAGATGGGGTATAAGGCTCGTGATTGCACTGAAAAAGATCAAGGTGAAGGTAAGATCAAATTTGATTTACAGTTAGTGAAATGTTTTAACTGCAATGAGATGGGTCACTATGAAAATAAGTGTCCGACAAAGAGCTCGAGTGATGGGAAGCAGTTAGAATACAAGTAGAAAGGGGTGGTGAAATCCTTTTCAACTACTTCCGCAGATGTCAGGCCATCAAATGAAGTTGTATCGGGTAATTTGTTTGTTTTTTCAGATTATGCTAGTGTGTTGTTTAATTCGGGGTCTACACATTCGTTCATCTCTGAAAACTTTTCTAGTAAAATGGGAATACCATCTCAATAAATGACTCCTGAAATTTTGGTAAAAACACTTGGGGGAAATGTTGAGCCAAAAAGAATTTATAAGAATCTTCCTATCCTAATCTGTGGAAAGAACCTACTTGCAAACCTTATTGTTCTACCACTAGTAGAGTTTGATGTTATCCTGGGTATGGATTGTCTCTCTATTTACCATGCTAAGATTGACTGTAGATCTAAAGAAGTTTCTTTTCAGAAAGACTTTCATTTTGTGTACAAGAATGAACCCTTACTGTTGATAACATATCATGAGGCCAAGAAACTTGTAAAATATGGAAATGAATGTTACCTTTCACACATCGTTGAAAATAAAAGAACTGTTCAGATTAATGATGTGTCAGCGGTAAATGAGTATCCTGATGTTTTTCCTGATGAGTTTCCTGGAATAATACCCGATCGGAAAGTTGAGTTTACTGTTGACTTAGTTCTTGATTCTAATCCAATTTCAAAACCCCCTTATCGAATGGCTCAAAATGAACTTTTAGAGTTGAAGTAGCAATTTCAAGATTTATTAGAGAAATGTTTCATTTTACCTAGCACATCACCATGGGGTGATCCTGTATTATTTGTTAAAAATAAATATGGTTCAATGAGACTTTTCATTGACTATAGAGCCTTGAATAACATCACTGTTAAGAACAAATATCATTTGCCTCATATCGATTATTTGTTTGATCAGCTCCAGGGAGCTTAGTATTTTTCAAAGATTTACTTGAGATCGGGGTACCATCAGCTGAAGGTAAAGGAATCAGATGTTCCGAAGACCGCGTTCCGTACAAGATATGGCCATTATGAATTTGTAGTAATGCCTTTTGGGCTAACCAATGCACCTGCTAGATTCATGGAATTAATGAATAGAATTTTCCATGAGTTCTTGGATAAGTTTGTGGTGGTTTTCATTGATGATATATTGGTGTTTTCTAAAAGTAAAGAGGAGCATGAAAGACATTTAAGGGTTATTTTCCAAACCTTAAAAGAAAACAAATTGTATGGAAAATTCATCAAGTGTGAGTTTTGGTTGCAACAAATTTCTTTCCTTGGTCACATTGTTTCTAAAGATGGGATAACTGTTGATTCTACAAAAACAAAAGTTGTGGAAGACTGGCCAAGACCCACAAATGTAACTGAGATTCGTAGCTTCCTTGGTTTGGCAGGATATTATTGAAGGTTTGTTAGAAATTTTTCACGGTTATCTAGTCCAATGACTAAGTTAACTCGGAATGGTGTTAAGTTTATCTGGACAAAATAATGTGATGATTGTTTTCAGGAATTGAAAAGAAGATTGGTGAATGCTCCAGTTTGTCACTACCTTCCAGGAATGGTGAGTTTGTTATATACAGTGATGCTTCATTGAAAGGACTTGGTTGTGTCCTAATGCAGAATGATCAGGTAATTGCTTATTCTTCATGACAGTTGAAAACTCATGAGGTAAATTACCCTACACGTGATTTGGAATTAGCTGCTGTTGTTTTCGATTTAAAAATTTGGAGGCATCATTTGTATGGAGTGAAGTGTGAAATATATACCGATCACAAAAGTGTAAAGTATATATTCACTTAGAAAGAATTGAACATGAGACAGAGGAGATGGCTGGAACTAATCAAGGATTATGATTGTACAATTCATTACCATCCGGGAAAATCAAATAAAGTAGCTGATGCTTTGAGTCGAAAAAGTAATGCTTCATTAGCAATGTTGTGTTTGGAACGTGATCCTTTGGTTAAGGATTTGATGAACTTTGGCATAGAAGTTGTTGGTGCTGGAAGTTCATCTGTTTTGTTTCAGGTATCAGTGAGATCATCTCTATCAGATAGAATTAAGCAAGCAAGACAGTGTGTTGCAGAAAAAGGTAGAGCTGGTTCAGAAAGGTAAGTTGCCAGAATTCAACATTGATAATGATTGCGTTTTGAGATTTGGGAAGAGATTGTCTGTGCCTTGTGATTAAAAGTTGAAGAGAAATTTGTTATGAGAAGCTCATAGTTCTCCATTTTCAGTTCATCCTGGCAGTATTAAGATGTACATAGATCTGCGGGAGTATTACTGGTGGGATGTAATGAAAAGAGATATTGATGATTTTCATGTGAAGTGTTTGACTTTTCAACAGGTTAAAGTAGAGCGGCAGTTACCGAAAGGGATGCTTCAGCCTTTAACAGTGCCAGAGTGGAAATGGGAAAACATATCCACGGACTTTGTTGTGGGATTACTGAGGACATCTCGAGGTAATAATGGAATCTGGGTTATTATTGATCTATTGACTAAATCTGCTCATTTCCTTGCTACACGAGATACTTTTTCCCTAGATCATCTTTCCCATTTGTATATTAAAGAGATAGTCAGGTTACATGGAGTTCCCCTCTCCATTGTATCTGATCGTGATCTCAGGTTCACTTCTAACTTTTGGAAAGGCCTTCAGAAGTCGTTGGGTACTGAATTAAATTTTAGTACAAAATTTCATCCTCAGTCTGGTGGGCAGTCATAACGAACAATTCAGACCTTGGAGGATATGGTACCAGCTTGTTCGATGGATTATCAGTGAAGTTGGGACCAACATCTTTCTTTGGTTGAATTTTCATATTATAACAGTTTTCATTCCAGTATACAGATGGCACCATTTGAGGCGTTATACGGGAAGCGGTGTCGAACTCCAGCTTTCTGGGATGAAGTGGGTGAAAGGAAGTTGATGGGACCAGAATTGGTAGAAGATATGGCAGAAAAAGTTTAGCTGATTCAGAAACACATGAGAACATCTCAGAGTAGGCAGAAGAGTTATGCAGACAACAGGAGGAAGGATCTAACTTTTAAGGTAGGTGAACATGTTTTTATCAAAGTCTCACCATGGAAAAGTGTGATGCGATTTGGTAAGAAAGGAAAGCTGAGTCCAAGGTTCATTGGACCATATGAAATTCTGGAGAGAGTTGGATCAGTTGCATATCGGGTGGGTTTACCTCCGAGTTTATCTCAGGTACACAATGTTTTTCATGTTTCAATGTTGAGAAAATATATGCTAGATCCATCTCATGTTTTGAGTCCAGAGGTAGTTCAGCTGGAAGATAACCTATCTTATGAGTAACAATTGGTCCAGATTCTTGACCATAGGGAGTAAGTGTTATGAAATAAGGTGATTAATCAGGTAATGGTTTTGTGGAAAAACCACATGATGGAAGAGGCAACATGAGAATATGAAAATGCAATGAGGGATAAGTAGCCCCATTTATTCGATAAGTAAATAAATTGTGGGGGCAAAATTTTCTAAAGGGGGGAAGGATGTAACATCCCATGTAAGTAATGAATAATTTATTTTTTTATCTATTTCTATTAATGAATTATATAGTGTTTTAGAGGCTTAAAATGAAAATAAATCCAATCTTAAGCATGGAATACACTAATATTTTTAAAAGATTGTTTTACTGCCTTTTAATGGAAAACCATTTTTAAATCTATATTTTGAAAATTTTATATTCTATTTTTGTCAAAATAAACTTATTCTTTATGATTGGGACATCAAAATTTACATTGTGTGAATTTTTTGTATTTTTCTGACAATGTTCATTTTTAATGAATAGTGAAAAATACTGCATTTTACATCAAAACTGCTTTTTAATATACTTTATTTATATGATTAGATTATCTTTTGAATTGGTTATAAAGTTAAATTAGAATATATTTTTACCATTTAATCCAATGGTGGTCATTAGGATCAATTTCACTTTGGAATTGGGCATAAAGTAATGCCAATCTTTTCATAGATATTGTTTAAAAAAAACCCGCTATTTGTTTTGACAACGGGAATTATTTTTAAATCAATTATTGCAATTTCTGTGTTTCCAATTTGGTAAAATGGATTAAATATTTGGAATCAGAGGGTCCAAATTATGTAATCAAATCTCTTTTGTTTTTGGACATTGTGAATAGTAGCGACAGTAATTATCTTTAATTATCTTGATTAATGAGTAATCGGGTCGTTAAGGATAATAAAATAATATCATAATAATAAAAAATGACACCAAAATGTGTCCTAATTCTACTGGTTGTCTCATGGACGACCATGGGATTCCTTGTGCAAAACTTGGGGACCCCATGGGATCACTTTTGTGATAAAGTGTCTTTTTGTCTTTTTATTTTTAAAGAATGTTAAATGCAACAAAGAATGTATCACCTAAGTAAAATATTTTTACGTTTGCCTAAATAAATGATCTTTTGGACTATAAGTATTCATTAGAAAGGTAAAAATATTTCCTACATCATGATATATTTTTTATAATTTTTAGACATTAAATTTATTAAATTATTAATGACATCATGATGATGCATCGATTACCTCATTAATAAAGGATTTAAATAAAATAGAAAGATAATGTAAAATCTAAGACCTACACATGTCCAAAACCTATTGGATGGGTAGATTTCGAACCCTTATCACCTTACCCTAGAATTATATCAATTTGGGACATTTTGAATCCGAAAATCATTTTCAAATAAGGTATCATTTCTTTACATTCCAAGAGTGCCCCTCCTCTCCTCTTATAAAAAGCCCCCACATTTACCTCCTTACCCACACTTCCAAAGCCTTTGGCTCGGCCAACCCCTGCCCATTTTGTCTCTCAGATTCCCTCTCTTACTCTTTGAAGCCTCACTTTTGGCAGAAGTCTTCCCATGGAAGCCTTTGAGCTCAAACCAAAGGGAGTTACCCGATTTTAAGGTAATGTCTTCACTTGAGTCCTTTTGTTTTATTTTGCTTATCCAACCCCCTAAACTCTTTTTATTCATTTATTTTGTAACAACTCCAGTATCTTCAATATACTAGGATGTTGTTATAAGAAGGATTAGAACTACACTTACACACACCTATATCTAATGGTTAAAGGACATACTGTTTCCGTGGATAGTGAATTTATACCTCCCGAAACGATGATTGTTCAACATTCTTTTAACACCTTCAAAGGTAGCCATTAAGATGTCACTATATTTATATATGATATATAATATGTTTATGTTTTCCTTAAGCTTCTGTATTTTTCATTTTGGGCATACCTTTATGGTTTCCATTATGGGTAAATGCGATATCTTCATTTAAGGAAGTGCGGACCACCGCCCCCTCAAAGTGATTTGATTCGTTAAATACCATATGTTGGACGTATAAAGGATGGAACTATGATATTATATATGATATTATACTGGAATTATAATATACCTTTATATAATTATTATTCCATCCTAGAAAATACGAAATAGAAATGAAAGTAGCGTTCATGCGTACGTACGGCTTACCGTCTCCTTGAACGGTGCATTTCATTTCTTACCTCTAAATGATTATATAATATTTTAAATACATGTATATGATGGATATATATGATATATATGATATAAAAATCAGGAATTTATTTCTGTATATAAATACCCTTTGACCACATGAACAACAAGTAATTGTAAGAAGTCCATTTTCGACTTAAGAACCAAATATCGACAAAGCAAACATTATTAACTTAAATGATTACATAATGTTTATAACATGGAAATAAGTGATATAAAAGTAATAATGAACTTGAAAAAGGTTCTTAACGAAGTGGAAATTAAATCAAGTTTATTATTCAGGATATTAAAGAACAATCGAGTCAAGTCGGACCCGAGGTATGGGACTTCACCTCAATCTCCTTTCATTAAGGAATATTTTGTTTTATACACAACCTTATTTTAAACGGTGTATAAACCCCTTTTACTTTTACGTTTATTCAAAAGGATTCTTTTTTATACGAAGCATTTACTAAACGTCAAAAGTGAATGTTTTTTTGTCGTACGTATGCGGTGACAACGACTTCTCCGCCGCCGTGACCATTATTTGAGTTTCGGCTTCCTCTACACGCCATACCTTTTAAAAAAAATAATAAATACCATGTTTTACTTTTCTTTTATTTTGGCATTGAAAATGGTTTTCATAATTTTTTTATATCAATGTGTTGTATTGATATCTTGTGATTGAAAGGTGGAAATTTTAGGTATCCTTTATGAATGTTTTATGTGATACGATTATGTGAGGTTCTTGGGCATTATTATGAAGACGGGTTGTTCCGTGATAAACATAGGGCGGGTGAGCCCAATATAGCTCTCCAATGCATTGGGTAACGCAAATGAGTGAAAAGTTAATGTTTCTCCGAAGAGATTTAGGGAATATACTATGATGGGTATTCCAAACATAACCAAGAGGGTTACTCCCTACATAAGAATGTTATGAATGCCTCAAGTTACCTTTATGTCCTATGATTTCTATGATTTATTCATGATTTGATATGGCATGTTAAAGTGCCTATGTTTTATGGGTAAAGTATGATTAAATTATTACGTATATATGAACTGATGTTTCCTTTCCATATTTTTATATCCCTTACTGAGCTTTTTATGCTCATCCCATGTTTTTTCAAATGTTTTTCACAGGTCAAAGGAAAGGTACATGATATGATGATAGTGTCAAGGAAGTGTCACGAAAGAATCCATGTTTTATTTTAAATATGTTACCATTGATGGGAAAGAATAATACTATATTTATGTATCCACTTTGTTTATATGTGTAATGTAATGCATGATTTATGATCTAATTCTCTAAAACTCTAAACCCGAAAAGATCCTCAAAGTGTAATCTTGTAATAACTCAAGATTAAGTAAGGTTTAAGGCTGGGGCCTTATATAATCTATCCCATGGTAAGGCTCTAAGGGATTTCTCAAACCCCATGGGCTGGAAACTAGTTCCTAGTCATCAAACATCAGCTTTAGGATCAGTTTTTACCATAATAGCCTACCATAAAAAAATTAAAATAAGAAAAAGTCACATTATAATCATTTTCCCAAAAAAAAAACATGTCCAATATGAGTTAAAAAATCTACATTATCAACCAAAAACCAAAATACCAAAATGGGGAGGGAAACCAATTACACAACTAGGTCTCCATGAAACAAGACACTCAAGAGCCCCATGCCACAACCAAGAACTCCTGAAATAAGGGGAAAACTAAAAAAATTTACCTCTACCACCATAATGGAACAACTTTCCTCTACCTAGTAAAAAAACAAGGTCTACATACACCCAAAGGTGTATGTACATTATGAGATAATTCCTAGTAGGACACTACAAAAATATATTCTATTATATAACATCATATAAAAAATCCTCATTATATTTTTACAAAAAAGAAAGAAAACAATTTAAATGTGACATAACATAAATCTTAAAGGGAACATAAACATTATAACAATCCAGGTGATAAACATAGCATCACATGAGCACCATGGGTAATCACTAAGGAACTAGGTTTAGTGGGGTACTATGATCCTTATACCTTTATTGTTAATACATAATACAAACCAACAATGTCCTCATTCATGAGACACTATAAGTTGATCTCTGTAGGGTTCAGTTGTAGCCGATGCGCATTGGTGGATGTACCCAACATTAATTTTCCCATTAACAATGATAAATCTATGATCTATCATGATGATTAAACATTATATCTTAAGAATAGAACAAATAATGAAAGAAATTAAGGGATTCCCAAAACTATATAGAGGATCATCATTTGTTGGTTATAATTAATTTAATCCAAAGATAAGAATTTCCTTGATTGTATTCTATCCCCATTTATGTTTCTGGTAATGATCTGATGTGATACATCATTGTGTCATAGAATCCAAGTGTAAGATTCATTTATCCGTGATCCACACGTTCTCCATGTATTTTTGGACGTCATCGAAGGGATCCTTGGGTGCTAGCACGGAAGATCCTTCACTTGTGATGTCCACCTTCGATCGCTTTGATTTGGTGGAGAAGGATATCTCTCACGTAGCCTGAGAGAATTCTTGGAAGAAAATAATTCTATCTTATCTTAAGAGATTTCCCTAGATTTCTTGTTCACAACCCCACAAAAATTAATAGACTAATAAGAATTATATAATGGGGATTTTAATTATTTAGAATAATAAAATGAATTAATTAACCAAAAGAATTTATTTATTTCTTTTAATTCTTAGTAAAACCCCATGTCTGATAATAACGGTTGACTATTATTATTACCCGACATGTGCCCAGTGTATTACACCAAATATTATTTAATTAAATAAAAATTTTATTTCTCACATGTCCCAAAAAAACTACATGGTTTTTATATTAATATACATGACATGTACTTTTTTCCATTTTATTTATTTCCTCCACCATATTTATTAGGCCATGAATAATGGCCATTTTTTCTCAAATTAATATAACTGAATTACTCGCTTATAAATATATTATTTTTCCCACATTATATTCCCTTGAATACCTAGGGTCGAAATAAATGTGATCATGCATCCTTGAATAATTATTTAACCACAGTCGGGAATATTATTTATTCAACTTGTTAAATTAGTATTTAGATGAGATAATTAGACACACATAGTGTGTGGCCCTCTAGACCTCTCTCTCAGTGGCATCAAGCGGAGCCTGCATAAATTCCAAGGATAGCTTCTAGAAACACCCTAAGGCACCCATATAGAAAGACGTTAATACCGCAATGATGTGTCACCTCCTATGAATGAACAACTTGTAATGTAATCCCACTGTCAAAATATCTTGAAACAAGCAGGATGCATACTTGTAAAATTAACCCAAGTGTTTGATTACTCATTCTTTGACTTCCTGAAATTAAACTTTCCCATTCCTCCCCATGGAATCAGATTTATTTATGCTATATCAATTCCATCAAAGGGAATGAGATATATACTTCCATTACGGAACAGAAGGGAAAAAATTTCTCACAATATTTATTAATGCAGTATTACTCATGATGCACCCAACATATCCTACCTCGTTGTGAATAGTGTGTCATCACAATCTTCTTCAATACATTTAATTGGAAGAGCGATAATACATGTTAATAATAATATTAGTGTCTAAGGACAAATACACACATCGGTAGATAGGAACATCCAATGACACTATGAAATGTAGATTTCCTATCAGCGGGTCTCACTCTCATAATATCCTCATGGATATTACTAAGGGAGAACACCATGAGAAGGTGCCTCAATTTTTTATGAGTCCTCATACCTAATGGCATGTATTATTTGTTTCCCTCAAATAAAATCATCCCACCATATAACATATATTCAAGAACAGTGTTATGGAACTTACGGGTTCTCATCATAGCAGGGATCCACTATGACCCATTAATGAAACAGCTATCCTTAGGAAATTATCACATGCATTGTCACGCAGAATAAAAATCATGATTTCATAAGGTATTTTTTACATAATAAAGTACAATGTAGTTTGTTCTAAGCCACCAACTCCAACAGACTCCCACTTGGAATAGAGCCAATTGCAAACAACCCTTAACCCACTAGCCCTCGTATTATATTCTTGGTTTTGCTGAGATATCCCTTTAGTCATGGGGTCTTCCATGTTCTCTTCCATGGACACCTTTCTCACTACAACATCACTCCTTTGATAGAAATACCTCAAGAGATGATACTTCCAAAGAATTTTCTTGGTCCATTGATATGACCTTGGTTCTTTTTCAAGATCCACCGATGTAGTATTATCAGAATACAATGTGATAGGATCTTTTATTTTAGGCACCACATCATGCTCCAAGAAAAATTTCCAAATTCAGATGACTTCCTTGGCTGCATCAAAGGTCTTTATATATTCGCACTCCACTGTAGAATCAGAGAAAATTGGTTTCTTTGATCTCTTCCAGCTCACAACTCCTCCATTGAGACATAAAACATATCCAAATTTGGATTTTAGATCATTCTGATCTATCTACAAAATAATATTCTCATACCTTCTGATGAAAAGCTCTTCACCTCCTCCACACACCAAGAACATATCTTTAGTTCTTATTAGATACATTAGGATAGTCATAACAGTAGTCCAGTTCTATTCTCATGGGTCTTCTTTATTTCTTTCTACCATGCTCAGTGCATAGGCAACATCAAGCATTGTACATAACATGGAATACATGATGGATCCAATAGCTGAAACATATGGTTCTTACCCATTCTATCTTTCTCTTGCTGTGTCTGAAGACACATTTTCTAGGAAATATATAGGCCATGTGACACTGGAATCAATCCCCTCATGGATTGTTCCATACTAAGCTCTTTAGTATCCGGTCAATGTTTGTACCCTAACTTAGTCCAAGAAGCCTCTTGGATCTATAATAAATAATCTTGATCCCTATATTGTAGGTTGCTTCACCCAAGTCCTTCATGGAGAAACATATGTTCAACTAGTCCATAACTATCTGTAAGACTGGTACATTGTTTCCAATAAGTAATATGCTAGAAAAAAATACAACTAGGATAACGACCACATTCCCATTAAGCAGCTTATAAACACAAGGCTCACATTCATTCTTAATGAAACCAAATTCTTTTTTGGTATAATAAAATCGAATGTTCCATGACCTGGATATTTTATTTAGTCCATAAATAGATTTCTGCAACTTTCAAACCCATTTGGCATCACCGGGTGTCACAAACCCTTTTGGTTATGTCATATAGACATCTTCCTGAAGGTTCCTGTTAAGGAATTCTGTTTTGACATCCATATTCCAAATCTTGTAGTCATGGTAAGCTGCTATGGAAATTATGATTATTTTGGATTTAAACAAGAAAACTGGCTAAAAGTTTTCATCATAGTCAATTATATGATGTTTTAGGAATCCTTTAGCCACCTTCCTTTCTTTATAAGGGATAACGTGACTATCCATGTCGATTTTTTTTGAATACCCATTTGCATCCAATAAGATTTACATCAACTAGCTCATCGACTACAACACAAACATGGTTCTGATACATGGAATCCATCTCAGAATTTATAGATTCTAGCCATCTTACAGCTTCTCATCTTTCTACTGCTTCCATATAAAGGAAAGGTTCATCATTTTTCCACAATAATGTTTCACCATTCTTGGTATCTTGAAAACCAAATCTCTTTAGTTCCCTTACCTCTCTTGAGCTTCTATACAGTACTTGTGTTTCTAGAACCTCTTCTATGGGGACCTATGGATATTGTTCCTATATCAACTCCTATGTATCTAGTTCACCAACTACATAAAATTTAGTCATTATACCACTATCATTTTTGAGGATGTAATCCATCTAAAGAAATATGGCTTGTCTAGGGACAGTCACATTCTTGTCTGAAGGGTTATATAGGTAATATTCTTTTGTTTTCATTTGGATATCCTATAAAGAAACACCTTGTGGCTTGAGGTGCTAGTTTCCTTCTTGAGAAATCCTTAACAAATTCCTTACATCCCCATAAATGTGTGTGTGACAAAATGGGTTTATTTCCATTCCATAACTCAGAGGGAATTTTATTTTCTACCTTAGATGCAACTCGGGTTAATATGTATATTTCAGTTTTTAATGCATATCCCCCAAATGATAATGGAAGATATGCATGACTCATCATCAACCACACCATGTCTAACAATGTTTGGTTTCTCCTTTCACTAATACCATTACACTATGGTTTATAAGGAGGAGTGAGCTGAGATTGAATCCACAACTCCGATAGAAGATCGATGAAATCTATGATCAAATATTATGAACCTCGATCCGATAAACTTTTCTTTGTCTTCTTACCAAGATGATTCTCTAGTTCATTATTTAATTCCATAAATTTATTTATGTAATCTGAATTATTCCTCATTATGTAGACATAGCCATATCTACTCAAATTATTAGTTAAATTAATGAAGTAATAATATCCACCTCTAGCTTCTACTAGAAATGGTCCCCACACATCTACGTGCACCAATCCTAGAAGTGCTGTGGCCCTTTCACCCTATCCACCGAAAAGAGGCTTGGTCATTTTACCTTGTAAACAAGTGTGACATCTATCAAGGGGTTTTAGCTTAGTAGAGGTCAAATAACCATCTTGGCATAGCTTTGTTAAGTGCTTCTCGTTTACAAGACTGAGACAGTGATGCCATAACTAGGTGATGTAAGAGTCATGTGAGTTTTTTTCGTTATTGATTGTCAACACTTGGCCTTTGTAATTTAATACATACAAAACATTATTTACATTCCCCATACCATAACATATGTTGTTCTTATAAATGAGAAAACCGTTATTCTAAAATATGAGAATAAATCCATCCATATCCAAAAAATATAAAAAACTTATGTTCTTGGTAACAATATGCACAAAATAATAGTTACAAAAAACCAAAAGCATTCAAATTTCCAACGAGAGAGAGTAATCGCCAATGACCAATGTAGCCAACCTCGTGCCATTGGCATCTCAATGACCCTCCTCTCCTCTAGTAATATTTTTAAATATACTTTGTTCCTACATTTGAATACATATGGGAGCCCCCACAAGCTATATCTAATACCCAATCTATAGAAATATAAATATTACACTCAATAACAAGCACAACTTTTGCGTCTGCATGCTTATGGGAGAAGTTTTTCTTCTAGTGGCCTTTCTTTATACATTCAAAACATATCGCCTCCCATTCATTTCCCTATCTTTAGATGTTGCTCTTCATGGAGGGAAAGTACTTAGCGGATTTAGACCGTTTATATGTCCTTGGACCCTTTTCCTTGTCCTTACTTTTCTTATTCACCATAAGGACTATGGGTTTTTCATGCACTATGTCCTTATCTACTAGTAGAATTATGGTCAGATTTTTTGATAGACTCTTCTGAATTATCTCATGTTATAATTTAAAATAAAGCTAGAGATGGTATTGGGAAATGATGATAGGATGAGATCTCTACACAAATCATATGGGAACATAATCCCTAAGTTGTCCAGAAATTCAATGTATCCAATAAGCATGACTATGTGAGGCCTAGAAGGTGTATAGTCTCCAAGATTAGTTGTGAACAAAGCATTGAATATCTCATAACTCTCGTGTATCTTATTCTCTTGATAGAGATCCTCAAGGTGAGACATTATGCTATACGCGTCCATGTTTTCATATTGTTTCACGTGATAATTAGACATGGATGATATCATGAAACATTGAACATCTATGGCATCATCTATATGTTTCATATAGAGAGATAGTTTCTCATCACTAACCTTTTTTCTAGGTACATCTGGAACTATCTCTTCCAGCACATGCAATTTCCTCTCATGATGAAGGATGACGCGTAAACGTCTCTTCCATTCTTGGAAATTGCTACCAGTTAAAAGGATTTCCTTTTCATATATGGTTTGACATGATATGTATGAAGTAATTTTTATTAATGTTTCTACAAATTAAGATGAGAAAATTTTTATTACATCATTATGATAAAACTGAGACAAATAAATAATTTAATTCTTATTAGTCTCCCACTATTTTATCAAAATCTAATATCCCTCACCATTGAATTCAGAATATTTTATTTCCTGAATATTATAGTCGAAAGGAACCATGTTTCCCATTGAATTACCCCAACATGGGTGGGTTAAAAAACATGAAGGGTTTTAGGTAGGAATTCCAAATGCCAACTGCATTAACTTGCAGCTCCTTGATCCGTTGAGTGGACTCCCCAATCCCAAAACACTTTTCGATTTCCTCAACCTCTGCCTATTAGTCACACCATGTCCTGCTATGGAAGTTAACCATTGATGTGTGCCAAGTCAAGTCAACCCAAAACCATGATTTAGAATTCCCTGATAATTGAAAGAACCCCAACAAGGGTTGGACAAACACTTTTAACTACGTTTGGATTCTAACCAATATTATTGAAAGCTATACCGACTTAATATTTCATTGAGGGATTTTATCCTTATACATAAATTTCCTTTTTATTATCTTTGATTGCATGATTCTAAATATTAATTTGGATATATATAAGTGATTAACCATGTCTACAATAATATTTTCGCATAATCCGGTCTTATTTTAGTCATATCTTGCATGCTTGTTTAATTCATTAATTGTGTGATCATAAATACACACCCAAAATTAATATACCATAAAATTCATAGGAATAAAATAAATGGTATGATCAAGAGATTGTTATGTTTTTTTTTTATATAATGGTTGATAAAATAACCCAATACCTATGAGAGAAACACCTTGGACCTTTTGTGTTTGTGTTTATAGCTTTCCACCTGTACGCCTTTGTATCTCCTTGGATTGGTTTCACTTTGGATCCTAACATGAGCCACATCCACTAGCTTGGGAGCTCTATCCATTACATATTCCTTTATCCCACTCGAAGGTGAGGGTTAAAATGGGTTTTTATGAAAAATAAACCTTGGGCATGCAGGCCCTACATTTTCATGAGGAGAATGACCGCAAGCCAAAAAAATTAATTTAAATTGATAAATTAAAAGAAACCATTGACATAAAAAGGTCTTGGTCTAGCTCCTGATCATCCATTCAAGAAACAATATTTACTCGTAAATAAAACAGGAAATCAATTATTTAATCGTTCATGTATAAGATAAATCATGCTCGAATCAATTAATTATCTTTAATTAATCAATTATTTTATCATAAACCCGTTTTCAGAATTTCCTTAAGATTATCATCCACCGTAATTTTTAAAAAATACATTCATTTAAAATTATCTTTGTACGTAACCTGTACCTCATAGGTAACTCGGTGAATTCGCATTCATAACATCCCAATTAGTAGAAATGAACATTATATAGATGTTAAATTTAACACGCATATTTAAAACATCGATCACGTGTTGTGCCTCAGCATTACGCCTGCACTATGATACACATATCAAGGGTTTGTATAATATAATAATAAATTTCAATAAATCTTCATAATTTGGATGAGTACATGGTGTGTATTTATAACTACAGGATATGTAATTTTTTTCACCGTTCATACGAAGTACACACCCGGCGACATGGCATTTATATGTACATCATAAATTATTAAATTACACATAGTGTTTAGTGGGACAAATGTCGTGTAGTATCGATGTTACATGGTTAACAGTCGGGAAATCCATGTACGAGGTACACGGTCCAACCCTAACCCGAAGGGACTAAATGAAGTGTTTAGTGGGCCACATGGTGTGTAATCCATAAACCATGTGCCGCATATTCCTAGTCAAAACACGGAGTCTTAAAGACTTAAATTGGATCCAATGACACAACCTGGTTTGGGTGACCTTCCTAGTATATGGAACCTATACTGCACAACATGTACTGCTGAATACATGCCTTGTATTCTGGTGTTGTACAGACATGATGCTTTGGCACCTCCAGATGAGATCCTCTATTTTATTTTAATCAAAATTAGAAAAAAAAATCATTTCTGTATGGTGAACGAGAAACGAAATAAGAGGAATAGATCTCGATATTCATATTTAAATAATGATTAACTTGAATTTAAACAAATATTTTATTAAATTAGTAAATCACCAATTAAAAAGTAAATAATTATAATCAACTATATGAACCCTTTGATACCTCTAATAGGTTTTGGGTGCAGAGGAAGCGCGTTAGTGGGTGTACCCAACATTAATTTTCCCGTTAACAATGATCAATCTGAGATCAGTCATGATAATAAAAAATAGGATCTTCATAATAGAACGAAGAATGAAATTAATTAGGGTATTCATAAAACCATGGAGAGGATCATCATATGTTGGTTATAATTAATTTAGTTAAAGATAAAAATTACCTTGATGGAATTCTCTCTCTGTTGATGTTTCATGTCACTATCTAATGTGATCCGTCTTTGCGTCGTAGAATCCATGTTTAGGATTCCTCTATCAGTTATCCATATGTGCTCTATGTATCTCTAGATATCACCCAAGGGATCTCCTGGTACTAGCGTGGAAGATCCTTCACTTGCGATGTCCACCTTCGATCTCCTTCATCCGGTGGAGAAGGATCTCTCTTTCATAGCTTGATAGAATTCATGGAAGAAAATAATTATCGCTTGGAATGAGTTATTTCCTTATATCCATTGTATACAACCCCAAAAAAATGGCTAGGCTAATGATAATTTTATAATAGAGATTTTAATTACATAGAATAATAAAATTAATTAATTACCCAAAAGTATTTATTCATTTCATTCAATTCCTAGTAACACCCTATGGATAATAATAAAAGTTGAGTATTATTATTACTTGACATGTACCCAGTGTATTACACTTAATATTTGTTAGGACCCCCTCCCCACAAAGTGTACCCCTCCTGGGCCGGTAATGTGAGAAGGGAGATAATGACCCCCGAGTCCCGCCTCCAGTAGGCCCCGGGTTGGCGACTAGCACCGAGGGTATAATACACACATAAATGGGAGGCATTACCCTTTAAGAGAACACATGCAGAAGAGAGAGATAGAATAGACTCCAACCAACTCCAACTCATAACTAAAATATAAAAGAAACACAATTACATATATGAAATGTCATGGAAAAGTACTACAACTAAAAGGGTGAACTAAAAGTACCCAAAAAAACTAAAACGGCAGCGACCACAAGCCCGAACAGCTCCTCCTCCAACCGCAAGATAGTAGTAACCAGGTTGATCTCCAACCTGCTCCAAGTGACCTGAAAAAAAAATAGTTTATATATACATAGGGTGAGTATAACAGTATACTCAGTAGGATCCTCCCCAAACCTCTCGTGCAAAAGTAAAGAAAGCATGCTAAAGCACAGTGAACAACAAGTGAAACTAACTCGTTACCTAAACAGGTATACTAAGTTCCCAACCTCACCATGGATACTCTCAACAAGTAACACATTCAAGAATATAGCATATAGTAAAGAATATCAAGGGTACCCCGCTACTACTTCCCCACTAGTTTGCCGCTTTGCCCCAACAACATACGTCCTGTGCATCTCTCTCCAAAGGCTTGCCCGCAGACACCTGGGCTAAGCTCCACACCGTCCTGACAACCAAAAGTAACTAGGTAGTTTCTGAGAGCCACCACAGCTCGCATAACGTGTATTAGACATCGGGTATAATAGCTCAAGCTATTACAGCCCATACTCCGAGTAAGGATCCTCAAGCCATTATAGCCTATACACGTTACACCTATAGTAGTCCATAGGATACTATATCCAGAATATATGTGTGTGAAATAACCACAAGCCATTACAGCCCTCTACACACATATATGGGTAAAATTAACCACTGTGCCTACCAGCACAAAGAGCTACCAAGAGAAGATAGTGGGGCCAAAGGGGGTAGTCATCCATTCAACCTCCCGTCAGAATGTTGGGGAAAACACCCCCCAGGGCTCAGAATCCCCGGGGTGTCGGTTGCCCTTACCGACAGGGTGGAGTAGCGTATAGAAACACAAAATTACAGAATATATATAACTCACAACCACACAATGGGCATTACCTAGTCATAGGAACAACTGCAGCTAACCTCTCTCAGACTCCAGGATGCTACTTCTAAGACTAGGCATCCTATAAGCACACAACCATTTGAAGAGCTTTATTAGATTACTCCATTCTCATTTTATCAGTTCCACTGTTTGTTAATTAATTATTTAAACATTAATTAACCACGAACAATTTACCACATTAAACTAAATTGGCATCACATTCAAGAACTGCTCCTTTTTAGGATTCACATCACTATTAAATTCCAGTCTCTCCATCCCCGTGGATTATCACCATTTAAACAAACTTTAATTTTAGAATTACTTTTCCATAATCTCAGGCATTCTAGAAAAACATCCTATGCTACTAAACACAAAGGGGCTCAACACGGTGAGTAGATATACTACCCGTCGAGTCTTTTCCGCCTATAGCAAGAGCATAGACCCATCCTCCATCGAGAGGCTAAACACGGAAAGCACGTGGCATACCCCGCGTGTCTTCGTCTCCTTCGGAAAGAGGGTAAGCAATACCAGCTGCCTTGAGCAGTGGGGAAAAGTAAAGCAGATAAACAACCAAACAAAACCACCAACATCAAAACATCACATTCATCTCATACCATCATCCTTGGTGTCCTCCCCGACACCCACATGCATAAACCGATGCATCTTGGAACACTAGGCGTCATCCGCTGCCATAATCAGAAGTCCCCATGGCTCCACATATCACAACATCCATCTAGACTCACATCAAATAACAAGCAGCAGGAAATCAATGATCAAAAAATGGGCTCTCGGCCCTTTAACAAGGCATTCAACCTTCATACAAAATGAGCACTCAGAGCTCCAAACCACAAGTAATTCAGCCTTACAAGAAAGCGGGTAACTTAGAACCCTTTTGAATTTATCGAACTAACAGTTCTTTAATCCATCTTGAATTAACAGATTCATTAACATTACAATTATTTAACAAATAATTCCGGCTTTACGTTCTTTATCAATTTCCATCATGAATGAGAAACTAATTAAAGAAAATCATAGATATCACTCTATCTAGGAAAAACATGAGGCAAACTGTTATCACGGTACAAAGCAACAACATGCAATCAACCAATTCTTTTAATCCGGTTCAAGTATTTAATTAGGTAAATTTCATTGTGATCAAAAGGAATAAATCATTCTAATTCTATGATTGCACATACACAATTATAGAAGCCATGAATCCCCTACCTCGAAGAGTTATTAACGTCCTTTATCCACACAACGGGTCACAGTCCTCTTCTCCTCACGACAGCTGCATCCACCGGAGGATGCCACGGTACGAAAGTACCAACCAACCCGAAGAAAACCCATTAGAACGATGGAGATTACATGATAATATGGAAGGAAAAACAAGAGAAGGTGATCCCCGAAGGAACGATGATAAAACATAACTTATATGGAAGAACGATCGACACAACTTGGTTGCATCAACAGAGCGGAACTGATCTGAGTAACATTTGATTGTAAAACTCCTACGAGAATGATTGCAAGGTTCTAGTGTCACGTAGATGAGAACCAGGAGGAAGAACACCGAAGAATGATATCTCGTTCACTTTAAAAAAAATAAATTAGAGAGGCGACGTTTTAAGATCCGATTTATTCTCCATTAAAAACGGATCGCATTAACCCACGCGGTTTGACCAAGTAAAAACATCCCAGCCTTAGGAATAATTAATATAGGATTTATGGCCTTTGAATCGGCCTTAAAGTCCTTAAAATAAGGGTTTAAAAGTATTTTACGTCAAAGAAAACGTAAAATTTGCAAAGCTGGAAACACTGTTCACATACTCAAAATTTGGCAAAGTATGGAATCAGTAGCTCTTAGGATTCTGGAAACACTGTACAAGTCCACCGATAGAAGTCCACCGATAGAACCTCACCGATAGAAACACTGTTCACCTACCGATACTGTTCATAAAACTGGAAACACTGTTCCCAGAACTAGAAATTTGGCAAAGTGTTAGCCGAGCTACTACTGGACTGCGGCTACCAGTATACTGAGTTATCAGTACGCCGCGGCTACCGATAAACCCAGCTACCGGTAGGATGCGTCTACTGGTAGACCGAGAAACCGGTAAGCAGCAGCTACCGGTAGACCGAGCTACCGATATTCAGCAGCTACCGGTAGACCGGCTACCGGTAGGCAGCAGCTACCGGTAGACCGAGCTACCGGTAATCAGCAGCTACCGGTAGACCAAGCTACCGGTAGGCAGCAGTAGGGGGATAAGTCACCTTGACCTCCCGGAACACCTCCAACACCACATTTTCACAAAGTAATGGACCAGGGAGGTCCGGGCCATTACATTAGATACCTCTCAAAACATTCTCATCCTCGAGAATTAAAAACCAACCCAGAAGAAAAGAGGGGTCCAAACAACCACCCCATAAGATACCTCTCAGAGGAAAACCACTATGAGTTGTTCAAAAGCTGGAACAAAACTACGACATCTCAGAGTATGGAAACAAACAATGCATAACCAAACAATTCAAACATAACATCACATCAAAGGTACATAAATAAAACATGAAAGGTCTAACCATAAAGGATACGTCATTACATGAAAATAGTTAAACATTAAACAACTCTGGGTACTGAGCACGTATCTGTGACTCACGCTCCCAGGTACTCTCCTCCATGCCACTGTGTCGCCACAAGACATGAACTAAGGGGATAGAACGCCCACGCAACACCTTCTCCTTACGGTCTTGGATCTCCACAGGTCGCTCCTCGAAGGTTGCGTCATCGTCAATATCGATCTCTCCCCAATCGATAACATGAGATTCATCATGAAGATAACGACGGAGCTATGATACATGGAAAACATCATGTATCCGACTCATCTGAGGTGGAAGTGCTACTCGATACGCCACAGCTCCAACACGAGCTAATACCTCGAAAGGCCCAACAAACCGGGGAGAAAGCTTACTTCCACGACCAAACCTTCGCTGCCCACGATGGGGAGTCACCTTTAGAAACACATGATCCCCAACATTAAACTCTAACGGTCTCCTTCTTTGATTAGAATATGATTTCTAACGGTCATGTGCTGTCTTCATCCTCTCACGAATCACCTGAACCATCTCTGTTGTATTCTGCACTAGTTCTGGTCCGAGAATTGTTGACTCTCCGACCCCAGTCCAGCACAATGGAGAACGGCATGGCCGGCCATACAAGGCTTCAAACGGCGCCATACCGATGGTAGAGTGGAAACTATTATTGGAAGCGAACTCTACCAAGGGTAAGTTCGTCGTCCATGAACCTCCAAAATCAAGAACACAAGAGCGCAACATGTCTTCAAGAGTCTGGATGGTTCGCTCTGTCTGACCATCCGTTTGAGGATGAAAAGCAGTGCTAAGGCATAATTGAGAACCAAAAGCATGCTGGAGACCTCTCCACACCCTAGAGGTAAAACGAGGATCTCGATTAGAAATGATCGTCTTAGGAACTCCGTGAAGCCTCACCACTTCCTCCAGATACTGCCTCGACAAAACTTCCACTGAGCTCGACTCCTTGATCGCTATGAAGTGGGATGATTTTGTTAAACGATCCCCTACCACCCATATAGAATCATGTCCTCCCGGAGCTCGAGGTAAACATGTAACAAAGTCCATTGAGATGTCCTCCCACTTCCACTGAGGAATCTCTAAGTGCTGGAGAAGACCACCAGGAACACGGTGTTAGGCCTTCACCTTCAGGCAGACTAAACATCGAGACACACATTCTACAACTGTACGCTTCAGCCCAGGCCACCAAAACTGACTCCTCAAGGATCGGTACATCTTCGTCACACCAGGATGTACCGTCAAGGGTGAACTATGGAACTCTCAGAGAACCGTCTCGCGCATTTCCAAGGGAACAAAAAGCCTGCCTTGATACAACACTCGGTGTTGTTCATCCTCCGACCAACCATCAGGGGCCTCACCACATACAACTCTATCTCTCCAAACTTCCTCCTCTAGGTCACCTAACTGAGACTCTTCCACCTTCTGCATCAGGGATGACTGCACCATCATCTGGAAAAGAAAACCTCTACCCCAAACTTCTCCCATATCAAGATGCAAAGATGATAGCTCTTCCATCACTCTCCAAGAATCACCAAATTCACGCACAACATCATTACGTATCTTTCGGCTTAGTGAGTCAGCTACAACATTCCCTTTTCCAGGTGTATACAATATTTCAAAGTCGTATTCCTTCAAGAACTCCATCCACCTACGCTGCCTCATGTTCAAGTCACGTTGGGAGAAAACATACCTCAAACTCTTATGATCGGTGAAAACCACAAAGTGATCACCAATGAGGTAATGTCTCCATAACTTTAGAGCAAACACCAAGGCTGCCAACTAAAGATCATGGGTGGCATAGTTGCATTCATGGGGACGCAACTGCCGAGACACATAAGAAACAGCTGACCTCTGCTGCATGAGAACACAGCCTAGCCCCAGATGTGAAGCATCACAGAAAACATCAAACTGGACTCCCTCCGCTGGAAGAAAAGGGACTGGAGAACATACCAACTTCTCCTTTAGATACTTGAAAGATGTTTGACACTGATCAGTCCATATGAACGCTTGATACTTCATTGTAAAAGCTGTCAGAGGAGTCGCAACTCGGTAGAAATTAGCTACAAACCTCCTATAATAGACTGCGATACCAAGGAAACTTCGCACCTCTGACACGGTCTTGGGGGCTGGCCAAGACACCACTGCTTCTATCTTCGAAGGATCCACAACTACTCCCTGTTCGGACACAACATGTCCCATGAAACAAACTTATCGAGCCCATAACTCACACTTGGACAACTTCCCAAAAAACTGATGTTGGCGAAGAACTCCCAAAACGGCTTGTAGATGCTCTGCATGCTCCTCTTCAGATGTGGAGTACACAAGGATGTCGTCGATGAAAACCACAAAAAACTTGTCCAGGAATTCACGGAACACAGCATTCATCAACCCCATGAAAACAGCTGGAGCATTCGTCACGCCGAATGGCATTACAACAAACTCATAATGCCCATGATGATAGCGGAAAGTAGTCTTCGGGATATCCTCATCCTTTACACGCATCTGATGATATCCTGACCGCAAGTCTATCTTTGAGAACCAACTTGCACCCTTCAGTTGATCGAATAGGTCATCAATCCGCGGGAGAGGATAGCGGTTCTTTATTGTCACTTTGTTTAACCGACGATAATCGACGCACAACCGCAAACTGCCATCAGCCTTTTTCACAAACAAAACTGGTGCACCCCACGGTGACACACTTGGCCGAACAAAACCACACTGCAATAGACCGTCGAGCTGAATACGTAGCTCTCGTAACTCAGAAGGGGCCATCCTATACGGAGACATAGAGATAGGAGACGCTCCTGGCTGTAACTCGATTCCAAACTCGATCTCTCATCGAGGGGGTAAGGATACAACCTCTTCTGGAAAGACGTCAGGGTACTCCTCTACGACCCTAGGAAATGCCAATTGTTGAACCTCTGAAGAACTCAGTGTCATCCCAGCCATCATGGATGATAAGGATGGAACTCGTCTATGACTCATCCGAGGATCTCTCTCACCAAAAAACACCACTTTCTCTCCATCTTCATCAAAGAAAATGACCTTCTTCCTGTAGCAATCCACAACAGCCTGCACCGAATACAACCAATCCATGCCAAGTATGACATCATATGGTTGTATTCACAAACATAGGAAATCTCCCCAAGAGCGGTGTTGCCCCAACACTAGCTCATAGTCTCTACATACATCAAACAAGTCAGCTCGACCTCCAACTGGCGTAGTCAACGCCAAGGGCACTGGAAGCCTCTCTACCTCAAGTCCCAAAGCATGGAAAAGGGTAGGTGATATGAAGGAGTGTGTTGCTCCTGAATCAAACAAGGCATACACCAAGGTAGAAAACAAGAAAAGGGTACCTCGAACGACATCTGGCTCGCCAGGGGCTGGTAACGCTAGAGCATGAAGCTGACCAAGACCTCCTCCAAGACCTCTCTGACCCTGATGACGACCACCACCACAGCCGTGCTCTGCTCTCTGAGGACGGGGAGCGTCATGGGGCTGTCCTCTTCCTGCTCCATCTACCCTTTGGTGATCTAAAACTGGTGCAACCTGCTGCTGCTGCCTCGGCTGGAAATGCCTCAACGGAGGAACCTGGAGTGGAGCGCCCGGTGCGCGATGACTGCTCTGAAAAGTCGGGCACTCCCGATGCTGATGACCACGACCACCACAAGAAAAACAAGTGCCTGATCCCTTAGCATAAGTCTGAGAGTTTGTGCCTCCGGAGAAACGAGATGGTAAGTGCAGGGACCTACCCCCCAGGTGAACGGAAATTCTTTTGTCCTGAAAACAGGGAACCCCGGACCACATCTCTGCTTCGTGAGGAATCATGACGATTCTCCTCTCGTGACGATCCAGTCCTGGCCAAAGTCCTCTCAACATCCTCTGCCCTCGCCAGCACCTCAAGATATGTCTTCAGCATAAATGGGGTGACCTGGCGCTGGATCTCTGGATGCAAAGCTTACTCGAAATTCCTCGCCCTGGCCTCATCATCTGGTAACAGGTCTGAAGCATATCGTAGAAGGTTCCTGAAACGGATTCCAAACTCTCGAACACTGGAGCTCCCCTGTCGAAGGGTAAGAAGCTCCTGCTGACTAGACGCCTTCGCAGTCGAAGAAAGAAACTCGACTTTAAACCTGTCTCGAAACTCCTCCCATGATATTGCTGACTCCTCACGATCACCGAGGAACAAGAACCACCACTTCCTCGCTGCTCCACGTAGAATCGTCACAACCAAGGACACCCAGTGTTCCTTCCGAGAACGAATCGAACTGAAGCCTATCTCAATCTCCTCTAACCAGTCTTCTGTGACTGCATCTGAAACGGATCCCTCGTACTTCTGTAGACTCTAGCGCTGAAAATCTCGAAGTGTCTTCCTCCAAGTGTCATCGTCGTCAACCTCTACTCGGCGGCGATCTGCTGGAACAACCTGATGGGCATCTTCTGCGCAAACCTGACGAGGACGTCAACCTGGAGCCATACCTGCAAAATAACTACTGTTAGAGCTCCTATGCCTGGAATATGGAAGACTCAACATTAATTAATTAATTGTTTTGTTTTATTTATTTTAGGTTACCTTTCCCAAGTTCTACCCATTCAAACACAAGAGCAAAGAATAATGACGCATGGTCCTTTTCCTAGGTCTCTACCCTGCAACCGGTATCACTTTGTTTAGTAGCCTTCGTAAGCTTAAAGGTCCGTGCAACAGATCATATCGGGCCCTAAACGCCTATGTCTCTGCCGGTCTCCAGTGTTTACCCCACTTTCTAAACATGAATGACACTGTTGCCCTACCATCCCATGCATCCTCACCTGTGCCTAACTCCAAAATCCATCCTATCCCTCAACCAGACCTCTGATACCACTCTGTCACGACCCCCTCCCCACAAAGTGTTCCCCTCCTGGGCCGGCAGTGTGAGAAGGGAGATAATGACCCCCAAGCCCCGCCTCCAGTAGGCCCCTGGTGGGCGACTAGCACCGAGGGTATAATACACACACAAATGGGAAGCATTACCCTCAAAGAGAACACATGCAGAAGAGAGAGATAGAATAGACTCCAACCAACTCCAACTCATAACTGAAATTTAAAAGAAACCCAAGTACATATATGAAATGTCATGCAAAAGTACTACAACTGAAAGGGAGAACTAAAAGTACCCAAAAGAAAGTAAAACGGCAGCGACCACAAGCCCGAACAGCTCCTCCTCCAACCGCAAGCTAGTAGTAACCAGCTCGATCTCCAACATGCTCCAAGTGACCTGAAAAAAACAGTTTATATATACATAGGGTGAGTATAACAGTATACTCAGTAGGATCCTCCCCAATCCTCTCGTGCAAAAGTAAAGAAAGCATGCTAAAGCACAGTGAACAACAAGTGAAACTAACTCGTTACCTAACCAGGTATACTGAGTTCCCAACCTCACCATGGCTACTCTCACCAAGTAACGCATACAAGAATATAGCATATAGTAAAGAATATCAAGGGTACCCCGCTACTACTTCCCCACTGGTTTTCCGCTTTTCCCCAACGACATGCATCCTGTGCATCTCTCTCCAAAGGCTTGCCCGCAGATAGCTGGACTAAGCTCCACACCGTCCTCACATCCAAAAGTAACCAGGTAGTTTCCGAGAGCCACCACAGCTCGCATAACGTGTATCATACATCAGGTATAATAGCTCAAGCCATTACAGCCCATACTCCGAGTAAGGATCCTCATGCCATTATAGCCTATACACGTTACACCTATAGTAGTCCATAGGATACTATATCCAGAATATATGTGTTTGAAATAACCACAAGCCATTACAGCCCTCTACACACATATATGGGTAAAATTAACCACTGTGCCTACCAGCACAAAGATCTACCAAGAGAAGAGAGCAGGGCCAAAGGGGGTATTCAGCCATTCAACCTCCCATCAGAATGTTGGGGAAAACACCCCCACAGGGCTTAGAATCCCTGGGGTGTCGGTTGCCCTTACCGACAGGGTGGAGTAGCGTATAGAAACACAAAAGTACAGAATATATATAACTCACAACCACACTATGGGAATTACCTAGTCATAGGCACAACTACAGCTAACGTCTCTCAGACTCCAGGCTGCTACTTCTAAGACTAGGCATCCTATAAGCACACAACCATTTGAAGAACTTTATTAGATTACTCCATTCTCATTTTATGAGTTCCACTGTACGATAATTAATACTTTAAACATAAATTAACCATGAAAAATTTACCACATTAAACTAAATTGGCATCACATTCAAGAACTGCTCCTTTTTAGGATTCACATCACTATTAAATTCCAGTCTCTCCATCCCCGTGGATTATCACCATTTAAACAAACTTTCATTTCAGAATTACTTTTCCATAATCTCAGGCATTCTAGAAAAATATCCTATGCTACTAAACACAGAGGGGCTCAACACGGGGAGTAGATATACTACCCGTCGAGTCTTTTCCGCCTATAGCAAGGGCATAGACCCATCCTCCATCGAGAGGCTAAACACGGAAAGCACGTGGCATACCCCGTGTGTCTTCGCCTCCTTCGGAAAGAGGGTAAGCAATACCAGCTGCCTTGAGCAGTGGGGAAAAGTAAAGCAGATAAACAACCAAACCAAACCACCAACATCAAACCATCACATTCATCTCATACCATCATCCATGGTGTCCTCC
Organism: Viscum album; assembly: GCA_963277665.1. Lineage (NCBI taxonomy): Eukaryota > Viridiplantae > Streptophyta > Magnoliopsida > Santalales > Viscaceae > Viscum > Viscum album. Next base: position 2,005,500,956 of record OY728163.1, on the reverse strand, counting down.
CCGACACCCACATGCATAAACCGATGCATCTCGCCACACTAGGTGTCATCCGCTGCCACAACCACAAGTCCCCATGCCTCCACATATCACAACAGTCATCCAGGCTCACATCAAATCACAAGCAGCAGGAAATCAAAGATCACAAAATGGGCTCTCGGCCCTTTAACAAGGCATTCAGCCTTCATACAAAATGAGCACTCAGAGCTCCAAACCACAAGGCATTCAGCCTTACAAGAAAGCGGATAACTCAGAACCCTTTTGAATTTATCGAACTAATAGTTCTTTAATCCATCTTGAATTAACAGATTCATTAACATGCCAATTATTTAACAAATAATTCCGGCTTTACGTTCTTTATCAATTTCCATCATGAATGAGCAACTTATTAAAGAAAATCATAGATATCACTCTATCTAGGAAAAACATGAGGCAAACCGTTATCATGGTACAAAGAAACAACATGCGATCAACCAATGATTTTAATCCGTTTCAAGTATTTAATTAGGTCAATTTCATTGTGATAAAAAGGAATAAATCATGCTAATTCTACGATTGCACATACACAATTAGAGAATCCATGAATCCCCTACCTCGAAGTGTTATTGACGTCCTTTATCCACACAACGGGTCACCATCCTCTTCTCCTCACGACAGCTGCATCCACCGGAGGATGCCACGATACGACAGTACCAACCAACCCCAAGAAAACCCATTAGAACCATGGTGATTACATGCTAATATGGAAGGAAGAACAAGAGAAGGTGATCCCCGAAGGAACGATGATAAAACATACCTCATATGGAAGAACGATCGACACAACTTGGTTGCATCAACAGAGCGGAACTGATCTGAGTAACGTTTGATTGTGAATCTCCTACGAGAATGATTTCAAGGATCTAGCGTCTCATAGATGAGAACCAGGAGGAAGAAAAACGAAGAATGATATCTCGTTCCCTTTAAAAAAAATAAATTAGAGAGGCGACGGTTTAAGATCAGATTTATTCTCCATTAAAAATGGATCGCATTAACCCACGCGGTTTGACCAAGTAAAAACATCACGGCCTTAGGAATAATTAATATAGGATTTATGGCCTTTGAATTGGCCTTAAAGTCCTTAAAATAAGGTTTTAAAAGTATTTTACGTCAAAGAAAACGTCAAATTTGCAAAGCTGGAAACATTGTTCACATACTCAAAATTTGGCAAAGTATGGAATCGGTAGCTCTTAGGATTCTGGAAACACTGTACAAGTCCACCGATAGAAGTCCACCGATAGAACCTCACCGATAGAAACACTGTTCACCTACCGATACTGTTCATAAAACTGGAAACACTGTTCCCAGAACTAGAAATTTGGCAAAGTGTTAGCCGAGCTACTGCTGGACTGCGGCTACCAGTATACCAAGCTATCAGTACGCCGCGGCTACCGGTAAACCCAGCTACCGGTAGGATGCGGCTACCGGTAGACCGAGATACCGGTAAGCAGCAGCTACCGGTAGACCGAGCTACTGGTAATGGGCAGCTACCGGTAGACCGAGCTACCGGTAGGCAGCAGCTACCGGTAGACCGAGCTACCTGTAATCAGCATCTACCGGTAGACCAAGCTACCGGTAGGCAGCAGCTGGGGGATAAGTCACCTTGACCTCCCGGAACACCTCCAACACCACATTTTCCCAAAGTAATGGACCAGGGAGGTCTGGGCCATTACAATATTATTTAATTAAATTATTAATATTACTTCTCAGATGTCCCCAAAAAAACTACACAACATCCCCTTTTTTCCATTTTCTTTATTTTCATCCACCGTATTTATTAGGGATTTAATAATGGATATTTACTTCTCAAATAAATATCACTACATTACTTGATAATAAATATATTATTTCACCTAGAATATATTCTCTCGAATAACTAGTTCTGAAATAAATGCGACCAGGCATCCTCGAATAATTACTAAACTAAAGTCAGGAATAATCATTATTCAACTTGTTAAATTAATATTTTATTAAGATACTTGGACACACTTTGTGTGTGACCATCTAAGACTATTTATTAGTGGCATTAGGAAGATCCAACCTAAATTCCAAGGATAGATTCTAGAAATATGCCAAGACACCCATAGAGCAAGAAGTTAATTCTGCAATGACCTGTCACCTCCTATGAACGCTTAACGTTTAATGTAATACCTTTTTCTCGATATCTTGAATCAAGCGGGTTGTATACTGGTTCCATCAACCCATGCGATTTATTATTCCTTCTTTGACTTCTCGAAACTAAACTTTCCCATTCCTCACCATGGCCATGGATTTATTTAGGCTATATAAATTCCACCAAAGGGCCTGGGATATCTACTTTCATTATGGAACAAAAGGGACAAATACTTTCTCGCATTATCTATTAATGCAGTTTTACTCGTGACACATAAAAAATGTGCTACCTCACTACGAAGAGTGTTTCGTTACAGTTTCCTTTAATTCATCTAAGTGCATGAGTTATAATACCCATTAATAATAGTCTTAAATTATATGGTCCAATACACACGTCTGCAGATAGGAACATCCAATGACACTATGAAATGTGGACTTCCTACTAGCGGGTCTCATTCCCATTATATCCTCATAGATATTTCAAATAGATAACACTATGAGAAGGTTCCTAAATGTTTTATGAGTCCTCACCCCTAATGGAATGTATTATCAATGTCCCTCAAATAACATTATCTGGCCATAGAAAATATATTCAAGAATAGTGTTATGGCACTTCCAGGATCTCATCATTATGGGGATCTGCTATGACCCTTTAATTCAATAACTATCTTTAGGAGATTATCAAATGCATTGTCACAAAGAAGAGAAATCAAGATGTGATATGGTATTTATTAATTAACAATGTACAATGTAGTTTGTTCTTGGCCACCAACACCAACAATATCATCCAATGTTCTAGTCATCTCTGGTCATCATCATATATTTAGTTTGTGTTGTAGCATCAATCCTACAAGGGAAACCCGGACATGGCCCTACTGGGTGACCAATCATATTGAACTAGTCTTCCCATCTAGATAAATAGGATTCACTTATGCCTAATTTCTTTTCCAATGTCACATGAATCAAATCTTACACAAACACACATTTAAAAATATAAACTCACAAGAAAACAAATACCATTTTCAATATGAAAAAACCCTTTAAACCCTTATAAACACCAAAAAAATTTAATAACATGATTCTACCCACCCACACAATCCATAAACCTAGTTTAGAAAGAATATAAAGATTACTAAAATCTTCCAACAATGTTAAGGCATTTAACTACTTCCATTCACTTGGAATCATCTACAAACAAGTGGAAATCACCAACCTCACTACAAGAAGACCCTATAAAGGCAATAACACATCACCACCATCAATATTAATCCCATAGAATGAAAGGTTAAACCCAATTTAGGGAAACCGAATCATTAGAGGATGGAGATTCTAAGAGAAAAGGAAGCGAATACCAAAAAGATGGAAGTAAAAAAGAGAGAAGAGCCTTACATGAAGTGTTCCTAAAGGGTTATCCCCAAATCCACCAAGGTAAATATGTACCAGAAGGCCAAGAGGGAGGGGGAGGTGCACCTAGTGATGAAAATCATGAATGGGATGAGTATGGGTGATTTTGTGGTTAAATTTGAATAGGGAAAAAATGAAATTCATCATTTTTGTAGTTATGGAAAGGACACATGGTCTGACCACCCAATTTTCTTGATCATGCGCCAACCATGTAGCACCTATATCCCAAGGGTAAAATAAACATCACAATTTTCCGAGGGTGGTTGGATGCATGGGCATTCAACGAAGCACCTCAAAAAGACCCATTGATCTAGGTTCACGGTCTCCTATAGTCTACTGCATGGTTTCTGATAACTATGTGCCAACTATACAACATGTGTTGTTGGCCCAAAAACCACCATTTTCTAAAAAATACAAGATCATAAAAATAAAAAGTTAAGAACAAAAACAAATTAAGAGTTCTTAAAAATAAAACCACGGATGTGAAAATTCTCTCCACCATAAAAACATTCCACCCTTAGAAAATCATTCCAAAGTCTAGTTAGAGAATAAGAATATGTATAACTCCTCATCCCAAGATCTATTCTCCCATGTCTCATGATAATAATTCACATCATTCCAAATAACTTATACCCAATATATATACTTCACCTAGATCATTTTCTCTTTGGAATCCACAATCCATGATAGTTTCTCAAACACAAATAAAATCTTGTTCCATCGCCAGTTCCTCCCAATTCAGTACAGGAGACAGTTCTCGGTTATACATGGTCAAATAAGAGACATGGAACACATCATGGATTGACATCAAATTTGATGGAAAAGATAATTATTATTCCACATTCCTAATTCTCTCAGTAGTCTCAAAAGGATTGACATGCCTTAGAATATTCATTCCTTGCTTTCCAAAAATATGGTGACCCAAGTGTGGGGCCACATTCAGATTCACACGATCACCCACTGAGAATTAAAATCCTTGGAAAACATGATCTACAAAAGCGTTATCATAACTCTACACGAGAAAATGTTATTTTTGATCAAAGAAACCTTATCAAACGTCTCCTACAAAGGTTCAGTCCCAACATCAAGGTATCATAGACAATTTCCAATACAAAGGCAACCAACATGGTTGAACATAAATTGTCATAAGAGGATCCATTAATATTGAGGATTGTAACCTATTGTTATTATAGAATTAAAAAATCCTTAATAGTTATCCAATGATCCCCCAAAATAAACACACATTCCTGGAGTATGTCTTCCAATATATAGTTTTACTTCTCCATCTGATCATCCGTTTGAGGATAGTATGTCATGAAAACTTGGCCTGAGATCCCATTACCTTCTAAATGAATTCCACAAACCTATTGGTAAAGTAGGGGTCCCATTCAAAAACAATATTTTATGGTACACCATGATGCCTCACTATCTCATAAACACATAATCAACCAAAATCATTCACATTGGTTGAGTCCCTCATAAGAATGAAGTGAGATTATTTGGTTATATGATTAATACAAAATTAACATTGAATTCCTTACCAAGGGTGTATAATGTAAGAAAATGATGATGTCGATGGAGACATCATACCTTTTCTAGGAAGGAACTTGTAGTGCCTGAAGCAAACCTGGGGGCCTCTGGTTCCAATCTTAAGCTACTAAAAAATATAACACCTATATACAAAATCATTAATATCTTGTCTCATACCTAACCACCAAATCTAGTGAGGTAAATCATATAATTTTATTTGTTGACTAAGGATTGTCTACCCACTATGATTGGTAGATTTCTTGAATTTCCACATTCTGTGGAAACAAAAAAAAACAATGAAGATACCCATAAAAAATTCTGCATCAAATTCCTCTCATCACTAAACTATATGACTACTTGATATATGATCATCCTACTCAAATAATATTCCACCACGTTAACATTAACAAGGGTATATAAGATATTGAAATCAAACTCTCGAAGGTACTCAACCAAATGACATTGCCTCAGATACAAAAATTTATGGGAGAATTCGTTGGCCAGTCACTTATGATCTGAGGAAAAAACAAACATATTCTCAAAGAGATAGTGATGATATGTATTAGAGGAATGAATCATTACCGATAATTCTATTTCATGTTTTGGGTAGTTACTTTCATGTTTTCAAAGTTTGTGGGAACCATAAACCACCACATAATCTTATATTAGCACACACCCAATACTCGTACCTGAGGGGTCACAAAATACCATGTATTTATTTCAAATTTATTTCTAGATCAAAAAATGAGTAGTGATCGAATGATACTTGATCACATTAAAGGATGCCTAACACTTTGAATTCTATTTGATCCTTACCCCTTTTTGGGTAACAACAACCATGTGAAATGAAATTTAAAATAATTCCCAAAAAACAACATGTAATACCCTGCCAGGATGAAGAACCTTCTGATCTAAAAATTCATTCATCATTTTCTCCTTGGACATTGTAGCTTTTATATTCTCACGGTCCAATGAAACCACACGTTATGAGAGCACATGACCCATAAATAATACTTATTTAATCCAAAAGGTATATTTGGAGAGCTTCTCATAGTGGTAGTGATATCAAAGGTTACCGTGAATGATCCTAAAATTCTACTGAAGCTCTTCCTCAGCCCTAGAGTATACCAAGATATCATCCACAAAAATAAAAATAAATCAATCAATGTATTGGTGAAACACTCAGTTCATAATATCCATGAAGACCACAAGAGAGTATCTCTCCCCAAAGGGCATAGGAAAATAATCGAGCTAGCTATAACTTCTTTGGAAGGATGTTTTTAGAATATACACCTCTCTGAGTCCAACATGGTGATGTATGGAATGAAATTTCCTTTGTATAACCACTTTTACCTATTATATTGATAAAAAATAAATCAATGTAGAGGAAAAAGATATTTGTTCTTTTTCTATACCCAATTATTTTCCTGGTAATCGATGGATAACTAGAGGGATCAGTTGAATGTCCTTTAAAATACGATTGAGGTAGCTGAAGGTAGGATTCTCAGTAGAATGAGTCCTTTAGATTCCTATTTTTTCATCTATATATTAAATTCCATCAACTTAGTGTGGGCCATACGATATTAGGGAAGATACGTCAACTATGTTCCCAGAACAAAATCTAAGGTGAACATAACATCTCATTCTGGGAAAAAAACTTTGTAAAATCATATGGAAATACCTCTGGAAACTCATCCACCATAGGATGTATTCCACCCTCAGAACCTAATTCATCATCCTATAACATGAGTGATGAGATCTGAAAAATGGGATTTCCAAACCCTAGATGTTTTTGTCTAACACATCCTGACCAAGGATCTCATTCACCATGAAAAACATGAGTACACCCATCAAGAAACACAACAATTACTCACTGACAATATAAATCGATGTGCTCCTTTAAATAAACTATATAATATATACCAAGGACCACATCAAAGAATTATATTTTAGGAATAATTAAATCTCATTAAATATCAAAACCTTACAGAGGTAGATAACATGAGGGACATATGAAACATTGATTACTCTTCTTACTGATCAGTGTCACAAAATCCATTTCATACAACATGATATGTGTTGAAAATTTCAACAAATACACAACATGAGAATAAATGAAGAAGTTAGAATCACCCATATAAAATAGAGAAACGAGTATGGATGATGTAATAAAAATATTAGATCAAACATAATAAGTTATTGCATCCGATTATATTGTTCATTATCTAGAGAATGAAGTTGCATCTTCTCTAACTGGGCCATAGAATGACTGATAACCTATGGATCTAATGTAATCTGACTCTATCTAGTAGTAGATCCAACCCTACCTCCATGAATTCAAAATTGTGAACTAACTTTCCTAGATGGTTTAGATTGTTATATTATTCCCCCAGAGTCTACAGAACCTGCACCACTCTAAAATGAAATTTTCATCAAAAAACCCCCCTGAAAATTCCCAATAAGCCTGCACTGATATTAGGGCCTAGGTGAGAGTGAACACACTTTCCACATGTTCCCTAACATCCCACACTGATGACGAAAGACTGATCCAACATCTTATTCCACAGATGAAGATGGTGAGGAAGGATGGATTGATCAACCACCTCCCCAACTTCCATGATGGTCATGAATTGTTTTATTTATGATGAACCACCATTTCCCTGGACCACTTTTGAAGTTACTCTATAAAAATAATATTTTATACTCTGATCAATCTCTACCATTGGAGATCGATCCACTATCTTAGGATATTTATTTATCTCAAATAGAAATACAAGGGACCTAATTTTCAACTGAAATCCTATTTCAAAATGTTGAGACTTTAGCATATCATTGGAAACAACATCGAATGTGAACCAAAAAGGAACTGTAAAAAATGGTTGAAATAATAAAACATGTTCTGATTCCCCTAATGGAGGTCTAGGAACTACCGAGTCATGGAAAAAAAGATATTATGAGGGAAACACTTCAAATTTATTAAGACTTTAGTGTCCTTCCAACCAATCTATTTACACTTCCCACCCTAAACCAATGAGTCACATTAGTTATTATTGGGACCTGATAATAAGAACAAATCACACTTTACAATAACTACCTCATATGTCTATGGAAACCCAAAAAACCTGTCAATATTTTCAATTCAATACTCTTCCAACTAGTGATATGTGCTACCCCAGAAGGAATGATGTTTTTTAATGAAAAAACTCCTTATATTTTTCCTACTTTGGGAATGTTTCAGTATCCCTAACCTGATCAAGACTATAGCATGATCCCAGATCTGATGCCTGAATATCCTGAATCACTACATCTAGTAGTCTCAAGTCAATTGGTTTGGGAGAACTCTCTTCATCCACTTCCTGTAGTTTTCAAGGACGTCACTAGGCAGTCATGGTTCAATATATATGAAAAAACACAAGTCACCATCAACACAATGCCCATAAAATTCTCAGTAACTACAAAAACATTAAAATATTGTTCTAAATCAAAAATACAAATATAAATAGAATAATAACAAGTAAGTCACTTCACCCCTGCTCAGTTTCCATGCATTATATGCTTCTTGCACATCCCACCAAGAGAACTGGTCACCACAATTCTGAAACATCCCATGGTGACCAAAATCCTGTTATGAGGTCTATCGGCCAGACACCCCTAATAACAACCAGAACCTCAATCCCTAAAAATACAATCATTGGTCCATCGTGACCCTCCCAAAAAACATAACATAATTAAAGGGGAAAACTATCCTATGATACCATTTTTTCATGAACCAAGATGGTATTTCATCCATCCTAACCCTCAACCCGACCAGTGGAAAGGCCTTAACAGTGGTCCCAATCCCCATGGGCTGGTAACTAGTTTATGGGCCTCAAACCATGGCTATTTGAAGAGTTTATCCTATATAAACCAACAATGAAAAACTCACTCAAACAAAACATCACATTTGAATCACTATCCATACCCAAAATCATAACCATCATGTGTTAAACACTGTAAATTATAAACCAAAAACCAAAATACCAAAATAGGGAGGGGAAACAAACTATGCAACCATGTCTTCATAAAGAATGAGGTTCTACACCCCCCAGACCATGAATTTCAACATCTTTTGGAAGAGGAACCACTAGTAATAGAAACCTATACCACCACCATAAAATGTCATTGCATTACAACTTTGAATGTAAAAGAAACATCAAAAATCCATTAGGGACACCCAAATTCCTAGAATAACCCTTTAATTCATTCATAATATACATCTTCACATCATGGAAAAAACAAAACACAATAAAGGGTTGATCTCAGACATTATGTAAGGTTAAAAAATACATGAGACGCTAAAATACATAATCATAAATGTTATGGCATGGTGGAAAAATAAAAACATGTTTCATTAAAACATAATCTTGAGCATATTATGGATGGAATAAAAGCTGATTAAATAATTCCATAAAATAATCATATATGAATGAAACCTAACCATTGATATTCTACTAGTATAATAATCTCATGGATTATCAATTACTAATATCATAATAATGTAATGCTTACGGTATAAAATATAAAACATACCATTGAGGACTTGTCCAAGAAATATAAAATTTAATTGTTATGAACTCGGTTAAAATCATATCTGAAAATAAATGGGCCAAGCCATGGCCAAGTCAATTTCTGGTTTGTCTCATTATTCCTACCGATGAATTGAGGGGATATAGTGGGATCATCTAATTAGTTAAAAATTAAAATATATTCATCATATGAAATGGGTTAAACATAATTATCATATAAATTCATATTGAAACTAGTATATGGATGTAAATGATACCCCCAATTAGTAAAAATAATAATAAACTCTATAGAGTAATATGGATAATGGTTTAATGATAGTAAACCCCCAATCAAAATATTCATAAAATTTTAAATAATATATGATAAATAAAATAGATTAATCATAATTAAGCATAATTTTCAATAGAGGGTATTGAAATAGATGAGAATACTCTAATAAAATCATTGAGGAATTAATTATAGTTTTACCCTTTTCACTTTAAAAAGATAATTTATTTTGAAATATCATTTTTATTTTTAAAAAAATTAGATTATAAAAATGTAGATCATAGAAATGAAAATTAATTCTAATGAAATTATTTTGGACGCATAAAAGATATCCAACTTATGTAAGACATAAAAAAGTGTTTTTAAAAAACTTTATCAATTTTCTACTTTAGTGAGGTTTAAGAGAAAATATAAAAGATTATTTATAGAGGACAAGTGTAGATTATTTACATAAAAATAGAAAAGGGATAAGATATTTTTCATAATAAAAAGATTAATTTTAAAAAAAATATTTGTGTTTTAAAATAGATTATGGAGTGTACATTAAAATGGGTAAGAAATAGGGGAGTTCTAATTAATCGGGCTTTCTTATTGGGAGGAATTAAAAATGGGTCATAATAAAAAATATATTTCCCCATAAATTAATGAATAATTGAGATAGGTACATATGTTTGAAAAATACACATAGAAATTATAAGAGGTAAATAATAATAATTAAATTGGGGATAAGTGTGAGAAATCCTAACCTGGATGAAAGTTGGAGGTTTAGGGAAAATCCCTTACCACGTTGCAAAAAATTGAACTGTATTTCCCATAAAATTAATGATCATAAAATGGGTGATTTTATAAAATTAAAATATATCTATTTATGATATGGTGCATCAATGGTGGGTATACATACACCAGACAGAAGAAACATTAGAGAATAACATATATATCACCAAAACAAAAGTGATATGATAAAGCCGTTACCTTATGTTCCATAGTGTTCTGTCCACATAATTAATGAATCAGATAATGAAATTAGATTAATTAATAATTTAATTAATAACATTTAATACATCTATTTCATTTATTATAATTTTATTGGGTTCATTTATATCCTTTTCATGAGTTATAAAATTCAATTTCATCATTCATGAGTGTTTGTTTTCATGGTTTTCTTAATTTCATCATTTGTATACAAATACAAAAGATCATATAAAATGGAAATAGTTATAAAAAATTTAAATTATATATTATTAATTAAATTACAATAGATATAATGGTCTTATATATGATATATTTCAGATATGTAGATTATTCATTAGCTAAATCATTTATTATAACCATATATATTATATTTGGTATTTTAGTCAACACAAACTAGTATTGTCTTATGAATTAATAATATGTATGTATATCGGTCTTAGAATATTCAAAAGTTTTATTAAACATATTAATGTTTTTTTACCAGAAAAATTGTTTTATGGCCATACTTTAAGGCTAAATTAAAAAAAAAATCTCATCATCGATGAAGGCTGTAAGTCAGTACCACATAGAAGATGTTATCTTTTTTAAAATAAAAAGGGGAAGACAATAGAACTGATGGTTGACATAACATTTAAATAACAAAATTAATGCATAAAAAATATATTGGAGTTATCATGTCACTTTGGATGAGATTCTGGTAATGATAAAGAAATAAAATAAATTAGGAGAGAGACATAATGTTTTACCTCTTGAGTATTGCCTCCATTAGAAACACCTTACGGGACATGGAAATGCTCTTTTGGTGAGACCAGTAAGGCAAAAACATGGGGAAGAGTTTTGGGAGTTGATTTTGATATAATATAAGAATAATTCAATAATTTTTAGGTGTGAATAGAAAAGGTGGTGAGGGTGGTATTTATAGTGGATGAGAGGGGTGTTTTTTGATTATTTTATTCCTTAGGTTATTATTTTGGTTCAAGACAATGAATAATGTTTATAATTGTGACTAAATAAGATAAATAGTGTATTTAAGTTAAAAAATGGGTTATTATCTCATCCATACATCATACATAACTCATAAATTCAATTAATTTCTTATAATGTTAAATACCATAAATTACTGAATTTCCAAATTCACAAAAAAATCAACTATTTTAGAAAAATATAAAATATCACCCTAACCATTTTTTGATGTGTAGAATTAAAAAATTTATTAAATTTTATAATTTTTTTTATAAATATGAGAAATTTAATTATTAAATAAAATCATCACTTACTCTAAAAATACAGATTTTAAAATTATAACTGATTTTCTGATACTTTGAAAATTTTATTAAGGTAACATAAAATTATATAATAATCATAAGAAAAAATATATTAATTTATGAATATCTATTTTTAAAATTATATTATTTTAAATCATTATATTATTTATAAAATATTAAATAATGATTGACCCCTTATAGAAATATCAATAGTTAATTTATAATTTTAAAACATTTTTTTTCTTATTCTGTGATATAAATTTATCATATTTTTATTTATTAGATACGCAATTTTTATTTACACATTCATTTTTTATTTTACTATTAAAATAATAAATAAATTAATAATATAATCACAATGACGTTTTTATAAAATGAGGTGTTTTCACTATTCACTGGAAAATAAGTATTTTCAGAAAAATACCTAAATTTAATCCTAAGATAATTTTTACTTTATTATTTTAATAAATAAGTTTATTTTTATTTATATAATTTATAAAATGTTTTAATATTTAATTTTTAAACTTGTTCACTATTACATGCCGGTAAAATGGTCTTTTAGAAAATATATCTTTTATGCTTAAAATTGGATTTATTCTTATCATAAGACAATAAAACGTATTCACTGAATTTAAAAATACAAGATTGAATATGTAATATAAACTTTTGATTAATATTTTTTAATAATAGTTATTAATTTAAGATAAAATTCCATTGTGTTCATTGATATAATTTTTTATAATATCAAATCTTTTATGTTCAATTAGTTTTTGTTTTCATTTCTAATTAATTATTAACCAATGAATTGATTTTATAAACATATGTAAATTATATTTTCATAATTTAATTATTACAAGTATTCCCACAATTCGAATGGTAATGTCAAAATAATAATATTTAATCATTTGTTTAAGCTCGGTGTTTTGTGTAATGTAAGCTATCATATACGTTAAACATTAAAAAGAGAGATACTGTAAAATCTTATGGTGTTATATTCTACCCTCTTTCAATAAATTGTGTCCTCTAAATTTGTAATTTCACATAAAAAATTTATTTTTAATACTTGAAAAATCATTTTTGGAAATACCACATCATGAAAAGGGTTTATAAAACTTCATATTAAAAAGAGTTAAAGGGAAATGTGAATGTAACCACAAAAATAATACTCTAAAATATAAGAATATTTGTGAAAATATTGATATGTAAGACAAATTTAACTATCCAGTTATGAGGTAGTGTGATAGAAAAAATGGTAATCAGATGTCTATCATCATAAATTCATAAATTCGTGATTAGTTAAATGACCATTTATTTCTCACCATGAAATATAAATGGATAATGTTTCTATTACAAAATATTTTTCTCAGAGTTAAAGGATTCTTTTAGTATTCATATAAGCACTCGAGAAAATAAAAGAAATTTATTCCTTTCTATTATATTATCTCATCCTTTGGTTTTTCTTCAATTTACCTCCACTACATTTCATAGATATATATATGAATATTCAAGAAATTTTTTTTTACTTAAATCATTTTTATAAATCATGACATTCATAAGTCATTCATTCATCATTTAAAATTTTACTATAACCAAAATGGATAGAATAGGTTTTATAATATGATAAAGGATAATTTAATACTAATAAATAATATCCATAATCTATTCTATAACTAGTTAACCTTGAGAATCATAAAAAAATGTTTCTCTAAATTCAAAGACCACAAAATCATAAGGAAGGTCATTAAATTTTCAAAATCAACTTAACATAAGATTCTCCAAATAATGTAGCTCTTCTTGAATCATTCCAAATATATTAATACCATAATCTTCTTTAAACCTTTATAAAAAATGTATGATTTGTTGAGTATAATCTCTGGTTTATGAATAATGTCCTTAAATACAAACATCGAATAAATCCTACATAACCTAAACCATCTGATCACTAACCACCTTCATGGTTCCCAATATTATCTCTTAAAAATATATTAATTACTATCTCAAACGTCAAGAATATATTTCATTTTATCTTTCCAAATTACTGTGTTTTCAATAATATTAACTTTCAATATAATCAATCATCTTTATTACTAGTTCTAATCACCTCATGCTTACAATTCCTTACAGAAGAGGAATTGGAGTAAAATCCTTATATATCTCATGATTCTTATAACCAATGCATTATGGATAAAATAATAAAATACCATAATTAATTAATCCAATCGTAGGAATTATAATTATTTCTCTTCATCAGTTGTAGCAACAAAATCTTGACCATTATCCATTACCAATTCTGCGGTATATTCTATTGATGCTTGAAACATTGATATGAGTCATGCCCCTTCTCCTTATAGTTAAAGAATTGTATGGATTCATTATTTACTTTTCAATAATGATCATGGTGGACCTTACCTATACAGTTGTAGAAAACTCGCATTCTATTCAAACAAGTACTAGGGTGTTTTTTCCATAATTATCAAATATTGGAAAATCCTTCTTCCCCTTATTCCCATTATCAATCATTTTCTCTTCCATATTCTTATTCTCTTACTTCCTTTTGAAGACATAAATCGTAGAGAATTATTTATCTATCTTCAAAGCATAAGATACTATATCCTCATTTTATGTGAATTTTTGGGGGACTTGTATCCTTTAAAGTATTGGAATAAGACCATAAAATATATGATCATTCTAACAATTTAGATCATGTGCATTGGTGAGGTTCTCAAAATTTCTATGAGGTGAAATTTCTAAAAAAATGGAATACACCATATTAGTATATGAATCATAATACATAATCTAGAATAATGAAAAACATAACATAATTTTCAAATTTAAGCGTATATAATCTCATAATCAAAAACATGGTTTCTTTGGGTACATATTTACTTTTAAATTTTTCATAGTTTTTTATAAAGAAAATGTGAATAATACAAATAATATCCTTATGGAGTGTCAAATCAGGTCTAAAATAATCATTTTTTTCATGTACCAAGATATTCCACGTCAGACTTATCAAACCATCTTGGTTATGTAACCCTTTGGTACATCTATTCTTGAACTACATCCACATATTGTATCAAGACATGAACGTGTTAATAAGAAGACACAAAAAAATATCTACCTTACCAAAATTATGTGATTTTATTATATTATTATCATCAAATTATATATTAGGGTTATGTTATCTAATCAATTTTTTTAAAATCTAGGTTATTGGGTTTCTACAAAACTTCCCCTAATACCAACTATAATGAACCAGACCCAAGTAGCCTAGATCTAGTTTCTTACTTTATTACATTGGTATAAAAAACAAGGAAGATACATCGTAAATGAGAAAATAGTTTAGTTTATTTTTAAAAAAAGTTACAAAAAATTGTTACATTACAACCTTAAAATGAAAAACAACATATAAACTCCATCGAGGACCCCCATAATCTCCTAGATTTACCTTCCAAGTCATACCGAATTTAAATCTTCTCATCTTGTGGAGAAATATAACATAAGAAAGTGGAAATCTCATATGCTTAGTAAGGGTAATAAATATAGTTGAATATATCATAAATAAATGTAAAAAATAATGAAAGGTGATTAAATAAAAATACATGACATTAAAACAAATCTTGAGTATATTAATGAATGAATAAAATATGGATAATTAATTCCATATAAATAATCATATGAGAATGAAACATAATAATGAATATTATAAAAGTTGAATAATCAAATATATTATAAATTAATAATATCATAATGATAGAATGCATAAGGTTTCACATTTGAAATATATAATCGAGGCCTTGTCCAAGACACCTAAAAATAACTGGTTAAGGCCTCAACCAAACCATGTTAGAAAATAAATGGTAAAGGCCTCATCCATATACATATGTGGTTTGTCTCATGAAACCTACTGGTGCATCAAGGGCATATATAGGGCCCCACCCATCACTTACTGTGTCCAAAAAATTAATCATATGAAATTGGTGAAAATAATCATTGTATACATTCATATTGAAATGATCATATGAAATTTAAATCATACCCCCAATTAGTGACCATAACCATAATATGTCTAGAGAAATGTGGCGAATGGTACCAAGAAAGTACAAACCATGTCAAAATATTCAAAAATAATACAATAATATTTGGTATATATAATTGATCAATCCCAATTAACCCTAATAGTCAATAAAAGGTGATGGAATAGATGAAAATATTCTAATAAAATCATCAAATAATTCATGAGAGAAATACACTTTTTTACATTGAAAACAAGAGTTATTTTGGAAATTAATTTGTATTATCCTAAAATCAGATTATAAAAATGTATATCACAGAAAAAATAAAAGTATATTTAAATTATTTTTTAGTCAAAAAAATTCAAACTAAAGTGAAAACTTGTAATAGTGTATTTAATAAACATTATAAAAGGATCACTTCAGTGCGGTTTAGGATAAAATATAAAAATTTTGAATAGAAAAGGAAAAATTGTTTAACTAAAACTATAAAATATCTACTATATTTCTTCATGATAAAAATATTTATTTTATAAAATTTTTGGTGTGTTACGAAATAATATATTGTACTTGGAAATGGATAAAATATTGTGATGTCCTCTTTAATCAGGCTTTCTTGTCGGGGGAATTGAAAAGGGTTTCTTATAAAACATGTATTTCCCAGTAAAATAAAGATTAATTGAGATAGTTACATATGTTGGAAACATAGACACATAAATAAAGATTAATAAATAAAAATAATTAAGTTTTACATTAGTGTAGTGAGAGATAAAATGTAATCTGAATGAAAAATGGAGGTTTGGGGAGAATCCCTTACCACATTGAAATAGTCCAATTGTATTTCCCATTAAATTAATTATCATCAAATAAAAGTTTTTATATAATAAAAATAAATATATTAAAGATATGATACATCATTTGGTAGTATAAATACAACACACACATGAAATAGTGGTGATTATGCCATATCTCAGAGAAAAAAAATGTAAGATGGAAAAACCCTTTCCATATGTCTGAAAGTGATATGAGATTGTAATTAATGTTTCATAAAATGAAATTAGATTGATTAAAAAATTAATTCATAAATTATTAGGCATTTATTTTATTAATTTTCATTTAATAATGTTCAATAATTTCCTTTTTGATGAGTTATAAATTCAATTTTTTCATTCAAGAGTGATTGTTTTCTTGGTTTTTAAAATTAGTTCACTTGTATACATGTATGAAAGATCATATAAAATGGAAACAATTAGCCATAATTGAAATTATAAGTTATTATTGAACCTTTAAATGATTTATGTTTCTTATATATATCAATTTTTTATATATTAGGATATTTCCCCAGATAAAAGCATTAATGGAAACCATTTAAATTATATTTGCAATTTTTTATCGTCATGAACTTGTTTGGCCTTATGAATTAATATCATTTCTATATAGTAGATATATAACATTAAATAAGATTTATTATATATATTAATTTATATTTTTGAAATAAAAATGATTTTATTACCATCCTTGAAGGTCAAATTTTAAAATGAAATCTCATCGTCCAAAAATGTGGTAAATCGAAACCTCGCAAACAATGTTATCATTTTTAAAATAAAAAGGGGAAGAGAAGAGAATTGATTGTTGATATACCATTTAAATAATAAAATACATGCATTGTAAAATATAATGTAGTTATCATGTCTCTTGGGATAAGGTAGGTGAGGGAAGGATAAGAAAAAAAATTGAAAGTTAGAGAGAGAGAGAAGGTTTTACCTCTCAAGTGTTCCCTCTATGAGAACCTCTTTAAGGGATGTGGAAATACTATTTTGGTGAGACCATAAATACAAGAACGTGGGGAATTTTTATAGGAGAGGAAATAGGTAGAATATTATCAAATTTCAGGGTATTATAGGTGTGAGGAGAGTGCGTAGTGATGGTTGGTATTTATAGTGGATAATAGGGGGGTCTTATTATTTTTTATTCATTAGATTATTATTTTTGCTCAAGACTATGAAAAATGTTGACTCTTTTGAATATATTAAGAAAATGGTGAATTTTAATTCAAAACAATAGGTTATTTCCCCATCTATAAATTATCCATGAATCAATATTTCATTTATTTTCTTATAATGATAAAAACTATAAATTTGCATATTTCACTTTTCATAAAAAATTGTACTATTTTTTAAAAATACAAAAAATCAACTCAACCGTTTTTCAATGTGTATAATTATAAAAAGGAATAAATGTTATGAAATTATTATTATAATTTTCAGAAATTTAGTTTTTAAATAAAATATAAATAGATATTTTAAAAATTATAAATGATTTTATGACACATTGAAATTTTAATTAAGGTCCCATAAAATTATATTATAATATTTATGAAAAAAATAACAATTTATGAATCTATTTAAGAATAATAATTTTATTATAAACTAATATATTAATTATAAAATTGTGTATAAACATATATTCATTAATAAAACACCAACACTTACATTAGCAATTTTAAAACATTTTTTACTTATTCCATGATATAAATATATCATAATTTCATTTAAAAGATACAAAAAAAATTATTTACACTTTAATAGTTGTGGTTACTATTCAAATATAAAATCGACTATTAATATACTGAAAATGATATTTTTATAAAAATTGGGATTTTCACTATTCGCGGGAGAATAAATATTTTCTGAAAAATACCAAAATTTCACCAAATGTCAATATTGAAATTATTCTTCTATATGATGTTTATTTTTTTCAACAAAATTATATATGTTTCATTATTTAGTTATTAAACATATCCACCATTAAAAGGATGAAAATTTTCCTTTTAGAAAATATATTTTTTATGCTTAAAATTAGATTTATTCTTATATTAAGCCTATCAAACATATTGACTGAATTGAAAAAACATTTCAAAGAATATATAATATATAAATTTCATTAATATCATTCAATAATAGTGATTAATTTAAGATAAAATTCCATTATAGTAAAATATTTGTTTTTATAAAAACACATCCTTTATGTTCAAATGATTTTTTTTATTTCAAATTTATTGGTGACTATTAAATTCATTATATAAAAAATTATAACCTATATTTTCATTATATATATAATTTGTTTCATTTTTCAATTCCAACGATTACGTCACAATAATAATATTATTATTTTTAATCTCAATGTTCTATGTATCGTTTGATATCAAATAAGTTTATTTTTAAAATAAGATATACCATAAAATATTGGAGTATTACATAAATTGTCAAAGTGTTACATTCCTATAACATACGATTCCACTATTAAACATTATTTAGTAAAGTAATGTAGTTTCATATTACTTTATATTTTATGTCCAAGATTAATTGAGGTAACATGAGCGAGATAAAAACACTTAACTCATTTTTTTATGTCAAAAATCCATTCATGTTAAAAATAGTCACATAATCACAAGAACTAATGGTTTAGTTTCTTGGAAGATAATTTTATAAACAACTTATTTTAAAATATTCATTCACCTTTCTCAAAAACTTCACAACTCTAAACTACCTTTGATAAATGTCATATATAATAATCATATAAATAAGACATGGAATATAAACACAACAAATAGTTGTGCCTAGATTCTTAGGAAGGGAAACATAAGAGATAGCCAATGATTATCATAAGTGAGAAATAGCTTAGTATGTGGGTATGATAGAATAATAAAGATCTATAAAGATAACATTATGATAACATTCCTAGATTAAACATGGTATGTATTACATGAGTCCTCATAACATGAGTACATTTCAAAACAACAAAATGTGTCATAAACATAAGTGTAGGTATCACAACATAGTGTATTAGGAAACACAAATTGTTTCCCTATGTGGATCCGGAATCCCTACCTCTTCCACTTGGTGAATCTTGAATCACAATTCATTTCTCATTATCTCAAGAGAAATGAATCTGTACCCAATGAATTTTAGGGCTATATAGGGAACAAAAATTACTTAATAAGAAAGAACACATGTTTCTTCCAGAATATAATAAAAATATTCATTAATTATTCATCACATAATGAACCCTTGTAAAATAGTTTTCTTACATAAATACATCAATAAAAACATTTATAAAACATTTGAATAATTAATGTGAATTTTTGTATATGAATATACCATTTATTTTAATATATATAACATACAATATTGCTGATATAGATAAAAAACATTTTATAATATCTTTAAAAACTATATTTGTATACAATATGGATTAATATATATGTTTTTAATGAATTTTGAGAGAATGTTTATAAAATAAGGGAATAAAAATTTCCATATTAATGAATGAAAATGTGGAAAAACTATTTCCAAAAAATTTATCTCATGAATTTAACGAGTACATACATTGATGAGTAACACATTCCATAAGAATATTCCATTAACATTTTGAAAAAAATAAAAATTATGTTGAAAAAAGAATTGAAGAACAAGTTAAAATACGATTAAAATTTAAAAGAGAGTCAAAATCATTGAAAAAGACCATAATAAATAATATAAATATATATAATAATATTATGAAAATAGAAAAAATAACATGAACATGTAAATTTCCAAGATGCATTTTCATTAATTAGAAATTCTGAAATGAAAATGAGATTGAAGGAAACATTATGACTTTGGTAACCCTTGAACAAAAACACCTTGAAATATATTACTTGGGATGGATTTATAATCCATTTTATTAAAATTAAAAACATTATTACTATTAATATGAGGGTAATATATCCATCACAAAAAGGATAACATGTTTCAGATATGGAATAAGTATAAAAAAATGTAGATTTGGACAAGAATCCCCTTACCTTAATACATGGATTCTATGATAGTGATAGAACATCCTGTATAATTAATATAAATATCATAATTAATTTTTAATAATATTATTAACATCTATATAAATTTATAAACTTCATGTTAATTCATTTATTAATATTATATTAGTTACTTTTAGATTATTGTTTTCCTCACAAGTTATTAGATTTGATTATTTGAACAGTAATTATTTCATATGATGGTGTTGATTCATGGTTATAGTTATTAAAATATAAATAATTGTATTATAATGGATATTATTTTATTATATATATATATATATATTTTGTTTTCCATTCAACAAGGATTTTAGTCATGTTGCATGTATATGTGAGATTTATTGCGATCATGTTTTCATAGTTTTTAGGAATGGAGGTAAATATAATAATAATAAGTTAAATGTTAATATTAAATTTAATTCAAAATATACCAGAAATTTTTTTATCATTAAATATTAATAATACCAATATTAATTTTTCTATATTCACCAATAATATAAATTTATATCTTTGTTCTTATAGGCAATTACACTGACC
The DNA here is from genome assembly GCA_963277665.1 of Viscum album. Taxonomy (NCBI): domain Eukaryota; kingdom Viridiplantae; phylum Streptophyta; class Magnoliopsida; order Santalales; family Viscaceae; genus Viscum; species Viscum album. Next base: position 2,005,479,402 of record OY728163.1, on the reverse strand, counting down.
CAAAAAGAAATATGCCTTACTCGATGGGGGAGTACGGTTAATAAAGTGATGACTTTATAATAATATCATAATTATATAGGAATAATGATATTAGTTTTTTTGAATATTTTGAACCATATTTTAAAAAATAAACAATAAAAAATAATGGACTATAGTTGAACATTAAATATTTCACTCTCATGGAGGTGATAGTCGACATGTAGGAACAGGCGACATATTCATTTTCTAAAGATTGGTAGGAATGTTGGAAATGGTTTATAATTTTATAATATTAATAATTGTATAAATATAATATTGATCCATTAAATATAAATTTTTAACCATCCATGAAAGGGGGTGATGAAATATAAAATACAATGTTCATAGAGGAAATAGTCTATAAGAATTCCTGATGACATTTTTATTTTTATAAGAAAAAGGGAAATAGTAGTAGATGTTTATTCCTTAACCATAATAAAATTTATGTGAATCAATTATATTTATTTAATTATAATATAATGTATATAATAAATCTTATATAGGTGGAATAAATAATAAAATAATTTAAATTGAAATTGAGTAATATGGAATTTTTACTATACTCCTTAAAAAACATCTTTTAAAATTTGATTAATCTATTTAAGGGTTTCCTATTGAGAATAGAAAAGAAATTACAATGCTTCTAGGAATGTTTGGTATGGATTTGGGTAGAGTTTCTGTTGAAAAAAATATATTTTTGTATGCTATGTTAGGTGATAAAAACTCATTTTATAAGTGGAGGTAGATAATTTTTCATAATATATAATGTTACCACCCTGACCACAGTAGCCCAGAGTTGGTGGTTATTTTTTTACAATGGTATAGATACAATAGATCACATCATCAAGGATTAATTAGTTTTATATTATTTAATAAATATATATATACATGGTTCATTTATTTCATTTGAAATTTACCATAGGACATAACAATGTAAAATAAACTGCTTCCTTGACACTTATTCAAACATTTTATCTTCATAACCTATGGAAGGAAAATAAGTAAATGGGTGAGATCTAATTATTATTAAGGGTTAAATAAAAAAATGAATCCATTAAATATAAAGAATAATCAATAAGGAATAATCTATATTCCGAAAAAAATGAAAAATAAATAACATTAAACCAATAAACTCAGAATGGAAAATGAATCCATGGATTCTATAATAGAGTAAATCACATGTATAGTAGTAAATGGATTCAAACTAATGAAAATTATTAATTATTGGAAATCATGAATTTGGATAATGATCCACTTCCTTTAATACCTTTCACAATATTGTTTATGTCTATCAGTAGAAACTAGTCTGGTTCTGATTGGAAACAACGTGAAGGGTTTGTCACCAACTATTTTATCTTCAATGACCTATCTATCCAAGAAATTTCTATATAATTACAATACCCAACTATCACTATATGTCCAAATCATTATTCATATATAGATTTAATTATTGAAAAATATTCCTTATCAAAACATCCAAATTGAGTATATGATATATATTTATCTATATTTCCCCTGTTAAAATAACATTCACTATAAAGATCATTTTTAAAAATTGTTTATAGGTTTGAAAATAATCATATCAGCTATTCATGAAATATGGATATTTCATAGAAAAATATTTTCAAATGAAAAATTATCTCAAAGGGGTAATAGATACACAACATAAAAATGATTGGGTGCGAAATAACAAGTAACTCTCACTAAAATAAAATTGAAACGAAGTCCCTTACCTTATAAATCTGAAAGCATTATGCACTTTTAATAAATTTCATGGATAATGTATTCAGAATAATTAATTACCAAACCTATAAAAATTTCTACAAGTTTTTCATTTATTGTATTTTTATCAATTTCATTTAAGGCAAATTTGATGCAATATAAGTTTCACTTTCCTTATTTGGAGTATACATTTCCTTGGTTTTCATGATCTGTTTGCTTGTATATAAGAATGTGAGTTCCTATAAAATTGAAATGATTATATAAAATTGAAATAATATGTCACTAATGAACTTACATAAGTTAATTTTTTTATTTATCATTTGGTTATATGTTATGAGGATGATTCAGTAGATAAAATATCAATTAAAATTAATTAATTAATTTTGAAATCTTTTACGATCATCATGATCTTATATGATTCTATTTAATATAATTTCTATATATTAGTTAAAAAACATTGTATAAATTATAATATGTATAAAAAAATATGATTTAACCATACTTTTTTTATTAATATCCTTTAAAAAATAAGTGGAAAATTAAAAGCATCGTCCAAGATGGTGGTAAATTGACACATCGTGAATGATGTTTTAATTTTTAGAATAAAAGGAAGATAAAATGGGTTTGATGAAGGATATTCCATTAACATAATAAAATTACACTACATATATAATATAATAGAGTTATCATGTATGATTTTAAAGATGAGGTAAAAAATGATAAGAAAATAACTGAAATTAAAAGAGAATGAAAGAGGATTTTACCTCCTGGACTTCGTAAACTTTAAAAACTCTTTATAACACTTGGGATTTATCTTTTGGTGAAACCAGAAATAACAAGACATGGGGAATGGATTTGGGAGATGATTTTTGAAGAATATAATCAAGATATATGTCATAAAATGTGTGGAGGGTGGTATTTATAATGAAGGTGAGGGGTGTTTTAATTATTATTTTATTCATTTGTTTTTTATTTGGGATCAAGACTATAAAAATTGATGATTAATGTGCAAAAATATAGTTAATAGTACATGTGAGTTTGAACTAATTGAGCTTAAATCATTCATATATCAGTGATGACTCAATAATTCGTGTATTTTTTAAATACTGTACATTAATGTATTTCACTATTTACTAAATACTCAATTATTTTCCAAAAATACCAAAAATAAAACCTATATATTTTTATATTTATACTTCAAAAAATAGACTCTATTTTTAAATAATTTTCTAAAAAATTGAAATTTAATTTCTTATTAAAATCATAAATTATTCAAAAAAATAAAAAAATTAAAATGATAGTTGATTTGATGACAATTTGAAAAAATAATTAAGGTCTCAAAAAATTATCGTATAGTCATCAGACAATAAAATATTAGGTTTTGAATCTATTTTATGAAAAACAAGATTTAAATAATTAAATTTACTAAAAATTATAAATAATCATTTATTTTTCAACAAAATACAATCAATTAATTGATCATTTAAAAAAAATGTAATTATTATATGATTTTTGGGACCATAAATCTTCACGAAAAAAGGAAGGCAATTCCATTAATTTTTAAAATGTTATAAAGGAAACCAAAAAAGTGTATTAAAGAAAAATATTCATAGTGGATGTGACCGTGATGCACAAATCCTCTTGTGGATCGCCGTTTAGTATAGCGATCCACTATATAGTGAAGCACCTGTGAACAAAATAGTTCATGGGATGGAGATGGTGGTTCTGAATCCCAAAAAATAAGTTATTTGTAAGAAGAATGATGTGACTTATTCTCCCAAAAATAAATATCCCCATATGAACTAAAATAGTTCACAGGATTATGTAGTGATTTAATCCTCCACAAAAATATATTCCCTACAAACTAAGTAGTTCTCTGGACAAGGAGGTACCATCGGCTCCCTGAAAAACAATTGTGGGACCAAGGATGTGATATCTACCCCCAAAAATGGTAACCCCTTTCATGAATGACATCACAACTAACTAAGTCATTAGGGTTGGGTATCATCATGGGTTCCTGCAAAACAAGGCTTGCAGCCCACCACCAATGATCATCCTTGCCGATATATAGTCCATCCACTCTTCTATAAATAGATTTTGAAGGATACCTAAAATATGGAGGCACTCAAACATAAAAACTAAAGAGAGATGAAAAGAGGCACCACAAAATTCAGATCCCTTCAAAGATTCCCTGCATGTAAAACCTATTGTATATCATTAAGGAATTAATAATAAGTCCTCTGGAGGTCTACAAACAAAAAGTAACCTTCCAGACACAATCATGTGAGTCTAAAATAATGAACCCTTTGTAAATCGAAATCCAGTATAACAAAAACATTATATGGGTGAAACCTTACCTTTCATAACAAAATGTAAAACGGGAGGAACATGGACCCTTATAAAAAATTATACAAGGGCATAACCTAGACTCGTGAAACAAAACGATGCGTGGTCCAAAACTAGTTCATCATAGAATAATGCTACATGGATGACCCCATTTCCAGCATAACAACATTAAACATGGAGGGAACCACATCCCTCATATGATGATGTTATTCAAGATAAGGCATCTTGGTGTTTTCTACTCTCCATCACCCACCATTATCTTTCATCGAACCATTAATCTCCATATTGTCCCTCCATGAACCAATCTAAAATAAATAGTATAATGCCCCTTGTAATTCAAACAGAAACATATGATTATGTCATCAGGAACAACAATGTGTTCTTTCTATTTTACATATCCATGGTATGCAGAGTTGTGTGAGTAAGCTCTATAGTAATGAGGCTCCTGGAATATATCCATGTTATCATTCCCTTGCAATCTAGGGTTCTGAACATGGTGAACTCACATAAACCTCCTTGTATTAGGGAATTAAAGGAACCATTGTCATTTCCCATTGATGAGGGACCATTTGGAACATCCCACTTGTTTCCGAAGCTAGTTTTGTGGCACACATCCTGAGGTAATCCACTGGCCTTTCTTTTTGGAGGTGGTACTTTTCTTCCTCTTCATTTATACCTGAGAAGTATCTAGAGAAATAAATGAATGTTACTATCATGGATATAAAAACAAGAGAGTAATTAAGTGCACTCAAATCCCCCCTCTCCCTTTATGCTTCAGCACCATCTATCAGCTGATAGGGTGAAATCGTGCGATTCAAAAATATAACAATTCCTCTTATTTCTAACACCATGCATGAATCATATGGTATTATAGGTGAGTGGAGATTATGAAATCATCATGATCCCAATCTAAATTGGAAGCTTCCAGGTGTAAGCCCTAATTATATGGCCCTTCCACCCATTATAAGTATAAAAACATTACTTCAACCTTCAAAGGGTCATATCCCAATAAAAAAACACCAAATGGGCGTCCCATACAGTATAATCTATATCCGTGTCCATCCAAATGGAAATCATCATTCTGTAAGCCCCTAATCTTTCCCCAATCAAGTGGTCCTCCACTAAGGTATAAATTTCCATCCAACTGAACTAAATAGGATTTGATTCCCATTTAATCAAGATGTGTAGTAATCCTATATTAGGTCCAAAATCATCACCCCAATCCACCTTAATGGTCTCCAGGAAATATCTATGGTAGGTTCATATTAACCTAGGAGACTACATCTATTCTAGGCCCCTCAGGGAACATCATCATATGTCCCACAACATCTTTGACCAGGTATCTTCCAACATTAAATCATTGATGCATGATGATAAAATGCATGGTATGTTCATCATCATATGACCTTAAAAGGTGATGTTTCCATTTAAACGGCACTGAACTACATGGGTTCTAATTCCCCAGACAAGGATACATAATAATACCATTTCATGGGTTCAATCCCAACATCAAAATAGCTCTCGTCCCCTGGGATGACAATAAAATACTTAGATCCCCATCACACAGATTAAAACCACCATCATCCCAGCAAATGGAAAAATTGTCCATGATCTATCCACAAAAGTGTAACATTGATTAAGAACCTCATATATATATTGATCACTCCATTGATGGAGAACCACTGATATGTACAGATGATTCAAAACTCTTGCATATTCATAATGCATCATTTCCTCAGGTTAATCCGTAATATACACAATTGGTAATGAACCACGTGTTCATGAACATATATTAAATTATTAAGAGAGTCCTGGAATAGGAAACTGTTCCACCAAATATAGTGTGTTGATCAATACTTCCCATACTCTCCGCCAATGCGAGTTATCAAGTCTCATTGTCCATCATACACAATCTTCTCCTACCTTTGGAATGTAGGTCCATGAATCATGGATGTTAGAGATATTGGGTGTTTTTGTCTCCATGATCAAAACTCATTGGAGGCCATTGAATGACTTTGTATCTGTTTTTAGGCCTTGAACTCAATTTAACCCCTTTCAAGGAATTGTTCCTAACAAGTCGAAAAATCCCATATTTGAGAGATAAAATTGTGAACCCATCATGAATCATTCAAAAAAGAGGTGGTATTACCCCCCTTCAATAACCATTTACATCCAAAATGGAATTGTGTCAAATGATACCATAAATTATACATGTGGTAATGAGTTGATACTTTGTTGAGGGTTTTTTTCTATATCTGAAACATATATGGTCGGAACACTTCATATCTTCCATTAATCCTATGGAATCTCACAAGTTCACTCCTACTCATGCATTAGAAATTACATAGGTGGACAGTTCCTCTATGAGACAAAGGACTCTACCGCGCAACTTGCATCTTCAACACTGGGTCTCAAATGCACTATTTAAATAGAACGACCAAAATGGCACTCTCCCCACCTTGGATGATGCTAAGAAATACCACAATACATTAATCCCCTATATCCTTCCACCCAATGATGGTCGGTGGTCTGAGAAAGGTACATCCAATAGCTGAATCCAACATATTAGGAGCCTATCAGCGATGAAAAATAATGAATGTGTCTATTATCTTAGGGAGTCAGATGAAGTCATCACCAATTAATTAATCCCGAATGTATACTGGTCTCACCCAATGGCCCTAGCCATAAATCATCATGACCAATCTTCTGTGTCGCATTATAATCATCTTAAAGATGATACTTCCCTATGGGGTCTTACAGAGGTCAAGAAGGCCTATGTCCCTAAGGATTCCCATAGAGGGCGATGATCGTATAATTAGGACATGTCTATTTCCTCCATTCTTGTTAATGAAGTCCACCAAGAAAATATGGTGTTAATCCATAAGAAGATGTATATTATTTACCACCCTCATGTGGACCGTGAATCAAATGTGATGGAAAGTTATAGGAAGAGGTGTATCCATACCATGAAACATGAATACCACTATGTAAATATAGTGGAACACGATTAGACACAATCCCTACTCTCAAATATGAATCCTACTAATCAAATGTAGTGAAACAATACATGTACAGTCAAATTCAGGAAGATGGATATAAATCCCTTCATCCAAATAGGGAAGAAAATGATACTAGCTCACAAATATAAATCCCACCACTAAAATAATGTTGAAATAAAACAAACGATATAGCGTATCCCATCTATAAATTTGGGGCATACACATTCTTCTTCCCCCGTATAGGATAACTGTTATTACCCACTGGAATGAGATGGAGGACTGAATGAAACACACATTCCTATGATAGCATTGGAATGGGCATATATATTCCTTCTATACAAAGATGTATCTCAACACATCTAGACAATGATGGATTATGAGACCTCAATTCCCTATAGTATCCTATAGATTTTTGAAGACATAACCATGTCCATGGAAATATCATGGAGTCGAGCCAATAGTCCCTCATCCTCATATGGGGTGACTCATCCAGAAATGAGGTGGTTTATCTAGAGTATACATGAATCCCTAAACTCATACAGGATATTCATAGGTAATATCCCATGATAAATAAACCACAAGTTCGAGAACAAATGAACATTCCAACTGGGGGACATAGGTCAACTTCAGTGGACACTCCATATTAGACATATATCCCTACCAAAAAAATATATCTCTCCAAAATATCCCAGATGGGCCATGGGATCCACTAGAATGGACACCCATATATGAAGGTTTTCACATACAGTACGCAGCACCAGTCACCCACAAGGGAGTTCCCAAAAATAAATTGCACCAAAGTAAATTGGAAAATGAAGAGAAGATATATTACCTCAATCTTCGGAAAGATATATTTTATGGTTCCATTAAACACCTATCAATGGTGGCTCAATATTCTTTCTAATCCATCAATAAATTACAGAATATGTAGTAGTAGAAGTGAAGGTCATTCCCAATACATTATTACCTGTAGCTCTGAAGGTCCTCCCTGAAGCACATACCATAAAGGATTAGTTTGTGGACAAGAAATGATTGATTAAGGAATTATATCTACTATTAAGAATCCTATTATCCATCCACATTACCAAATGATAGAGTAAAAATAATTTCCCCTCCTTGTTATCATACTCCCTAAAGGACCTACTCAAGTTATATTTCCGGTAGTCAGACAAAAGCTATGATGGTAGTCCTCACCATTGTGGAACCAATTGTGAAGGTCCTACTTACAGTGACTTTATATTTCAGTAAGAAGGTCCTCCCCTTACATTCTTCCACCCTAAATATCCTCCCCAAGGTATATGTTACCGAAATTTTTCTTTGTATTCATACATCAACTTATGATGGTAATCCTCACCATAAGGAACCAACTGAAATGGTCCTCTCCATAGTGACTTATTATTTCAGCAATATGTTTTTCCCCATTATATGGTCTTCCCTTAAGTTCTTCCCATGGTATATGCTACAAAAAATCTTCCAACAGTCATACATAAATCTATAAAGGTATTCCTCACCATGGTAGTGTTCTCTATAAAGTTCCTCCATACAATCAAGTTCAATATTAGAAGAATTGTTCTCCCCTTGACAATTGAAATAAAAGAAATACCTTATATGTTTATTCACTTGGAGGGATGGGGTAAAACATGATTGGCACCATATCAAGAACATGTGACATCATTTCTCAAATAGGAGATAAAAATGTGAAATAATCATCTTCAAAGACACTCCCAGACCATTCACATTTCAAAGAGACCCCACCTAAACCTTCTACGTGTTACAAAAATCATTAATAATCATTTAGGTTAGTAAGAACAAGTAGATGTGTATGTAGCGGAATAACAAAAGGATATGTTTCTTATGATAAGACAACTATCCAATGATGACATACCAGTCATTTTTTGTACTATAACCACTTCTTAGATCAGTATACAAATGGATTTGTTAGAAAAATTCATACGTAACATTTATCTATATATTTGGAAACTATATTCCACCTGAAATAAAAATTATTTCCTTACAATGGTTACACTAACGAAGTAAAAATATTGGGATAGATTCATTATCAAATTGACTTGGAAGAATTTATTTATACATGGTATAAACAATTCAAGATTTAGTAGAAATACCTCTAACTAACCAGCCTCAATTCACTGCATATGGTGTGTCATCTTATCAGTGATTCCCTACCACGTGTTCATATTTGAGGATGGGGAGAACATGGATATTTTCATTTTACCTCATGCCCCATTTAGTAGAACCCATTAAATATAAAATACTATAATTTCATTATCCCAAGGATAAAATTATATAAAATACCTACTCAGGAAATATGATATTCTCAATAAGAATTTAGGTTGATTAAATTTCAAAATCTTTTGACCTAAATAGATAAAAAATTGAAAAACTCATGAACCAAGTAAATGAGAACATTCAACAGGCTTCTCTCTTAAGGGAAGATAATCAACAAGAACTCTTAATATCCTTAGCAATAAATAGTTCATGTTTATATCTAGTACCATATTCTATTCAAGCTCAAATGTGAATACACAAGATCATGAATGTGGATATAGTAGCAACAACCACTACAGTGTGGGATCAGCCCGAGTTCATAGGGATGGGGGAATTTTTATCAAAAAATACCCCCATCAGACAAAAATATTTGATCCAAATCAAAATAAAAAAGTGAATGGTAGAAACCCCACCATACTGGGTTGGGTTCATTTTTACCTAAACCACATTCCCAACAATGATCAATATTGTATCGTTTTGAAAAGATGTTAAGTATAGAGTTATCTTGTTCCTTCCCATATTGTGACTCATTTCCCAAAAAGGGAGGGGCATGAAAAGGTCATATGGGGGCTCCCTCTGAGTAACTCTTAACCAGGAATCTTAGAGGGTATTGTTGAATAAAATGAAGATATCTGTAGCCATCATACCATTTTGTAGCTAGTGCACTATCTATAATGTGTTCTGAATATGTAAATTCCATGGTCATTATTCCTATATACCATAATGAAAATGATTACAATAAAGAAGAGAAATGAGTGGTTTGATTCATCAGTAATCTAAAATATTCAGATCATTGTTGTTTTCTTACACAAAATTGGATAATTTTCTCGAATTTGGGTGTTCATCCAATCAATCCTCTACCACCTCTTCAAATAATCCCTAAAAGATAGTGGAAGAAAAGAATGTTCACGTATGACCTGTCTCCTCTTCTCGATGAGAACAAAACAATTTTTCTTGACGAAATATTTTCTCAGCATGAAGGATAAATGAAAAGGTTGAGGCATATCAATGCTAAATTACTCTATTTTGGAATTACTGTTGAATATCATCTTTAGGAATAGATTCAACGTACACTTCTAGTAGTTGTGCCTCAACCACAAGGGATTATCACAGTAAATGATCAAAGCATGGGACATCTACCCAACAAAGTTCAAGGACCATTACTCTACATTGACAAAATCATGGGTTGGTATTATGATTTCTACCAATTAAGGAGACAACCATAATAGGTTTAGTATAATCCTCAAAAATGTCCTCAGTTAGATATTTTCCTCTTGTATAGGAAGAACTTGCCCGTCAAATCCCACCCCCACTATGCCTATCCATGCTCAAGTTCAACAGAGTACACATCAAGGGAACATCAATACCATTTTATCATTAGTAGCTGAATTGGAATCCATGGAGGATAGGCATGCACCAGTACAAACCAAATGGAAATCTTACCCTGATTGGGTGAGTGAAACCCCACTACTTAAATTTTTTGGGAGCTCGATGATTCCAATATTCAATGAATTTCGTGATCCAGAACAACATTTAATAAACTATTCTTATTATTGTGATCCCATGATGAGAACCCCAGAGCAAAAATAATCGGCAAAACTCAGATTCATCGTATGATCCTTAAAAGGTCCAGCCTTCATATTGTATACCAATTTACTTTATTAGTCAATAAAAGGATGGAAGGGTCTCTATTGGATGCTCAATTTCCCATTCATCTCACCAGTAAAAAAGACTATAGTTACCGACCACTCAAATTGAAAATAGTTGTAAAATGATAGGGTGCCAGAAATCATTGAAAGATGGAAAGGGATGACACACTCTTTAAACCAACCACTTCCCCAAGAGGATATTATTTCATTGTGAATCGATAACCTCTATGACGACCTATAAATGATGCTCATATAGAAAATGTATACAAGTGGGTTTAAGGATTTCTTCACCATTTTCACAATGAATGAAAGACTTTATACAGTAGACTGGGGTCAAGTTCCATGTATCCCCACTAGCCGAAGGAAAGAGAGTGAGAAATGAAAAACCAACCTCTAAAATTATTAATACATCCCCTAAACCATCTCTAGATATGAGGCTTAAACCATATCATGTAGTTCCCCATATACATCAATAGCAACCCCCAACTTGATAGAATGAGTGGTGGGGAACCAGGGGAAATCAATTCAAGGAAAAGAGGAATAAATTTTTCTCATTCTAAGATGATCAAGTATGTAGATATTTTGTAGTCTATATGAACTATAATTTACATCAGCTATCAGAGATAAAAAGGGCCGATGAGGTGGGTCTAGATGACTGACCAGATTATTGTCCCTTTATCTTGATAATGAGGCACACTATCAGGAAATTATTTGTCTAAAATGAACTTCTATAGAAAATGATAGATTCAGGATATGTAAAAATGGGATCTCCACCATCACAAGTGGCATATGGTTCCACTATTTCCCCTTATTAAAGAGGTGAGTGGAAAGATGTTGTTATCAAGAGAGAACAAAAGGTAAATATTTTGATAACTCAGAATGGAGTCAACAAAAATCATGGTATTATTTGTGCATAGTTGAAACAACCAACTATTCCATTAACTGATGCACCTGTAATGTAGTCGACGTCCTTAGCCCCAAAAACCTCCAAAATTTGATCGTATAGAAAGTAGTATAACCAGGAAGGTTGGAGGAATGTGTGGGAAGATGAATTTTTTTCAAGGATAAATTTATCCTTGAACCTATATGATTTTATTCCATCGAATCTAAATGAATAGGTATCACCCTGCTAAATTGAACAACTAGAAGTAGTCGGTTAGGTAAAGTCATCATTAGATGTGTAGTTGATCTTTGACTCCATTATTTCCATTCAATTAGTTAAATCATTCTCTAATTATGTGTACGGATGTGAAACCAAATACCCCACACCAAATCTAGGATCCAATAGAATATATCATAGAATATGAGGATACCAAAGCCAGCACAACCATTGCATAAATAAATTTTTTGGCCTCACTCTTCCCAAACCATCAATGATGCAGAAACTTGTAGAATAGCTCTTCAACAAGTGTTATAGGAATATGAGAATTCCCATGAACCTTCTAGAAATCAATATATTATTATTATTATATAATGTAAATTAGAAAATGAATAAGTGTCTCATCACCCTCAACATTTAAGAAAACCTACCCAACCCAACCCACTGAAAAATGGAACACCTCGAGGACCTTTCTCGAGGGACAATCCATTTTCATATAATATGCAAGACCCTAAGTCACCTGTGAAATAGAATCACCATATTGGGAATCATTTTAATTTAGATATAAGTAAGATATTATGAAATAATTGTTCATGTTAATAACCAAACATTTAATCATATAGGCATAGAGTTTGTCAAAAGACCCTAAAAAATAACCCATTGAATCTTTTCTAAGACACAATGATTATGAAGATGAAGTAGCCACCACTGAGGTCTATTCGAAAGAGTCAAACTCCGAAGAATTACAATTGATTAATTCCATTAAAAATTAATATAAATATGTCAGTCTATATGATACATCATATGCTTTTTTGTGTTCGGTAGAATAAATGTTGTCGATGTTTGGATATTTTTCCTTGATAATGGCTCTGGAGTTAATCTATTTCTAGTTTGAACACTTCATCATATAGGCTGAGATGAAAATAATACACCACCTTCCTCCATAACATTGGAAGGATATCAGAAAATTTAGTGGAATCCATTGGGTTAAATCAAGCTCCAGGCCCAGTTTGGAGACCATATAACTGACACAAAATTTTTAGCAGTTAAAAAAAACACAGTTTTAATATCCTGATAGTAAGGCCCCCGTTTCACTAAAATGAATATAATCTTTCTCAAACCATAAATGAATCAAATATTGATTAAATAGATTGTTTGAGACCTTATGCACCAATTAGCCCTCATCCAAATCAGATGAGTCACATTACATCATCGTAGGATTGTATATTAGGAAATGGAAACTACCCTTGGTTGATGGTGTTGAATATGTTTCCACCCTGAATGGATTGGAAGTAATTTTATCTGACCCATTAAGATATCTCAGTGAAGAATATATACTATCAACCAGTTAAATTGATCACATGCATGCACATTCAAATGTGTGTTCAGCTGACCTCATGATTTTAGTCATGGACAGTAAGTCAAATACTGCTAAAAAAATATGCTAACCCTTAAGATATTGTTAAAATCAGAAATATAAGTACATTAATCTCATATATAGTGCTCCATAAATACCTTTCCTCACCAAATATTTCATAAGATGATGTCTCACCTGTTAAGGTAAATGTAGATACTCCTCCATCCCTCGCTCCAACCTCCCCAGATTCTCAAGGGAATCACCTACTGCAAACAAGGTCATGACAAGTCGCTTCATCTTCCAAATAACAAGATATAAACTCTTCTATCAACACTAGAGAACTCATCCTAATATTTTTTTTCTTTATCATAATGATAGTAATAAGATGAAGAATAATAATAAGAGTAGGATGACCATAAGGATGATCCACTGTCATTTGATGAGAGAATCTCTACCACCATTGATGAACTCATAGAAATAAATATAGGTACATAATATGACCCATGTCCCACATTGATTATTAATGTTATTTATTCTAAAGATAAAAAGGTATATACCACCTTCCTGAGGTAATATAGAGTTGTATTTTCATAGAACTACATAAAAATTCTATGCCTTGATCCCTAAGTGGAAGCCCACCATATGGGTAGGCCAGATAATCATCAGGGCTATAAATAAGCAGCCAGAAGGATGCACCTGACACATGATACCATGATAGAGGCTGAAGATAACAATATCATCCGAGAAAACTTCATTCAAAAAGTCCAATACACCAAATTTTTGGCCAATATAGTCTCTATCAAAAACAAGAATTGACAAATAATAGTCTACATTGACTTTAGATATCTCAACCGATACTACCTAAAGGATGATTTCCTAATCCCAATCATAAGACAAATGATTGATAAAACCACTGGATATCACGATATCTCCATCATGGATGGTTATTTGAGATAAATCCAAATCTAAATGTCTTAATATGATAAAGACGCCACCGCCTTCAATGTCCCCAATGTATTATTTTGAAATCAAATAATTCCATTTGTCCATAAAAATGTAGGAACCACATATCAACACACCATGAAGAGAAACATTAATCCCTTACTATAAATTTTTTTCAAATTCAATGTTGATGACCCGATGGTTAAGTTGCGATAATGATTTGACAACCTGCCTGATCTTGAAACCCTCTTCAAAAAATTACGGAAACACAACTGGGAAATGAAAACCATAAAATGCACATTTGGTGTCACCTTAGGGTGTTTTTGTGTATTTTTCATACACCATTTTGGAATCGAAGACAACCCTATGAATATAAATGCTATCCTTGACATGTCACCCCCTCACAATCACACAATGTTTAGTGGTCTTCTAGGACACTAATCCTATATTGGATGCTTCATACCCTTAATTGTTGGAAAATGTTTTCCCTTCCCCAGGATAAAAAAATGTGTTACATATTAGGGACTGTTAATTTTACAATGAATTCGATAGTAATAAGATGTATCTCTTAATTTTTCTAGTAATAATTCCACTGGTCAAAGGAAGAATGCTTCTTGTGTCTGTAACAACCCCCAAGTGATCACTATGAAACATCCTTTTGAAAAAGAATGACATTGGTAGTAAAAATAGTCATTATTATATTAGTCAAAACATGATTGATTTTTAAACTTGTTACTCATATATTGAGAAGAGTTATCTCGTACAATTATTTTCCATCTGGAAATTGTGAAAATACATATAACATCATGATGTCCATTTGGTCTCTCATAGAAACCCACTCAAATACATACTAAACCATCTATTGTTGACTGGGAATATATCATAGTGGGAGCTCATCCTATTATAGTTTGAAAACCAATTTTTGCCTCAAAAATAAATCGAAGTCCAAGCATCAGTAAATATTTTGGCAGAGAACTATTTGGAAAAAATTACTTCACTGGATATCGAGTTACTCAGTGAAGAGGTTTTCTCTATTATATAGAACCCCCATATATGGTATAATCATTTTGATGAAACATCTAGAAGACCTACTTTAAAAATGATGGAATACCACCCGCTCAAAAAAGTGGGGTAGAGATTCGTACTCATATCTCTAGAAAAAGAGGTCATACCATACACTTTGATGTCATAGGGGTGTACACATGATGAGGTAGAATATCATTATATTATTGTAGGGATAGACCAAGAACTTCAATTATAAATAAAAAATTTTATGATAAAAGGTGATTAAAAATACTTATCAAGGAGGTAAATGGTGATTATTTTATCAAAAACAAATAGATAATACCCATATTATACCATGTCTGAGGACTAATGATAAAATTCCCCTTAGATACGACATTGAATACTATCCCATGATCATAGAATACCTCGTATAATGCATTGGAAAATGCATCCACATGTCATGATGGTCTATTTTGAGATGAAATGTTCATCAACATCGTGCACTATTAGAGAGTATCATCATTCATTCAAGACAATAGAAAGTAAATCACTCAGATCATCCCTGTCTATGAGCCTTAACATCCTACCACAATCTAACTGACATCTTTTTCGGACTACTTTTAAAAGGTGTATCTTGCATTAATAGGGTCAAAAGGGAGAAAATCCAAAGATGAGAAATTAACATTGTTTTGTGTGATGACAAAAAAATGTTCCTCAATAAGTAGAGCCTTGAAGAAGTCCTTATCAAGTGCATTGATGGATAACTAACTGCTACAATCATGAAAGAGATTCACACTAGATCTTATGGTGCCAACAAGTCAGGATCCAAACTCTCCCATCAATTTTAATGTCATGGACACTACTGTCCTCTTGTAACATATGATTCTACTACATTCACCAAAATCATCCATTCTTTTCAGGTTCATTCCAATTTCATCCATCAACCCATAGAGTTACGTCACACATCTAACTACTTCTGTCAATTCACCATATGGGGAATGGAATTCATGGGACAATAACTCCCACTAGGGCCAATCAATTCAATTATATTTTCTTAGAAAGTGACTTCTTTTCCCAATGTTTTTAAGTCATACCACTCAAAGTGGTCGGGTTAAAAAACAATGTCATATTTATGAAATAAAACAACATCCCTAGGTTTAGTGTGCCATATACAATACTGATAGACAACATCACCCATTTCTACTCTTTTGAATTGGAGAAAAAATATCTGGATTATGACATCAAGACTAATTATTCAAATCACTACCATATATCTGTTAATGAACATATATAGGACTTCAACAAGACCCTATTTAATATACTTTATAAGATGGTAGATAAAAATAAGTATTCATGGAAAGACGACATACTCTATGATTTGTGGGATTTCTGAACCACAAACCACACTACCACCCAAGAATCCCCATGAATGTTAGTATATATGATAGAGGTAGTCATACCCATCAAAGATAAATTTACCACTCTCCATGTGTCCATCTATGGTCAATTACCCACCGATGACAAGTCCCAAAAATAGCTGGATGAATGGGATAAACTCAATGAAAATATATCACATACCTTTCACAATTTGGAGGTTCACCAAAACTATTTTACATGAGAAATTAACAAAAAGGTCAACCTCTGGTATTCTCTCAAAGGAGAGATAGTGTTGGTTCCCATGACTTTGATGATACATAGAATAAAACCTCTAAATATGGAGCCAAAATGGAAGGGTAATTATTCCATTCATAAGGTCTACTCCAATAGATCATATTCCTTGATCTCCATATATGGAGAGAAAACATAGACTCCCACCAACATGAAGTTCCAGAAGAAATATTTTTTGTACTTATATGTCCTTCATCCTAATCAGATGGTGATAAATTTTACTCCCAATCATTCTAATCACATTATATTAAACTTCATGGTATATCATTCTAGTTTTTTGACATTAAACATTGTAACATTCATCATTTTAATATCATGGTGTAAACTATGAACGTGGTCGAAACTCCATGACCTTAAATCAGAGACTCTATTCAAAGCATCAATACTTAAAATCATATTTAATCCTCTTGAGGAATGAGTATGTGGTGTATGAATTTCGTTTTCATTTTTCATGTTGGTTTGTTATACCACCACATGACACAAATACAATCTTTAATTTCTTACCACTTGTTCAAAACATTATGAAAATTTACTATGAATTCCCATTCTGATGGCATGACATTAAACTACAGGATGAGTCATTTTGGAAAAATGACCTAAAATTGTGTTGCATCAAGGTTCCCAACTCAATCACCTTAAACTAGAAATTAACATACTGACCATATGATGAAACAAAAATGATGATTCTTATTCCAAATCAATGATTCACCACACATGATACAGATCTATATGAGAGAATGGTGAAATTTCTATTGTCCAATGTGAGATCCAGATCTATGGAGGAAGTCCCCTTCTCTAGAACTATGTTGGCATGATTCTTGTTATGAAAATATAAGTAGTGACGCAGAAACCCTATTTCCTAGTCCCATCCATGAAAAACATGAATAATTTCCTCCTAGACAGATGGTTCATACATGCCAATATATTTCCCATACATAACTACATGTGGATTGCTTCCTATCATCAAAGGATATGTAGTAATGCCCAAAATCCACATGTCAGGCCTAGCTACAATTTTCTTGTACATCATGGGACAGTTTTCATACTATCCTTTGGACTTAGGTCCTCCTTTCAGAACATTATTTTGCTTCTTTTCAGTATACAAAATCATCCTTCTCCAATATCCACATTTTATGATGTTAAACTACATGGAACTACATTTTACTTATCCTAGAGGGTATCTAATTCAGAATCTATCATCTACCATTCAATGTTCAGCCACTAAATATGGCTTAATTTCCATTCCATGGGAAACATAGTGATGCCTGGATGTCATGTTTTGGGTCTAAATTTCACTAAAAATATAAAAAAATACCCTCACCTAGTGTTTGTGCCAAACGAATATAGGGAGTTTTGCTATTAAGGACCTTATATGTCTTAATACCTTCCATTGTAGGATACATAGAGACACCTAAATATTATGTCTTGTGGACCGGCCATAAATTTTTCCAACATTATTACCTCTTTTCTTGAGTCTCCATTGGGAGTGTGTGGTGTAGAATGGGGCCTCTTAAGTCCTCATTCATGTCAGGTCATAGTGATTCCACCATAAACCTCCCTTTGAAACCCTTATTATCTAGATGTGATCACAACAAGATGTTAAATTGTTCCACCATCCTTCCTATTCATATGATGATAAACTGTATAACACCATCCATCCTAGTCATACAATGATAAACTATAGGGAAACCATCATCCTCATTGTATGATGTTAAACTACACAAATCCATCATGATTTCCTCCCAAGAGAGGACATCATCTCTAGCATAGGTCATCCACCATGCCATGTTTGAGAACTATATATGTCTCGATTATTATTCACACAAGATATGTAATGATGAAATAATTTACAATCTATGGTACAACCAAGACAAAAAATTAAGAAAAAATGAAATCCTTTTTATGTATGAGTCAGATCTGCATAGGGATCACCTTACTTAAGAACAATGTATGGATGGATTTTTGTAAGATATGTAATGACACCTAGAAATCATGTCCTTTCCCCAAAAATGGGTTAAAATTTATCTAGGAAATATAAAATTTGGGTCCCTCATGAGGAGATCCATCAATAAAATAGAAATATCACCCCCATGTATGAGTCAGATCTATGTTTGGAATTTCCAACTCCATGGACTTTCACGGTATTAATGTTTCTAATGTTCTTAGACATGTCACTTACATTCAACAAAATATATTCCCCATGAAATATAAGATCTTTATAAACTTCCCTGACCATAGATAGTGGATGTATAGTGTCATGGGGACTCGATTTTTTGACTACGCACAAAATTATTTAGTTGGCTCTGTAATGAATATAACAATTATGAATAAAATTCAACTTATTTTAATTAAATGAAATATAGATATATAAACACATTCTCACCTTTTGTTCTATTATATCCAATTTTATTTAAATGACCATTAAGTATCCCTACCATTGATAATATTTCCATTGAACAGTGATCACATTACTAGTATAAAAATAGCATTTTAAAAATTTATTTTGGCACCGACAAATGAAGTGATGGCCTAAACCATTAGGATGATACCCTCTAAATCCCATTTACTAGTTCTTCCAAGAGAGATAGAATTTATTAAATTTTCCCTTGACCAATCCCAATATGATATCCAATGAATTATACATGAGCGAACTGTTTATGAGAGAATTTCAAGCTCACTCAGATCACGGCCAAAACAATGTTCACCGAACAACCCCAAGAAAGACCCACCATCGCACACCTTACCATTATAGAAAATAATAATGAAATAAAGGGATATGTATCAATAAAATAACATTATTATTATGTGAATTATTTTTGTATTGAATAATTGATATACTTTAAAACTATTATTGTTACATTGTAAATGATTTTTAAAACACAAATAGTATGTTTGGTTAATATTCAAATTCAATTATGAAATATATTTTGATGAATTAATAGATTTTTGAATTAAAAAATATTTTAATAAAGAATTATTATTAAATTTATTTTAATAAATATAAATTGTCATATAATTTTAATGAAGTCAAATGTAGTTTTTATTAAGGTTGGAAAATTGTTTTTCCAAAAACCTGTAAATATTGAATAACTGTCGGTTTTTATTTTAATAGTAAAAATTCAAATAATTAAAAAATTATTTAGATAAATTATTATTATTATTGTAATGAGTATTTCAAAGTTATTCAAGGGTGTATTTTTCATAATTTGCATAGACTATCAATTTTTTTGTTAAACTTTTAATACCATATAAATATAAAATGTGTTTTATGACATCATAATTACTCAATTGCGATGTAAAAAAATACTATAAAAGGTATATTCGTAAAAATATATTTTCTATGTTTAAAATAATTTGAATTTAGGTTTTTTTATTTTTTTTCAAAAATCCTTAGTGAATCCTCTGAGACATATTCAATATTTTATGATTTTAAAAATAATTTCCTTGAATGTTTGACTCACCTCCACATAAGAAAGGGAAATGCTTTAATATAATCTTATATTAAACTTATAAAATAAAAAATACAAATCCCATCTTCTAGAAACCATGGGAAAAACCATTGAATGATTTGAGGTTTGGAATTTTTTAGTGTCTAGTGTCCAAAACCATAATGATAATGAATTCCCCAGCATTTCCTATATAAACACACAGAAGATATGATTTATCTTCACCAAATATCTTTCAAAATCTTCCAACCTATTCATATAAATACCTATATTCCTCCCAATGAAACCCCAAAGCTCCCAAGAATCCTCCCCAAACCTTTGGAGTCAAGCATCCATGTAAGGGATCTCTCCCTCTTGTTTTTCTATAATAACCTCTTTTATGTCATGCCTTTTAATTTCAATTTTCTTGATATTGGATATGTTTTTCTATAACACCATACTTTCTATTTTATGTAAACAATATCGGATCTTCCTTTCACTCCCATGGATCCCCATATGATCTTTTAACCCCACCCATTACTAAGCCGAAATTTCATAATGGATTTATCTCTTTACATTTCCATTCAAGAATTTAATTTATATTATGAATCTAAAATTATATTTCACATGTTGGGATAATATATTCCATGACCCCTTAGTGTCCATCCCATGAATAAATGAAAGGACACCACTTTCTCTCTCATCAACCCAATTTATGAATTTTTATCTGACTTCATTATGCTGCCAAAATTGCACCATGATTTTCCATGCCAAAATCATCATGTAGTGAAAGCCATACCATTCCTCTATCAATGGTATTCAACTTTAAACACATATACATATATAATGGTGACTTAAATTTATGAATTTCACATTCCTTGGTCATGTCATAAATGATGATGTTGAATGGATCCATGTAATATGATATGTGTGTCACACATAAGCCTGAGATTGAAATGATTATGAAGGGTGAACCATGATAGCGCCACAATGCATTGGGTAATGTTTACAATCATTATATGTCATTTTGGGATATGGGTTTA
This sequence comes from Viscum album, assembly GCA_963277665.1. NCBI lineage: Eukaryota > Viridiplantae > Streptophyta > Magnoliopsida > Santalales > Viscaceae > Viscum > Viscum album. Next base: position 2,005,457,843 of record OY728163.1, on the reverse strand, counting down.
CCTGATTCATTAATATAAATTTTATACACCATGTTGGGACATGGGTTTACCTGATTGATTTACGTTAATTATGTGGTGATTTAAGTTGTTTAAACAATTCCATGTTATGATAATCTTGCTATATCATGAATTTATGTTCATGTTTCTATTATGATCCATTGATTTGACAATTTAGAAGAATGTATTGTATTATTAAGGTTATTCCTTTTTTACTCCTTTACAAGGCTTTATAGCTCTCAATTATTTTTATGTCCTTGGGTTATCACATGCAATGCTAAGTATAGAGGATTGTTGTAGTCATGTAAAATATGTAATCAATAAAGATGTGTATTTCATGTTTTAAGTTGTTATGTAATGTTTTTAATCCCCAACGACACTATACCTATCAATATTATGAGTTTTATTAAGTGTATGTTTATCTAATAAATCATGTTTTAATATGAAATAAGGATTAGGGTTGTTATAGTTGGTATCAAATGATAGGTTTAGTTATTTTGGGATTAGGATTAGAAAACTCAAGTGAAATACATAGGGATAATAATAAGATTAAGAAAATAATCACTAAATTTTGGTGAGTATAGAGTAAGTGGTTTATCCTAAAAATATATCCTTGTCTTTATATTAACCTTTAGAGGTGGCTCTAGCATAGATGTATCTAGGGGTAAATCCTGAAAACACTCCATTGAGTTATACTCGAACTAGAACTAGTGAATGACGTTGGGAATTTTTGTAATCTTTGTTAGAAACTCCCATGGGATATGCTTTGGTAATTTCATAAGCATAGTATGAACCATTATAAAGGGAACAAAAAATACAATAAGAATATATGTTACGAAGTAGATCGTGGATAACATAGATCGAAACATATAAATTCGTAAGATAATGAGATAAATATAATTTCTATGTTATCACTTTAACATCATCAGATTCCCCATTATGTGTTTAATATTTTAACATTCATAGCCCTAATTTTCTTTTTATTCTATCCAATGGCAGGTAAGAGGATGAATCAGGATAACAACATATACAAAGATCAACGTGATGACTTCTATTATGAGATGATCAACCCAATGGGAGAAGGAATCAAAAACATGGTCATGATACTCTCTTAGATAACCCATGTTTTGATTAAAAGCTTTAATCAAGAGTAATTTCTGACCTCCCTAAGAATGAACAAGTTGAAATTGATAGATTCATTAGACAATGACCTCCAATTTTTAATGGTTTATCTGGTCCATCAATCACCAAACAAAGTATCAACTCCATTGAAAATGTCTTATCCATCATTAAATTCACTAAAAAAGAGAAGGTTATTTTATATACATGTCATATGAAGGGTTAATCTTATCAATGGTGAAAATTAATCAAAAATACGATTCATGAAGAAGAGATCATGGTGATGGAATGGAAAGATTTCCAGAAATTGTTTTTGGATAAATATTTTCCCCAAACCATTCATTTTAAGATGTAAAGATATTTTATTGCACTCAAGTAAAATTCTGATGAATATTTTGGGACAAATGATGAAAAACATCCCTAGACTTTCATGATACACAAACATTTTTGTCTTTTCCCCTGAATGAATTTTTGACTACTTCATTGGTGGGTTAAACATAGCATACGGAAATACCAAGAAATCTATTAATTGGAGATCTATGAGAAAATTTTCTAATATATACTTAATCTCAAAATGTATATTGGTGAATCTCATGGATATCATAGGTATAAGAAGAGGAAATTGGACTTTAATCCTCGAGTTCAAATAAAACAATCCAATGTTTCTAAAAAATTTCAGCACCCCACATTCCAATGGGGTGGAAAAAAGCACCCTACAAATTTCGTGAAGTGGACGAAGAAATGATTTAGCTGCAAGAAAGGACGGATCCTAGCCAACAATTTCTAGAAAGAAAAACCACTACTACAACAGAAGAAAGGAATTCTATGTTTGATCCTCAACGAATTTTTCATTTCTACAACAGTAAAGAACCGGGGAAATTTTCAAACTAGTCCCTAAAGCCAAGGGTTTTTTGAGGCAACAAACATCCTCCTAGGCTGCAAGGGTGAGCTGTTTCCATCACTGCCATCGAAGTGAATCCCGATGACAAAGTTATGATAGGTGGCCTATTTATTCATTCAAGAATAGAGAATATACATTTTGATTATTGTTCTACACATTCATTTATATCTTAAATGTAAACAAGAACAATCTAAATACCACTACAATTCATGGAAGTAGAGATTTTAGTGAAAACAGAAAATAGGGAAATTATAGAATCCCATGCATATGACTCCTCCCCTATCACAATTTTTGTTTTGAAATTCCCACCAAACCTCATCATAATACCTTGGTATAATTTGATGCAATTATTGGCATGGATTGGATTTCCCTATATAGAGCCAACATATATTTCCATGAGAGGGAAATAAAAATCCATATTGTGAATCGACCCCCCGATTATATACAAGTGTAAAGAGGAGGATGAATCTTCTTTAGAACGATCAAATCATGCATTGATATTACTGCCCTATTAGCATGCGTTTCATTCTCATATGATTGAGTTTAATGAAATAAATATCCTACGATACATTATTATTTTGAGGGAATTCATTGAAATGTTTTCCAATGAATTGTCTAATATTCCCCCTAACAGAGATGTTGAAGTCCCAATTGACCATATACTTTGGTCATTTCCAATATACAAGACTTCGTATATAATGGATGTTGTCGAACATGATGATCCAAAGAAACAACTATATTATAATCTATATAATGGGTTTTTATGACCAAGTGCTTCACCATGGGGTGCACCATATCTATTCATCCAGAAGAATGATTGGTCAAGGTACCATTGGATTGATTTTCACGAGATCAAAAAAATGACAATAAAGAACAAATATTGTTTTCCACGAATTGATGAATTGTTCAATTAAATACAAAGAGTATTATAATTCTCTAAGGTGGATATGTGGATGGGATATTACTGTGTTAGGGTGAAGAGGGAGGATATCCCCAAGACATCTTTTCTTATGAGGTATGAGCATTATGAGTTTCTCATGATGATATTATGACTCATTAATTCTTTAGAAATCTTCTTGGACTTGATGAATATAGTCATTATATATTACCTTAAAAAATTTTATAGTCATTATGGATGTCATTCTAATATAATCCAAATCCAAGGAGGATCATGAAGAGAATATGAGCACTGTTCTAGGGACCTTATGAAAGGAGAAGCTCTATGAAACGTACAACAAGTGTGGGTTCTAGTTGAAAGAAGTCTCATTCATGGGGAATATCAGCACAATAAATGTGATATCTATGGATCCTTCAAAAAAAAGAAATTGATGAATTACTGAGGCTAATATATATGATAGATATCTGTAGCTTCATTTGGTTATCTAGATATTATCACTGATTTGTGAAAAATTTCTCACGATTGTCAAGCCTTCTTACCCATCTAACTCAGAAGGTGGTCATTTTTATTGGAATTATGAATGTGATGAAATAATTGTGGTGTTGAAGAAAAGTGTTGTCACTACCCCTATACTCACACTACCCATAAGTGGGGAGCTTTTTATAATCTTCAATGATTTTTTGAATAAGGGAATAGGTTGTGTGTTGATGCAGAATAACAAAGTCAGTGCCTATGCCTCAAGCTAGTTGGAAATTCAAGAGAAAAACTATCCAACACATGATTTGGAGTTGGAATCTATGATTATTGCCTTGAAAATATAGTTCCATTATATCTTTTTAGATAAGTGTAAAATATATACAAATCCCAAAATTATCAAATATTTATTCAAATATAAAGAGATGAATATTCTCCAATTAAGATGGTTAGATCTAATGAAAGGTTATGATTTCTCAATATATTACCACCCTGGGAAAGCGAACAAGGCCTTAGATTCGCTAAGGAGAAAGGGCCAAATAATTCAATCATTGATGATAATTGAAAAGGATTAGATCTAGTGATATTTGATGAATATCCATATGGGAATCAAAAATAATGGAACACCATCAATAATTTCAGAAATTATTTCTCAACCATATCTTTTGGAAAGGTTAATGGATGCTCAAATATATGATGTGGGAATTCAAAATAAAGTGTAAAATATCAAAAAAGGGAAATCCTCTTCATTCAATGTTAATGAAAAAGAAATTGTGAGATTTGGGTCAAGTCTACGTGTTCCATAAAATCTAGAGTTAAAGAAATAACATATAGACGATTCAAAAAGTTTGACATTCACCATTCACCCTAGAAACACAATGATGTATCAAGATATCTTAGATCACTATTGGTGGGATAAAATTATAAAGGAGACATTTTAATATAGATAAAAGTTCTTGGTATGACAGCAAGTGAAGTTTGAATGGAATAAGTCTAAGGGGATGATGTATCCATTACCTATACCAATATTGATAAGGGAAAACATCACTGTGGAATTTTTCATCAGGCATCCAAAGACATGCAAGGGAAGAAAAACTATCTGGGATGATGTGGATTGTCTTACAAAGTCATCACACTTAATTATGATTTAAGAGGATTTCTCACTAGATCAACTGGCATGGATATAATTCAATGAATTGGTCAGTCTGTATGGAGTACCACTATCTATTGCTTCTGATCAAGATCCTAGATTAACCTCTATGTTTTGGAAAAGTCTCTTTCATGCAGTAAACATTGAGCTGAATTTTAATATGACTTATCACCATAAAATTGATGGCCAGTCTGAGCAGACTAACCAAACAATTGAGGAAATGTTTAGAGCTTTATCAATGTACTTCAAAGGTATATGGGACCAACATCTTACTTTGGTGGATTTATCTTACAAAAATAGTTTCTATTTGAGTATCCAAATGCCCCTTATGACGACCTTTATGGGATGAGGTGCGGAACACTATAATTTTGTGTTAATGTTGGGGAAAAAACTTCTTGGTCTGAAAATGGTCGAAGAAATAATGGATAAGGTTAAGACAACCCTTCACCACATCAATGCTACCCAGATTCAACAAATGAGTTATGTTGACAATCATTTATAAGATATAGATTATGATACTGGAGACATGATGTTCCTCTGTATATATCAGTGGGAGAGAGTTATGAGATTTGGGAAGATGGGGAATATTAGTCCAAGGTACATCTCCCCTTTTGATATCCTTGATCGCATCGGGGCAGTGGCCTATCTAATAACACTCCCACCAAACCTGCCTCAGGTACATTATGTATTCCATGTATCAAACTCGAGAAATTACATACATGAACCATCACATTTATTCAATCAAGATGTGGTACTATTGGAGAAAAACCTCTCCTATGATAAGAATCTAATGAAGATCTTTGATTGTAGAGAACAAATTCAATGAAATAACACAATTCACCTCATCAAAGTATTGTGGAGAAACCACATGTTTGGAGAAGGGATGTGGTAATAGAAGGAAGTGATGATTTAGAGTTAAAAGTATCTTTTTTTATTGGAGAAGTAAATTTCAAGGGAAAATATCTTAAGGGGGTAAGTTTTAAATGACCCAAAAATTTATGAATACAATTCCAATTCTTTTAATTAAATGTCCTGTGGATATAGAAAACACATGCACTCTTTGACTGTTATTATATCAAATTGGTCTTAGATGAACATAATGTATCCTTACCTTTGATAATACAGTTGTTTAACAGTGATCACATGACTAATAAAAATATTGGTTTTTAACAAATCCTTTTGGAACAGAAAAAGGATGTGATAACTTCAACCAATAGGATCTTACCCAATGAAGACTATTTATTGGAGGTTATAAGGGAGTTATAATTTCTTGGATTTTCCATATACAAATCAAATAACATGATCCAACAAATTAATCATGATAGAAATAGGTTACAGGAGAAGTTCAAGCTCATTGAGATCATGGCCCAAACCATGTTCACCGAATGACCCTAGGAAAGCCTAAGCATCCCAAAACATACACATATGGTGTATTCTTGTGTAATAGAGAGATATTTAACAAGAACCTTTTATTATGATTATTTACATCAATTTTTAATAGAATATTGAATACAATTTTATTCTATTATTTTTTACTTTGTAAATGATTTTTAATGCACAAATATTATTTTTAGTTAATTTTCAAATTCAATTAAGATTATATTTTGTTGAATTAATGGATTTTTTAATAAATTAATATTTTAATATGATATTATTATTAAATTACACTTATTAAATACAAATTATCATATAATTCTTATGAAGTCAAATGATGTTTTTATTATGGTTTGAAAACTGTATTTTTTAAAAACCCGTCAATTTTCAATAAATGTTGGTTTTTTGTATTAAAATAAAAATTCACATATTTAGAAATTTAATTATTTGAATTGGAAATTATTTTTGGAATAAGGATTTTAAAATTTTCCAATGTTAATTTTTTCATAATTTTATGAGACTATGAATTTTTTTGGACAAAAATTAAATACCGTATAAATATATAATATATTTTATGACATCATAATTAGACAATTGTGAAGTAAGGAAATAAAATAAAACTTATATTTGGCCAAATATATGTTTTAAACTAAAATTAATGTTACTTTATATTTGTTTGATTAATTTAATAAAACCTTACTAAATCCTCTAAGACATATACAATATTTTAATATTTTAAATTAATTTACTTGAAATTATGAATCACTTTCATATATGAAAGGGAAATATATTAAAATATTCGGCCCATAAACATATAAAATAATGTATACCACTATTTGTTTCTAGAAAAAATGGAAAAAAAATCATGGGAAGGTTTGTGATTTTGAATATTTTAGTCTACAGATTCCAAAACCAAAATAATATGTAATTCCCTGACCTTTCCTATATAAACCCACCCAAGATCCCATTTCACTTCACTCGTGCTCTTTTAATATCAACTACACTCTGACCATTACTCCCTTGAGTCCTCCAATGGCCACCCCAAGCTCCCAAGAATCCTCACCGAACCCTTTGGAGTCACACATCCAAGTAAAGTATCTCCCTCTCTCCTTTTTCTTCAAGCACCTCCATTGTTTCATGCCATTTAATTATCAATTATTAGATTTTAGATATGATATTCTATACCTAATTACTATAAATTTGTTTTATACAATATTATATCTTATTTTCAATCCCATTAGTCCAACCTATGATCTTTTAATTCCACTGATTACTATGCTGAAATTATATAAGGTATTTCTTTCTTCTCATTTCTATTCAAGAATTCCTTTTATATTATGCATCTAAAATTCCATTTCACACATTTGGATATTATTTTCCATGATTCTATAACTTTAACCCCATGTATAAATTATGAGAGACCCCTTTCTCTATCATCAACCCAATTTATGAATTTCCATATAACATCGTTATGCTGCTAAAATTGCACTGTGATTTTCCATGCAAAAAACATCAGGTAGTGAATACCATACCCATTACACTATCAAGGGTATTCACCATTATGAACATATAAATACTGAATAGTGACTTACATATATGAATTACACATTCCTTGATCGGGGAATAAATTATGATGTTGAATTAATCCATGTTGTACGATCTATGTGGAACACTTAAGCATGAGATTGAATTGATTATGAAGGGTGCACCATGATAGCTCTCTAATGCATTGGTTAATGTTTAGTATCATGATACATCATGTTGGGATTATGGTTTACCAGATTTCTTAATAGGACATTTTTCCACCATTTTGGTACATGGGTTTACCTGATTCATTTTTGTTAATGATGTAGTAATTTAAGTTGTTTCCACATTTCCATGTTATGATAGTCATTATAAATCTTGAATTTTTTTTCATGTTTCTCTTATGATCCATTGATTTTATTATTCCATAACATGTATTATATTATTCAGTTTATTCCTTTTTTTCACCATTACTTGGATTTATAGCACTCATTTTTCTTATGTATGTCCTCAGGTTATCCCACGAAAAGTTATGTATGAAGGAATATTATGGCCATGTAAAAGAAGTTTTCAATAAAGATGTGTATTTAATCATTTAAGTTGTTATTTAAAATTCTTAATCCCCAAAGACACTTGACCTATCAATCTTCTAAGTTTTATTAAGTACAATTTTATGTTATAAATCTTGTTTAAATATGAAATAAAGAGCAGTGTTGTTATAAGATCTACATAAGATCCCACAAAAGGCCTTTTAGCCAAAGGAAAATGTGACCCTAGGAGAGGATTTTTATACCTATGTACGCCCCAGTAGTTTCTTATGGACCATATCATTTCCCTTGATCATAGAATCCTAGAAACTGTGGTTTACACTCCCCCCACCTCTCACGTCCGGGGCATGTCAGAACATCCCATCTTTATCAGCCTCAAGTTTCTCTTGGTTTCTTTGACAAGTGGTTCTAGCCATATGACTTGAAACGTCTAGAGCCCATGTCTTAATCGCATAAGACTAAAACTACATATTATCAGCCGCTATATGTGGATTTATTAATTTCATAAAAGGTTAAGGATTAACACCCGGACATTATATATCAGTTCTATCTATGAGGCAAAACGTCCCCTCTTTTTCTATGTATTGGTCAGACCAGTATGAGATGTTTCTAGAATCAATAAAGAATGATTCCATCATTGTTCATATACATGAAATAAATATTCATAAGATATTATAATAGAACACTCTCCACATTAGTGATGACGTATTCAAAAATAAATTCCCCACTCTTATGTATAAACTAGATCTTCAAAGGAGGGTTTATTATGACTGTCATTGTATTCCTGATATCATCTCCAAATGGAAATTTAACTATTTCCATATAAGGGTTTGGTTTTAATTTTGGGAAACCATCCATGAACTATGTATTCCATGATTCCTACCATTTCATGAGATGTAGTGATGCTCTAATCTCTAGTTTTGGGCGCACCCATATTTTCCATGTCCCTTCTCATCAGGTGATCAATGTCCTTACTGCAATACGTTAAACACCATGACTAATGTTTTTTCCACATTAAATTAAAATGAACATGTTATATAGAACTATTTATAGTTTTATTTATTCCTTTTTAGGATATATAGTGACACCTAGATCGAAAATATTGGGTCCCACAACAATAAGAAAAATGTTTCCTTTCCATGTGCATGGGTCAGAACAACATAGGGAAACTCCTCATACTTACATAGGGGGAACTTCTTTACTTATTCCCGAGAAAATATAACATGAAATCACCCTTTAATGTTTAGTCACTCGTCTTACATGAACCACACTCCATATTTGGAATTGCATAATGTACCCTAGTTGGCTCTATAAATGCATTCCTAAAAAATGAATGTAAACCATAGGAAAATTATTCCTCTTGAGAGTAATTTTCAACCTCCAAACGCCCCAAAGATTGTTATATCTTACATAACTCATTGGTTTCAAAACCCCCTAGATTATAATTTCTAAAATTCTCCTACTTGATTCCTAAATATGATAGAGAATTTCTAATTAGACTACCATAAAAAGGGTAAACCATTTACCCATTTTCCAAAGAGAATTGATCTTAAACTTTAAATGACAAACATCGTAGACATAACAAATTAAAATCCACCACCCATATCCTAGTTGAATGAAATTAAACACCACTATTCTTTGACCCTCCTTTACACAAGATAGATTCATGTGGTTGTGTTTTCCCATTCATGATAAAATCTGATTCAAATTCCATCATCTTTTTTACACATCATTCCCATAACAAGTCACGTTTCATGGTACTAAGAAATAAGAAGTTTTATAAAATTACATGTCCAATAGAAATGGGAGGTTAGCTTATGTGGGAAACCTTTCTTTTTAAATTCTTACCATTCCCCAATTAGCTATGTATAAGTTTCCCAAAACAATTCCCTTCAATGATTATAAAAATCATCTACATGAGAGGCTTTTACAAACTTATAACACCCTATTAACATCATGTTTTACACCATTATTATGGTTACTATTCTTTTACATTACCGATATCTTGTTTTAGACTCAGAAATTATAGAACTGGGGTTACGAAAAATCCCTAATTCATGTGTGAAAAATATTGGGATGTTCTCATCAAATAATAACTATGGGATCCCTCTCCCCACAATTCATGGTAAATGTTTTCTTACCTAAACATATATTGCATTACCCTGGATTTCATGACTCTAAACGTACCATGTAAAGATAAAAAATCTCACCAGGTTGAAAACCCATAAAGGGCAACATGGATAAAAGTCAATTATCATCAAGTAGTACCTACACTTCGCATGGTTTAGGTAAAATGTCAAGCGAAGATAACAAAAAAACACAATTTTTGTAATGTTGAAAACCCTAAAATTGAATCCAAAGATAAATTTATGTTAGGATAACTAAGATCTCAACACCCTGTACTTTGAAAAAATTTCATGAAATAAAATAAATGAAACAAATTTTTTAGGTTTTTTCATATAACCATAGAAATAGTGAAACTATGATCGGTGAGTCCCTCCTCTAAAGAAAACATTAGAGAGTTATAAGATAATTCCATTATAGCTATCCTATATCCTGATTAAAATTGATATCAAATGAATATTATCATTTGAAATGTGGTCGTCTATTATTGATTGGTATTGAAGTAAAAGTTAAAGGGAAGGAACTTGAATAAAAACAAGTTTCCATTACATTTAATGGGAATGGAGGAACATCCAATACATAGATCCTCTCTATATGACCATGAAATGATAACTTCTAGAGTATCCTGGTATATTTTTTGGAGTTGTAAAAGCACCTATTATGAGTCCTTTATTCCCTAAAGAAGCTATAACAAGGTTTCAGTCTCAACCTCTACACTGGCCCGCATGACCTATGCCTCCTTAGTTTTATCAAACCCTACATTCTCCTCATCCTCAAAAAGCCATTTCCCTTGATCAATTTATACTTTAGTGTGAGAAACATTTTCTATGATTCTATAGTTCATGGATAAGACACTCCACCTATTAACGAATCCTCTCTTCTAGGTTTTTTCTCTATAATTTCACCTTTCAACTATTTGGTTATTCTGGTATTCTCAATAGCTTCATTAAGAAGAATTTACCTTTTATAAGAAAGATAATCAATGGATTATAACATTGAGATACTAGAGTTCATTGTTATTTCTTTATAATTGTTATAAATAACCTAATTTACAATGTCATAAATGGCATGGTAATCAAATCCCTCAAACCCAATGAATTAAAATGTCATATTTGATTTAAGAGGCCTCTTTGGAAAGCCTTCCATGGGGGTTTGAGAGAAAAATTTTCATTTTTCCTTCAATATTTATTTACGTGATGTATAGACATCATCCAATACTTCTAATAAGGCCTTATATCCACTTCCATATGGAATAATGTTTTAAGGGATAAGGGCCACTAAAGGGAGTCTTCGCTCTGTAACCTCATAATAGATTGACACTACAATAGAAGACTCATTTCTGATGTCATCAGGTTGGAATATTGGAGAACTAATTGTAACCACATAGATTAGTGGGAAGAATATGGAATTTAGAAGGTTTAAATTATAAATACCTAGATCTACAAGGAATAGGGAATGGTTGGAAGGATGGAAAATTCACCTCCACTTGACAGGATATCGACATTCCTTGTCGTCATTATTTCATCTTTTCCTAAAAAAGTTAGTGTTGTGACCTCAGTTTTCAATGAAACATCAGTTTCCACCAATGATACTCAGGGTACAGATTCACACATATCCAAGTCAACAATCATAAGAAGTCCAATCACCAATATTGTGGTACTTGGAATAATCATCACATAATTATGGGAGACAACTGATTCTAATTCATCTCAGGCATAAGCCACCCCAACTTCAACGGTGTGATCCCCATATGGTTGGAATAAATATGTTGTGTAGTTACAACGACCCCTGAAGACACACACACAATGGGGGAAGAAGTAATTTGATTAGAAGTAGTCAACCTCCTGGGACATGAGATATCCTTGATCTTTTTAGTTGTTTGGGTTTCCCCATCCAGTTCATGCCACTGATGATAAATTTTTTACATTCATCTCTGCAGGAGTAGGATCATGATGCTCAGTTAAATATTCTACCACTGAATACTCTCCCACATCTAGTACATATGTCTTTTGATCCTGAATTGATGTACCCTTAGGGATCGGGATCCCCAAAATTTCCTTGATCCGTCTATGTTCCCTATCCTTCTAGGTTGTAGTTATCGGTTGTACCACTTATAACTTATAAGATGTCAGACCTATAGGCCTCTGGGAGATTGGTTACTAGTTACAGATCAAATATAAATCAATTTACGTGCATGATGATTTTTCAGAAAATAGACACACACAACATGACAAAAATAATAATACATACAAAAATTACCTGTGATTCATAAATTTATACATATTTAAATTTGTGATTTATGACGATGCATTGTGTTATTCCTTGGGGATGGACCTTTTAAAGAATAATTCAGTGGTGTTAGAGTGGAAGATGCTCTATTGTGATTCACATGGACTACCTTCATGTGATCCATGGCCCCAGGGGAGCCCTTTGTAGAGACTTCCACATATGAGGGAATATCCTCCCCAACAACAATAACTCTTAGGTTATATTTTGTTGAAAAAAATTTCTCTTTAATACCCTAAGACTCCTATATGTACCAGTAATAGGGGTTTAAGGTCATGATAAGAAAAAAAACGCTTCTTCATAAACTACCTCTTATTCAGTATCATCTGGATCAGTTGTGATTACTGCCATGTACACCAATCAATCTGAACAATACTGAATTCCCCTAAAAGAGTGTACATAGAAATCCATATCTACCAGGTATATGGACACCTCATGTGGATTTCCATTATTTTAAATCCACACATGAGCAGTAATTTCTCTAAATTCTATAAGCTTAATGGGATCTTCTTAAAGTTTCTCCTAGATATCTTCACTAGGTTTGTTTTCCCATAAGGTATCACATGCCTTCCAGACCTATGGTAATGATATAGTAATATGGATCATTAATTCAAGAGGACCCACAATAATAAGTGAAGATGGTTCTCTTAGTTGCAGTTGTTTCATGGGCACCCCTGATAACCTGATACCCTCTGTGATGGGAATTTTCGAGACCCTAGAAGGAAATGATATATTTTTTAAACTCTTATTATATTAGGAGTTTTGACATGATCATCACCCATAAAGTCTTTTCCATGATCATCATCAACCTCATTTATTGCTTACATCAATATATAATGAAGTCGATAATAATATTTATGATTATATATCATGAATTTATCAAAGTATTCATTTTCTAAAGGTAGGAATTTAACTTTTTAGGATCTTCATCGTAAGAAATGTTAGTTGGAACTAACATGTAATAATACCCAGTTAAAAAACCACAATATCATGAATAAAGTGAGAAAAAGCGTGAGAGTTATGATATCCCCTCAAATAATACCATTGCCTCCTTGACATTGTATAGGTGGCATTGGAAAGGATATATTCTTAAAACTCTGGATTTAAAAATAATACTTGGTGGTTTGGAAACATGGTATTTTTTTGGCTGATTCTTGGGCCTAGAATTCGTACCTACATTATTTTGTTTCCCTTTCCCATAATGATACTTCTAATCCCTAAAAACAAGAAATGGGTTTTCTAGTTGATCTCCTCGGTAATATTGGTTCCAAATTTTGGCATAAGATCTTGTGGGCTTAGGTTTGAAAGACGTTTTATTTTGGAGCCCAATATGGAAATTGATTTCATATAGAGTAAATATTAGCCAATGATGTTGATCTATCACTAAATGTTTCTCTTGGGATTCATTGTTGAGAGTAGGAGGACTCCTCATCTGTCTACAGTTGAATTGGAGGCCAAATCTGAAATGTTCACAACCCTAAAATAAAATTTCTCCATCAATATGGCAAACGAAAGTTCCCTCTCTCTGGGAGAAAAGATAGAATCTCTTGAAAAAATCCTCATATTCATTATTTACCAAAGTACCAGAGAGGGAAGTGTAAGGAACATAGGAAAAGTGGTTATGATAGTAGGGTTCGTTCATCATTTCAAGGTCTTTAATGTCTGATGACATGAAACCACTTATTCATAGAAGGTATGAACATATGTTAGAACTTGGAATCAACTGAGGGTTAAGGAATGTGCATCCTCCCATTTGAGATGCTTTCCATCCCAATAAAATTTGGAAATGACATCCTAGCTAGTTTAGTGGCTTCCCCTTGCTAATATATCGCAATAAATATATTTTTTATAATACATGGATTACAAAATTAGTTCATCTCACATAATCTCAATAAGAGACTTATGCCTCTACAAATGAAGTTCCCCTACGAGGAGAAATATTATGTGGGATTAGGAAGTGATTTAATCCTCCGCGAATGAATATTTCATGTGAAATAATTATTTCACGGGACAAGGTGATACCATAAGCTCACTATAAATGAAATAAAAGGGGTTGTGTAAATGAGGTGTTGATCTCTTTCCCTGCAAATGATGACCCCTTTTGATAATGAAATACCCACTAACTAATTCATTCGTGGGATGGGTATCTTCTGTGGGCTCATGAAATACAAGGTTTCGGGACCAAAAAAATGATTGTTCATGTTGGAATATATTCCCTTATTGCTGCTATATATATACCCTAAAGGGGACCTAATCAGGGAAGACACCTAGCCATATGAACTAAAGAGAGATGAATAAAGGCATCATGAAATTCAGTGCCCTTTGGTGATTTCTTGCAAGTAAAAACCACCGCATAGCATTACAGAAGAAATAATTAGTCATCTGGTGGTCCACAGACCCAAATTACCCTTGAGGAAATAATCCCATGACATGAAAACTAATGATCCCATTGAAAATAGGCATCCTGAGTAATAAATTTCTATGTATAAAGAATATGGCCCAGCATAGAAAATGCTATGTGGGAGGAACTTTTCCCCACATAGAAAAATTCTCTCCGGGTAGAACCTAGCCCCATGAAGAGAAATTCTATATGGTCCAAACCCAGGTCCACACACAACTATGTTTCATGGAATGTCCCTTTACCATCATAGCAACATGATGTATAGATGTAACCCCATACCTCATAAAAAGATGTTCTACGAGTGAGACCTCGTAGGGAGTTCTACTCTCCAGCTCCCACCACTCTCTTCTATTATATCATTAATCCCCATATTGGCCCCTCTGAGAACCAATATACTAGAATCTCCTAAAAGAATCTTCCAAAGCCACCTGAAACTTATGAAAAGGTCATTAGGAACATCATCCTGTCCTTTCAATTTTACATACCCATTATAAGCATAGTCGCATGGGTAATCCACATTGTAAGGCGAACCCATAGAATACCCCTATGTTTATATTTCCAGGGAAATAGGGGTTAAAACCGTGGGTTACTCATATGAACCTCCCTGTTGTAGGGATTAATAATAACCACTAGCCTTTCCCTTTGATGATGTCCATTTTTGAACATCCCTTTATTTCATTGAACTAGTTTTTGGGAACACCACCTGAGGTAATCTCCTTGCCTTTCTTGCAGGAGGTGGAACTGTTTCTCCATTTTTTCTATTTTCAGTACATATCAGGATTTGTCAGTAAATCTGACTATGACGGATATGAATACAAAATATGGAATAGACACACTCAAACCACCCTCTCCCACTCTCCCTTTGGGATCCACCACCATCCATCAGTAGATATGGTCATATCGTGTGATCATCAGATCAAATGATTCCTCCTATTTCTCACACTAAGAATGACTAATTTGAGCCTATAAGTGAGTGTTGATTAGGATATTTGCACGATCCCAATACAAATGATCTACTTCCATGCTAAATCCCTAATTAGATGGGCCTCTAACACAGTATAAGTCCTAAAACCGTACTTCAACCATCAAAGGGCCATATTGTCAATATAAAGTTTCACTAAACGGGCCTCCCATGTAGTATAATCCCCAACAATTCCAATACTATTGGGAAGATTATATGAATATTCCCTAATCATTCCCCCATAAAATGGGACTCCTCTACGTTTTAAGTCTCAGTCCTACCAAACTATGTGGGATTTCATTCCCAACAAACTAGACTATGTAGGAATCCTCCGTGAGGCCCAAACCCAGCACCCAAAATCCAACATAGTGTTATCTGGGCCATATCCCTGATAGGTTTATATTCACCTAGGAGAGTATATATCACATGGCACCCTCAGACCACCCCTACATAAGTTCCACACCATCATTGACAAGGTATCTTCCACGTAGACACACTTCTTGTATGATGTTGAACTGCATGGTTTGGTCTTATTAAAATGACATTAAAAGGTGATGTGTCTAGTTAAGAAGCACCAAACTAGGTGGGGTTTTATTCTTCTTCCATGGATTTGAAGGATTTGCATTCCATGTGTTTGATCTAAACATCAAGACAACTCTTGTACCCCTTGAACAATCATGATCTCCAAAGTTCCAAATAATGCAGATTAAAACCAGCATCATCCCAGTAAATGTTAAAATAATCCATGATCTCTCCCTAAAAAGGTAGCATTGATGGATAACCTCAGATACATATATATCCATCCATTGATGGATAACCTTAAATTTTTACAGATGATTCCAAACCCGTACACATCTATAATGGATTATTTCCTTAGGATAATTCGTAATATACACATTTTGGAATGAACCAAGGATTCCTGAAAATATCATTAATATATAAGAGAGTCTTGGAATAGGAAACATATCCCAAAGAAATTGTGTGATGATCTGAACTTCACATCCTCTTGACCAATGTGATTTTTCTAGAGTCGTTGACCATGTTACCCAATGAGTGTCTTCCTTAGGAAAGCAGGTCCATGAATGATGTATATGAGATCCATTATTTGTTTCTAGATCCATGAAAAAAACCCATTATATAACATTTTAATACCTTGTACCCAATTTCAACGATTCTACACCATTAAACCCCTTGCAATAAACTATTCTTTACTTGGGGAACAATCACATATTTGAGGGAAATAATGAAATTAATATATCATATTTTCATTTATAATATCCACACATTTTTTATAATTTCAATGGTGATGTCGTAGTCACATTACATTCCCTATTGGACAAGCTAATATTTAATAGTATTTCATGGTTTATTTGTGTGATGTAAACTATTAAATAAATTTTATTTTTTAAGAAGATGAAAATCATAAAATATAGTGGTGTTATATTCTTCTAAATTTAATAAAATTCATCCTCAAAATTTTTCATGAAAATTTCCATCTAAACATATGAGGGACGTTATTATTAATCACACCCTTAGGTTCCCATATTACTTCTTCCATTTTATGGTCTCTCAAAATAACTTTTACTAGCCGAGTTATCCAATTTCTGAATACATTCTCACTTATGTCAAGAATCTCAACAGTCTTTTCATGGTAAGAAAATTTATGTTCTAGTTCTATTTCCCTAAAGGTGAGTACATGTTTTGGGTCTATTATGTACTTCTTTATAAATGATATTTGGAATAAATCATGACCTTTGGTGAGACTTGTTGCCCTATCTTATCAGTAAGCTACTACTCAAATTCATTTTATAATTTCAAATGGTAAAATTTACCTGGGGCTCATATTCCCTTTTCTTACCTAACATTATGACACCTTTTCATGAAGATACTTTCAGAAAGACATGATCACATACTTGAAATTTCAAATCCATTCTTCGGTTGTTGGCATAACTCTTTTTTATGCATTGATCTTCTTTAATATGATCCTGAATAGTCTTTACATTTTTTATTGTTTAATCAATAAGTTCTATGACTATATGTTTCTTCTAACCAACTTCATCCAAACCAGTTGGAGTAAAAATCACTTTACATAAAATGATTCATATGGAACCATTTGAAGAAAATAATCGAAACTGATATTGTGTAAAATCTTTACCAATGGTGTATATTGATTCCATATATATTGATAGTAAAAAGATAATGATCTCAAAAATTATTCTAATGTTTGTATAGTCATTTAAAAATTTCCATCAATTTTAGGGTGATTAAAAATACTAGACTGATGATAAATATCAATATATTTATATATAATCTTCCATAATTTTTTATATAAAACAAGGATCTTGATTAATCATATTAGACATAGGTGTACCATTAAGTCTTAAAAATTCAATAATATAGATTATTGATAGATGATCAAGAGGTCAGTATTTTATTATAGTAAGAAAATGTGCTGATTTTATAAGGATATCAATAATAACCCATATTATATTATTCTATGTGGGTTTGATGGGTATAATGTTGAAAAAACCATTATAAAGTAATCCAACTTCTATATTGGATTATGTAGAGGTTTCTTGACTTCTTTAGGACATTTTCTATCATCCTTCACTTTTTAAAAAACTAGGAATATTGACACATAGATATCAATTTACCACATTATATAATCCCGCCAAAAAATGCTCTATTATCTCTATACATCTTGGTACTACTAGGGTGTATTGTTAAAGTTGATATATTAGATTCATTTAATAGTTTCCTTCTTGGATTTGGTATTAATGGAACACATAAATTATTTCAAAATTTCCTAATTCATTTCTTAAACATGAAGTATTCTAATCTTTCATCCTTAATGGATTCAATTTTATTTTGAAAATTCTCATCATTAGATTGAGAAATTTTTATCCTCTCCAATTAAGATGATTTAGAAATCATTTAAAAATGGAGTGATGTTCCCCATTACATAACAACTCTCATATACATATTTACTAAATCCATGAACATAAGATCTTTATCGATCCTAATTTGGGTTAGAAGTCTACTATAATTCTTTCTTAATGCATCTACTACCTTATTTTTTTCCTTTGTGGCAGTGTATTGAGAAACCATAGTATTTTATTATCTAGAGCCATCATGTTCTCCTCATGTGGAGTTATTTATATGTAAAGATATATTTCAAGCTCATTTGATATGTATATATTTTACATCTTTTACCATAGAGATATTGTCTCCATATATTTAGAGCGATGATTTCAGTTACCAAAACTATATAATGAGTTGGATGTTTTTTTTATTGAAACTTAAAATTCCTAGACACATATTCAATAACCTTCTTCTTTGGCATAATGAAACAACCGAGTCCATTATTCAATGAATCATTATATATCACAAAACAATATATTTCAGATGGTAGATTCAAAATCATAGAATTGAATAATATTCTATTTAGTTATTCAAAACATTCTGAACAGTATTGTTCCATTCAAACATTACCCGTTATGTAGAAGCATGGTCAATGTGTTAAAAAATTGTGAAAAATTCTAAATGAAACACTGAAAATAACCTACTAAACCAATGAAGCTCTGTAAATTGTTTATCTTTGCTGGATTAAGAAATTATTAGAATGATATTATCACTACTTGGTCAATTATGATTCCATGATTAGAGTAAATATAGCCAAGAAAAGAGATTTCCTGAATCTAGATTTCAAACATTCTAAATTTACCATAGAAATTATTCCATGCGAGAGTCTAAAGAATAATCTGCAAGTGATTATCATATACTTCATAGATTTTATAAAACACAATAATTTCATTACTGAATACTACATAAAAAGCTTCAAGGTATTCATTGAATTCTTTGTTTATTAGATCCCTGAATACTGATGGTTCAATAGAAAATCCAAATGGCATTAAGAAAAAATTGTAATGTCCACACCTCATACAAAAATCAATCTTTGAAATATCTTCTTTCATTACATTAAATTTATGTTACACCAAACAATGTTCAATCATCAAAAAATATTGAGAACTATGATGTTGATCAAATAAATCATTAATGTTATGGAGAGAAAACTTTTTCATTATTTTAATATCATTTATTTCCCAATAATCAACAAAAAACCTCAAGGATATACCTTTCTTCTTAAAAAAGAGTAAAGGGTATACATTTGGAGAAACACTATGCAAAATAAATATCTTATTACCTGATTACTCTAGTTTCTCCTTTATATACACTAATTATTCTGTTCCCATTATTTTAGGTTTCTTACATATTGGTCTTGTATCAGGGATACAATCAATGGTTGTATTAACTTCATGATCTTCTGGGTGCCTGGGTAATGCATAATTAAATACATCAATGTATTCCAATAAATTTGGTACATAATCATTATTATGATTACTTTTATCATCCCTAGATGTTGTTTTATCTTACTCCTAATTAATTTCATTTAGTAGAGCTACACGGGGTGGGTCTTGATAATAATACAATGTGGAATTTTATTATATTGTGATTAGGGGTTTTACATCCTCCCCACAAATCATAATTTCCTTATACTTGTAAAATAATTCACATTATATTTTTAAATACATCCCATTACAAGGATTATGTCAAATTAATTCATTGGAATGACGATAATTTCCACAACTAAAGCATGTTTATGTACAATAATTGGGAGTAACTGGCACATATTATTTGAATAAGACTTCCCTAATCAGTTTTTAATGAATAGTCCATTTTTAAATAAAAAGTGGAATGTGGAATTTTCTTGGGAAACGATATATATATATATGTAGAAATATGATGATCTAAAATCAAACAAAACATTTGTTAATTTTTAAGATATGACTATTCTACCTATCAATACATCCTTGGGTACTTCTACTTCAGTTGTGGTGATCGAATAAGTTTGGTTATCTCTATTTGGCCTCTTTGGTAGAATATTCCCATGGAACATGGGAAATTGATTTGAAAAATACCCAATTCTATTATAGTTTAATCATTTAATATCATTGATTTTTTTCTTCTATTCTTCAGCTTGATGACCCTTTTCTACACACATATGAAAAAATAATATGCCTTTCAATAATTCCCCAGGATGATTCATTCCACAATTTTTTACAAAATGGTAATTTATTTATTCCAATATTCTTCTTTGATGCCTTAATTTTTTCAGGTTTATTATAATTATTTTTCTTCTATAATTTCTATTGAATGTATAGGATATAGAAAATTCATTATCTTTTTTGATGGAATGTAAAACTATTTCATCATATGACGAAAATGTTTTAGAATACACTTCCCTTTGGAGTCATGGCTTAAAATATTAAAATAAATTATGATTCTATTTTTCTAAATCAAATTTGTAATATGTTACATACCTAGATAGTCTTCTAAAGGTAGGATCATAATATTAAACACATTTATCTTTATTTTTCATTAATCTAAGTACTATTCTCTCTATTTTAGTTTGTTTATTAAGAAGAAAATAATTTTCTAATAACGTTTCTTTAAAGGCATTCAACACAATGTGTTCTATTTCATCTTCCACCAAAGTATTCTAGACCAGTGACCACCATTGATAAGAATATCCCTTGAGATAATGTACTGCATGTAATACCTTTTTATTTTCATTACATCATAATGCATGAAATATTTTTTTAAGGGACTTGATCCACCGCACAAGTACCATTGGATTAGTAGTCCCCTAAATTATGGGGGATAATATCATATGAAATGAATCAATATAGGTTTATTATGGTTATTCATCAAAACATAAGTAAAATTCTCGAAGGTGTTCATGATATTCTCATCTCAAACACTAATTGTGTTGACTAGCTAATAAGGCAATCTATACATTGTTTGCATGTACTCATTCCCTTTCTTCTATTAGTAACCATCACTAAATAACAGAACAAACAATTTTGTGCCATAATAATCATAATTATTGATCCCAATATAAAATATAATAAATTATTATAATTCTCTTGTATACATGACATATAGTTCCCAAGGTTTCTACTAAACCTGATTTGATACCAACTATAAAATCACTGACCCCTGTAAGCAACAGTCAGTGGTTATTTTTGGACAATGGTATAGATAAAAGATATCAAATCACCATGGATCAATCAGTTTAGTGGTCTTGAAGAATAGGATACATACATGGTTCCATTATTACATTGGAAATTAAACATAAAATAGAATAAAATAAAATAAACTACTTACTTGACACTTATTCAATGATTTCATCTTCAAAACATGGGGATATAAAAGAGGGAAAATGGTGAGCTCAAATTCATAGTAAGGGTTAAATATAGTATGAAAACTAATAAATAATAAGTGGTGTATAATAAATAATGGAAAATTTATATGTAAAGGTAAAGCAATGAAAATTTCATGTCATTTAACCAATAAACTGGAAATGAAAAAGGCATCCCTAAATTCTATCAAAGTAAATATCTCATGAATAGTAATAAATGAATAATAAATGAAAAAAATTCATAATTATTGGACATCATGTGTATGAAATATAAACCACTACAATAAAGACCTAATATAAGACTTTTTAATTATATAGTTAGAAACCCTCTTTATTCTTCTTGGAAAAAACTCAAAGGGTTTGTCTCCAACCTTTTTGTCTCATGAGATGTGTCACTGTAGCAAGGGGATATATAATGCTAGGCCCCACCCATCACTAAAAGTATAAAAGAATCTATAATTCATATATTTAATTCATGAACATTATGAATCATCAAAACATTTATATTTAGTATAAGATATTGATTTATCCATATTTCCCTAGTTAAAATAGCATTAAATGTGAACACCGTATGTAAAAATGGTATATGAGTTAGACAATAATCATATAAATGAAATAAGAAATATGAGTATTTAAGAGAAATATTAGGTCAGATGAAAAATAATCTCAAAGGGATAATAGATAAACAACATAAAATTGTTTATATGCACAATATCCCGTAAGTATTAATGGAATAGAAATTGAGATGAAGTCCATTACCTTATGTCCAAAAGCATTCTGAACTTGTACTTAATATCCTAGATAATCAAATAAGATTCATTAATTAAATAAATTAGAACATTTTATACACATATTTTATTTATCATTTTATTGTTTTAATGTATGGCCTTTTGGTGATTTATAATATTCAATTTCATCATTCCTAGATTTTTGTTTTCCTGGTTTCTATGGCCGCTTTGTTTGTGTACAACTATCAGAGTTCATGTAAAATGCGTATAATTATACAAAATTTAAATTATATTTCATTAATTAAATTACAGTAGTTAAAATGATCTTATATGTCATTTTTTATATGGAATGAGGATGATGACTTAGATAAAATGTAAATGAAAATGATCAAATTTATTTTGGTAGTTTTTGATCCATCATAAACTTATATCATTTTATTCAATATCATGTCTATCTTTTGGATCCAAAACATTATATAAATTAAAATATGTATAATATAATGTTATTTAACCATAACGTTGGTTTTATTACCATTCTTGAAGGTGGTAATGGAAAAACAAAATGCATCATTCACGATGGTGGTAAATCACCAATCACAGATGATGTTTTCATTTTTTGAAGAAAAGGGAGAGAAGAAGGGGTCTGAAAATGGATATTCAATTAAGATAATAACATTAAAATATATATAAGATACCAGATCTATCATTAATTTTTTTATATTAGAGGTAAGTATAGGATAAAAAATCAATGAAATTAAAAGATAAATAAATAGTATTTTACCTCTTATATAACTTCTCCTTGAGAGCCTTCTTAAGGAACGTGATATTAGTCTTTTGGTGAGATTAGAAAGACCAGGATATATGAAAGAGGTTGGTGATAGAAATTGGGTTGAATATATGAATGATATAAGGATTATAAGGTGTAAGGTGAATGAGTGGTATTTATAGTTGAGGAGAGGGGTGTTTTTTATTATTTTATCCATTTTTTCTCAGTACTATAAATAGTGATGATTCATGTAAACAAGTATTGGAACTAGTAAAAGTGAGTTTGAAATATTTGTTCTAGATTTATATATACATCATTCAGGACTCTATAATTTGTGTATTTGTCTAATATTGTAAATTATTGTATTTCACTATTCAAAAAGAATTCAACCATTTTTAAAAAATTGGAAGAATTAACCATAACTATTATTCAATGTATGTTTTTCAAAAAAATGACTCCATTTTTTTAAAAAAGTTATCTAAATATTTTAAATTCAATTTTTAATAAAAATCATCATTTATAAGAAAAATTTGGATTTTAAAATAATAATAAAAATTATGGAACAATGATAAATTAATTAAGGTCTCAAAAAATAATCCTATAATAATAATAGAAAAAAATATTAATTTATGAATATATTTTATGAAAATAAATGTAATTTTTAATATTTATTTTATTTAAAATATTGTAAATAGACATTTACTTTTCAAAAAAATAAAAACATGTAATTGATCATTTTGAAAACATTTATTAACTTATTATATGATATAAATATACCCTATTTTAGTTTATATAATACCTAAATTTTATTTATACTTTTATAGGTGAGGTTATCTCTGCATTAATATTCCTAATGGGTTTGTCAATATTTAATACTATATCATGATTCCTTTGGGAAATTTACTCTATCAACTAAATTGAATTTGTTTAATAAGATGCAAACCATAAAATATTTTGGTGTTATATATAAAGGATAATGTAACTATTCAAGGTTAAAATTGATCAAATAATTGAGAATAATGGAAAGGGTAATAGAGTATGGTTTATCATACCCAAACCATTCATTTTTACACATGTTTTTAACATGATTTGAATTCGTTCACTCTTTGATTTTTCACTTTTACCATTTTTGGTTTTTACCATGGTAATTAATTTTATCCTAAGTAATTCAATTTTAATGCCAAAAAATATAGGCTTTATTAAATAACATGTACCTACTAGTTGAAAAATTATAATAAATTTTATAAAATAATATTTCTATGTGTATGATAGATTAATTTTAACTTTAGTGCATGTAGCACGTAAAAAACTAATATTTTTGATAATGATAGTTTTAATAATGTAAATTATATTTATAAAAATGTTTTGAATGTTATTTATTTTAATTAAATTAATTAATATATAATAAACTAAAGTATATTTGTGTGACTTTAAAAGAACTAAAAACCCTAATTTCACCAAGAAAAAATTTAAATCAAATAGAAAGACAAAAAATAAATATTATTTGAAAGTATAGTTTAATTTATACAATGTTAAACATCAGTGTTATAAAGTTAAGATAATATTTTTTAAAGAATCATTTCACCTGGTAAATAATTTCTTTTGATAATGATTTATTTTTTTATATTTTATTTTATATTTACATATTTATGTGGTTATAAAAGCTATGGCTTTAAAGGAAAAGTTATTTTCATTATTTACCAGAAATCAATTATTTCAAAAAAATTAACAAAAAGAAAAGATAAGGTTATTTCAATATGTGATATTAAAAAATTAAGGTAATTTTATAATGTCTAGGTTATACATTTTTTATTAATTAATCTTAATATAAAATCCCATACATAGAAAAAAAATGTTTTTAAGCAAAATAAATGAACATTATATTAATATACATTTTTTAATATTCTTCATAAGGAAGTTGTTTTTTATAACTCTTAATATCTAAATATAATACATTAGTAACATTAAATTATTTTATTTCATTAAGGTATCACATATTTTGTTTTATTTTTATGTAACATGTAAGATAAGATAAACAAATATGAAATTAAATTATATAATGAGTATGTCAAAAAATCATGGAATATTACAATCTAACTAGTTATTACTTTCAAGATATATTTTGTTATAATTGTATTACTTCTATGTTTAGTGCATACTAAAGGCTAGTTACATAATTAACCAAAAGAGACAGATGGAACATGTCAAATATAGGGATTAGATTTAGTGGATGGGAAATAGGATAAATTACAATCCATATATGATTGAGGATTTCAAAAGAAAATATGTATATATTAATCAAATTTCCATTATTCTATAATATCATAACCCTCCTACTTTGAGAAATTCAAAATAATACCTTATTAAATGTCCTTATTTATGGTTTCAAAATTTATTGGTTCTGTGTTGAAGTTTGGATTTTGTTTGGTGTGGATTTTATTTGTTTGAATTTTGTGTGTGTTGTGTTTGTGTGGTTCCCACTAACCTGAATATTGGTTTATCTTGAAAATGAAAAAGAGGATTTTGTGATGAGAACACTAACAGGGGAAGATGTTCATCACAAAATTATTTGAAATCCATTGAAAAAGATCTCAAAATAACTTCAAGAGGTTTGATAGTCCTTTCATACTTACAACTAGTTTTAGGATGATTATTATGGTTACACTAAACTCTCTATCCAATTATTTTTAGATACATCACCAAATCATCTAGGAAAACCAAAAATCATGATCAAATTAAATAGATAGTGGTATTCCATTCAACCTTACTAGTTCACACACACACACACACACACATATATATATATTAGAATGATTTTTGAGCAAGGAATATTATTGAATACCAGTGAAATGTGTCAAATGAATAAGTAGAAAAACTATAACCCTAATGGAATTATAGAATTTATAGGACTTAGGTTACCTATAATTAGTTTCATGGTTATGTTCCCCCATATACATATAGGTATGTTAATGTTGTTGTTATCTTTTTAGACTTTTTTGTTTAACCTTAACATATTGACAAACCAAAGCATTGAGATATGTACACTACAATGTCTATAATTATGTTATCCCTCCATAAATTATTATTGAGATATATACACATATTTATGATTATAAAATGGATAGATAATTATGGGTAATTTACATCAACTTATATATCCTTATTTTATTCTGATATTGAGGAAAATATTATTTTTTCCAAAATCAAATAACCCCTTCATTATCAAAGATGAACTCTATAATATTTTATACCTTATTATACATAAAAATATCATCATTATATACTTATTTAATCTTTAAATGGATGGTTTGTTAAGATATCATTTGGGAAATATTTGACTTCTCCACTTCCCTCATGATTTCAAGGTCTATCCTTTATAAATTTTTTAGTATTGGATGTAATGATCCCGAAATTTATCAATTAAATTAAATTTATTATAATTATTTAATATTTTATAAAGCACATAGATTGTATATAGAAACTAATAAATACATGATTCTCAAAAATTAAGACTAAAATAAGGGGTATTCGGAAAAATAAAGAACTTATACCGATGGAATCGTAACCTAGTCATTGAAATAGTACTATTTCCATTTAGAATAGAAATCTAGAAAATAGAATATTAAACTCACATAATAAACTATAAACAAAATTTAGGAATATTATAAATGAAAATATAATATATTTATATCATGGTATAAGAAAATAAGTGTTTTAAAAATGATAATGTTATTGTTAGTATTTTTTGTACAATGTAAAAGATTATTTATAATTTTATAATGAATATAAGGATTTAAAAGAAAATTTATTTTCCTAAAATAGATTAATTAATTTATATTATATCTCTTTATGATTTTACGATAATTTTATGAGATGTTAATTGATTTTTCAAAGTGCCAAAAATCGTTTATAATATTAAAATATATATTTTTTCGAATAAATGATGAATTTATGAAAAATTAGATTTCACATATTTATAAAAACATTTTCATAAAACATAGAAATATTTTTTAAATAATGAAATCAAAAAATCGTTAGAGTGATTTCTTTCCAAAATAGTTTCTTTTTTGTTAAATATAGAAATACGACAGTTTACAGTACATTACATTTTATGACAAATACATGAATTTTTGATTCCTGGATGATTTAATAACCTATTAGTTAGAACTCACATGCACTATTCCTTATACGTAAGTTTAATAATCAACACTATTGTTCTTCTTGAGCCAAAATAATAAAAAAATTAATAAAATAATAAAAAACGCCCCTCTCCCCCTACAAATACCACCTCTCACCAGTGTTTTTTCCCACATGTTATCAGCCTTAGACTTGATAATATTCTGATAAAATCCACTATAAATCCTCTTCCCCCGTTCTATTCCTTCTAGTATCACTGAAATCCATTTCCATGTTAATTATAGAGGTTCTCAATGTGATGATATTCAAGTGGTAATACCCTCCTTCTATCTCATTTAATTTCGTTACTTTTCATAAGCTCCCCTAACACCCCCTATTAGATGTTAAATGATAAATCATGTGTCATAAAAATATATTAATGTTATCTTTTAATCAAATATCCATCTTCAAATATCCTCTCCCATCATTTTGTTCTAAAAATGAAAACATCGTCTATGGGGTGTCGATTCACCTTCTTCGTGGATGAAGAGTTTTTATTTTTCACTACTGCATTCAAGGATGGTCATAAAACACTTTTTAGGGTTAAAAATATTATAAAATCGGTATTAAAACTTATTTAATGTTATATAACCATTATATAATAATAATATTAAATAAAATGATAGTAGTATTTGATGGTCGTAAAAAAATGCACCAGAAGAAACAAATATTATTTAACATTTTAGCTAATTAATAATATACATTTAGAAATTTAAAATGATATATGTGACCATTTAATTTATTTAAGTGAATTAATACCATATAATTTCACTTTTTTATAGTTATATCAATTTTAAAAGAAATTCAATAAATATACCCTAGCGAACCAACCCCGAAACCATGAAATGAATGGTCCAAAAATGACAAAATTAAACTCTCTAGGTAATAAAAATAGCCCTAAATGAACTTAATAAAATTATAATAATTAGAATATATGAATAATAGGTAATTAATTATTTAATAAATAGATATTATTTGATTATATAGGACATTAAGTTAAAGTACAGATAAATTTTGGACATAAGGTAAGAGATTCTCTCCAAACCTCCAATTTTTCTTTTGGATACAATTTCTTCCTCTTTACACCAATGAAATTCTTAATATTTCTTATTTTCCTCACATAAATTCTTTTTCTAAGTTAAAAACATATTTAACTAGAAAAATACTTCTTTCTTTGATGGGGAAATACATATTTCATAATGTTCCCCTCCCAATTCCTCTCGATAAGCAAACCTGATTAAAGGGAACTTCCCAATTTATTACCCCTAGCCATGCACAATCCAAAAATAATTTTAAGCCACAAATATTGGACTAAAATAAAATTTTTTTCATGAAAAACTATATTATTTTATTTTTGGTTTTATAGAAATAGTTTTTCAATTTTTTCATTAAATACTCTTTTCTATATTCCATAATACTGCAGAAAAGTTGCTCATTTATAAATGATCTTAAAAAAATATATGATTTCACTTTTTAAGGACATAATTTATAATTATACATACCTATTTTATCTTATGAATGTAAAAATATAATTTTAATCCAATATTTAATGTATAATATTATGATATTCCCATTTTCTATGCCTTTTGACAAGATTATGATACCAATTTCTTTCCATGGGTAAACATTATATTTATTCCTTATGTTTTATTTCTTATGTGAAACACATGTACATAAATTTTTATGATGGGTTCACCCAGATAGTTCTCCACTGCATTGAGTAATTTTTATTCTCATGATACTATGTTTTGGGATGTGGAGTAAACCTAATTTATTTATGAGACTCTATCCACCATGTGATATAGTATTGGAAGTTATCCTTGACTCATGTTTATGTCATGTTATAGGTTTCTTCCACATTCCAATGTCTCCAGGATTACATGATACCATGTTCTCTATGTTATGCTTCCATATGTATATCTGTGTTCCATTCCATTTCTTGTCATCATGTAATTCCTTCTAACTCATGTGCTATTAATTATTCCTATGTTTATTCCCTTATTAGGATTTTTAGCTCATCACATCTTCCATGTATTTCTATAGTTACCTTGTGAAGATGTAATATCTTAAAGTAAGTTAGGAGATCATTATAGAGTTTAAATAAACTTATTTATTTATTTTTGTTTCATTATTTCTAATTATGTACATGATCTTCCAAATACACTAGTCTTTACAATACTTGGTCTGTATTTTATGGTTAATTATAATTAATGTCATGTAATAATATATGTAAAAGTATAGGGTCACTATCATTGGTATTAGAGGAAATATCAAGTTATTTTTTGGAAACTAGACTATAAAACATGAGTAATAACCCCTTTGATAATTATATCACCATGGAAGAACTAAATTAAATCTTATGGAATCACAAGTTAGGATATATGTTTCATTTACAACTTTATCCTTCTATGTTCAATTATTATTTTTTTATGCACATTAACTAAGTATTCAAGCCCCCTAATTATTATTTTTATTTTTCTTAGTAAATGGCAGGAAATAAATTAACTCTTTCCCAAAATCAATGTTATAGGAAATCTGATGATTGAACTAATAAAAATTAAAATCGAATGGGAATGAGAGCTCAAATCATCATGATTGTAATTTCTCAACTATATTTTTTTATGAATGATAAATGTAATCTTGTGAAACTACTTCCTTATTATAATAAAGACAAAGATACTGCAAAATCCTTTATGTGAAAGAGGCATCCAATATTTGGTGGATCTTCTGATCCCCTAATCATAGAACAATTTATTAAATCAATTGATAATATATTCTATGTCCTCCACATATAAAAAATGATAATTTTGTGATCACAGTTTATCATTTTTTATGGGGAATGTAATAAAATGTGGACAGTGATCATTAGCATAAAGTATAAGAAGAAAGTATTTCTAAGTAATGGTAAGCATTCAAGATAATATTTTCAAATAAATATTTTCCCCGAATAATCTGTGTTAAGATGGAAAGGGAGTTTGTTGGACTAAATAAAACAGAACATGATTCTATTGGGGTGTATGAGGACAGAACTATAAGGATTTCAACATATGACCCTAGATTTTTCATGAACACTAAAACCATGGTTAATTTCTTCTTCTGTGGACTAAATCTGAGTCTACAAAAACTGTAGGAGATTCAAGACTTTGAGAGCTATGAGGATATTTTTTATTGTTCTCATACATTCAAAAAAGAGATCAGAGAATCTCAATAGTCTCAAGGTCCTATAGATAAAAATCCGAAAATGGAGTTTAATATGGGAAGAACAATAGAAATATCCCATGATACAAAGAAAAACTAACATACCCCATGTAAAAAGTGTATGAAAAAACTTCCAAGAAACAACATAAGGGGAACCAGGAGATTTTTCTAATATGTAAGAGTGGGTCATTAAGATAATTTTTCCGAAGGGATTTAAATAATCAAACTAATGAGGAAAAAGAATGAAAGGTTCATAACAACACTCACCATGTAGTGCAGTGTTTCAACTGCATGGAATATAGGATTTATGAGAGTTAATGACCTAAATCGAGGGTTGTTGGAGGCAATCAACAATAACATCCCAGGATGTTAGGAAGGGATTACAGTATCAATACTTATGAGGTGGATCTAGAAAATTACATGGTGATAGGTATGCTGGTTATTCATTTAATAATTTCAAATGTACTATTTGATTCAAGTTTTAAACATTCATTAATATCTTGCAACTTTAGTAGAACTATTTGAACACCACCAAAAAATAAGAAGGATGAGTTGTCTATGAGACATCAATTATTTCAATTACTATATCTAATTTATATAACTCCCCCAAATTAGTGTTCATCGGATGAACCCCCTGTAAAAAAATTTCTTAATTCCTTTAGCGTAGTTTGATGATATTTTTGGCATGGATTGTCTATCTTTATAAAAATCCAACATCAGTTTACGAGAAAGGGAGATCACTCTTCAGTTCCTGAGTAATCTTGTAGTTCTATGCAACTGTAATGACAAGTATGAATCCCTTTCTGGATAATCTTATCAGTTGTGGGTATTATTCCCTTATGAGAATGAATATATACCTCAAATGATTTATTCAAAGGATTAAATAATGTTCAGATACATGACCAATGTGAGGGACTACACTGATGTGTTCCCTAAATAATATCATGGTTTTCCTCTTAACTAATAGGTTTAGTTCATGATTAAACTAAATTTGGGATATATGCCTATATAAAATACTCCCTACAAAATAGAAACAACCAATGTTAAATAAAGGAAGAATCAGTTAATAGATAAATGGAAAAGGTTTTTAAAATCCTAAGTGCTTCACTGTGGGGTCAACTTGTCCACTTCATCAAAAATAATGATGGATCAATATACCTCAATATTTATTATCTTTAGATCAATAAAATCACAATAATGAACAAGTATCACTTTCTATAGATAGATGACTTCTTTTATCAGCTGCATGGGGCCAATTATTTCTCAAAGGTGGACCTTCGGTCATTATATCACCAATTAAAGGTGAAAATAATAATATTCCCAAGACTTCATTTTGAATGATGTATGTACACTATGAGTTCATAGTGATTCCCTCATGAGACAATATATCTCTAATAATTTTTAGGGAATTAATTAATCGAGTCTTTAGCAAATTACATCAATAAATTTTCCATAGTCTTTATTAATGATATTCGAATATACTCTAAAATAAGAGAGGAAAACGAGGATCATTTGAATACATTGCTAATTACATTTTGAACGGAGAAATTATATGTGAAGTATAATAAATTTGAGTTCTATATGGAGGAATTATCATTATTATAGTATGATTTAATCGGAAAAACAATATATATGGACCCTTCTAAAAATATGGAAATTGAGGAGTGACCCTGTCTAGTATCTCTAATGGGGATCTATTGTTTTCATGGAATATCTGTGTATTGTAGACATTTTTTGAGTAATTTCTCATGATTTTATACCCCTATAACTATGTTAACATAGAATAGGGTAAAGTATGTTTGGATGTAATAATGTGATTAATTATTTGAGTTGGTCAAGAATATTCTAATCACAACACATATGATCATAGTACCAATAAGTGGAGAAGGTTTAGTG
The DNA here is from genome assembly GCA_963277665.1 of Viscum album. Lineage (NCBI taxonomy): Eukaryota > Viridiplantae > Streptophyta > Magnoliopsida > Santalales > Viscaceae > Viscum > Viscum album. Next base: position 2,005,425,060 of record OY728163.1, on the reverse strand, counting down.
ATATACAGTGAGGCTTCAAAAAATGTTTTAGGTTGTGTACTCATGAAATATGATAAAGTAATAACCTACATCTCATAGTTGTTGATGACCACTGAGAAATACTACCAGACATAAGATCTAGAGCTATTAGCTTTGATTTTTACCCTGAAAACCAAGCAGAACTACATATATTATGAGAAGTGTGACATATATACTAATAAAAAGAGATGTTGGTATATATTAAAACAATAGGATATCAACTTGCATCTAGTGATATGGTTAGATATAATAAAGGACTATGAGTTCTCTATTCACTATCATTCTAAGAAGGAAAATAAGGTATTTGGTGCTCTTAGAAAAAATATCATGCTACTCTGTCCATGATGCAGACTGAGAAATACCATACATTAATGTAAATAAAAAGGATAAAATTGAAATCATAATTGTAGGGAATACATACTACTTTTCCTAGATGATATTCTAGCCATATATCTAAGGGAATATCACATAGTTTTTATGGGATGATCTGGAGCTTCAAAATAGGTGAAAGTAGTAAAAAAGGGGAAGCTACATGAGTTATACAATAATGATGATGGTGTGATTCACTTTGGTAATCCCTTCATCACCCAAGATATAGATGGAGATACTTAATAATTCACATAACACATATTTATCCATCCATCTAAGAACTATTAAGGCATACTATGATCTTAGAGAACATTTATGAAGGGACATATTAAAAAGGAGACTATGGAGTATATCTAAAGGGTTTCAATATGTTACAATGTTAAAGAAGAGAGATAAAAGACCAAAGGGGCAATAAAAACATTTCTAATACCCACATAAAAAGGGGACAGTGTCACTATAGACTTTTTCACTGGTCTCCCAAAAACATCTAAAGGTAACGATGTGATATGGGTTTTGGGGGATCAACTAACCAAGACTTCCCCATATAATTCCTATTTTGGAAGATTTTTCACTTGAAAAACATACCATGTTAAATATGAAGGAAGTGGTGAGGTATTATAGATAACCAATTTTGATCCTAACTGGTCATGATACAAGGTTCATTTCTAAATTTTTTAGAATTATTCAACATGATTTGATTAATGAATTGAATTTCAGCATGACGTATCACCCCTAAAATGACGGCTTGTCTAAAGGGATTATTCAGACATAAAAATAAATATTGTGAGTATGATAAATATAATTTAATGGTTTATGGGATCAACATTTTTTATTGGTTGAGTTCTCATACCATAATAGATTCCACTTAAGTACTCAGTTAGATCCATTTAAAGCTCATTATGGGAAGTGATGTTGAACTCCAACATTTTCGGATGATATTAATGAATGAATGTTAATTGGACCAGATCATGTGTAATAAATGAAAGATGAGGTTCAATAAAAACAAAAACATATCAAGGAATCTTTGAGTTGGAAAAATATCTTATCTTAAAATCATTGAATAGATTTGGAGTTTGGCATTAGAGAAAACTTCTTCCATCGAATATCACTCTGGAAGAGAGTAATGTGGTTTTGATAGAATGGTAAGCTCAGACCAATGTAAAATTTCTCCATTGAGACCCTTGATCACATAGAATCTCTTGAATATCATCTTCAACATCCACTAAAAAGGGCTCATAATCCAGATAAGTTCCTTATTTCTCTCTAGAAGATGTACATGCTCGGCCCATCACATGTACTGAACTTATAGGTGGTATAACTGTAGAATGAATTATTATATGAAGAGAAGTTTGTGAGATCCTAGACCATATATACAATTTACTAAACTAAAAAATAAATCCACTTCTCAAAGTGTTTTTTAGGAATCATAACTTGTAAGGGTCTAGACGGGAACGGGAGGAAAAATTGAAGGAGAAGTACCATCACTTATTTTCCACATAGAATGTAAAAAGAAATTTCAAGGGGGAAATTTCCTAAGGGTTTGGGATGTAATGAACAATAAATTTATCAATGAATTTTATCTTTTAATAATTATTTTATATTTTATAAAACACATACATCACATAGAGAACCTAATAAAATTATTCTCAAAAATTAATAATGAAAAAATTGGTATTCATATAAATTAAGGAACCTATGCCGATGGAATAGTAACCTGACCGTTGGAATAGTAATATGAACATTAGGAATAATAATTATACCAATAGAAGAGTAACCTCTACTATGAATGTACAAATATAATTTAGGTATCTTATAAATGAAAATACGATATATTTATACCATGGTATATGTAAAGAAATGATTAAAAAATGATAATGTTAGTATTTGTATTTTTGTAAAACGTAACTAATTATTTATAATTTTAAAATTTATATAATGATAAAAAGAAAACTCATTTTCATAAAATTTATTGGTAAACTAATATTTCATCATCATATTATTATAATATAATTTTATGAGAAATTATTTGGGTTTTGAAAGTATCGTAAAATAAATTATAATATTAAAATCATTTTTTCCAAATAAATGATGTTTTTTATTAGTAATTAAATATCACATTTTAATAAAACTATTTTCCTAAAATTGAATCCATTTTAAAAAATAAACAAGCCAAAAATTGTTAGGGTAATTTTTTGGGATTTTTCAAAAATAGTTTAATTTTTTGTGAATAGTGAAATACTGTAATTTATGATATTTAAAATTAGAATCCAAATATATTAATTTTTGAGTCATGGATTTTGTAAAAACCCATTAGTTTAAAATCACATGAATAAATGAATATGCATAGTCTATATAATTGACACTATTAATATCCATTATCTAAAATAATAATAAAAATTAATAAAATTGTCAAAAATACCCCTCTCCCCATATAAAAACAACCCCACACCAACTCCTCAACTCACACATTATATGCTATAGAGCTTGATAATATTGTGACCAATTCCAATCTCAAGACTCTTACACACAACCATGTCTTTCTGGTCTCAAAAAAGTCCATTTATATTTTCGTTAATTAGGTTATGAAGGAGATGATATCCAAGAGGTCAACATTCCTTCATTCCCTTTTTATTTCTTTTCATTTATTTCCTCCCCACAACTCCCCTATAAAAGGTTATATGATAACTCAATTTTCATTAAAATACTGATTTTTTTAATGTAATATCCACCATCAAATCTCTTTTAGTCTCCTCTTTTCAAAAAATGAAAACATCATCTGCGGGGTGTCGATTCACCACCTTCACGGATGATGAGTTTTCATTTTTCATTAAGACCTTTAAAGATTTTCATAAAAACATATTTATTATTTAAAACATATTATAATATATGTATTATAACTATTAAATGTTATTGAAATTATATATAAACATAATATTAAATATAACGATTCTAGTTTTGATGGTTTTAAAAAATGCCAAAATAAACTAATATGTTTTTAATGTTATATCTGATTAATGATCCTTCTATAAAAAAATTAAAAAGTTATATGGGACCATTTAAGTTTATGGAATTGAATTAATACCATGTAACATCCCTTCTATAGAATTATTCTTATATGAAGAGAACTTCCATAATTATACATTAGCGAACCAACCGTGAAACCATGAAACAAACACTCCCGAAATGAAAAAATTAAACTCTATAACTCATAAAAATATTCATAAATGAACATAATAAAATTAAAATAAAAAAATTATATGACTATTATTTTCTAAATATATTACGTAAGGGATATGATTTTATTATCTTAGACATTATGTTCATGTATATAACAAGTTCAGACATAAGGTAATGGATTCTCACTAAACTATATTTTTTTCAGGTTACAGTTTCTCTCACATTACCCCAGTGTAATAAATAATTATTCTTATGTAATACTCATGAATTATATTTTTAGGTTCCAGAAATATGTACCTAGATAAAACTTCCTTTCTTCAATTGGTAAATTTCTATTTTAAATGTTCCCTTATCAATTCCTCCTGATAAACAATCTCGATTAAAGGGAACTTCCAAATTTATAACACATTATCAAGTACACAATATAATATATTTTAATGCGCAAATTTTTTTATAACATAAATATTTTTATAATGAAAAAATATTTTAATTAATTTCAATATTTATGAAAAAAAATTATTATTTTTATTCATTAAAGAATATATTATATTTTCCCTTAAACTGTAGAGAAGTGGAACATTCCTAAAGTTTCCTACAAAAATATTTTACAAGTATTCACTAAATATGGACATAATTCATCATGAAATATAACTATATTCTTTTATTAATGTACATGAGTTATTTACATATGTACTTTTATGGATACCATTATAATATTCTCTTTGGTTATGCCTTATGAAATGATTCTGATACCCATTTCATTTCATGGGTAACCCTTATGTTTATTACTTTTTTCATTCTTAATGTGGAACAAATATTCAAGAAAAGTTTATAATGGGTGCACCCCAATAGTGATAAAATGCATTTGGTAGTGTTTAGTCTCATTAAATTTCATGTTGAGACATTTAGTAAACCTAATTACATTGGTGGACTTTTACCACCATGTGATATAGTCTTGGATGACAGCCTTGAATCATGTTTATGTCATGTTATATGCTTCTTCCATATGCCTGTGTATCCATGATTACATGATCCCATGGTTTATCTGTTATTCATAAATATTTTTATTCTTTTTATATTCTTTTTTTGTCATCTTTTTATACCTTCTAACTCAAATATTAATTTGGGTTCCTATGTTTTTCACCTAACTGAAAATTTTGCCACATCCCTTTGTTCATAAATTCCTCGGGATATCCTATGAAGATAGAAGAGATCACATGAAGTTAAGAGATCATTATAGAGTTAAAAAATGATTCAATTATTTTGGTTTCATTATTTCTAATTTTGTACCTAATCTTCCAAAGAAACTAGATGTTACGATCCTCAGTTTGTATTTGATGGTGATTTATGCCAAAAATCATGTAAAAATATATGTAAAAGGCTATAGAATATATATTATCTCTCTCTTAATCCAAAACATTGACTAGGAAAATGATCCTTCCTACTCAAAGATATATACTATTTTTTCTCCTTCTTTAGGTTGTAATGTGTTACATAGTCATAGTTTGTGATCCACTCCAACCATCTCATTTGGAACATGTTCAAATCCTTCTATGTGAATATATTCATTAAGATATTGTAATATATATATATATCACATTTTTTACATACAGATATTTAATAATTATCTTTAATGAAAATATTACTATTTCTTTATCAAAATTATTTTTTGGATAATTTTTCTCATGAAACATTAATTAGCTTGAGGCATAATCTACCACAATATCATTATGCATGAGATAAAATCAAAATCCCTTCAATGATCATTCTATATCACAATACCTTATCCAATTTAGGGTATTGTGAGTACAAGTTCATTGACTAATCCTATTTTTATATCCATGATATTTTATTCACATTTATTTTTCTAGAGGAACTTGAATTCATCCCGAATTAACATGGTTTTTGTATTCAACGATTATTAAAAAATCCCAAATAAATGAGAGTATCCTAAAAATCCAAGATTTTTAGAGATCCTGGTAACATTGCTGGGCATGTGATAATCTTAAATCATATATACATTTAAATTATCTATATATACACCATATAATATGATTAAATGATCCAAGAATGATTAAGTTCATCTCCTAAATTTACACTTTTTAAATTTGCCACGTAGTTTCTCCCTTCTCCAGGTCTTCAACACAATCCGTAAATTATTTTGAGGATCTTATTTAATATTAGAATATATAGAAATATAATCTATAAATATTACCAAATATATATCAAGATAATATATAATGAATCTTTTCATAAAATCCTAATGTTAAAGGGGGTATTTTTAAGACCAAATGCAATAACTATGAGTTTATATTGTCAATATTATATAAGAATGGTTGTATTGCATACATAAAATATTTTAACCCTTAATTTACCATATCTAGAATAAAGGTCAATATTTGAGAAGTTTTAATTATAATGACCCCTCCATCAGAAGGTACACCTCCAGGGCTGGAAATCACAAAAGAGAAAAGATGACCCCCCAGACACTCCACCAGTGGGCCCCATGTAGGTCATAAGAACCTGTGGTATAAAAATATAACATGTGGAAGGAATTACCCTCCACAATAATATTATTGGTAGATGATACAAATAAACATAAAAAATCCAATCATATTATATGAATGTTGAACCAAAACCATTCCACAATGCATGAACTATGTCAATATATACAATAAAGTATCCATGTAAATGCAAAAAAGACATGTCATATGGTAAGGATGCAACAAAAACTCCTAAACACAATTTAGAAATTCCCATATTGGTCTTTAATTACCTACTGTAATCCTAAAATATGTTTATATTTGTAGCATGAGAATAAAATTATACTCAATATGATCACACCTATGGACTGATGTGCATAATTGAATAGATCATTCTTATTCACCTATGAATAAATATCTAAACCAATAAGAACTAAAACAAGTCAAATAACCAATATTATCCTCAACATGGATTCCTCCCAAATATTACACAAAATATAGTAATATATAATCAAAAAAGTAGAAGTGGATCTATTCTACTTCTTCCCCACTAATTTTCGATTCCCGCACTCCAATATTGAACATCTGGTGCTCTCATCCATTCGAAACAAAACACATCTCACAAAAAGTAGACTCTAATGTGGTTCAAGAAGCATAAACACCCACTCCATTATAAATGGTTTAGATTATGGTTCTGTCATTAGGAATCATCACATCATATCTCACCTCAATACACCTGGGTAATCACATTTCATCTCGCCTGAAGACAGCTAGGGCATCACATCATATCTTTCCTAACGACTCCAGGGCCATCACACCACATATCGTCACATAAATAGGGATGTATATTATCATGAATGTGAATACAATAAACCTAACTCTCACATACTACCATGGATAACCCCCACCAAATATCACATCCTCTAACTATTGGGTAATATCCAACTCCAACATGTATCATCAATACTACTAAAGGAAGTGTATGGAAGATGGTGTAACCATACATCCATATAACCATAACCGTAGATATTTAGTAAAACAACCAAAAACGAAATCCTTTAGGAATTGGTAAGATCATCAAAATTGGTTCGGTAGACTATAGAAATAACACAAAATACATGATATATTGATAACACACAATACCCAACCTATTGGCTTACAAAACTAGTGTACACCACCACATCACTATGGAACCAAAAGTTAATTGTCAAAACCACTTCCTCCACTATATGATATAAACCAAACAACCACTATAAAAATTCACACATTCCCACTTTCAGTTATAGGTTTCATCATTTTATAGTTTTAATGTGTTCCCTATAGCTCCAATTTACTTATACTTTTTTCACAACTAAATAACCCAATTATTTATCATTTGGATAATTTATAAAAATTACCACATATCAATTTCCATAAAAAAAAATTTTATTTACATACCTGTGACATTTTGTTTTATAATAACAATTTTTTACATTTCTTACTAGGAATCTAACACAACCACACCATAGAAAAACTCACACATTTCACATCAACCATCACCACAACACCAATTTCCGTCAAGATAATTCATTTCAACAACTACTCACTTGATTAACTACACTACACAACCAATAGACAACATAATAACCAGACAACTAAACCAACACACAATGCAACCACAACACAAAAAAAAAACAAATTTCCCAACACAACTAAAACACATCTACCCACATGAAATCCCATGCCAACTCAATCACTCCACTTCCCCAAAAATCTAAAAACCCAAATAGTCTACACATTTCCATGAAACAACCCACATCACACAAGAAAACACAATAATCAAAACCACACATGGAATCACAACCCAAATTTTAGAAATTTTGGTTCTAGGGATTATATTACTAAACATAATCATTTATCATCAGTAATATAACACAAACCTAATATCCATGGGATGAAAATTCAATATCAAAATATATTATCTTTATATATTTCATTACATGGTGATATCAACAGTCAACTCAACAAGGGTCTTACATACGTCAACTATTTTATAGGGAAGGCACTGAATGGTTTTGAATTTCATAAATTCCAAAAAATAGGTATAATCACATCAATAATAATATGAAAGTAGTAAAACTAATGATTTATCTCCATAACTATTAGTTTTACATTAAAAAACATTATAAATAGTAATATGACCATTAATATCCACCCAATTGAAGGAAGAATGTTGAAATCTCTACCCATGCACATATCCCAAACACATCCCAAAAAAAACACCACTGTCAATAATCCCAAGGAGAATAACTAAAGGAAACTAAGGGATATAAAGAATAAATCAACACATATCACCAACTAACAACCTAAAAAACCAGAGGATAAATACAAGAGGAATGGGGTTACAATACCATGTAAATGATTCTTGGATTTTTTCAAAAACTGAGGAGAAGGGGGAAAATGGGATAATTTTTTTAAGATATAAATCCATAAAAAATCTCCAATTCACCTCATTCACATTGTGAATTACATACTCATGAAGTTGATTTTCATGAATCATAGAATTAAAATCCCTGAAAATAGTTTAATACATGAATCCTCAAATTTTACAACTTCTACCAAAATTTATTTTGACATAGATTTGATTAATTCAAACTTTTAATTCCTTTCATTTCATTAATTTTTTCTACATAAGACTCCTCACCCTAAAACAAGTTGCCAATCACCAGATTCTTATGTTATAAAACACAATATCATATTGTGAATTCCCATATCACATAAATAATTTCAAATTTTAGATATGATATAGCTCCAACCTCTACCTAACCTCCCCAATATTTTTATGAAACACCCCTAACGCCCAAACTTGAATTGTTATGCGATGAGAAGGCAAAGATCATTAAATTATATACCTACCAAATAATTCAAATAAAAAAGAATCAAACCCAAATACGAAATAAATAGAAGGGGTGCAAACAATTATCCCACAAGATACCACTTAGGGATCACATTATACCACAAACTTCACCACAAACCACAAATGTAACACCCGAGCCTTTTATGTGAAATATTTTGATTTTATGTTATATAAATCATCAAAGGAATATTTCACTACACACAACACTATCTTGGCTTACTTTACACGCAACCGTGGCCTTCCTCGATAGCTTGCGTCGTACGCAATACCGAGTTTCACTAAACAATGATATGATATTAAAATATTATTAAAACTAGCCGTTATGAATAGTAATAACCTCTTTTTGAAATTTTATTAATTTTATTTTTCAAAATGGACTTCATTTTTGGATTCGGAATATCGAAATTAGCCTAGGGTGAAAGTTTGGTATTTTTCTGAAAACATTCAATTTTTGATGAATAGTGAAACCACTAAGTGGTAGTTAAAAAACTGAATTTATCATAAAACTTAATTTTACCCCTTCTGTGAGTGGAATTTTGAAAATTCGAGAGACACGGTTGATGTTGGTAAGTAAAATGTGGTTCAATGAGATGAAAATAATTTTTTGGTGAATAGTAACTTTTTACTTTTTCTTACCACGGTTAAAAGTAAATAGGGTCATTAAGGGTAAAAATGATATTATTATTACCTTAACACATGTCCTAATTTTATTGGACAAGTTTAATTCGACCAAATATAACCTTAGGGATAAAATATGACCATTTAGGCCCACTTGGATTAGATTAGGACATTTGTATTAATTTATTTAAAGAAGGGTTAAAATAGTTAAAATCAAAGTTTAATAAGTAAATCATTTTTAATATAGGGTTATACATAAGATAAAATAGACTATAAATTTTCATTAGAAATCTAAAAATATTTCCTACACAATTTTATTTTATTTGTAATTTTTACAGGTTATATAATTTACTTTATTTATGACACAAATATGATGCAGTAATTATCTTATTAATGAATTATTTACATAATTGATGTAATAAATAGACAAATAAATGTAATTTGAGACTTTTTTTGAATTAAAATAATTTTATAGGTTAATATGACATGTTAGTATTTATTTAATTAACTTTTTTAGAACTAATAATTCTGTTATGAGTTTCAGAAAAATCAATTACTAAATAGTGTCAAAATTGACATAAAATAGTTTTTAAAACAAATATTATAATAGTAATTGTTATTTTATTCCTAAAAATCTTAGGTTCGCCCAAATGACATAGATAAGGTTATATATATTAATAATAAACAACTTTGGGTTCGTTTGGCTGCTTATAGTAAGTTTATTAACCTTATAGTATAAGAACACAAGAAGACATAGTAAAAGTAAAATTATTTAACTTAATGTTAAATCTAAATGATAAGGATAAAATAGGAACCTAAACTTGTCTAAATTCTATTGGATGAGAGTATTTCGACCCATACCCACCTTAGCTTCAAAATAAATCAATTTGGAGCTATTTAAAACCGAATTTGACTTTATAATAAAATAATAGTTTTTGTTATTCCAAAGGTACCCCTCTCCTCCCTTATAAAAGGGCACCTCCTCCCCCTCTTCCTCACACCACATTGAGCCTTCCAGCTCGGCCAACCCCTGCCAATTTCTCATCTCCACTTCCCTAGAAACATCCTAGAGGTTATGGTCTTCTTCAAAGACCTATTTTAGTTCCCTAAAAGGAGGTCTCAAAGAAGCACTTCAAAGAAGAGGTAAGGTCAGTTACCGATTCTTTCATCTTTATTTCTTCTTCCACTTCTTCTTCTTTAATTATTTAATTATGAAGTAATAACATAAGTATCACTCATATACCTATATGTTATTATAAGTATGAAACAACCCTATTTCACCATCTATCCATCCTACGGAAAAAGAAATCACCGCGCGTGCGTACGTACGGAATACCGTCTCCACGCCGTGGTGTAATCTATTTTCCACCACCACATTACTTGGATGGGTATAATGGTGTAAGTAATGAATATATATGACTATTATAAAGTGATATTGATTCTGTAATAGTATACATACACTCTAATACAATTCCACAATCATAGGAATGATATCATCACTCGTGCGTACGTACGGAACACCGTCTCCACGATGTGATGCGACTCGTTCTACATGATCTTCATTTCATAATGATTATATAAATTAATTGAATGAATGAATATGATATATATTACACTAATACCATTCTGGAAATGAGGTATCTATAACCTAAAGATAAGAATAAGAATTTATTCGACAAAACACACATAAGAACAAAAAGTAATAAACACCCGAATAACAAGTAGTAATGAAATATTACTAATAAGAAGCTAAGAATATGACCATATATGATATCATAACAATAAGTATGATTCTGAAATAATTCAATAACATTATTTAAATCATTATATAGGAGGTTCGGACACTTACGAAGCTTATCGGACCGAAGGTAAGGGAAAATCTCGCAATCTCAATTTTTATCTGAGATTGTTTATAATTCATAATTTACTGGGGAATATTTATCATCCACATCCATGTTTCCTCAATATGTAATATTTATATACTTCTACAATAGTTTATATCCAATTTTACCCTTCGGTGAGTATTTAGTAAGAGATATGAAAGGAATCTTTTTCCGTTTTTCGTACGAGGTACTTTTTTGACTTTTCCGAAAAAAGTACGAGAAGAATGTTTTTTTAACTTATACGGCATGAATGAATTTTTAAAACATTATTTACAAGAATCTTCCTTTACAAGTTTTCAAGTTTATTTTTAATCAACTTATTTTATTTTAAAATTGTATGACATGTTAAGAAAGGAAAATGTTTTTGAAGTAGAAAGGATATTTTCCTCAAGAATGGAGTTCAAGTGATTTATCAAAATTATTTTCCATCTAAGATAATATAGGGTTCTGTTTCTATCCCTATTATTACATTGATTTGATTATGTTGTGATGGAATTTTTTTATGAATTCTTTTATCTTATATGAATTGTTTTATGATGTCATGTTGTTTAAGAATCCCATTTTTATTACATGGGTTATGCAATGATGTATGATTTATAAATTTGTTGAACACATAAGAATGGTATAATTATGAGAAGGGTGGGACCTATATCTCCCTCCAATGCATTGGGTAATGATTTTATATCTCATGAGATATACATGGCTGGAACGGTAGGTTATACCGGTTCAGTGAAACAGTACTGAAACGAGGAGTGAACTCGGTTCAGAAATGGACTTTGTCAACTAAGATAGTCTTGGAAATGAGTCTTGACTAATAAGAAATGATTATCTATGATTATGTGTGTATACCACAAAGTTTCATGTTTTATGTTATGATTATTGGGATTCTATTTCCCTACTATGATTTATCCCATGTTATGAAATTATGCTCTCTTTTGCAGGTTATGATTTTCAAAAGTTATGTTCTTATGAATATGATGTGATTGATATTTCTTTTGTTTACCCTTACTGATCATTTGAGCTCACCCTTTTGTATGTTTTCCTTCCCCAGGTCAGGAAGAAGGTTATTAAGTAAGATATTCTAAAAGGGACTATAGATATGATGAAATAAATGGGAGACAGTGTAGACGCTTTATGAACCAGTTGTTTATGTTTCCCAGTTTCTAAAGACAATATACCTATACGGTCCTTTCGTGGTTTTGTTATATTTTGTAATAAGTATGCTTCAATTTTGAAGTATTAACAGTGTACGTAAAGTGTGGGTCGTTATAACAAATCTACAAAAAAGAACATCTATAAAACACCTTTCAAAACCACAACACCACCCCTCACTATGAATGAACCCAAGTCAAATAAATCCCGCCAAAAACCACATATGTTTTCATATAACCATATGTTCTACCATTCCAACCTCTACAAAACCCTATCCAACAATGACCTCAACCGTCACACAATACTTCCCCAGGCATACGAATCAAGGAAAGATTCCTTCCATATCCCAATATATTCTAATATGAGTATAACTAACCCACACATTTGGTATTAAAATGTGTAATAAAATTACATTACAAGATTAAAAATGGGGTTTACCCTCTTAATGTAATTGAAACGACAACACACAATACCTGTTATGTTAAAAGTAACATCTTATAAAACACCAAGGTTCAAAAGATCATATCAAAAAAGTAAAACATGGTAAGGAAAAAAATCAAAACAGCTCCATGTACAGGGTAGGATTATACATCTCACACTCCCATATACTCTTCTCTTGGACAATATGCCACCACATCATAAAAAATATAGGTATGGTTCATCCATATGGAATCTTCACTGAACAATATGAGATATCTATTGTCCAGTCCATGAATGTAACATCATCCTAGATATACACATCTCCCTAGTCAATTATGTGGGATTTATCATGAATATATAGATGATGATGAGACATGTAGAAGATTTCAGAGATCTTTTCTAGCCATGGTGGAAGTGAAAAATGATATTAATCTACACCAAAAAGCTCTAGCACTTCAATATTCCCAATAAACTAGGGAGAATAATTACAAACCCCAAAAAAATCTATGGTTTCCCCAATTTAAGAAAAATACTCAAGAACACATAGTCTGCAAACTCAAACTCTATGGGCCTTTAACTACAATCATTATATTCCATTTTATGGTATTTTTCTTCCCAATACATTCTTAGATTAATTGGGTATTCTCAACTATTCACTATACTAAATTAGGACTATGAACTATTGACTCCATAACATCTAACCAAGATAATGGAGAAAAACACTACCAACAATATCAAAACTCAAATGGGTCCATGAAAATGGATGATTGGTAGATATTTTTGTTTGATAACCGAACCAATTTAACGTTACATACCCATAATCCACCAAATTATAGGTTCTAATCATGAAACAAATCCTACATTGTTTCGGTGGTCCACTTAATCTACACACCTTTTTTAGGGTGGACGGTTGTGATAAGGGGAAACTAGGATCAAAAAACATGCTTCAGTACCCTCCTAAAATTTGAGATAAAATAAGGATATAAATTAGTGATTACATTCTTTGATATATCATAAATCTTAAAAAAAAATTATTAACACAATTCCTCACTAATACATCCATGAAACTCGACCCACGGATCACTAGAAGATGACATAACATTATCAGTTAGTTCACTATCTTCTGAACTGAATAACATCCACCCTGATACAAAGGTAAACTACTGAAGAAATACATTTACTTGTCCTCCCATTTCCAATTTATAACATATAAGTCATAAAAATAACCTCATTGGAATTATTTCTCTTCATTCTCTAACAAGAAAACCAGAAAAATATCCACAATATCTCCCATTGAATGCATCATTCAAGACACCCAAAGATGCCTCTTTAAGATACAAAACATCTTCTCCGTAGTAGGATACATTTATAATAGTGATATATGGAATCCAATATAAACTTTTAATGCACTTCCAATATATAAAATGGATTTCCTTGAAGCAACACCAGATTCTGACCATCCTCTGATCGTCTCTCTAGAGTATCAGCATGGCCGACAAGGCCATTCACCACCTCTACATTTAAACTCCCCTAGAGTCTCTTCCATCTAATACCAAAAAGACAAGTCCATATAAATATGAAGAATTATACCTCATCCCACTCTATCTCCCATGATAAGATGTAACTCAGAAAGCTTCTCCAACCCTTTCCAAACATCAGCAGTGTCTCAAAGCACATCTACTCAGCACTTATGACATAAAAAATAATCAAAAAAATACCCATTACTAGGGTGTAAGAGATATTAAAATCAAAATAATTGAGAATATATATCAAAATTTAGTCACTTTGATTCAAATTTCACTGATAAAAGACAAGTCTTTGTCTATTATGGTTTGTGAAAATGAAAAATCGCTAACTGATGAGGTATTTATTCTATATCTTCAGATAAAACACTAATGCCTCTAACTCCAGGTTGATTTTGGAATAGATATGATTGTGGTGATATAGATTACAATAACCATAAGATACCATTAACCTCAAATGTATCAGGACACTTCCCAGGACAAGATGTGACTCATCATTGAAAACCTCAAACATCACACCCTCTCTAGGGAATAGAAGCATATGAGTATTGAAAAACTTCTCCTTAATTTAAACAAACATTTCTTGTACGTAATCAGTCCATGGAAAGGTATTCTCTTTCTTAGTAAAGTCCATTTTTAAGGATATAACATAAGTGAAATCAGACTTAAAACTGTAATAATATCTTACCAAAAGAAGAAAACTACCAACCTCTTCTACAATCTTGTGCAATACCCAATAAAACCATGACTCAATAATTGAGGAGTGTACAACAAAAACCTATCGAGAAACCCCATGTCTAATTACAGGAATATATCCTGGTATAATCATACTATTTAATAGATTTATATAGATCTGGTGGTGTCATAGGACCTGCAAGACAGTTCATAGATCCTTGTAATCTCCCTCCTCTAACTTCATGTAATTCAAAAAAACATCAAAGACAATGTTGATGAAATAGTCTATAAAATAATTTAATATGGATTTCAAGACCCTATGAACATAAACGGTGAATTTTTAATATCAAAATATATATATAAAAACTATATGGGCCATAACTTCCTCAAAAGGTGGTCTTTAGGAAATACTTTTTTTCATCATTATCTAGTGATATCCAAATAGAATATCAACCTTAAAAAATCAATTACATCACTTCATAGGGTCAAATAAATTGTTGATCCTCATAATGGGTAACAATTATTGATTATTTCATGATTCTACATCTATTACTCTATGAAAAAATTCATAATACTATTCACCTTCTTGGACAATAATAATACATCACCTCTAGAGGAAAAAATCAGTTGTATAAAACCAATTTTCATAACATCATCACATGAAACCTCAAATCATGTATCTTAGTAGGTTCCATTCAAAAACGGGACATCAAAATTGTTAAAACCCCTATTTGAAACTGTATAGAAAACTCAATGTCAATTTGGGGGAGGGGGATAGTGTTATAACATCATCTGTGAAAATATACAAAACATCCCCTATAACCACATGAACATCCGTTATTTGAGCTTCCACTAAAATATCCTCCAACTAAGATAAAAGCAGACCCGCTTTCCTTTCACCCATATGGTAACCCTTATCACCAAGAAAAAACACACTCCTTACTACCACACCATTGAACAAAATATACCATGGAAATAGTTTATGACTGTATGAATAGAATATAGTCAATAAATTCCAATATTAACATTGAATGGATGTATATAAAAACATAATAAATAACCAACTAACTGGTGTTTCCCCAAAACCACCCTAAATCCCTTGCACACACCAAATAGAGAAAATAGACCTCTAATCTATGTAGATAATAGTAGAGAAATCATAATAATCTCAACATCTTGTCCCAATTCATAGAGAAAAGAATGTAAAATAATGGAATGTGAGGATACTAAATCAAAAATGGAATATACAAGGATAGATGATAAGTGGAACTCACCACAAATAAATTCTATCCATGTTATCATCGCTACCTCCAATGCATCCTTTTTAACGCACAATGCCACATGGACTCTACGCTATCAGATTCTGTGGCTATACTCTAAAATATATCCTTATTTATGGAGACTATCATAGGAATTTCACTCCAAACACAAGAAATCATCAACTAATGAACAAGATACAGTGGTCCCTTGAATTGATATTACCCTCAAGATAACTACTACTACTTCGAAAATGGAGTTTGAATGCTATAAAAAACTCCATCCCCCTCCCGAGTGGTAGGAAAATTATTATAGAAGTGACCAAATCCACAGAAACATTGTTTGAATATGGGAATCCCCTATTAGAAGATTACAAGAAAGAATCCCTAGAATGATGAGAAAATATTTACCCCCATCAGACCCCCACCATTCAAAACCCCAAATGCCTAAATGATCATGGAAAACTTGTTAAAGTTATACTACCCGAGATGACCTACTATCCACTCCCTTGAGGCTCAAGTCACAAATAAATAATACACTCAATAAAATTCACTTTTTTTGTACATATAGGTAAATATAAAGAATAAACATGGTGATTTTTTACCTAATAATTGAGTGAAAATCCTCTTCCAAACCCCACACTCATGAATCCATATTTAGACCGATGTCCACGGAGATGCACAAGAGATCCTTGAACATTATCCCAATTTTCTACACAGTTGGTATCCCTTACTAATGGGAGTGAAACTCCTACAACTTTACGACCTTTTCCATCACTGATATAAATTCCAAATAAAACCCCTTCTAAAAGTTAATTTACAACACATCTTGATACATGTGGTCAACAACACACAACATCCACCACCAACACACAACTCCTTGTTTCTGAAAACCTAACAACAAAACCCAGAACTCATCCCAAAATGAATTAAAAAATCATTCTTGACCTGCTCCAATGAGCGCTTCATCTTTAGTTATGAGGTACTCCGCTCATACTTTCAAAAACTCTACCACTTAAAGAAATGAAAAACCCTTGGCCATGCCCCATCCTTCTCCATCTAATCAATTTTATATTGATCAACTAGATCAGCTTGCTAAACCATAACCAAATAAGATAATAATTTATGAAAAATGTTATCTATTCTTAAAAATAAATGAATATTCCTATACCTAGGAGAATTTAATTTAATTGTTTTTTCTTTAATATAATTAATTTATTCAACTTACTCGCCATAATAACCCAATTTAGATACGAATACTGTCAAACATGATTCATATACATATCCTATATCTCTACCCTTTAACAGGTATCAACATATATAGTCATTTGGTGAGCCCATATACCTTCCATCAAATCATGGGGCACTAAAATCTCATTTCCAAGCTAGTATCCCTAGCCCATGTCACGTACTAGGGTCAACTAGCACAATTTCCATACCATCAAATTAAATACACGTTGTTTATATCTCTAAGGACCACCCAATATCTCAACAAAATCCTTTGATACCACTCTATCCTCATCCCTCCCTCCAACGGTAACCCTACTGAGAAAACAATGAAGGAAGGGAGATGATAACCCTCGAGACTCACCTCCAATAGCCCCTATGTTGGTGAAATCATAAGGTTTAAAAAAATCTGACATATAGAAGGAATTACACACTGTAATAATAATTCTGGGAGATAGGACGAACAACCACATGTAAACACAAACTTATAAAATAAATGTAAATATAATACTATTAGAAATTGGTCTATTTGTGATGGGCCATTTACCATTTTTTCCTAATTATTCATAATTTTTACTATTAATTCCTAATAATTACTAATTATTCCCAATTATTAATATTTATTCCTAATTATTACTAATTATTACAAATTATTCATAACTATTACTAATTTTTACTAATTTTTACTTATTATTCATAACAATTTCTAATTTATCATAATTATTGCTAATTAATCCAAATTATTACTAATTATTCCAAATCATTACTATTTTAATCTTAATTATCACTAATTAATCCTAATTATTACTAATTAATATTAATTATTAGGAATTAATCATAGTTAGTACTAATTATTACTAATTCTCACTAATCATTCCTAATTTTTACTAATTATTACTAAATATTTCAATATATTAATAATTATTAATATTTACTTCTAATTATAACTATTTACTTCTAATAATTACTATTTATTATTATTTTTTAATATATTTTTTTAATTTACTCTTTGTTAACACTACTCTTCTATAATTATCACAAATCTATACTAATTATCAATAATTATCAATAATTATTAATTGTTTTTCTAATTAATACTAGTGAATAATAATTAATAATAAATAATATAAATATTAATTAATACTAATTAACATTGATCACATTTATTCATAAAATAATATAACACAAAATAAAATCACATAATTCTTATTTAATTTAATTGAAACTAATTAAAATTAAATATAACTAATAAAAAATAAAATTAATTAATTTAAAAATGAAATAAATAGATAAATACCTTAAAATAGAATCTTTTAATGGATTTACACTACAAACATTCATTTGATTTAAAATATTTAACATATAAAAATTTTGAGAGATAAAATATAAGTAGAGAGAGGAGTAGACAAAGGAGTGGAATGAAAGGAAAAAATGGGGGGTATATATAGAGTTGATAAGTTGGGATGAGTTTATTTGGGATGGGACCCGTCAAAAATACTAACCACCCTATTAATTACTGGTGGTGGTTAAAAGGGTATTTTTAATGGGACCCATCACAAATACCAACCTACCGACATACTATTTGTGATTGGGATAAATCCCATTCAAAATACCAAAAAACACCTATGGTTATTTGGCAGGGTCATAAGAGCTCATTTCAAATACCCTTCCCATTGTTTGGTGTCGAAATCGCGCCAAACCTTATGTAACCGGTACTATCAACCTGTTGAAATTACCTAATTATTGGCAACGGGTAGAGGGTCTCGTCACAAATAATCCATCCTGAAAAACTATTTACGACCTAACCCTTACCCATCACAAATATGCATTTTTTTATAGTGAAAAACCATCCCACAAAGCATGAAGAAAATTTGACAGATACAATAGAAGTATCTAAGTTAATACCAAAAGATAATCCCTACAACAGTGACTCAAAAATATCTCTAAAAAGAAAACTAAAAATTCTTACCATGGTCAAAAATTCCTCCTAGAAACTAGAAAAATTATTCATATACATAGGTTGATCATAAAATTATATTCAGTATGAAAATACACAAGGTCCCTTCAATACATGTTCAAAGATCATGATAATTAAGAATTGAATAAACAACAAAATTGACAATCACCTAAATAGGTCAACTAACCCATCACAAACTCACCATGTATCACTCACCAAATTATGAATCCACTATACTAATATATTATAAAAAACATAGAAATGGTTCTCTATTTCTAATTCTCTACTATTTTTATGCTCTCATACTCTAAAGTTGAACATCTAATTCTCCCATCCCTTCCACACACATCACATCACACAACCATCCATCAAATATGTGGTTCATGACTCATCCCTACCAACCCCACACATATAATGTTTAGATTTTTGTGTATGATTCTGGAATCATCACATCACATATCACCTAAGGAAACCTAAAATCTCACCCTATGACACATGGTCCATCAAATCATATCTCACCTGAAGGAAGTCGATCCATCACAACACATCTCACAACATAACTAGATAAGTACGGTGTCATGAAATTGAAGGACATAAACCCCATTACCTCATCATACCATGCATTCCCCCACCACACATCACATTCTTATCAATTCAGAGTAATCGTTAACACTAACAAGTATTATCACTAGAGATAAAGGAAGAGTAGGGAAGATATGGTATCCAACCATCAATGCCACCATTTTCCTTGATGTTTTAGAAAACAATTGAAAACCAAACCTCTGAGCATTGTTGAGGTTATCCAACTCGGGTGGGGAGAATACAGAAAAAAGAAACATAAGATATATATATTTCACATAATACCCAACCAATGGGTTACCAAGAACTGCAGTAGAATACACCACCATGATACCACTACACCACAAAACTATCATCATAAAAACTGCCACCACTCTATGAAACACACCACACATCAACCACAAAAATCCACACATTCCTACTTTAAATAATAGGTTTCACCATTTCCTAGTTTCAATGAGATTCAACTTGCTCCCATTCAATAAAAATTTCATTTCACACTCACAAAACCCATTCATTAATCATTAATTACTTTTAAAGTAAGTACATTACATCAATTTTTTTCAAATTTTTGTTCATTTTACAATGCATGACAATTTGTTTTAGAATTGAAATTTATTCCATCGTAGTCTTGGAAACTACCAAAAACACACCATAAAAAGTATCACCCATATCATATCACCCAGAACCAAAAGGAAAATTTAAACTGGTCCAACTCATCACAATAATAACTAATCTGAACCACTACAACGCACAAGCACATGACAACCCAACCACCGCACAACACAACCACCACAAAAAAACTACCTTTGCATAGAACAAACACTGTAGAACACTACCAGAATATAACTTAACACATTACATCCCATGATAACATCATCACATCACTTTCCAAAACATCTCACAACACATACAGTCACAAAATTCTACATAACAACCCATATTAGAAAAGAAAACCCAACAAGAACAACCAAATAATTGATCACATCCTTCCTTCCACAATTTAGTTTAAAGATCTTGTATTACTTCACTTCATCATTTTTAATTGGAATAATAAAAAAACTAGATGTACATAGGAAAACAATTCTATATCAATATATATTTTATTTCAACTTCTCATTATCGAATGATATCAACAATAAAAATAGTAAGGTTCTCAAATACATCAACTATAGAACGACAAATTATCCGAAAACTGTGATTTTTAAAAGTAGAAACAAACTTGTGTAAGAATGTCAATGATAACATCAAAGAAGTTAAACATGTGATTTATCCCAATCCACATCAATTTTAGTTAATCCAACTCATTATATTTATTATTTTGACCCTTATTATCCACCTAATGGAAGGAAAGAGAATCAAACCCCCACATATTCTCATAAATAGAATGATAATGAGGGACCCATCTTCCAAGAAGATTTCGGATTCTCTATACACTACATGGAAGATGAAAAACAACATAGAAAAAAAAAATAAAACTAGTGATTCCTCATATAAAACATAACTATAACACCTTTAAAATTTAATTATCTTTAAATAATTATATTTCTTTGATATCTGGTGTTACACAGAACACCGAGTTTAAATTAACCATGATATACTATTTAAATTTTATTATGTACAAGTTATCGGTATTTTTTTGGTATATGTAGAACTAAATAAATATTAAAAAAATTTGGTTACATTTTTATAAATTTAATTCATTGGTTTTCAATTAATTATAAATACAAATAAATAATATTTGAAAGTAAAAACATTCCTCTGAAAGACTACTCTTACATGTGAAATGTATATTTATATAAACAAATTAGATTAATCATTATTGATGAATTATTTAAATTAAATTTCTATATTATATATTCAATAATATTTTTTAAGATTCTTTTAAAAAAAATTGATGCATTGGATAAGAATAAACAGATTATTTTCATAATAATATATTTTTCTAAAAATTGGTTTTCATAATGTTTTAAAAGATTATTTTGAAACTAATTTATACCACTTATAGAAATTGAATCATGAATGAAAGATTCCATATGATTAATTATGTGGTAAAAATTTGGTAAAGAGGTTCCTTTTATTTTTATGCATTATGAAAAATAACTGTGGTGAAATTTTTGACCTAAGTAAAGGGTAAATATGGTTGAACAATGTAAATACTAAATGCTAAGGTCACCACAATTGATATTAATTATTATTGGATGAATTAAATAAAAAATATCACCTTATGCATATAATTTATTTTTTTTATAGGAAATTTTTCCATTAATAATACCTATTAAATATTTACAGTAATGAAAGATACTATATTTCATACTCTTACAATTAAATATATTTTAACTTTCCACACATCGAAAAAATAGTGTTATAAATGGATATAAATTTTTATATTGTGACTAATAAAATTATGTTCCTGATGCTAATTTTTATAACTTTTAATTACTAGGTAATTACATTAAATTCATGGGAAATGCTAGTACATTATTTATTAAATTAATAGAAAAAGTAAATAGAAGATTTTAAAAAACATAATGTAACAAAATTTGAGTGATATATAGTGTTCTAATAATTTTTTAGATAAATATATCATATTAGTGATGTGTAAAAGTATATTATTAGAATTCCTAAATTTTAGTTATTTTTCTTATGTCAAATTAATTGAATAGTGTCAAAATTGACATTAATGATATTTTATAGAAAATCATATTTTATTAAATTATTTAAAAATAATAAATATCATTAAATATGAAAAGGTAGATAATATATTATCTAATATTTTAACCCATTTCCCATTATGAAACATTATTTACCTTATATGTTATATTAAACCCTTTAACATTGAAAAATTCATTACATAAGTTAATGTTAAAATTTTTTAACCAAGGGGTTAATCAAAATGAGTTAGTTTAAAATTACACCAAAACTACTAAAACTTTTATAATATATTGTTATTTAAAACCCATCCTACATTATATTTGAATACCTATAACTTCAGATGTATTTTTATTAGGAATGAATTTATTATATTTTAATCATTTTTGAAATCCAATGTGTGTCCCTCCCCTAAATAATAAAAGGGCACACATCCTTTCTCTTATTTACATCAATTTGAGAATTTTAGATCAACCAATACCTAAAAATTATATTATCCACTCCACTAGAATCATTATTGAGGTTTTGTTCTTCAAAAATACCAACCTTAGTTTCCTAAAAAATGATCTAGAAAGTTGTTTCAAAGAATATCTAATTGCCTTAATCAATCAGTTTATTTTTTTTATTATTTTTCCTTATATAAATTTATTATATTCATAATAAAATATACAATTTAGTAAAAAAAATACTGAAATGATATTGGGGTTAGGAAACAACATTTATTCAAACTTTTTTCTATCAAATGGGAAGAGAAAGTATCAATCGTGTGTTCGTATGGCTCAACGTCTCTGAAGTAAAGATTCAATTCCTTTTCCATCACCATATTTCATGTAGGGGTATTATGAATGGTTCAAATTTAATGTTTAATACTTATGAGATAATTAACCTTCAGTAATGACATGAAATTATTTACAAACATATATTCAAACCCATTTGAAAATGATAACATTTCTCGTGCGTATAAGTGGACTACCACCTCCAAGAATCGAGCTTATATTTTTCAATTACCTTATACATGGATTGAAATAAGGATTAATTTTATTAAGATATATGACATATATGAGATAATAATGATTATATAAGGGTTATTTTTTATTTAATTTCCTTTCATTCCATCCATCAAGAGATGAATATAGTGTTCATGCGTACATACAACATATCATCCCCTTGAATGGTGTAATTCATTTTTTATATCAAAATTTGAAGGATAACACCAATTATGTTAATAATGAATACATATGATATTAATATCACTTTTTAAATTATTTTTATGATGAGACCATTATCAATATTCATGGAAGGGAACTTCATAACTAAAATACTCTTGATAAAAAAAACAATTAATACCTAGAAACAAAAAATTTAATAATTAATTATTGATAAATGGGTGATAAAATGTTATAAATCGATCATAAATTAAATTTTAATTATGTAAATGTTTTGAACATAGAATTATAATAACATTAAATTTCTTATAAATCATGTTAGTGTTCTTTCAAATCATGTGTAACTCAATTTAATGGCCAATCATATCAAATTGAGTGTATTTGGAAATATGTTATGTCATCCATGTATCTTATTTTATGAGGAGTATATAATGACCTTTGACATGTTATATCACTATTACACTTATCCTCATGATATTTAATGTTTCATTTTATGTTACTATTTCATGAGGGTAATGATTTAAATTTTACCAATGAGATATGATTTTAGGTTACAATCTCATTATTTAATATGATTATTTATAATTAAGTTTTCAATGATGAAATATTCTGATATGCCTATAAATAAATTCATTAAATTTATTCTCCTCTAATTTTGTATTGAGAATATATGTTTTCCATTTCATTCTTGTGACACCCCAAGACATTAAAATATTTTTGTTTTTGAATAAATTTAATTTTGTTGGAAGCTTGATATATATTAAACAACATGTTAAGATTATAATAAACACAACAACAAGTTTTCACTTGTCACATGCTAGGATGAGTTTTATAGGACAACAATATATTATTAAAATATTATTATTTAACATAATAAGACATAACCTAGATATTAATTTGGAAGTTATGAATAATATTATCGATCTTATGAAATAATATGGTTGAATTTATTTGTTATAAAAGAATTTAGGAACGAACTGAATATATCACAAATGTTTTGATAAAAAACTATTTTCATGCCCACAAAGTCATTTTATCATAAAAATTTAAATTAATTACTATTATTGAATGATATTATTGAAATATATACATTATATATTAAATAAAATAATTTAATATTCATCCAATATATTTTATAGGCATAATATAAGAACAAATCCAATTTTAGAGAAATATATACATTATAAAAAACCTATATGTTTTTAAAGTCAGTTTTACCACATTTTAATGTAGAACCTATTTTAAATCAAATATTTTACACTTTTATATTCTTTGGAAACAATAAACTTATTATTTACAATTATAATATAAAAAATAATTTGGTTTAATTTTTAATATTTTTATGATAAGCTTCTTATTTTGATGAATAGTTATAAAATATTGCATTTTAAATGAAAATATCTCTTTCATCTACATAATTTATAGTGTGAAATTATATTTTAAATTTGTCTTAAATTACAATTAAATAAATTTTTAATCAATTAAGATTATTTAGGTTATTTTAATTATTTTTCCATTTAATAAGGATACAAAAACATTTCATTATTTTAAACGATTTAATTATAAAAACTCATTTTATCATCTTGTCAATGAGATTAATTTAAAATTTACTACAGTAAATTTTGAGTTTTTAATATTAAAAAATGGAATTAATATTTGGAATCATTTAGTCCAAATTTAGTAGTTAGTTACATTTTATGTTTGTGCAAAATATGAATAGTAAGTTTAATATTTGGTTAATTACCATGGTTAAGAGTAAATCTGGTAATTAAATGTAAAATTATATTATAATTATTCTAACTACCCGAAAACATATAATATTATTTTTGAATGAATTATTTTTGAACAAAATAATCCTTGGGATTATTATATGGCCTATTAGAGAAACTTGGATGATTTTAAGCATCTTTTAGTATTTTATTCTATGGGAAGTCCAATATGTCACACTCATGTTTCTAAAATGTGTTACATTATTTATATTTGGTTATTAAGAATATATCTTAGAATATAAATATTAATTGGAAATATAAAATATTTATATTAATTTTTATAATTTATTTTAAATTTTAAGGGAATAAATAATCAAATTAAAGGCTTTCATAATGATGATGATGTAATTGTTTAACTAATTGACATATCAATTAAATGTTATTAAAAATATTAAAATACAAAAACATGATATATTTATTTTCATAAATGAATTTAATAAATTACAAATACATATTAGGGATGTATGAAATGTTTTTTAATGTTATCTTATGTATTTATATTTTTTAAAAAATCAATAAATGAATAGTGTTAAAATTGACATTAAATATATTTTAAAATGATTTTTTAATTAAATGATATAAAATTATTAAAATTATAATTTTTTTTCTAAATTATTAAGATAGTGTTTAAAATTCCATAAATGTATCATTTATGCATCTTTTTCATTTTAGTATATCTATATTAACCCTTAAACAGTGACAATCCACGTTGTTATGATTAGAGTTAAAGGGTTTGACTAAGGGTTAATGTCAAACGATAATGGAGATAGTGTGTTCTAAACATTTATAAAAAATAATGATTGAGATAATTTATAAAAATAATAATTTATATTCTATATAACTCAATTTTTATCTATTTTTAATAGAAAATAATTTATATAAATTTAAATATTTTTTAGTTTCCAAAAGTACCCCTTGCCCCAATATTAAAAGAGAATCTCCTACCACACATCATAACACCACATTTAGACTTCTATTTGGAATAAAATCATACAAATTAAGATCCCAAATTCCCTCCCCTAAAATGATAAACCATCCTTTAGGAATAAATAACACAAAATAATTTCTTTTGTGCAAACCAAAATGAGTTACCCAAATAAGTGGTAACGTTCTTTAACAATCGCTTTAGTTTTATTTATTTCATACTCCTTCATTTCTTAGTATTCCATGATTATATAATAAAAAAATTATCATCAATATACTGAGTTGTTTTTATGTTAATTGTTTTCTATAGTTTCAAACACATCCATCAAATGTGTAATGAATTTTCAATTTTTGTATGGAGTACTACCACCTCGCGAAAGGATATAGTTCATTTTTCTTTACCAACTTTTGTGGTTGGTAATTAGGATGGATGCACTATTTTTATATGATATATAATATATTTATGTTATATTCATACTACGTTAATTTTTATATAATACATAACTTCATGCTTTTCATTTTTTGTAAATATGATAACATTGTTTGGGGAAGTGTGGACTACTGCCTCCTCAAAGTGATGTGATTCATTTACATTATATATGGAACGTATAAAGGATTTTTTAATAAAATTTATTGATATACATATGGAATATATATGATAATATAATTTTAATATATATATATATATATGTATTACTTTTCATTCATTTAATATGGAAGGGAAATGAACGTATATTACATGCGTACGTAGGACCTACCGTCTCCATCCATGGTGCATTTCGTTTCACTCTCCAAATTTTATGTATTAAACTTTATATATATTGAATATATATGATATTTAAATCATTTTTTATATTCTATAGTTGATTATATCATGATCTATGTAATAGGAATAACTAATAACAAGTCAAAACATACTCAAGAAACTAGGTAATTAACACCAGAAATATTAAAAATGATAAATGATTATTAAAAATGGGTGATTACATAATATAAGAAGATAATATATGATTTATTAAATACTAATAAGGATATAATATAAATTAATAACTTTATTTAAATAATTTTATAGGAGTTTGAAGCACATTATACTAAAGGAGTTGTGAGTTAAGGGATCTTTGTCTCACTTTTATTTCTGTGGGACACTTGTCTTATACAATACCTATTTTTTTCTCTATTGTATATATCCCCCATGAATATCTTTTTTGAGTATTATTCATAATATTATTCTATTTTAAAATCCATTTTATTTTTTTTCTTTCATGGTCATGTGATAAATCTGATTATGAAGTGATATATATTAATTTCGCAATCTCATCGCAATCTAGGATTGTTTGTGTATCAGTATCGACTTTGAAATACTACTTTTCCATTTTTGTGATTTTTTAAAATGTTTTCAATTTTTTTAATATTCTCCTATTATTTCATAAATTTATTTTTAACATTTTTTTAGTTATTATATAATTCATTGAATGGAATCTTCTTATCATTTCTTAAAACAAGTTACCTTTCATTCAGAAGTAAAAGAAATGTTTTTTAAACTTATAATACATGAATAGAAATTACCACCGACATGATGCACTCATATTGTGAGGATTTCATTATATGTTTAAAATGTTATTTTGAAAGAAAATATTTTCTTTTATAAAATATTTTTCTTTTAAATAAATTATTACATACTAGTAAGGTAATTCCATATTACTTTTTTCCTAAGTGAGAGAAATTTCATATTAAACACTTACTACTTTTTTATGGTGTATATAAACACTATTTATATATATCATATCAGGAATATATTTATATTCACGTTATTAAATTTTTATTTTTAAAATTACTTACCATTATGAGTCTTATTTTACAAATATTTCATAGTGGTATTAGATAATTTGATTTAAATATATCTTTTAAATTGATTGTTTGATATATAAGGAAATGATTTGGACTAGTATAACATGGGTTGGGGGCCATTTAGTGAAATAAATATTGGTTTGGGACTGGTTAATGAAATACCATTGATACATTGATAGTATTGTGATATGAATTATATTGGAGACAAACAATTCTAGTTTGTTTCCATGTAGAATAGATGAGTTTATACCCTTAGAATTAAACCATCTTGTATCCAATATTAATGGTAGTGGTTCATGTTTTAGATACATGATGTCTAATAATTAAGCATTTAATTAATTGTAGTTATTATTTATCCATGATATTTTTTATCATAATATATATGGATTCAATTTGTTCACAGTTTATTGAGTAAATGGAAGGTGTCTTTAGTTTCTTACCTTACCATATTGAGTATGCCTTATCCAGTTATTTCAATAGAATGTGTAAATAGTTATTTACCTTGTCATGCGGATTTATTAATTCATTATTTATTAATATTTATGTACCCTTTTGGAGCATTTTAGAACACCATTTTATTTTTTTCAATTTCTTACAAGTTATAAAGATGAAAATTTTTAATGAGTTCAATAATGAAAATTATTTTTATTTGTTATATTTTTTGTTTTACCAATGTATTAAAAAACCAATAATGTATCTAGTAATTCAAGACTAATAAACTAATCGGTCCTTTGGTATTTTATTCCTGGTAATTATTCCAATGTAATAAAATAATGCACTAGATTTGGGATTCTAGGATCGTGGAATTATAGTTGGTATCATAGGAAGTTTAGTACATAAATGAGGACTATATTTAAGAAAACATATTTTAATGATCACAACCAATTGGTTTAGTATTTTTGAAACAGTAATTTATTGAATAATGCCTTTTCATTTTATGGAAATGTGTATAAAGGTAAGAATAGCCATAAGGGATTATATACTAATTGAATTTAAGGTAATTATGGGTATTTATATTTTTGGGAATATAGAATGAAACATATGAGAAAAACATAGTTTTTAAAACATTTCATTAATGTTGAATATATTTAGGTTATTTTTTTAAGGATTGGTATCAAATATTTGGATTATATTAATGTGGTTTTATAAAAATTTACAACCTGCACACTGAGTGACAACCCATCAAATTAACTACGGCCACAGGTTTTGAACCCACAACCATATGGTGATGTGGGTGCAACAATTCATACTAGTATATGTGAAGTCCTGGTTAGAATGACTTCTTTTAGTAAAACTACTTAATTGATAATGTTTATTTTTATTTTTGGGAAATTATTTTTATCAAATAGATCACCTTGGCATTATAAAATGATTTGGTGATTAAATGATTAATGTTATTTTGGAGGAAGCTGAATATTTTAGGAATCCTATATGATCATTTTAAACAGAATACATTGGGATTTTATTAGATAAGAAAAAATTTAATTATATTTTGTCATAATATATGATTTTATTATAGAATTATGGTGATTCATGTGATTTATTGAAATAATTATAATACCTTTGAGAATATACTATTTAGGAAATTAAAACCTTATTATAAGAAATTTAGAGTGATTAATTTTATTTGGAATAATTTATGACGAAACACTTTTAATTTGTGGGTTTCAATCTTAGACTATAATATTTTTGAGGAAGAAAAGTTATTTATTGAATAATATATATTGAAATTTGGGTATTAATGTTTAATTTTTGATATTAAAGTTGATTTTGATTATATTAAGGTTAACTTTTTGGTGGAATTGTCTAATTTTATCATAATAATTTTTTAGTAGAATGATTGGAGAATACATAGTTATATTTTATCTATTTTCTAACCCATAGAAATAGATTCAAATTATTAAATCCATATAAAAAATTCATATTAAATACACATCATTTGGATAAAAATATTAGTTTGTGGTGGAAATTGATTTAAGGATAAAACCCTACATGTTATGTAAGTATGTTTCCTTATGCTCTTTGTATATAAAGTAAATAAATTCCTTAAATCTAGGAAAATTATTTTAGAATAAAAAAAATTTCATTTGATTTTATAACTATGAAATCAATGGCCCCTTTAACACATCCCAAATTTATGATATTGTGACGTAAGAATTTATAATGATCATGTTCACTATCATTTTACCTTAGAAATTAATATTTAGATTTATATTTCATATCCATGTTTTCACGAATACTGACATTTTCTAAATCCTAGTTTTGTTGGGACCTTAACATTTAAATTTCCATATTATTAAGAATATTTTTTGTTGACCATATTTATAATATGGATTTTTCAACAACAGTTAATTATCCAATATCCAACTCTAGATTACCAAGATCAAGTTTTAATTGTTAAGACCCAATTTAATTAAAGTGAGGAGAATATAACACCCCAAGACATTATAATATTTTAATTTTTTTATAAATTTAATGTTCTTGCAATCTTGATTCAGACACAACACCATGTTAAGATAAAGTTTCACACAAAAATGAGTTGTCTTGCGTTACATGCATGGCTGAGTATTATCAAGCAACAATATATTATTAAAATATTATTATTTGATATAATAAGATATAATATAGTCGTTAAGTTTGAAGTTATGAAATATATTAATTAAGTTATGAAAATATATGGTTGAATTCACTGGTTAAAAAGGAATGTATGAACCAATTGAATGTATATGAAATATTTTTATAAAGAAATGTTTTTATGCCCACAAACTCATTTTATCTTAATAAATTAAATAAATAAATATTTTTGAAAGATATTAGTGAAATATATACATTATATATTAAATAAAGTATTTTTAAATTAATCTAATATATTTAATATGCACAAGTTAATTACAACCCCAATTTTATGCATAAAACGATTATTTTCTAAAGACATTTATAACTCCATTTACTGGGGGTTATATTTTAAATCAACTTTTTTGACAAATTTTTATATTTTATTTGAAAAATTAAACTTTTTTATTTTAATGAGGAATATAATATTTATTTGTAACACCCAAATATTTTCTGAATTATTTATTTTTAATTAATTTATTTTGTTTGATATTTTTTATTTCATGTAACATTGAGAATAATTATTTTATATATTTTAAATTACTATACTTAGATAGTGGTATATGTAATTCTAAGTTAATTGTACACAAAATTTAATATAATTATTATATTTATATATACATAATATTGAGGCCACATTAAATAACATGAAAGACTTACTTTCCTCAACGGCTTGCGTAGCACGCAAGACTGAGTTTTTCCAGAAATTAATATATTATTAAAAATATTATTATTTAATGTATTAAGACTTAAACTAGACATTACGTTAATAGTAGTTAATATTATTTACTATATTATAAAAACCTACTGTTAACAAAGATATAAAAAAAATTATTAGTTATAATGAACCAATTGAATATAAAGAGAATATTTTTATAAAAAACTACTTTTATGCACACACAACTATTTTAATCCTAATAAATTAAATTAATTTAAATTATAACGTAAATATTAATTTAATATATATTTTAAATATTAAATAAAATATTTTTTATATTCATCTAATATATTTTATTTTCAAAATATTAAAATAAGCTCAATTTAATATATAAACCCCAATATTTTTATTATGGCTATTTTACAACCTTTTAATGGAGAACCAACTTAAAATATAAATTTTGGAACTTTTATAAATATTATATGTAAAATTAAATTAAATTTTTTAATTCAAATCATAAAAAATAGGTTAGGGTGAATTTTCATTAATTTTTTGTGATGTTTCATTTTTTAATGAATAGTGAAAAATATTGAAATTTAACTCAAACCTATTTTTTCATCATATTTATTTATATAGTTAAATTATATTTTAATTATGTTTAAAAATATAATTAGATTATTGTTTTATCAATAAGTCCAATTTATGTTTTTATAATAAATTTCACCTTGAAATTGATTATAAAAACATAGCTAACATTTGAACATTTTAACTTTATAACCATGCATTGTTATCTCATCTGCGGGGTTATATTTAAACTAATTTCTACCAAATATGTGTTTTGAATTTAAAAAAATGTATTCAATATTTGAAATAATAATTTCTAATTTCCGAAAACTATAACTTAGTTTTTTACCAAAAATATTAGTAGAATTAATTTAAATAAGTCGTAACGATTGACGTTAAAACAAGCTTAATAAGGGACTAAAACATAACATTAAGGCCCAAAAATACCCATAAACATGCCTAAAATAAATTTAATTTCCATATTTAAAACTTATAATATATTATATCTATGTTTTCAAATTATATGATCCCTTTTAAATAAAAAAACAATGGTGGGGTTTACCTTTTCTAAAATATTACAAGAGCATCACTCCTCCTCCAATATAAAAGCTTTCCTCTACTCCCAACTCCATACACCTCTCATGCCACTTAAGTTAGTCAAATATCTAACCAAATCGATCACAAAAAATATTTACCTTCCTTTTATAAATAACCCTTTTGGCAGAAATCAATCCAAGGAAGTCCCTTAGTGAAAACCAAAAGTAGTTACCCAAAGAAGAGGTAACATCCTCCCTCAAACTCTTTTATATTATTGTCATTCTGGTTCCCCTCAAATATCATTATTCCATTTTTATAAATCCAAAAAATTATCCTAATTATAATTATATTTTTATTCTAATTTTTCAATCGATACATACACACACCTCTATCTTTATTGGTAATGAACATATTGTTTATGTGTGTGGAGAACTATAGACTCACAAAACGATGATTGTTCATTCTTCCTTTTCCGCCTCTCATAGTTGACATTATTATTTAAAATATATTTTTATATAATATTTCTGACATTTTTAATTTATTTGAACTTCTTTAATTATTTTACAACAAACATCTATATACTTTCTGTCTTCTGTAAATATGATAATTTCATTTGAGGAAGTGAGGACCACCGCCCTCTCAAAGTGATGCAATTCATTCAAACACTACACAGAATGTATTAAGGATGATTTTATTGAATTTATATGATATATATGATATAATAATTCTAATTAAATAATGATATATAAACATATATGTACTTATATTTCATTTACTCTCTTTATTCCAATACGTCAATAAAAAGGAAATATCATTCATTTGTACGTATGGCCTATCATGTCTCGGAATGGTGTATTTAATTTTGTACTTATATATTCGATATATTATTATAATAAAAAAGTACTTAATTTAATTTATCTTTATATCATCATTTTAATTCTATAAAAAAATTATATCAGTATAAGGATATAATATTTAACAAATTAAGACGCAATTGAAAATATGAGAATTTTACCCAAAGCAAAACCTTAACATGAAATGGTTAACAATTCTATAATATAAAGACATAACAAAAAAGTGTATATTGTTGTATATAAGAACATTTTTCTATAGGAATATTTATAATAGACCTACATTTATTATACATGAATCTTGTATGAGTACGAAGGGAGTTAAGACAGAATATAAGTGGATTTAATCTGACTCTTTATTTATGTGAGATACATGAATTATTCACCAATCACATATTTTTTGTGGTGTATATACTACCCATGAATTTATTCTATGCCTCTTATAATTAAATACATGGGTTTTTATATAACGATTAATTATCTTCTGTTCATGGGTTTTATGTTTTAAAAGCTAGAAAATCAGTAAAGAAATTTGGTCTCAATTTTCCTTCTTTAAGACACATGCCATGTTATAAACCTATTTTTTTTTATGAGGTGAATAAACATAACTTGGATATTTATATACTTATTTTCATTATATTTTAATTTCATTGTAATTTAATTATCCTATATGTATATATGATTCAATGTTACCATGTTGTAAGGGTTTATTGAAATAATATCATTGTTTAATA
Source organism: Viscum album (assembly GCA_963277665.1). Taxonomy (NCBI): domain Eukaryota; kingdom Viridiplantae; phylum Streptophyta; class Magnoliopsida; order Santalales; family Viscaceae; genus Viscum; species Viscum album. The sequence continues at coordinate 2,005,390,511 of OY728163.1, read as the reverse complement.
GAGATTGTTTCTGATCACTTTTTTATTGATGAAATATGATGATCCATATATCAATAAAACACATAAATTTTCTTCCCTTATGGTTAGTATTGATATTTTATATATTAGTATCATTCTTCCAATCATGGGTACTTAAGATAATTAAGAAATTCGGGCCTTACCTCTCTCTTCGATAGAAAGTTTTATTCTTACAAAATCAATATTTCCTAAAAGGGATTCCAAGAATAATGTACTAATATTATATGATCATTAAAATAAAATTTTACTATTTTTATTCAAAAAATCAAATGAATTATATTGTCTCTTTTTATACAAGGCATTTTTATAAAATTTTTACCATAAAAAACGAATGTTATTTTACCTTGTTTGACACATACTTATTTACCTACCATAATTTATTTAAATCATCCTTTGTATTTTTTATGAGGATAATTTTTATGAAAATGTTATTAAAAGTGATTTTCAACGAAATGGTTTTCATATGTTTTCAATCTTATTATTAGAAGTTACCAAGTAAAAAAATTATATGGTTTTCAATATCCTCAACAAGTTTTAAAAGGAAAACATTCATAAAAAATGTTATCAATTAATCCTTTATAGTTTTTCAAAATTATTTTCATAAAAAAATTCAAATGTTTATACAAATAATTTTTTGATAAATGAATGATAATTTCCTCATGATGTGTTTTAAAAATATCTATAAAAATTTTATCCCATCTAAGGTGAAATTTATTGGTGTTACTCATGCATTAATGGAAAATGATCAAATGGTTCTATTCATATTCTATATTTGAATGGTTTATGTATTTATGAAATGATGTATATGAATCCCTCTTCTTTTCATAGGTTATATGTCTCTGAAACGTTCTTTTTTTCATTTATAACTATTTGATGAAATTATTATGGAACTCGTTCCTTTTTCAATAGGACAAGATATGATTTCATGTTTATGGAACCCATATCATTTCATAAGTTATGATATGATTGTTTAAAATTTTGTCTAACATGTATGTATGAATTCATTATGAGATAGGTGGGTCGTATATCTCCCTTTGATGCATTGTGTAATGATTTATATCTCATGATATAGAAAAAGATATTCTTTGGAGTGAACCTTTGCTACTAAGATATACATGGGAGTGAACCATGACCACCAATATGGTAGGTGGAGTGAACTCTTGCAACTAATATGGATATGGGATTGAACCCTAATGACTAAGATTATATGGGGTGGGAACCTATAATACTATCACGGTCTTGAAAATGATACCTTGGATAGTATGAAAATCATATTATATACTTATGTGTTTTCCACAATTCTATTTCTTATACCTATGCTATGATTTCATAGATTATATTATTAAATTTATAATGATTAATGTCTTATGAACTTTCAGTATTTATTTCATTATTACTATGTAAGATCTTAGAAATTCATGGTATAACCTTCTAATTACATGATCATGTTATCATACACTTCTTCTCATGTTTGTGCTTATTTTTATACCTAGTATATCCTTACTAAGAATCTCATCTCCCCCTTTTTATATTATTTTCCCATGGTTATGAAGATATGTATTAAGTATGATGGGTATATGAATGAAGATAGTCAAGAAGAACCTAGTGGGTGATAGTATATCTCACTCATTTATCAATGTTTATGTTTCTATGTTTCCAAGGGCACTTGACAAGTATGTTCTTTGAAGATCTATTTTTAAAATGATTTATGTGTTCCTAAAATACGATGTAATGTCTGTTTATGTTAAGACTGGGTCATTATAGTTTGTATCAGAGTGAAGGTTTATTTAACTTTTCAAAACTAGGATGAGATAACCTTTGTGTGAACTATAAGGAAATGTCTAATGATAAGTCCAAGGATAAGGAAATGTAATGGAAAATTTCATTGAATTTTGGTAATGTATATTGTGATTTGATTTATAAAATAAATAAATTTATACATAAAATAAGTGTATGTAGATCAGGCACAAATGTACCTAGTGGGAACGACTCTGATATGATCTCTCATGCCCAACTCGGGGAAATATTGTACAACACAACATACATTGTTGCACAACTGGACTGACACTCCTGGGGAATATGATTTGAAAATTCAAAAACTCCTAACAAAGTATTCTGAATGATTTGATTTGAATATGACTCTGAATAACATAAGAAAAATATTATTTGTCATCAATTAAAAGGTAGGATTCATTATTTAGACATATTATATGTAATGTTTCTGGAGAAGGTTGTTTTCTTCAATGACATGTGTTTCTCACCCCATGAATTATTGTTTTAGTCAATAGAGATAACTATAAGGAACATGGTTAACATATAATGTTTCTAATGTGGAAAATGTGACAACTAAGAAAATCAACTTCCCATGTGGAAATCCTATAAAGATAATCAAGAATGTGGTATGAGTATTGGACATACTTGTAAAGATAATGAGACCATAAACAACATGTGAAAGGTATGTTATTTTCTTCAAGTATTGTTTATATTAATAATAATAACCATGATTATATTGATTATTAAGAACCTTATGACATGATTTATATTTCATATTCTAGGAAAGAGTTATTAAGGAATATGTTGATGAAGCTTGAGTAATGGTTTAAGAATAAATTTGGATGAATGAAGTACTTTTATTTTGGAATTCAAATATTATCTTATTGAATCATGGAATTTATCAATATATTCAGTATAAGTTTTCAATATGGATTTAAAATGATATGTTTAATAGTGATGAAGATATATAAAATTGAGATTTTTATTAAGGGAAGGTAACCCATAATATGATGAATATTTTGATAAAAATATGTTTCATTTGGATAAAGAAATCATTTATTTGGATAATGTAAATTTGATAACAATAATTTACCTGAATCAGATTATTAATTGTTTGAAAAATTAGTCTTTGTCATCATAGATAATGTTTACAACTTCATGTATTTAAGAAATATATCTAGTAACCTTTCGAATAATTTTTTTTTGCAAAAGTATTGATGATAATTATTGATATACCATGTTTCAAGATAATATATAATGAGTTACTTAAATGTTTGGAATGTGATAGCCAAGAGATACTTTTTTATATATTGGTATTGATGTTAAGATAATATTGTGACCTTCTTTCTTAATTTTTTCACATTAATCGTTCATATGTTTCATGAGGTTAACTATTTATAGAAGAATTAAGTTCTACATTTTATTAATTTTTGTGATAATAATGTATTATATCACCACGAAAGGATTTATACATATTGGATATCCTATTATAAAAACTTTTTTTTGATTATAACAGATGACATAAGTGATGGAATTTGATGGATCTTGTGATTTATTATTTATTCAATAATAAAACATTTACCTTCTTTTTTTGAGAAAGAGGTGAAGTGGATGAAGAAACAATAATGGGTGAGGTTTTCCTAAAATCATGAAGGTGTATATTTTTAGGAAAATTGTTTAACATTAGGAAAAATGATCTTGAAACATAAAATGGAATCCTAGTACCATAATTTTTGATAAATTAGATGATCCCTTAGTTCATCGCATATCTATGAATTTTCAATTGTTAACATTATCTTCGACTTATTCTATATCACTATCCATTAAAACATAATGGTATTATTTCTATTCAGTTTCCACGTTTTCACATTCCACATATGTTCTCCCATGTGTAAACTCATTTGTATTCTACTTTAGGTGACCATTATATTTCCAACTATCCTTTTTAAAAGGAAGTTTTAGCATTCATTATTAAAATGTGGGTTTCTAAGAAAGAAACATTAAAATGTTAAAAATTTAATAACCTATTCAATTTTCTAGGAAGAAATTAATTTTAATTTGGGTAGAATATAATACTCCATGATTTGGTGAATTTTTATTCGATTTATTTTATTCTTTTCGATAATTTTGATTTCACACAATAATGAAAATTCTTATATGTATATATATATATTAATCCACTATGTTTGGATTGTGTTATATGAAATTCCAAGTTCATATTTATATACACAAAATATATGATTATCTTTATATATATGTAACACTAGGGGTAGCTTATATTACATTCAAGACTGAATTTCCTCGATGGGTTGCATAACCCACAAGACTGAGTTTTACCAAACAATAACGTTTTATTAAATAACGTTACTATTTATTATTCTATTTCGTATCCTAGAGATTAAGTTTAAAGTAATTTTTATTATATACTAATTTAGTAGAACCAATGGTTTACAAAAATATAAATTTATTTCAATAGTTACAATGAACCTATTGAATATAAGAGATTATTTTCATAGAAAAAAATTTTTATTCTCAAAAAGCTATTTTAATCTTAATAAATTTAATTAATTACATTTAGAAAGTAATTTTAATTTAATATATATGTTACATAACCAATAAAATACTTTTTATATTCATCCAATATATTTTACAAGCATAAGATAAGAATAAACCCGATTAAAAACACAAAACCCACTTTTTTATTAAGGAAATTTTACCGCCTTTTAATGAATAACCGATTTTAAATATAAATTTTGGAACTTTTATATATCTTATACGTCAAAATAAACCTCATATATGAAATAGATTCAAAAAAATTAGGTTAGGGGGAATTTTTTTTATTTCTTGTAATGTTTCATTTTTCAATGAATTGTGAAAAAATTCTGACATTTATCTCAAAATTCTTTTTTCCTCTAATTTATTTATGTAGATAAATTATATATTAAGTTTGTTTTAAAGTTTAATTAGAAATTTTTTAATACATAAATCCTATTTTCTTCATTAAAATCAATTTTACTTTTAAATTTACTATAACATTTGAAGGCTTTCACTTCAAAAACATGAATTTTCATCCCATTCACAAGATTTTATTTACATTAATTTATATCACATCTGTGTTTATAATTTTAAAATTTTAATTAAATATTTGTTATCAGAATAATTTTTATTTCCTAATAACTCGAAAATATTTATTTACCAAAAATATTAGTGAATGTAATTAAAATTAATTACAATAAATTATGTCAAATTGAGAATAATATGGTACTAATCCATAACCTTAAGTCCCAAAACCTCATATACACTTGTAAAAAATCCATGTTATCGAATATTTTGGCATAATACTCTATTATATAAAATTATTTCCATTTTTGTGTCAAATTTCACTAAAAATGTGGGTGAGGTTTCCCTTTTCCAAAATATTACACGACTGTCACTCCTTCTCCACTATAAAAGACCTACTCTCCTCCAACTTCTACAAACCTCTCAAGGCACATAAGTTCAGCAAAGCTCTATAAAAAAAAGTTCTCTAAAATCCCTATCTTCCTTCTTAAATCCTCACACTAGGTATAAATCATTCATAGTATATCCTGTGGTGAAAATAAAAAAGGATTTCCCCAAAGAAGAGATAACATCCTCCCTCAAACTCTTTTTTATTATTTTCATTCTCTATCCCATATGTTATTCTTATAACATTCTTAAAAAAAGACATATATCCTTAATATACTGAGATTTTTTTATTTTAATATTTCAACATACACCTACACAAACTTCTATCTAAAGGGTAATGAACATATTATTTATGTGAACGATGAACTACCTCCTCACAAAATGATGATTGTTCATTCTTCCATTACCCCCTATCATGGTGGAAAGTATGATGGACACTTTATTTTTATAAAATATTAAGGATATTTATAATTTCTTTAATCGGATTTTATTATTTTACAACACATATCTTTATACATTCCATCTGGTGAAAATATGAAACTTTCTTTTGGGAAAGTGTATACTACCACCCCCTCAAAACGATGTTATTCATTCAAACACTAAATGAAATGCATTTTGGATGTGTTTAGTGAAATTATATGATATATATCATTTAATAATTATAATGGAAAATTTATATATAAAAATATGTTTACATATATATAATTTACTCTCTTTATTTCAATATGACAATAAAACAGAAATAGAGATCATGTGTATATACGTTCTACCATCTCCATGAATTGTGTATTCCATTTCATACATACATATTATATAGATTATTATACATAATATATACTGAATAAAAATTATTTATCTATCATGGTTTAATTTTTTAAAATAATGATATAATTATAAGGGAAAAATATATAACAAATCAAGACAAATGCGAAAAACAAAGCAGATATTACCTGAAGCATAACATTAAAATAAAATTATTAACAACTAGGTAATATAAAGTCATAATAAAACCATATATGGTTTTATATTTAAGAATACTATCCTATTAAATAATTATAATAAACTTAAATATATTATATAAGAATCTTGTATCAGTATGAAGAGAGTCAAGACACAAGGAAATAAAATTTCATCTCGATCGTTATTTTCATGAGATACAAGCATTATTCGCCACTCAATTATTTTTTGGGGTGTATATAATTTCTATGAATCTATTATATACCACTTATTATTAAATATATTGGTATTTACATAACCATTTAGGATCATTATTTCCAAGGGTTTAAGTTTCAAAAGTTATAAAATCAGTAAAGTAATTTTGTCTCAATTTTCCTTTTTTGAGACCTAGGCCACATTATACACATAGGTAATTAGATGAGGTGTATAAACTTAAAGTGAAATTTTATAAAATTATTTTCATTGTATTTTATGTTTCTTATAATTTCATTTTTCTACATGGGGATTATGATTCAATGTTATAATGTGGTAAGATTTTACTGAAGCAATTTAACCATTTATCAAGATGATTTATAATCATGTTTTTATTAATGAAATATTATGATCCATATTTCAAGAAAACTCATGAATATTCTTCCACTGTGGTTAGTGTTGATTTATTTATGAATTAAAACAATTTTTATAATAATTTTTACGTATGATAATTAAGAAAATATTTTTAAGAAAATATGGTTGTACCTCTATCTTCATTAGGAAGTCTGTGTTCTTTCAAAAACATGCTCTCAAAAAATGTATTCGAATAATATTATAATAATTTCATCTAATCATTAAATGAAATTTTTAACTATTTTATCTTTTACCATTTTTTTAAAGAAATTATAATGTTGCTTTCTAAATATTGAATTTCTATAACTATTTACCGTGAAAAATTAATTTTATTTCTACCTCATACGACATGTATAGATTTATCCACCATTATTTCATTATTGATTAATTTTCAGGTTTAAAAGGTCAATTTTTTTAAAAATTTTATTAAAGGAAAAGTTCATGTTAATGGTATTCAAAACATTTTCCGACTTATTTTAAATGTTTCTAAGAGAAAAAGTTTTTCAATTTGTTTTCAAGATCCTTTATAATTTTTCAAAGGGTAATGGGTTTCAAACTGTTTTCAGTCATTTCTTTATAAGTTCTCAATTTTATTTGTATGAAAATGGTTTTCAGAAAGTTTAATGAAGCATTTTTCAAAGGAGAAAGGATAATTTCCACATGATTTGTTTTTAAAATATCTTTTAAAATTATTTCCCATCTAAGATTATATCTATTGGTGTTACTCATTACTTTCTGTGAAATGATCTAATGGATCCATTCATATTATTTATCTGATTGGTTTATTCATTTATAACATTATTTTTATGAAACCCACTTCATTTCCTAGTTTATATGTCCATGAAACCCACTTATTTTAACATGTTATGCTTTGATGAAATTATTTTTAAACCTGTCTCTTTTTCCACATGTTAAAGTATGATTTCATGTTTATGTCAAAAAATTCATTTCATTGGTTATGATGTGATTTATTTTGATTTTGTGGAATATGTATGTATGATTTTATTATGAGAGTGGTGGGATATATATACCTCTTTAATTTATTGGGTAATGACTTATTTTTCATGAGATAGACTATGATTTCCTTGGGAGTGAACCTGGACTACTAAGATAGCCATGTGAGTAAACCACAAATACCAAGATGGTATGATATCTAAAATCATTATAATAAGATGGGAATGCCAGTGAAATATGATTACTAAGATGATATTTGGAGTGAACCAACACTACTAAGATTGTCTTGGAAGTGAATCATTGGGTACTATGAAAATCAAATTATATGCTTACGTGTTTTCCACAATTCAATGCATGATTCCAATGTCATGATTTCATGGATTATATTCATCATTTACATAAAATTTTTGTTTTACTAAAATTAATAATTTAGGTATTGATTCAATTTTATGGTCATTTATATCCAGGTTATGATCTTCTATTTATATGATCAATTTCTAATACCCTTATACTCGTGTTTATACATACATGTATCCCTTTCTTACCCCTATTGAGCATCTAAGCTCCCCTCTTTTTATGTTTCCTTCAGCTGGATATGAAGATATCTATTACTTATGATGTCTCTAATAAGGGTGAAATTCATGAATAACATAGTGGGAGATATTGTATCCCACTTATGTACCGGTGCTTTTGTTTCCTTGTTTTGAAAGGAACTAGACTAATACGGTCTTTGGGAGTCTATTTTTTTATTGTTTTAAGTTTCCTAAAAATGTGATTAACTTTATATATACATTAATACTAGGATTTTATATTCAATTTTTTTTAATATTTGTATTTTTCAGATAAGTTTCATGCTTTGATGAATAGTTATAAAATATTTTATTTTAATTGAAAACAGTTTTTCATCTAAATATTTTTAAAATTGAAACAAAAATTTTAATTTGTTTTAATGTATAATTAGTCCAATTTATTATCATTTTATATAATTTATTTCGTTGGAATCAATTTCACATTGAATATGGACAAAAAAACATTTCAATCTTTTGAACGTTTTCACTTTAAAAACCCTTTTTCTCATTTCGTCAATGAGATTAATTTTAAATTAATTGCAACATCTTATGTGTTTTGGATTTTGAACAAATTGATTCAATATTTGAAATCATATAGTCTAAATTTAATAATAATTCCCTTCTATCTTTGTAAAAAATATGAATAGTAAGATTACTATTTTTATAATTGGCACGATTAAGGGTGAAACTGGTAATTAAAGGTAAAAATAATATTATAAGTATTATAAAACTTCCCAAAAATTTGTCCAAAATTTATTTTAGGATTTATATTCATAAAAATCTTCCTTGGGATAATTTTATGGCCACTTGGGTCCACATCGTTGACTTTATTCACTTTTTATTATTTTATTCTATGAGAAGTCCAATATGTCACACTCATATTTTTAAAAAGTATTACATTTTTATATATGGTTACTAATAAGATATATTAGACTATAAATATTAATTGTAAATATAACACATTTATCTTAGTTATGATAATTTATTTTTGATTTTTAGTAAAATAATTAAATTATAGGTTTTCACAACGATGATGTAGTAAATGACTAATTAATGGAAATATTAATTAAATGTTATTAAAATTATAAAAATAGAATTAATTTCATATATTTAATTTCATATATGAATTTAATAGACTATATAGAAATTTTATGGGTATCTTAATGTTTTTGGTTCGTAGGGATCTTCTGTATTGTTATTTTTAAAAATTAAAGAAATTAGTATTGTCAAAATTAACATTAATGATATTTTGAAATAAATGTTATTTTATTATATGATATCAAATTCATAAAAAAATAATCATAATTAAAATTTGTAGGATGATGTTAAAAATTTCATCCATCACTCATTTATGGTTCATTTGTCTTTTTATAGTAACTATATTAACCCATAAAAAAGTAAAAATCCAATTTGAAATAGTAAGAGTTAAAGGGTTTAACTAAGGGTTGAAGCCAAAAGATAAGAGTAATAATATATCCTAAACATTGATAAGAATTATTTTTTGGGATTATTTTGACCCATATGATTCTTATCATAAAAATAACTCACATTTTAGAAATTTTTCAAAAAAAATGAATTTATATTATTTTAATATTTAGAGAGTCTCTAAAAGTACCCCTCAACTCAATTATAAAAGGGAACCTCATCCCTCACATCCTCACACGACATTGAGCCTTCTAAATCGACCAAAACTAGCGCAAATAATCTCCCAACTTTCCTCCCCTCATAATATAAGCCCCATTTTCTACAAAAATCCAACATATGAAGTCCTTTTGTGAAAACCAAATGGAGTTACCCAAATAAGAATTAACGTTCTTCAATGACCGCTTTAGTTTTATTTCATTTCTCAATTGTTCATTTATTATTATTGAATTATTATATAATAACCAAGGTATCATAAACATACATATATTTTTTATGTTAAGGGTTTGAACTACTCCTACATACACTTCCATCAAATGGGTAATGAATTTACCGTTTGTGTACAACAAACTAATGCCTCGCAAAATGATGTAATTCGTTTTTCCTTAATCAACTCTCATAGTTGGAAATTATGATGAACATGTTAATTTTATATGATATATATTATATATATGTTATATTCTTACTAATTTATTTTTTATAAAACACAAAAATTCAAGGTTTATATTTTTTTTAAATACAATAACATCGTTTGTGGAAGTATGGACAACCCCCTCCTCAAAGAGATATGATTTATTCAAACTATACATTTAATATATAAAAGATGGTTTTAATAAAGATATGTGATATATATTTGACATGTATATTATAATTTAATTTTAATATACATATATATCATTAAATGACCAATCTTTTAATATAGAAATGAAATGAAAGTAGCGTTCATGGGTACGCACGACTTACCATCTCCATGAATAGTGTATTTCATTTCCTACCTCCAAATTTTATGGATTATAAGAAATATATATAAATAATATATACGATATATAAATCATTTTTGAAATTCTATAAATGTTGAAATCATGATATTAATATTTTTAACAATAAATAATAAGTAAAAATATACTTGAGAAACAACAAATTTAACACCCAAAATAGTGAAAATGATTGAATATTTTTAACAAATAGTTGATAACGTAATATATGAAGATCATATATGACATCATAAATATGAATAATTTGTTTATATAAATTAATCATTTAAATACTGAAATGTTTCATGTAATTTTGTTAATTATATGGAATTATTATAATTCGATGAAAATTGACGGTGCGTGATTCCGAGGTCCGATGTGCCCGGAATGAATTTTAGAACATTTTTAGCGACGTTTAGTAAATACACTAGTGGAATTTTCTAATTTGAATCAGTGGTCGGATTAAAAATATGAGGGAACTGTTGAATCCACAGCACCAGAATTTTCTTAAGGGAGGCTTCACTTTGACCGTAGTAGGTATGGAGAAAAATTTATATTTTGGGACTTTTAAAAGATATAAATAAAATAAATTTATTATTTTATTTTCATTGTATTCCTCCAACGGACCAGATTTTGTGGGACCAGCAAAGATTCAAGATAATAAATGGCTTGACTATTCAATTTTGTGTAACAAACACATTGGGGAATTATGAAGCATCCTAATTAATGAGCCCCCATTAATTCCCAAGATCGTTACTTACCCTCCCCCTCTCCTATTTATATGGAGCATAAGGAGGGGTATCAATATTGCTTTTTCATGAAACAAAGTACTGACCAAGTACGTAGACACCAAACCCTTAGAGAACGCAGTAGATTCTAGTAGGAGGTGACAAGTGACACTGAACCAGGAACTGAAGGACGACGTACGAGTAGGGTTGTTGGAAGCCTGTTGTCGGAATGAAGAACATTGACCCACCTTCTAGCACGAACATTCTCCAACTGTTTACGAGGTAGAGGTTTAACATGATTTAAATTCCAGGAGTTTGTTGATAATTTATCTCTGTCATGATTACAAGATAACACGGAGCATGAGTACCTAATGAAACGGGCGCAGACCCTCTGCTATCTTGATAAACTTTTCATTCTTTGTAGAAGACAGTCGGCGCAGCTATACCGGTGATTGGCACCGGCATGGACCAAGGAGGAGGCCAACAACGGCCGACCGCATGGAAGGAGGTAGCGCAACCCTGCCACTGGAGGAAACGGCCACAACTCATCTGTCGCGGTGGTCCGGGGAGGCGGCCGACACACCGGTCATCCGCGAAAGGAGACTTCGTTTTGTCCAGTGTGCCACCGGAGGACTCACACCGCGGTTCGCCGCTGTGGAGAATCCGAACGGCCTCCAAGCCATTTGGGAGACCGAAGGGCTCACACCCACCACCCCCACCCCGCCAGCAAGGGTGGGCCCCATTCATCAGGGTCACCACACCAACCGAACATCTTATGCCATTCATGAAATTAGGGGAGTCTCTCCCCCGTACCACCTAGCGTGAGCCCCCAGAGGGTCGCACTTCACAACGGTTGGGCCCCCTGCCCAGAGGGCCGCACGCATAGTGGGCCGTGCGCCTTGTGGGTCACATGCCTAGTGGGCCGCGCACCCAACAGCCTCCCCCTAGAACACTAGGCCACCCCCTTGCAGGTTAGGATGGACCTCTACCTAGTGGGCCGAGCCCACCGTGGACCAGCCCTGCCTTGGTTGGGACGGGTCAGTCCGACCGGGTTGGACCGGACACGAGACCCACCAGAATGATAAATAGTTAGAGGACCATATCTTGAGAACCAAATGTCCATTTGAAAAACCATCTATGGTGTTGGGATTCTGGGATTGAAATGGTTCTTTTGGTATAATCAACATGTGTTTTGGAGACAGTTGGTGTACAGTTGAGTTGGATCGAACCCGAATCTAACCTGGACCCCAGAACTAAAACGCTTATAACTCAAAGACTGAGTGTCTGATTGAAACACTTTTTATTGCATTTTAACCCATAGGACATAAAGGTCCTTTGGGTTACTCCTTTGTGGAGATTAGTGGTGGTAGAGGTATGACTAATATCTTAAGGGACCGATTCTATGAAACTTGAGTGCACCGTGTGCGAGGAATCCTGTGACTGGCTGTTACATGAAGAAAGAACAAAGATCCTATGTGGGTCAACATCTATCAGATCATGTGTGGGTCAGCGCTCAGCAATCTTGTGTGGTTCAGTGCATACTGATCCTGTCTAGGACATATCCTATGTGGGTTAGCACTCAACAATCCTGTGTGGGTCAGCGTATACCGATCCTTTTTGGGTTAGATCCTGTGTGGGTCAGTGGGGGTTAGTTACCTATCTATCCTGTGTGGGTCAGAAGCAGTGATACTTAGTAGAATAAAATGATGTAGCCTTATAATTAACCATCTGTACTTCTGTACATAAGTTATACCTATGTGAAAGATGAGCCTTTTACCTATGTGGTATTTCAATCTTTGTGGTGTTAACTTTTTGGTACTTCCACCTTCGTGGTGTTGTTAGTGTGGTGTTACCTATGTGGTATTCCTATCTTCGTGGTTTTAACTATTTGGTGAATCTTCCTTCATGGTGTTGTCATTGTGGAGTTACCTGTGGGTTACTTATCCCATCGTGGTGGTACTTGTGTGGGAATTTTACCTTCGTGGTGTCACCTTTGTGTTATTCTTCCCTCATGTATGATATGGGTATATCTTGATGACTTTGTTATATGTATAGGTATATACCTAAGTAGAGTTGATTTCTTTCATTGTGGTTATTCCTTTGTGGAACTCTAAGAGACCTATGGGGGTCTCTAGGTTCCTAATGAGTATCGTTATACTCACCCCTACACAGGCTTCACCCACACCTTATTGTGTCTTGTGCAGATGATGTTCAGTGGGGCTGAGACTTGAGGGATCCAGGACCATATAGTACACAGAATAGATGGGCTGAAATGCAGTACTTTGAAAATGATTTGTACATACCATTTAGGTAGGATCCTCGGTAATTGTTTTGTACCTACCCTTTAGGTAGGATCCTCAGTGGACGATCCAAGAGATTTTTTGTACTTTTTTATTTTTAATTTTATTTTTTTTAGTGGGGCTTGTATTTCGGCCCCTTTTTATTTACAGGAATCTTTTACATTCATCACTCTTTAACTTTCAACACACTTTTACAGAAGCAGTTTACTACATGGTTTCATCTTGTTGTGTTCTCATCAATGTGTTTGTAGAGTTTCAAAGGAAATGCATTCCCGTTATAGAGATATGTCTTTCTGGTGCTAGTTGCCAGCCCCTGGCCTATGGAAGGATGGCATGGTGTAGTCACGGCATAGGCCCTCAGGGATGGGTCTTGAAAAAGTGGTATCAGAGGAGTCTGTTCTACTGAAGAACTAGGACACTGATATTTTCTATGTAGAAATAGTGTTATGATTTTTCAGTGTCGTTTTCAGTTTGGGGAATCTAGTGTTGGTGCAATGGATGACATATCCATACACCAGGACCCTAACTTAAAATTTATGACACAATGCATGAAAAAACTGATTGTGTGTCTTTTGAATTTTTTTCTTATGATAATTTCGAGTATGCTCACCTAGTATAACTTATTGACTATGGAACACCTCTCTTCCTTCAGGATGTAACCATGTATACAATCATCCAGGATTCCATAGAGACAACACGATGATAGAAAATCAAGAAATGAGGCTTCGGTGGAGGTCCCTCTTACGAGTTTAGCACCTTTGAGTGCTATACCAGCAGCACTACTACCCATTGGGAAGCTGTTGGTACCAGCCCCACCAGTAGAGGGTGCACGCCGACTGAGTGCATTTCATGAGTTCTAGTGGAAGAGGGATCCAAGGTTCTGAGGCGAGATAGACCTGTAGGTGATAGAGGAGAGGCTGGAGGCTGTAGTCATAATTTTCTTCCTTGTTGGGACACTAGCTGACCTTATGGTGATCATAAAAGCCTATCTTTTTCAGGCAGCAGTCGGGAGATGGTGTAGCTTGTTTCTCTAGATAAACAACGAGGTTAGCCTCATCTGGGTGGACATAAATATCCATTTTAGGGTAGATTTCTTCCTAGTGACCTTGCACTCTGTGCATATACAGGAGTTGCTACACTTACAGAAGGGAAGCATGACTATGGCCCAGTACTCGGCAAGGTTCACTGATCTCTCCAGCTACTCTACTGACATGGTACGAGACCCTTTCTTCAGGGCCCAGACCAATGATCAAAGTCTCTAATGGGAGATCAGATCATCGATGATATCACTTAGCATACCGATGCAGGCTAGGGTGCAAGAGCAATCACTTTTGGTGGAGAGCTTTCTAGCTAAATAGGAACCGAGAGTGAGAGACACCACCGGACGTCAGGTATTGGGGTCATCCACATCAAGAAGTAGATGGATGACATTGGGTCCCATTCGGGTCAGATCTTTGGTTGGATGACATTAGGATACATGGTCGACAGTCTTGGGCTCACGAGATAGAAGAGGACAATCGAGGATCATGCAGTGCTATACGTGCGGCGGGCAGGGTCACATGGCTCTCAACTACCATGGAAGAGGGAGATATTCGATCTTATGAGGTCCATAGGTAGAAAGAGGAAATGGTAGAGGAGCTAGTTAGGTAGCAGACAGTGGGTGGAGATTTGAGGTTCTACTACCACCACCTCTCAGTGGTCCACCTCGACCTTAGGGAGCAGGAGGATAGGGATGAGATCAACTCCAGGAAGATGAGGCCAATGACCATGACACTATACAGATGATTCGAGGTGAGATTTTTGTCTACTACACCTTAGATACAGTACTTATAGACACAGGTTTCAGTCACTCTTTTAATTCCACAACCCTCGTTCGAAGCTCGGAGATTCCGGTGGGGTCGTTGGCTCAAACATTTTGACTAGAGACTCATACGGGAGAGGATTCAACGATTACACACTGGTGTCGGAAAGGTGATATTACTCTAGGAGGTTATAGATTTGGTTGGGATATTCTATTAGTGGCATCGAGGCCTTAATATTTCATCTTGTGTATGGATTGGTTATCCATAGTCCATGCTCTGATAGACTGTATTAGGCGAAAATTGCGGTGTTTCCGCATGGATGGGACCAGGTTTTCCTTCACATGTGAGAACGGAACCTTTGTAGCATAGGATGGACTTAACCAGAGGAGGGAGCAGCCGATCACACATCAGTTGTCTAGCCTTACCCTCAGAGAAGTAGATTTTGAAAGTCCGAGTTATCCTGTAGTGGTGGACCAGTATGTTGATGTCTTTCCTAATGATGTTTCGGGACAACCACTACACAGAGAGGTAGAATTTTAGATTGACTTGTACATTGGTATGACATGTATATCTACACCAGAATATTGAATGGCTCCCGCGGAGCTTTGTGAGTTATGGGTACAGTTGGAGGTCTTGTAGAGGAAGGGGTTCATAAGGCCCAATGTTTCTCCATGGGAGGCCCAACTTTTTTCGCCAAAAAGGAAAATGGGAGTTTGAGACTCTATGTGGACTATCAATTCATGAACCTATTGACCATGAAGAATAAGTATCCACTTCAGAGGATTAATAATCATTTCGATTATCTGAAGGGAGATCAGTGGTTTTCGAAGATAGACCTCAGATCAGTTTATCATCAGCTCAGGGTACGAGATGAATATGTGATGAAGATGGTATTTAGATGTCATTATGGCCACTATGATTTCTTTTTTATGCCGTTTAGCATTACCAATTCCCCATTAGTGTTCATGGGACTCATGAACATGATCTTTCAGCCATTCCTAAATCTCTTTTTGGTGGTCTTCATCAATGAAATCTTGGTATACTCAGCGTAAGAGCAGGAACATGTCTATCATCTGAAATAGTTCTGGATACAATATGAGAGCACCAAATTTATAGTAATCTCTCGAATATTCAGTTCTGAATACTAGATATCCACTTTTTGGGACACATTATCTTGAAGGATGGAGTTGCAGTGGATCCAGTGAAGATGGAGGTTATAATAGCTTGGCATCCACCCAAGAGTGTGACCGCGGTGCGAAGTTTCCTGGGGTTGGCTGGATAATTTCAGATATTCGTGTCTGACTTTTATAGAGTTGCATAACCCTTATCATCATTTACGAAGAAGGGATATCCCTTCTTCTAGATGGAGAGATGCTTGCAGAGTTTTCAAGAGCTGAGGCAAAGACTGACGAGTGCCCCCATCTTGAGGCTACCATAAGATGGCCTTGGGTATTTAGTCTAATGTGACACATCAGAGACCAGACTTGGGTGTGTCCTGATGTATGAGAGAGCAGTGATCGCTTACATCTCATTAATGTAGAGGAAAAATGAGAAAAACTATGCAATCCATGACCTGGAGTTAACAGATGAGGTCTTCGCATAGAAGATGTGGAAACATTACATGATGGGAGAATGTTTTACAATGTACTATGATCACAAGAGTCTCTGATATATCTTCTCTCAGAAGAACCTTGACCTAAGATAGAAGTGATACATAAAGTTCTTCCAGGACTATGGATTGGGGATAGTCAATACTCCAAGGAAGGGGAACGTGGTGGCAGACGCACTCAGCAGGAGGCCTTGTTTACAGTTGCTGAGTGAGGTGAAAGCACAGCTAGCCACGATGCAGATATCCTTCATGGATAAAGATGGATAATCTTACCTAAAGTCTATAACAATCACTCCCCCACTCATTCCAGGAGTTAGGGAGGTATATATTGGGTATATAAACTCTGAGGATCGACATGCTCAGATATCCTTTAGACATGAACATGAATGATTTTCTGAAGGTGGGGATCACACCATCCTCTTTAGATCATGTACCATGGTACTAGTGGTGCTATAGTAGGAGGTTTTGAGGGAGTTCCATATATCCACTGTAGTGGTACATCCCAGTTGTAATAAGATGTACCAGGACCTCCAGTGTCAGCACTAGTGTCTAGGGATGAAGAAAGAAATTTCCGAGCATGTCTCTCGATGCCTCACTTATCAACAAGTGAAGGCTAAGAGTCAGGTTCTAGTAGGACTAGCACATCTAGTAGAGGTTCCGGAGGTGAAGTGGGATGGTATCTCCATGGACTTTGTGACATGGATTCCACTTTAGTTGAGGGGACATGATTTAATTTTGGTTATCATTGACCAACTCACAAGTCATCCCACTTCTTACCTATCTGATAGCTGGGATTAGTAGAGGCCTTGGTATGCCTCTACGTACACGATATTGTGAAACTTCATGGGGATATATCGACGATCATCTCTGAATATGACACATGTTTTACTGACCCACTTTGGAAGGTGTTACATGAAGCATTTAATACTTAGCTAAATTTGAGTATCACCTTTCATCAATAACCAAATGGTCACATGGAGAGAACCATGCATACTCTAGAGGACATGATACTTTCATGCATCCTAGATTTATGCCGAAGTTGAGAGGACCACTTTCCCTTGGTGGAGTTCACATACAACAATAGTTATCACTCCTAAATCGGTATGGCACCATTTGAGGACATGTACGATCGACCTTGCAGATCACCTCTATGCGGGATGGACCTAGGGGAGTTAGCACTTATGGGTCCAGAGTTAGTATGTGTTACCACTAAGAATGTGCATACCATCCAGAGCAGATGAAGACTGCACAGAGCTGACATAAGTCTTATGGTGACTGTAGGTAGAGACCTTTTGAGTTCTAGGAGGGGGATAATTAATTCTTCCAAGTATCCCCTTGATGTGGACTACTGAGATAAGTACATGACCCATCTCACATCATCAACCATGGATAACTAGGCTTTGATGATGGGGTGATGATTATGGAGGTTCTAGGGGAGATTGAGGATCGACAAGAGTGAGTCCTTCATGGGTGATCGATACATCTGGTGCGCGTTCACTGGCAGCATGGAACCTTCAGGAGAGCACATGGTAGTGGGAGGCTCAGATTCCGGCTCAGTACCCCCATTTGTTTCCTTACTCAATGTCGTGACATTTGGGGATGAAAATCCCTAAGGTGGGGAGAATGTAATAACCATATTTTCAATTTATTTTTTATTTTATAGAATTATTACAAGTGAGAAAAAATTGACGGTGCATGATTCTAAGGCCCATATGGCCAAAATTAATTTCTGAACATTTTTAGGTACATTCAGTAAACGCATGAGCGACGTATTCTAACATTTGAATCAGTTCCCAGATTAAAAATCTCAGAGAATCATTGAATCCGCAGGGCTGATATTCTCTTAATAGAGGATTAACATAGACCACAGTAGGTATGGAGAAAAAGTTATGTTTTGGGTATTTTAAAAGAAATAAATAAAATAACTTTATTATTTTATTTTCATTAATTTACTCCAATGGACAAGTGGAGGTGGGACCAACGACGTGTCATGACAATAAATGGCTTGACCTTTCAATCTTGTGTAACAACCTCATTGGGGAATTATGAAGCTTATTAATTAATGAGACCCCATTAATTACCAATGTCCTTACTTAACCATGCCCTCTCCTATTTATATGGAGCTTGGGGAGGGGTATCAACAATGCTTCACCAAGAAACAAAGTGTTGACCAATTGATGAGATGCCAAACCCTTGGAGGATGAAACTGATTCCAGTGGGAGGTGATGGGTGACAACGAACCACAATCCAAAGGACGACGTACGAGTAGCATCATTGGAATCCTGTTGAAGGAACGAAGAACACCGACCCACCTTCGAGCATGGACATTCTTCAATGGTTTACGATATAGTAGTTTAACTTGATTTATATTTCGGGAGTTTTTTGATTATTTATCTCCGTCATGATTACAAGCCAATAGAGTGGGTACAATCCTAAAAAACATGGCTCGGACTCTTCGCTACCTTGATACCCCTTTCGTTCTCCTTGAAAGACTGCCAACACGGTGGTACCAGCGACTAGTGCCAACAGAGACCAGGGAGGTGGCTAGCACCGGCCGGCCACGAGGAAAGAGGCAACACAACCACGCCGATGGAGGAATCGGCCTTGGCACGTCTTCCATGGTGGCTGGTACACCGGCCAGCCACATGAGTAGAATACGGGGCGACCAGCGTGCAATCAGAGGACTCAGGCCCCGGATTGTCAGCCGCGGTGGACCGGATAAGGGTGGTCGGAACACCAACCGGTCGTGGGTGGCGGAGTGGCGCGCCGTCACGTGCTAATAGAGAAGATGGATGACCACATCAGGATCAGTAGGACTTTCTCCAACAGGTCCCGCAAGCCACCTAGTAGTGGCACGTGGTGTCACCGCTATGGAGGAGTCAAATGGCCTCTCGGACGTTCGAGGGACTCACCCCCCCCCCCCCCCCACCACACCAGCTAGGGCGTTCCCCATCCAATGGTCCCACCATAACACACTGAAGAGCATAGGCTTTTCAAGAAATCGGGGGAGCCACTCCCTCTTGCCACCTAGTGTGAGCCCCCAGTGGTCTGCGCTTCCCCGTGGCTAGGCGGCATGCCAAGTGGGCGGTCGCCCAGTGGGTCGGGTCAGACCAGACCCAGAAATTTTTAATGGACTATATCATGAGAATCAGATGTCCGTTTGACAAACCATCTGAAGTAATGGGATCCTAGGATCGAGTGGGTCATTTTGGTATACTCCACAGGAGTTTTAGAGATAGTTGGAGTGCGATCGAGTTGGATCAAACCCAAATCCAACCAGCCCGACAGAAATAAAATGCTTATAACTCACAGACAGGATGCCTCATTGATGCACCATTTGTCATGTTGGAACCCTTATGACATGGTTGTCCTTTGGGTTACTCCTTTTTAGAGCTTAGTGGAGGTTAAGGTATGATCGATATCTCGAGGGGCAGATTCTATAAATCTCGAGCGCACCAGGTGCGAGAAATCTTGTGGCAGGTTGTAACATGAAAAAAGAACATCTATCCAATGTGGGTCAGTATCTAGGAGATCCTATGTGGGTCAATGGTCAAAAATCCTATGTGGGTCATCCCATACCAGTCCTGTGTGGTTCAGATCTTGTGTGGTTCAACGCTCAATGATCCTGTGATTTTCAGCACATACCGATCCTGTGTGGGTCAGATCCTATGGGGGTCAATAGGGATTAGTTACCTATCGATCTTGTGTGGGTCATAAGAAGCTCCTCATAACATAATAAGATAATCTATCCTTACAAATAATCATATTTACGTTTTCACTTAAGTTATACCTAAGCGTGAACTTAGTCTTTTACCTATGTGGTACTTTAATCTTCGTGGTGTTACCTATGTGGTACTTCCACCTTCATGGTGTGGTCTTCTTAGTGTTAACTGTGTGGTACTTCAAGATTCATGGTGTTATCTATGTGTAACTTCAACCTTTGTGGTGTTGTCTTCATGGTGTTACGTTTTTGTTACTTCTAGCTTCGTGGTGTTACCTATGTGGTAGTTTTACCATCACGATGTTACCTTTGTGGTATTCTTCCATCATGTATGAGAAGGGTATATCTTGATGACTTGGGTATATGTATGGGTATACACCTAAGTGGAGTTTTTGTCTTGCTTTATGGTTTTCCTTTTGTAGAACTCTAAGAGACCTATGGGGGTCTTTGAGTATCTACTATGTATCGTTATACTCACCCCTACAGGGGATTCACCCGTACCTTGTTGTGTCCTACGCAGACGATGAGTAGAGGGGCTATGACTTGAGGGAGCCAGGATAAGGTGATACACAGAGTAGAATGGCTAATGTAGAGTTCTGTGGAGACAATCTATTCCTACCCTTTAGGTAGGATCCTTACTGGTTGATATGTGCCTACCCTTCAGGTAGGATCCTCGGTGGATGATCTAGGATCTATTTTGTACTTTTCAGTTGTACTTGTACCTTTTCAGTTGGGTTTGTATTTCAGCCCCTTTTTTTCAGCACTCTTTTACTTTCAGCATTCTTTTACTACAGCAATCTACCACATGGTTGCATCTTGTTTTATTCTAGTCTATGTGTTTATACAAGTTCAAAGGAAATTCCTTCCCATTATATGGATATGTTTTTCCGGTGCTAGTCACCAACCCCTGGTTTATGGAAGGAAGACTATGGGTAGTCACGACACAGGCCTCAGGGAACAGGTTGTGACAAATAAAATGATTTAATCCATTAAAAACTAGGTTAAACCATGTTCTATTAAAGGTATCATAAGTTAAGGGGTCTTTATATCAATTTTAATTTTTATGGGACGCACGCTTTAAACACTACTCGTTTCTTTTTTGCGGGGTATATTCCACCCATGAATTTATATTGTGAGTATTATTTTGAAGATTATTATACTTTCAAATCCATATAATTTTATTTAGTTCATGGGAATGCGATTCCACTAATTATAATGTGATAATTATTTATTTCATAATATCATTGTTATCCAAGATTTTTTGTGCTAAAGTCTCTACTGGTGAATATTTCTCAATCA
Organism: Viscum album; assembly: GCA_963277665.1. Classification (NCBI taxonomy): domain Eukaryota; kingdom Viridiplantae; phylum Streptophyta; class Magnoliopsida; order Santalales; family Viscaceae; genus Viscum; species Viscum album. The sequence continues at coordinate 2,005,368,332 of OY728163.1, read as the reverse complement.
TGTTACTGATTTCTAGTTTTTTGTAAAATGTATTTACTATGTTATAATGATTTATTAAATTCATTTCCCCATTTTTTAATTTCTAAAAAATTCTTTAAAAGGAATATTCATATCATTTTATAAAACAACTTACTTTTTATAAAAAATTAAAAGTAAGGTTTTTTAACTTACACGACATGAATGAAATTTCCTGCCACCATAAAGCTCTAATTTCAGGAAAATTAATTTAAATGTTTATGTGGTTATTTTCCAAGAAAGTTTTTTCTTTCATAATGTGTCACCTTTAAAATAAATTATTACAATGTAGTTAGGTATTTTCATTGCACATTTTACATATGTAAGATAAATGTCACTTTCACCAATTACTTATTTTGGGTGGTGTATGTACTATGCATTTTAATATATCATATCATGAATCACTTTATCTTAATGGTATTAAATTTTTTATTTGATAATTATTTACTTTTATGGGGATTATTTTTTAAATATTTCAAAGTGGTATGGGATATTTTTGATTTAAATATAACTTTTTAAATCAATTATTTGATATATAAGAAAATCCTTTGGACAAGTATGGCATGGTTTGGGGACCACATAATGATTTCCCATTGATGAATCAATAGTTTCATGATAATAAATAAGTTGGTGACAAACCCTTTGAGTTTTTTTCCAATAATAATAGATATGTTTCTACTCAAAAACATATAACTTTTTATGAAATATCTTGACAGTAGTGGTTCATCTGCCATATACATGGCATCTAATAATTAATAATTTACTATATTATAGTTATTTGTATACATGATATTTTTCATCGACATATTTATGGATGTGTTTTATTATTATTTTAGTGATTATACAGAATGTTTATTCAATTTTCTACATTTCTATATTCATTAGTCCTTATCCAGATATTTGAATGGCATGTGTTGTCAGTTACATCCATTTCCAGGCTGATTTATTAATTCATTATTAATTCCACATTACATACCCTTACTAAGAATTTTTGTAAACCCTTTTATTTTTTTTGTTTTCTCCTAGTTATGCAGATGGAAATTTTGAATGAGTTTAAGAAGGAAAATTATTTTCTTTTGTAATGTTTTATGATTTACCAATGTTGTAAGGGGATAATTTATGTATCTAGTTTTTCAAGACTACTAAACTAATCGGTCCATTAGGATTTGATGCCTTGTAATCATGCCAATGTAATAAAATAATAGAATGACTCTAGGATTCTAGGATTATGGAGTTATAATTTTCCTCACAATATATACTCATGATACAAAAATAACATTTTGAATGAAAACTAGATTTATTTCCCTCTTTGTTCAAAAAATATTTTTCATCCATATCCATGCTTTCTTAAAAAATTTGAAGAATGTTTTTTTATTTGACAAGTATTTTTTAAAATTACTTTTATCCAAGATTTAAATCATAAAAAATCATTTAAATGAAATATAATTTTCATTTTCCAATTAAGGTAATTTTTACATTTTTTTAAAATTTGTCAAAGATGAGCTTTCCTTTAACATTTACCATATGAAAAGAATATCCATCCACCATGACCTCTCAAATATTTGATGTTTATTTATTGATTTTTCCATGTTTATATTAAAATAAAATTTATTCTTTAATATTTGTTAAATTTTTATATTTTATGGAATTGAATACATCATTATAAGTTTATTTTTCTCAAGAAATAATCCATGTGTTCTTTATAAGGAATTTTAATTTATGATAAAATCCATTAATGTTACTTATAATCTACCAAGGATATGATTCAAGTACACAATCATTATTTTTTCTATTAATGGGTTTATAATTTATGATAAAAATATATTTATGAAATATATTTCTTTTCTATGGGTTATGAAATGATGAAATAATTTAATGTTTATGAAAAAAATTTCTTTTAACGGGTTCTGATACAATGAATGTTTTATAATCTTATTTCAAAAATATATATTATTTTCATTATTTGATGGGTGGGACCATAATTATATAACCTCCAATGTATTGAGTAAATATTTATATCTTAGGAGATAAATAGGTCTTTAATGGGGAGTGAACCCAATTTAGTAAGGGACCATATCCACTATGATAGTCTTTAGAATGAACCATGACTACTATAGTAGTTTGGGGAGTGATCCTTGTCCACTATGATGGTTTTAGAAGTGTGTCATGAATGCTATGGAATTGATTATATATGCTTATAAATATTCCACAATAACATGTATTGTGATAATGTTATTATTATATGACGCATTCTCATTGGATCATCTATGATTCATGATTTATGAAAATCCATGATTTCTTCCATAACTTAATATTCTGATATTTTATATGCAATGTATGTATTTTATATTTTATTTTCATGTTCTCAAATCCTTTTTAATATCTCCCTTTTTCAACCTTACTAAGAATCTGAGAACACCCTTTTGTTTGTTTCATTTTCCTCATGTTATGAAGAAGGGTATTAAATATTATATGTCCAAGAAGGGTTCTAGTTATGAATATATGGGTGGGATATAATGAATTAAACATATGAACCCGTTAGTTATGTATCCCATTTTCTGAAGATATTATACCTATATGATTCATACATGGATCATTATAATTTTTATGGTATATTCATCTACAAATATGAAATTTATATATATATATATAAAGTATGTTTCATTATAGTAGGTATCAATACAAGATATAATTAATCTTTTAAATCTATAATAATAAATCATTATTGAGAACCTTAGGGATTGGTCTGAGAATAGTATAACATTATAATGTTTTGGGAATATTCAATAATAACCTAGGATAAAACTATTTTACATAGATTTAAAATATGGTCTCTTGATTTAGACATCATATAAATGATTTATCAAAATTAGGTGGCTTTCTAATAGAATTAGAATAAATTATTTAAATTCTTAATGTGATATAAAATGAAATGATTTTCTACCTAAGAAACCAAATATTATGGATGGTGGAATAAAAAACATCATTGTTATGGTAACACAAGTCTCTTAACCTATTAACCATTCTGTACATATTAAAAATGAAGGGGAAAACATTCAATTAACTCCATCATGATGGAACATACTCATTTTAATAGGACTAAAAACAATCTAATCATTGAGAAATGTATAATTATTTATAATGTAATATTTTCCATTCTCTACTGTTTGATGAATGAATATTTTATTATGGATGTATACAGTTTGGAATGAGAAGATAATAAATGGTGTAATATTCCCTAAAATATGAAGAAATATTTATAAATTTGATATATAGAGTGTGATGAATATAATATATTATTTTTCAATAATTAATTTACTCTTATTATTTGAATAAAAATAGAGAAGGAAATCCTTGAGCTATAGAAGAAAGAGGATCAATCCTTTCGTATCTGTATGGAACATTTATTGAGACTTGTGAAGTACACTTCTGGTTTTATCATCTGACCTAAAAATATATTTTATCATTTATTAAATGGATTAAAACAAATTATCTGAACAAAATTGACAATAAGAGACTTAAATAACTAGGAATTATTTATTTTAGGTGTGATCAAATAGGAAATAAGTACTAGAGTTTTATAACCTCCTCAAAGTCTTGAAAAGAAAATAATTATGGAATTCAAATTAAATTATAAAAAACATGAATAAAATGATGATAATTAAATTATTCTTAATATATGGATGAAAAAATGGTGCAAATTATCTTAAGGTGAATCGTAATTTTTTAAGTGTGTAAGGAAAGATCATCAGGTAGTCAAATAATGAAGCAATGCATAAAAACATGTCAATGAAAAAGAACAATTGAAAGAGACTACATAACTCACCACCCACAATACAATGTTTCAAATACATAGATTATGGGAATTATGATAACCAATGTTCAAACCTAAAGGATAGTGGTAATGATCCATTTAAACAACTTAATCTCAAATATAATAGTAAATACTCTAAGATTACTATTGGTGATGTAGATTATGATAAAAAGTTGGTGGAAGGTACATGTTCTACCCACTCTAGAGCTGCTAATTTCTTATTTAATTTTAGATATAGTAGCTAATTTATATATTTATTATAATCTAAGGGTATCATAGTACCATCTCAACAATTATATGTGAATTTATCAATAAAAAAACTCTAATGATGTTATGATCACATCAAAAGTCAACGATTCTTATAGAATTTAATTTAATGGGAAAATTCTTATTGAAAATCTCAATATTCTTCCTCTAGTTGAATTTGATGTAATTTTGGGAATTTATTGGATTACATTACCTAAATCCCACATCAATTATTGAGAAAGGGAAGTCTTTTTTGATATTTTGAATAAACTTATTATCATTTATCAATGAAATGATAACTATGAATGTATTATTTAAATTATATTGCTCTTATTTGTCTTGATTCTTATTAAAAAAGGGATTTATCTGATATTGTTTAGTAGAAAATAGATATTAGAAATTTTTATATTGTTTTGGGAGTTTTCAGTTGATTTCTAGATGTTTTTTTCCTTCCATTGAATCTTAATGTAGAGTTTTCAAGAGAAATCATAAGTGGTTATAATACTATTTTAAATAAATAATATATAAGGGACCTTATTGAGTTATAGTAATTGAAGAGAAAAACATTAGGAGAATATTTAATAAGGATTCATTCGACCAATTGTATCACCATGGGGTGCACTAGTTCTTTTCTAAAAAATAAATATGGATCAAAGTGATTTTTAGTTAATTTATTAGAACATAAAAGGATCACTATCAAAAAAAATTCATCTACCACACATTGATGACTTGTTGGATCAACTTCAAGAAGATAAATAATTTTTCAAGATTGATCTTTATTCTGTATATCATCAATTGAGGGTGAAGAAAAAGTTTATACATAATACAATATTACAAAAAAGACATGGAAACTACAAATTTATAGTGATTCTATTTGACGTTTCTAATTCCCTCTAAATATTCAAGGATTTAAAGAATTTATTATTTAAATATTACTATGATCAGTTTCGTATATTCATTGAAGATATTATTATGATATATTCAATTTTTAAGTAAGAGAATAAATATCTTTTGAGAATTGTGTTAAAGACCCAAAGGAAGAATAATCTATAAGAAAAACTAACCAACTGTGAATTTTGGCATTGAATGTTTTCATTCTTGGGATATATAATCTCAAGTGATATTATAAATATAGATCCTTCAAATATAAAATTCATTTAATATTGGAATAGAAAAACTACTTTGAAAGAGGTCCATAATTTTCTTATTTTGTCTAGATATTATTGGTGCTTTGTGGAGATTTTCTGAATATTTTATAATAAGCTAGCCAAGTTTACTCATAAGGTACCTATGTTTCATTGGGAAAATGAATGTGAAGAAAATATTAAGGAACTGAAGAGAAGGTTAGTGAAATCAAATTTTCTTACTTTACCTTGTAGTGGAGAGGGGTTTCAAATCTATAGTGACGGATCAAATAATTTATTAGGGAGAGTTATCTTGTAAAAATATATAGAGGTAACTTATAACACATTCCAATTGAAGGTTCATGAGAAAAATTACTTAACTCATGATTTGGAGTTAATTGCGGTAATTTTTTATTAAATATATAGAGGCTCTATTATTTTGGTGAAAATTGTGATATATATATATATATATTGATCATAAAAGTTTAGGTTATAATTTCACATATAAATATTTGAATATGTTTGGGAAAATTTGATGATTTTTAATTCTCAATACAATGGAACCCTAAGAAAATGAACAAGGAGAAAGAAGATCTGATTTGAAAAGATTATGCTAGCTTATTTATGAGGATGATCACAAAATATACAATAATTTTATATTTTTAAAGGAAAAATGTTTAAATCATGAAGGAAGGGGAGAAATATTATCCTTCTAAAATGAGTGTTTGACCATCTACCGTAGTGAATGTTAAAAATATATAGTAGAAATGTGTAGAGATAGAAAACAATATGAGAAATGTTCTGTAATTTAAACATTAATGTAGTGGAATTATAAGATTAAACAACCACACATATGTTCCATCCATAAAACATTTTAAAATGATCTGTTGGATGAGGCTCGTAGTTCACCAGTATTCAATTCATCCATGATGTATGAAAATGTATAAGTATCGTAAAGAGTATTTCTATTTGGACAACATGAAGAGGTATATTGTTGAGTATGTATCTTGGTGTATAGTAAGTCAATATGAGTAGGATAAGAGATATAAGTATAATGGTATTTTACCGACATTACCCATAACATAAGGGATATAGGTATTTTTCACCATGAATTTATCCATCGGAATCATTAAAACATCTAATACTCATAATGATATTTGGGTTGTAGCTAATCACATTATGTTTTAATGACTTGGATTTTCCTAGTTTTATTTTTAGAAAATTTTTGGGAAAATTCTGAGACCAGGAGCTGAGACGACATTTGATTCTAAGGCCCGACGTGTATGGAATGGTGCATTGAAAAAGGTTTTGTTTTTAAATAGAACACGTTAGTGGTTTCCATAAAAAAAGTAGAATAACTCTTAAAAGGGTCCATGGAAAATAAATATAAGGGCATTTTTGTGTTTAGAATGCAGGGTTTACCATCGGTGGGACTTCATATTAGTCGGTGTGGGCCTATAGTGAGAAAACATGAAAATTGAATAACCGTAAATGGAATAATTAAATATAATTATTTTATTTTTCAAATATTTAATACATATAAATAGTAACCTAGATTGAAAATATGATTCCACCATTGAGATCATTATTGAGTGCTTTCCTTTGGCATATCCTAAAATTGGTCGTCGTGGGCCAAATGTGAAATGTTATTTTTGGGATGTTACCATAAATAAAAATAAGCATAAGAAAATTTATTTTATTCAAAATATGATTTCTGCAATTCAATGTCCTGCTAGTTGTTTCATTCCATAAATGAAATAGCGTAATGACACTGAAAATCTTTCATAATAGAAACTTTTTTTCATTTCATAAATGAAACAGCGTAACTATGTAGCAACAATGCCTAACAAAAACACTAAAACAAATTTCTCTATTATGTTGACTAATTGATATACGGGATCATGGGAGGATCCTGGAGTTTTCTATAAATCCTTAAAGGAAATTCATAGGAAAACGATGAGAAGAGACAACTTCCAAATGAAGACTGATCAAAAAATGTATTTGGATCTGATGTTGGAGGATTGACGAACAATGAATACAAGATTCACCCTTCATCAACAACTGATGAAAACCCATATATGTGTTTTTTTCTAGGTTTTTACCTTTCCCCCATGCTTCCTTTTTGATTGAATAACACGGGTCTATTTACTAGCAAATTGACATGTGGTTTGATTATCCATGCGGCAATGGGATTTTTCATTCAAGAAGTTATGGGAAGTTCGATTCATGTTTTATTTATCCTTTGTTAAACTCCTAAAAAGGGTGTATTATGCTAACATTAATAAAGGTTATGGTCCATCCTACATGTGTTCTTTATTAATCCTTCTACTCCACCCTTTTCTTCTATTATTCATGACATGACGTCAACCATTTTCTATGCAGGACCATAGTGGTGGATCAACCCAGGCATGAGGCTGAGGGAGATGACAACACTGGATGAACGACCTCCATCATTAGAGAGGGTGGTGGTAGTGGGTCTTCCACCTCTAAGCAGGTTGTGACTGTGAAAGAAGGTCATTGGGGTGGAAAGGGCGGCTGACGTCAGCATGTGGAGATGGACACATTTGTGAGGTGGCACATGCTATGGAAGTATGTCGTAGCCTGGGTGGGCTGTGGTAGGGTGACAATATGCAGTCAGAAGACCCTGTGAGGGGAGGTGGCCAAATGAGCCTACTGTGTATGGGCTGGACTGAACTAGGCCACCAGTATGGGCTAGGCTATAGGGGGAATTGGGCTACTGGGCAGCCTAGATTGATAGAAAATAGACTGCCAATGTGGGTCAGGCCGGATGAAGGGGACCAGGCTACTGGATGGACTGGTGGATTGTACCCTCAACCCATGGGGTCTGGATCTTGGGCTTGGAAGGATTGGGTCGGACTAGCCCCCAATCGAGTCAGATCGGGTCGGGTTGGCCTGGGACCAAACCTCACCAGCACCTTTTTACTAAATTACTCATAACATTAAATATGTAACTTCGATTGAAAAGTCGTTTATGATTTTGGGAACCTCACGATGATACTTTAATTTTGGTATTCACTAGGTGGACTTTTTTGGATGTTTATATATGACCAATGACTTGAGGAGTAGACTCTACCAGAATCAAGCACGCTATGAACAGGAATTCTATGGCTGTTTGTAATGAGAATGAATTGAAGAGTGGACTTCATTGGACCAGTATATGAGGGGAACTCAGTGGACCAGAAGATGAGAAAACCTATATATACCAGCAGACCTCAGTGACGAGCGTACCTTAGTGGCCTATCACATGAATGGACCTCAATGGCCTAGCAGACCTCGGTGATGAGTAGACCTCAGTGACCCAACAAGATATAGGGACTCATCGAGGGTGATCCCCTTAGTAGTAAAATATGTTCATCATTACGACTGATAGTCTTGCTTTCTATAATTTACATTATATTAGTGCGAGGTTTCCACAACTTTTTGTGTACTATTATTTGTTTTATATTATTTGTGGATAGGGGTCCCTACTATGTATTGTTTTTCTCACCCATCCACGGGCTTCACCCACATGTGTTGTGTCTTATGCAGATGACCGATGTTTTGACAGAGACCTTGGTGGTCCAGGACTTGGTTGTTCTTAGTGAGATCGGATATTCGAGGCATACTCCTACAGCTTTGGGAATATACTCTTCACCTACCCTTTAGGTAGTGTTTTCTACAGATGGGTTTCCAGACACTTTTCTACCCTCTTGTTTACAACTTATCTTTTGTTGGACTTTTATTATGGCCCCTTTACTTTTAGCTTGTAATGTTTACTCTCAATGGTTGACTTAGTAGTATAAATGTCTTACATTTTAGAAATATGGTTTGGGGGTTTGAGTGTGTGTGTGTGTGTGTACAGGTAGTCGAAAAATACTTCCCACTTTTAGGATTATGCCTTCGGCGCTAGTCGCCATCCCCTAGCCTTTGGGATGTGATCTTGAGGTAGTCATAAAACAGGACCCGGGGGATGGGTCATGAAAAAGTGGTATCAAAGGAGGTCAGTTCTACCTTATGAACCTAGACTCTATGAGTTTGGTTTGGGGAAACAATTTTAAGTGTTCACGTTCACCTTTCAGGCTAGGGAATCCATTTTCAGTGTTGTAGCTGAAGTATCCATACACCCGAAACAAAAATTCTGATTTTCAACACTATTCTTGAAAACACTAGTTATATGGAGAAAAATTATGGTACATGAATCATATATAAATCGGTTGAATTTTCCATGTCCTTATTAGGTCAGTTCACCAGGTTTACTCTATAGATCATAGTACATCTTGTTTTGTTTCAGGTTGCTTTCACATAGATATCCAGCCAAGATTCCACTATATGATCATGAGGATGATCCATAGGGTGATGACATGGGTACATGGAATCATACAAGTGACAGCACCACCAACTATTGTACCATCTATACCACCACTTGTGGAGTAGCCCATGGTACTTGTATTACCCACAGATGAGATGCGCAAACTGAGCACACTTCATAAGTTTCAGTGATAGAGACCCCTCAGGTTCTAAGGAAAGCTCAACTCATATGAAGTTAATGACTGGTTTGAGGTGGTAACCGAGTTTTCCACCTAGTTAGGACACCATTAGATCAGATGGTGGTCCTAGTAACGATCCATCTATGTGGATCTATAGGGTGATGACATGATTTAGATTACTCGATCATAGGATGAGGTGACACTTTCATGGATAGAGAATGAGAAACTTTCATTGAGAAGGGGGATATCACCCTAAAAGCTAAGTGATTTGCACACCCAAGAGCTTCTACTACTTCGAAAAGATGACATGATGATATTTGAGTATTCATCGAGGCATACCTACCTTTTTAGGTACTTATTGAATACGATACAACCATTACATCAGGAATCTGAACTCTGATCAAGGTGTGTTTAGGGACATCCGACCTAGCACTATTCCTATGTGAAGTCCTACATATTCTATGGTGTTAGAGAGATCCGTTATGGTTTAAATTCTATTATATGAGAATATAAAGCCAATGGATGTCATTAGTGGAAAAGAAAGAAGTCAACATTAGTCTTAGAGACATGGACATGCGATATGTTCCATGAAGAGGTCCCAATATAAGGGATCTATAGATCAAGGCTCATAGGGTGAGTCTATTTGACATAGAAAGCGGTAATTCATGTAAAAATATGATAAGGTACATCTCTCATGAGATTTTCCAGCCCATCATATTGAAAGTGAAATGATGGATGGGCCATCAGGGAAGAGGCAGTGACTGGAATAAATGATTCTATAGGGTGAAAGACATGGTAGAGGTGTTGGGAGAGTAGTAGAAGGTGGTATACAATTAAACATATTACAACCACCACCCTACTAAGATCCACACCACGCTCATGAAGATGGAGGATAGGGTAAGGGAGTGGGTACATGAAGTCAAGGAATATGAACTAAGGGCTATAAGATTGATTTGAAGTACATTCTGTGTCTAGTATTATCTATTATATTAATAGACATGGGTGATAATAATTTCTTTTAATCATGAATCATGTTCAACTCCTAGAGTTTTAGGATAACCATTTACTTGACCCTTACATCTATAAATACCTATTAGAGGATACTCAATAATCACACTTATGTTGATGGTGTGTTATGACCCTTTAGGTGATAGTTTCGGTTGGAACTTCTTGGTGGTAGGGTTGAGGCCTTACGATGTTAGTTTGGGTATGGATTGGTCATCCACAGTTCATGGTTAGACTGACTATTTTTTGAAAAAGGATGTCGTATGTCCGTAGTGTTGGAATGGGGTTTTCCTTGGTCAGCGAAAAATGAAACCCAGGTAGAATGGGATAAACATAATCATAGGAGGGTGTAACCAACCACTCTTGATTCAGCCAGATTTTCCCGCTTGGTAGTGGATGTTTTGATTTTTCAGTTCCCAATGGTAGTTATGGATTATGAGAATGTATTTCCAAGAAAATGTTTCTAGGTTTACCTCTCCACAGGGGATGGACTTCTACATCATTCAACACCTCGAGAGGGCACCGATATCAGCATCAATATATCTAAATGATTTCGTAGAGTGTCATGAGCTGAGGGTGTAGGCGGATGACCTAATGAGGAAGGGCTTACTAATACCCAGTGTTTTATGTTATGTGTGGATTACCAACACTTTAACCAAGTGGATATGGAGTACGAGTATCCACTATCGAAGGGTTGATGAACAAATCAATCAATTGAAAGGGGTATCCTTTCGCGGTGATGGAAAGGTTTGCGAAGGCATTGTAGTAGTTACAAAAGATCATGAAAAGCACCTCGATCCTGAGTTTTCTAGAGGAATGTGTTGAGTACATAATGTTATACGATGCATTAGAGACAATATTCGGTTGTGTCTTGATGCATGTTAAAGTAGTAATTGCCTATGGTTCATGGCAGTTGAGACATCATGAGTAGAACTACGCAACTGATGATCTTTAGATGGAAATGGTTTTATTTGCACTGAATATGTGGCCTCACTAACTTATGGTTGAACAGTTTACCATCGACTCAAACCATAAGTGTATCAAGTATATCTTCTCACAAATTTTTTTGAACTTCAAACAGAGTCTGTGGAAGGAGTTCCTCCCGAACTATAACTTTGAAGTAGTCTATACTCCTGGTAAGGGAAATATGGTTGTGGATGCTCTCAATAAGAGATCCAGTTCATAGGTTCTGAATGAGGAAATAGATCACTTAGCGGTATTACAATTATCCTTCATGGATATATATTATACAACTTACCTTTAATCGGTGGTTATTATCCCTCCACACTTTAAGTAAATTTGGGTGGCACAGTTCAATGATACTAACTGTGGGTTTTTAAGTTCTTATTTTCTCAAAGGGAATACCCCTGATAAATATTCAAAAGGTTGGGAGCACTTCATTCCTTTCAAAGAATGCACATAAGTAGTAGTGGATGCATATAGTGATGAGATGCCTTAGGATATGCATGTGGGTGTCATGCGTACACCGGGGATGATGAAACAGGTTTAAGTTGGGATTACCCATTTATATAAAATCTAAGTTCTTGTTTAATCAATTTCATAGTTTTTCAACACACCATTCTAAGCCCCTGTTCATGGAAGGGGTTTATATTTTCATCCTTGGGGTTCCAATAAGGGAGTGACAAAAGATATTGATGGGGTTTTTGACAGGGTTATCACATACTTCCATGGGACACAATACCACATGAGTGATCATTGACCAACTCACCATATCTGTCACTTTTTATCTTTTTGGTAACAGAGTATCATATAGAGATTGCTATGCCTCTACGTGTAAGAGATAATTCAACTCCACGGAGTCCAATCAAGAATAGTTTCATATCGAGGTGCATGATTTGCATCTCAGTTGTGGAAGGGATGGCGGGAGGATCTTGGGACTCAATTGCACATCAGCATAGCTTTGCACCCAAATACAGATAGCCAGACAGAGTAGACCATTCATCTTCTAGAGAACATACTACATGATTACATCCTCGATTTTGGTAGTATTTGGAAGGATCACCTACCTCTGATGAAGTTTTCATACAATAAAATCTACCACTCCACCAACTATATAGAACCATTTGAGGCCTTGTATGCGTGACCCTTTAAGTTTCATCTTAGATAGACTGACCTTGAATGGTCAAAGCTCATGGGCCTGATGTTGGTGTGGGATACTATAGAGAAGGTACAGGTCAGTCAGGAATGGATGAAGACTACACAAGCCTACCAGGGTCCTATTCGTGTAGGATATGGAGACCCATGGATTTATATGAGGGGTAAAATATGTTTCTTGGGGTCTCTCCTGAATGTGGGATATAAATATTTGGTTGGGGATAGAATTTATCTTCTAGGATCATCTGCCTTTTTATAATAATATGTAGTGTGGGGGAGGTGGCATAACACTTATCTCAATATTTGTAGTTAGAACGGGGGTATGATGCGTTCAATGTATCCCAGTTGAGGACATATATTCATGACCCATCACACCTCATTGACTGGGGAAATCTGGGCATTGACGACTGTGCGACTCTTGTGGAGTTTCCAGTAGAGATCGAGGATTGATAAGAGAGGAACCTCCATGGGAAATAGATTCCTCTAGAGTTTTTTTGGTTGTAGAATAAGAATATACAGTAGAGCACGTGGGAGTAGGAGGCGCAGGTTCATGCTTGTACCCTCATCAATTTGGGAATCGCTTGTTATGACTTTCACAGACGTAAAGAATTAAGGTGGGGATAATGTAATGAATCAAAATTTCCATGTTTTATTTTTAGAAAATTTATTGGAAAATTCCGAGACTAGGGGTTGAGACAGAGTGTGATTATGAGACCCGATGTGCTCAGAATGTTTCATTGAGAAATGTTATGTTTTTAAATAGCACGGGTAAGCAGTTTTTCTGAAAAAGTGGAATAAATCTTAAATGGGTGCCTAGATTATACATATGGGGGACCATTTTGTACCAGATGGTGGGTTTACCCTTAGCGTAAATTAACATTATTCTTTGTGAGCCTCTAGTGAGAAAACACGAATTTGGAATAACCTTAAATAAAATTATTAGATAATTTTTTTTATTTTTAAATCCAAATAACATATAAATTGTATCTCAGATTGAAAATATGAGTCCACCGTTGAGCTCTTGAAGGGGTTCCTTCCATAGGTGCAGCCTAACAATGGCTGTTGTGGGCCAACTATGGAAAGTATTTATTGGGACGTGGACATAAATAAAATTAATAAATAATATTATTTTATTTTTCAAATCCTTATAACTCATACATGCTAACTGAGATTAGAAATCTGATTGTACCATTGAGGTCATGAGGGTGTTCTTTCCATATGTGGGTCATAACCTCGACTGATGCAGGTCGAGGGTAAAAGTTCATTTTTGGGAATTTTAAAGAAATATTAAAATAAACATATGAAATTTTATTTTATTTAAAAAATGATTTTCTGTAATGAAATTTCAATCTATCAATTCATTACAAAAATGAAACAACGTAATGTTTCTACAAATCAAGCATAATTGAAATACTATTTAATTTCATAAAATAAATAGCGTAACAACATGTTGACTATGCGGAATAGAAATGTTGAAACTTTTTCCCCCATTAAGTTGATTTACAGAGATATGGGATCAGGGGGGGATCATGGATTTTTCATTGAATCCTTGGAGTAAATTTGTTGGTGAATGACGAACAACGACTGATCATCAAACAGATTCAGATCAGATGTTGACAGAATAAGGAATGATGAACAAAACATTCACCCTTTGTCAGCGATCTATCCAACCCCAGTTAGGGGTTTATTTCTAAGTATTTACCTCCCCCCTGTTCTTCCTTCCTTAAATAAGAACATGGGTTTATTCAATAACAAATTAACCTACAGGTCGATCGTCTATGCTTGAATGGGATTCTTCATGCGAGGGTTATGGGAATTTGGATTCAAATTTTATTTATACTTTGTTAAAATCCTAAAAAGGATGAATTATGCTGACATTAAAAAAAAATGTGTTCCATCCTTCATGTGTTCCTTATGTGTCCTTATACTGCACCCCTTTCTTCCATTCTTCATGACGTGATGACAACTGCAGTCCAAGCCGGACCATAGTAACAGATCAACCCCAGCATGAGGGTGTGGAAGACAACGACGTTGGGTGAATGACCATCATGATGGGATCTGGTGGTGGCAGAGGGAGATCTATATCCAGGAGTTCTGTGGAGGTGGTGGAAGACCACAACTAGAAGGGTCGTTGTCTTGAACGATGGCAGCAGTGGAACCCGCAGCTGCCGCCGCAGGCGGTGCACGAGGACCCCCAGATGCACATAGTGGTGGCCCCATGGGGGAGGTTTCACACACCAATGACATTCCAAAACATTATAGGAGTCCTTTAGTTGAGCTGCAAGAGTTGGAAACAGGCCACAGATAGGGTGCATTGGTGACATACGGTCAGCAGACCGCGTGGAGGGAGGTGGAAAAACGAGCAAGCTCTTGGATGAGAAGAAGATGTTGAGCCTATCGTATTTGGGCTAGACCAAACTAAACCTCCATCATAGGTTAGGCCATAGTTGCAACTGGCCACCTGTGCAGCCCAAATTGATAGAAGCTTACCCGCATGTGAAGTTTGGGCTGGAGGAAGGGGACCGTCCGGTTGAGAGGCCCATCAGACTGGACCCTTGGCCCAATGGTCCTAGACCTTGGTCCATTCTATACAAGGTCCGCCTAGACCCTACATGGTTGTCCCGGAAACAACTAGGTTGGGTCAGGTTGGGTCGTCCCAGCCCGGTAACCGCCCGACCCCTTTTACTAAAAGAATCATACCTTTTAGACTATACCTCTAATTGATGAGCCTCAACCCTCACAATGAGCTGATCATTTTATAATACAGTAAGTGAAGATTATTATAAGTTGAGATATGGCCAATGGTGTGAGTAGTGGACTCTATCGGAATCAAGCACACTTTGACAAGGAATCATGCGTCTAGTTGCGATGAGAAGGAATTGACGAGTAGACCTCAGTGGTCCGACTGATGAGCAGGCTTGAGTGGCCCAGCATACCTCAGTAATGACCGGACCTCAGTAGACCAGCAGATGAGAAGACCTTAGGGGCCCATTAGACCATAGTGAAAAGTGGACCTTAGTGTCCCAGTAGGACACTTTGACTCATTTGG
Organism: Viscum album; assembly: GCA_963277665.1. Classification (NCBI taxonomy): domain Eukaryota; kingdom Viridiplantae; phylum Streptophyta; class Magnoliopsida; order Santalales; family Viscaceae; genus Viscum; species Viscum album. The sequence goes on along the minus strand of OY728163.1, from coordinate 2,005,352,477 downwards.
GATGAGTCCCTCAGTAGTACAAGATGATCAAAAATATGACTGATAGTATTGCTTTCTATACTATAGATTATACCAGTGTTAGTTGTCCACTACATTGTGTGTACATCTCTTTTTGTTATTTTCTTATAGTTTGGGGGTGCCTATAGAGTATCATATTACTCACCCCTACACAGGCTTCACCAACATTTGTCATGTCTTGTATAGACGACTGATGTTTTGACAGAGACCATGGTAGCCTAGGACCAGGAGGTTCCCAGTGATTTCAAACTGGTGAGGCATACTGCTATAACAACCAGAAACTCCTCATCACTTACCCTTCGGGTAGGGTTTTTTGTGGACATATTTCTCAAGACTTTTGTACACTATTTTTTACAACTTTTCTTTTTTTGGTCTTATATTCTATCCATTTTACTTTCAACTTGTACTGATTACTTTTAGTGGGTTTCTTAGAAGCCTACATGTATTCCTTTTCAACATTGTGGGATGGGTTAGTGAGCGTGCGTTTGTATAGGTACTCGTAAAATCCCTCCCACTTACAGGATAATGCCTTCGGTGCAATTCACCAGCCACTGGACTTTGTGAGCTGGGCTTGGGGTAGTCACAACACGGGCCACGGGGGATGTGACGTGACATATGCAGTCATCAAATTACATTACTATTAGAGAAGATTTCTCTCTTAATAATTTTTTCATGATATCTATTAAAGAAGTGGTAAGGTTTCCGGGAGTACTATATTTTATTATATCTGACCAGGATCTGATGTTAAACTCAATGTTTTGGAAAAGTCTTCTGTAGGCTTTGGATATAGTGTAATGTTTTAGAAATTCATATTATCCCCAAATTTATTGTTTTTATAAGAGACCCATTTAATCGCATTAAGATATATTTATTTCTTCTTTCTTGATTTAACATTTGTTTGGGATCCATATCTTAATCCAGTATAGTTTTCTTACAACAATAGATTTCAATCAAAAATTAAGATAGCTTCATATGAAGCCCTCAAAGGAATGATGTATATAACTTTCACATTTAGGGATGTGGTCAAATAATTAAAGTTATTTGGACCTAGGATATTAGAGGAAATGTAAAATAAATTGAAATATATTCAAAAACACATCAATGAAACTCAAAGTTGATAGAAAATTTGACAATTGTTGGTGGAATCTGCAATTCAATGTTATTGAGAATGTGCTCCTAAATATTTATATATATATAAGAGTCATGTTATTCATAAATAAACTATACTTGATCCCTTGGAATATTAGACCTTTTTAGGTTCGTAATTTATCATGGATGTGATCTTATCACCGGGTGCTTCCATCTAACCTCTCTCAAGTTCATAATGTGTTCCATGTATCCCTGTACATACCTATTCATTCACATGTACTAAATTTATAATCCATACCACTATATAATGATATTTACTATGAATAATAACTATTATAAATCATGTATTATAGAGATTATGTAATTTAGAAAAAGACTAATAACATGGTGAATGTTACATGGTGGATTCAAAAATTCAAAAAAGATACTTGGGAACTCAAGGATGTCATAAAAAAGATATATTCACATCTTTTTTGATTCAAACAAATGAATTTCATGGGGTAAATTCATTTTAAGGGGGAAGAATATAGTGAACCAATCTTAACATACTTATACATTATATAAATATTGTAGAATACATAGAAACATTTTACAAATAGATGCCAAAATACCATGTTAGTTTAGTTCCATTGGAAACATGAAAAAAAACTGTGATACATAAGGGAGATAAATTATCTCCCACAACATTCACCAAGATTATATCCCCTCTTATAAATATCATACATGAAATATATTTTCATAAACTGGGGAAGGAAACATAAAAATTAGTGCGCTCAGATGCTCAATAAGGGTATGAAAGGGGGACATGTAATTATAAACATGGGAAATGGGCTCTGAGAACTTCATAAAAACATTAAAAGATCATACCCTGCACATCAATGTTCAGAAAAATAAATTACGTAATAAATATTTTTATTTCGTAAGAAATAAATCATAAGTAAATAGACATCATAATATAAGAAATCATAATTGAGGATTAAGATGTAGAATTTATGGCATATATATAAGAATAGAAAACCTAAGGCTACCTTCAAAGTCCTTTATAACATGATAGTCTTTGGATACGACCTGTGTACCTACTTCAGTTTTAGGATAATAACCCGTGTACCCTATTACTTTTAATATTGGGATACAACTCATATACCTTCATATTTTTAGGCTTGGGAAATAACACATGTACCATATTATTTTTGGGTTTGGGCTGCAACATATGACCCCTCTCACTTTTAGAAATTAGGATACAACCCATGTACCTTCTTGTTTTCAATCTTTGGCTACAACCTATGTACCCTTTGAAGTCATATACAAGTTATCATTACCTAATGTATTGGATAGAGATATGGGTGCCACATATCACATAATAACTCAAACATACATATCCCACAAGATAATAAATCTCATAAAATGACCATAAAAATATGGGATCTATAAATATCAAGTCATAACCCATGAAATGGAAGGGGTACCATTATCATTTCATAAAATCACAACCTGTATAAAATAGATAGGTTTCATAGTCATTTCATCAAAGCTTAACATGTGAAATAAATCAGGTTTCAAAATCAAATAACCAATAGAAGAGAAAAAAGTGTCATAAACATCATTCCATATTGATATAAACCATTTAAAAAAGAATACAAATGGAATATTTGGATAATTTCCTATAATTGCATGAGTAACACCAAAAATTGTTATCATATATGTAAAATAACTTGGAAAGAAATTTTGAAAACATTTCATGATGTAAATATCAATAATTCTTTGAAAAATGCTCTTAAGAACCTACAAAAATTTGAATAAAATTTTCTTCAAAATAAACATGAAAAGTTATAATGAATCCTTTGAAAATATTTTTTAATCCTTTTTCTTAGAAAACATATAAAGTGGGAATGAAAATGTTTTGAAATCCTTTTTGTTTTAAAACACATAAAAGAAGCTTGACAATGTTTTGAAAACCAAATCTTTGAAAATATATTGAAAAATTATAATGAAATATTTATAACTTTTTAAAACCATTTTCCATGAAAATAAATTAAAAATGTATATATAAATATAAATTTTGAAAACATTTTTAGAAAACATGGTTTGAAAGAACACATATTTTCGACCAAAGAGAGGTAATGTAGGGATTTCTAAAAAACACTTCACTAAATATATTATGTACCAATGACTATATAAATTTCTCTTATTTATGAATATATCATGAATAAATAGATGATAATAAAATTAAAGTGTTTTATATAGAGATTTATCATAATAATTCATCAATTTATGCATAAATAAAAACAATCTCGAAAAGAAACGATATTGTTTCAATAAACTATTACCACTTCGTAATTTTGAACCATACTCCCCATTTACAAAAATGAAATTAAATGAATCTAGAAATATCATAAAAATAACTAGATTAATTATATTACATTTAAAATGAATTATATATACCTCTTAGAAAAATATTGGTGCATAACATGACATTTGTCCCAAAGAAGGAAAATTGAGGGAAAATTTCATTACAAATTTTGTATATTTTGAAACATAAACCCCATAAAATTAATATCGTAAAATGGATATGTAAATACACATAAATTTATTTATAAAAATCATTTAATTCTTCCATTTTCATTATGAACATCACACAAAAGGAATGGGTGGTGAATAAAGAATGCAACTCACAGAAATAAAAAGTGAGATTAAATTTATGCACCTTGTGTATTGACCCTCATTGTACTCATAAAATATTCCAATATAATAAATAAATTATTATTATAAATCTTTATAGAATCATATTTTTATCTCTAATACCATATATTAATTGATTATGATTTTATATTACCCACTTGATATCAATTCTATGTTAAGGTTTAACTTCGGGTAATATCTATTTTGTTCTTCCCATGTGTCATAATTGGATATATATTTGGTCCTTATTTTTATATAATGATTTATATAATTTAAAACATGATATAAATATCATTTATATTCATTATAGTTTTTTTATAATAATCTATATAATTTATATGTATAACATGGAATACACCATTCATGGAGACGGTAGGTCATATATATGCATGAACACTGATTCTGGTTTCTTATTGTTTTAAAACAATTAGATTTAATGACTTTTATGTATATATATATGTATGTATATATAAATTTATTTCATTAAAATTATTATATCATATAATTTCAATAAAAATAATTCTTAATACATTTCGTGTAGTGTGTGAACCAATCACATCACATTGAGGAGCTGGTAGTCCACATTTCCTCAAACGAAATTACCATATTTAAACAAAATGAAACGAATAAAGTGTAATAAATGGATTTATTAATATTAAATATATAATAAATATAAAATATAACTTATATAAACATATTTTATATTATAATTCCCACTGTTATAGGTGGTAAAAGAGAAAATCAATAATCGTCGTTTCGTGAGGCGGTAATTCACCATAAACATAAATAGTATGTATGTTACCCATTATATGGAAGTGTGTGTATGTGTTGGTTAAACCCATAGAATAAAAAATTTAAATTATATTTAGGATATTTTTTTTATAAAATTGTGGAATAAGAATATTTTAGGGGTTGGATAATTGAAATAAATTAAAAGAACGTGGGGGGAGAATGTTACCACTTAATTGGGTTACTCATTTTGGTTTGCACCAAAGGTATTCATTGGATTTATTTATTCCCAAGGGGAGGAATAAAAATTAGTGATGATATTTTTTTATCAATTCTGGTAGATCTTTTTCAAGCCAAAGTGTCTTGAGAGGTGTGAGGTAGTAGGAGGAGGGGAGGCCTTTTATAGTGGAGGAGTGGCACTCTTGTAAATTTTGGGAAAAGGAATTCCACCCAAATTTTTCCATAAAAATTGGATCAAATAATGTAAAAAATTATATAAAAGGTATTATATGGTCTAAATATGGCCATAAAATGTCTATTTGATACGTTTCTAGGTCGTTATTAACCTTAAAAATAATGTTTAGTCCCTTGTTAAGCATAATTTTACTTTAATCATTATAATTAATTTTAATTGATTTCACAAATATTTTTATTCACAAATTAAGATGATCTTGTTATGAATTATAAATTATTACAATTAAAAATATGGAATTCATTTTTAAAAATTCCAATCACATAACTTTCATAAATTAAATTAAATATAATCCTATAAACTGGATGATAATCCATGATTTTAATGTAAAAATGTGTAAATGTTCTCTATGTTTTTAAATGTATTATCAAAGAAACATTTATTCCGATGACCAAAAATGGAATAACTTATAAAAAAATAATTATTTAAACAAACTTTATATTATATTTAATATTATAAATAAATTCTTTGAAAAAGTATTTGTGAATTAATATTCTAAATTTTTCGTTATTCAAAAAAATAATTATTCTACAAAAAAATACCAAAGTTTTACCCAAAGCTAATTTAAATTTTATAAATTCAAAAATCGTGTTTATTTATCAAATTAAATTTATATATGTGTCTAAAATATTTTAATTTTCTCCGTAGAAGGAAATGAAAATTATCTCATTTTAGATTGTAGTATTTTTACGTAGATAGAGACTCTACTAAAAAAATATTTTTCATTATAAATTTGTATTATTTATATAAAATCATTATATATAATATTTCAAAATTAGTTTGTTCAATTTATATTACTATGTTTCATGGATAGGTTACAATTATCTCAATTAAAAAATTATAACAATAAAATGAAGCTTCGTAGAAACTCATGGTTGCGTGTAACATAGGCCATGTCGGTGGTGAATGTAGCGCCAACCATGTTGGTTACATATGAAAGGACTATTTTAATTTGTGATATAATATAAAAAACTATTCTTAGTGTTTCATGAAATAAAAAATATAAAAATATTAAATTAATTCAAAAAATATATTTCACCAAATCTCTGGGTGTAACATTCTACCCTCTTAAAATGAATTTCACCCCTGAAATTATTCTAGTTTATCAAAGGTTTAATAAATGAATGTCTGGTTCATAGAAACCATTATCATTAAAATCAATTCCAAAACTTTTTTCATGAATGGAAATTTGGAATTATAATGGCTACCCAAATTAACTTAAAACTATGTTTCCACATAGTAGAAATGTCACGAACCAACCAAGGTCGACCCTGAACCGGTCACCCGAGCCGGTCCGCGACATGGACCGAAGGGCATTCCCAACCACCACGGGCATGAATCTAGTGTTAGGCATCAAAATTTCATCAATGATAAGAATTTTTACCATAAAGATTAAAAAAATAAACAAGAATAAAAAGAACAATAAAACTGAACTCTTGCAGCGAAATAGAAAAAAACCAAACAGCTCAACAAATGTCCATGTGACCCTCTAGGTCACCACCCAACCATTGGCCAACCTTAATCTCATAATGAAAAATCAATCCAATAGAACCTGTAACTAAAATGATAAAATAGGCATGAGCATTAAAAATGCTCAGTAGGGTAATCAAGATAAACCATAGAATCCAATGTTTCATTTCCCGAAATAATCTACTAAAAAAAGTTTGAAATACAAATATAAGATTAAGGATTTAATATTTTAAAATAAGAAGCATAATTATCTCATTTAAAAATCCAACACACACAACATACTATTTCTAAAATCATTTGTCAATTTATAAACTAAACCCCCAAAAAATTATATGAATGTTGGGCTAAAGTAGAGCAGGTAAACAATGAAAGCTGGAAATAAAATGGTATAAAAAAAGTAAACAAGCTATAAAAATCATACCATGACCATGGGTGATCCTTAAAATCCATAAAAGACCCCTCGACGTACTCAGTTTCGGAACCAATTGTCGATTATGGTGAATCTCTTAAGTTTATAACCTACTGGCCACCCTAAAACATACTAATACAATGGAAAAGCCGGCTTGGCCTAACAAAAAATCTAGGGGTAACAACCGGTCTAATCAGGGTTGACCAGCACCCATAACTCGATCATCTAAAAGACGTCCAAGAACCGAAGGTATTTATAATGATACTTTTTATGTAAGAGGCCCTCACATGCATGAATCATCTCACCATACTTTCCAACCCCAAACACGAACACCGATATAAGATAACCTTTATCGGATATCCTTGCTATAAAGGTTCTCTATATTTATATTCCTACATTTCATATCACATGAAGGTGCCAACCGGGCAGCCATACCATTTAATATATAAATAATTTCATAAAATGCTCAATGTTTCCAATCGGGCATACACATTCCCCAAAGCCCAATATCCTTTAAAAGTTAGTAGAAACATTTCCCTTTGGTTAAAAGTGCCAAATAGGCCATCACGTCACATCATGTCGAAACCATTTTTTCTAATTACATTTTAAAGCTCTGAAAAGACACATACATCTTTCCAAACCACATCCCTTAATAAGATATTAGTCAATAATTACCTTTTATGTTCAAATTTCAAAATGGACCATTATCCTTTATAGACAACCCCCAAAGCATTTTCCAAGGCCCGATGGGCCAAATAAATGAAAATAAAATTTATAGTCATTTAAGGGGACCACACCAAAGATGAAACCTCACTTTAGAAAACATGAATTATTTTGAAAACCAAGGATTTAATGAAAAAACATTTCGAAGGTGCCATTATCATTTTTGATCACATCCATATGTGTACCTCGTGCAACCATGGATGTGCCAACATCCAATGGAACAATGAAATCCAATGGATACATTTAATAACCAAAACCAAATGCACACTGAAACACCTTGAACCCGTGATTCATTTTTCAAACATCATTTACTAAATCATTTACTAATTTAAGAAAAACTTTTCAAAATAACCCAACAAGGATTACATCATGATTCTATCAAATTCACACACAAATTCTCTTTAGACATCTAATGGATATCCAAACATTTCAAAAACTACTTTCTCACCTTTCAAAACATAACTCGCACCACTAGAAAAACCAAAATAACAACTTTTAATCTTTATGTAAACCAATATATAGCTCAAAAAAGGTTTTCTCCATAACACACTTCATGCCATACAAACATACTATCAAAAATAAAATGATCACATGTTAAATCTTATTAAGAACTATGTTCGTACCATCCAATTTAATTAAGAACTTTCTATGTTAATTAGTCATGAAAAATAATTTATCAAGTCATTATTTTCACAAAATTACCTAAAATGAATCAGATAATTCATCCAGAAACTATTTTCAACAGTTCTAACTATCCAAGAAATACTATAATAAATTAAATATAATATCAATGATGGTGAGAATGACATTTAGTGATTAATTCAAATAACCTATGGGTCTATGGTTCAGGAGGGAGAGAGAATAGTTGGAAACACCACCCTCAATCCAAGCACAGATGCGACAAAACACAGACAGAATTTAGAATAATCCATCTCTGACTAACTATGCATGGTGAATAGTGATAAATACACACAACACACAACCCGCAATGGTTTTAGGATTTATCCAAATTAAATAAAAACACCAAAAATGAAATGATGGAAAAATAAATAAATAAATAAATCATAGCAGGGAGGAGTGGGTTCGCTGATGTGAGTCGCAAGAGAGAGCAAGGGGTTCTTGGTGTGTTGATGGACAGAGAAAGAGAGGGCAAGGTGGTGGTCGATCAGTCATGGAATCATGGATTTTAGTAAGACCATTAGGGGTGTGTAAGGTGGGAAACCAGAGGGGAGAGACCGGATGGTGGCTGGCTAGGTCGGGTGTCCAGGGAGAAGGTCGGAGGCCCGGGTCATCATAAGCGGGTGCACGCCATGGACCTAGGTAGGATGTGGGTGCTCTGTTGGCTGGGATTGCGGAGAGGGGATACAACTAGAAGTGAGTGACAGCGAGGTCGAAGGCTAGAGGTTGTTTGGAGGGTGTCGACTGCTATAGAGGAAGGTGATGGCAGAGGGGAGGAGGTTGGCTAGCAGGTTTCGACTGCTAGGGGAAGGCGAATGAGGAGGGATGATGGCAGGGTCGAGATCAAAGGAGAAGGTAGCATGGGCGGAGGGTTGATGCAAGGTTAAGAGGTAGAGGGATGGTTCTTATAGGGTGGTGAATATGGTACAAGGAAGCCGAGTGTATAGAGGGAGGCTGGAGGCAGAGTGAGGGTTAGCGGAGCATGAGGGCGAGGCTAGTGGGGAGATGCAGGGTGGTGGCTACAAGAGAAGAGACTGATAGGGTCAACTGTAGGAGGGGTGAGAGGTGAGACATTCAGGGGATGAGGGTGCATGGAGGGTGCAGGCCTGGAGAGCGGCATGAGGAAAGGGGGGTCGAGGGTAAAGGGGAACCTGCGGGGGCACTAGGGTGTGGCACACTGTGTATGGGGGAAGTGGGGGAGGGGGCGACAAGATTTAGGTTTTTTTCATTCTTATAATAATAATAATAACAATTATAATCAAAAAACAGAAAAAAATAATAAAAAAATTACAATAATAAAGTTAATAATAATTATTATTTAATTACAATAAAAAATAATAATTATAACAATAATAATAGAATTAAAAAATTAAATATAATAATGAAACAATAATAATAATATAAAGAATAATAATAAGAAAAATAATGAGCAATTACACGACACCTGGGCCGGCTGCGTGGCTACCACCAACTGTGCGGTTATCACGGGTCCGAAACCCAGTAAAATCGAGAAATGTCTAAAAATTAAAACAGGGACCCAGCTCAAACCTTGTAGTGAGAACAAGGATCCAATAAATAATAAAATAAAAAAATCATAAAGATCGGGGTGTGACAAGAAAATAAGATGGGAGTAAATATTGGACATGGAGTAAAAGTGTAAATATTTACAGGGAGTGATTGAGGCCATCAATTAAGAACAAGTGAATGATTTGAGAAGCATTGAGGGCCTCAAAATCATAAATATGTTATGATTTACATGTCCATCAGTTCAATTGAAATCAATATATTATGACTACATGTTTTCTTTTTTGATCATTACCATATCATTGAGTAATTATTTTATTGACCAAGAACTAAAGGAAATATACTTAATTTATATATTTATTTAAATATGACATCACTATTTTGTTGTTATTTTATATATTTATAATTATTCAATTACATCAAGAAATAGATGTCCATAAATTAACATTGATTCTTGAAGCACTAAAATAACCTTTTAACATATCTTAAGGCCCATAAAAGAATGAAAGGAATAACTATTTTTTATAATTATTATTAAAAATAAATATCGTTAATACATTAATATAAAATCATAAAAAGTAACACATTTGTTTCATTATAAATATTTATTCACCCAAAAAAATTATATAATAACAGGTCCATCCCATAGGCCAATGGTAGGTGTCAAACCCTTTTTGTCCTTTGGTGATTGGTTGAAGACTTGCAGCTTTGTAAGTCTTGATTGGTTGTCACATGAAATATATGATTTCCCTTTCTAAAACCACACTAATATTATTTTCAAAATAAATATAATGGGCATCCTTGAAATAAGGTAAATCACTAAACATCCATTTAACCATGGTTTACAATAAAATCTCAATACAAAAATATATCATCTGATGTTTATCATAAAAATCCCATAAATGGTGAACTATATAACCCTTCCAAAAGATGAAAATCACAAACATTAGAAATAAAATAATGAAGTGAACATAATATTTATCCCCCATATATCAAAAAGTACCTCATTGTTGTCACATTCCAAACATGTGAATACCCTCATCATATATTATCTTGGAACATGATAATAACATGATTTACCATAACAATTTATGTAAAATATGATTTCCTCTTTATTACATAGATTACGAAATATATTATATAAAACTAAGAATTTTTAAACATCATCCATGATTTCATAAACTACATGTCAACAAGTCATTAATTAGTTTTAAGTTAATCAATGCAGTCCAATTTACATATAACCAATATATCATTATCAAAACAACATTATCATAACATAAAGAGGATATTAAGGATTATCTTTCCCTTAATAATGTTATTTCCATAGAAATCAGATTTCAATTAAATCCGTTTTCTATTCCATCAGATCCATTCAATGTATTATTATAAGTCATTATTGAAAAAACTTAAATTGGACAATCCTTATATATTTCACCTTTAATAATTCTTAAATCCAAATACAAAAATACTTAGTTTAATTCGTCCCTAATACATTAACAAGCCTACCTCATCATATTAAAGAATACATCTTTCCATTAATGTTTCATCTTTAGTTTCTTCGTCATCCACAAAGTAACCATTACTCCTACCAAAATGCTAATTCTATTCTAGAGCCCTCCTATTAGAACATTGAGTTTCATAATGGCTATTTATTCTCCCCTTAAAACACTTAACCTTAAATAATTCCTTAGGTAGGCCAATATTCTCATCCATTTTTAAAATAAACACTTAATTATTCCCTTATGGTCACTTTCCTTTTGTCTATCTTTTACATAGATAAAACATCTACTTGTTTCTATCAAATATTCAGTTAGGTGATTCTTTCAACAATCTTAACAAAAAGGAAACTGAATCTTATTTTTTCCTTGGTATCTATTACCTAAACTCTCAGTGAAATCCTTGTTTCATTTTGGGGTTGAGTCCAAGAGTTTCTTAATGAAAACTTTACTAATCAATTTCTGTGAAAAATGATTAGGAATGATCACAACATCTTTCACTCCAGTGATCATCCCAAATAAATACTCATAAAAAACATCCATCACATTCAAAATTAATCTAATTCTTTATTATTCCCTCCATTTACTAAAATGAGAACCACAATTTGATCATTTCTTATCATAGTAGAAAACAACAAAGTCATGAAAATAACAACTTATAGGATGTCGAAATAATGACACCATACTTAAAATATGAAACCCTAGGATCATCATAGGTTATGAATAGCCAACATATATTTAAATTCATCATGATTGTTTGTGAAGATTTTTTGAATTCTCAAATCAAATACCATAAGACTATCAAACCAGGAGTGCATCAAGGCCCATTATCATGAATCCAACAACCCAGAGTAAGAACCATAACAACTTGTCATATTTTTCACTACTAGATATATTTGTTCAAAATCCACATCCACTGGTTGTATCCACATAGGTATTTATTCATAGGAAACCACTCACTCTACCCATTATGAAAATTATTAACATTTTCCTATACTTTTTTATTGTTATACAAATCCTAAGACATTTCCATAGGGTTATCAGTAAGGTTTTCTCATCCTCAATTCCAAAGGTTAAAAAACATTATCTCTGATACCAACTATAGAAACATAGTCTTAATGTACATATACATTATATCACATTTCAGGAATACTTAAAAATATTTTAAAAATGGATTCCCAAGGATCATATAAGTTTAGTGCCTTTGAAAAAATGGAAATGTAAACACTGGTTCACAAGTGAGCCATATTATCTCCCACTAGGTTCTCCAAGACTAGAACCCTTATTAGACATAAAATACTATAGATATATCTTCATAACCTTGTAAGGAAACATAAAAAAATATGAGCTCATATACTCAATAAGGGTAAAAAAGAGAAACATGTAAGTATAAGCATGAGCATAGGGAAATGAGAATATTATCATAACATTGTAAGATAATACCATACATATCAAAGGTCATAGAAATAAATTATGTTATAAATCATGGAAGTTCATAAGAAATGAATCACAAGGAAATAAATATCATAAGGTATGAAAGCATAACTGAGGAATAAGAGACATAATTTGTGGCATACGTACAAGAATATATAATCTTATGTCATATATACCTACAAATACATTTATAAAACATTTATCATGGGATATGACCCATTTAAATGCTTAAGTCTTGGACTAACAACCTATGTACCCTCTAACTTTTAGTACAGGGTTACAAACCATGTACCCTCTCTTTTTTCTTTGGATATATACCATGTCCCTTATCATTTTTGAGCTTGGGATACAACTTATGTACCCTCTTACTTTTAGGATTTAGGCTACAATCCATGTAACTTATTTTTTAGACATTGGCTACAATATTTTTACCCTTTGGGATCATATACAACTTATCATTTCCGAATGAGTTTGAGGGAGATAAGGGTCCCGACCATCATATAAAAACTAATACATACGTGTACTATAAGATAATAAATATTATTTCATGACACATAAAAAATATGGGATCTATAAACCTCACATCATAACCTAGAAATTAAAATGGGTATCATTAAAATTTCATTACATCATAACCAAAGGAAAAGAGATAGGTTTCATAATCATTTCATTAATAAATAACATGTGAAATGACGGGGGATTCAAAAGTAAATTACTAATGAAAGAGAAACAGGTGTAACAATCATTATTAAATCAAGTCATGAATCATTCAAAAAATAATATGAATGAATGATTTGGATAATTTCCTATTAAGTAATGATTGCCATCAATAGAAGTTATCGTATTTTGAAAATAACATAGACGGATATTTTGAAAACATTTCTTGAGGTAAATATCATTTCTTCTGTGAAAAAGACTCATTAAAGAATAAAAGTTTTGGAAAATAATTTTCATTAATATATTGTTGATAGATTATAATAAAATATTTATGAACATATATGAATCATATTTCTCTGAAAACGTATATAGATAGCTTTAAAACGTTTTTAAAATAATTTTCAATACAAAATTATAAAATAATATTAAAATCATTTTGAAAACCATTTATTTGAAAATATGTTCAAAACATATAATGAATGATTGAAAACGTTTTCAAACCCATTTTTTAAAATTATTTAATATATATGTATATATATATATTGAAAACATTTTTAGAATACATGGCTTGAAAGAACACATATATTTGACTAAATAGAGAGGTAAAGTTAGGCATTACTAAAAACAATATCATAAATATATTTTGTCCCAAAGAGTGTAAAAATGGCACAGATACATGAATATATCATGAATAAAAATATAACAAGAGAACTCATGGGTGTTCTTGAGAGATGCATCCAAATATTTCATCAATGTAAGTATAAACATAAACAATCTCTAAAAGTGATGAGATGGTTTCAATAAACTCTTACCAATTTGTAACATTGAACCATACTCCCCATTTAAAAAAAAATTTCATTACCTGAATCTTATAATATAATGAAAATAATGATATTTAAGAAAGAACCTTTCAATGGACGTATATACACCTCATGGAAAATATAGGTCCATAACATGGCATGTGTCTCAAAGAAGAAAAAATGAGAGAAAATTACATTACAGATTCTATAAATTTTGAAGCGTAAACACCATGAAATAAGGATCATAAAATAGATATTTAAATAACCATAACATTCATTATAATAATAATATAATTCACCCATGGGAAATATACTCACCAAGGAAAAGGAATGTGTAGTGAATAAAGCATATATCTCACATATATAAAAGGGAGATGAAATTAAGTCACCTTGTGTCTTGACTATCTACAGATTCTTGAAAGATTCCATTATAATAAATTTAATTTTATTATACATATTTAAAAAAATCATATTAATATATTTATTACAATATATAGTTTTATTATGACCTTATATTACCCGTTTGTTGAAAATTTTATGTTGAGGTTTCACTTCAGGAAATATCCACTTTGTTCTTCACATGTGTCTTAATTTATTTTTTATTTGGTATATATGCTTATATCATGACTTAATGAATGGAAAACATGATATAAATATCATTTATATTCATTATATGTGTATTATAATAATCTCTAGTATATATAATTATGAAATGGAAAACACCATTCATGGAGACGGTAGGTCATATGTACGCAATAATATAGTTTACGTTTCAATTTTTATTGGAATAAAGAGAGTAAATGCCTTATAAATATCTATATATGTATATATATCAATATTAAAGCATAATTATTAGATTATATATGCCATATAATTTCAATAAACACATACCTAATACATTTTATGTAGTTTGTGAATAAATCACATCGCTTTGAGGGGGAAATACCCCACACTTTCTCAAATGAAATTATTGCATTTACACCCAATGGAAATGTAATGGCTCAGACCTCTCTAGCCCTTTCCTTTTTTAAAAAGGTTATGAAGTGTTTTGAAGGGTAAAATGGACTTTTCCCACACCTTCTAAAATTTTTTAAGTACACGCCGTGTAGTGTGAGTACACACCGAGTACCACCTCGTCGGGTATACCCCGTGTTGGAAGTTGTGTCCTTACCATGTGAAATAAATGAGTACACACCCTGTAGTCAATACTACATGTCGTGAAGTGTCTCCCCGCGTATGTGTTACCTTCAAACCGTGTGTTGACACGTCAATGGTCGTGTGCCATGTTGATGCCATGTCCTTTTCGCGTGAAATAAATGGGTACACGGCATATAGTCAATACTACATGCCATGTAGTGTCTCCCCGCGTACGTGTAACCCTAAAACTATGTGTTGACCAGTCAACGGTCGTGTTCCGCATTGAAGGCATTGTTTGAAGCCGCGTGGTGATCGTGTGAAATGGTTGAGTACACGTCGTGTACTATAAAGTACACGCCGTGTACTTTAGTTTTTCTCCCCTATAAAAGGAGGGGTCCCCACCTCCTTTTCAACTCACACCTCTCCTCCCCTTTCCCTCCAGGAGAGCTCTCCCAAGAGACTCGAAGGCTCTTTTCCTCCATAACTTCTTTGTCTGAGCTCCGATTTACGATCCGTTAGTGGCCACGGGATCGTAACAATGAGGCGGAACTTCTAAGCATATATTGGTTGCTTTCTATTCAACCTTTCCTTCCTAGATTCCACCTGAGGAGATTTTTCTAGGTTTTGACAGAAGCAACGGACGCCGAAGAACGTCTTCTAAAGTTGATCCGGGGGAGAGGTTTTATCAGAACCTGTTGAGGTAGGGATCTTACCTTCGTATCTCTAAATTTTTGCATTATACAGGGTGGGTGTCCTCTTGTTACGTGAAACCCATTTGAACCAGTTTAATAAATATAATGAATTTCTTCTATAACGGGGTTGGAAAGTTTGTGATTGCCGTTACAATATTTATATCCTATGATATTGTGTTGTTAATTGAGTAGGATTATGCCTACTGAAAATCAAGGTCGTTGGGGGCCTTTTCTTGCGCAATTAAATGCTACCCTATATTTCTAGACCATTTATGGATGGAAAATTTGTGGAATGTGGAATTTGATTAATCAAGTAAATTTGGCCGATTTAAATGAAAATATGGAACCCTTGTGTGATCACCCCGGTTGAAAAAAACTGAAATAATAAACATGTGGGTGCTGGTTAGGGTTTGTTTATGTGAAGGGGGTGTTTTGTGGGTTTTTGTGGACCGAGTGGGAAGCAGGGCAGAAGTTGTCTGGGTTGTGGGTTGGTGTGAATGCTATGTTGGTGACGGGCAGCGGGGCTACAATAAATTATATCAAGGGAATATGATGTACTGTGTGGTTGTGGTTATGGTGGTAGGCAGCGGGGCTACAGGGATGGGTTTGAATGTGAATGAACTATGGGTTGTGAATAATACATTAAAGTGGAAGAGTTAATGAATGGTGGGGAATGGTAATAGAATGGGAATAAAAATCAATGGGGTTGGTTGGTTAATAAGAAGGACTTGGTTGTGTTGCTTGTGTTTTTCAAACTTGATTTGTGGATGGAAGGAATATGCTTTTACAAAGGATCGATGTGGTTGGTTGTGGATAGTTTCCCAGTAGTTAAGGAACTAATAAACTGATTCTGTTGAAACATGAAAACCAAAATGGGGATGGGTTTGTTTGTTGTATGCATGCTTCGTAGTAGCAGTGCCGAGGCACTTTCTCAGTTCTCTTTTTAGAAGCCATAGGTTGGGCTGAGTGTTTGGTATATATATATATATATATATCTGTATCTTTGTGTTTTGTCTCACCCCACCCATGTTGAGAACTTAGTGCCGAACACTACCATTCATGGGAGAGGGTGTTTTCTCCATAGTTACTGGCTCTTTCCTGCTCATTCTTCCATAGGCTGTGATGGCTTGAGGTGACCTTACACCCAAGACTCTTCGTGTAGGTTTTGATTTGGGTGGTTTTATCCCAAGACTCTTTGGGCAATCTTTACTATTTCCCAAGAACCTTCGGGATGACGCCCAGGTGTGTGTGGGCGGGATACATGGTTGTGAGGCTCAGGTGTGTGCGGGTGGTATATGTTGTTGTGAGGCCCAGGTGTGTGTGGGTGGGATGTGTGGTTGTGAGGACCAGGTGTGTGCGGGTGGGATCTGTGGTTCTTGAGGCCCAGGTGTGTGCGGGTGGGAAGAGTGTGGTAGCATTAGGAAATTCGCTGTTAGGAAGAGCAGCTGACTAGTGGGAAATGGTGTGAGGTACCCAATACTCTTGTTATTATATACTACTATTACCTGTTGATTGTGTTTTTGGTGAGCGTGGCTGGTGAGGTTGGGTGGATAGAATTCCTTTTTAGATTTTTGTTTCTTCTTTTGTTCTCACGGGACATTAAGATGTCTCCCACTTGTGCACAACATCTTTAGATTTTCCTACTGAGTATACTTGTATTCTCACCCTATGTTTACTTTCAAGTTTCCAGGAGGAATACCAGGGCCATGCGGGACCCTACTAGTCAGGATAGTTGGAGTTGTTGTAGTTTTTTGTTCTGTTGTTTCTTTTGGTATTGTACTTTTGATCTTTCTTGTACTTGTACCTTGTTTCAGAACTATTTAAACATACATATGGGATTGGTTTGGGTTTATTTCTATACACTTGTTCTTTTCCTTTTTGGTGGTTGACTTCTCATATTTCCCGATCCTAAATAATAAAAGGGTAATTCCTCCAATATTTGTGAAAACTCATACCCTTGGTGGTAGTCACCACCCGGGGCCTACTAGAGGCGGGACTCAGGGGCCATTATCTCCCTTTCACCATTAACAGCTTAGGAGGGGCATCTTTTGTGGGAGGGGGTCATGACAGAATGGTATCAGAGGTGATGGTCGAGAGATAGGATGAAGTTTGGAGTTAGTCACAGTGAGGATTGCATGGGATGGTAGGGGAACAGTGTTGGCCAATCTTGGTGTGTGAAATAGGCCTGGAAAGACCGTCTAGGACACGAGATCTTATTGCCCCCCGTGATCTGATGCAAGGACTCTGGGCCTACTAAGCAACCAAGTGAGACTACATTGATTACAAGGTAGAGACCCTAAGGAAGGTACATGAATCTTCATGATTGTGTTTTACTTGATTTTGGTGTTCTGGGATAGAAATTAAAATAAAATGATAAAATAATACCTTGAGAAATTTCCTTACTACTTGGGATTAGGCGATCCTTGTTTATCGTACAGCTATGGCACCTGGACGTCGTCCCTGAGTGACACAGATGGCCAAGGCCCAGCAGATATAGGCGGTCGATCAGTTGAGGATTGACTGAGAGGAAGAAGATAGCCAGTGGCATAAGACTCTCTGTTCTTTCCAACGAAATCCCTCAAGAAGTACGAGGGTAGTACTTCAGATATGGAGTCGGAGGGGTGGCATGAGGAGCTAGAGATTGTTTTTACTTTGATCTGTGCTCTGAGGGAGTACTGGGTTCCCCTAGCAGTCAGTCAGCTGAGAGGTGTGGCACGACAGTGGTGGATGCTCTACCTTGGAGAGAGGACAGAGGCAGAGGTTCTGTGGGCTGGCTTTGAGAAGGAATTCTGAGAGAAATTCCTATCTTCCATGATCAAGGAGGAGATGTGGCAGGAGTTACTCTCCCACTAGCAGGGGAGTATGTCAGTGCGAGAGTTGGGTATCAAGTTCAAGGATCTCCTATGATTTTCTCCAGACCTCTTTCCGGATGAGGAGTCTCAGGCGAGGTGTTTGGAGAAGGCGCTTCGTCCTTCGCCCCAGTATGTTGTCACCCCCTTCACCCTTCTGACGTACTTGTTAGTACAGAAGAAGACAGAGGTTGTAAGAGGATGCACTCGCAGGGAGGTGCACCACGTGAGGGGATCCAGCCAGGTTCGTCGAAGGGGAAGGCTGTCAGTAGAAGGTCTCCTGCGACGGGACCTTCCAGGTTCAGGCCAGTGGGGAGTAGGCCCCAGCAGTTTCAATTCAGATCTTCAGGTCCTCGTCCATTTTTCACGAGCCCAGGACCAAAGTGTTTTTCTTGTGGAGGTTTTGGGCACATTCAGAGTCGGTCCCTAACCCAATCTCAGTACGGTGGAGGTGGGCAGGTTTAGCGCCCACCTCAGCAGCACCAGTTTCTAGTGAGGCCCTTCCAGCAGCTACAGGACCAAGCTCCTCTAGGGGCAGACTTTGCGGGAGAAGGCCGACGTCAGGGTGATCCTCAGGAACCTTGACTAGGGTGTGGTCGGGGAGGTGGATGACATAAGAGAGGTAGAGGAGCTGCGCGTGGACAATTGCACGCAACAGAGTTGGTTTCTCCAGCAGGACCATATGTGGTGTGAGGTACAATTTTTTTTTCAACACTCTCGTTTATGCCTTGTTCGATTAGGGAGATTCGCACTCCTCTGTTTCCCCTAGTCTAGCCCATGCTTTGGGACTAGACGTAGAGATACTTTCCATTCCACTGGTGCTGAGTACACCAGTTGGACGCCAGACCAGTGTATCCTGTGTTTGTCGGGGATGTGGGCTGATGTTGGGTCCACGTTGATCTAGTGGGGATCTTGTTTTGCTACATATGCACCCATACGATGTAATCCTAGGCATCTACTGGTTGTTTTCTGTTAGTGTCGTTATCGACTGCTTCTGAAGAAGAGTCGTGTTCTCCGACGTGGCTGGGAAGCATGTATCCTTTGTTGGCGAGAGGAGCTATCAGGTAGGAATCCGAAATGTGAAGCCTCTACATTACTTGTCAGGAGGGTTATCAGTGGTATCAGCTGATATAGAGATGATGGATTTCCCAGAGTATGTTGTGGAATTCCTCGATGTTTTTCCCGAGGAGGTTGTGACTCTACCCCCCCCCCCCCCCCCCGACGTGACGTTGAGTTCGGGATAGACTTACAGCCCGGTGCCCATTTGATTTCTATGGGCCCTTATCGGATGGAACCTTCGGAGCGCGGAAGTTGCAGATTTAGATTGACGATCTGATGGAGAAGGGTTTTGTTCAACCCAGCGTGTCGCCATGGGGTGCTCCAGTTTTGTTCGTGAAGAAGGCAGATGGTGGTCTCAGGCTATGCATAGACTACCTAAGGTTGAATCAGGTAACTCAATAACTTTTACCCCCTTCCAAGGACAGATGATCTCTTCGACCAACAGAGGGGAGCAGGTTGGTTTCAAAATATTGATATACGATAGGGATATCATCAGCTGAGGGTAAAGGATAGTGACATCTCGAAGACGGATTTCAGGTGCAGGTATGGGAACTTCGAGTTTGTAGTGATTCCATTTGGAGTTACGAATGCACCAACTGTGTTCATGGGACTTATGAACTTCATCTTCTGAGAGTTTCTAGACCGGTTCGTCATTGTGTTTATCGATGACATCCAGATCTACTCAAGATCAGAGGAGGAGAACGTTGAGCATATTATGGTAGTCTTGGATGTCCTGCGACACCAATAGCTTTATGGGAAATTGTATAAGTGTAAGTTCTTGACACAAGAAGTACACTTCCTTGGGCACCTAGTGTCTCAGCATGGAGTGTCAGTGGACCCATCGAAGGTGGAGGTAGTTGGTTCTTGGGCAGCACCCAAGAGCGTGGCATAAGTTTGTAGTTTCCTGGGGTTGGAAGGTTATTATCGAAGGTTTGTTTCGAACTTCTCTCGAGTTTCTGTTCCATTTACAACTTTTACTAGGAAGAACCAGGTCTTCCTATAGAGGGAACAGTCCCAGAAAGATTTCGACTACCAGAAAGAGAAGTTGGTCAGTGCTCCAGTGCTCAGGTTTCCAGAGGAAGGGTCGTTGTATGAGGTCTTTTGTTATGCTTCTGGCCTTGGTTTGGGGTGTGTACTGAGGAAAAATAAGGGTGTGATCTGTTATGGGTCTAGGTAGTTGCGCCCTCATGAGTGTAACTATGCCACCCATGACCTGGAGCTTGCAGCTGTAGTGTTCGCACTAAAGTTGTGGCGACATTACCTATTTGGGGAGCGCTTTGTGGTCTTCTCAGATCACAAGATCTTACATTATATCTTCTCCCAATGTGACCTAAACTTGAGATAGCAGAGATGGGATGAGTTTCGCCATGACTATGACTTCGACATCTCCTACACTGAAGGTAAGGGAATTGTTGTGGCTGATTCCCTGAGCAGGAAGTCGCGTAAGGAAGTGGTTTGGGAATCCGCTGATGCTTGGAGAGCGATGGGAGAGTTGGCTGCCTTTCACTTGGATGCAAGGGTAGAGGGTACTAGAGGCTGTTTGTTTTAGATGATGGTGCAGTCCTCCTTGTCACAGCAGGTGGAAGAGTCTCAGTGGGGGGACTCTGAGGCGGAGGTGATGCAGGATCGTGTCGACCAGGGAGATGCTCCAGAAGGATGGTCATAGGATAGCCGACATCAGATGCTTTTTCATGGAAGTTTGTTTGTTCTGGAGGTGATGCGTGACAGAGACCTCTATGAGTTCCACAGCTCAGCCTTGGCGGTACATCCGGGAGTTTCAAAAACATACCGAGGCCTGAGGGAACAGTTTTGGGGGCCCGGGGTGAAACTGGTAGTGGCGGGGTTTGTGGCTAAGTGCCTAGTGTGTCAGCAAGTAAAGGATGAACATCGTGTTCCCAGTGGTTTGTTGCATCCATTAGATGTCCCCGAGTGGATGTGGGATGACATATCGATGGACTTCATCACAGGACTACCTAGAGCTCTAGGTGGTTACGATGCTCTCTAGGTGGTGGTGGATCGTCTGACGAAATCAGCTCACTTATTAGCAATTAAGGAGTCAGACCCAGTGAGTACCTTAACACAAAGGTACGTAGATGAGGTGGTGCGTTTTCATGGAGTTCCAAAGACTATCGTCTTAGACCGGGATACTCGGTTTACCTCACGAGTCTGGAGGGGGTTACAATATGACTTTGGCACACAGTGTAGGATCGAAATAGTAATGTAGATGCTCAATATACAAGAGGGGGGGGGGTGAATTGTATACTTTAAAAAAATTCCTTTGGAACCTTTATAGTTAGTTAAGAATAACTATGCTTTCCTTAAGAAAAGAAAAAGGCTAAGTTTAACAAAGTTAAACTAAGCAAATTCACAACACCTCTATCAACGAATACAAACTTGGAAAGAGATTCCTAAAGTAGGTTCCGAAAATATGGTTCTGGAAATTGAAACTTAACAAAAGGTTAGAATATGAGATTATACCTTAAAGCTTATAGAATCTAAATTAATCTGATTACAAGTAAGGAAGTATAAGAAAGTTATACTTTCCTTATATTACAAAATGCAGTGGAATAGAAAAAAATAGTAGAACTACTAGTAACAAAATATAAGTCTTTTAACCCAAAGAGAAGGGTATCCAACAACCTTGGATAAAGGTCCCTTGATTTATACTTTCAAGCAAGTCTGTCTTACCCACACCAAGGTAAGCCCTCAATACGAAGATCGGAGTCTCTGTCTTGCTATCCCCGCAAGCCCTCAACTTCAAGGTAGTTGGCAACCTCTGTCTTCCTCAGCAAGAAAGCCCTCGAACTTTAAGGTAGTCGGCACCTCTGTCTTCCTATCCCCGGAATCCCTCGAATGTAATCACCAACATTCGGAGTCTCACGAAGCTTTGAGAGTTAATAAGAGCCTCTCTCTCTAGAAATCACTTCAAGCAAATTTTTCAGCCTTTCAGCACTTTCATCAGCTATCAGCCTCGAGCTTTTTCAAATGAGCTCCTATTTATAGGTAAGGTCGGCTCCTTCTCCAACGGTCATATTTTCCTTAAAGATCGGAGGGACCTATACACGTGTCACTTAGACAATGGTTAGTTTAAAACAAAACAGACGACATCGTTTTATAACAAAACAAGTATAACAGAATGTACGACATCGTTTTAACTCTAACATAAAAGTTCGGAATGAAAACATCGGAGTGAAGGTTCGGAGTGTAAAGAACATTAGTAAAGAGTAGACAATTTTTAGAAGTGTAAGCAGTATAAAAGTTCTGAGTCAAACAAAGATACTTTTCGGAGTCTGAATTAATTCAGAGTGTATAAAACAAAGATACTCAAATTCTGTTTAATATGTGAATTCGGAATGAGAATTCAGAATAGGAATTCGTCATCAGAAATCGTAATGAGAATTCGTCAACAGAATTCGTAATGAGAATTCTTCATTAGAATTCGTAATGATAATTCGTCATCAGAATTCGTAATGAGAATTCGTCATCAGAATTCGTAATAAGAATTCGTCATGAGAATTCGTAATGAGAATTCTTCATCAGAATTCGTAATGAGAATTCTTTATCAGAATTCGTAATGAGAATTCGTCATTAGAATTTGTAACGGGAATTCGGAATGAGATTTCTTCACTAGAATTTGTAATGAGAATTCTTCTTCAGAATTCGTATCCTGAATCTGGAATAGAACTTAGTCAGAGTTCATATCCGGAATTCGGAATGAAACTTCCTTATAGTTCTTATCCAGAATCCGAATCCTAAAACAGAATGCTTTATATCATAGTTTCAATTATTCCGAGAAATTGAATCCGAATCTCATACTTAAGAAAAATATGGATGAAAATATGATAAGTATAATTTTTCTTATAAAAGCGATTTTCCTTAAGAAAGCAATTTTCCTTATAAAAGCAATTTTCCTTAAGAAAGAAATTTTCCTAAAGATAAGGTGTTTGTGATTTTCAAAACAAGAAGGAATGGAAAAGTCATAAGGAAAACCTTATTGACTCAACAATCTCCCCCTTTTTGGAAAGCCCAAACATCCTTACAAACAAAAATTCTAAGAAGAAAGAAACATATTAATGCTTATCTCCCTTTTTTTAAGGATATAGATGAATACGACTAACTCCCCCTTAGGATTTGAAACTCTAAGGATCGTATTCATATTTCCAGAGTGATATTTCATAAGAAGGTCTTCTTTTAAGAAAAACTCCCCATTAATCAAACTCTTATTAGAATTATTTTTCCTTGGGTATTTTTTCTTTCTCCCCCTTTGATAAACTCTTATTAGGGTTCCTCTTTTTCTTAAGGATCTTTTCCTTCTCCCCCTTTGTGATTTTCAAAAAGAATTGGAGGGAATGGAAAAAAAAATAACAAAGTACCTGAAAGACTAGTAATGACAACAATGGAAACGAGATACACAATTTTCATTAGATTTGGAATGTCAGTAACAAAAAGAATATAACAAAAAGATCGGATTTGGTTATTTCGGATCTTTCTCCTTCGACATGAGCCCCTTAAAAATAGTCTTGATCTTCTTCAGGTCTTTATGATCTTCTTCAGCTTGCTTCTCTAAGACCACTATTCTTGCGGATTGAGCTTCAATTTTTTCTTCCTGGGCTTTCAGCTTTTCTTCCTGAGCTTGGATCTTTTCTTCCTGAGCCTTCATCCTTTCTTCAAAATCGATCTGATGATCCCTTTCAAATTTCCAATTCTGAGAAACAGAATTCAACTTCCCATTCAGATCCCTGACTTCTTGGATCCGGAAGTTCTTTTCTTCAGTCATCTTTTCTTCAAAGGAGGAAGTCAGCTCGTTTATCTTCTTGTCCTCTGTCTCAAAGGCATCTTTAACATTGTCTTGAAACTCATCAAGCAACCTCATCTCTTCCACAGTCTTCTTCGACCAGCTTGTCATCCTTTTCCAAGATCTTTTATGAGCTTCGTAACCAACAAAGAAGGTTTTGAACTGAGCCTCAATCTCAACGCACTTATCAATAACCATAGATACGGAGTCGGTTTTCTGATTCAACGCATGTTAGAGCATCTGGAATCTTGAGTCAATACTAGAGAAGGTCGGAATGGTTCCCACCAACTTCATTAAGGACTGAACAACAAAGTCATGCCCCAACGAGGATGACTCCGAATCTGAAATCTTTCTTGGAGAGTTTTCTTCCTCAACAAGTTGAAGCTGTCTCTTTGAAGAACTACCAACTTCCTTTCTCTTCCTTACTTTTGAGCTCGGAGTATTAGCAAGAATTTTCTTTCCCTTGTCTTTTTCCAGAATTGAATCCTGTTCCGGAGTTCTCTTATCACTATCAGAAACTTGAACAACATTATCTTCCTCATCAGAAACTTCATGAATACCATCCTCTACGTTTTTCATCTGAGAAATATCATGTAAAAGTTGTTCTTCTTCTCCATGATAGGTAACTTCTTCTTCTCCTTTCTCTTCTTCCATTGCTGGAGTAACTAGCTTTGAAGATTCAGCTTCTGAAGTCCGGAGTGATAAGTGTTCCGAAGGTGTTCCTTTGTAATCATCTACTTGTTTCAGCACATCTCCAGTTTCACCACTTCCTTCAGCACCCTCTTCTACTTGTTCCACTTGCTCAACTTGCTCTACCTCCTCAGTATTCTTAGCAACAGCTTCTTCCGGAGCAACAAGATTTCTTCCTGGAGTCTCAGGTAGACATTCCAAGGAGAAAGATCTCAGAACTGGAATAGTTGTTGAAACCATTTCATTGAATTTCAATAAAGCCTAAGCTACCTCAGCCTCAGACATCTTCTTATTGAGCTTCTTTTTCTTTGCTTGTCTTTCAAGCTCATCAGCAGTTTTCTCCTTCAAGGCCTTAGCCTCCGCAGGGTCCAATCCGAACTGTGGATCCCCTTCTTTCCTTTTCTCTTTATCAGCTCTCCACTTTGTAACAACCTCATCAGGATAGGCTTTCTTCTTCGTAGGATTTGGAGGTGCGGAATGGACTTCCTTAAACTTAGTATTCTCTGCTTGTACTTCCACTTCATTCATCTTTATCTTCCTTACTGGCTTAGATGATTCCGGTTCATCAGCTTTCAGAGCAGTTTCTTCTTGATTTGGAAAATCGAAGAATTCACCAGTTTCCTTGTTGAAAGCCACATTCATCCTTTTCAGAGTACCATCGCTGACCAGCATGATCTTGCAAACTCTTGGCTTAGATTTGCAAGCCTCCTTGAAAGACTCAAGGCACCGAACAATCAACTTGGAGAGGATTTCTGGATACATAATAATCTGAGCTCTCAGATTCCCCTTTTTCAAATTTTCAATAGTAAGAAAAATATTCTTCATCAAGTTAAACTTCCTTAGATTTATCAGGAAATCTAAGATATAGATCTCACTTTTCTTCAAGCTATCTTTATCACCTTTCCTTGGTACGATAAGTCCTTGCACCCATAACTCCAGAATCCGGATGTTTGTAGATAGACTTACAATCTTCGGAGCCTTGTCATCAGCCAGTCCGAGAGTTTGTAAGGCCTTTTCCTTGTTGAAGCTACCCTTAGAGTCTGGCAACACATGTGAAATAAACTCGGCTTCTCCTTCATAAGACATACCTACCAAGCTTGCAGCCTTGGTGTGAGAAAGTTTGTAAGTCTTTCCATAAGACTTAAAAGAGAACTTCTCCCTATTATCTTCCTTGAAGAAAGAAACTGACTCATAAAACTCGACAAGTATGTCTGAATAAACTTCATCTTGGTTCCCTGTTTTTGATACCGCAACATCTTCCCAGCCATTCAACTTGATATTCTTTGAAATGATAGAATCGTAGTTTCTGAAGAAAACCGGATGGACTAACCATTCTCTGTAAACTAACCACTGAGAAATAAGCTTAGTGGATGACATTTCTTGAGATGCTAACTCCGCAGACATTCGGATCTGAAATCCTCTGGAAAGTACGGAACAGAGAAGACTGAAGTTCGGAGCTGACAAAACTGAGGTTCGGAACGGCCTTAAAACAGAGGGGAAGAGCTTTAGGACGCGAGAGCTTTGAGATCGATGTGGGATGAGTATTTGGGTCCCCTTTATATAGGCAACGAGATGACGGTTCACATTCCACAGTTGATCTAACGGTTGGAATGAGCTGCGATCAGATCTGACGGTTGAAAACCTTAATCCGATCTTTTTGAGGTTTTTATTAAAACAATGAATTAAAAAAACTATAATCCGAAAACTTAGTACAAGAAAATTCCAGCAAGTAAAATATGACTACGAAAACATGAGGAAGGAAATCATACCTTTCGGATTGGATTAGGGAATTATTCGTAATGGGTGATTTCTCAAAAAAATTACTATGAAAAATAAACTTAGTACGAAAAACTCATTACGGAAAACTCAGTACGAAAAAAAATTGCGAATAATTTGGTATGAAAATCCCTTTATGAAACATTTAGTACGAAATTTTCATTCCAGAAATTTTCTATACGAACACTTCCATACCAGAAGTATTCTGTACGGGAATGTCCATTTTGGAAAATTTTAGTTCCGGAAGTTCTATTCCGGAAATCTTCGTTCCGAAAAGTTTGAAAACAAAATTTTGAAAAACATTGTTACACAACCAATCAAATGTACTCCCCCTATGAAAAGGAGTTTATTAATGTAAGGAGATTTTTTTCAACAGAAAGTTAATTAAGAAAGATTACCTTACGGTTATCATTCCTAACTTTTGTTTAATATATTCAAATCTATCAGAAGGCAAAGATTTTGTGAAAATATCGGCAAGTTGATCTTGCGTTTCGATAAACTGAAGAATAATATCTCCTTTAAGTGTGTGATCCCTAAGAAAGTGATGCCTAATATCTATGTGTTTTGCATGAGAGTGATGTGCAGGGTTTTTACTTAGGTCAATGGCACATGTGTTATCACACAAAATTTGAGTTTTAGTAAAACTCAAGCCATAGTCTGTGAGTGTGTGTCGCATCCACAACACTTGAGCACAACAATTCCCAGCTGCTACATATTCAGCTTCAGCAGTGGAAAGTTCTACAGAATGTTGCTTCTTGCAGGACCAAGAAACTAGAGAATCTCCTAAGAAATGACAAGTTCCGGGTGTACTCTTTCTATCCATTCTACATCCACCAAAGTCAGCATCAGAAAAGCTTTTTAGAACAAAATCATTTCCGGAAGTATAAATTAATCCTAGATCCATGGTTCCCTTAAGGTAGCGAAATTTTTTTTACTGCCTTTAAGTGAGATTCCTTTGGATTGGATTGATATCTTGCACATAAGCATACTGAAAACATTAAGTCTGTTCGACTAGCTGTTAAGTAAAGTAGACTTCCAATCATACCTCTAAAAGATGTTTGATCTAATCGTTTCCCAACTTCATCAAGATCTAAAGAGTTTGAGGTACCAATGGGAGTACTTATACTCTTAGTGTTGTCATAACCATACTTTTTAAGAAGATCTTTAATATACTTATGTTGAGATATGTAGGTTCCTTCTGGTTTTTGAGAAATTTGAAAACCAAGGAAAAATGTTAACTCACCCATCATACTCATTTCAAACTCAGATTTCATTAGACTAGCAAAAGAGTCAGTCAGAGATTGCTGAGTTGAACCAAATATAATGTCATCAACATAAATTTGAACAATCAAAACATTTTTCTTATCTTTCTTTATAAAAAGGGTTGGATCTGCATTTCCCTTAATATAGTTATTTTGAAGCAAAAATCCAGTGAGTCTATCATACCATGCTCGTGGGGCTTGTTTAAGGCCATACAAAGCTTTGGTAAGTCTAAAAACATGATCAGGATGTTTAGTATCTTCATAGCCAGGAGGTTGTTCAACAAAAACTTCCTCTTGAACATAACCGTTAAGAAAAGCGCATTTCACATCCATTTGGAAAAGTTTGAAATTAAAGAATGCTGCAAAGGCAAGTAGAATACGGATAGATTCAAGTCTAGCTACTAGAGAATAGGTTTCTTTATAGTCTATTCCTTCTTGCTGATTATAACCATTAGCAACAAGTCTAGCTTTATTTCTAACAATGACTCCATTTTCATCACATTTATTCCTAAAAACCCATTTTACTCCAATAACAGAAGTTTCCTTAGGTATTTCAACCAAGGTCCAGACTTTATTCCTTTCGAATTCATTTAGTTCATCTTGCATGGCTTTAATCCAATCATCATCACCTAAAGCTACATCAGTGCTTTTAGGTTCTAATTGGGAAAGAAATGATAGATGTTCTACTTCATTTCTTAAGGAACTTCTATTCCTTACAGGTTGGTTTACATCACCAATGATACTATCACTGGGATGATTCTTAAGAAACACCTGATTTGGGTTTTGTAAAACATGTTCATCAACATAGGGTAGAAAGTCTTCTAGGGTAAATGTTTCAGAAGTATCTTCTAGAACAATTTCCTTATCAGAAGGTTCTTCTATCAAAGGTTGATAATCAGTTTTTGAAAACACATCCGGAGATGTAAGTTGAGAAGGTTTAAAAACAAAAGGATCTGATTCATCAAATTTTACATGTACTGTTTCCTCAACAGTGCAGGTATTTTTATTAAAAACTCTATAAGACTTAGAAGTTGTGGAATAACCTAAGAAAATTCCTTCATCAAATTTTGGTGCGAATTTATGTAATTTATCATTCTTATTCAAAATGAATACTTTGCAACAAAAAACCTTGAAGTAGGATAGTCTTGGTTTTCTACCATTCCATAACTCATAAAGAGTTTTATTAAGAAAGGGTCTAATCAAAACTCGATTTATAGTATAACAAGCAGTACTTACAGCTTCATCCCAGAAATGTCTAGCAATAGAATATTCACTCAACATGGTTCTAGTTATCTCTTGAAGAATTCTATTTCTTCTTTCAACTACACCATTCTGTTGAGGAGTTCTAGGTGCTGAAAAATTGTGAGTAATACCTTTCTTACTACAAAAAGTTTCAAAAGCAGAATTTTAAAATTCTCCTCCATGATCACAATGAATAGTTTTCAATGGAAGGTTTTTCTCATTTTTAACTTGAGCTCTAAAACTTTTTAAATAGGAAAAAGCTTCATATTTCTTTGATAGAAAATAGACCCAAGTAAATCTAGTGTAATCATCAACTAGAACAAACACATAGTATTTGCCTCCAATACTTCTAGTTTGTGTTGGACCAAAAAGATCCATGTGAACTAACTGTAATGCATCAGTTGTTGAGACTTCACCGATTGACTTAAAACTAGATTTATGTTGCTTTCCATATTGACAAGGATCAAAAACTTTAGAAGAATCAAATCTAAGCTCTGGTATATCCTTAACTAGTTTCTTCTTAGAGAGTTTACATAGGTTCCTAAGGTTACAGTGTCCTAATCTTCTATGCCATAACCAGGAATGATCTTCTATTGCACATAGGCAAGGTAGATCTTGGCTTCTTAGGTCTTCTAAGTTTAAGGTGTAAACATTCTCTTGCCTGTTGGCTGAGAGAATAAATTCTTCCTTGGAATTGTGAACTAAACACTTATCATTCCTAAAATTCACAAGGTAACCTTCATCACATAACTGACTTATGCTAATGAGGTTGTGCTTAAGCCCTTTAACAAAAAGAACATTTGAAATCAAGGTTTTAACAAGAAAATAATATTACCAATACCAACAATCTCTCCCTTAGCATTGTCTCCGAATGTTACCTTTCCTCCTTTCGTTTTGATAATCTTTTCAAAAAAGCTTTTGTTACCAGTCATGTGCCGGGAACATCCACTATCCATGTACCATGTATTGTTGCTGGTACTTTCTTTATTATCCTGAAATCAAGAAGAAAATTAGACTTTCGGAATCCAAACTTGTTTGGATCCGAGATTTCCAGACAATAAAATTTTAGGAACCCACATCTTCTTAGAAAAGTAAGCTTTATGAAAACCTAGAGATTGGTTTTTATTTAAGGAACAACGTTTTGCCCAGTGACCTCCATATTGACATTTAGTACAAAATGGGGCACTTTGAGGAACAAAATAATTGTTATTGAAAACTGGTTTTGCATGGGTATAACCAAATCCGGATTTATTTCATAATGGTCGTATTTGGGAATACATCTTATCAAAATTTTCTTTACCATGGGTAAAGTTTGATAAACACTTCTTTAAGGAATAAATTTCGGACTTGAGTTTTACAACCAAGTTTTTATCCTCAAAATCATTAGTTTTTAAACTAGAGTGAGGCTCGAAAACATTTTTCTTAGAAATTACTTTTTCTAATTCTTTGGAAAGTTTGTTCTTCTCAGAACTTACTTCCTCAAGATTTTTTGAAATACTTTCAAAATCAGTATTTTTCTTACCAAGATCTTTAGAAAGATCTGATATCTCTTTTGTAAGAATAGAATTCCTAGAATTTTCCTTATCAAGTTTCTTGTTGAGTTTGGAATTCTCAATCTCAAGAAATTCAGCAAACCTAGAGACTTCTTCATAAGTAGGTAAAGTATTTTCCTCATCAGAAGATGATTCTTCATCAGAAGAGTTATAATACTTATTATCATTAGAATTTAAAGAAACATTGGTCAATGATTCAGCATTTTGTACCTTAGACATAAGACAATGATTATCAATAGGTAATCTAGCTATAAGACCAATATTCTTCTGTCCTGAAGATTCATAATCAGAAGATTCATCTAAAGAGTCTCCACCACTGGCACTCCAGGTGTCATTATCTTTCAGATCTTTCTTAGCTTTAGCTTTATAATACTTCTTTATGTTCCTTTCTGAATGTCTTTCCTTCCTTTCTTTCTTTTTGAGCATAGGGCAATCTGGTCTAATATGTCCAGCTCTCTTACATTCATAACAAGTAACTTCTCCATCTTTCTTATCTTTCCTATCCTTTTTCTTATACTTAGATTGAAAATTTCTCTGTCCAGCTATCTTGTTCATCCTTCGAGCAAGATTGGCTAATTCATTTTCTGAGACTTCACTCTCACTAGATTCGGATTGGAAAATGACTTTCTTAGACTTGGATCTGGTAACTCTCTCAGGAGTCTTAGATTTCATCTGATTTGATGTTGTAGTAAAAGCAACAGTACCATTTCCATTCTTCTTCTTGATGTTGTCATCATCTCTCTTCATTCTTGTTTCATGTTGTAGAAGAGTTCCAAATAATTCATCAAGAGTAATTTGAGTGACCTTCTTGTTCTCATCTATAGCTGTTCTCTTGGATTCCCACTCATTGGGCATAATATCAATTATCTTGCCCACAAGAGCTTCATCATCTAAACCTTTCTCTCCCATGGATTATAGACTATTGAAAATAGTCATAAATCTTTGTTGAACTTTAAAGATAGGTTCTCCATAAGGAAAATTGAAGCCATGATATTCAGCTCTAAGCATAGCTCTTCTAGTCTCAATCACCTTAGAAGTTCCAAAGTGTGTAACTTCTAACTTCTTCCATATACAGTTAGCTGCTTCACAAGAAGAAATTTGGCTATATATGTTTCTGGTCATTGAACATAGTAAAGTATTGCGTACCTTATAGTTGAGTTGATATTCTTGCTTTTCCTGGTTAGTAATGGTTCTAACTTCCTTGTCAGGAATTTTATAATCACCAGTAATCATAACAAAGTTGTCTACTCCAGTATTAATAACAAAAGTCTTCATACGATCTCTCCAGTACTCATAGTCATTACCATCAAATATATGTGGCCTTGTAGGATTCATATTGTCAATTGATCCAACATTAATTCCTGCCATACCAGATATAACTTTACACACAAACTTGTTAGTAGAAAAGAATTGTAATAACAAAGTTCGGAATGAGAAAATTTCGGAATGGAAATTCGGAAGGATAAAGTGAGCAAGAAAAACTTGTACGTGAGTACAAGTATTTCAGTAACCTGCTCTGATACCAAATGTAAGATTGGTATAGAGTAAGAGGTTTCCAACCTCTGATACCAATATGGTTCTGGAAATTGAAACTTAACAAAAGGTTACAATATGAGATTCTACCTTAAAGCGTATAGAATCTAAATTAATCAGAGTTCAAGTAAGGAAGTATAAGAAAGTTATACTTTCCTTATATTACAAAATGCAGCGGAATAGAAAAAAAAATAGTAGAACTACTAGTAACAAAATATAAGTCTTTTAACCCAAAGAGAAGGGTATCCAACAACCTTGGATAAAGGTCCCTTGATTTATACTTTCAAGCAAGGCTGTCTTACCCACACCAGGGTAAGCCCTCGATACGAAGATCGGAGTCTCTGTCTTTCTATCCCCGCAAGCCCTCAACTTCAAGTTAGTTGGCAACCTCTGTCTTCCTCAGCAAGAAAGCCCTCGAACTTTAAGGTAGTCGGCACCTCTATCTTCTTATCCTCGGAAGCCCTCGAATGTAATCACCAACATTCGGATTCGCACGAAGCTTTGAGGGTTAATAAGAGCCTCTCTCTCTAGAAATCACTTCAAGTAAATTTTTTCAGCCTTTCATCACTTTCACCAGCTATCAGCCTCGAGCTTTTTCAAATGACCTCCTATTTATAGGTAAGGTAGGCTCCTTCTACAACGGTCATATTTTCCTTAAAGATCGGAGGGACCTGTACACGTGTCACTTAGACAACGGTTAGTTTATAACAAAACAGACGACATCATTTTATAACAAAACAAGTATAACAGAATGTACGACATCGTTTTAACTCTAACATAAAAGTTCGGAATGAAAACTTCGGAGTGAAGGTTCGGAGTGTAAAGAACAATAGTAAAGAGTAGACAATTTTTAGAAGTGTAAGCATTATAAAAGTTCGGAGTCAAACAAAGATACTTTTCGGAGTCTGAATTAATTCAGAGTGTATAAAACAAAGATACTCAAATTCTGTTTAATAGGTGAATTCGGAATGAGAATTCGGAATAGTAATTCGTCATCATAAATCGTAATGAGAATTCGTCAATAGAATTCATAATGAGAATTCTTCATTAGAATTCGTAATGAGAATTCGTTATCAGAATTTGTAATGAGAATTCGTCATCAGAATTCATAATAAGAATTCGTCATCAGAATTCGTAATGAGAATTCGTCATCAGAATTCGTAAAGAGAATTCGTCATCAGAATTCGTAATGAGAATTCTTTATCAGAATTCGTAATGAGAATTCGTCATTAGAATTCGTAACGGGAATTCGGAATGAGATTTCTTCATTAGAATTCGTAATGAGAATTCTTCTTCAGAATTCGTATCCTGAATCTGGAATAGAACTTAGTTAGAGTTCATATCCGGAATTCGGAATGAAACTTCCTTATAGTTCTTATCTAGAATCCGAATCCTAAAACAGAATGCTTTATATCAAAGTTTCAATGATTCCGAGAAAATGAATCCGAATCTCATACTTAAGAAAAATATGGATGAAAATATGATAAGGATAATTTTTCTTATAAAAGCTATTTTCCTTAAGAAAGAAATTTTCCTTATAAAATCAATTTTCCTTAAGAAAGAAATTTTCCTAAAGATAAGGTGTTTGTGATTTTAAAAACAATAAGGAATGGAAGAGTCATAAGGAAAACCTTATTGACTCAACACACAGCTATGTCTTAGAACTGCTTTCCACCCCCAGACTGATGGGAAGACAGAGTGGACTATCCAGACGTTGGAAAACATGATGCAGGCATGCGTTCTGGATTTCAGAGGATCATGGGTGCGACACTTGCCTTTAGTAGATTTTTCCTACAACAACAGCTTCGACTATACTATTGGCATTGAAACGTTTGAGGCTTTTTATAGAATACCATGTCGTTCAGCCATTTGATGGGCAGAGCTTGGTGAGACAGGTTCTCTTGGGCCATAGGTAGTACAGAGCACCACATAGAAAGTCTTGCTTGTGCGTGAGAGGATGAAAGTGGCTCAGGACTTACAGAAGTCTTATGCTGAACGTCGAAGGAGGCCCTTGGAGTTTGAGGTGGGAGATCATGTGTTCTTGAATGTTTCCCCTCGACAGGGGCTTCAGAGGTTTGGGAAGGGTTGAAAGCTCTCCCCTAGGTTCATCGGACCTTTCGAGGTGCTGAGGCGAGTCGGAGAGGTGGCATATCAGCTGGCCCTACCACCTTAGTTAGAGAAGGTTCATGATGTCTTCCATGTCTCCTAGCTTCGTCGGTACTTACACGAAGACTCTCACATTATCGGATGGGGAGTGTTAGATATGGGAGACGACGCGACCATCAAGGAACGACCAGTCAGAATCAAGGATTGTAAAGAGAAGGTTGTCCGGGGACGAACCATCACTTTGGTTCGTGTGTTGTGGAAGCATGGAAACCTCGAGAAGAGAACTTGGGAGAGGGAGACCCAGATGCACGCTCATTACCCGGTGTTGTTTTGACTTGTGTTTTTCCTTGTCCTTCTGAGCATTGTTTTGATGTTACACTCTGTACCTTTGATATATGGAATGCTTGGATTGTAGGTTGTGAGACCTTTTGTTTCCTTGTTCTCTGGAAGTGTGTAACATGTCCGAATGTGTGGGGAAGGGAAGAACCAATCCTTAATCGAGACGTATTAATGCGGATGCGATCAAACCCATACGGGCGAGTCAGTGCCGCCTAAAGCAGATTATATCTCGACATAGGAGAAGGAATTTTTCCCCAAACCACGTCTTTGGGCAGTGTGTTGGTTGTGCGATGATGGGGGCAGTGTAAGTTAGAAAATCCTAATATATGGAAGTGAGAAGACCCAATCCTTAATAGAGACGCATTAATGTGGATGCGGTTAAACCCGTGAAGGCGAGTTAGTGCCACCTAAAGCGGATAATATCTCGACATGGGAGAAGGAATTCCTAACACCTATAATTAGGGTTGTTGGTTGGGTTCCTGTTATAACGAGAACCCTACGAGGTATCTTGTTGGGTTCTTCTGGGTTGGTTTTGAATTCTCGGGGATGAGAATGTTTTAAGAGGTATCTTATGTAATTGAACGGACCTCTCCGGCCCTTTCCTTTGTCAAAAAGAAGGTCATGAAGTGTTCTGGAGGGTAAAATGGACTTTTCCCACACTTTCCAGAATTTTGTAAGTACACATCGTGTAGTGTGAGTACACACCGTGTACCCCCTCTCTAGGTATACCCAGTGTTGGAAGTCGTGTCCTTGCCGTGTGAAATAAATGAGTACACTCTATGTATTCAATACTACACGTCGTGTAGTGTCTCCCCACGTATGTGTTACCTTCAAACCGTGTGTTGACCAGTCAACGGCCATGTGTCGTGTCGATGTCGTGTCCTTGTCGCGTGAAATAAATGGGTACACGCTGTGTAATCAATACTAGATTCCGTGTAGTGTCTCCCCACGTATGTGTTACCCTCAAACAGTGTGATGAACATTCAATGGCTGCGTTCCGCATTGAAGGCCATGTTGGAAGCTGCGTGGGGACCATGTGAAATGGCTGAGTACACACCATGTACTTTAGTTTTTCTCACCTATAAAAGTAGGGGTCCCCTCATTCATTTCAACTCAGTCCTCTCGTCCCCTTTCCCTCGAGCAGAGCTCTCCCATGAGACTCGAAGGCTCTTTTCCTCCATAGCTTCTTCATCCAAGCGCTTATTTACGATCCATCAGCGGCCACAGGATCGAAATGACGAGGTGGAACTTCTAATCTTGGATCGGTTGCTTTCCATTCAACCTTTTCTTCCCAGATTCCACCAGTGGAGGTTTTTCCGGGTTTTGACAGAAGCGACGGAAGCTGACGGACATCTTCTAAAGCTGATCCCGGGGAGCAGTGTTATCAGAACCTGTTGAGGTAGGGATCTTACCTTCGTGTCTCTAAATATGTAAATCATGCAAGGTGGATGTCCTCTTGTTATATGAAACACATTTGAACCGGTTTAGTAAAGATTATGACCGGATTTTATAATAGGGTTGGGATGTTTTTGATTGCAGTTACATTATTTATATCCTGTGATATTGTGTTGTGAATTGAATAGTCTTATACCTACTGAAAATCACGGTCTATGGGGGCCTTTTCTTGCACAATTAAATGTTACCCTATATTTCTAGACCATTTATGGATGGAAACTTTGTGGAGTGTGGAATTTGGTTAATCACATAAAGTTGTCTGATTTAAATGAAGATATACAACCCTTGTGTGATCACCCCAGTTGAACAAATCTGAAATAATTATCATGTGGGTGCTGGTTAGGGTTTCTTTATGTGAAGGGGGTGTTTTGTGGGTTTTTGTGGACTGGGTGGGCAGTGGGGATGCAGTTGTCTAGGTTTTGGGTTGGTGTGAATGCTATGTTGGTGACAGGCAGTGGGGCTGTGATAAATTGTATCAAGGGATGATGATGTACGGTGTGGTTGTGGTTATGGTGGTTGGCAGCGAGGCTTCAGGGATGGGTTTCAATGTGAACGAACTATGGGTTGTGATTAATAAATGAAATTTGAAGAGTTAATGAATGGTGGGGCATGGTAATGGAATGAGAATAATAATCAATGGGGTTGGTTGGTTAATAAGGACTTGGTTGTGTTGCCTGTGTTTTCCTAACTTGATTTGTGGATGGAAGGAATATGTTTTTATGAACGATCGATGTGGTTGGTTGTGGATAGTTTCCAAGTAGTTAAGGAACTAATAAACTGATTCTGTTGAAACATGAAAACCTAAATGGGGTTGGGGTTGTTTTTTGTATGCATGCTTCGTAGTATCAGTGCCGAGGCACGTGCTCAGTTCTCTGTTTGCAAGCCATAGGGTGGGCTGAGTGTTTGGTATATATATATACATATATATATATATATATATCTGTATCTTTGTGTTTTGTCGCACCCCAACCATGTTGATCAATTAGTGCCGAACACTCCCATTCATGGGAGAGGTTGTTTTCCCCATAGTTACTAGCTCTTTCCTGCTCCTTCTTCCATAGGTTGTGATTTCTTGAGGCGACCTTACACCCAAGACTCTTCGGGTAGGTTTCGATTGGGGTGTTTTTAGACCAAGACTCTTCGGACAGGCTATACTATTTCCCAAGAACCATCGGGATGAGGCCCAGGTGTGTGGGGGCGGGATACGTGGTTGTGAGGCCCAGGTGTGTGTGGGCCGGATACGTGGTTCTGGCGCCCAGGTGTGTGCGGGCGGGATGTGTGGTTGTGAGGCCCAGGTGTGTGCGGGCGGGATTTGTAGTTCTTGAGGCCTAGGTGTGTGCAGGCAGGAAGAGTGTGGTAGCGTCAGGACGTTCGCCGTTAGGAAGAGCAGCTAACTAGTGGGAAATTGTGCGGGGTACCCAATACTCTTGTTCTTATATACTACAATTACCTATTGACTGTGTTTTTTTGAGTGTGGCTAGTGAGGTTGGGTGGATAGAATTCCTTGTTAGATTTTGGTTTCTTCAATTATTCTCACGGGACATTAGGATGTCTCCCACTTGTGCACAAGAGCTTTAGGTTTTCCTACTGAGTATACTTGTATGCTCACCCTATGTTTACTTTCAGGTTTCCAGGAGGACTACCAGGGTCGTGCGGGACCCTACTAGTCAGGAAAGATGGAGTTGTTTCAGTTTGATGTACTGTTGTTTCTTTTGGTATTGTACTTTTGAGATTTATTGTACTTGTACCTTGTTTCAGAACTATTTAAACATGCAAATGGGATTGGTTTGGGTTTATTTCTATACACTTGTTATTTTCCTTTTTGGTGGTTGACTTGTCCTATTTCCTGATCCTAAATAATAAAAAGGGTAATGCCTCCCATATTTTGGAAAACTAATACCCTTGGTGCTAGTCGCCACCCCAGGGCCTACTAGAGGCGGGACTCGGGGGTCATTATCTCCCTTTCACCATTGCCTGCTCAGGAGGGGCATCTTTGGTGGGAGGGGGTCGTGATAGGAAAGTATACCAATTAGTGTTTTAAAAGGATTATATAATTTGTAATACATAATAAATATATTATATAACAAATAAAAAGAAATTTTCTATCATAATTTCCACCATGAGAGGTGGCAATGGAAAAATGAAAAATCATTATTTCGTGAGGTTGTAGTTCATCGTACACGTAAACAGAATATTCGTTACACATTAGATAGAAGTGTGTGTAAGTGTAGGTAGAAACAATATCATAAAAATAATAGTATATTTAAGTTAATATTTTTTTAAAAATATATAATAATAATATATTAGGTGGTGTATTATTGAAATAATATAAAATAACTTGAGGAAAGATGTTTCCTCTTGTTCGGGTAACTCCTTTTGGTTTTCTCCAAAGGGATTACTTAGATTTCATTCTGCCCAAGGGGAGGATTATATGATGAAGTTAGGGATGTTTTGGATCTATATTGGAGATCATGTAAGATATAAAGTGTATTGAGAGGTGTGTGGTATTGGGAGGATATGAGGTCCTTTTATAGTGGAGGAGAAGTGACATTCTTGTAAATTTTGGGAAAATAAATTCCACCCACATTTTTCCCATGTAAAGTGGATCAAATAATGGATCAAATTTGAGAAAATGAAGGATAGGGTATAAATATTTTAATCCAATTTATATTCAACAAATTTATAGGATTTTTGGTCATTTATGATTAATGGTTATTCCCTTATTAATCTTAATTTTAACTTAATCATTGTAATTAATTATAACTGCATTTACTAATAGTTTAGGTAAAAAAATTAATTAGGACTTATTAGACATAATAAATTATACTGATTTAAAATATGGAATTGATTTTTATAAATTACAATCACATAAGTGGAAAAAATATAATTAAATGTAACCCCACATACGGGGGGACAATGTGGGGTTTTAAAATAAAAAACATCTAAAAGATTACTTTGTTTTTATACCCTACTTCAAATTGGGACTGATTCTAATGACCTAAATTGGATTAATTTATAAAATTATTATATAATTAAACATTTAAACAAATTTAAAATATAATTAAATGTTATAAATTTAATAGATAAAAAATAAGTTTTAAAATAATATTCTGTAGTTTTCACTATTCATCTAAAAATGATGTTTCTCTGAAAAATTTCAAAAACTCACCCTAAGCTAATTTTGACATTATAAATTCACAAAAAGAATATTTTATAAAATTAAATATCTAAATGTGTGAAATATTACATTAATAGTTTTTTCACAGAAGGAAGTAAAAAAAGAGTTCAATTGAGATTATAATATTTTTAAACATATATAAACTTTGCAAAAAAAGTATATTTTTCATTATCAATATGTTTTATTTATATAAAAACATTATTTATAATTTTTGAAATGTACTTATTACTATTAAAATTATTATTTTTATTAGATAGGTTACAATTATATCATATATATAATTTTAACAATAAAATTATGCTTTATAGAAACTCGGTGTGGCGTGTAATGTACACCGACTTGGTCTTGTGTGGAGTGAAAGTCATGTCAGTTGTGTTTAAAAACAATGTTCTACTTAGTGATTTAATATAAAAAACCATTTTCAGTGTTGTGTGAAATGAAAAATATGAAAAGAATATATTAATTTGAAAAACAAAAATTCACAAAATCTCAAGTTGTTACAAAGAATCTAACAAATTGAACTTTTATAATATATTTATCTTAAAATTATTTAATTTATTCAATAGTTTTTTATACATGCAACACTGAGTATAAACGAACTATGATGTACTATTTAAATATTACTATGTGATAGTTATATTCTAGAAATTTTATTCGAAGATATTAATAATACGAAATAAATTATTAAAATAATATGGTTATATATATAATGAATTCATTTTTTCAATTAATTTGAGTTAAAAATTAAAATATTATAAAAATTAAGAAACATTGTTTTTTTCATGAAATATATCATTATCCTAATAAATTAAATTAATAACAATTAGTGAGTTATTTTAGTAATATTTATCTATTTTAAATTAAATCAATTTTTTTTACCTTCATTTAATATTTTATATCCATGGGATAAGAATGAAGGAAATTGTATACTTAAAAATAGATTGTATTAAAAGTTATTTCCATCTCATTTTTCACACATATTGATAAATTAATGTCTATCGGTTATAGAGTTTGAATTTTGAAAAATAGATTCGATTTTTTGAAAAA
This sequence comes from Viscum album, assembly GCA_963277665.1. Classification (NCBI taxonomy): domain Eukaryota; kingdom Viridiplantae; phylum Streptophyta; class Magnoliopsida; order Santalales; family Viscaceae; genus Viscum; species Viscum album. Next base: position 2,005,311,583 of record OY728163.1, on the reverse strand, counting down.
TGAGGTAAATATTTTTTAAATAATTCCTTTTTATTTTTAGGTATTATGAGTCGTAACTGTGGAAATATTTATCATCTTAGTAATGGGTAAAGTTATTTAAACTAGAAAAAAACTAAATTCAAAGGTCCCAATTTTTCATTTTAATTGTTATTATATAAATTTAAATTTTATAATTATCACATTAGGATCTATATTAACTTTTTTAAGGCACACCTTTACAAAAAATGGACTATATCATACTTAATATAATGAAAAATTAAAAATTCCACTCTCCTATTTTTAAATATCTTTTATGAATCCATATTGGGTAAAAATAACATTGTGAAAAAATTTAAATATCTACTTCTAGAATAATTAAATTATTTTAATTTTGTTAATTTATTTATGAATTATAGTGATTATAAAAATAACATAAATTCTTGCATAACCCATAGAGAGAATTTATTCAATTAATTGAAAAATAAAATAATTTTTTTTAAAAATATGAAAATTAGTATAATTGGAGTGATGGACTGTGTTACGTGAATTTTTTAGGTAAATATAAACAATTATTAATTTTTGAAAAGGTTATATTCTAATTTCAAATTTTTATTTTAATTACAACTTTTTATTTATATTTTTTAATTCAAATTAAATGAAATGTTTCAAAATATACATTGAGGGAATTTTATGAAAATGTTTTTTCTTAAATTATTTAAAAATCATAAACATGTTGAAAGAGGATAGGGTGGATAATTGATGGTATGAAATTTTTTTCCTTATACATTTTAAACCAATTTATAACTTATATGTAAAATTATAAACCATTAATTCTCAAAATATGTTACTGTAGTTAAGGTAAAATTTGGTTAACCGAATCGTTAATAAAAAATATAATGTTTAAAATGATAGTTAATCCTATCCAAATTTTATTTTTTTGAAGTGATTTCAAAGCCATACAGCCTTATCTTCAAATAGATATCCATTCTGTAGAATTCATGAAGAGAACAAATTTATTATATTTTAATATTTTAAGAAGTCCCTAGACTAACCCTCCCCTCAATTATAAAAGGTAACCCCTCATTTCTCTTCTTCACAACACATTAAGACTTTTACCAACCAAAACCAGAAAATTTATCATATAAAATATTTTATACAATTTTTTATGTAGATGATATTCAGAAAATACAAATCCTAGAATCCTTAATAGAATTTCAAAAGGAGTTGTTTCAAAGAGGTGGTTATCTCCTTATCTCATCACATTCCTTTTAATTCTTATCTTACATCCTAAAAATAAAATATATTCATCATAAAATAATAAATTAAAAATTTTAAAAATATTGTAACCTAATTACTGATATGATACCTCATTTATTCACCCTCTTCCATTAAATTATAATTTAATGTATCGCTCGTGCTCACGTACATCTTACTGTCTCCACGTAGCAATACATTTCATTTCCCTCACAATATTTCATGGATGGTTTTTATTTTTCATTTAATGTTTATATGTAATATTTATAAAACAATTATTATTCTTTATTTATAATATCATATGTACCTTCTTACGTTATAAATCTATAGAAAATGATAATGTTGTTCGTGCGTACGTGTGGACTACCACCTCTATGTAGCGATTTGATTTTTTTTTCATTTCCATTTATATTGGATGGTAATAACGACTGAGTTAATGAAAATATTATATATATATATTAAAAATTATTTAATGGTGATTTATTATATACCTTGATATTGTTCCACTAATCATAAACTGGAAATAATGTTCATTTGTACGTAATTCCCACCATCTCCATGAATGATGTAATTCAGTTTTTTAATATCTAACTTTTATATATGACTAAAAATATATATAATTAATAAATATTATATTTATTTAATTGTTAAACATATTGATATTATGTATCCATAATCAATATACTTCAAATTGAACCACTAAACAAAAATATTGCTAATAAATGATTAAATTAACACCCAGAAACAACAATTTTCACAAGGAATTATTTATAAGTGGTTCTTGAAATGTTATAAATGATTATTACGTAATATTATAATTATTTAAATCATTCTTATTTAGATTTATCATAAAATTAAATTTATTATACATAAGGATAGATTGTTTTTGAATAATGTGGAACTTTGTAAGGGTTTATCATCTTAAATTGTCTTCTTTGGGACATATTTTATTTCATGCATCTATCTTCTTTTATGAAGTGTACATATAACCCTTTGATATGATATATCATGATTATATGTATTTTCATAATATTTAATGTTTTATTTCATGTTATTCATCCATGATTCTTACAAATTCAATGTTATAAAGAGGTAAGGGTTTTTGTATTGAGTTCCTCCCAAACCATTTGAGCTAAATACCCACTCAGGATGGTATATTAAGACACATATAATGTAATCTCTTTAACTGGGGATTTAATAATAAATATTTAAATGATAAATGGTCATATTTTGATTTGGGAAATTAAATAAGACTTCCCAATCCAAGAAATTAATATGGGATCTATGTAGAAATAGATAATCCATGTAAAATATACCATTAAATTCCATTAAAGGAGGAATAATATGATTTGAAGAATTTGTATTCTCATAAAACTATATCAAATAAGAGATATAGATATATGGTAAAATAATCATAAATCTATTATTTTTCATCTATAATTCAACATCTATTCATTAGGGATGTGAATTAATTTTCTTACAAACATTATAGTTTTTATAGGAATTTATATAACTATACTCAAATAGGCTGTTTTCAAAAATAAATGTACCATTAACCATCCATAATTTTATTTTGTCCTTTGGTAAAACCAAAATGGTTATCATGATTATTAAACAATAACAAATAGAGTAAAAATTCATATGATGAGGGAAATCAATCAAAATATATCCCAAATTATGACACATTAATTTCAACTTAAAAGATTTTAGGTTTGTACAACATCACTTTTGGTTCATCATTTGGTTTTTTAGGATATATAAACTTATTAACTATAATATAATCCCAATAAATTTAAAATAATATCTTTTATACAAACTGATACAACTTCAGAACATCTTTCATTAATATTACAACATTTTACATGAATATTCATTATATCCCATAATAAATCATGCACCAAAAACATATAGGTTTATTATATATGGTGACATGAAACATAATCAACTTATTTTTCAAATATTATCCAATATATACAGATAATATTCATAAAAACATTATAGCATTTGGGAAATATGATAGTTAATAATCATCTTCATTACATGGGGAAATGAAAAAAATAAATTGTGACATGAGACACTCAAAAGGGGTTAACATAAGGGATTTCAATCAACGATAATAAGTGATCATAAGATAAACATGTGGAAATGAGAACATAATAAAGTTACATGATAAAACATAATGATATATTTCACAATAGACCATCAAAAATAAATCATCAAACTTTATATAAATATTTCTGTATAAAATAATACATGACTCATAGGAGTGTAGAGACATGAGTCAACATTCACAAGAGTAAGAAAAAGGTACATTGAATAACATAAGAATGTTCCAAATCATTTAAATTTAAATTTTGACATATATAAAGGTTCTCTATAAAGAAATAGATATCATACTTGGCCAAGATACCTACCTACCCATATCATAACAGAATTGGTATAACCACCTATAACCTATAACATAGTAAATTTGAGCTAACCACCCAGGCCCAATAAAATTTTGGGATTAGCCTAACCAAAATATCATCATATTTTTACCAAGAAATTTAAAGCATTAACCAATTAATTTAAAGGAGATAATGTTCCCACCCATAACATAATGACCAACCACACATATGTGTTCCATATAAACATATAAATATTTATAATTATATAATATCATAATTAAACCATGGGAAAAATGGTTTTCATGAGTATTTTTCAAAAAATATTTTCATAATTCGTAAAGCTAAAGAGGATGGATGGTATAATTAGATAATAAACAAATTTATTCATAAGAAACATTAATGAAAATTTACAAATATTAAAATCATGTTTCAATTACATTATATATTAATATGGGAAATAATAATAAATAGACTTTATATTTTTATAACATTTATTTTAAAACCAAAATATCTATAAAAATGGATATATAAATAAAATTTTAAATCCATGTGAACATGTATAATAATATTTATAATGAAAAATATAGAATATAGTAGTGATATATGTTCATGTATGAATCAATTAAAAAATCCATTACAATCTTTTGTAAATAATGACAAACATAATGGAAGACGCCTTATATGGAAAACAATATAAATATATTTCATTCCCTATATTGTAAATAAATTCATGGAAAATAGAAAATCGTATTAATAATAGTTATAAACGTATTGAATTAAATTTATAAAACAAAATAAATATTATGTACATTGAGTAGAAACATTCCTGACTAAAAATATGAGAAAATTTCGACTGCACTTACAGGAAAACTGTTGATTGATTTGTAATCCAAATGGAAGTAAAATAGTAAAAAATCATAAAAATATAACATAAAAATATGTGATAAAAATAAATGTGTTTTTATAGAAATGGAACAAAAATAATTTCCTAAATATTAATTCTCAAAAAGACAATTTTGATTCAAAAGTGAGACCAGAAAAGAAACTCATATGGAATTAATAACTTTTGAATTAGAGACCCTCGAAATAGAGAAACAAAGATTGTTTTTAAAATAATTTTTATATCATTATATTTATGATAAATATATATTCATCAAGAATTATATGCACCTAAAAAATATAACTTTTGGTGAATATGGTGAATATATCAATGAATGGAAAATTGAAATGGGAACCCCAAACATTTACTCCTAACATCCTCTAAGGTGATTCAAAACCTTTTATAATAAAAATAAAAATATTAATAACTTATTTTATTAAATTATTAACATAAATGAACTTTTATAATATTTAATAATAATTATTTATTAAAAATATATTAGTTATTTATTGATTTTTTTCATCATAAGAAGTTATTAATTTTGATTGTTTCATACAATATTCATAATGGTAACATCGATCCTCATTTATTTCTAAAAAGTTTATAATAAAAAAATTATTTAATGTAGTTGAATTATTTTTTACCAATTATTTATTCAGTCTCATGTTCATTTTATTAAAGGTATGAATATTTTTTTCAATAATCGGATCCATGTGATCATATTTTTGGTAATTTACAAAAAAACATTTTATGTTATATTGACCATTGATTTTTTGATATCATTATACAACCATGAATAAAATTAAATTTTAATATCATATAATACCATTATTAAAGTTATGACACATATTCATGATGAAAATTTTGATGTTGGTATACCATCATTCATGTAGGCTATTGAACTGAGACAAAAAAATAAAATGATTTACTAATATATGACTAAGTGTTTTGAGTTAGGTAATAGAAAAATATTTTTCAAAAATAAATTATTATGCTAATATAAAATTATTAAATTGTCTAATGAAATTTATAAAGTTAATAGATTATAAGGTATTCAATATGTTTTATAATATCTTAGGTATTTCGACGAATTCACTCATTTAAAAGCGAGTTCCTTCAAAATAATGAATTCTGGACTACTTATTGGGACTAAAAGTAACAGAACATCTAAAATGGTTTTAGAAGAGTGAAAATTGGTAAGTATACATGATATAATTAAATTATATATGTCGATTGGAAGGGGTAGTTGAGAGTTTCTTTTATAGGTGATCATAAGTTGAATTTTCTCAAATAGTAATTCATTAATGAATATAGAATGAAATTTCATAGGAAATTAAGATAAAAAGTGAAAAAACAATGAATATAGGATAATTGGATGTAAATAATTCGCTCATAAACTCATTTTTAGATAATTGAATAAGGTTTTTTAGGACATTACCTCTTAACATAATCCTTTTTCCTTAATTTACCTTTACAATGGTAACACAATTTTTACAATGATAACTTATTTTAATGCGTAAAAATTAAATTGGACTCGTTAACAAATATAAAAATGTTGATTAAGAATTAAAGTATCATTTAATATATTTCAATTTCTAAATATATAAAAATTGTCTTTTAAATTTATAAATTACTGTATTGATTTTTTTATAAAATTTTTGTTAAATCGTTAAGTATTATAAGTATTATTTCATATGAATTACAAATTAAAGTAATATTAAAAAATTATATACACTGAAAAATTATATATTATTAGAATCATACTATAATAATGTTTGATTTAATTTATGAAAATAAAAGTAAAGAACCCTGAGAAAAATAATTCATTGATACGAAAATCATTTTAGAATTAAAAAAGTTTAATCACATCCATTTAAAATTTTTTTTCTTTTAACCAGTCAATTTAATAAATCCATTTCTGTTTAGATCTGAAAAAAATAATATTTAAAACACCATATAATTCCCTTTTAAAATAATGATAATATATAAAAAACTGTATTTTTATAATAATATATTGTGAATAATTATTTTTAATTCATAATAATTGTTTTTGAATTATATTATCTTCAATTTGTTACTAAAAATTACCCAACATCAATATACTTATGATATAAAAATGTATATAGAGATCATATTACCAACTTTTAAATATATAATAGCCATATGTCTAAGGAAAATATATATATAAGAGTCATATTAAATTCTTATATATGGAATCAAATACATCTCTATACCCATTAATCAAATTAATTTACTTTATTCTAAAAAAAATTATTTTATTTTTAATAATATTTCATATTTATATCATGATAATCTAATTCATGATATTTAAATAAAATTATGAGGGAAAGAATTCCATTTTCATTGTCTTTTTAATTATTTATGTGTCATTTACTATCTTAGTTTTCTTAATGATGTTTCAAATTATAGAATACCAATGTATTAATTTTCATCTTGAATGGTCATATTTTATCTATATAAAATATATAATGTTTTTTTTATTTTTTTGTTATGTTTATTAAAATCTATCAAGAATATAATATTTATTCAAAGGTAAATACATTATAAATTTTTGGGGGTTTACCTAACTAAATATACCTAGAATATGATAAGACCCCTGAAATATGAATTAAAATATACTTATAACATCCAACCCAACTCTCTATAACTAGAGTGTGGGACCACCTTATTATGATAAAAATATATTAGTTGAGAAACAACAAACCCCTATAGAGAAATTTATCATGACACATGGGGTGTACCCACCCCATGGATGGAGGTTAGAACCCAAACTCATGGGATTACCTGAACACCATCTAAAATTTTGGGAACCATTCATTCTAAAAAATATTTCAGCAGGGGAAAAATAAATACAATTTCTAAAATAGAGGATTATGATTTAACAAAAGTGGGAGTAACAAATTTATAATGCAATTAAGGGACCCATTTCATAATCTATGAAAACTTCTTGGGGAGTTCCAACCCCATGTATTCTATAAACAACTCTCATAATCCATATCATTTATTATATAGAGAAAATATAGAATGACATTATAAAAACACCTTACAAATGGATTTTAATGGAGAATAAGGCCCTAACTTCAAGAATATTAGTCAAAAATAATGATAAAGGAATACTCGTTAATCTAATTTTTACCCCCAGGAAAGAAGATAAGAGATATAATATAAAAGGGAAACTATATGACATGTAATTTAATAAAAATGGATTGTGTGTCCTAAGGGGTGGACTAGGAATGTACTAATACAACACTTTTGAGTCATTTCAACATGAACTATGTGTTCTATTATGTTGTATTAAATAGATGATGGATCTATTTCGCACTTTTTTGACATTCTTTGAATGGATACACATCATGTAATATTTATCTCTACCATGAAACCCTATACACTATTTAAAATGTCAAACATAATTTTAAAAATTTATACTCTCTATGTTATTGTGTTTTCTTACAAAAAAATCCACTGGATTTGATTTTTCCTTTTTTGATAGCTCTGGAAATTCCATTGATCACCACCTTTCAAAAAAACCTCTTTAAAAATCCCATTTTCACACCACCAAAATTCATCCAAACTGCACCATATATTTACAAAATCTCAATGATATTCACTTATAATAGGGTTGCCTCTACCATGATCCACATTGACTTTAATTTCTTCTTCTCTACTCAACCGATACTATCCACCACAAGGGAAAACGATCTCTGTCATCTTCAATGTATTAGAGAGGGAGAGTGTGGGTGAGTGATACAAAAAAAATTGAGGGCGTGTTTGAGGAATTTCAGTAGTCAAAAGATGAATATGATCACTTTTCAAGATTCACCATGGGATTGAAATTTAAAAAAGTTGAAATCTATGATAGGAAAATATCACAAGAAGGAAAAAATGGTGGTGGAAGTAGTTCATTCATACTCATATGATTTGTTTGTGAATTTCCATTCCTTCAATATTATTTGAGTGAATATAAACAAATTACATTATAATATATTCATAAATATAATATTTTATTGAAATAAATATGAAAAATATCAAAAGAACATATTTTCAAACTAAATAGAATGAACAAAATAGTGTGGAAAATAAAAAATCCCAACATTATAAGATGATCATCATCAACTTGATATATATTATTTCTATAAGAATAAATGTCGAATCCTTAACCAATGTGATCTCCCCCCCACATCTAATCACCCTCACATAGGACTTCATTCGTCGATGGATAATCTTGTAAAATACTAATAGTATGAGAATTATAAATATAGGGTTAATATTTTAAGGGTATTTTATGACCTTTCAAAATTAGTTATAGTCCCGGGCATAATAGAAAAAAATATATTACTTTAATAAGGAAAACCCCCTCATCCTGAGTCCAATTTAATTGAAATTATTTTCCTTTAGGGATCCATTTATGAGATATCAATTTTTCTAATCTATCACTCAAATTTGGTAAAAATATTATATTTTAAAATGTTGAATTTTTTTTTAGAAAATGATGATTTATTAATAAGATGACCATATAACCACTAGATAAAATATTAATTATACTATTTTTATGGTTTTAATGAAAAATTTATATTATTATATCCTCCACACATTTAATGATATTTCTTATAAAAAATAACAACTCACTCAAAAAAGTGAGGGAACTAATCATTTATTTTATTATTTTAAATAGACTCATACTACCATAAGATTCCCAATAATAATATTACCTACAACTAATGGCTCTTATTCTGATGATCATCAATTACCAATAGTGCTTAAATGGTGGAGCCTTACTTGATTTAAAACTCACCCCGGTTAATGAATGTCATATATTTTGACACAACTTTGTCCATGTTATTTTTAATATTAATTAATTAGTGTTTAATTTTCGATTTTTCTTTTTTTTTTAATTTTTTTTTTTAATTTAATGTTTTTCCTTTTTCATACAATTACCACACGATTGTGGGAAACTGGGTGAGATTACTATAAATAGTTATAGTGATTTTAACTGGAGATTTTTTATAATTGGTGTATATTTCATAAAACCATGTGGGGTTTCCAATAAAATAGAATCAATTGTTCATTTTTTTTGTGGGATAAACTACATGATTAGTGTATGCTTAAGGAAAACCATGTGGTAATACCATGTCAGTTATGCAGATTTATCTGAATGGCTCTTAAAAAATTGGTTCAATGTTTTTAAAATAATTCATCCTAATAATATTAAATTAAAAAATTATTTTACAAATATGACTCATTGTATATTAAGGGGATTTCTCCTCCACAAACCTCCCACCCATGTGTCCTGCCTCAAAGAAGCTCATGTGAGAGATCCATTCTTCTCCCATGAAATTTTTTCTTCCCCTCTCCAGATTCCAAGTTTCTCTCTAAGGTAATCTCTCTATTATTTTACAAATTTTCATATCTATCCTCTTATATTTGTCCAAGTTTATTATTTCTTCTTAGAAATATTATCATTGTACAATTGATATTTCAGTCTCCTTTACATGTTTTTTATTACAAATTGATTTATTTTAAATTTTTATCATTTTATGAGAAGAAAACCATGTTTTAATGAAAGATTTTTGGTTGACTAGAGGTATTGTTTTCATAATTTTTTTGATAATGATATTTTAGAAATGAAATATTTTACAAAAAAATATGTGGTATTTCATGTCATATTTCTTTTTAATTCCATTTTGAACTATAAAAACTAAATCAATTTTTAATTTTCATTCCCTAATTATTTTACCTTGTCTTTACTTGTAATTAGTTTGGGTTGTTATTTTTTAAGCTATAATAGTTTGATGTGAAAATGGTATTTTTCCTATAAGGGTGTTGGAGGTGAGATATAACTATTAGTCAAACCTTTTTTATCAATCTCGAGTTGTTTATTTCATCACATATACTATGGTTTAGTTATGGGAACCTATATAGATAAGTATAGTATCTTGATTTCTGCTCCACTGGTTAGCTATCACACTATCTAAGGTCCCCTAGTTTTATGTTACAACATGGATAGGGGAGTTCCCCTAATTATTCTTATATAGGATATTTGGGCTGACTTTTCTATTGTTTGATTTAGTATGGGATGAATGTTAGTAAGGTGTTATTATAGTATTGTCAGAATAATATCACATTAAGATATAAGGTTTATTTCATGAAACTTGTTCCATGATTTATGTTTCAATGTATGGGATTTAATATCAATTATTTCTTATATAACATTATGATTGTATTTCTTATGGAAAATTACATTTATTTACAACTGTTTCATTCTCTGATATATTAGTGACATTTCCGATTTTGATTCTTTTTTATGAGGTTTTTTTTCAAAATTGTTTTAAATGTTGGTTTTGTAAATTTATTTCCAAATGATTAGGGAAATGGTCAGTTTCATATTTGGAATCTTTATAATGGATTGAAATGAATAAATTTTATTTTATTTATTTTTCATAAAATCAAATTCTACTATTTTCCTAGAAATTTCAAACTGGTTTCTCATAAATAAAATTTTTATTCCTTTATGATCGAAGTCCTGAGAAATTGATTTCTCTAGAAACTATAAAAATTAAAAACATATTTTATAATACATTTCAAACATGAATTTATAAACTGGTTTATGAAATAAAAATCATAGAATCCTTAGTAAGATCATAATAAGACTATTATATCAATCCATGAATATACACTCATGTGTGTGTGTGTGTGAATCTCTTATATTTTATACAGGTTCATGATTATGATTCTAAATTTTTTATTATTCTATTGAGTTAGTGATAGATGTGTTTGGATGTCGTTATAGATTATGGGTTATATTGAGATGATCTTGTAGTGTGGTCTATATTTTAGTTGATTTTGGGATGTTGATGTTTCAACTCTATCAGTTATATTAATATATGTATTTTAGTCCCATTTATAATAACTCGTTGATTATTTATTTTGGATGACACGTTTATATTGATACAAATGAGTTGACATTTTATATTTTTTGTGACTCATTCGATTACATTATATATTTGGTTCTTATAATCTCATTTTACCTATAATTCTATCATATGGACACTCCATATCAAATTCTATATATAGGATATGGTGCCTTATTATCTTTAATGTGAGGGTGAAATCAATCTCATGTGGTCTCTTTTTGTTCTATGTAACTAGTATCCACCCCATAGTGAACAGTAATGTAAGATCTAGGTATTTAACATAAGGTTTAGACTCATTAAATTGTTGTTTAAATAGTTATTTTTATTCTTATCAGTGACCATGGATAATAAGAATATTTTGGGAGCATCCAGGGCTTGGTCATGGATAAGAGCACTAGTTTTTCAAAGAAACATTTGAAGTACATGGTTAGCACATGGTTTGGTATAACCATGCCCTAAAATAGTGAATGATTTTTTGGGGCATCCAAAGGTTGGTTAAATCATGGGAGGGAGGTAGCATGACCATGTAAGATGGTTTAGGAATGTTTCAGACGTGATTCACATGGTCTATGCATATTATTACAAAAAATGCGAAAATAGTTATATGGGGTGTACCATGTGGACATTGGTATCATATGGTTTGGCCAAATAGTATGACCATTTAAATAGTATTAATATACCAATTTTCACGCATTTTACTTAAAAATAAACCCACACTTCTTTCACTTCATTATTTAAAAATCTTCAACCATGAGAGTTCCCTCTCCTCTCATACTAAGAATTGGCAGAGCACCTCCATCTGGTGACTGATTCATGATTAATTCATCATATTGGATACCTCTTGGTAATACTATGAGTTCACTTAATTCCTCTCTTATTTTTATTTTAACATATAAAATTATCTATCCAACAGATCTAATATGACTTATTTTCATGGTTTTTATCTTATTTTCTCAATTCATCCTATTGTATCCCAAATAAGAAATTTATATCCGATGAAGATCCTTCTATTTGTATATGTTAGGTGGTCAGTTCCTTTTACCTAAATTTTATAATGTCTATAATGTTTATTCCTTCCATCGAGATATAATTTCTATGTTTTATAACTAAAATATGAATTTACTTTAAATTAAATTCTATGGATTGATGAGATACACTCATTAACCCCTTGAAAATTTTCAGAGGTTGATGGAATCAATTAAACCACACCTCTATGTGTTTTTGTTTTGTGAACTTTACACTGTTACAAATAATTATGACCAAGGAACCAACTAAGTGGGTTTTTGATAAATATTTATGATCCAATTAGTAAATTGAATTAATTTAAATGTTAAATGATGAATGATGAAACAAGAACGGAAGGGCTGTTTCACTTTAACATAATAACAATGACCTATGGAAATCACTAAATGGTATTAAATAGAAATTTTAATGGTATAAATTTATTAGATAATCATTCCTAAATAATTGAATATTATCATGAATAAATAATATTAAATGAAATGTTATAAGTATTGTACTTTACATGGATCTTATTATGACTCTTATAAACTGTTATAAGATGGTCTACCTTGGGTAAGTCTTAGATTCCCCTTTGTTTTCCATGACTACCTAGATGAATCCCCATGATTGATGGGTGTGTTTTCTATATCTTGATACCAAATTAATAATCATTCCATGCCAAACATTTATTAATGGTTCATGGAAATTCCATGGACTCATTGATTACTTCTATCTGGATATTATAATACCTTGTGTTATCTTCTTTTATTTGAATTGTTTTCTTATAAAATGTACCACATCAGATTATCTATTTAGGCTCTAATTAGGTCTATCCTTAGGCCAACAAGTTCTTGTTCTGGGTTTATGACATGGTTATCATCATAGGAGTGAATTGTCTATGGTTTACCACTAGATTAAAATTATAAACCTACAACCAGACTATATGATTTATTGTTATGAGTTTCCTCAACCTTCAAAGGTAGATAATTCCTTTTTTATAGCTTGGTTCCATTATTATTATTATTATTATCATTTTTTCTCTTATTGAGAGAAATTGTAGCTTAGATCAAAGCATGTATTGTATAATGGTTTCCTCCTTGAAGGTGATCTAAATCTATTCATTTATTTAATATCTTTATGTATTACTTATATACTATTCATTTAAAATTCACTTACTGGATAATATTAAACATCATTTGTGGTGGCCTACTGAGTTTTACTCGCACCATATTTAGGCCACTAATTGGCACCCTTGAAGACTTCAAGGTTTAAACTATGGAAAAAGTAAATAACCCAGCTATGGATGCTTGATTTTCTATAATAAGGGGAGTCAATATTAGAAGAGTGATCTTATTCTCTTGATTTTATTTGAAATATATTTTTTCCTTTATTTTTATTTTATATCACATGCATTTTTTGTGCATAAAACCCTATTAAAATTTTTTTAACCCTTTTTAATAACATCACAAAATCATCATAATGTATATGATACTGGATATTATTCTCCATCGGTATTTATCTGGATGACTTACATTAGCTATAATTTTCATTATTTTTCTCCCACTATTGTATTCTCATTCTTCTATATATTTATCTACCATATCTACTCTATGTCACTCTTATAATGAGTCTGTATTCTTCACTATATACTATTATATAACCTTTCTAGTAGCATGTAGCTTTTGGATTATTGGTAGGTGTACTTGATTTCACATAGAAAATCGAGTTTTGTTACATATGATTGAACAGGGTCTGGGATGTCAGAAAGTGGCATTTGACCATTATTTTATTTTTGTATTACTGTTTGGGGTTGTTGGAAAGGATACTATGAATGTGTAAAAATTTGGAAATGAGCATGTTCCTATGATTAACTAATGCACATATAGGAAAAATACTATGTTTACTGAAATTATACCAACTTTTTTGGTTTTCAAATATTATAGTTGTATTAATTTAACTATTAGATGAGGAACGTGACATGAGGCATTTATTATTATTATTTATATTCATTTACCCTTGGAATATTATTGTAAGTTGGTATTGTCTCGTACATCATTATAGAGACGTAGTGATTCACATTCCATTAATATGACCTTCCATATAGATTTCATTACTTGATTTCATGAATCAAGTACGTGATTTGAGTGATATACCTTATATTTGACTATAATTTATTTTGGATGAATGAGATAAATGATCAGTTAATTAATGTGTATTCATGAAAATAAATTATGTTTTCCCACATATCATGATGGTTACACTCTAACTAACCAATTATGGAATGTTTGTTCTATGGGACATTAGTTATATGGGATGAGATGTTAGGGGATGGAATTTAATGGATGATCATTGTAATTTATAAGGTGTATAGAACTGTATAATTATAAATGGTGTTATATATAATTCATATGCCATAAAACATTGTTTGTAGTTACATGAAGATCAAATTTAAACTCATAAAGCATATTAATTTTTAAAATTGGAATGATAGATGCATCAAGATACACCTAAATATCTATATTTATATATATAATTGATCATTTTTAATTATTGGATGAAATGGTTGTAATTAAATGAGGATTTAAATTGAAACTAAAATGGTGTTTTCTTCCATAACATTCAAATGAATCTCTATTTAATGGAATCCCGATGATTCAAATATCATTCTTGGGCATAATCCTGACTATAGTAGGGACTAAAGTGTCCCTTTTTTATCTTCTATGACCTTTTATGTTACAAAAACTGTGATTTAGGAGCAGGAAGTTATGGGTATTAATTCTTATAGTGTAATGACATGTTCCTTCCCTGTTCTTTTATGTGATACATGTTCTATTATGTAATCCTGTTATGAGGCATGTGTTTGGCATTACCGAATTATGCCACCATGACTTCCTAATGTCAAATGCTACAAAGGTGGTGATGATGATGTTTTGAAGTTGGGGGGGACTTGAACAAATAGTATTATCTCTTGTAGTGACATATAAAAAACACCCCATTTAATTAAAAATATAGGAACTAATGCTCATTTTTAATATTTTTTTTGGGATAATTTAATTTCTACATGAAGATACACAACTTTTCCCTTAAATGGAATAATTATCAAGGGAGTCTGAAAGGAAACACTCCTTCTATTTTATGTGAGTGTGGTCCTTGGGCCAATGACTCATTGTAAGGGGATATGATTACTGTCTTGGATCGTCCAAAGGAACATCTAATAGGGAGAGAGAAGCTCACATATTATATTATTATATGGGCTAACATGATATGGTGGGAATTTTTCACCTAGCCTTATTAGCATCAAGTTATTGTTTGAAGGGATTTCCAATCTTGCTTCTATGATTATTTTGATCCTGAAACATCACAATCTCATCGAGTCATAAGGTTTATACACTTTGATGAGGGATATTTATATATTATAGACTACTCTCCTCACTTTAGATAACTCAATCAATTCATGACTTCTATCCATAGAGACAATATTTCTAGAGCTAGGTAATTTTTGGATCATATCAGGTATTCCATCCAATAGAAAGTAATATCTTTCTATATAATGACTATTTATAAGATAGTCAATTTGGACCTTATCAATGAGTGAAACCTACAAGATGATGAGGGTGCCTCATAGGGTATTTTTGTAAATAAATAGTTAATAAGTTCATATAAAAATCTGAACTGTCTCCTAGATTCTTCTTTTATAGGTTGTGATTGAAAAAGTATGATCACAATATGTAGTGTGGTATGTCACCAGTTAAGGGGATAGGGCATATGAAGTCCTAGTTCCCATTTTACATATATGAGTGATAATATTTTGGTTGAATAGTCCCTCCTAAATGGGTTTTCATAACCATACCTATAGTTTTCTATCAGATTGGATCAAAACCGACTGCAGGCCTAGGAGAAGGATCATCAGCTTCTAGTCAGGTAGGGAGATAGTGTATCACTAATAGTAAATATTAAAGAAGTGGGTGAGGATGAGGATTTTAGGATCCTGGTATAGATCACTATTAGTGAAGTTCTTCTCAAGGTAGTTATTATATATCTTATAGTTGTGGATTAGAAAACATTTATATAATACTTCTACTCCCAAAGAGAAGAGTGTCAAGACTTCTACTATTTGAGGAACAATTTTAGTAGCCTATACATCATTATCTTTCCCATTTAACATAGGATCTTTACTATCTTTGATATCTTTAACCATCATAGAAACATTTAGGCTATAAATTTAGATTTTCTATGTAGTTAGGACTCTCGATACTCTATTGGTAGTGCAATCAGAATGTGTAGGAAAATGCAAGGAGTTCCCCTTGATATTGGCACATATAATTTCTTATGGAACCTTTTTATTTGATATGATAGGTTTGTGTCATTATTGGGATACAAATGTCAGTACTATATCACACTCATATAAATTTATATCACTAAATTTTTTACTTCACATCACCCAAAGTTGGTAATTATTTTCAAAAAGTAGAACATAATGTCCCTAAAAGTGTACATGGATCCGAACATCATGGTATGGGTGTAGTAAAAACCATTGTTTTGAGTCCTTTTTACGATTATTCAAGGAAAACATGAGATTAATTTTGTTATTTAATTTGATTGTTTCTAGAACGTCCTCCTTAAATAATTTTATAGGTTACCTCCTAAAAGATATGTATATTTTATTATTATTATACTTTTAGGAGAAACACAAGTATTTATTCATCCATATAGGATAGCTCCAAATGTGCTACAAGATCTCAAAAGAGAGTTAGAGAACTTGTAGGCTAAGGGGTGTATACGAAACAGACTGTATCTTTGGGGTTCAACTATGCTTTTCTTCCAGAAGAAGGATGGGATACTATGGTTATACAAGAATTATAAAACATTAAATCACTGTGATATAAAGAATTGAAATATTCTATATTTTATATAGGACATATTTTACCAACTCTGGGGAAAAATAGTTTCCTCGAAGATTGATTTGAGTTCCAGATATTATAAGGTATGAGTTATTCCCTTAGATATACAGTGTACTGCTTTCCATAGTATGTATGTATTTTATGAGTATTTGGTAATACTGTTTGGTCTCAGAAACCTGTTATCTATTTTTATGGCTCTAATTAGTTAGATTTTCACCCACATCTGGATGCATTCTTTATTATTTTCAAGGATAATATATTTTTGTTTCCACATACTCAATATGATCATTCCAGAAACCTTGATATTATATTGATCACACTGAGACAAAAAATATTTATATGATAAGATAACAAAATACCACTATAGGACTAAAAAATTTCACTTATTATATCAATTTATCTGATATGAAGGAGTATATATTGACCTAAAGAAGGTAAGATCCATGATTTCTTATGAGAATCCCAAAAATTACTCTAGAATGAAGAGTTTCTTGAGTTTAGTTTTGTATTATGGTTTTTTAGGACTTCTAATTCCTTGATGTACCTCAAACAAGATTGAAAAAAAAGGAGTTAAATTCATATGGACTAAAGCTTTTGATAAGGCCTTTTAGGATCAAAAAGTAAGGGTAACCTAATCACTGATTTTGATTCTTCCTTATCCTTATAGAGGCTATATGGTTAATTATCATGCATCATGCATTAGACATAGATCCATTTTAATATATGAGGACTATGTCATATTGTACAAGTATCAGTAGTTTAGGTATCATGTGTATAATTACTCGACACATGACCTAAATCTAATAGTAGAGGTTTATACCATACTTTACTAGAGACATTATTTGTTAGTGTAATGATTAAATGTATAAATAGTCTAAAAAACTTAAATAAATATTCACTCAGCTTTGCTTGAATCTCATACAATTATGGTGGGTTTAAGATCTTAATACTTAGAATATGATCTTTTTTATATGCCTGGACATGAAAATATTGTTGATGAAACTATAAATTTGACATCTCAGAAGCATGTGGTTCAGAAGGTTAGTGTTGAGGGGTTTTGATGAATCTATTTTCCAATATTAATATTGAGTTTAAGGACAGTGAAAACCAACATATTATTACGGATTTATAATTTATCTCTATAGTTCTTGATCTAATGAATATGAGGATGCTTTTTGAACATAAAGGGTTGGTATTGATGGAGAGTGTTTAAGGAGAGGAACCTCATCATGGTTAGGTCATTGATAAAGATGATATCTCGTAGATTCTTGGGCATTTCTGGGCACCTTTAGACATGTGGGAGGAAATTATATGAGAATCAAATGCCAAAAAATGGGAAGTAAATCCTTAACATTCAATAATGTATCATAACATACACTGCTAAAATTTCTAGTAGTTTTGAAGAGTTAGATAGGGATTTTTTTCCCAGTATTACACTTATTTGTGAGTAAAGGATTGACACTAGCGGCATCATGGTCTTCTATATTTTCTACTCATTCCTAAGTGAAAATGGGACTATTTAACTATAGATTTCATGTTGGGATTGATGAATTTACTTAAAATAAACGATGTAGTTTGGTCTTTCATGGATAATATTACAAAGGACACCCATTTCCTACTTATCATGAAGACTTTCTCAATGGATAATATTGGGATGCTCCGAGCCTGATAGATTATATGCCTTCATGTTGATCCATGATATATTTTAACAGAAAAGGATATTCATTTTATATCATGGTTGTGGAAATGGATTCATAATTATTTGTGCTCTTAGTTAGTTCTGTGTACAACCTTTCACCCTAAGACCAATATTCAGTTTGATTATAATTTGAAGGAGTTAGACATTATCCTCCTAGCATGCATCATTGATTTTGGAGGTTCAGGGAAGAAATAGTTTACTCTAGTTAAGTTTTAATATAATTAAGGATTATATGAGAATATATATATGTCTACTTATGTGACCTTATATGGTAGGTCATGTCATTCACCCCTATGATGGTTAGAGGCTAGAGAGGTAGAACTACTTGGACCTCATTTCATTTAGAATGCTTCAGCTAAGGTATAAATAATTATAAAGTGTATGAATACTGGTCAGCCTGGAAAAAATTCTTATACTAGTCTTCTCCACTAATCTCCTATGTTTGAGGTGGGAGATTTGGCCTTCATTCATGTCTCTCCTTGATTGGTTCTTCGAAAAATTCAGAGGCAAAGAAATTTATCCCCTAAATTTTTCATACCATTTGAAATTTGGGGGGGGGGAATAAACATGTGGATTATAGAATATATCACCCTTATTGATACATTTAAATGCATGATTTCATTAACATTTATCATTTATGTAGTATTATTTAAACATGAATCTTGTACTTCATCATGATAGGGTTTAGTTGGATGCCGATACATCATTTGAGGAGTATTATATACAAATACTTGATCATTGTAATAAATCTCTATGTAGTAGGTTAGTTCCTCTAGTGCATGTGTTTTGGAAGAACGACTGTGTAAAATATAAGACCTATGAGTGAGAGGCTGATGTACATTTTCAGTGGTTGTAGTTGTTTTCGGATAATGATCAACCACACTTAGAAGGGAAACATGGGGATATTTTTTTAAGGATGGGATGTTGCAAGATAATGATTTTTTAAGGTATAGAATCTTTAAAAAAATTAAATATTTATTTTTATTATTATATGTTATTAATGTTTTGAGGTAAGGTTTATGAGTTCATGGGACTTGTTTTGACACTGAAGATCCAGTTTCTTGAGGTAATAGGTTTCACCAATAGTTAGCACTTGATTTTATCTAACTATAATTCTTGGGTTTTGAGGCACAAATTTATTAGTTAAATATTGTGGAGGAGGATGTAAAATCATGAAAAATGATTCATGCATGCAGTGAAGGTGATCCATATGGTATGTTCCTGGTTCATCAAACCATACAAAAACCGTGAAAGGTAGTGTGACATACAGATATTGGTGGCTCTTGGTTCGTGAATGGTTTAGCTAACCATTCAACCAAATCATGCTCCTATTAAAAAGTTGTAGTTTACCATATTTCTATACTTCCACTTAATACTAAATACACCCTTCTTTTCCTTCATTCTACGACATTTTTCCACCATTAGAAATCCCTCTCCTCTCTTCCTTGACAATGGGCGATCTAATACATCCGACATCTGATTCTTTAATTGTTCATATCATTATATCCCTCTCTATCAAATATTATTCCACATTCTTCATTGTATGTTTTCTTTTACTATATTGAATCCTAAATTTGTGTGAGATAAAATGAATTATTTTCGGGTCATTTTTCTCATTTCTTCGATTCCTCTAATTTTAACCAAAATTTTAATAAGATATTGGTTGAGGATTTTTTTCACTAGTATAAGGTAGGAAGTATCATGATTTTCTCTAAATGTTAATATGTCTATAAATTGAGTTGTTTTTTCATGATCCATACTTTCAGTGATTCCCCTCTAAAATATGAAGTTCATTTAAATTAAAGTTTATGACTTGATGAGATACTCCCAGTCACCCCTTGAATATTGTGGGAGGTTTGTGACCTTGACTCAACGACCCCTACTAGTGTTGTTATTATGTACCCTTCAATGTTTTCCCCTGAATTATGACCAAGAAAAATACTAAGGTGATTTTGGCTAGACATTTATAATCCATTGAGAAAATTGTACTTATTGAAATGTTAAATGATGAATGACGAATCATCAACGACATGGCCAAGTAACTTAGCCATATTAACCACGATTTATTCCCATAACTAAATAATATTAAAAGAAAATATTAATGGGATAAATATATTACAAGGTCCATGTTAAATGATAAATTATTCTCATGACTAAGTGAGATTAAATGAAACAAGAAATGGGTTATACTTAAATTATCTCTTTATATGACCATTATATACAGTCATAGGATTTAATTCCATGGGAATGTATTAGATTCCCCCATTGGGTTTTCCTTGACTATCCAGAGGATTACAAACAATTCATGAATATGTTTTACAAGATTTAATACCCCTCCAGGACTTAGTCCTTGTCTTTTATTGATGATTTTTTTGTCATATTTTTTTTCACTCATCTATTAATTTTCTCGAGTTCATATAATTCCTTGGATTACCTACTTTTATTTTGATTAAAGCCTCATGAAATGAACACCTCAGATTGTATCCTTGGTCGCAAATCAGTTTTATCCTAAGGCTACCTTGGATTATTCCTATGACTCAGCATAATTATCCTTATTGGGGTGCGTTATTGATGGTTCAGTCCTGTATTATACTCATAAACCTATATTTATACTATATTAGTCATTACTGTGAGTTTTATCAAATTCATAAGTATGGGTTTCCTTGTTCAAAACATGGGAAATGTATTATTATTATCACATGGTCACTTACTCAAAAACACGTCTTATGCTAAAGTAGGTATGGTCATATGTGTGTCCACTAGGAATAAGATCTGAAGTTGTTTATTTGTTTTAATGAATTAATTATTAAATTCACATTGTTTATATAATATTCCCTGACTATATAGTATTATACCCCAATGGTAGTTGATAATAAGTATTAATCGCACCCCGTTTGGCCATTTATTAGAAATCATAAAAAAATTACCAATGTAGATAGAGACAAAGGCAATGACCATGCTATAGATTTATGATTTTCAATACTAGGATGGATTGTAAGATAATAAGGTCGAGCATGTGATCACAATGCTATTCAAAATATATTTCTTACTTTTTTTGTATTTTATAGATTGTGTTATAACTTATTACTACCTTGTCCCTTTTGTATATGTATTTATTATATAGAATCATGACATCATTACTTTGTATAGGGTACTAGATATTGTTTTCTATTTGTATATATCAAGTTTATTTACATCTAATTTTATTTTTATTTTTATGATTCCATTATATTATATTGATTCTCTTAATTTATATATCATCAACATTGTATGTTACTCTAATCATGAGGGTTTTTTTATCCCAACCATACCATCATATACCATTTATACAAGTTGGTAGCCTCTGGTATAGGAGGAGGCATGATTGAATCCATGTGGGAAACTTAGATTGGTTAATTATGTGTGATGAAGTTCTGGGACATCATATGTAACACCATTAGAGCTTCACAATTACCTGTCCAAAGTGGTTTTGTAGGTTTATCTAGGATGGTTCTTGACAAAATAATATAATAGTAACCAATTTTATTTAGTTTCATCTTGGTAGTTTGGATATATGACTACTGGAAACTTTTTTTAAATGTAAGTGGAACTTTTTTGAATATGTTTGGTAATAAATCTATTGAATATAATAATTTTTTAAAACATTGTAATAAATTGATGTGATTTTATTACTTTTCAATTTGAATTATGGACTTTTGTCGTGGTTGAGTTATTTTACAATTAGGTGATTTTTTTCAACTCTATTACTCGTAAAAATAGTGTATAAATTATTATTTTGTATAAGTTTATTAAAATAAAATATTTTTTCTATAATATGTGATTGGTATGTATTGTTTTGGCGGATTTATGATTCTTGATTTTCTCTTACTATTTAATTTAACTATTAGTATAAATTGTGATGCATGAAATTGTTTTTTACATGTCTTTTGTTATTTTGATAATTACTCCAAGAAAGGTCATGGAAGAATATAAATGGACAGTATCTATGGTTGATCCCCATGAATAATCCTCTAATCCTTTAAATGATATTATTTTGATATTATACTCTAAATTGAGTCTAAATAATGTTTTGGACTTATAAGAATATACTCCCTTATACTCTATCTCAATATTATTTAATCAATACCCATATTTTTTAAAGATATTAGTGTTTATATTACATAGAATGTTTTTTATAAATGGTAGAAGGAAACCATAATTTTCTTTAAACACCTAAAGAATCAAGGTCCCGGATTTTTGTGATCTTGTTAGTTGGACTGAGCTAATTGTCGTGGGATTTTGGGTTCCTTTAATTGTTACATTATTAAATGTATATCAATTTCATTAAAAAGATACTTATTCAATGGTAATATCCCATGGACATGAAGGTGGAAAATGATCTTATTCTTATGTTACTTTATCATGGTAAAATAATAATGAAGAGTTATGTCGATCATATCTTAGATTTTGTGTTTGTCTCTCTTAATATAGTCATCAATAAATCTTATAATTATCATACACTTGGAGGTAGTTTTAATCATACCTCCTATTATATATTTTGGGATCTTTCCTAAAATATTTTAAAGAGGTGGTTGAAATATTCATTCATGTGGATGTTTCTTTGGATATGAAACTTTTGGTAGTTGTTATCATTGTTCTAATTCATAAAACTAAAGACACTCAATCATGTTTAGACTAGAAGTAAAAGGATCCAGAGTGTAAAGTGTATGATAATAAGTTTCAGGATTGTTGGTTCCCTCTTTCTTCCCATAAGACAAAAATACCTCTCTTATGATTTTAATATGGGCCCATAGTGTACTTTAAGGTGGAATAATTTAATTATTAAAGGAACATTATTCATTGCAGCTATTTAATCCATCTTCTAAAATTTTATAAGATGTTTTATCAAAAGACTCCTCGTATTTGATCATGCACGGGGTCATTATTCTGTTGTTTTACTTTTTTATATATTTTGGTACAATTACTAATTTTGAGGTAATTATTTTTATATTTTTTCATTTGATACATCTTTTTATCACATAGGTTTTTTATTAATTATTTTATTGTCATAAAAATTATTGTTTGATTGAATCTTATTTCATGATTTTTGTGTTTGTAGTGGGTTAATTATGGGGAATAATATTGAATTTCAAGAATATAAAAGTCCTTTGGTCCATTATTGGGTAACTAGGATATAGAAAAAATATATAGGTTTTATACATTCTAGTTATAAGTTTTTATTTGTGGGGTTCATTAGGATCCAATGTTCCATTTGTGAGGTTCTAGTTTACCCATATAATTTTTATTTTTATGTAAGTTTCATAAAATGTTAATACCAATTTTTTTTCTATTATGTATTCATTCATTTTATTAGTTTTACTATTGATGGGATCATTTTTGTTGAGCTTTCTACATTCTTGTGGGTTGTATCTCTATTTGTATTTGATCCATTCATTACTATTGGTCTCTTATAGTTGATCAAAATTCTTTATTTCTTTGTTTCATTATGGGGGTATGATTATATTTTATACTAAATTCATTATTGATGTTTTTATATTTCACAATTTAATATGAATTCTTAGTGATGGGGACACCTAGGTATGTTTTCATTTATCCTAATGAAATATGGTGTTTTCTATTTGATGGATTTTTCTTTGGGAGGATAAGTGATATGGGAAATTAGTTTTGTTTTTTCTAGGGAATATTTATGGATGGTTTTGACTACAAATCAAGCTGAGTTTGTTTCTTTTTATATGACCCTACTGATTTTTTATGTGGACAAAAAAACCCATTAAATTGGGTTGTGGAGGTTTGGGTGTTCTGTTTCATTCTATCCAGACCAATAACATTATAGGGGTAGAAAGTGTAAGGTTGGGAAAAAATGTGACACCCCCATTTCCCTGCTTTTCATAATAGTATTTAATTATGTTTTTTTAAAATTTTGGTAGTTTTTAATTTCAAATACCAAAAATTGAAGGTTTTACTATATCACACAATTACTACATGGTTTGGGGAAATCAAAAGGGATAACTATGTGTAGTATTGGATTTTTTAGCAAAAAATAATTTCATGGTTGGTTCATGGTTCAATAAAATATTCAAGGTATCCATGAAAAATATTAATGTTATCTTTAAGTATAGATATTACTTGTATAGTTAACAAAATTTTAGAGAAAACAATGTTCCCAAACCATGTTAGAAATATAGTTTCCTCTTAGTGGATCCCAACATGGTTGTCACATGGTCTGGAAAATAACGCTAAAAAAACAAGAAACCTGCCTATATTCACATAACCAATGAATTTACCTTTGTGAAATCTTGCATTTTAATGAGTTTTTATCCTACTCTTCCTTATCACTCATGCAGTTAACCTGGTATGAGAATAAAAGAAAGATCCATTATTCTCCGCTTCAATTTTAAATTCTAATCGCTAGATTATAAGTGGTTCTCTATGGTAATATCTCCCTTTTATTCTACTATTTATTATCCCTATTCCATTTAACATCATTCCTAGGTTTTTCATTCTCATTAAAACCAAAATAACTATGAGTATTGGATTTAGGGTTTTTATTGGTTCTAAATTATGGATTGTTTTTTAGGCATTGTACAGTGTGATTCTTTACTAGGAACGACCTTCATCATTGAATATGACTGATTTACTCTTGGAAAATGGTTGGTTATTCTATGTAATCCCTTTATTTATAAATTTATGGAATTATTCCACGTACAAATTTTATTTCCTATGAAATTATATCTAGGAATATTATCAACAATGTGCTACAAATTAGTTTTCAAGATTTTTTGGATTGGCATAAAATAAATTATTCGTTTATTTAAATCAATCCCTTTTTTACCAAATGTTTTTGTATTCAAAGTGTTTTGTTAAATGACTGTAACAATTTTTTTAAATAGTTTTGATACAAAAAATAGTGGTATTCTCCCCATTTTTTAATTTTATGGGTTCAAAAACATGTTTTAAAGAATGATTTTGGGATAAAAGGGGTATTTTTTCTAGATTGTTTATAATAGATATTTTTGGAATGAAAATTTGTGGGAAATAGAAATTATATGTCATTCTACGTTAGATTTATATTCATTTTCAATATTTAACTTTATAAAATTAATCATTCAATGCTTATGGTAACCTCATTATTTTTATTTGTTATTTTTCCCACCATTATGGGTTATGAATTCTTAAGTGATAATGTAATGTTTTCAAAAGTTTTATTCTTGTGCGACGGTGTAGGTGGTGTGGGGGGGGGGGGGGGTAATACCCTATTTATCAATCATAGATTTATTTTTTCCCATATTAAATATGGTTTAGTCATGAGAGTCTAGGTATCTTTGTGTAATATCCTAAATTGTACATCAATAGTTATCTAATAAACAAGATAGTGTCCCCTTATTATTTGATACCCATGGGTTATTAGAGTTCCTATGATGAGTCTTGTATGGAAAATTTTTGCATATTATACCATCTACTTATTCAAATTAGGTCTGTAGTCACTATCATGTCATTATAATATTTTTAGGATCATATTACATTTAGACCTTGGGTGTCGCCCCCGAATTTTGTTCATTTATTGATTTTTCAATATAGGATATTTCTAATTCATTCATGAATTTTCCACTATTACATTTATTTATTATGCACCCTTTCATTTTTTTACTCTAGTTTCTTTCCTAGCTAGATTAGTTCACATGTGGATTTTATTTCCTTTCTTTATCATTAGTTATTTAAAGGTTTTACAAAGTGGTTTTGTAAATCATTATTCATATAACGGGTGAAATGATTGGTTTTATGTCCATGATTTTATAGAGGATTTGATGTGAGGAAATTTTGATTATTTTGTTTTTAAGAGATTCATAGGATTTAATTTTTAATGGGATTTCAAACATTCTTTACATAAATAAAATGATTCTTAATTTAGGATCAATGATATGTTGTTTAAATGTGTCTATGAATTATAAAAATGGGGACACTTATTTTTGTTGAATTTCAAACTATAATTTGTAAATTGATATATGAATGAAATTTCATAGACTCATTAGTGAGATCCTACTAGGACTATTATATTACACCCTATAAATACACTCATGTGTATGTATATATTATATTGTATACAAGTTCCAGATATTGATTTCATAATTTTTATCACTTTCTTAAGCCACTGATGTGTAAGTTAGGATATGGTAAGAAACAAAGGGGCATATAGTGGATCCCTTTATTTATGGTTTGGGGTTGGGTTTATTTTTGGGTGATGATGTATTGAGCAATTGAGATATCTTTTTATCTATATTGTTGGTCACATTTATTATACCTCATTGTGTATTTTGTTTCTTATCCTAAATATAAATAAAAATTAGTTGGATCATATTTATTGTTTGGGACTAATTTGATTCCTTTATTTATTTGGTTCTTATTACCTAGTTTGTTAGAAACATTCAAAATAAGACAAACCATTATTGATGATAAAAAAGGATCTTTCCCATTATTAACTGTGATGTGTGGGTAAATTACATCTCATATTGTATCATATTGATTCCCCAGAGCTTCTCATTATTTCTTGGGGATATATAATTCTCTTTATACTATATTACGAGCTAACTAGGGTGATATGGTAGGATGACCCGAGTTGGTTCATGACACAAATCATTGAAATAACTCATCATTTGATACATGTGGAAGATTTTGTGCACATGGTTAAAATACAGGGATAACATCAAGTAATGAAAACACTATCCTTTTTAGTCTAGAATAAAGATTAGTTAAATGAACCTATATGTTTGAATAATTCTCTGAAGAAATACTCATTTAAACATTTCCTGGAGAGACCTTTAAAAATTCATTATCTCTTTCCCTAAACTCTAAGAGCCTCTATCATTAGTTATTGTTAGACTTGTGATAGATGTAAGAAACCTTCATATAATCTTTGATCACCTACACCTTATCCACAATAAATCATAGAAAATAATTCTATATAAGTGATGATACACCAAACTCTATAAAATAAATAGTTGACCAGTAGGGTCTCTCATTTAATTCCATGAACTATGTCATGATGATAGTGGTGTAGTAGTTTTTATATTATAAAAAATTCACAATCCTTCTAAAATAAATCACACAAGCCAACAACGTAACCTTGAGACCCTAAATGGTAAACTCAATTTTTTTCAAATTTTTATATATAGAATGTTGTACTCAACCACAACCGAGTCATAACGTCATCCTACAAACCTTTATATAAATTGGATATGAACCGGTTATCTTGGTTAAAAACATTAAATATAATGCATTAAACTGTCAAATCTCATCCATTTAGTGGAATACCAATCTATCCATTGAACTATACTCCCATATAGGGATGAATTCATATAACATTGTTTTCAATCAATGATCTCTATTATTGGATCATGATTATTTGTAAAAATTATAATACCTATAATAAAATCCATCATTATTTAGTCCCACTTCCACACTGTTAACTCATAGATTTGATCAAATTGGCTAGAAACTGGTGCTTTTCCTTCACAGATTGGTAGGTGAGAAACTAATACACAAACATTTCATCAACCCCTATACAAGAATAAATAACAATACTAACACCAGGTATCTTAGAACATATTCATAAAATTTTGATGTTCCATAATGTTTAAAGTGTGAAATTGACTAAAAATCCCCTAATTTAGTATATGTTGAACCATATTCTTCCCCCAAATAAGATAATTTGATCCTTACATTCAATTAATCTATCATGAGTATCACCAAATCATATACATTACGGAAATACCACACAATAAATGTCAATAAGTTGTTCCAGCATCTCTTTCTGGGGATGTGTGGGATTTCCCACCATCATTTAATGAAAAGAAACATCATCGCATCTAAAAAACACCACTATGATCATGTTAGCTAATAAAAAACCTCCTACACCAGTTGATCATGGGATTTCTTACTAAGATAATTTTCCATAATTTTTCACATCCCATGAGTGTAGACAATTATAAAGTCATGATTTTTCCTAAACTATAGTTACCACGTCTACCTATTGTTGATAAATCAATTAGGATTAGAAGGGTTTTATATTGGATAAACCCTAGGTAGTGGTGAATCTGGGTATGTAATTCCATTCAGCTTAATCATTTTATCCTTAAGTTATCACAACCTTGATATATAGTATCCCCATAAATAAATGGATCACCATTTTTCTCTTATTAATATAATTTTTTTAATAAAAATTACTCTTTTTATTTATCCCTGAAAAAGTTTTTTTCAATAATTCTTAACCCTTAATCACCAATTATATCCTGAAGAATATAAATAATCATGAAAATAAGACAAAAGAGGTTTTAATTGGTTTTACCACACTATGATACTCCCTGGAAAAAGAAATTAGTAATGTGTTGATGCACTGGAATCAACTAAACAAAATATTTAGTGGTGGATTTAGTATAAAATACTCTTATTACTAGGTTTAATAACTTTACAATGTTTAAGGATAGTTTAATACCTCCAAAGGGTCTTTAACATTACTCCCCTATCATTTCCCCTTGTGCTATGAATGGAAAAAGACTTTTGGAATGTCGATCAATGCACAATTTAACAATAATTATTATTTAATTATATTTATATCGTGATCTTTGATATCATCCTATTTATTCTAAACATTATTACTGTGAATGTAATTATGAACATTAACTTCACCTTTTCAAG
Source organism: Viscum album (assembly GCA_963277665.1). Classification (NCBI taxonomy): domain Eukaryota; kingdom Viridiplantae; phylum Streptophyta; class Magnoliopsida; order Santalales; family Viscaceae; genus Viscum; species Viscum album. Next base: position 2,005,281,857 of record OY728163.1, on the reverse strand, counting down.
AATCCACGTGGAAGCACTGCCTTCTTTTCATTTAGTAAATTCTTCAAGGAATTGAAGGCTTCATTGTTTTCTTTTCTTCTACTCTAGATTAATTATCTCACAACAAAAGATATGTTAGTGATGATCAAAATTATTACAAAACAATAACCTTAAAAATTTATATATATTAATATCACTAAAATTGTATACATCTTGAAATCCATTTTCACTAATAAAAGAGGGATTATCCAAGTTTCTATTATTAAAGATCTCAATATAGCTATAAGTAAGATGGTAAACAAAATTCTTCTAAAACTGATATATCTAAGTCCAACACATCCATTAAATTCATTTAATTACAACCTAAAAGATAGAATTATTATTATTGAAGTATGTTGACTCAACATTGTCACATTGTGAATACCACCATCAGAGTGTGAACATTTCCTTCCTTCAATCCAGAATTCCTAGAATTTAGTGCCTCCATGGTGTGACACACGTTATTTTATTTTATCACATGACATACCTGATTTAAAAGGATCAAAATTTCAAAACACATCATTGTGAAAATTTAGAATTTTTCTTTGACTAGTACACCATTGTGTGACGCTCAGTAACATTTTATGGTCAGCTATTCTCCAATAATTCCATCAATTTCCTACTAGAACTCCATTTAATAGACCTATCACATAGTGTTAACAACATAAACATATAAGATAAAATACCTCATCCCATTCACGATGTGTTCATTCTTCCAATATTGTGACATATTGATCTCAATTTTTTAATAAATGAAATAATATTTTGTTTTCTATTCACCATATTCGCAATGAGTATTATGTATGAACCTATCATGGAACAACACTTTATCCCATTAAATGTATAAATAAATCAATTCAATTTTCCAAGAATGGTACAATCGTTAGTTCATGTTTCAATGTGCATCCTTCCGATGTTAGAAACATTCATAATAGTCTCCGATACCATAGGTGAGTCACATGGTGACAAATGTAATCACTATGTGGATGATATTATTCCCTTAGAATCAAATTTTAAAACCTCACACATGTTTTTTCTAACTCTTATATATCATCACATATAATATTATGTATATATGGAACACAATGGATTTGATAATTTTTCCTTTTATAAGTTTTACTACATCTCAAAATATTATATATCATCAAACTTTACCATTTATCAGCAATCATGCTTCACAGTGTGACTAAAATAACATTGTATGACAAACTATCCCTGATACCAGTCTCCAGAACAATTCATCCTAACATTTTTGGTTCATTGAAAGACTAATGTTATTATAAAGTGACTTCTATCCTAAGGAAAAATCTACTACACCACCTTCTAACACTTCATAACTTTCCCCCCTTCTTCACTTCCACTTTAAGGTAACTTTTATAACTTTCGTATCTTAGCATTCCAAATATTCTTCTAGAACAATTTCATACACATTAAAATAACTTTTTCTTCATTACATTGGCTATAAAAATAAATCCATCACTTTTAATAAAAAAATAGTGCATAATAATGATATTTTATTTGATATTAAAAAAACCCCATTTGGATTCTTAGGTAACACATATAACTAATCCCAAATACCATCACATCATCATGGTTATTCCTACTCCCAATATTTCTACTACCCCATTATGGGTCAGACATATTCCTATATTCATGATTCCTTATAATTCACCACTAATATAATATCCAAGTCATACCACCTTGCAATAACTACAACTTATTATCCCACTCCTGCTACCCTCTTTATCTTAAAAAACAAAAATAAAATATACATTCACATGAAATATTCATTGGGTAAAACATTTCATACAACATAATAGTTTTCCACCTAGTAGGATATTACACCTGTATGATTGTCAATAGATATTCTCTCTAGAAGATAATGAATTAATTCCATGATATTAAGAGAGAATATTCTCCTTGCCTTTTATGGAACTTTAGGGATCTTATAATTCTAGATCTATTCTTCACATATCAACCATTACATGCATTTGAATTGTAAACTAAAAAACTACTTCAACAATGGATGAGTTCTGAAATAATTTAAGTTATTGATCTTAATATTTATTGATTATTCGTGAATGAAACTTCTAATCCAATAGAGTTATATCTTGGTGTAGGGAATAGTAGATAAAGTTTAAAAAAATATTTCCATTGCACTCACCTAATATCATAAATTGCAGGCAGTCACATTTTTTAGCTTTCACTAAGGAAATATATTTATAAAATTAGTAACTCTTTAATTAAACTAGTAGTAAATAAATATCAATTTCAATGACTGTGAGGTATACCATATTTTATCTCTAAAAATCATCTTTAGAAGAAAAAAAATTGTGCATATATTACTAAATATGATTTCAATTAACCTAATTATGATATATATATATATATGTTTTAATTAATTATAATTTATAATTTGATTCATAATATATATTAACTCATCTTTTATTAATGTTATTTTATGTTTTAAAAATTTATTTTCTCAAAAAAATGATTTTCATTGCATTTTATATATGAATATTATAATGAATATGTACTACATTATGATATTTAATTAGATTAAAATAAAATAGTTTTTTAATTTCTAATATAAAAAATAACCTATGGTGAAATATTAGTATTTTTTATAAAATGATTTATTTTTTAATGATTAGTGAAAATAAATATTATTTTAAATAATTTCAGTTTTTTCATCAAATAATGTAATTTAAAGATAAAATTATAGTTTTTATTTAAAGTGATAATTAATCAAATTTATTTTGAATAATCAAATTAATTTCATTAGAATCATTAATATCTATGATTTTAATATAAGTTAATTTTTATGCTTCAAAATGCATTTATCCAAAAATATTTTTATGTTGAATGAATTTATATTATAATTTATTACTTTCACCTCTACAAAATGAATATTTAGAACTAGATATCATATTTAGAATCCTAAGGTTCATATTTTTTAAATAGTCCCCATCTGTTTTTATTCATTATGAATAGAAACCTTGGTAAATTTTTTCCATCTCAGTATGGGTACAATGGTTACTATATTATCATTAAAATTATATATTGTCTCAAAATAAAACCAAAACAATAAATTATCTTATTTTATTGAATATATTTTACTATAAACTTCATTAATTCAATTATATGGAATTTTGATTCCAATTTTCCATAATAATGAAATTTATATAATTTTAAGTATAGATGTTTTCAAAATGTCACTGTAGATTTTAATTTCTATAAAATTTTTACGTAAGGATGAAATGAGGAAAAAATCATTTTTAATTTTTAAATAAAATATAATTTAATTATTTTTATCACTTTAATTTATTTTAAATTTTTAGGTAAAAATAATTACCTTAATTTCTTATGCAAATGCTGACACAATATTTATCCAATTAATAGAAAAAACAAATAAATGATTCAAAAAATATTAAAAATAAAATAATTTGGTTAAATTATTATGCTTAAAGAATATTATAGATAAATATAACATATTATAGATGAGTTATTAGTTGAAATTTTAATTCCATAACTATATTGATGAATTTAAATTCAATGTAAACTAATATTTTAAAAATGACATTAATGATATTTTATGAAAAATAAAGTTTTATAAAATTATTTAAAAATTATAATTAAATATAAATAGGAAAATTATTATGGAATTTCTGTAAAGACCTGGAATTTCCATTTAATTTTTTCTTTAATTATATAGGAATTTTAGGAGTTTGTATGAATTGACGGCGCGTTATTCTGAGGCTCAGAGTTCCCGAAATGAATTTCTGAACTTTTGTTCGGGTACGTTCAGTTAATGTGCGAGCAGATTTTTCTACCTTTTGAACGGGTGCTTAGAATTAAAATCAGAGGCTACCATTAAACTCGCAGCGCATGTATTTTCTTAAGAATACTTTCACCTTGAAGGTAGTTGGTTGAGGGTGAAAGTTAATTTTTGGGTTTTTCATGAAAATAATAAAATAAAATAATCACACATTTTATTTTATTTTTTGTAACCACCCATGTAGATATTTCACAGGTGGGGACCACCTGAACTAAAACCTCCCATGAGAGGTTATGGAGGTGTGGACCACCGATCCTAACCTCCCATGAGTGGTTATGATGGTGGGGACAACCCGAGTATTGAAACCTCTTGAACTCCACATAAAGTGGGGAGAAACCTCTTGAGCTCCCCACTTAATTTTTCCAACCCTCCCTATATTTATTATGCAACTCATAAATTAATAAATTAAACCATTTCTAAATTTTTCCAACATAATTTAATTTGAAAACATAAATTAAGATGTTGGCTATATTTTCATTTTGGTAGAATTGGGGAAAAGGGTTGGTAAAGGGGAGAGCTTTTGAGAATTGGGGGAAAGCACTCCAGTGAAGAATGCCGATGCACGACTTTGACATTCATCATTGGGATATCCTCTAGCATGGAACATCTTCAATCGATGCTCATCTTTCCCTCCCCAACGACGTTGTCTCCTCCCTCGTGATCTCCGTAGATGAATCAAATGAGGTAGGTGTTTATTTGCGTATGATTATTTTTCCCATGTTCTTCCCTGGAATTATTTTTCAGGATTCGAAATAATTCATTGCAGGGGTTGTAAAGCTTAACGTTATTATTAATGTTCTTATTGAGCCATATGTTACCACCCTAAAAAAGAGGGTATAGGCAAAAAAAACATGGGACGACCCCGCCACAAATCTTGTGATGATTTTTGTTGTTGAACGCAACAAAGGTGACTGCGCAACGACACCACCCCACGGTCACCGCCGCCTCACGACCTCTGTGCCCTCGTGGCAACCCCATAGTTAAGCCACTCCATGGCACCATTCGCCATTGTTCCCCATAGCTCCACCCCCCGCAGCCTCACCACACCTCCCACGACCGCCACCGTCCGGGCCGAGCCGCCGCTGCTAACTAAGCCAAGTGGTCTCCACCGTCTGCCGTGCCGCCGCTGCCGGCCGTTGGGCTATCGCGGCCATTCACTGAGCTGTCGCCGTCCTACCATGCCACCGATAGAGCCCCCTCAACCACACCACCGGTAGCTTTCCGAGCCGCCCATGTTGATCCACCTATAGCCGAGCCGCTCTGGCCGAGAAACCCACGGCTGAGCCGCCACGCAGCCTCGAGCCCCTCTGGTCGTGCCGCCCAGCCGAGCCGCCCTACGGCTTAGCGCCATCTGCGGTCAAAACCCCACAGCCCCTCATGGCCTACTAGATAGCACAGAAGTCTGGTCCAGTCTCAGTGGGATGGGCCGCACTACATCCCAGGCGGGGTCAGGCTGGGATGGTCCGACCAGACCCGATCCCACTATGACCCATTTACATTCTTTTGGCCATAACTTTGGCATCAGACATCCATTTGATGAACCTTTGGTGGCGCTGGAAATATTTTATTGACTAAATCCCTTTGAGTAAACCCACTGAAGTTTTCAATTAAGAAGGGGAACAGTCATGTTGGATCAAACATGAATCCAACAGGGCCCCAAGACTAAAAGGCTAATTAGTCACAGATCGGGCATCTGATTGATATCATGTCTGTTGTGTTGAGACCCCTATGACATGGTGGAACATTGAGATTCTTATTTGTGCGACTTCTTGTCAGTTGCAGTATCGTCCAGTAGCTCTTGGAGAGGATCCTCTCGGAGACGAGCAAGTATAGTGGGGGAAAACAGTAGCTGGCTGATACTTGACGACTGCTAACCTTTTTGACTCAGAGTGTCTTAATAGGCCCAGTGGGGAGCACCTCTGTGTGATATGGTATACCCATGGTAGGTAGTGACTCTATTTGATGGGACAGACCCATGGTACATGACTGGAGGAGTACCTCAGCAGGACATGGTGGGGAGCACCTTTGTGTGACGTGGCAGACCCATGGTAGTCGGTAGGAGTAGTACCTTAGCATGTCACGAGGGGTCTCCTCTGTGTGACATGGAAGACCCACAGTACTGGATATGAGGAGTACCTCAGCAGTTCAAGGTTGGTGGGAAGCGCCTCATTGTGATGCATCAGGCCCACTATACTCGATAGAGGAGGGGTTCTCTAGCAGTCAAATAGTTAGAAGATGTGACTAGGGATGTTACTTGTTACTACCCCTATAATAAATCCTGGTGTGAGATAAGTTAGTATCTCGGTGTTCTCCTCATTATTGAGATAGATTACTTGATAACTTAGGTATATGTATGGGCATATACCTAAGTTGGGTTATGTATTGATTTCATACATTGTAGTTTATACTTGGTGGATTTTGTGAGACCTTGAGTGTTTCGGGGTCCCTATTGAGTATTGTTACACTCACCACTACACGGGTTATGCCCACACCTTTTTGTGTTGGATGCAGATAAAGGGCAATGCTGACTGAGGTTGGGAGTACCAGGACTGGACGGTGCACGGAGGAGGACCATATGGCATGTCGGTTCATAGAGGATACAAGAGGACATGGAGTGTTTAGGAGGAAATCTGTACTTACCCTTTAGGTAGGAACCTTGGAGGATGGTCGAGTAGCTATCTTTTCCTCTTTCTACAGTATATTTTTATTTCAGTTGTACTTTTACCTTTACTATTGGGCTTGTATTCCAGCCCCCTTTACTTTTAGAACTCTTTTGGTTATATAGTTTTCTTGTGTTCGTAACTTACTATGTGCTTGGTTATGTTAGGTAACAGGTTATAAAGGAAATTCCTTACTAGTTTTAGGGAAAATGCCTTTCGATACTAGTCTCCAGCCCCTGGCCTATAGAAGATGGGCTTGGGGTAGTCACGATAGAGGCCCCAGGGGAAAGGTCGTGACAAATTGGTATCAGAGGAGTCAGTTCTACAGAAAAAACTAGGACTCTGATCTTTTCAATGAAGTAATAATGTTAAGGGTAATGAGTGTGGTCTTCAGTTTAGAAAGTCTAGTGTTGGTGCAAGGGTCGACGTATCCACACACCAAGACCCTAACTTCTGATTTCCAAATTTGTGAAATAAAACACTAATTACATTTGTGTTTCCATGATTTTTCTTTTTTATCTCTTGAGTCATCTCGCCAGGTATAACTTGTTGACCATGGCGAACCTGTTTCTTTTAAGGATTCCTCCACGCAGACAACCAACTAGTGTTTCGAGTGTTGTATGCATAGATAGTCCACCGAGAGACGAGGCCTCGGTGTAGGGCCCTTTTATAGAAGAATCACCATCGGAAGCACCATTGGTACCATTACCCATTGGTCCACCGATGCCACCAGCCCCAGTAGTAGAGAGTGCATGCTGCTTGAGCACGTTGCATGAGTTCTAGCGCTAGAGACCACCCAGGTTCTGGGGAGAGATGGAACCACAGGTAGCTAAGGATTGTCTAGAGGCTGTGGTGAGAGTCATTAGACTCATAGGGACACCAGCCGATCTCATGGTGATCCTTGTCACTAGCCTTCTACAAACATCAGCAGGAAGATGGTGGAGTTTTATGCTCTAAGTTCACGATGAGGTGACACTTCTCTCAGCAGATTTCAAGAGCCTGTTTCGGGTAGATTTTATCCCAGCGACTCTTCACACAATGTACACACAAGAGCTTCTTCATATGCAACAGGGAAACATGATTGTAGATCAGTACTCAGTGGGGTTCATTGGCCTTTGACTTTACTCCACCGATATGGTGCATAACCCATTAGTTAGGTACTGGACCTTCGATCAGGGGCTCAGGAAGGAGATCAGGGCTTTGATGATCTCACTCAGCATTCCGATGTAGGCGGGGGTGTTAGAGAGAGCTCTCTTGGTGGAGAGTTTTCTTCCTAAGTTGTCACTAGTAGTGAGACCCACCACCAGTAATCACATAGTGGAGTATTCTGCACTTGGTAGCAGAAAGACATCACAGAAGTTCAAGAGGTCCAGACCTATAGGCGGATGACCACAGGACTCAGGATCGGTTGTGTGGGGCACCAGAGGTAGAACCAGTCAGGCCAGGATCATGTAGTGTTACTCATGTGGAGAGCAGGGTCACATGGCTCATGACTGTCCGACCAGTTGTATGGATGATCAGAAGATGGTCGAAGAACCACCCAGGCAGGGACGTAGGTCCGACCGAGGAGGTCAGCAGGGAGAATGTGGACATGGTAGAGGAGTTGTTCATGGAGATGGCTATGGGTGATGATTTGAGATTTTACTGCCACAACCACAAGGAGGTCCAACCCAACCACAGGGAGAAGGTGGATAGTGGAGATCTCGGCTTCAAGCAGCTGAGGCTTAAGGTCATGGTGCTTCGGATTTGATACAAGGTATGATCTGTGTCTACTACTCCTTAGCTGTAGTACTAAGATAAATAGGTTCCAGTCATTCTTTTATTTCCACTACCCTCATTTGGAGCTCGTAGATTCCAATGGATTTTTTGGCTCGATCCTTATGGCTAGAGACTCATACGAGAGCAGATTCGATGATTAAACACTAGTGACATCAATGTGAGATTTCTCTAGGAGGTGAAAGGTTTGATTGGGATCTCCAAGTCACAGCGTTGAGGCCATACAATGTCATCTTGGGTATGGACTGGTTATCTACAGTCCATGCTTAGATAGACTATATTAGGCAGAAAGTGCGGTGTGTCCGCAAGGATGGGACATGGATTACCTTCACCGGTGAGAACGGAGCCTTTACAGCACTGGATGGACTTACCCGGAGGAGAGTGCATCCAATCACACATCAGTTGTCTAGACTTACCCTCAGAGTGGTTTATGTGTAGAGTCTGAGTTATCATGTAGTGGGGGACCAGTACGTTGATGTCTTCCCGGATGATGTTCTAGAAAATGTCATATCAGAGGATGGATTTTCAGTAGATCCATCAATGATTGAGGAGGTACTTTCTTGGGAGCCACCCAGGATTGTGATGGAGGTAAGAAGTTTCCTAGGTTTGGATGGATACTATCAGAGGTTTGTGCTAGATTTTTCTAGAGTTTTAGCACCACTATCAGCCATAACAAAGAAGGGGAAACCCTTTGTTTGGTCTGAGAAATGCCAACGGAGTTTTGAGGAGCTGAGGTAGAGGCTGACTAGTTCCCCCATCTTGAGGCTTCTAGAAGAGGTAATAGGGTACGTAGTCTACTGTGATGCATCAGGGACCAGAAACGGATGTGTTTTGATTCAGGAGTGAGCAATGATCACATATGGTTCTCAAAAGCTGAGACAACATGAGCTGAACTACGGTACCCACGACCTGTAGTTAGCAGTAGTGGTCTTCACCTTGAAGATGTGGTGACACTATCTGATGGGAGAGCGCATTTCAGTGTATTATAATCAGAATATTCTTAGGTATATCATCTTTCAAAATGACCTGAACCTAAGATAGCAATGTTGGCTTGAGTTCCTTCAGGACTATGACTTCGATATAGTCTATACTCATGGGAAGGGGACGATTGTTGGAGATGCACTCAGCAAAAGATCTCGTATACAACTGCTAGGAAAGGCAACGGAGTAGATGGCTTCTTTACAGATATTCTTTCTGGACAGTGATAGAGCATTTTCTCTTCAGTATCTTACAATCATGCCCCCACTCCTTCAGTGAGTCGGGGAGGCTTAGCGTGGGGATGTTCACTGGGAGACATGATATACTCAAATATCAATATGAAATGCACCTGATGGATTTTCTGAAGGTGGTGACCATGTCATCCTTTTCAGAGGATGTACCATGGTACTAGTGTCACTTCAGGATGAAGTGTTGAGGGAGTTCCACACTTCCCCTTTAGTGGTAAATCTAGGAGTGGTGATGATGTACTAGGATCTCCGACGACAACACTGGTGGACGGGAATGAAGAAAAATATAGCATTGTTTGTTTCTCGGTGCCTCAATTGCCTATAAGTGAAGGCGGAGGATCAGGTACTAGTAGCCTTGGTTCAGCCTTTAGAGTTCCCCAAGATGAAGTGGGATGGGATATCCCTGGACTTCGTAACAGGACTTCCACATACATCCAGAGGTCATGATTCTATTTTGGTGATCATTGACTGACTCACCAAGTCATCACACTTCCTACTGATCAGAGAGAATGGTTAAATATAGAGATTGGGAAACCTCTATATGAAGAATACTATACGGAAAAATGGAGTACCCTTGACGATTGTCTCTGATTGAGATGCATGTTTTACTTCCCGACTATGGAAGGGGTTGAAGGAGGATTTGAAGGCATGGCTTCGTTTGAGCACAGCCCTCCATCCTCATATGGACGGCCAGACTGAGCGGACCATTTAGACCCTGAAGGACATGTTGTGTTCTTGTATCCTTGACTTCATTCTCAAGTGGGGGGATCACTTTTCTTTGGTGGAGTTTGCATACAACAACAGCTATCACTCCACCATAGGTATGGAACCTTTTGAGGAATTTTACGGGCGACCTTTCAAATCACCTTTGTGCAGGACTGACCAAGGGGAGTCAACACTCATGGGACCAGAGATGGTACGGGCTACCACAGAGAAGGTGCAGGTCATCCAAGAGTGGATGATGACTGCACAGAGTAGGCAGAAGTCATATACCAACAATAGATGGAGACCTATGGAGTTCGAGGATGGTGACCACGTCTTTCTGCAGGTCTCACCCCGATAAGGTTTTCGGAGATTTGGTCGAGGCGGCAAGTTATTTACGAGATTGATCAATCTTTTTCATGTCCTTAGCAGAGTTGATGAGGTGGAATGTTGATTAGTACTTCTTCCTCAGTTTCACCAAGTGCACGACGCCTTCCACATATCCAATCTGAGGAGATACGTGCACGACACTTCTCACATCATCAACCATGGCGAGTTGGTCTTCGACGATGGGGCGACATATACGGAGGTTCCAGAAAGGACTGAGGAATGAGAGGATCGGGTCATTCATGAATGGTCGATACCTCTAGTGCACGTTTGCTGGTAGCATGGGAACCTCCAGGAGATCACATGGGGTCGGGAGGCTCAGATGCCTGCTCAGTACCACCACTTGTTCCCTTAGTTTGAGTTGTGGATTATGGGGACGTAATGCCTTGAGGTGGGGAGAATTTAAAGATCCAGAATTTCCATGTATTTGTTTTAAATATATGGGAATTTTAAAAGTCTGATAAAATTAACGGCGCATGATTCTGAGGCCCGGAGTTCCCTGAATGTATTTCTGAACATTTTCTCGTGTACGTTCAGTAAACATGCAAGCATGTTTTTCTAACTTTTGAACTGGTGCTTGGAATTGAAATTTGAGCACACCATTGAAATCGTAATGCTATTATTCACTTATGAAGACTTTCATAACACATTTTATTTTATTTGTTGTAACCACCCATGTGGATATTTTACAAGTGGGGACCACCTAAAATAAAACCTCCCATGAGAGGTTATGGAGGTTAGGATCACCGAGCCAAGCCTCCCATGAGAGGTTATGGTGGTGGGGACCACCATAGGAATGAAACCTATTGAACTCTCTTTTAAGTTGGGAGAAACCACTTGAGCTCCCCACTTAATTATGCCAACCATCCCTATAATTTATTATGACACCCATCAATTAATTAACTAAAATTTTTTCAAATTTTGACTACATAATTTAATTTGAAAACGTAAATTAAGAAGTTGGATATATTTTAATTTTGGTGGAATTGGGGAAAAGGGTTGGCAAAGAGGAGAGTTTTGAAGAATTGTGGGAATGCTCTCTAATGAAGAACGCCGACGCACAACTTCGACTTTCTTCCTCGAAACACCCTCGAGTGGGGGACGTCTTCAATCGACACTCATCTTTCCCTCCCCAATGACTTTGTCTCCTCCCCTGTGATCTCTATTGATTAATCAAACATGGTAGGGGTTTATTTTTGTATGACTTTTCCCATGTTCTTCCCATTAATTATTTTTTGAGATTGGGAATAAATCGTTGCAGGAGGTTGTAAAGGATCATGTTCTTGTTCAAGTTCTTCTTGAGCCATATACTAAAACCCTAACACGGAGGGTACGGGCCAAACAAACAAGGATCGACCCCTTTGAAAATCTTTTGTTGATTTACGGTGTTGAACGTGACGAAGGTGACGACGCAACGACAACGCCACACAACCGCCACCGCCTCACGGCCTCCGAGACCTCGTGGCACCCCCATGGCCGAGCTTCTCCATGGATCCCATGACCACTGTGCCCCGCGACTACACCCCCTGAGTCCCCGCCGCACTACCCACGGTCACCGGCTTCCGGGTCGAACCGCCGCCGCCAACACGGCTGAGCCTCCCCCGCCATCCGTTGAGTTGTCTCCGCCATCAGCAGAGCTGTCGTCACCGCTGTCCCACCAAGCTGTCGGCCGAGCCGCCCAGGCCGCACCACCCACGACCTTCCAAGTTGCCCTGGTTGTGCTGCCCACGACCTTCCAAGCCACTACAGTCGAGCCTCCCCATGGCCGAGCTGCTCCAACCAAGCCACCCCTTCCTGAGCCCCTTCGGCCGAGCCGCTCTGACCGAGCTGCCACATGACCATGAGCCGCTCCGGCCGAGCCGCCCCATCCGAGCCACCCTCCTACCTCACGTCGTCTACGACCAAACCCCCATGGCCCCTTGCAGCCTTCTGGACCACTCAGAAGGTCAGGCCGTGCCTAGAGGGCCTGTCTGAACACAACGGACTGGGCCAATAATAGCAGGTCGGGTCGGTCCGAGTTGGTCCGACCTGGTCGGACCAAAACCATGCCCACTATGACCCATTTACTTTATTCTGGCCATAACATTGGCACCAGAATTCCGTTTAACGAACCATCAACGATGCTGGAAATCATGGATCGAGATGGTGCATTTGAGTATACCCCACTAAATTTTTCGATTAAGATGGTGAAAGGTCAGGTTGGATCGAAAATGAATCCTACCGAGGCCCAGGACTAAAAGGCTAATATCTCACAGACCAGGCATCTGATTGACATGTCGTCTATTGCGTTGAGACCCCTATGATGTGGCGGACCATAGAGATGATTCTTCATGGGTCTTCGTGGAAGTTGGAGTATCGACCAGTATCTCATGGAATGGATCCTCTTGGGGATGAGTGAGCATAATGCGGGAACCCAGTAGTTGGCTGAGACTTGATGACTGGTGACCTTTTTTACTCGGTGTTACTTGACAGGCCCACCGGGGAGCGTCTCTTTGTGACGCGGTAGACCCATGTTGGGGAGTGTCTCTATGTGATGAGACAGACCCACCGTACATGATAGGAAGAGTACCTCCGTAAGCCTTGGTGGGGAGGGCCTCTATATGACGTGGCTGACCCACGGTACATGAAATGATGAGTACCTCAGCAAGTCACAAGGGGGAGCACCTCTCTGTGATGTGGAAGACCCATGATGGGGAGCCCCTCTCTATGAAGTGGTAGAACAATGGTACTCAACAGAAGGAGTACCTCAGTAGTCTAAGTTTAGTGGGAAGAGCCTTTATGTGATGCATCAGGCGCACTATACTCGATAGAGGAGGGGTTCTCTAGCAGCTGAAACGTTCGACGATGTGGTTGGGGATGTTACTTGTTACTACCCCTAGAATAAATCATGGTGTTAGCAGAGACAATATCTTTGTGTTTTCCTCGTTATTGAGATGGATTACTTGATAAATTAGGTATATGTATGGGTATATACCTATGTAGTGTTATTTGTTGAGTTCATACTTTTTAGTTTTTCCTTGGTTGATTTTGTGAGACCTTGAGGGTCTTTAGGTCTCTACTGAGTATCGTTATACACAACCCTGCACGGGCTATGCCTGCACCTTGTTTTGTTGGATGCAGATGATGGATAATGCTGACTCAGGTTGGGAGTACTAGGACTGGATGGTGCTTGGAGGTAGACCATACCGTGTGTCAGTTCGCAGAGGAGTCAGGAGGACGTGGAGTGCTGAGGAGGCGATCGGTACCTACCCTTTAGGTAGGAACCTCGGGGGAAGATCCAGTAGCTGTATTTTCCTCTTTATTCTATTGTTTTTATTTTAGTGGTTCTTGTACATTTACTGTTGGGCATGTATTTTAACCCCCTTTACTTTCAGCACTCTTTTGGATATACAGTTTTCTATTGTTCGTAAATTATTGTGTTCTTGGTTACATGAGGTTACAGGTTATAAAGGTAATGCCTTCCCATTTTAAGGGAAAATTCTTTTCGGTGCAAGTCGGTAGCCCCTGGCCTATGGAAGGAGGGCCTAGTGTAGTCACGGTACGGGCCCTGGGGGGATGGGTCCTGAAAAATTCGAGGAAAATTTCATCCATTATCAAGTTATGATATTTTTTTTTATTATATGTGAAATTATAAACCTTTAGTATTGAAAAATTATTTAATGCAGTTAGGGTTAAAAACGATTAATGATGGGGATAGAACTATATAAGGTTTAAAATTTTACCAAAACTATGTAAATTTCATTAAATTATTGTATTTCTACTATATAAAATTTTGATTCAAACTCATTCCTATTTTGAATCAATATACTTTAGAAATATATTAATTATATTTAAATATTTTCTGAAATTAAATTTGTGATCTTTCCCTCACTTATAAAAGGCACCCCTTATTTGTTTTATTTACACCACCACAATCTATCTATATCAAGTAATCGCTTACTACATATCTGCTCCACCAAACTATCCACAAATTAAATGTTTTTTTCTTGTTAAAATACCAATCATAGTGACTATAAGAAGGGATCTAAATAAGTTATACCAAATAAAATGTAATAATCTTACCCACCAACTTTAAATTTATTTCTTCTTCTACCTCATAAAAATATATGGAATTTATCATAAATTAATAACTGTATTACTCTAAATATAATGAAATGTAATTATAATTATGGAACCATAAATATCCACCCCAAGTTCCATCAAATGGTATGTGAACGTATCGCTCGTGCATACCTATAGACTAACATCTCACGAATATCATGATATTTCATCTAATATTTTCATTTATTTGTAATATAGGTTTCCCTATCACTTTGCCCTCTTTAATTACACACAATATGGAAAACAATTTAATTAAAACTAACTGTATTTCTCTCTTCAGTCAAAAATTCTTTTCCTTTCATATCCTTGTATTCTATAAAATGTTTCCAAGAATATTTTTTTCTATTTTATTATTTTTTTTAAATTATTTTTTACCTATGATTTTATTTTTAAGAAATTATTTGAAATGAGTATTTTATCATTTTTCTAATGATGTAATATGGAATTTTTTTGAAAATGTGGATGGAATCCATGATTTAACATACATGAAATGAATGAAATTTCCAATAATCATAACTGTTCATGGTTATGAATCGTATTTTAATTGATTACAATTTAATTTAAAATAATATTCGTTCATTAATATTTGAGATATTTTTTTTATTTTAAATAAGTGATTTCAATGTGAAAGGTGTATTTTCATCAATAAATATTTTAGTGATATTTCAATAACCTTTTTTCATCTATAAAAACAACCATTGATGTTAGCTATGCTTTACTGGGTTATAATCAAATTATATAACAAACTTTTATCATTGGATGGATTATGGTGATGATTATGATTTGATGATGCTTCTTAGAAACTTGTTTCTATACCAAGTTAAAATTAAGTAGTTATGAGACCTTTATGGAAAACATTTCTATTCTATGGGTTCTGGAATGATAAAATGATGAAATGTTTATGAAACTTGTTTCCTTTCTATGGATTATGATATGAAATATTTTTTTGATTTTGTCGGACAAATATGTATTATTTTCATTGTGTGATGGGTGGGACCTTAATTATATAGACCTCCAACATATTTGCTAATTATTAATTCTCTATGACCCAAAAGGGTATATGGGAGGTTATCCCAATCCTGAAGCTAGTACCTATGTGGTTATCAAAAGCCTTAAAGTTTATGAATATCTTGTTCGGTATCCATGACATAAAATTTCTTTGATTAACAGTATTTTACACATTATGCCACTATTTTATGATGTTATCATATGCAATGTAGTATTCTCTTGGATCATGTTATATAATCACTTTAGGATTCATCTCTTAAGAATTTTTAATAATTATTTCATGACTAATGTTAATGATCTAAGAATTTATAGTAATGTATTTTAATGGTTAATCCTCCATTTTTAAAAACATTATGCTTGTGTTATTTTTAAATGATCATTGATATATCCCATTTTTTTTAAACATACTAAAAATATGATCTCAACATTTATTATTCGTTCTTTTCCCCATGATATATTAAAAAAATTTATATATTATGTCTCTATGAAGGGTTCTAGTTTTTTAAGATTAATTATGAGATGATATATATCATTTATAAACTAGTTGTTTATATATCCATTTTTTTCAAAGACTCAAAACCTTTGTGGTTCTTTTGTGGATTGAAATTATATGTATTTAATACTCATCTAAAATAATTTAATATATATGTTTTAAAAGTGTGAGTTTCTATAGTTTTTATCATATAAAGGACTAGTTTCCCTTGGAATCATGGATATGAATACTTTAGTGATTACCTTTAGTAAAATCCAATGTATAGAAGAACATCCAAAGTTATGGAAAAGAAGGTGCTGTGTTTTTACTAGAAAAATGCATTTAGGGACACCATAAGTGGACATGGTTTTACAATAGATTAATATACGACTAATTACCTTGAAAATAGTTAGTAGACTATTTTATAACCATAATTTTATAACAAAGTGAGTGTTCCCTTATTGTGAACATGTTTTGATACTCATTGGGGACATTCATGGGTTAATTAAAAATTTTATTACGAACCATGTTTAAGGATTAAATAGATTATAACTATAGATAGACTAGGTTAAAACTACGGTGTCATCAATTGGAAAGAATTATTCATGAGTTAAACATTCTATAAATGTTTTTTCATGATGTGTGATGATTATTATTATTTATCACATTATGGAATTTGGTTTTTTGCAATGGATAGAACTTAGAGGATTTATGCTAATGGTGAAGGTGAAATACAATATAATGATTCTAATCCTGAGAATCTAAATTAAATATGAACTGTTAATCAAAGCCTTATGATTATTCTAAGTCATCTGTCATGCCATATAATTAATTATATAAACTTTTTTGAGATTCTAGACACATGAAATAAGAGGAAGATATACTATTATGTAATTTCATTTGGTAAAGAAAATAGAGGAAATAAAGATCCATTTTCCTCATGTTAATAACGTTGTTAGGATCACCAAGGAGAATTAATCAAAAGAATGTGAAGATATATTCTTTATAGAAATAATGGTTATGGAGAAAAAAATTTCTGAGGAATTCAATTTCTTTTTTATGTGGGAACTTGGGAATTATCCAAGTTGATGACATAATACAAAGGTTAAATCCTAGAATAAGAAAGGGATTTTGTTATGCAAATAATTGAAGTGAAATTATTTGAGTGTGTATGTATTGTAATTCTAGAATTATATTGTAAAAATGGTATATCAATGATATTCCTGTTAAAATAATCATAAAAAATTTAAGGATTGTTCCACAATAATTTTACATTAAGTATTTTAAATCATATGTTGAGTGGTACAAATTTCCAATAAAATTGGTTTTGTGTTAAGGTGATATTTTTAGAGAACAGGTGATTACTATAAAGATAAATCTTAATATGTGGAAGATGATTAGTTAGTAATGTTTAGTTAGGGTAAAGATATTATTGAAATTGATGAAGTGAATGGGATAGTATGTGTAACCTTGAAATTTTTCATCTATTTGATGACAATGTAATTTAGGTAACGTTTGATGTAGTTTATTTTATTTTTTGGATTTCTGGAATATATTCAATAGTTTCTAATTTTATTTTGGAAATAAGAAAAGTGTTAATTTATATAAGCATATATATTTTCATTTATCTTTTATTGTAATTATTATAATTAGATTTATAAGAGAATCAAGGTATTCACATGTTTTTATTGTGACAATATAAGAAATTTAATTGTTTTGGGGGACAAATTTTAATGTTTATCTTGAAAAAAACATATGATGAGAATTTTCATATTTTTTGGAATTTAGTCATAAATATATTGTAGGTTTATTAAGGTTAAAAATTTATTGAATGGATTGTGTTTGGATATGTCTACTATTGTTGAAGTTTTAAAGATTAATATATAGAATATATCTATATTGGATAAATTATACTTGCTATTTTGGTTTTGGTAAATATTTATATGCAGAATGATTGAATTATAGATCTTTTGATTAATTAAACATTTGTTTTAGTGACTCATCCATGAAAAAATCATATTTAATATCCATTTTTTATAGTAAGGTATGAGATAAAAGTGAAAATAATCAAATAAAAACCAAATCATGGAATTTTCCTCAAAAATTGAATGAATCATGCATGCATATTTTCTTATGTACTCTATATTGATTGTAAATGAATCCATCATATTTAAGAAAATGATCTTGAAATAAAAAAATTATCCTTTTACATTAATAAATAATGAATTTATGATCTTTTCAAACCTCATTGATTTATGGTTTTGTCTTCATTAACAGTATAATGATTATAATATTTATCACTCTCTATTAGTCCTTGGATTTTACATTTCTCCTCAAGGTATATTTTTTAGCTTCACACAAATGTTCACTTTATCAAAGAACATAACTAAGTTTTATTTTAGTTAACATTCTCATTTCCCCCTTTCATATTTCATTGGATGTTTTACTACCACTTTTTACGACATGGGTTTTCAAAAAATATATTTTAAAATTTTAAACATTTGTTTACTAAGATAACTAATGATAGGAGATAATTTATTTATGGTTGTTGAATGTAAAACCCTGATATTTTAGAATATATTTTCCCTAAAATAAATTGTAATTTATTGATAGTTATCTTGGCATGAAACACCATGATTAAAAAAAACCCTAATATATTATAGCATAGCCATTAAATTGACATGTATTGGTAGGATTAACCACACTATATTATATATTTAAATATTTAACTTAATTAAAAAGTATTTCATAATACATAAAATATATTTAAACAATTTTTATAAAGTTATTTTCCATTTAAAAAATATATTTTCTACAAAAAAATTATATTTCAATTTTTTATGAGAATACTATAATTATTTTCACAAGCTGACCCAACAAGGCTAAAGCCATAACTACTCCAAGCCAACCTCTATAGGCCAATGGATGGTGACAAGTGACACGATTCATAATAAATATGAGAGAACTTTGCCTAATGTTCTTATACGTACACTCCCAACCATGACCGTGAATAAATCCACAAATGATGAGTCATACTTTGTGATTGGATTTCTTAATGAAGAATAATGTTCACTCAAATGAAGAAGAAAAATAAATTGTGTTCTCTACGCTTCGATTTTCCATGATCCAATAACAAATTGTTGCCTAAACCCTATCCTCTGATCAGGGGTGGTGGAATTATCCTCTAAAAATTCTCAAGGATGTGTGGATAACGCTAAAAATATTCCATAGAATCATATTCAAAGATTTTTTATGATAAGCTAATTTAAATTAAAATATTAACTTAATCAATTAATTTATTTTAAATTCACCTATCAAGAGTGGCTATATCTAAAATCCCCATGAATAACAAATTCATAATTCACATAAAGAAAACATTACAATCCAGATTCAACTATGGGAACCAATTTTCAATCTAAGATACTATTTTAAAGTCCACATATTTCTCTTAAAAAATTATATGTGCATAATATAATATATATTTTGTATATTTATAAAATTAATTATAGGAAATATGTGCCTTGTAATCATATATTGACTTAGTTCATGACTCTAAAAATCAATCTAGATATATTTCAACATCTAAAAAAGAAATAAAGAACTCTACATTATTCCTTCCTTTAATATTTTTTCCTTGGAAAGAAAAAACTAAGAAAAAGGTTTGGATATTGAGACAGTATTTGGATATCCCACTCCCAGGATCACTCCTGCATTCTCCCATGTTTCCATATCACATAAACTAAGGGAATAGTATGTACACAACGGGTCTTATCCTACAAATACTCAATCACCATAAGGAATTAATATAAATTGTATCAATCATTGATTTAAAGCTCAACCTAGTCAATTACATGCATATGTTCATGTACATATCTCCCCAATTATGACACATGGAAGATATCATGCACCCCCTATAATTGTGGGGGTACGGAGAGGTTATAAGAAACCTAACCAACCATCTAAAAGATATCAAACAACTCGATGAACATCTGAGATATGTTTACTTCTTGTCTGAATGTCCAAAATCAACATTTTGTGGAGACTCTAAAGAAAAGAATTGTCTTTATCATCAAAATACAAGGGCTTATGATGTATATAAACATAATATTTATCCCTTATCTATGTTTTCCTCATAAACTAATTGATCATATGACCTCTTTCCTTCATTATTTCACCATATCTGGACCAAAAAGAGATACCTCATCAATCTTACTTTAGTATAAGGGTGACCTGAATGGTGTGTCAAATAGGGCCATAAAATTCAACATGATAATAGTAGAGTGGTAGCTATAATTTTATAGAAACTCTACTAATATAAATTTATCCTCTCAACTCTAGATAAAGTTAAACACCCAACACCTCAGCATAACCTATAACACATGGGTAGTGTGCTCATTCTTCCCATATGTTTGGGATGTGTAATGTTATAATCATCCTCTACTAGGTCTTGAATTCCTCTTGAATTTTTCTCCACAACCATGATGTAAACCAAAAATCATGGATGGAGATAATAATTAAGGGAACCCAATAAAGGATGATGATTTCTATTATGAGAAACTACCCCCAAACTCTACACCTAACTCTTTTCCTTGAGAGAAAGGAAGTGTTCCAACATCATAATTTTGTCACGTATCACCCATATGGAATCATACAATATTTATATCCATAGAAGATATATCATTATTTTTGGGGATATTACATCCCATTTCCACTTTGGGATCTCAATATGCTACAATTATCCTATTGGAACATGCTTCTCCACCTTCACATATTGATAAGTGAGACAATGAGAGACGAATTTGACAATGACCATCTCTTGAAAGCATGCTAAAAAATACTTCTGAAGGTACCTTTAAACAATCTTCTAAATGGTATGTATAGATGAATAATATTTGGTAAAATATCTCATCAAATCCTCCTACAACATGTCTGGGACCACCGTCCATCCCTGAAAAATGATGACGTAATTTACTTCTTCCAAAAATCTATCTGACGAATATTATTTGGATGTCTAGTCACATAAGCCATCACATTTAATGTATCCAAAATAGTTCTTAGTCACACATTGAAAGAGGATATCATTCAACACCATAGAAAAATGAAAAAATGAACCCTCCTCATCAATTGAGGTTAGTAGAAACGAAGATAACTTCTCAGACACTACCTCCACCAACCGAGCCCGGGATATCCTACTAAGGTAATCTGCCACCATGTTTCTCTTTCTAAGGGTATATAATATCTTAATGTAATAGTCCTATAAGAACTACAACCATAACCTCTATATCATTTTCAAATCTCCATGAGTGAAGAAATATATGAGGCTCTAATGGTATGAGTGAACAATGAAGTTCTCTCCTAGAAGATAGTGCCTCCAAATACTCAGAGAAAAGACTACCATAGCCACACCCAGGTCATGAGTCACGTAAAACATATCATGGAGTCCCAAAGTCCTTGAACCGTATGTGATAATAAATTTTATTTGTACAACACATAGTCAGTTTCATATCCATAGGAATATAAATAAACTACATACTCCATGCCCTCATATGGAAGCCTCAAAATAAGATCACTCTTCAACCTATCCACAACTCTTTAATGGATCTTTAGGACTACTCAGTCCAGATAAAAGTCTAACTTTTCCAAATTAAGGAAATTAAAGGGGATATAATTCAAGTGATGACTACCCCAGACCTCCAATATTATCCAACCATGCTCAGAAAACATTACAATTTTCTCATGATCTTAGGTGGCTCCATGAAATTACTAAATCAATATTTACCAGGTCCATAGCTAATCCATGATCAAAAATGACATCCCCAAGAAGGTGAACCTCTTGGATTAGCAAATGGAACTTCAAGAGATTACCATAAAGGTAGTGATCCCATTGAAAATCTTGTATCATCCTCATTTTCTCTTCATAATCCTTCTCTAATGTGGAGTATATGAGTATTTCATCAATTAAGGAATAAAAAATCAGTCCACGCATGGATGCACGATCTAGTTCAAAAACCATAAATACAGTGGGGGAATTCATCACACTGAAGAGAGTCGCGAGGATCTCATAGTGTCCACAGCAGAATTGCAATTCCAGCATTGGAATATCATCCTAAAAAATCTTAATTTAAGGTATTGGGACCTTATATCGATCTTAGAGAACCATATTACACTATAAAATATATAAAATTGGTCTTCAATCCTTGTAAATTGGTACATTTTATTTTTCATTTCCTAGTTTATGCGATGATAATCCACACAAACTTGCAAGCACTTGTTTTAATTTTTCATAAACAACAGTATATCTTCCCTAGTGGACATATTTGGTATAATAAAACCCCTCTCTTAAATATCCATTACCTATATCCTCATATCCTATATCTTGATAAGGGAAATATTATATGAAACAAAAGATATCAGAGTGGTCCCATGATGAGATTTAATAAAAAAATTCATCTACCGCCTCAAAGGTTGTCCCAAAATTTCCTCAGTAAAGACATCTATAAAATAGTCAATGATTTATGGGATCTAGATGCTTGAAGTTCCATTTATACCGATAGACACACTCTCTAGAAAATTGCTGATGGTTTTCATCCACCTATTCAATAAACATAGATTTTCCACCAAGATATCTCTCTCACCAACAAAAGATAATATTGTTCCATCAGTGTGAAGGAAACCGATGTACCTGCATTTAGATTTAATATGGTCTTGGATCATGGAAAACCAATACATACACAATATGTAATCCTATGGTTTCACAATGATGAGAAACTTTTACCATGAAAAACTCACTCCATGAAGAAATATCTCGAACTTCTGACGTATAAAAGAAGCATACCTTATAGGAACCTAAAGAAAAAGATGTTGGGAAAATAAAAAAACTGGGTGATCGAGCACACAAACCAAGAGTAAGTAGATGAAATAATTAATCTCATGCATTTCTAATAGTATATAATAAAGATTATAATAAACCCAAATTGTACCTCTAATCTTCTAATGTTTCATTGGTTCATATGACTCTAAATCCTAAAGCATCCCATGAACTGGACCACCAAATCTTTGATCCTGACATGGGATTACTGGTGGTGGAAGTGGAAGTATCTCATAACATATCCCACCATAAAAAACTCTTCCTTCTAGAGCCCCACCTTCTCCTCTACCGGCTCCACCTCCCTTAGAACCACCCTACCCAATCCTAAGAGATCCATGATCAAGGTGCTACCTCTATTGTGGGGTTTCATCAGCTATTTTCTTACCTTCCTCAGCAAGTATGGTTGGTAAACCATGTGTAATATGACCTCACCCATAACATGAATAACATTACCCCTCTTTGGCTTACCCTGATTCTCTGCATGGTCCCTATGATGAATGACCATGTTCCTGAGTCTTGTCATGTAGAGGTATCATGCACTAAAAAACTATCAAAGGGCATATGATAGATGATGTAGTTGACCTAACCCTATAATGACCATTACACGCTCCATCTACATGGTGTCCCACTTATAGGAAGCTTTGAATTGGCAATTCCCTCCCCTACACTTCAACATATGTGGGAATACATAGGGGCACCAAACTGACATGGATGTCTCTTTGGAGACCCTCCTCAAACATTGGTACCCAGATGTATCTATACTGAATTAAGTTAAGGGAGTATGTCATATGGTTAGTAAAACTCATGGAATACTCAGAAAATATCATCGCTCTCCACTAAATCTCTAAAATCACTGGAATCCATACTCTGTGAAAACATGAGGGGTGATAGTCCTTATCAAACATCTCCTATATTTCATTCCATGAGAGTGTTGATACATCAGGTATCTGCATAACCAAGATCTACCAGTTCCTTTATGTTCCATGAAATAGGTTTTATATCAACAAAATAAATAGATTAGTCCGCATATAGATATGTCTGGAAACTCAAATCACTGACTCTTGCACATCCTCTATTGATTGTGGATCAGAGTCACAATGGAACATCAGTGGCCTCTGGAACTGAAACTCGTAATGTGAGAAAAGCCTACAAGCATCAATAACCTTCTCTTATAGTACTATATACTGACCAATATTCCGTTGTGATTCTAACATTATAGCTGGAGTAATAATGTAGTGTAAATTTCTTCAAGTGATGCCTCATCAATCATTAGATCATTTTCATGATCCAGAATCGATGAGTTGTTTTGATATATTGGTGGTGGAATCTTGAAAAATTAATCAAGACATAACATTTTTTGATGAGAAAATATATATGTGGTGATGAATCAAGGAGTACAATCATAGTCTCAATCCTATATTGTGAATGTACTATTGATCCATTCAAAAAAGACTCGGTATTATGAGTCGAAAAAAAGGTATTTAGAGTCCTGGTGAAGGGATAAATTGGTCGTTGCACCAACAATATGTTTTCTAGCCAAAAGCCACACTCAAAACACTTCAACACTGATTCCCTAAATCATAACCAAATTATCATATGGGGAAAACTCCATACACTATATTAAGGAATTAATGGCTCTAAAACCAATCCGACATGACCCAAACCAAGGGAGCTCGATCCCTACCTAACTAAAACCCATATTTATAACCCAGAGGATGGTGAAAAGATCCAAAAGGTATAACTAATATTGGTAGGTATTTTCTTAATTATCTTGTATGTAACGCCCCGACCGCAGTTACCTAGAGTCGGTGCATTTTTGCATAACATTGACCTGATCACAAAAGATCAAGTCTCAAAAGACCGATTAGTTTAGTAGCCTAGGAAACACTAGATACATTCATAAATGTTACATTACATCATAAAGTGAAAAATAACAATAACATAGTATCTATAGTCCAAACTTCTATCCCCTTCAGACTATCACTGTAGGTCAGTCATAAAATATTTCTTCACATACTGGGAAAAATAAAACATTGATAGGGGTGAGCTTAGATGCTCAGTAAGGATAACAATATAGTGGAAGCTTTCATAAATAAACATAAACATTTAAGGCAATGTATAACTAAAACAAAATCCTTTTAAACATGAACTTGAGCATAATATGGAAAAATTAAATGAAATAATGCCATTTACTTATTCACATGGATATTCTACGGGTCGAATAATCACATGCAATATAAATAACCACTTACATAATGATATAATGCATAATTCCAGACTATCATAACCACATAGCCAAGGCCTCGTGCCAGGACTACAAATAAGATTTTGTCAATACCACGTGCCAAGACACTAGTTTTTCTCATGAGACCTGCCGATTCATTGAGGATCTATAGCGGGCTCCACCAGTCTCATATTAAGTCCAATTCATTCCTCATATGAACAGGTTTAAACATATCATAAACCATAACAAAATCATATCACATAAAACATGAATAAAGGAAACATAACATTTCCATATTTCAATCATGAGATATCAATACAACACATTGATACAATAAAAACACTTTCAAAACCATTTTCAATACCAAAAAAAATGAAAATTAAAACTTTGTTTTATTTTTCATTTAAAAAAAGTTATGGCTTGTAGAGGAATCCAAAACTCAAATAATGGTCACGACGGTGGAGAAGTCGTTGTCACCGCATACGCAAGACAAAACATTCCTTTTGTCATTTAGTAAAAATTCATTGTATAAAAATATTCCTTTTTGAATAAAAGTAAAAGTCAAGTGTTTTATACACCGTATAAAGGAAAGTTGTGTATAAAACAAAATATGACTCAATGAAAGGAGATTGAGACGAAGTCCCTTACAATGATCATTTTTTTAAAGAAAATAGATCTATTATGTGTATTCACTATATGTACACTTAAATAAAGTACAAATACAAGATAGGACATAATAATGTCATGACATAATTTGAAAGTAGGAGATTTACCCAATGAATAGAAATTGGGTTAAGAAGTTCCCTTACAAAGATCATTTTTAAATAAAATAGATCTATTATGTGTATTCACTATATTTACACACAAATAAAGTATAAATACTAGATAGGACATAATAATATCATGACATAATTTGAAAGTAGGAGATTAACCCAAAGAATGGAAATTGGGTTAAGAAGATCCCTTACCTCATGTCCGACTTGACTCGATCGTTCTTTAACCTCCTGAATAATAAACTAGAGTTAATTTATATTTTCTTATGAATTTTTTCCATTTTAATTATTCCTTTTATAACACTTATTACCATGTTATGAACCTTATGTAATTATTTAAGTTAATTACGGTCATTTTGTCGATCTTTGGTACTTGAGTCAAAAATAAACTTCTTATAATTACAAGTTGTTCATGTGGTGAAATATCCATTATATCCAAAATTATATTCATGATGTAGATATAATATATATCATATATATCTAGTATATACATGCATTTATAATATTACATAACATTTAGAGGTAAGAAATGAAATGCACCGTTCATGGAGATGGTAAGTCGTACGTACGCATGAACGCTACTTTCATTTATATTTTTTATTTAATGGAATGAAATTATAATTATATAAAGGTATATTATAATTCCAGTATAATATAATTTATAATACCATTTACTCCATCATTTATACATCCCACATATGGCATTAACGATTCAAATCACTTTGAGGGGGCGGTAGTCCGCACTTCCTAAAATGAAAATATCGCGTTTACCCATAATGGAAACCATAAAGGTATGCCATAAATGAAAAATACAGAAGCATAAAAAAACATAAAAATATTATATATCATATATAAATATAGTGACATCTTAATGGCCACCTTCTAAGGTGCTATATGAGTGTTTAACAATCATCGTTTCATGAGGTAGAAATTCACCATCCACAGAAATAGTATGTTCTTTAACCATTATATGTAGGTGTGTGTAAGTGTAGGTCGAATCCTTCTTATAAAAACATCCTAGTATATTGAGGATACTTTTTCTATTACAAAAGATATTAATTAAAAGATTTTAGGGGGTTGGAGAAGCAAAATAAAACATAAGAACACAAGAGAAACCACTACCTTTAAAACTGGTAACTCTTTTGGATTTGAGCTCAAAGGATTCCTTGGGAAGACTTTTGACCAAAGTGAGGATTCTAGGAGTATGAGTGGGATGTGGAGAGACAAAATGGTCATGGGTTGGCTGAGAAAAAGGCTTGAATGGTGTGGGTAAGGTGGTAGAGGTGGGGGCCTTTTATAAGAGGAGAAAAGGGGGACTCTTGGAAAGTTATAAAAGGTTACTTTATCATAAAATGATTTTTGGATTTAAAAGGACCCAAAATTATATATTTCTAGGATAAGGTGATAACAGTTATAAATCAACCCATACAATAGGTTCTTGATATGTGTAGGTCTTAGATTTTACATTATCTTTTCATTTTATTTAAATTGTTAAATAATGAGGTAATCGATGCATCATCATGGTGTCATAAATAATTTAATTTATTTAATGTATAAAAATTATAAAACAAATATCATGATGTAGTAAATACTTTTAGATTTCTATTGAATATTTATAGTCAAAAATATGACTTGTATAACCCCAATTAATTTTTTTTAGTAAAACAACTCATGTTTGTGACATTTTTATTTTAACATTAAATAAACTGTTTTTAATATCATTTTCCAACCAAAGTGGCTCCATGTCGTCCCCAAGTTGACCCACTGATTTTCTTGGTCGGTCATGTCTCATCCAATAGGGGTAGGACATGTTTCAAGGTCATTTAATATTATTATAACATTATCTTTACCTTAAATTTCACTAATTACCTTTAATCGTGATTAATAAAACATAAAAGTTACTAATCACCAAAAAAATATTTTAATCCCATTGAACCACATTTTACATCCTAATGACAACCATGTATGTCGGATTTTTGAAATTCAGTTCATAGAAGCGGTAAAGTTTCATATAAATGAAAAATCATTTTTTTAACTACCACTTAGTGGTTTTACTATTCATCAAAAATTGATGTTTTTCAGAACAATGCCAAAATTTCACCCTAAGCTATAATTGATATTCCGAATTCAAAAATTATGACTATTTTACAAAATTCCAAAAATATAAGTTTCATTAATTAATGTTATAATTAATTCCCGCTGTCACAACAAATAGCGTGTTTTTAAGAAACAATATATATCAAAAGAATGACAATTGTTTATGTCCAATTTCAATGTTAAATTAATTATAATGACCACCATTGGATAAAATGGTAAAAATATATTCTAATTATACTTTAAAACCACTAAATAGTATAATTTATCACTATAAATTATTTTGATTAAAAAATTTATTTTAAGTATTTTTCACTATTCATAAAAAATTGGAACTTCTCAGAAAATTTCAAAAAATTCAACTTTGGATAATTTCGATATTAGGAATACAAAAATGAAGTCCAGTATGAAATATAAAATTTATATAATTTCATAAAGTGGGTATTACTATTCATAACTGCTACTTTTATTGGCCGCGGTGTGTTAGAACTCGAGGTTGCGTACAACACACGCTTTCTCTATTATTCAAAGAGGAGCGTACCATAGAAGCTTGGGGTGTTACATTCTCCCCTCCATCAATAAATTGCATCCACACAATTTAAAATTTTTCTTTGAAAATAAAAGGTTGAAATTACAAAATACCTTGGTGGAAAACCCACATCGTAAATAGGGTTAATAAAAATATAACTTTAAAAGAAAGAAAGAGAAGTACAATGGTCACCCGAGATAGCCCATACTATGATTATATGAAAACATGGATATGGAGGAAAAACAAACCATCAAGGTCTGATGGAGAGTTGTATAAAACAGGATTTGGAGAAAGTTAACCACAAAAAAATCACAACTTGTGATTGTTTAAATGGTCATTGAATCCCCAATTGGAAAAGTTAACTGACAACGTTTATGTTTTAAGTTACATTTCATAATGTTGAAGAATTTATTTAAGAGATTTACTAAGAACATAAGGAAATATACTTACTTGTCATGTAGTCTTTCATTCATTAATAAATTTTTAGCATAGACCCATCTTTCACTCCAAAAGGCAATAAAACTCAAAAATATTCTATTTATCATAATTGTATAAGGTTCCAAATATTAACACATATCATTTAGATTTGGAAAAAGTTTTTGTAATAACCAGGGACTTCCTGTATGCTAGTGGTAGGTAATAAAGGTATGTTGCACTATGGTTGTGGGTTTGATTCCTACAGCTTTGTCCGACGCGACAGGTTATCCCCCAACCTGTAGGTTGTCCTTTTCCTAAAAATATAGTATTATAATATTCAAAAAACAATCTTCAGAAATGTTTTAACCTTAAAAAATAATATCCAAAGTTAAACATAATCCATTCCAAACTTTATATTTATCCAAAATACCTCTGTCCAGACTTTCTCAAAAAGGTATCTAAATTCCAAAATCAATTGTAACATCAGATTCCCCAAAAAGTGTAAAGTTTCTCTTATTGTCACATACTAAAAATATGATTACCTTCATCATATTAAAACCTTAATGAAAACAACAAGTACTGCAGTACAATCCTTATATATATCAAATTATTCTTATAACCTGAATATAATCCTTGAGTCCAAAAGCACCAATACATTATTTATTCCACTTCAACTGTAGTGACAACATAAGATTTTCCTTGATCCCTTGGCCTTTTCTGAGGTAAGTTTCTCTGATGCTTAGGACATTAATTTTCATCATTCCACATTTCTCTACAATTATAACATTCAACATTGATAGCCTCTTTCTTTCCCTTACAATCACGAGCCTGGTGACCTTTTTCTACACATTTGTAACAAACTCCCATTCTCTTTAGGCAAGTATCGGGGTGATTCTTCCCACAATTATCGTATAACGGAAAATCCTTCATTCACTTTTTCCCTTTTTCTATCTCTTGTGCCACCATTCTCTTCTTCTCTTGCTTTACTTTATTGTCATAAGATTTAGAGAATTCCTTTTCTGTCTTGATAGAACACGAGACTATATCTTCGTATGTTGAGAAAAATTGTGATACTAATTCTCGACGGAGAAATGATTTTAACCCATCAAGGAAACAATCGATCTTACTTCTTGGGTTACGTATATAATCTGTAGTATGCCTCGCTACCCTTTTAAAGTTAGCCTCATACTTTGCGACATTCTCATCCTCCTTCTTCCTTAGTCTTAGAAATTGCCTTTCCATATCTGCTCGATGGCTATGAAGAAAGTATTTTTCTAAAAAAACTTCCTTAAACACCCTCCATTCCATAATTTATACTTATTCATCTTCCTTTGTGTTTTGAATCAGCGACCACCACTGATCGACATCTCCAGTGAGGAGGTAAACTTCCATGACAACTTTCTCTCTTTCGCTACTCCCCAAGGCATGGAATATTTTCTATAAATATTTTATCCATTGCTAAGCTACTAATGGATTTTTACCCCCATTAAATGTTGGCGGTTGTTGCCTCATGAAGCAGTTTAACATAGATCCTCCACATTGTGGATCATGGTGCTCCATAAGAGTAAGGTTATTATTCATAACCTGAGGGATTTGCCCCAGTATGGTGATAAGCTGATCATCACCAGTTGTATCACCAGATCCACTATAATTATTTTGAGTAGGAGGGAAATCCCTACATGGAGTGCGTGCATTGATACGGTTTCCATTCCTCCCACTAGGCTCCATTTATAAACAATGGAATAAACTAGATTAGTTTATGAATCAAAAAATATAATTACAAACTTGCAAAACACTTAACATAAATTGAAATATTTATGGATATAATCTATAATCATAAAAATGTTTTCTTTGAGAAATTATATACTCAAAAACCCTTCATAATGGTTTGTAAAGAAAATGGGAACTATCCTAGGCATATCCCCCGAGAGTGTCGGAACCAAGAGTGTAGTAAGCCCTGTTGTCGTGCACCATTTCCCATTCGAGTCTAGCTCAAAGCGGTGTTTTCAGGTTTTACCCCTAGGTAAATTTGTGCCAGAGCCGCCTCTACCTGCTCATATCCAGACACAGATATATTGCTCAGAAAACTCACAAAATCTCTATAATACCAAAATTCTAGGAAGTTCGTATATACTAATCATCAAAGTCTATCTTAGGGATATGTTCTCTAATAAGAGTTTAACTAAATCTAGATTCCAAGGTTAGTACTAAACTGCCTCTGATACCAACTGTAATGCCCCGACACCAGTTACCCAGATTCGGTGCATTATTGTGTAACATTGGCATGATCACAAAAGATCAAGTGTTGAAAGACCGATTAGTTTAGTATCCTTGGAAACACTAGATACATTCATAAATGTTACATTACATAATAAATTGAAAAATCACAATAATATAGTCTCCATAGACCACACTTCTATCCCCTTCAGACTATCCTTGTAGGTCAGTCATAAAATATTTCTTCACATCCTTGGAAAAATAAAACATTGAAAGGGGTGAGCTCAGATGCTCAGTAAGGATAACAATATAGCGGAAGCTTTAATAAATAAACATAAACATTTAAGGCAATGTATAACTAAAACAAAAGTCTTTTAAACATGATCTTGAGTATAACATGGAAAAAGTAAAATGAAATAATTCCATTTACTTATTCACATGGATATTCTACAGGTCGAATAATCACATGCAATATCAATAACCACTTTCATAATGATGGAATGCATAATGCCATAATATCATAACCACATAGCCAAGTCCTTGTGCCAGGACTACAAATACGATTTTTTCAAGGCATTGTTCCAAGACACTAGATTGTCTCATGAGACCTGGCGATGCATTGACGAGCTATAGCGGGCTCCACCCATCAATGCATTCCTCATATGAATAGGTTTAAACATATCATAAACCATAACATAATCGTATCACATAAAACATGCATAAAGGAAACATAACATTTCCAGATTTCAATCACAATATATCAATAAAACACATTGAT
This sequence comes from Viscum album, assembly GCA_963277665.1. NCBI lineage: Eukaryota > Viridiplantae > Streptophyta > Magnoliopsida > Santalales > Viscaceae > Viscum > Viscum album. Next base: position 2,005,249,769 of record OY728163.1, on the reverse strand, counting down.
ATAAAAAACACTTTCAAACCCATTTTCAACACCAAAATAAAAGAAAATTAAAACATTGTATCTATTTTTCATTTAAAAAAGTTATGGCTTGTAGAGGAAGCCGAAACTCAAATAATGGTCACGGCTGTGGAGAAGTCGTTGTCTCCACATATGCAAGACAAAACATTCCTTTTTTCCTTTAGTAAAAACGCTTCGTATAAAAATATTCTTTTTTGAATAAATGTAAAAGTCAAAGGGTATTATACGCCATATAAAGGAAAGTTGTGTATAAAACAAAATATGCCACAACGAAAGGAGACTGAGACGAAGTCCCTTACAAAGATAATTTTTTGAAATAAAATAGATCTATTATGTGCATTCACTATAAGTACACATAAAGAAAGTAAAAATTCAAGATAGGACATAATAATATCACGACATAATTTGAAAGTAGGAGATTAACCCAATGAATAGAAATTGGGTTAAGAAGTTCCCTTACAAAGATCATTTTTAAATAAAATAGATCTATTATGTGTATTCACTATATTTACACATAAACAAAGTATAAATACTAGATAGAATATAATAATATAATGACATAATTTGAAAGTAGGAGATTAACCCAAAGAATGGAAATTGGGTTAAGAAGTTCCTTTACCTCGTGTCTGACTTGAATCGATCATTCTTTAACCTCCGGAATAATAAACTAGAGTTAATTTATATTTTATTAAGAAAATTTTAAATGTTCATTATTCCTTTTATATCACTTATTACCATGTTATGAACATTATGTAATTATTTAAGTTAATAACAGTCATTTTGTCGATATTTGGTACTTTAGTCAAAAATAAACTTCTTATAATTACAAGTTGTTCATGTGGTGAAATATCCATTATATCCAGAATTATATTCATGATGTAGATATCATATATATCATATATATCTAGTATACACATTCATTTATAATATTACATAACATTTAGAGGTATGAAATGAAATGCACTGTTCATGGAGATGGTAAGTCGTACGTACGCATGAAGGCTACTTTCATTTCTATTTCGTATTTAATGGAATGAAATTATAATTATATAAATGTATACTATAATTATAGTATAATATAATGTATAATACCATTTACTAAATCCTTTTTACATCCCACATATGGAATTAACAATTCAAATCACTTTGAGGGGGCGGTAGTCCGCACTTCCTAAAATGAAAATATCACGTTTACCCATAATGGAAACCATAAAGGTATTCCATAAATGAAAAATACAGAAGCTTAAGTAAAACAAAAACATGTTATATATCATATATAAATATAGTTACATCTTAATGTCCACCTTTTAAGGTTTTATATGAGTGTTGAACAATCATCGTTGCGTGAGGCAGAAATTTACCGTCCACAGAAACAGAATGTTCTTTAACCATTAGATGTAGGTGTGTGTAAGTGTAGCTAGAATTCTTCTTATAAATACATCCTATTATATTTAGTATTCTGGTGTTGTTACAAAAGAAATGAATAAAAATATTTTTCGGGGTTGTAGAAGAAAAATAAAACATAAGAACACAAGAGAAAACACTACCTTTAAAACGGGTAACTCTTTTTGATTTGAGCTCAAAGGCTTCCTTGGGAAACATTCTGCCCAAAGTGAGGATTCTAAGAGTAATATTGGGATGTGGGGAGACAAAATGGGCATGGGTTGGCCGAGAAAAAGGCTTGAGAGGTGTGGGTAAGGTGTTAGAGACAGGGGCCTTTTATAAGAGGAGAGGAGGGGCACTCTTGGAATGTTATAAAAGGTTACTTTATCATAAAATGCTTTTCAGATTTAAAAGGTCCCAAAATTATATATTTCTAGGATAAGGTGATAAGAGTTCTAAATACACCCATCCAATAGGTTTTTTACATGTTTAGGTCTTGTATTTTACATTATCATTTCATTTTATTTAAATTGTTAAATAATGTGGTAATCGTTGCATCATCATGGTGTCGTAAATAATTTAATTTATTTAATGTCTAAAAATTATAGAAAAAATATCATGATGTAGGAAATATTTTTATATTTCTAATTAATATTCATAGTGAAAAATATGACTTGTATAACCCCTTTTAAAACTTGTTTTATTAAAAGAACTCATGTTTGTGACATTTTTATTTTAACATTAAATAAAAAGTTATTAATGTCATTTTCCTACCGAAGTGGATCCATGGAGTCCCCAAGATGAACCACGGATTTTATTGGTCAGAAATGAATCATCCAATAGGGGTAGGACATGTGTCACAGTCATTTCATATTATTATAACATTATCTTTACCTTAAATTTCACTAATTACCTTTAATCACGATTAATAAAACATAAAAGTTACTATTCAAGAAAAAATTATTTTAATCCCATTGAACCCCATTTTACATCCTAATGAAAACCATGTATGTCGGATTTTTGAAATTCAATTCATAGAAGTGGTAATGTTTCATTTAAACGAAAAATCAGTTTTTTAACCACCACTTAGTGGTTTCACTATTCATAAAAAATTGAAGTTTTTCAGAACAATGCCAAAATTTCACCCTAAGATATAATTGATATTCCTAATTCAAAAATGATGTCTATTTTAAAAAATTCCAAACATATAAGTTGCATTAATTAATTTTATAATTAATTCCTGCTGTCACAACAAATAGCGTGTTTTTAAGAAACAATATATATCAAAAGATTGACAATTGTTTATGTCCAATTTCAATGTTAAATTAATTATAATGACCACCATTGGATAAAATGGTAAAAATATATTCTAATTATACTTTAAAACCACTAAATAGTATAATTTATCGCTATAAATTATTTAGATTAAAAAAATTTGTTTTAAGTATTTTTCACTATTCATAAAAAATTGGAAGTTCTCAGAAAATTATAAAAAATTCATCTTAGGATAATTTCGATATTACAAATACAAAAATGAAGTCCATTTTGAAATATAAAATTTATATAATTTAAAAAAGTGGGTATTACTATTCATAACTGCTACTTTTATTGGATGCGGTGTGTTAGAACTCGAGGTTGCATACAACACACGCTTGCTCTATTATTCAAAGAGGAGTGTACCATGGAAGCTTGGGGTGTTACATTGTATACCCCCACCTAACCATATCCAGGAAAAATTATTGCGGACTAAAATAAAAGGTTCAATATTTATAGAAAATCCATGCATTTAAAACCTCTATAAAGTATAAGAGTATGAAATAATAATTTGAAAAGTAAAAAGGGTTAAAATACATTCCCAACCATAATAATGTCACAACCTGAAAAAACTAGAAATGTAAAGTGATGAGAGAGTATAACTCCTTATATATAGGACCTGACCACTATATGTGGTCCAATGAACCAGTGTATCCATATTCTCATATGTAATTATTGATGCCTTTTCCTTCCTCTTCATATGTTTGACACATTCCGGAAAATCCCACACAACTGTGGGTACACACATACCTAGAAGAATGCATCAAAAGCTAAAGAGGGAGTAATATGATACAAAATAGGAATAGAAAGATCAAATCGTAGAAATAGAGTAATGAAAACAAATCAATAGGGATATATTCTAAAAAAACTAGATGAGAGAGAATGGGGATCTACGTTTCGCATCCTATCCTAAAGAAAGGGACTACCATCAGTTCAAATAGGTACATGAATCATGTCCAGCATCTCTCTTATCTTCCATATAATTAATCATGTGGAGGACCCATGATTCGCTACCATGATGCATAGTTTAGGGGGCATAATATCTATGTAGATGACACACAACCTTGTGTGATACGGGGTTACACTTAGTGTTAGGATGACCCACACCCAATATGATATGGGGTACCACTTAGTAGATAGAGGACTCATTCTCTAATCCGTCAGGAGGGTACCATTTTCTAGATAGAGGAACCACGCCTTATCTGATTGGGGTACCACTTAATAGATATTTGACTCGTGTTATAGTCCGTAGGGGATACCACTATGTAGAAAGATGAATCATTCCCTTGTCCATCGGGGGTTACCACACCGTAGATAGAGGAATCATTCCCTAGTTTGTCTAGTGGTTTCACTCAGTATATAAGGAAACTAAACCTTAAAAACATATGGGTGTACCAATCCATAGATATTGGACATATTCCCTATCTAATTGGGGTATCACTATAATGAACATGCTCGGTCACTACTGCCATCGAGCACTACCTAAAGAACACTCACACATGTAAAATATCTCAAATTATCCCAAAATCCACCATGAAGTCCACCATCATGTTATAAAATAAAAAAATATGATATTATACTCTCATGGAGAAATACAGGTTCAAACAAAGGTGCTATGAGAGATATAACATTCCTAAAAAAGAGGAGGTAGACAGCTTGTAAGTGGACCCACACGACATGTTATCGAACGCTAAAACCTAGTTGTGTCCCTATAAGTAAAAAGCTCATTTATTATGTATCCTTAAATGAAGTGTAAATAAGAAAGACTATGTCTCTCATCCACCTTGGATCCTTCTTGTTCTCTTGCCCATGTTTATGAAATCATGTCCCTACTTCTGTACTCTGATACATGGCTTGTCCGCCCACATGGGGTACTAATTGTGTACTTCTGTCACATGGAATGTTTACCGAGGGAGGGTCAGCCAGTGTGTGGACTAGCCACATAAAATGTGATCATTAATTTTTCCAAAAACCTATTGTCACATCCATAGGGGTACTATAATATGTGTTTTAATCTCTGTACACATCCTGTAGTCATGATTTTCACAGAATCCCAGATCTAATTCAGGGATCCCAAATCTACCATTTCTACTGCTGATATATCCTCATTATCACCAAAAATAACATGTTAAAGATTCATATATCATATCTAGCTTTTATGGGGCTTGAAATATTATTCTTGATGGTCTTTTCAACACCTGTGTGTGAATCACATTTCTCTGGTACCAAAACCAATTATTCTCCGGATCCTAGATCCATGAGGAAATTATTCACAATCAGAAAATCATACCAATTCATCCTATGATAACTTGTCAGTTTCTAACCTGAAAATATACTCGAAATCTAGGGGTCCAATCATTTGTTATCCCACTCGGCATTTTCAAACTGTGGCCCCATATTCCAATGGTGAAGACCGTGAAGAATAATTGGGGGAAAATCACAAGAAAAACGTGAAATAACCATTTCCCATGTGGTCTTGAAAAAAAACTCAAATTAGGGAAGATTGGGGGAGAAATATAGAATATTATTTATACAATAATTAAATAACCAATTTAATTTGACAACGGTCCGTGCAAAGGTTCCAAATTAACACAGATATATGAATTAAGTAAGATTATTCTTAATCATTTAATCATAAGGGGATAAATACACATATGTTAAGTAATAACTCAATATTGGATCATTTGATTATGAATAAAATCGTCTACAATGAATGAGGAAGATATTTTGATCTCACTATGCATCAATATTCTCTGCATCAACTGTAGATCATCGCCCGATCTCAATCCACCGATGAGGGGTAATTGAATTTTCCTCTGAATTATCCCTAGGTTATGAAACAAACTCTATAAATCCAAATAGGTATATGTTTATAGAAGTTTTAGGATTAGTTCATTTACATTTATTAATTAAAATAATAACTTTATTTAATTTAAAGTCATCCACCAATGGTCACTATATTCAAACACTCTGCATCGACTAACATCATGTCGCTCCTAGAGTAAAAATCCTATTATAAATTTAATTTTGGTCTTTGATTTTAAATTTGTTAAATTTTTTAATATATATTCAATTTTTCTTGGAATAATATGCTCACTTAATATAAAATAAATTTAATATTTTCATAAAATTAATTCTTGGGAACACCGTAACTCGGAATCGAACGCCCTCTTAGCACCTGGCTCTACAAATATTTACAGACATATTTCAAAGTCTTACTAGGAAAAGAAGTGTATAAAATAAATATAAAAAAAATCTTAGATATTTCATTTAATAAAAATTAAATCATTTTTAAGGTCATAATATCAAACTTTACGATGGAATAAATTTTCATATTTATTTATATGAATAATTTTTCAATGAATGGTGATAAATTATTATTATTTTAAATAAATTTATTTTTATTCCACAAATCATGTAATTTAAAGGAACTATATTATTTTTGAGTTAAAGGGACATATGACACATTTTATTAAGAATATTAAAAATATTTTTATTTTAATCATTAATATTCATTTTTTTGCTATAAGTTAATTTATTTTCATAAAAAAATATTTTTTTAAAAATTGTTTTTCATTATGTTTTTATCATTTTTATTAAAAATTATTTCCACCACTTCAAGAGATTGAATCATGAAAAATGAATACCATTTTTGGAATCATGAGGATCAACTTTTGTAAGTAGGTCCTTTTTATTTTTTGGGATTTATATATAGTAATTATGGAACATATTTTTCACCTCGGTAAGACATTAATTATATTGAAATATTTTATGTAATTCCTTATTTGTCCATTCCCACTCTTATAAAAAGAATCCACTTTATCTTTTAATTACACCTCTTTGAGTCATATAGATAAACGCAGGACCAACCAATCCTAATATAAACATCCATATACATGAATTAATAGTATTGTAATTATTAAATTACTAATCAAATGATTCTTAATAATGGATATAATGAAGGCATACCGAAGAATATGTAATCGTCCTACCCATCCTCTATCAATTTATTTATTCTTCTACCCCTATAAATCTAGGGTATTAATCCATAAATAAAAACATCAATATACCAAACATACATAAATGTTACTATGACTATGTTACAACCAGGATAAAACCTCTATTCAATCAATTATGAAGTGAAAGTATCGCTTGTTCATAAATGTGGACTACTGCTTCCACGTAGAAAAAAATTCATTTTCCATCACCAAACATCATGAATAGTTATTATGATGGAATTAATTTTTATGTATTATAATTTTTATATAATATTTTTAATAAAATTAAAATATAATATCTACCATAATACCTTCCTATCCATTGGTAAATGATAATGTCGCATGTGCATACATATAGACTACCGCCTCCTTGAAGCAATGTGATTCATTTTTCTTCTTCTCTAAATGATTGGTAATAAAGAAATATTTAATGAATCTATACAATATATATTATATAATGATTAATATTTAAAATTTAGTTACAATTTATTTTTCTTTTGTTCCATCCTTTTGAAATTGAAAATGATGTTCAAGCGTACAAAAGATCTACCGTCTCCATGAACGGTGTCATTCATTTTTCAATATCTAAATGTAATGAATGAAAATTTATATATATATATATATATAATGAATATATATTATATTTATATTGTGATTAAAATTCAAAATAGTATGGAACTATTATCAAATTTCTAATATCATTAAATCCAAATACAAATTCTATTGAAAAATGAAATAGTTAACACCGTGAAAAAATTGATTTTAATAATGAATTAATATCAAATTGATGATGAAATGTTATTAGTGGATTATAAGTGAAATTATAAATATGTTAATTTTTATGATATAAAATTATATAAAAAGTTAATTTATTATAATGGATGTCAGATTTATTTTGAATTATGCTGAACTTGAGGTAAGGTAATTTCGTCTCACTTTTGTATCTATGAGACAAATTTCATATTACCCACTTTTTAATTTTATTTCATAATTATAATTAATATTAATGTATATTATTATTTTTATCATAAAAAATATAGGGATTTATATATCAATAGAGGGTTATCTATTCAATTTTTTATTATTTAGACGATATCAAAGTGGTCAGAGATTATGATGCGCTATTATTTTTTATCAAGATGGTTTATGATTATGTTTCTAGTAAACAATTATCATGATATATCTTTAAATAGTATAATTATTTTTCTTATCCTCTTATTATTTATTAGGAATACATTTTTTCCTTACATTTTTCTCTCTTTAAATACTTAGGAGACCATAATAACATTTTTAAGTAAAACCAACTTAATTTAACTCTTTGGTAGAAAATCATTTTTCTTTTATATCCATTTATTTTAAAAATATTTTGATGACGTTTTTTAATACTATCCTATGATTTTTTGGAGGTAATTTTAAACAATGATTTAGTTTATAAAACTTTATTTAAAATAAATCCTCTTTTCATTTTTTGAATGAGGTAATTTTTACTTTTTACCGAAATTGTGAAAGGAATCATTATTTTAACAAATGCAACATGAATGGAATTTTCTTTATATCATGACTACTCAATATTTTAATGAATAATTTACACATTTCTAAGGAAATTTTAAAAAATTCATTTAATATTGGGTAAATATTTAAATTTTAAACAAGTTATTTTATAGTAAAAATTGGATTTTTTTAAAATGTTCTTGAGATAATTTAAAGTCATTTTTTCATCTATGTTAACTTCATTTTGATGATACTTATATTTTAATTTTTTCATGATCTAATGATATCATCCAATTTCATTATTTAGATAAATTAAGAGGATGACAATTTAAGGATGATTCTATGAAACCCATTAATGTCCATCAGATTTATTAATCTATGATGCAGCTTTTATGAAACCCATTTCTTTTCTAGAGGTCATAATATGATGAAATGATGAAATGTTTATGGAATTGATTAATTTATATATATTATGTTATGATGAATGTTTTATAATCTCACATTACATATATGTATGATTTTTATAATGTGAAGGGTGGACTTAAAATTATATATATGTTTAATAAATTGGAAAAATAATAATGTTATATGAGATCAATTGTTACATTGGAAGTTATACCAAGACCAAAATTCATTTCCAAATTGGTTACCATAAGCTTTAAAGTGGGTATGTGAGAGGTTATCCCAATCCCAAAGTCGGTACATGGGTAGTTATCCTGAGAATAACATGTTATGAATTCTTTAGTGTGTAACATTGATATAATATTTCTATGATTATGATTATTCAAAATTTATTCTAATACTTTATGAAATTATCTTATTCCAATGTTATGTTAACATAACATGTGTTCTTTAACCCCTTTGTGATCCAACTATTAAGAACTACCAATATTTATTCCATGAGTCATTTTCATGATCTTAGAATTTATGGGTATGAATTTCAATGTTTAATATCATTTTATCACAACTTTTATACTCATATTATATTTTAATGTTCCTAGATATGACACCTTTTTACCCATACTAAGAATCTGAGCTCAAACTTTGTTATTAATTATTTTACTTGGGATATGAAGAAATGTTTTAAGTATGGTGTTTCTAATAAGGGTGATAATTTTAGTGAAATATGTAGGGGATGATGTATATCTTTTAAGAAGTAGTTATTTATATATATATATATATATATATATGTTTCCAAAGACACTAACCCATTTTTGTCAAGGAAAGGATCATTATTTTATATATCTAATATATTTTAAAATGATATAATATCTACGTAGAAAGATTTTGGGTCATTATAAGATAATTTCAATTCAGGGAGGTTTCTCCTTCCTCAACCTAAAAATGTATAGATTTATATTTAATTATGTATAATGATTCAAATTGATCTATAAAAATCAAGGACTAATAAATATTTTTATATGATAAATACACTAATGGAAAATGGCCTTCCCATATACCAACAATATTCCTGACACATGATCTTAGAATGACTTCCAGATTCTAAATTGTGTGATTAAACTATCCATTTGTTTAAAGATGACATATAGTGTCATGGAAAACTAGGTTTCAAGTGGTAACAGTAGATAACCATAAAATAGTGAGATAAATCTATAATCTTGGACAGAGATGATAGAAACTGCAATGATGTTCCACCTTACTATTTCTTACATGTACAATTTTAAAAATTAGTCAACTAAATTTGCATTCTTAAATGGTAGTAATTGTGCTAACTTGGCCAGTTGGTCCATAATCAAACAAATAACCTCATGATTTGGAACCATCATTTGTAACTCGATGACATATTTCATTGAAATATTCTCACATTTATATATCAGAATTGGTAGTGATGGTAACATTCTAGATGGTCATTAGTGTTTAGCATTAATTTTCAAATATGTTAAGCATTTCTCAACATAATATTCTACAAAATTTTTAATTCCTAAAAAAAATTACTTTATCATTTTTTATATCTTTTAAATACCTGTTTTGGAATCCCACTTTGAATGATAAAAAAAACAGAGTATTTGTTCTATAAAAAAGTGTGAACTACCATTTTTTCTCTAATTTACAACATAACATTTCAATCATATTTCTATTTATAAACAACATCCCCACTATTTAGGTTTTTCCTAATGTTAAGGAAATATTTTTCTAATTGTTTAGATTCCTTTACTTGGTCTACCATATCAGATTGAGGATTCCAAGAAAGAGCTTTATGAAATATCTCTATTATATATATTCCAAGTGTATTTCTGTGATGAACTCCATAAATTTCAATTAATCCAATGTTCAAAAAACAATTATCTAAATGATTTCTTAACAATAAATATTCCACTAATTCCCTTTCGTGAATATTCACCACGTAAATGATAAAATTCTAGATTTAATCCATCAAATGTCATTGAAAGAGTTTTAAATCTCGTCATGATAACATGTTCTTAAAGATTTTAGTTCCATAGAATATTATGAAATATTCTCCAAATAAATAGTAACAACACGTTTTTAATGCATGGACCACTACCTATCGTTCTATTTCATAAGTTAGGTAGCTCTTTTCATGTGACTGAAGATTTCATAAGCTATAGGGTATGACTTGGTCTTTCTATGTGAGGACTGATGTAACATATTTTGGATATATTTTTCCCACATATAATATGAGAATTTAATTTTATTATTATTATAAAATATTTTTTAATTATAATAATATTAAATATAATAATTTTTTTAGAATTTTTATTCTTTAAATATTCTGAAGAAAACTACTGTTATTGGAATTTAATTCCTCATATGATATTATTGGAATATTTTTTTTTTGTTTCAAATATGAACTATTTATGATTAATATTAAATACTATTTTGATAAATGTTAATAGATTTTAATTTTTTGTAGAAACTTTTGATGGTATGTGAAGCAATAAAAATAATGTGTGACGTTGAAATTTTTCAAAGTGTCAAAGTGACCGCTAGAGGACAGTTTTTGTTATCATGCCCCAATGCAGGTAACAAAATAGAAGATGTTTTAATTGACAATAAGAACACACAAAACACACCAATCAACAACATGATCACCAACTTACTGTAAATCTAACATAGAACCACAACCTTGTAGTATGTAAACTTTCCCAATATTGTGGAGACTTTACAATCCATAAGAATAATAAGAAAGGTGACTATATCACTATACTAACACCAATGGAGTCAACATTTGAAGAAGATTTATCTATAATGAGTTCTCACCAAATGTATACCCAGTAAAATTTATCAGTCAACCATGGATGATGATCACTAATCTACCACATGAATTTGAGTCAAGGAATTGAGACCTTGTGAAGATCGAGCATCATTCATAGAATCATAATAAACCCAAGTTCAATGTTTATGAGATAACATGATCCTAAAAGTATTTACATGGGTTGAATCCAAAATCAAATGACTATCTTGTCAAATATTATGGATGTTAATCTGATATTTTTGGTACATTATATAGAAGAATTGGAATGGGATTGAGAATTATATGACTGGTGAGGAACTAGCATCAATGCTAAAATAATCTGAATGAGGAAATAAATATTGATATATGATGAAAACAGACCCTTGTTTATATTTAGAGACCACAAAATGGACAAGAATTTTGGTATAAGGTGTGAATGAGGATGTGTGAGTTTTTTAGGGTTTTGATGGGGAGAATTAATAATTGGAAGAGAGTCCAAAATTTTGAGTTTTTGTGGGGTATTGTTTATATAAACGACAGATAAAGGTGCTTTATATTTTGTTTTTATTTTTGGTTTGACAAAACATGTAGGGGCCTCACTTATCTTAAAAATTCCATCTATCAAACCATCATTGAACATACCCATGGTGTCTAGGTATTATTCTTTGAAATTATTAAAACGTACCAATGGAAACTGTTGATGATGACATTTGAAAACAAGGAACAGTTTGAAGTTAGCTGAAACTAAATTCAAAATAATATATTTATTTTTGTAAATTATTTCATGATAGATGAACTCTTTAGGGGAAAAATTTAAATAACAAAAATTGAGTTTAAAAAATAGACTATAAATACGAGATAGGGTTGAAGATAATCAGAAACATAAAAATGATAACTAGTATGAATCTCTAAGTACATTAGTTGATGAATTTATTTGAATTCTAAGAATCAAGAGCCTGACACTTTCCATGTTGAATAATTGGGAGGGAAAGAAGTAAAAAAAATCAGGAATGTGTTTTTACTATAGTTGGGTAAAAAATTTAAGATGTTAAAGAGGTTGAATGAACTCGAGTGGGGAGTCCATGTTCTTATATAGTTGGATCCATGTGGAAACCATTAATCATTTGGAATGAAAATTTTAATGTCACTTGAATTATAGTCTTAATCAGATGGAAAAAAAATTCAGAGCATACACATGAATATAAGAATGCTATGGTATCTTTTATGTTTATATTCAGGAAAAAGGGAGAAAATAATCAAAATCCGGATGAAGAAGACTATGATAGCACAGATCTGAGATCGAGGATTTTAATAGACTTATTGGTGAAATAATTTCTTCATCATTCTTCAATTGAGATAAAGACTACATATTTATCATTTTCTATGAAGATTATTAGACATTCACTAGATTTTTAAACATATTATATACAAAATTTTAATTATTTCTGGGATATATTTATTTAATTTCACAGAATTAATTATTTCATATGTATGACATTGAATTTTGATTGAAATTTTATGATCATATTTTATATCATTTAATTTACTTCCTTCTTCTATTCTAAGGGAAAAAATCTCTGATTTAATATTATTGTTTATGGAATGTGAACTATAAATTCAGGTCAAGAAGAATCCTTTAAGCCGAATCTTACTATTAAAACTCCTCGATTCTCAATTGATGATTGTCAGCATAATGACTGGTCAAATTTTATTATGAACTGAACAATCATTCAGAGCATAAAATATCTCTTAAAAATGATTAATAAAAAATATGATTACACTCACTAATCTCAATCGATTAAAATTTATGAAATTCATTACTTTTTGTCATGAGTAATGCATTAAGGTAATAATTTGTGTGAAAATAATTTTCAAAAACAAAAAATAATGGTCCAGAAGAAATACCTGGATTTTTTCCCTTGTGTATTTCCATTAATTCAGTATTTTTTGTTTAGGGAAATTTGAATAAATTAAATCATTGATTTTTCCCCAAATTTAAAAAATAAAAAAACAAGAATAAAAAAGTATTGAAAGGAATCCTTATAGGATGCTACCCTATGTACTGATTTTAGGTATTAGGGGGCACAGCGGAAGCCTTTGGGCCTGGGAATTTAAATTTTTTATCATTGGAGTGGATTGAAAATTAATTTCCAATGATTCAAGACCAAGTACAGTTTCAGGATATCACATGAAATAAATAGAGCACAAAAAATAAAACTAAAAAAATACCTTATTTGAAACATAACGCACTTGGCTGCCGCTCTATGTCAGTAACCGTTACTCAAAATATTTGATGATGAACCACTCTAGATAATCCAAAATATTACAATAATATTTATGCACATATTTCTTTGAATTAAGGGTTCTAACATAGATCTCTTATGATCACTTTGATGTCATAATGATCACTAAAATCTCATACCTTTAATCTTTGAGGTGGCCTTAGATATTTCACTTGAAGATAGGATTTTCCTATCTATAATTTGGTAGGAGATAGAATATATAAATTCCAAATGCATAAAAAGTTCATGGAATGAGCCTCTACTCTTGTATTTATAGTGGATGCTTCAGATACCACGAATGGGTTCCCCGACCCCGATATATTATTCATCCAATAAATTAGAAATAAAATAATAATTATGAAAAACTAACTATTTAGTAAAAATTATTTATATTTATCACATAATAGTAATATATATAATAAATATTCTATATAATAAACCTATTTCATTAACTTGAATATTTATTCGAAATAATATTAATTGAATAAAGAATATAAAATTAATATTACTTCGTCTAATATTATTCATTGTATTTAATTAACAACTGTAAATTCTTTTATTTAAAAAGTTCAACCCAATTATTCTTTACGGTAATAATAATGAATTTATTTATTTTCCAATGATCGATAAAACTGGGACAATAATCAAACCACATGGTCGGTCCCACTAGGTTCTATATACAAATTCTGTAAAGCCTCGACCCCAGTTACCCAGAGTGCGTGCATTATTACGTAACATTGGCATGATCACAAAAGATCAATTATTGAATGACCAACTAGTTTAGTAGCCTTGTAAACAATAGATACATTCATAAATGTTACATTATATCATAAAGTGAAAAAAATCACAATAACATAGTCTCTATAGTCCACACTCATATCCCCTTCAGACTATCCCTTCAGGTCAGTCTTAAAATATTTCTTCACATCCTGGGAAAATAAAAATAGAAAGGGGTGAGCACAGATGCTCTGTAAGGATAACAATACAGTGGAAACTTTCATAAATAAACATAAAAATTTAAGGAAATGCGTAACTATAAAAAATCCTTTTAAACTTGAACATTAGCATAAAATTGAAAAAATAAAATGAAATAATTCCATTTACTTATTTACATGGATATTCTACTGGTCGAATAATCATAGGCAATATCAATAACAACTTTCATAATGATGGAATGAATAATTCCATACTATCATAACCACGTATCCTAGGCCTCATGCCAAGACTACAAAAAATATTTTGTCAAGGCCTCGTGCCAAGACACTAGTTTGTCTCATGAGACCTACCGATGCATCGAGGAGCTATAGTAGGCTCTACCCGTCAGTTATTAAGTCCAATACATTCCTTATATGAATAGGTCTAATCATATCATAAACCATTACATAATCGTATCACATGAAACATGTATAAAGTAAACATAACATTTCCACATTTTAATCACAATATATCAATACAACACAGTGATATAATAAAAACATTATCAAAACCATTTTCAATACCAAAATAAAAGAAAATTAAAACTTGGTATTTCTTTTTTATTTAAAAAAAGTTTTGGCTTGTAGAGGAAGCCGAAACTCAAATAATAGTCACGGCGGTGTATAAGTAATTGTCGTCACATACGTAAGACAAAACATTCCTTTTGTCATTTAGTAAAAATTATTCGTATAAAAATATTCCTTTTGAATAAAAGTAAAAGTCAAATGGGTTTATACACCACATAAAAGAAAGTTGTGCATAAAACAAAATATGCCTGAATGAAAGGAGATTGAGACGAAGTCCCTTACAAATATAATTTTCTCAAATAAAATAGATCTATTATGTGTATTAAATATAAGTACACATAAAAAAGTATAAATAATATATAGGACATAATAATATCATGATAACATTTGAAAGTAGAAGATTAACCCGTAGAACGGAAATTGGGTTAAGAAGTTCCATTGCCTCGTGTCCGACTTGACTTGATCGTTCTTTAATATCCTGAATAATAAACTAGAGTTAATTTATACTTACATAATAACATTATTCAAGTTAATTAGCCTTTTATATCACTTATTATCATGTTATGAACATTATGTAATTATTTAAGTTAATAACGGTCATTTTTTCGATCTTTGGTACTTGAGTCAAAAATAAACTTCTTATAATTACAAGTAGTTCATGTGGTGAAATATACATTATATCCAGAATTATATTCATGATGTAGATATCATATATATCATATATATCCAGTATATACATTCATTTATAATATTAAATAACATTTAGAGGTAAGAAATGGAATGCACCGTTCATAGAGACGGTAAGCCGTACGTACGCATGAACGATACTTTCATTTCTATTTCATATTAAATGGAATGAAATCATAATTATATAAAGGTATATTATAATTCCAGTATAATATCATATATAATATCATTTACTCCATCCTTTATACATCCCACATATAACATTAACGATTCAAATCACTTTGAGGGTGCGGTAGTCCGCACTTCCTAAAATGAAATTATCGTGTTTACCCATAATGGAAATCTTAATGGTATGACATAAATTAAAAATACATAAGAATAACAAAAACAAAAACATAATATATATCATATATAAATATAGTCACATATTAATTTCCACCATGAGATGTGTTAAAAGAAGATTGAACAATCATCGTTTCTTGAGGCAGTCATTCGCCACCCACAGAAACAGTATGTTCGTTAACCATTAGATGAAGGTGTGTGTAATTGTAAATCAAATACTTCTCATAAAAAGTCCTATTATATTGAAGATACTATATTTTTTACAAAAGATAGTAATTAAAATATTTTAAGGGGTTGGAGAAGCAAAAGAAATCAAAAGAACACAAGTGAATACATTACCTTTAAATCGGGTAACTTTTGTTGATTTGAGACAAAGGCTTCCTTGGGAAGACTTCGGCCCAAATTGAGGCTTCTAGGAGTAAGAGAGGGAAGTTGAGAGAGTATTTGGGCAGAGTTTGGCCCATCCAAATTGCTATGAAGGTGTGAATTAGGTGGTAGAGGTGGGTGCCTTTTATAAGAGGAGAGGAGGGGCACTCTTGGATAGTCAAGAAATGTTACTTTATTATATAATGAGTTTCAAATTTTAAAGGGCCCACAATTATATATTTAGAAGATAAGGTGATAAGGGTTCTAAATCTACTCATCCAATTGGTTTTTGACATGTATATGTCTTATATTTTACATTATCTTTTCATTTTATTTAAGTCATTAATTAATGAGGAAATCACAGCATCATCATGGTGTCATAAAAATTATAATCTATTTAATGTCTAAAAATTATAAAATAAATATCATGATGTAGGAAATATTTTTTGATTTCCAATGACTATTTATAGTCTAATATATCATTTACACATACAAAACTAAATTTTTTTACTTGGGTGATACATATTTTGATTATACTTTCCCTTTAAAAAATTATATAATAAAATGTCACTATCACACAAAAGTGATTCCATGGGGTCCCAAAGTTTGGTACAAGGAATCCCATGGTCGTTCATGATACAACCAGTAGAATTAGGACACATGTTGGGGTCATTTGATATTATTATGATATTATTTTATACCGTTAACTACCCAATTAATAATTAATCACGATAATTAAAGACAATTACCGTCGTTACTATTCATAATGTCAAAAAACAAAAGCGCCTTAATTACATAATTTTGACCTTATGATTCCAAATTTGGAATCCATTTTACCAAATCCCAAACACAGAAATTTTATTAATTAATTTAAAAATTATTCCCGATGTCAAAGCAAATAGCGTGTTTTTAAGAAACAATATCTATTAAAAGATTGACAATTGATTATATCCAATTTTAAAGTTAAATTAATTATATTGACCACCATTGGATAAAATGGTAAAATTAGATTCTAATTATAATATAAAACCACTCAATATTATAATTTATCACTATAAATTATTTTGATTAAAATTATTGTTTTTAAGTATTTTTCACTATTCATCGAAAATTTGATATTTTCAGAAAAATACCAAAAATTCAACATAGGATAATTTCGATATTCTGAATCCAAAAATTATGTCCATTTTGAAATATAAAATTTATATAATTTCAAAAGGTGGGTATTATTATTCATAACGGCTACATTTATTGGTTGTGGTGTGTTAGAACTCGAGGTTGCGTACAACACATGCTGCTCTATTATTCAAAGAGAAGTGTACCATGGAACCTTGGGGTGTTACATTCTCCACTCCAATAAATTTAATCCTCACAATTTGAAATTGTTCTTCGAAAATAAAAGTTTGAAAATTGAAAATACCTTTGTGGAAAACCCACATCAGAAATAGGGTTAATAAAAAAATAACTTTAAAAGAAAGAAAGAGAAGTACAAAGGTCACCTGAGATAGCCCATACTAGGATTCTATGAAGATATGGATGTGGAGGAGGACAACCCATCAATGTCTGATGGAGAGTTGTAGAAAACAGGATTAGAAGAATGTTAACTACAAGAAAAGCACAAACTTGTGATTGGTTAAACGATCACTGATTCCCCAGTAGGAAAAGTTAACCGATAATGTTTTTGTTTTAAGTTACCTTTCAAAAAGTTCAGGAATTTATTTAGGAGATTTACTAGGAATGTAAGGAAATATACAAACTTGTCATTTATACTTTCATTCTTTAAATTATTTTACCACAAACCCATCTTTGACTCAAAAAGATAATAGAACTCAAAAATATTATATTCATCCTAATAGTACAAGGATCCAAATATTAATACATAAAATTTAGATTAGGAAAACTATTTTGTAATAACCAAGGACTTCCTATAGGCTAGTGGTAGGTAATAAAGGCATGTTGCACTATGGTTGTGGGTTCGATTCATGCAGCTTTTTCCGACTCAATGGGTTATCCCCCGACCTGCAGGTTGTCCTTTTCTTAAAACTATAGTATCATAATATTCAAAAAATAACCTTAAAACTATTTTAACCTTATACAATACTATCAAAAGTTCAACATAATCTATTCCAACCTTTATAGTTATCCAAAATACATGTGTCCAGACTCCCTCTAAAAGGTCTCTAAATTCCAAAATCAATTGTAACATCAGATTCCCCAAACAAAGTAAAGTTTCCCATATTTTCCAATACTAAAAATATGATTACCTTAATCATATTAAAACCTTAATGGAAACAACAGGTACTGCATTAAAATATTTATATATATCACATTATTATTATAACCATAATATAGTCCTTGAGTCCAAAAACACAAATATAATAATTATTCCACTTCATCTGTAGTTACAACATAAGCTTGGCCTTTCTTCCTTGGCCTTTTCTGAGGTAAGTTTCCCAGACGCTTAGTACATTCATTTACATAATGCCCCATTTCTCTATAATTGTAGCATTCAACATTGATACCCTCTTTCTTTCCCTTGAAATCACGAGTCTGGTGACCTTTTTCTCCACATTTATAACAAGCTCCCATTCCTTCTAGTCAAGTACCATGGTGATTCTTCCCACAATTATCGCATAATGGAAAATCATTCTTTCCCTTTTTCCCTTTATCTGTCTCTTTTCCCATTGTTATCTTCTACTCTTACTTTACTTTGTCTTCATAAGACTTAGAGAATTCTTTTTCTATCTTGATAGAACATGAGACTATATCTTCGTACATTGAGAAAGATTGTGATACTAAAGCTCGATGGAGAAATGGTTCTAACCCATCAAAGAAATGATCAAACTTACTTCTTGGGTTACGTATATAATCTGCGACATACCTCACTGACCTTGTAAAGTTGTCCTCATACATTGTGACATTCTCATCCTCCTTTTTCCTCAAACTCAAAAATTTCTTTCCATATCTACTCGATGGTCACGGAGAAAGTATTTTTCTAAGAAAATCTCTTTGAACTCCCTCCATTCCATATTTGATACTTCATAATATTCCTTTGTGTTGTGAGTCAATGACCACCATTGATCAGCATCTCCAGTGAGGTGGTAAACTTCCATGATATCCTTTTCCTTTTCACTACTCCCCAAGGCATAGAATATTTTCTCTAAAGAATTTATCCATTACTCAGCTACTAAGGGATTTGTACTCCCATTGAATATTGGTGGTTGTTGCCTCATGAAGCGGTCTAACATTGATCCTCCACATTGCGGATCAGGGTGCTCTGTACGAGTAAGGTTATTATTCATAACCCGAGTGAGTTTTCCCAGTATGGTGATAAGTTGATCAGCAACAGTTGTATCACCAACTCCATTATAATTATCTTGAGCAGGAGGGAAATCCCTAGATGTAGTGCATGCATTGATACGATTTCCATTCCTTCCACTAGGCTCCATTTCTAAACAATTTTATAAACTATATTAGTTTATGAGTCGATATACATAATTCAATACATGTAAAACACTTAACATAAATTGAACTATTTAGGGATATAATCCATAATCATAAAAATGTTTTCTTTGAGGAAGTATATACTCATACAACCCATCTTAATTGTTTATAAAGAAATCATGAATTATCCTAATCATATCCCCCAGGAGTGTCGTAACCAAGAGTGCAGTAAGGCCCATTGTTGTTCACCTGTTCCCATTCGAGTCTAGCTCAAAGTGGTGTTTTTAGGTTTTACCCCAAGGTACATCTGTTCCATGAGCCGCCTCTACATGATCGTATCCAGACAAGGATGTATTTCTTAGAAAACTCACAAAATCTCTATAATACAAAAAATTTAGGAAGTTCTTCTATACTAATCCTCAAAGTCTATCTTAGGACTATGTGCTCTAATCAGAGTTTATCTAAATCTAGCTTCCAAGGTTATTACTAAATTGCCTCTGATACCACCTGTAACGCCCCAACCCCAGTTACCCAGAGTCGGTGCTTTATTAAATAACATTGGCATGATCACAAAAAGTCAAGTCTTGAAAGACCGATTAGTTTAGTAGCTTTGGAAACACTAGATATATTCATAAATGTTACATTACATCATAAAGTAAAAAAAATAAAAATAATATAGTCTCCATAGTCCACACTAATAACCCCTTCAGACTATCCCTCCAGGTCAGTCATAAAATATTTCTTCACATCCTAGGAAAATAAAACATAGAAAGGGGTGACCTCAGTTGCTCAGTAAGGATAACAGTACAGCGGAAACATTCATAAATAAACATAAACATTTAAGGCAATGCATAACTAAAACAGAAGACTTTTAAACTTGAACATCAACATAATATGGAAAAAATAAAATAAAATAATTCCATTTACTTATTAATATGGATATTTTACTATTCGAATAATCACATGCAATATCAATAACCACTTTCATAATGACTGAATTCATAATGCCAGACTATCATAACCACGTAGCTAAGGCCTCGTGCCAAGACTACAAATAAGATTTTGTCAAGGCCTCGTTCCAAGACACTAGTTTGTCTCATGAGACCTACCAATGCATCATGGAGCTATAACGGGCTCTACCAGTCACTTATTAAGTTCAATTCATTCCTCATATGAATAGGTTTAAACATATCATAAACCATAACATAATCGTATCACATAAAACATGCATCAAGGAAACATAACATTTCCGCATTTCAATCACAAGATATCAATACAACACATTGATATCATAAAATCATTATCAAAACCATTTTCAATACCAAAATGAAATAAAATTAAAACTTGTAATTTATTTTGTATTTAAAAAAAGTTATGGCTTGTAGAGGAAGCTGAAACTCAAATAATGGTCACGGCGGCGCAGAAGTCGTTATCACTGCGTACATAAGAAAAAACATTCATTTTGTTTTTTAGTAAAAACACTTAGTATAAAAGGATTCCTTTTTAATAAAAGTAAAAGTCAAACAGGTTTATACACCGCATAAAAGAAAGTTATGTATAAAACAAAATATGCCTCAATGAAAATAGATTGAGACGATGTCCCTTACAAATATCATTTTTTTTAAATGAAATAGATCTATTATTTGTATTCAATATATGTACAAATAAAGAAATTATAAATAATATATAGGACATAATAATATAATGACATAATTTGAAAGTAGAAGATTAACCCAAAGAATGGAAATTGGGTTAAGAAGTTCCCTTAACTCATGTCCGACTTGACTCGATCATTCTTTAACCTCTTGAGTAATAAACTACAGTTAATTTCTACTTGATTAAGAACCTTTTTCAAGTTCATTATTACTTGTATATCACTTATTACCATGTTATGAACATTATGTAATTATTTAAGTTAATAACGGTCATTTTGTCGATCTTTGGTACTTGAGTCAAAAATAAACTTCTTATAATTACAAGTTGTTCATGTGGTCAAATATCCATTATATACTGAATTATATTCATTATGTAGATATCATATATATCATATATATCCAATATATACAATCATTTATAATATTCAATAACATTTAGAGGTAAGAAATAAAATGCATCGTTCATGGAGACTGTAAGCCGTACGTACGCATGAACGCTACTTTCATTTATATTTCATATTAAATGGAATGAAATCATAATGATATAAAGGTATATTATAATTACAGTATAATATAATATATAATATGATTTACTCCATCCTTTATACGTCCCACATATGGAATTAACGAATCAAATCATTTTGAGGGGGTGGTAGTCGGCACTTCCTAAAAGGAAACTATCGCGTTTACCCATAATGGAAATCATAATGGTATTCCATAAATGAAAAATACAGAAGAATAATAAAAACATAAACATAACATATATCATATATAAATATAGTTACATATTAATGTCCACCATGAGAGTTGTTAAAATAATATTGAACAATCATCGTTTCACGAGGCAGTAATTCACCACCCACAGAAACAGTATGTTCATTAACCATTATACGAAGGTGTGTGTAAGTGTAAATAAAATACTTCTCATAAAAACATTCTAGTATATTGAAGATTCTGTATTTGTTACAAAATATAGGAATAAAAAGATATTTGGGGGTTGGAGAAGCAAAATAAATCAAAAGAACACAAGTGAAGACATTACCTTTAAATCAGGTAACTCTTTTTCATTTGACACAAAGGATTCCTTGGGAAGACTTATTCCAAAATTAAGGCTTCTAGGAGTAAGAGAGAGAAGTTGAGAGAGTATTTGGGCAGATTTTGTCTGAGCCAAATGGCATTCAAGGTGTGAATAAGTTGGTAGAGGTGGGGGCCTTTTATAAGAGGAGAGGAGGGGCACTCTTGGAAAGTCAAGAAATGTTAGTTTATTATATAGTGATTTTCGAATTTTAGAGGGCCCAAAATTATATATTTAAATGATAAGGTGAGAAGGGTTCGAAATATACTCAGCCAATAGGTTTTTTATGAGTGTATGTCTTAGGTTTTACATTATAGTTTCATTTTATTTTTGTCCTTAATGAATGAGGTAATCACTGCATCGTCATGGTGTCATTAAAAATAAAATTTATTTAATGTCTAAAAATTATAAAAAAATATATCATGATGTAGGAAATCTTTTTATATTTTCAATGAATATTTATAGTATAATAGATCATTTACATAGACAAAACTAAAATTGTTTTACTTGGGTGATACATACTTTGGTTATACTTTCCCTTTAAAACAATTATATAATAAAATGTCACTATCACCCAAAAGTGATTCCATGGGGTCCCAAATTTTGGCACAAGGAATCCCATGGTCGGCCATGATACAACTAGTAGCATTATGACACATGTTGGGGTCATTTTTTTTATTATGATATTATTTTATTACCCTGAACTACCTGATTACTAATTAATCATGATAATTAAAGATAATTACTGTTGTTGCTATTCATAATATCAAAAAAAAGTGTCTTAATTACATAATTTGCACATTCTGATTCCAAATATGGAATCCAATTTACCAAATTACAAACACAAAAATTGTATTAATTAATTTAAAAATTATTCCTGCTGTCAAAACAAATAGAGTGTTTTTAAGAAACAATATCTATCAAAATATTGACAATTGTTTATGTCCAATTTTAAAGGGAAATTAATTCTAACGACCCCCATTGGATAAAATGGTAAAATTATATTCTAATTATACTTTAAACCCACTGAATAGTATAATTTATTACTATATATTATTTTGATTAATAATGTTGTTTTTGAGTATTTCTCACTATTCATCGAAAATTGGATGTTCTCAGAAAAATACCAAAAATTAAACATAGGATAATTTCGATATTCTGAATCCAAAAATGAAGTCCATTTTAAAATATAAAAGTTATATAATTTCACAAAGTGGGTATTACTATTCATAACAGCTACATTGATTGGTCGCGGTGTGTTAGAACTCGAGGTTGTGTACAACACAAGTTGCTCTATTATTCAAAGAGAAGTGTACCATGGAAGCTCGGGGTGTTACAAATTCACTTGAATATGGGATATTCCTGAATACTCTATTATCTATGACCCTCTAGGACATAATCTCATTTATATTAAATAGTATCCATATACCACGAATAGATTCTAACAGCCCATCAAGGCCCCAAAAAAGACAAGGAATAGTTAAAATAATGATAACCAACCTACCAAAATGCACTGTGTAATATAATATCATTTTCATTCGATATCTCAAAAATTAGGATTCAAAATTATGTTGTTTGACTTTCTTGCTTTATTATTTTTGGGTCTAACATTATGTATTTCCCCTCTACAAACATGGACATGAATTTATAAAGGTGATACTATCCTATTCAACTAGGCATGATATATTACTTCCTCAACTCAAAAGAAAAAAATTATATCTTGATTATTCACCCAATTACATACCACCAGTAACACAGCCAACCCAAAATATTTCTCAAAAATGTCTTTATCATGTTTTTTGTATTTTATTAAATTATGTGATCAAATGGAACACTGTTGTAAGGATATCAAGTCAAGATACCAACAAAATATCTCTATATAGGATCTACCAATGAAACATGAAATATGTGGAGTTCCTATTAGAGTTTCTTTCCTCATGATCTCACCTACTAGAGATCAACAAGTGTGAACTTCATGAGAAGATGTATACATGATTTTGATCCCCCAACTCTTGATAGTTAGAAATATACTATGTGTATCCAATATGATGTATCTAGACCATAGGAAATATATTTATGATTAATGTCATAGTATCAAGAGGATATTATTGTAACATGGGATCTGTTATAACCTTTTTATATGAAAAATTATCTATGGCCATTTCCATATAAACAGTGGATGAAGAAGTGTATACACTATAATGGTATGTGAACATCATTCGTATATCACTGTATACATGACATGGTAATTGAAAACAACTATTTAGTTTCATTTATTAAAATCGCTATTATAATACCGGTATAATATAAAAATTAAAAAATGTAAAGTAGGATTAATTGATTCATAAACCAATATCTTAAACTGGTGACATCAACGAGTATACCATCAAGGAATTTTTAAAAATTAATTCAAAAATGTCAAAATTTACTTTCTGAAGCCTAATAAAATCAATCGGTCACGGTTCGTAATGAATCCCAGATAATACTCTTAACAATTCACATTATAAAATTCATTTAATTTAAATTCAAGAACTATTTAAAAAAACATAAAAAAATCATTGATTTTGAAAACATGGAACTTTTAAGACAACAATAATAGAATAATCCAAAATAGATTTCATAAAAACCAAAAAATTTCCATATTTTTAAAACATGTCCTAACAGAGAAGACTGAATGCATTGGATGATCATAATGTAGATAACTGAATATCTTTATTAGGTTACACTGACAATCTATTGGAATTGATTTAATATTAATTATAATTCACCATTTACCTAAATTTCATTGGTTGTCAGGTGAGTACCCTCAACAAATTTTAAATCATTTTAAATGGATAACATAACTATGAAACCACAAGGTTGAGTGAAGAAAAAATTAAAATGGGTTAGTATCTAGTTTCCTTGGATGGGTTATCATAAGAGTGGTTCTACTAATCATTGTATAACTCTATAAGGAACTAGAACCAACTTAATAAAAATAGTTATAGTTAATTATTCCCGGAATCTAGGACTATACCTCTTAGAAAATGTATTTTTTGAATTATTACACTACAAGGGGGGATTATATGAATATTGTGAATAGTTTAAGAAATTATATTCTATATTTCCTCACTAATAGATTTCATATAATATGATAATTCAATATTTTTATAAAGAATTAGTATTGATGTATAAGATCATGATAGATGTAGTCATTTGAGGAGTGTTAGTGGTTAAGACCCCTATTGATGTTGGGAATTTCATAGCAAATATATACAAAAATATGTATTAAGGGGAATAATTCTTGTAAATCCATCCAGAGAAGTGTCTACATCCCATTCTAGAAATGTCCAAAATGAAGGTAAATGGAATTATCTCACAACTATAATGAGAAATATTTTGTTAAAACCTACTTATTCAAAAAATCAACCTAAACCAACATTTCTGATCTAATTTCATTATGGTATTTTTTCATATCATGACTATTCAAATTATCAATTTCTTTAATTTCGTGAATATTTTAAATATTTCTTTGGGATATTTTTAGGTAACCTATTTCTGAGAAACCAGAATAGTCAATTACTCAAACAGAATAGTCAAACTAAGAATTTTAAACCCATACATAATTTTAATAAAGGATTAGATTACCAACGTAATAAGAATTTTTTGAAGCATGAAAAAAAAACAGTTTTTATAACTTCAAAACACTAATGAATGTTATATTTATAATCAGGATTAGTTCGATAATAATGTAGGTGGTAATTAAACATCTTATCAAAATCAAGTGATAAATTATGTCATAAATTTCAAACCCTCTCAAAATAATCAAAAACCTGATTCAAACCATGAGATATAGTTAAAAATATAAATATAGATATATCAATGAAAATAACATAAATTTTAAAATTTGGTAACAAAAATGTGTCTAATGAGAACTTATATTACAAATGTACAAAATCAAGGAAGTAAGAATCCACCACCATAAGTTGATGTGAAACCAAGAGGTTCATATAATGTTAGGGGCATGAGACTGGTTAGTGGAACTAAAATCCAAAACATACAAGATTAAATTAATAAATCAACGATTAATAGGGTTAATTTAACTTATGAAAAAAATGAATAATAACATGAAAAATTTATAAATTCACATTTTGAAGCTATTATAGATCCTATTATTCATAAATATATAACTTTGGGTGAAAAAACAAAAAAAAAATTAACTCATGCTACAAAGGCCGCATATAGATATTAGGAATTTAATGTGATCTTTTTAAGGGAAAACCAATTCAATAATGATCTTATTGTGTATAAGGCGGTACTTTCGTAACCTTAACTAAGTCTTTCTGTAAAAAAAAATATTAAATCTCAAGTAGACCAAAAAGCTATTAAAATATTTAACAATGTCTAGTTTAATTTTCCTTTGTTATATAAAATAATAAAATTTAGAAATTAAGAAAAAAAGTTAATGAAATGTGTACCCAAAAAATAAAGTACAATAGAGGGGAGAAATTAAACTATGGAAAAAATGTTTCCTCTATGACCCAAAACCCTTTCCTTATTAATTGTAAAGATATATGTAAATTTTCTATCCCTTTTGTTATATGAGAACATCAATTTCATGATTCGATGTTAGATTTAGGGGCCTCAACAAATTTTATACATTATTATTTTTATAAATCAAAAGAGGTTAGAGAGATCTAGTAATATAAGATTGTCATTCAGCATGCCAATAAAAGTAAGGTTAAATGAGATGCGGTCATTAATGATGTTTTGGTATGTGTTAAGACCTTTTTTTTCTACTGGTTTTTATATATTATATATGTGAAATAGAAAATTCAGAACACAATAAACCTTAAAACATGGAATAAAATTCATGAAAATATAAAATTCATAACTAATATTCACAATGTAAATTCATCATTATGGTTTTTAGATCAAATTAAAATATTCATTTCATTAAATAAATGATACACAATATATAAAACCATTCACCACAACAAGTTATTATTATTGATTGGTTTAAATAGAGTTTTTTACTAATATTATTCAACATAAATAACCATTTAATTCAATTGGAAAGAATATTTTTTTGAAGTTAAATCTACCTGAATCATTTATATTGAATCCAATTATAATTATTTTGAAACCAATTCTACTGTTTTTGAAAAAATATCATGTTGTTATTGGATTTCTAAAAAATAATTGGGTGATATATTTTATGTCATTCTTCAATGTGTTTTTAAATTTGATGATCATTTTCTTGAAATTTTTTATATATTTATATTTCATGAATATTCACAAAATATATTTGAAAATTTAACTCATTTAGTTGAAAAAATTAAAATCTACCACTTGTGATAATTATTTATTGGGAAATTTTGATTTTTTTTAATATTCCATTATGTGATTCCACCATCAAAATCATTAAAATTTCGAATGATGATGTTAATGGGTCACCTCACAATTGTTCATTTGAATAAAATATTTATTTTTATGCTCACATGAGATAACTATCAATGAAAGGATACACTACATCATATTTTATCATGGAGAATGATTTTGAGAAAAAAAATATGAGTCAAAGAAGCCATAAAATCAAATTTTTTTAATGAAGATATATTTCCCACCATAGACCTAAAATTATTTCAATGAAAAATAGAATATTCCTTTTATGAATAAAAATAGGTATTTCAAGTTGTAAATGCAACGACATATCTAGTGAACAATAAGAATTAACTCTTATACGTCCTAAAGAGAATATGAAGGTCATGTTATGGTCGATATATGACTAACTAGGAATAATATCATCATTTTTCCTATATATGATCCTTTTAGGGAAAAATTACCAAGTATATTCAATCATAAACTTCTTGAGCTTGTTAAAAATGAATTTACCACCCTGTTGGATTCTGGTATAAGTTAAAATATTTTAGATAGCCAATTGGTAAGTCCATTCCAGATTGTTTCTAACAAAGGAAAGTTTGATGTTGCTAATAATGAATTACTGAAATTAGTATCAGCTTGGCTATGAAGTTAGTGGAGGTTATATATAGAGTATAGGAATCAGAACATTGTTAATAGAAAGACCACTTTCCTTCTCCTATTTTTACCATATCCATGAAATTTTAGCTATAAATTACCGTTATTGTATCCCAAATATATTTTCATGTCATTTTAATATTAATATTGCTCTAAAAAACCAATATAAAAGATCCTTAGATTTCCATTTCATATATTTTATTTTATATAAGATAATTAAAATTGTAATGTGCAATACACCGATCTCCTTCCAATGATACATTCTTTGTATTTTCACATATTGTTTTTCTAATATATTGAGGTTAATAGGGAGGAATTCAAAGTGCATGGTAAATATTTATATGGTTTTATAAGAAATTTAAAGGTTATCTTTAGAGTGTTAATTGCGATAACCTTATTTTAAACAATGAGTAATTCAATTTTATGGTTCAAAGTTGAAATTTTCTTGGTTATTGGATGTTTATGAGTGGAATTTTAGTGAATTCATTAACGGTTGATATTTTTTCTTCATTTAATTATCTAAAAACTATGAATGATATTGTATCATTACTTCATCATATTAGATATTATAATATTTATATGAAATATTTTAGTCAAATTGAATTTCCTTTATCAAGAAACATATAAAATTATTATATTATTTCATTAATATGAATTATAAGGATGTTATTATTAAACATTAAAGGACTATAGTTTCCCCAATTTTGGTTTGAGAACCAATTTGAAAATTACATGTTGATTTGATGACTAATGACTTGGAATTCTCTTTAGAGGATTTCCTTGGAAAAATAGAAGAAATGAAATAACAATACATTTCCTATTCTATAAGGACTTTAGATGATGCCCAACTTAATTTCATAAATATAGAATTTATTATTATTATTGTGTTTACCCTAAATAAGTTTTGATTTTATATTTTCGGGTCTAATTTGGTGATTTTTACTGACTATTTAGCTTTTAGATGTCTCGTAAAGAACCTGAGGAGGAAACCAATTCTAGTTTGGTGGATATTTTTACTATAAGAATTTGATATTGAAATTAATGATAAAAAAGAATTATTAATAATGTATTTGGACATTTGAGTAGGATACCTATGCAATCATATCAATAAAATTCATCAGTTGAACCCATTAGATAATTTTTTAATAATTATGTATAGTATTCTAATATTTATGTTAAGAAACCATGGTTTACAAACTTAGTGAATTCCATAGCATCCAATATAATTAATCACTATTTCTCAAAGAGGTAAGTTAGAAAATTTATTAGTGATTCAATGAAATATGTATGTGAAGATACTTTCTTGTGGAATTTGGTAAGTGATTAGATTATTATGAGATATATTCCAAATTATTAAATAACATCAATACTAAAATTTTGTCATATTTTGAGATGTAAAGACCACATTGGGCCAGGAAGGAAGACAAGGAAAGGATAGTATTTGAGGTTATTTTGGACAACCATTTTTAAGGATTCAAATGATTTTTAGGACTCGTAAAGGATTTCAATAACATGGATACATATATCAACTAAATGTGATTCATAATAACCTTTTTCTTTTGTAATTTCATTAATCGTTGGGGGATTGATTTTATGGGCCATATTACATGATCCTTTGGAAATTCTTATATTCTTGTTATTATATACTTTATGTATAATTGTGTTGAAGTTATATATACTATGATATTTTTATTATTGTGTAGTGTCCCAAATTTTCATGGGTAATATATTTAATAGACTCGGGATTCCAAGTTATATTCTTACCAACAAAGGAACCAGTTTTTATAATTTGAATATAGAAGATTTCCTAAAAAATACGGGGTTATTAATAAGGTATCGTCACCCTATTATTCTAAAAAAATGTTATGGAGTAATTTTAAAATAGATAATGAAAACATATTCTTATGTAAATGTTTAACACAAACATGAAATATTTGAGTTTATGACTTGGGGATGATTTTGGGTCATATAGAATACCCAATAAAATTCCAATCGGGATGTCGACGTATATAATCTTATTTGGTAAAGAATATCATAGAATATTTTAGTAATAAAATTATTCTTTTTAGTATGTTAAATCATGAAATATGAATCCATTAAAATATTAGAAATAATGGAAGTTGTGTTTACAGGACTCAGAAGAAATTATGAATAATGCATATAAAAATTTAAGGATTTTTGAAGAAAAATAAATCTCATTCATGATAGATTATTTTTGTATAATGTTTATTAGGTTGGAGATAAATTATTTCTATTTTATTACAAACATATTCTCTTATTAGGAAAATTATGTTCAAAATTTTTGTTCCCTCTATATTAACACTTTTTTTTCTTATTTGGTGAATCATAGATAAGAAATTACAAAATAAGGATTCATTCTCATTTAGTGGTAATATACATAAGTTTTTTAGGTAATAGATTAGGGAACCTCCATGAGATGATTTCCTTATGATATAATCTAAATACCACTGAATTTTATAGGATTTATTTTTCAATATAACTATTTATTATTAAGAATAATATTGGTGGGAAGAGTTAACCACTTGTATTTTTAAAATTCTTCTTTCCTATTTTTTGTTCCTTTATAGAGAATGATGTGGGATGACTTTAGTGAATTATATGTTTATACAAATTAATCCTAAAGAATCTACATAATCATATTATCCACTCCATAATTTCAGAATCCATGAACATTAAAATATTTTTCATCTGTTTGTAGAAGATAAATTATAATCCCAATGTAGTAAGAGAAGCTAAAAGATGAAGAAACATGATTCAATATCCGTTTAAATTGTAATCTCTAGTTACATTGTTTTTCAATTAGTTTTTCTAGAATCTAAGGATAAATATTTTTTTTATTTTAGGATCATAAATATGATCAATCATTGGGACTTACACAAAATTAGAGAAAGTTCATGATTGAGAAAATTCAAGGTGAATAACCCATGTGGGTTTATAAAAAGAAATTAATAATACATGTAAAGAAAAATCAATAACAATTAAAAAAATTTAGATATACTCTTAGATCCCATGAAATGTTCCAATTCCATTAGGATAATGAACATTATTTATAGAAATTGAAGAACATCTTCTGAAGATCTTGTTTATCAATCATCAGTACAATTATGGAAATGTAATAAATTGTAATAGATCATATTTTTATGATATTATCTGTTTAACGAAAATTTTGTATTATTAATTTGAGAAGTTAATAAGGAGATAAATTTGTTTACCCATTATTAAAAACTAATGTCCCGTAAAGATAGAAAAATAACATGTTTAATCCCACATGTATGAAAGGATACATCAACTATGAGGGAAATACGTCTCACTCATCTAACATGCTGAAAGTGGTGATATAATCATGTTTATAGCACAAAAATGACAACGTAGAAACATTTAATAGGGTTCTGTTGTGGTCTAGATGTCATGGAATGGTTTGGTTCTATCCAGAATCATAAGCAGACCATATTATTTTCTTCTTTGTGGTTAAGGGTGCATTATGAGTTATTAAGTAGCATCGGGATAAATTCATTTCTGAGGTGGGATTGCAGGATGTCTCTAATATTTTCCTTTATTAAAAATATATGTATATAAGCACAATTTTATAATATTTTGTGTTTTTTCATTTTTTTCATTTAATTTTTTAATCTTTAACCTTGGCCACTCGAGGGTTCTTCATAAATCGATGTTTCTGTGGAAAATATTCAGTGGTGAAGCTGAGTTCCTGACAATTTTGGGTCAATGAAACCATAAACTAGAATATGTATCCTAATATTAGAGAAATGATAAATCACATTGAATATTTACATACTGAGTGGAATACATTTTGGGAGGTTTTGAAATTTATTTTTCAACACGCCCTACCGAAAAAATCAGTTGGTGTGTAAAAATGATGTATATCAGTGTGTGTATGGTTTTGGGATGGTGAATTAGGTATGTTGAAGAGGCCTATATATACCTTCTAACCTTCCCCCATATGTTCTGTTATGAATGTAAAATTGGAGTATATAGAGTGTTTGAAAATCAAAAACAATGAGAAATCACTGCATTCATAATAGGATGCCTTGTGATGTTCCTATTGTGATTCCACTAATCCTTCATAGAATCCTCATGATTATTTTGATGTTTCATGAACTAGTTATGGTTTAAAAAATTAAAAATTTATTTTTTGGATATCCATGTATTAAAACTTACACGAAGAAAAAAACATCTATTTAATGAATTTACACTTACACTATGGAAAATTTAGGAGGAGATTCATATATTATTCTGTGAAAGCATTCACAGGGCACCCATGTACAATATTATAAGGAAGAAATTGTGTTATTATATAAAATTTTTTTCATAGATTTTATGTGTGTTAAGTGACAATGTTTGATGAATATTGTCTGTATTGTAGAATCATAATGATGTTTCATTCATGCAGTGATATGAAATCAAGATGTAATTTATGTTGAATCTTTTGGTTTCATAAATAATAATTGAGTGGAAACTACTTTCAATAATAATTTATAGAAAACAAAATAATAGTGAGTTTCATTTTTTGGGATTTGAAATTTTAAAAATTTATAATTCTATAAATATTATTTAAATATGTATTCATGAGATATGAAGTGATCAGTAGAAAATAATCAGAAGAAAAAGTTCAAATATTTGAAGCTTGTTATGTATTCATCTTTACAAAAAGATCAATGAAGATGGATTTTTGTGTTTTGGGAAAATATAGTTAGATATTTTAAGCTCAAAATTTCTAATAATATATTGTGATAAATTCTTGTAGTTGTTCTAACAGTAATTACACTAAGAGAATTTGAAAAGGAACATGTTGAACATGGACACTGCATTAGTTTCAAAAACTAGATGAAGTCTAATACACCATTGATTGAGATGACCATGGAAAAACTGGTAGGATTCCAGTATAAATAACCTTGGAAAAAAGTTTTTGGTAGATATCTTCAACTTCCATTAGTAAGAAAAAAAATCATTATTTGGATGTTGGTCTAAAGATCCCATCTAGAAACAGCCCACTATAATCCCTAGAGATAATGAATTATGGGATTTTTCTGTTTTTAATTTTAGTAGTTTTATTATAATAGTAATAACATTAATTTAATAATGTAGAATCAGTGTGTCTGATCACTCCAAACAAAATAAATAAAAACTCACCAATCATGGGGTTGATCCTCATAAAAATATTAGGTATTTTGTTTCATTTACATTCATACTTATATGTGGTATGATTTTATTTCTTAACAAAGAATATCTATTCACCTTAATATTTCTAGAGGTTTGAATTTGAAAATAGGGTATAAAGTGAAATAAAATACATTGGTAAAACTTTTTTACACTGATTAACCCCCCCCCCCCCCACTTCTCAGTGTTACTTCACAATCCATTGATCACTATAACTGGTACCATATAATAAATTATGCATCTAATTGGATCTACCTTACTAACCCAATTTTTGGTATAATAGTTTTATCAAATGTAATATTTAGTTCACATATATAGTAGTTCTAATAATTAGGAGTCTTT
Organism: Viscum album; assembly: GCA_963277665.1. NCBI lineage: Eukaryota > Viridiplantae > Streptophyta > Magnoliopsida > Santalales > Viscaceae > Viscum > Viscum album. The sequence goes on along the minus strand of OY728163.1, from coordinate 2,005,215,442 downwards.
AAAATCAATTAAAAATAGAAAGAATCAAGAGACAATAAAGATAAAAAATAATTTAAAGAAGAAACTGGATTGAACAAAAACTGAATGTAGTCAAAGTGACAGTTTATTACTAGTATATGTTAAATTATTTGATAGTAATTATTTTAATGATCTTTATCAAATAAATTATAAATATGTGTTAATTTAATGAATCAGTTATTTTCATAAAAATGTCAAATATTATCTAACGAATGTTCTCATCATGGTCTTCACATGTATATTTCCATTTTTCAAATGACTATATAAAAAATGATGGAAGAGAAAGGTAGGTAAATGGATAAATATTTACCTAATAAATTTAAAAGATACAACTCCTCATATAAATTTTTGAATTCAACTAATAAACGGTGCTACTTTCTAATGAACATAACTGTTAAGTTCAATAAAAAATTCTATTTGAGAATGAAATTACCATAAAATTTCTATATGAGATGATCCTTAGGATTATAAAATTTCATAAGGCCACCAAAAATGTCACAAATTCCTATTTGGAGATCAAATACAATTAAGAGACATTAATATTATATAATATAAGATCCACTCTCATTTAATATAAATTAAACATAATATTTTCAAAAGGATGTCATATATAAATATTTTATATAATTCATCCATGCATTAGAGAAACTACATAGAACCACTATGAATGTTAAATATTCCTAGATAGAGGTTAAATAAATGAGAATTATATATTTTAATAACACTTAACTAGTGTAAAAAAAAGTAACATTTATCGAATGAATATTAAACGGAAAAAAAATAATTGAAATTATTTGATAATGGAAAAATTACTCTCAACCTAATGTTTCGTTAATTGAATGTCAAATAAAAATTCATGAATTGAAATAGATTGAGAAATCCCAATATATTTAGAAAAAAAACCATTCTATGAGTATTTTTTAAGAGTCCATCTTTTAATAATACTAATTCTAATAGAATTAAGTGCTTGAAATTATCGGAAGATAAATCTACTGCAATCCTATTGAAATTGGTTACCACTATTCTAGAGGTTTCATTTTGTAGTAATACTATTTAACCAATGAGTATAGGTTCCAAAAATATTTTTTTAAAAGAATATATGAAATATAGTGATTATAAGCCCATGATTTCATCAATGGTATATGTGAAGAAGTTTATGAATTATTGTTCCCCAAAAAATCACAAAAGAAGAATTATGTTGCACAGAAATAGGATTATATAAATGTTAACTAGGATATTACACATAAAACAAAACATATATTATTTGGCTATTTTTTGTGATACTATAGACTTTGGAATCAATACATTGATTTTTGGTATAATTTTTCAGTGTATGAAAATTAATTATGGTCGTTATAAATGGTGGCCAGATATAATGTAAATGAGATCATGGAAAATTGAAGTAGAATACACGGATGAAGAAGAATAATATTTAATATGGTATATGTAGAAGAACTCTATCAATAAATTTACCAAATGAACTACACCTAATAAGAATGATAAAATTGGTGTCACACACAAGATTATGTACTTCTATATTGAATAAGAGTTAATATCATGTACCTTTGAAAATTTTATAAACAATAGTATTATTTGAATAAATCTAAAGAAGAAAAATGAATCGATCTCATAAATAAATAAAAATTATGGTTTGGTTCAGTATATTCAATATGATAAATTTTAATTTCATTAGAGTTTTTTAAATGGGATAACCCTATTACTACTGGATATCTATGTGGAAAGTGAAGAAAATATGGGAATATTATTGAAAATGCATGACATGAGTTCTTAGATAGAAAGAACTAGTAAATTCTAAAGGGAAAGCACTGTTTAATTATTTTTATAAAAATGATACTATAAATAAATAGAATATATAATAATATATGATTGATAACTTACCAATAGAATGTATATTCATATTTCTGTAGTAGTTGGAATGGTCAAGGAAGTTAAAGCGTGAACTAAAAAAATAAAGTACTTTTTTATAGTAAAGAATCCTATTCCATCTATGAAGAAATTAAAATTGGTAAAAGTTTCCATTCAGATAAGAAAGTATATATATATATATATAACATTGATAGTGAATGTACTAGAAGTTCCATAAAATGTGAATCGGGTATTAATGTAGTTTTGGGGTTGATATCAAAATCCCAACCCTATTGTTTTAACTAAGGAGATAATGAAGAAACCACCTAATTCTTCGGAATATTTTTCTTTGTTTTTATGTATTAAAAATTGAGGTTGAGGATTATATTTAAGGGAGAATATAATGAAATTTAATCTATGAAAAATTATAAATCATCATTTTATATATCCATTATAGAGTAATTTATTTCAACTGGTATCAAAAAAATATGCATGTAGTTCATTCTTGAAGAAGACCAACCATGATGAAGAAGATAGATGAATGTCATCCCATTTGGGAGAGTAAAGCTGAACAACCACAAGATTTGAATATCTCAATTGGTATCAAGTTTGTTGTTCTAGAAGGGACTATATAGGATGATTTCAAATGATGAAATTCTATAAAATTGAATGGTTTTATAGAAGATGTATGTTCTCTTATATTTATATTAAAAAACATATACTAAATTTTTAGGGGGGAACACCTGATGAAAAAAGAAAAAATTATTGATAAAGGTTGATATATTATTTTATTTTTATTCTTTTATATTTTTTTATTTAGATCAATATATATATGTTTATTTGATTTTTTTAATTTCCCTTGGAATAAGGTATTAGTATTGGTATTACAATATGAAAATTTAATTAATAGACTTATTTTTGATAGTGATTACTTTTATTTTCTACACAATGTTATCCCATGAATACTTAGATAAAATTAATTTATGACTCTTTGCTTTAAGAATAGTCATTTTTTCATTCTCTCAAGTATATTAATTTGTCTTTTTATTATGTGAAATCTCTTATAAAATAAGAATATTAAAGGAGGGAAGATAAAAAAAGTTCAATTTTTAATGAATGAGATGAGTATAATACTTTAACTATTACATGTTTTCATTTATATTCAATATGAGGAGAGGATTAAACTAGCTTTGTTATTCAAGTGTATCAACAGAAAATTTAATGGGGAAAAATTAAATAACTTGGGTCTATTTGTGAATACTAAAATTGTATTTATTATAAAAAAGAGGTGTGGTGAAAATTAAATATTATTTCTAAAACTTGTAGAATTTTTCATAATTCCCAAAACATATTACAATTAAATTAAGAGAATAAACATTGTTCATGTCATTTAAATAATATATTTTGATAATGTTTTTTATCCTTCATATCTACAAATGAGTAAATGTGAGAAGTAGAGATAGATAATAATTTGGCTATCTCAAATGATGAATTTAGAAGAGTGAAAAGGTGATTTGAGAAGTTAAGACGGATATGAATAGTTTTATCCTTTATTACAAAAAATGGCTAGCCAAGATAGAAAAATAACCTTATCAATCCCGCATAATTGGGAGGATACCTCAACCACACAAGAGCGATATCACATAGATCTCACATGACAGAAGGATTAATCATAGAATGCGCATATCATGAAAATAGTTGGTACAAATATGTGGGGTGTATGTGTGGTGGACGGGTTCTAACATGGGTCAATTCTAGTGGGAATCAGGAGAGAACCACGACACTCATTACATTCTAGATAAGGGAGTGCATCATGTTATTGAGAAGTTCCAAGACGAACACATTTCTGATTTGGGATCATAATATATAGCCACATTCAATCCATATTAAAAATATATCTATAGAAGTGTGGTCTTCAAATCTATTTTTCCTACATTTTCATATCAATTCATTTCCTCATCTTCATCTTCGACCACATGAAGGTTTTACCTGATAAAATTTTCATAGGAAAATATCCAATTATCAATATGATCTAATAATATTATTATATCAAAGATACCACGATCTTAAAGATACAATAAAAGTTGAGATAAATATTGATTAGCATTGATGATGAATTGATGGATCGGGACATGTTTTATGAAGGTTTGGTAGTGATTTTATGATGTGTCAAAAAATAAAGACAAATCATCACACACAAATTATGTATGATGGTTTTTGTAGGGTTTTGAGTTGATGGATTAGGTTAGTCGATGGGAAATATAAAAAATCCTTGATCTGTTGTCATTTTTTGTATGAGATAAATGTAAAATTGGAGTGCATGGATAGTGTTTGATGCAGAAACAGAGAGAAATATTTATATACGTGAGATGATATCATGAATGTTTTTTCATTCTATATCCCTTCATGATTGTTTAAACTACATTCAAAGGCTCCATTATGGTTATTCGTGTATAAAACTATACAAGATGAAAATATTTCACTTAAAAATCATTTATACTTACATAAAGGAATAAGTGGGACAGTTTCACGTATACTATTACGTGAAGGAATTCATAAGGAATTCATGTACTCTATTACATGAAAACTACAATGTTCTTACAAATTTGAAATTTGTAAAGACTATGTATGTTTACTGAAAGTTTTTTAAAATATTGTTAGTATTTAATAAACACATTATTATTTAACGAATGAGATGTGAGTAATCTATGAAGGATGTCATGTCTCATCAATGTTCACTCTATAAATAATAATCTAGTTAGTTTGTGACAAGGCCTCAAATGTGACTCCTTGTATTCAAATAGATTCTAACTGGAAAAGATAATCTAAATGAGGTGAAGTGAAGAGACTATATCATATGGATCAATATTAAAAATATAAAAATCATAAATTAAATTGGAATATGTATAATGAAATTATTTTATTAATAATATTCACATATCCTTCCATGTGCTAATAAAATCAATCAAGCATGATCAGGATATTCCATAAATATATGGGAGTCATCATAACATAAGTAATACATATAATAGAAAAAAACTAAAATATTTAAATAAGGAATCCAACTCTAGTATGAATGCCAAGAATATTCTTGGTCCCTATCTCACATGTCAGGTTCTAGTCTATAAATCTAAACAACAAAAAACCAAATCCAAAATCCTAACCTACAACCTTGAGATCTGCCTGGATACTTGGCGAAGGCCCTAATAGTGTGTGATTCAATTTAAATAGGAGACGACCCAAGGCATATAATGAAATAATTTCCTTGTATACAATATTAATTAGTGTGTAGGTATATCAAAAGTGAAGTTTCAAAGAAAATACTACCCATGTTGAGTTTATGTTCCTCATGGTATACCTATATGACAAAATATGCTTAAATATAAGCCAGAATATCTAAATATGGTATTTCATATATATATATACACAAACATAAATATAAATTTATATATATATGATTTTATGTGAGGAATCAGGGCATATACCAATGAAATCCACATATATAATGATGATATATGAGGTTTAACATCAAAATAAGGTGCATCAACATCAGCATCTAAATCAAGGGCATGTGGAATTTATGTCCAAAAATAACCAATATATATAACATGTCACCCCATATAAAATAGAATCATGTAAATAATATAGAATTTCATATCCAATATTTTAAATTCATTTAAATGTATAACACAATTTTCAATGATTTCAAATATATTAATGAGGAATTCCATGTTCGATGACTTGAAATAAGTATTGAGGAACTTCATGTCCAACAAATTCAAAAAAATAATGTTTAATGTCATTTCTAACCAATTTAAGATAACTAATTAGGATTTACCTTTCAAACATCACTAAAGGAATAACATAATAAATTTTCAGGGGAATTTAAAAATTAATCATAATCCATGAGATATATCAATGCAAATATATAGTTCATCAAGATCATTATATTTAATTTAAATAGAAGTAAAAAATATGTCCATATAAAGGTACATTCATTAATACAATTCAATTAAATTTATTCCAACCCAATTCCCATTTCAATTAAATTAATTCAATTGTCTAACTCTTTTATAAGGTAATAAGGTCCAATTCACAATATCCTATTATTTTCATTTCAACAATTTCACATAACCATTCTAACTAAGGGGGAAAACACACCATAAAGAATGTTTAATAGAAATATTATCATTTAATCATACTAAACAGAAGTAGTGTTTTGGTTTTCATTCATCAACTATTAAACATATTAAGAGTTCTATAAAAAATCAAGATTATGGCCTAATAATTCAAATTATGTCAAAATAAATAGGAAAAATAATCAAATTGATTATTAAACATACTGAGGGTGATCAAACAAGACTAAAAGTTTTTTTTATTGAAAGTGTGTATGGATTATTTTGTATAACTCTTAGGTGAAGGAGAGGGGAGGGATCAAGGGTAACTTTTGTTCATGAAAAGGGAATGAATGAGGGTGATTTTAAGACAAAGGCACCAGGGAAAAAATGATCATTTCCATAACATTAATGGGGTTCATAGTTTCCCAACATAGTTTACTAAATGGCTTACCAAATATGAGTTTCAATATTTATAGGAGCCACAAATCACATAGGTAAGGTGCATGGTTTGACAAACTATGTTCAAGACATGTAGTTTAGCTCTATATTTCCTATAGTCTTCTCACATGGTCATGCGACCTCAGTTGCATAGATTTTCAAACCATGTGAAAACCTCTAAATCTATCGTGGTTGTCTTGAATTTCTTGCATATTTTATTAAATCCAAGTTCCTTATCAAGACATTATACATGGTTTATCATCAAGGTTGGTACTAATCATACACCAACCATATGCCCAAGGTTGTCTCTCTTGGAATAGAGATCTCGAATCACGATTCTTCTAAAACTCATCGAGGATTCAGAGACACCACTAGGGTCTTATATACCATCCAAAAATAATAATTTCATGTTTTTTCCACTCATGGATTTAAATTTCAAATCTCATTTGAATAGTTTCTATGGACAACAAATGAATATTAAAATACTTGTAGAATTCATCAATTGGCTAAAAACACAGGATCCTACAACCTCCCCACCCAAGAACTTCTAATCCATGAGAAGCTAATGTCGAAAACAAAATCATCACTCAACATACATGTTTCATGAATTCTTATTAGAATGGATGTACTGCATAATAAAATTTCCACCATAACAAGAAGCATCATTTTAAGCATACGGTACATAAGCTGTTAAAAATAGATCTAACACTTGTATAAAAATTAGAAACATTGAGATGGTGGTTGCATGAGCCTGTATATAACCGAGGCACAATCACGTCATCATCTCTTTAATCAACCATCCATTGGTGTCGTCCAATATAGGAACCATCTTTTAACATCCAATTCAAACTCACGACACTTCCACTATCAAAATTTCTAGCTGAAACACATCCTTAGTATCATAGAGACACTCCCAAAACATTTTTAAATTAAAAATTGAATGGTAAATTTCATATAGACCCAAATTAGTCGTGACCTATAAGTTTTTCATATAAAATCATTAAAATATCCTTAGACTAGGCATGTATCATCCTAACAGCATGAAAAATGTGGACTCTCATCCACTACAAATTTTCTTGGTAGTAATAAAATAAATCATTTATTGTCCTTTGATTTCAAATGAACTCTGCATTAACAGAAAACACATAAAAAATATAGATCCCAATAACTTTTATCCAATCCATTCCACACTCTGAAGTTAACATGTGAAACTTAGGTACATAGCCGAGGAATCTACACATTTGAACCAATAAATGAGACCAAATATGGTATCTCACCTAGTGGTCGTGTTAATGAATCAACTAGTGTCAGTGAGTCCTTCTCAAGAATTCCTACTCATAATCCAAGTGTTACTGATAAAAAATCATGCCAATATTGAGATCCAGGTTCATGACCACAATCAGTCATTAAATAAATAATAGATTTAAAATCATCCCTTGAGTATGTTGTATGAATTTATCAACAATTACATCAATACACATTTCCATTTATCTAATAACATAAAGTGCCAAACAATTTTCCAAAGAGCGGTTTCAAATTCCAACAAACCTTCTCAGATGAGGGTCATCCATAAGTGATTTATTTCTCACTCCATACATTAGAAGCATAATTTCCCTCATAATAACTAAATTAAAATTCAGAATATGATTTCTCATGATCTTTAATCCCACATACATAACAGCTGCATGTATAAGAACATGCTCACTCTCGAGCACTGATGAAAACTTCACCCATCACCCATTACCACTTTTCTAGAATAGTTTCAATGGAATTCATAATGCTTTGTCTCGAAATGTGGATCACCAATCATAAATGGAAAAAATGCTACTCCCCGCCTTATGGATTACAATATATGCCTCCTAGAGCTCAATTTCCAAGGAGTCCCTCCATTTAATGAGAAAATATATTTAAGAAGACTGGAATATATCTGACACTCTATTGGAAAAATAAGGATAGTGTCCTGATATTGGGGATGATCATCACTGAACTAGATTAAAAATAATATTCCATGAAATGGAATATATCACCCTTTCTGATCCATGATCACATCGTAAAAAGTTATACTTACCATAACCATCTCCTAAAACCACATATTCCAAAAACGTGTGTCTAGGTCTAACCACATTCAATAGTTTCATTGAACTTGGTTCATTTCCAGGATAACCCTAACCACATGGAAACATTTTTAGTTATCCCAAAGCTCTCGGTTACTATTCCATAAAGAATTAAATGTAAAATTTTCAATCCTTAGTTTCTGTCTGGATTCTCACTAGTGTTCTATATCAACCAGTTACCACGTGAAACCAACGTGAACTAAACTGCCCACACATAGTAGGTTAAATATCATACCACCACGTTCAATACCCTACTCATGCTCACACTATTCGTTTATCAATGAAACCAAGTTAAACGTGATGTCTAACACATCAGTCATTTTATGCTACAATTTACCTTGTAAATCCTCTCGAAAAAAGAGCACCTCTCTCATTTCATGATTTATCTAATGATCACCCACCCAAAAAAATTATTTTTCAATCTAAACATAGACTGCTAAAGCACTTTTCAACTGGGTCAAGCACCTAAAAAATTCTTCCTATAGAATCATGTCTCATTATCGACCGGCCAAATTGTTTTCTCATAACCTAGATGCATCCACATGCCTAAATTGAAAAACTAGATCACATCCAATTCATCAATCTTATATCGAGCATATAGATTAGCTTCCCTCTTATAAAGGAATCTATATACCTTTTAAAAACCCATCTTATTGGTATACCTTGGTCAAACCAAATATACCTAACTCACTAAATGTTAATTAAAACTAATGTCCTCTAGCTCTTCTACTTATCCTTATATATGAAATAAAAAAATAGTTTCAATATGCCCATCGACCTAGTCTGAATGTCTATCATATGAGAAACATATCCCACATAAGGGCCTCTATAATAAAACAATCAACACACCTAAAAAATCTACATAAATAGGTAAAACTAAAGGCAAATAACATGATTATCGGCCTAAAAGGGTCAAAATCTATTAACAAAGGTGTAACAAAATCACTTTCTAAGAAATAGACTACAACAAATCGAACCTCTTTGAGATTCCTCATTAGGGAGGGATCCATAGAGGGTCACAAAAGCAAATGAAAATTAATAAAAGGGGTGAAACATACTAGGTATCCATATACTAAAATACCAACTCATGTTCCAGCTTACCTATAGCCACCGACCTACCTAAGGTGTTGTTACATCATCTTAGAGTGTTTTTTGTTTCAAACAGTCAAGGAACAAAACATAATGTTCATATTGGATTTGATAAAAATTATACCATCTATTTATCTCCATGGGAACTAACATGATGAGTTGGCACTTCATTAAATCATAATGAACACCCTATAAACTACATTCATACCTAAAAGATCACTATGCTCTACCGCCTAGCCTGTTTGTTCAAGAAACAGTTGAAAAGAATCCATGTGAGTCTCATGGGAAACATCCACACTCCCATTAAATAAATACCTCAAGGAAATATTATAATAAACACCAAAATCATTCTCATACATTATCCACATCACTAAAATTTCTAGTTTAAGAAATTATACAACTTCACATTTATTATAAACGATTAAGAGGCTTGGAGTTATATGCAATGTCGAGTACATTTTATAGAGGAAATTTTTTTACATGTTGTAATTATCACTTTAATAAGCTAACACCTCGTAAGATTTTAGGCCCATCAACACAAAATTTGATTTTCAACCATATATTTTTCACTCATTTCACACCACTAAGATTAGTTTTTAGTATATGTCTCTCACAAGCTATAGAGGAAAACCCCTTTAGGTTACAACTTGAAATTTAATTGACTAATGCCTCATATCAAATAAAGAAACAAAGAAAAAAATGAGATAGTATTAAATAAGATCATCTAATTATGATTCCACCATACACATATATGTGACAATGTATGATTTGTTGTGTACACTTTAAATAACCATCCCATATGACACGGTCAAACCACCGATGGGTCATGTATCGATATATATATAGGTAAATGATGTCTGCAAGGGTCACATAATTTCAAGAAAGGTTCAACTATATAGGAATCCATTCCCAATGAAAGGACTCATAACTCTATAAATTATAATTGACATCCCATTTAACTGAAACCAAATAACAACCTATTTAATCAAGATTTAAACACACCCTTAATTAGGTTATATCATATGAATATTATGCTAAAAATAACCTAAAAGGTACAAGTTAGAATATTTTCATTTAGTTTGATGGGTATTAAATCACATGATACTTAGTTACAATCCTTTATATGTTTCAATTGACACCACATTTAACTAACATCAAAAAGAAATAACTTGATTTTCCCTAAACCAATTTGATTATTATCATTTCAAAAATTATATTGAGTTTAAATATTTAACATTTTCCTTTATATTTTAAATATTCAATTTTCAAAACCATATAATTTCTTTAATTAAATTCAACATATTCAGATACAGTTCCACCATAAAAAAATATAATAAAAAACCATTTCGATTGATGTTGAATCATTATTTATCCAACCATATATCATTATTACAACACGACATTCTATTAAAAAATAAATAATATATGTGAACATGCAGAGATAATACATAAGAAAAGAATATGAATATATAATAAATTCATTCACATGTTCTTTTCATACAAATAAGCGTAGCACATAATCAGTCAAGTAAGGTATATAGTTAATAATGCTTAGGAAATTGGAATCCTATGTGACAAAAATGATGGATGAGCGCACCTCGCCTCCCTCTATACAAGTTTAAGAGGTAAATATTATAAAGAAATATCCATTGTAAAAATATCAATTACTAAATGTGAAATAATAACCACTATAATAAAGAACAAAATGAACAATAGTCCCATCCATGAAATCTTGATCATCGCCTCATGCATGGATTGTCCAAACCCATTCACGACATATTATCAAAGTATAGACACATTATTAGTCTTATATATACCACTAAAATAATAAGGTAAGTAAAAAAAATGTTTTGTACCAATTTTTCATGTCTCAACATGGTTCACTGTAAAAAACAATAACCTAATCATTTGATGACAATACCTCAAGCACATCTCCGCATATTCCAGAACCTATGAACTCATTATGATGATCTAAAAGAGGTAATGGGGGTATACTATACCCTCTTGTTTAGTAATAAATATAAATAAATAATAATTAAATTAAATTTTGGGTAATATATATAATGAAACAATGGTTTTAATATAACATGGAAAGATCCAACAAAATCAATCATGTGTGAACATGTTTTTCCATAAATATAAGGTCATCATCATACCAAAGTTAATAAATAAAATAAGAAAACAATGAAAAGTTATTAAATAAATATGGAATTCAAATCCTATATAATGAACAAGAACATGTTTGGTCCCTAGCTTTCATTTCATGCCTTAGTTAATAAATTGTAACCACAATAATCACAACCCAACATTTTGACATGTATCCTTGAGTTCTGTTTGGGTACCCAATAGCGGCCCAAAAAGGGTGTTACTAAAACTAATTCGGCCATCACCAATGGATTATAATGCAATAAAATTAATAAATATAAAATTAAGTATTTTGTAGGTATATCAAAAGAAAAAATTTAATATAAATTTGACCCATATAGAGCTCAGGTTCTTTATGTAAAACCCAGATGACTCTACCCACTTAATCAAGAGAAATAAAATCGAAACATGTTCCATCATATATATATATACATGTAAATTTATATATTTATATATTTATATATATATATTTAGGTGAGGTCCCAATGAATATATGAGAGGTGTCTATATAAATAGTGATGATCACATGTGGTTTCAAATTTAAATACGTGAATCATCCTGAGAATTTAAATCAAGGGGACATGGAAGTTGATGTTCAACAATTACTGATATATTTAGTATGTAACACCATTTCCAATTTCTTCAATTAAATAATAAATAATTCCATGTAAAATAGTTTTAATCACTTAAATGTACAAAACCATGCCTAATAATTTTAAAAAATCAATGAGGAATTCAATGATTGATGATTTCAAATAAATAATGAGGAAAATCATGTCTAATAGTTTCTAGTAAATCAATAGGATCTTTATGTACAACCAATTTATGATAAATTATTAGGAGTTCCTTTTCCAACATCTCTTATGGAATAAAATAATAAATATAAATAAATATTTTATTATTATGCATAAGCCCTGAGATATATCCATTCCATGGGTGAAAATTTATACCTGGATCTTCTATAAGAAACAAAAACCAGTTGGGCATTTGGCATCAATCATTCCTCCTCATACAACAAAAGCAGTAAACTAGATGTTAGGGTTTGTAATGGTATGATGGGGAGAAAAAAACCGTATGATCAGAGTGTAGGACAATAGATAATAAATTAATAAATAGAAAAAATTCTCTAATAATGAATAATAAAATAAGTATGAAAACAAATAAATAAAAATTGGAAAATAAATATCCATTCTTGTATATAAAAAATATTATGTCATGATGATATAAAAAAATAAGGGATACTAGGGGAACATGGTAGTAAACACACACAATAAAATATTTTTAAAATAAAAAGAGGATGAAACCTATCTACAATAGTATCATGAGCACAAGCTCAGTACATTAAACATATTCTCTATCCTAGTATAGGAAATCAATCATCCATAGTAGGGTGTTTTCATTTGACCCTACACGCATCAATGATGTCTATCAGGGTAATAATCGATAGCCTGAATAGGGTGTGAGAAAAACCTAGTAGGCCAACACCAATGGTTTCTATAAATATCATTTCCATGAGTATATAACAAACAATTTATAGGTAATAATATATATATATATATATATTAGTAAATAAATAAACCATATCATTCTGGGTTTCTTACGAGACACCCATATAACACTACTTTCTTCGGACTAAGTCAGAATTTCATTGACCAGTTGATATTTTAGGTTTATGTTTATAATGTTGGAGCCTATAGTATAAAACCAAGGAATGTATGTGTAGTTATATTCATTTAATGCTCTATTATTCCATAAATTTTATTCGTTATAAGATTGCTGAATCCGAGAGGGGTACACCCTTGGCTATTCATCTAATGGGGAAATTAGTACCAGATCTCTAGGATTATATCCTAGGTATCCTTGATGTTATACTTGAAAGGAGACAACAGTAATAGCCATGGTGTTCTATACCTTCTAGTAAAATATAATTATAATTATCTGAGGTATTCAATTTAAAGGTATGGAATTATTGTTGAACATTTGGTTCCAATATGAGGAATTCACAATAAAAGAAAAACACTGAATCTAGGTTTACTCATTCACTTGGAAGACATATCAATGAATCGATGGAATCCCATGATCATATTCAAGAAAACCCCAAACATGAGTCTAATTATCCCTCAGGTCATCCAAACCTTTACAATAATTCAAGGCCTTTTATTATTGTCATGTATAATATAATTATTTATCATGTATCCATAGATAAATTAATGACCATAATCACATTTCATATTACATAAAGAGTTAGGTGACAAGACCATTCCATTCACATTTAATTTATATCAATTATATATTTTGATTATACATTCTAAAAAACTCAACTCTAAAGATGGTTTAATTATGTAGACGAGGTTTAGAAGGACTAGTATAGTATCGCATAATTTTATTTAATTTCACTAAGACATTTCATTAATAAGATACAAAAAATTCACCTCAAAGGAAATTTAATTTCATTTTCAAGGAATGAAAATAAAGTGGATTGAAATAAACACATTCTTAGCAGTGGCTTGAATCGAGGTAGAAAAATATGACATTGCTATTTAGTGTGCATGTAAATCCCATTCATAGAGAAATATTTTATCAACTATATTAAAAATTAATGTAGTAATCGCATGGAATAACTGTCTCATGAAAAAATGGTGCATAATATAATCAGAAACAAATTTAGGGGAAAATGTTTGGACCACATACCTTAAAGGGATGATAGATTCCTAATCTGTTATTAGCCTTTAACTTATTCTATAATGGTATAAATTGGGGAAATAGACAAATAACATGAAAATAGGGTATATTAGCTGGAATGGATTTAGAATTCCATTATGATAGTTACATACATGAATAAAAGATTCAATAGTAGTGAAATGCTTATCGAGACTAGTCCAACATGACCCATTGAACTTTAATAGGATTCCAGATAAAGGAGTATCACCCAGCCTTAGAGGATGGGAAAGGCCTATAATAAGGGGAGAAGTACATTGTGAGTGGAAAATGAAAAGGTAGTAATAATGTTCAAATAATTCTTGGTAAAAGGTATTTTCCCCACTTTTTAAGTGGTGCACCATTTGGCAACATTATTGTGAGAATCATGATCCAACTGTACACCATGACTACCCACATAGAAACCGAATTTCAGGGTTAGGCACATGATTAGAAATAAAATACACTAACCATTCTTTTCAGCTCATTAGAACCTATATAGTTTTTCCAAAGTCCTTGAATCCTCACTTACATTGTTTTTCAAACATCGATCCTCCACCTTAAGGCCACATGCTTGAGTCATACGGTTAGTACTAACCATGTGATAATTGTGTGCCTCTTCTACTTTCTCTAAAAAATATAATTATCCACTTCAAACCATCCATGTATTCTCCCAAACCATTCCTTATACTCTTATGAACATTTATTGGAGTAAAATTTAGTTTAGATAGAAAAAATATCCATACCCCTTTCAATAATGAGATCTTACAACATCTCCTCCTCAAAATAGCTCATCCCCAAAATTCTTTACCGGGGTGGTGCAGAATCATCCAATAATAACTCCATCCATTGAGATCATATATTTTAATCTCTCACCAAAGTCTCATCATATACATGGACATAGTATCATATAACCTAAATAAGAAAAACTAACTAACCTTAAATATCAATTATGCTTATTTCAACTAAACATAATGGATACTAATCAAAAGAATAATCAAAGTCCATCTCAACCTCATCATATTGAAAGTTATGATATGGGTATGAATGATAACGATATAACTAAGAAATCTGAAAAACATCTCCAGTAGCGTTTTATCTATATGGTAATTCTATCTGATAATACACTAGCTTGACCCTCTCTCAAAGCACAAAAGTTATTACAAATCAAGCCTAAAACGTTCCCTACCTCTCAATTTATTGATGAACCAATCTATGTGATACACACAAGAAGACATAACGTCTCACCTAAAGATTAATAGGTCGGTGGTGATGATAGGCATAAGTATTTTTTCTAAGATGAGTTATATCCATATGCTTTTGTATCATAAGTACCTGCTCTGATGTATCCTAAATAGGATGAGGTACTATAAGCATTTTCTCTCATGCATGCTCCATGAATATCTCTCACCTTCAAATCTAGGATGCATTCTCCAAGAATATCCTCTAACACCTATGTCATATGATCAGATTAACAATCACCCTGAGGGTGATAAGTTGTACTCTATAGTATATATGAACCCAAATCCCTAGGAAACTCATACCAGAACTATGATGTAAAATGATCATCCCTATATGATACAATAGATTTTAAAACTCTATAAAAGCATATGATCTCCCTATAATATATCTATCTATGATCATCCATAGAAAAGGTCTATCTGAAAGGTAGGTAATGGGAGACTTTCTTTATTATATCATTAATTACCCACACTATGCCACTGCCTCAAGGTAATATTTGTAATCCAATTTAAAAACTCATTGATACATCATCCCATTTCCACTCAAGAGTGTTAAATTTATACAAAATACATGGAGGTTTCTGGTTCTCTTCCTTCTCTTAGTAACACCAAATCCTATTATATGTCTTTTCATGCATGGCCTCCAGTACTAGGGAATATTTCATATCAAATATTTGTGATCCTACCATTTAATACACATTTGTAGTCGTGATTCTCCCTAGTCACCTCCTTCGGTATTTACATAGGATCCCACAATTCCATGAATACGAATGATCTCAACCTAATCTATGACCTGACCAGGAGGTTGGTCCTCACCTAAAACACTCTCTCTCGGTACCAGTCCCTTTGGATCAGAAAACTATCTCATATTCACTTGATTCAGAAGTGACGAGTTGAATGAAAATGATGTGTGTATTGAATTCCAAGTACGGTCCTACACCTATAAATTAACCATGGAAAAAATACATATATTATTATTCACTATTTTCCACTTGAACCAACTTCTTTTGGAGTCTTCCTATAGAGTACATAAGACACTGAATTTTTTTTCAATGAATATATGCAATCTCAAATTCAAAAAAATAGAGGCATTCAACCCACTGTTGATTTCTGAGATTTATATCACACTGAGTGAGTATGTATTTGTTGGTTTTTTGAACCATTTATACATTTAATTATTAACTAATTAAATAATTCTTCCTATAATGAAAATTAGGAACAATTACTTCTAGATTTAGGTCATGTTTTAGGTAATTATCATCATGTGGCCTCAAATGACAAGAAATTTACACCATAACTCACTCAACCTGTAATTCCCCAACCACAGTTACCCAGATTCAATGCATTATTACATGACATAGGCATGATAAAAAAATATCATGTCTCAAAATACATATAAGTTTAGTAGCCTTGGAAGTACCAGATACATACATAAGGTTTACATTACATTATGAATTGGAAAATCAACATTGTCTCTCCTATGAACACACTCATATCCCTTAGCCTATCCCTACAAGTCAGTTATAATATAATTCTTCGTATCTTAGGAAAATGAAATATAAGAAAGGGGTGAGCTTAGATGATCAGTAAGGACAACAATATAGAGGAACCTATCATAAATAAGCACAAACATTTAAGATAATGTATACGACTAACATAAGCCTTTTAATCATAAACTTTATAATAATATAGAAAAGATAAATAAAAAATGTCATTTAATTATTCACATAGATACTATACAAGAAGAATAATGACAAGTAATATCAATAGCTAATATCATTATGATGGAATGCATAATGTCGGACATCAAATACACCTAGTCAAGGCCCCATACCAAGACTATAAATAAAAATATTTTCAAGGCCCTGTGCCATGACACTAGTTTTTCTCATGAGACCTACTGATGCATCGAGGGGCTATACTGGGCCTCGCCCGTCACGTACTACGTCCAATACATTCCACATATGAAAAGGGTGAAAAATAATATAAACATTCGTATTAAACTAACATACGAAATTTTAATACATTGACCATAAAACATGAATGAAATAAAAATAGCACATCCACAGTCAAACATATCATATAACTATTAATAAAATATATAATATTGTATCATAACAAATCATCATCATTTAAACATAAAACAACACAATATATCTCCACATAGATTAAATCAATACAAAAACAATTTGAGAAAAATATCTCTTTTGACTTTGAAATAATTTAAAAGTATCATAATTAGAAAAGAAAACATTTATTTTTAAAATATTCATATAGTCTTGTAAGGAAAGATTTGAAGGTGTTATGATGGTATAAATTAGCAGCACCATTCATATATGTTAAAAAAACATTCTTTCCATAATTTGTCAAATTGATTATAAAGTACCTTGTTTGGAAAACGAAAGAATGATTCCTTTCAAGAAAATTTATAAAAATTCATAAAATGTTATAATTGAAAATAAACCATAGTCTAGGAAATTGTAAAAATGTTTTGAAATACATTTTTAAGAAACACGTATGTGGATGAAAAGAATTCCTAATAGATACTTATGTATAAACAACCTCGGATAATAAAGAGATTGTAAAATTATCCCTTACCTTGTACTTTTCCTTAATCAAGGGTACATTAAACAAATGTATAATAGTAAAATCATTGTTATTAAATTATAAAAAACCACATATATAAATATTATGTCATATATGATCCCCAAATATTTCATTGTTAATAATATTTTGGTAGTATCATTGTTTTAGGTGTTAATTGATTCATTTTACTTTATATGTTTTGTTATATAAGACATATTTTTTATGGATAGGGTGTGTTTGATTCATATCTAGAATGATATTAAGTTTATAAAAATTATTTTTTAATTATCAAATAAAAATTATTCTTTAATGGTTACGGTGAGGAATGAAATCTCATCACGTCGGGGAGACGGTATGTCATATGTATGCACATGCGAAAATATCATTATATTGATAGTGAAATAGTATGTAATTGGATGTTATATTATATATAAGGAATCATTAACATGTAATATTTATTATTTACATTAATTATACTCATTATTACTCCCATATAAATAATAAAGTGTTGAATAACGAAATACACCATGACGCGGAGACGGTAAGTCGTACGTACGGACGTATGGTGACTTTTTTATTCTTGGGATGGATAAAATAATTAATATGGTTATACAATATTTATAAAAAAATATAAGAATCTTGTAGGTATTGTAGTTACTATTTTATTATGGAAACAACAAATAAATAGGAAGTAAAATAAGAAAAAAACATTGAAAGAGGTGAAAAAATAATTACCTCTTTTTCGGGTGCTTCATTATGACTGGAACAATAAGGCTATTTAAGATGGATTTTTGATCAATGTAAGGAATCTAGGATTAAGTTAGGGTAGTTGGGAGGATATTTGAGTTTTTTTGGACGAGCCAATTAGATTTGGGAGTGTGAATTTATGAGAAGGGTAAGTGCCCTTTTATAAGAGAGGTAAGGGGAACTTTAGGAAAAGCATGAAATATTAATTTATTATAAAATTATGTTCAGTTTATAATTGTTCCAAATGAATTTATTTCGAGGATAATGTGGGGATGGTTATCAATCCTCTAAATAAAAATGTTTTAGACATGTTTAGGTCACCATATTATCCTTATCTTTTATATTTAACTCTTACTTAAATAGTGTAACTTTTACCATGTCTTCTAGTATTTTTATATTACATGGTTAACATAGTTACTATAGAATTCCAAGAGAACCTAAAGTGGTTCATTAATGAAATATCTAACATTATCAAAGACATTTGGCTGAATCTTTGATATGTAGTAATATCATATAATTTAATAAAATAGTTTTTTATTTTGAAAACTCATTTATGTCAGTTTTGACACTATTTAGTATTTGGTTTTTGTGAAAGTCATAAAAATATGATTCCATCGAGAAAATACATTAAATAAACCCTAAAAAGTCATATAAACCTAAAAAATTCGTGTGTGGAATCAAAAGTTTCAATTCACATTTATTTTAATTTTTATAATATCAAATATTTTAATCTTTCATTAATAAGGTAATTACTGCATCATCATTATGTCATAAATTAATTTAATTACATAATGTCTAAAATTTATAAATAAAATACTATAACGTAGGAAATATTTTAATATTTTTAATTAATATTTATTGTCGAATTTATTTTATTTATAACCCTATATTAAAAATAATTTATTTATTAAAATTTTAATTTATTACTTCTAACTCTTCTTCAAATAAAATATAATAAATGTCCTAATCTAACACAAATGGATTAAAAATGACCTTATTTTTGTCATATGGTTGTTTTTGGTCGAAAAACACTTATCTAATAGAATTTTTACATGTTTTGGTGTATTTTAATAATATTATAATCATATTTTTACCTTTAATTAACCAATTTAAATTTAACGGCGGTAAATAAAAATAAAAAGTTACTATTCGCAAATAATTATTTTAATCCTATTGAACTACATTTTACATATAGATGAAAACTTTTTTTGTAAAATTTGTAAAATTCAATTCACAGAAGTGGTAAAATTATGTTTTTGGCAAATAAGCAAAGGTTCCTAGAAAGTGGGAAAAGAAGTTGAAAAGTTCAATAAAATTTTATATATCTAATATTATTATAAAATGACTCCAATGAATTAATTTTGACTAATATATGTAATATGAATCTATTTTGACATTAAAATAAATTTCTATTTAAAAATAACTATTTAAATAAAAATTTAGTTTTAAACAATAATGCATTGTTTTTACTATACATCAAAAATTGAAAGTTTTCAAAAACAAATTCAAAAAATTCACCCAGAGATAATTTTAATATTATGAATCCTGAAATGAAGTCTATTTTGAAAAATTAAATTTATAAAATTTCAAAAGGGGGTATTACTATTCATTGCTACTTTTTTATACTACTAGTTTTATTGGTCGTGGTGTGCTGGATCCCAGAGCTACGTGTAGCGCAAGCTATTGTATTAATCAAAGAGAAGTATACAATGGAAGATCGGGGTGTTACATTGATCCCTCCTTCAAATAATTTTGTCCTTGAAATTTCTATCATATTAATACATAAAAAGATTCAAGTTGTTCTCCATCGTATGTTCCTCTGGTTCCCACGTTGCCTCTTCCATTTTTTGGTTTCTCCAAAGAACTTTTACCAAACGAGTCTTCTAGTTTCTAAAAAATCATTATCTGGTCTCAATAATTTCGATAGGCTCTTCACAATAAGATAGATTGGGTTCCAGTTATATTTCATTATAGGTGATTACATGCATTGTGTCCAGCATGTATTTTAATAACAGTGATATGTGGATCACATCATTAGCTTTGGAGAGCCTTGACAGCATTTCCAAATTGTAATCTACAACTCCAATTCGTTCTAGAAGTTCAAAAGTTCCGATGTACATGGGACTTAATTTAACCTTATTACTGAATGGTATAACACTTTTAAAAAGAGATACCTTCCAGAAAAAAGATCACCTATATGAAATTCCAAATCCTTCCTTCAGTTATTGACATAGCTCTTTTGCCTACTTTGTGCTACTTTGATGTGGGTCTGGATAATCTTCAACTTTTACATTGTTTCCTCCGCAAGTTCTGGGCCTATGAGTTTTCTTTCACCAGCATCATCCCAATAAGTTGGGTTGAAGCATCAGTTTCAATATAAGGCTTCATATTGTTCCTTCTTAATACTTGAATGGATGCTATTGGTATAATAAAATTCTACCAAATGTAAATACTAATCCCACATACCTTGAATGTCAAGTGAGTAAGATCTAAACATGACTTCTAAGGTTTAAATAGTCCATTATGATTGTCCATCGGTTTAAAGGTGGTAGGTAGTGCCCAAATGTAGTTCAGTATCCAGGTCATTTTGAATAACTTTATAGAACCTCGATGTAATATAGGGATCATGATAAAAAATAATCTATAGGGGTACACCATGAAGTCTTACAAATTCGATAATATAAAGTCTTGTTAAAAGATCATGTGGTAAATCTTATCTTATAGAAATAAAATTTGCAGACTTGGTAAGATGGTTGACAATGAACCATATTTCATCATTCCTTTTAGGAGTCTTTGGTATCCCCATGACAAAGTCCATCATAATATCATCCCATATCCACTCAGGTATGGGAAGAGGTTACATGACTTCTCTAGAATGTTTTCTTCTATCCTTCAACTATTGAAAAACCATACATCTTGACACATTATCATCAATCACCCTCTTCATGTTGTCCCACCAAATATTTTACTTAAAATATCTATACATCTTACTGCTACCATGGTGTATAGAGAAATTGGATCTATGAGCATCATCCAACAATTCCCTATTTAGATCAGGTATGTCGATAACACAAAAACTCCTCCCAAATTTTAAAATTCCATCTTCATATATGAATTCAATCCATATCTCATCATCCACTACTTTAATTTTCTTCTAAAACTCCCAATCATCAGTGTAAAAACTTTTTATCCATTCTAGTAAAGATTTTTTGGAAACCATTTGAAATAGTATTGATGTTTCACATTCCATTATTATTCCCATGTCCATATTTACTAATTCTATGAACATAGGATCCCTTTCAACTCTCATATTTTTCATAACTCCATGATACTTACTGATCAAAGCATCTTTCACCTTATTTTCCTTCCCCGTGTGGTAGTGTCTTCTGAAATTTTAATTCTTGAGTAGTTAGATCTATATACTTTGCCTCATGTTGAGTTATTTCTATGAGAAATTATACATCAAAATCTTTTGGTTAGTATATATCACACATTTTTCATCATAGGGATTGTGTATCCATATCTTCAGATAAATTATTACAGCTTCTAACTCCAGATCATGAGTCGGATAGTTTTGTCCATGAATTCTTAGCTTTCGTGATGGATAGGAAATAACAATATCATTCTTCACATGGACACAACTAAGTAATTTCTTTGAAGTATAACTATAAATAAAAAACCAATCATTCCACGATTTTATAGTCAAGATAAAAGAATTGACTAATTATCTCTTCAATTATTCAAATAAATCTTCACAGTCTTTTTAAAAAACAAATTCAACCCATTTACGAGTGATCTTGGCTAATATGTTATCTAATCGGGAAAAATTCTGGAGAAAATTTTGATAGTAACCTATTAAACCAAATAAATTGTGTAGCTAAGTTATATTCATCGATGATGGACATTATTGGATTTCTCTTATCATTGAAGGATCAACAGAGATTACATCCTTAGAGAGAATATGTCCCAGAAAAGAAATCTCCTGATGCCAGAATTCACACAATCTAAACATCCCATAGAATTCCTTTCATTTAAGAGTTTTCAGACTAGTGCACAAGTAATTTTCATGATCTTTGTAACTTTTAGATTACACTAATATATCATCAATAAATACCACTAAAAATCCATCAATATATTCCTTGAAAAATCTATTCATTAGATCAATGAAAATAGAGGGTACATTAGTCAGAACAAAAGGAATTATTGTATAATCATAATACCCATACCTAGTTTGAAATTCTATCTTTGGAACGTCTTCCTTCTTCATGCACAACTAATGATATCATGATCAAACGTCAATTTTTTTAAAATAATGAGCTCCATGAAGTTGATCAAATAAATCAGCAATGTGTTGTAGGGGATATATTTTCTATATTGTTATTGCATTGAACTCCCTGTAGTCATTGTACAACCTCATAGATCCATATTTCTTCTTAACAAAAAGAACAGGGGATCCACATAGAAAAATATTAGGGTGAACAAATCATTTATTACTCAATTTCTTCAGTTTTTTCCTCAGTTCCACTAATTCCATAGTGTCCATTCTATGAGTGGTATTTGAAATTGGCCTTGAACTAGGAATTATGTCAATGGATAACTCAATTTCTCATTCTGGAGTATTTCTTTGTAAATCTTCTGTAAACACATCAACATATTCTTACACAATTTGTACATCCTCTATTTGATCATTATTTTTTACACCCTTTTTTATTTTACTCCCTTCCCCCCAAATAATTGAATGTAGTATATATTCATAGGTTGGATCTAGATGATAATTATATGGTGATGTTTCTTCTCTAAAGATAAGGGATTCCTTATCATCATCAAAAATTTTAACCTCCTTCTTCTTAAAATAAATTTTAGCTTCATGGCCTGAATGCCAAACCATACTAAGGATTATAACAAATTCAATCATGGGTAAGTCAATAAGATTATCACAAATTTATATTCTATAATGGTAACTGATTTACAAAACCTTATTACTATGATAATTCCCATAGGATTTTTGACTAACTTCTCCCTTATTAAGTCAATTTTGAAATAAATAATTTTCCTCGGAAACTGGGAAGATATATAAGAATTCCTTGATCCAAAATCAAATAGATAATTAGCTGATTTTGAGGAAACTATTAAAGTACCTGTCACCACGTCATTAGGAACTTAAATCTCATCAGTTATGATTTCATAAGAAAGGCCTTTCTCCTTTGTGATTTTCTATGGTAGGTCTCCTTGATGCTTAGGGCATTCATTTTCATAATGCACCATTTCATTACAATTGTACCATTTAACATCGACATCCTATTTCGTCCCCTATAATCTTGAGCTTGGTGGCCATTTTCTCCACACATGTAATGAAAGTCCATCCCTTTTAGGCATGTACCAAGGTGATTCTTCCCACAATTACTGCAGGATGGAATTTAAAATTTTCTATTCTTCCCATTATTTCCTATTCCAGAGTGTTCAGTAGATCTCTTCTTCACCTAAATCAATTTAAAGTCATAAGACTTAGATAATTCATTTAGTATCTTGATAGTACATGAGGCTATATCATTGTATCATGAGTAGGATTTTGAGACTATTTCTTATTGGAGAAATGTTTTTACCCCATAAAATAATGTATCAATATTACTTCTTGGGTTACATATGCAATCTGCAGCAAGACTTACTAACCTTGTAATGCTAGACTCATACTATGTGACATTATGATCATTCGTTTGCCTCAGACTTAGAAATTGTTTTTCCATATCCGCTCGATGTTCATGAGGAATTTTTTTTCAAATAAATCTGCTTTAAACTCCCTTCATTCCATATATGATACTTCATCATCCTCCTTTGTGTTCTGAATTAATGACGAACATTGATCTACATCTCCTGATAGGTGATAAGCTGTCAAGACAACTTTTCCCCTTTCTCCACTCCCAAATGCATGAAATATTTTCTCCAAGGAACTTATGCGTTGATTAGCTACAAATGAATTTTTAGTCTGACTGAATGATGGTGGTTTTTGCCTCAGGAAGCAGTCTAACATTGATCCTTCATGTTTTACATTAGGGTGCTCTATACAGGTAAGGTTATTATTCATAACCTGAGTGAGTTGTCCTAGTATGGTTATAAGTTGTTTAACACTAGTTGCATCACCAGATCCTCTATAATTATCTTGATTATGAGGGATATACCTACATGGATTACAGGTATTGATATGGTTTTCATTCCTTCCACTAGATTCCATTTCTAAAATATGTCATACACTAGATTAGTTTTTGAATCACAATATATAATTCCAAACTTGCAAAATACTTAACATAAATTGAACTGTTTATGCATATAATCCATAATCATAAAAAAAATTATTTAGGGACATATTAACTCATAAATAAATCATAATGGTTTTAAATTAAAATGTGAATTATCCTATGAATATCTCTCAGGAGTGTCAAACCTGGTGCGCGGTAACGCCCATTGTCGTGTACTAGGATACCCTAGGTCTAGCTCAAAACTCCTTGTCATAGTTTTCACTCCTAGGTACATCTGTACCAATGCCAAGTCCACTTGTAGTATCCAGACAGAGTTGTATTTCTTGGAAAAACCCACATAATATCTATATTTCCAAAAACATATAGATGTTCTTCTTTACTCGTCATCAAACTCTATCTTAGGGTAATGTTATCTAATTAATGTTTTTCTAAACCCAGTTTCCAATGTTTTTTATAAACTTAATCTAATACCAATTTTAATTCCCTAAACCCAGTTACATATAGTCAGTAAATTATTACATAACATTGGAATGATCGTAGGATATCTAGTCCTGAAAGACCGATCAGTTTAGTAGCCTTGGAATTAATAGATATATACATAAGTTTTACATTACATTATAAAATGAAAAAGAAACATTGTCTCTCCGTTTAACACACTCATATCCCTTAGCATATCTCGACAGGTCAGTCATAATATAATTCTTCACATCCTGGGAAAATTAAACATAAGAAAGGGGTGAGCCCAGATGTTCAACAAGGATAATAATATCGCAGAAAATATCATAAATAAGAATAAACATTTAAGACAGTGTATAAAACTAACACCAGCCTTTTAATCATAAACATCAGCATAATATGGAAAAGATAAATCAAATAATTTCATTTAATTATTCACATGGATATTCTTCCAGAATAATAATCACAAGTAATATCAATAGTTAATCACATTATGATGGGATATATAATTTCGGACATCATAACCGCCTAGTCAATTCCTCATGCCAATACTATAAATAAAAATATTGTCAAGGCCCTGTTCCATGACACTTGTTTATCTCATGAGACATGCAGATGCATCGATGGGCTATAGCAGGCCACGCCCGTCACTTTCTACATCAAATGAAAGCCACATATGAAAAGCGTGAAACATAACATAAACATTCGTATTAAACTAACATGAGAAATGTGAATACATTAACCATAAAACATGAATGACATAAAAATATCACATCTACATTTAAACATATAATAAAACAATCTATACAATATGTAATATTATATCATAGTAAATAAACATCAATTAAACATAAAATCCTAAAATATATGGTTACATAAATGAAATCAATACAAAAACTCTTTGTGTGAAATATCTCTTTCTACTTTGAAATCATTTAAAAGTCACATAATTAGGAAAGAAAACATTTATATTGAAAATATTCATATAGTCATGTTATGGAAGATTCGAAGGTGTTATAATGACATAAATTAGTTTCACCCTCCATATAACTTAAAAAACATTCTTTCCATAATTTTTTGAAAAGATTATAATGTACCCTCTTTGGAAAACAAATAAAATATTCCTTTCAAGATAATTTATAACTACTCAAAAAATGGCATAATTGACTTTAACCCATAGTCTAGGAAATAGTAAAAATGTTTTGAAATAAATTTTTAAGAAACACGTATGTGGATGATAAATAAGTCCATGTATATACTTACGTATAAACATCCTTAGATAGCAAAGAGATTGTAAAATTAACCCTTGACTTGTAATTTTCCTTAGTATATATAATTTTTCCCTCATGTGTAATAGTTAAATAATTGTTATTAAATGAAAAAAACAACCACATACATATATTATGTCATATAGGATCCTCTAATATTTCATTGATAATAATATTTCAGTAGTATCATTGTTTTAGGTGCTAACTGATTCATTTTACATTATATATTTTGTTACGTAAGTAATATTTGTTATGGATAGGATGTTCTTGATTGATATCCAGAATGAAATTATGTTATTAAAAATTATTTGTTAATAATGAAATTAAAATTATTCTTGAATAGTTACAATGGGGAATGAAATCTCATCATGTCGTGGAGATGGTAAGTCATACATACGCACAAGAGAAAATATAATTCTATTGATGGTGAAATAGTATGTAATTGGATGGTATATTATATATACAGAATCATTAACATTTTATATTTATTATTTACATCAATTATACACATTATTAGACCCAAACAAATAATGAAGTGTTGAATAACCAACTACTCCCCAACGTGGAGATGGTAAGCCGTATGTACGCACCTATGGTGACTATTTAATTCATAGGATGGATATAATTATGAATATGGTTGTACCATATTTATAATAACATCTCATTATGTTGATGGTACTACAGTTATTGTTTTATTATGGAAATAACAAAGAAAGAGGACATAAAAGAAGAGAAAAACATTGAAAGAGGAGATAAAATAATTACATCTACTTCGGGTGCTTAAATTTGATTTGAAAAGAAGGTCTAATTATGTTGGCTTTGTGATAAAATTAAGGCCTAAATGATTAAGGGAGGGTAGTTGGGAGGATATTTTAGCAGGGTTTAGCCGAGAAAAATGGCTTTGGAGGAGTAGATTTAGTATAAGGGGAAGTATCCTTTTATAAGAGATGTGTGGGTGACATTAGGAAAATCATGGAATGTTAATTTATTAAAATATTATTTTCGGTTTATAATAGATCCAAATGGAATTATTTCAATTATAAGATAGGTATAAGTGTAACACCCCGAGCTTCCATGATACGCTTCTCATTCAATAATGCAATAGTTTGCATTGTACGCAACTTCGAGTTCTAAAACACCGCGACTAATCAAAATAGCCGTTATGAATAGTAATAACCACCTTTTAAAATTATATAAATTTTATATTTCAAAATGGACTTCATTTTTGTATTCGTAATATCGAAATTATCCAAAGTTGAATTTTTTGTAATTTTCTGAGAACTTCCAATTTTTTATGAATAGTGAAAATTACTTAAAAACAACTTTTTTAATCAAAATAATTTATAGTGATAAATTATAATATCTAGTGTTTTTAAAGTATTATTAGAATATAATTTTACCATTTTATCCAATGGTGGTCATTAGAATTAATTTAACATTGAAATTGGACATAAACAATTGCCAATCTTTTGATATAAATTGTTTCTTAAAAACACGCTATTGTTGTGACAACGGGAATTAATTATAAAATTAATTAATTCAACTTATATGTTTGGAATTATATAAAATAGACATCATTTTTGAATTTGGAATATCAATTATAGCTTAGGGTGAAATTTTGGCATTGTTCTGAAAAACTTCAATTTTTGATGAATAGTGAAACCACTAAGTGGTAGTTAAATAACAGATTTTTTGTTTAAATGAAATATTAGCACTTCTGT
The DNA here is from genome assembly GCA_963277665.1 of Viscum album. Lineage (NCBI taxonomy): Eukaryota > Viridiplantae > Streptophyta > Magnoliopsida > Santalales > Viscaceae > Viscum > Viscum album. Next base: position 2,005,186,684 of record OY728163.1, on the reverse strand, counting down.
GATTTGATTTTCAAAAATCTGACATACATGGTTTTTATTAAGAAGTAAAATGTGGTTCAATGTGATTAAAATAATTTTTTGGTGAATAGTAACTTTTAAGTTCTTAATCGCGATTAGAGGTAATTAGTGTAGTTTAAGGTAAAAATAATGTTTTAATAATATGATATGAGATTTACACTTGTCCTACTCCAATTGGACGAGTCATGGCCGACCAAGACAACCCATGGGTCAACTTGGGGACCCCATGGAGCCACTTTGGTTGGAAAATGACATTAATATATATTTATTTAATGTTAAAGTAAAAAATGACACAAACATGAAATGTTTTACTAAAACAATTTTTACATGGGGTTATACAAGTCATATTTTTTAATATAAATAGTCATTGGAAAGATAAAAATATTTCCTATATCATAGTATTTTTTTTATAATTTTTAGCCATTAAATAAATTAAATTATTTACGAAATCATTATGATGCAGCGATGACCTCATTATTTAACGATTTTAATAAAATGAAAAGATAATGTACATTCCAAGTCATACACTTGTCCAAAGACTATTTTATGGGTATATTTCGAACCCTTATCACCTTTTCCACAAATTATATAAGTGTGGGACCTTTAGAATCCGAAAAGCATTGTATAATAATGTAAATTTCCTTACTTTCCAAGAGTGCCCCTCCTCTCCTCTTATAAAAGGCCCCCACCTCTACCACCTCATTCACACTTTCAAGCCATTTTTCTCGTCCAAACTCTGCCCAAATACTCTCCCAACTTCCCCCTCTTACTCCTAGAAGCCTCAATTTGGGCATAACTCTTCCCAAGGAAGCCTTTGGCTCAAATCAAAAATAGTTACCTGATTTTTAGGTAATGTCTTCTCTAATGTTGTTTCATTTTATTTTTCTTCTCCAACCCCCTAAACTCTTTTTATTAATTTATTTTGTAACAAAACCAGTATACTAAATATACTAGGATGTTGTTATAAGAAGGATTCGAGCTACACTTACACACACCTACATCTAAGGGTTAAAGAACATACAGTTTCTGTGGATGGAGAATTTCTGCCTCACGAAACGATGATTGTTCAACACTCATATAACACCTTCAAATGTGGACATTAAGATGTAACTATATTTATATATGATATATAATATTTTTATTTTTTACTTATGCTTCTGTATTTCTCATTTATGGCATACATTATGATTTCCATTATGGGTAAAACACGATAATTTCATTTTTGGAAGTGCGGACTACCGCCCCCTCAAAGTGATTTGAATCGTTAATGCCATATGTGGGATGTATAAAGGATGGAGTAAATGGTATTATAAACTATATTATACTGGAATTATATTATAAATTTATATCATTATGATTTAATTCCATTAAATACGAAATAGAAATGAAAGTAGCGTTCATGCGTACGTACGGCTTACCGTCTCCATGAACGGTGCATTTCATTTCTTACCTCTAAATGTTACGTAATATTATAAATGAATGTATATACTGGATATATATGATATATATAACATCTAAATAATGAATATAATTATGGAGATAATGGATATTCTAACACATAAACATCTTGTAATTATAAGAAGTTTATTGTTGACTCAAGTACCAAAGATCGACAAAATGACCGTTATTAACTTAAATAATTACATAATGTTAATAACATTGTAATAAGTGATATAAAAAGGATAATGAAATTAAAAATGGTTCTTAATAAGGTATATATTAACTCTTGTTTATTATTCAGGAGGTTAAAGAACGGTTGAGTCAAGTCAGACACGAGGTAAGGGAACTTCTTAACCCAATTTCTATTCTTTGGGTTAATCTCCTACTTTCAAATTATGTCATGATATTATTGTGTCCTATCTTTTATTTTTACATTATTTATGTGTACTTATAGTGAATACACATAATATACCTACTTTATAAAAAAATGATCTTTTTAAGGACTTCGTCTCAATCCCCTTTCATTGAGGCATATTTGGTTTTATAAACAACTTTCTTTTATACGGTGTATAAACCCCTTTGACTTTTACCTTTATTCAAAAGGAATCTTTTTATATGAAGTGTTTTGCTAAACAACAAAAGGGAATGTTTTTCTTTCCGTACTTATGCGGCGACAACGACTTCTCCACCACCGTGACCATTATTTGAGTTTCGGCTTCCTCTACAAGCCATCTTTTTTTAATGAAAAATAAATACAAAGTTTTAACTTTCTTTTATTTTGGTATTGAAAATGGTTTTGAAAGCGTTTTTATTATATCAATGTGTTGTATTGATATCTTGTGATTGAAATGTGGAAATGTTATGTTTCCTTTATGCATGTTTTACGTGATACGATTATGTTATGGTTTATGATATGTCTAAACCTATTCATATGAGGAATGTATTGGACTTAATAAGTGACGGGTGGAGCCCACTATAGCTCCTCGATGCATCGATAGGTCTCATGAGACAACTAGACGTGGAATTGGCCGAGGCCCTTTCCCAATTTGATTTATGGTTTTGGCCGAGGCCTTAATCATTTTAGACGACTTGGCCGAGGCCTTGACAAAATGTTTCAGAATGTCTGGAATTATACATTCCCTCATTATGAAAGTGGTTATTGATATTGCATGTGATTATTCGACTAGTAGAATATCCATGTGAGTAAGTAAATGGCATTATTTTATTTTATTTTTTCCATATTATGCTGAAGTTCAAGTTTAAAAAGGCTTTTGTTTTAGTTATACATTTCCTTAAATGTTAATGTTTATTTATGAAAGATTCCGCAATATTGTTATCCTTACTGAGCATCTGAGCTCACCCCTTTCAATGTTTTAATATTTTCCAGGATGTGAAGAAGTATTTTATGAATGACCTACAGGGATTGTCAGAAGAGGATATGATTGTGGACTATGGAGACTTTGTTATTGTAGTTTTTCACTTTATGATGTAATGTAACGTTTACGAATGTATCTAGTGTTTCCAAGGCTACTAAACTAATCGGTCTTTCGAGACTTGATCTTTTGTGATCATGCCAATGTTACGAAGTAATGCACCGACTCTGGGTAGCTGGGGTCGGGGTGTTACAGTTGGTATCAGAGGCATTTTAGTACTAACCTTGGAAGCTAGATTTAGATAAACACTGATTAGAGCACATAGCCCAAAGATAGACTTTGAGGATTAGTATAGAAGAACTTCCTAGAATTTTGTTATTGTATAGATTTTGTGAGTTTTCCGAGCAATACATCCCTGTCTGGATACTAGTAGGTAGAGGCGGCTCTGGCACAGATGTACCTAGGGGTAAATCCTAAAAACACTGCTTTGAGCTAGACTCGAACGGGAACTGGTGCACGACAACGGTCCTTGCTGCACTCTTGGTTACGACACTCCCGGGGGATATGCTTAGGATAATTTCATTTTCTTTACAAACCACTATGAACGGTTATGAGTATATACTTCCTCAAATAAAACCTTTTTATGATTATGGATTATATCCATAAATAGTTCAATTTATGTTAAGTATTTTACAAGTATGGAATTATGTATTTTGATATATAAACTAATATAGTTTATGCCATTTTTTAGAAATGGCGCCTAGTGGAAGGAATGGAAACCGTATCAATACACGCACTCCGTGCAGGGATTGCCCTCATACTCAAGATAATTATTGTGGATCTGGAGATACAACTTGTGCTGATCAACTTATTACCATATTGGGACAACTCTCTCAGGTTATGAATAATAACCTTACTCGTATAGAGCACCCTGATCCGCAACGTGGAGGATCAATGTTAGACCGCTTCATGAGGCAACAACCGCCAACATTTAATGGGGGTACAAATCTATTAGTAGGTGAGCAATGGATAAACTCCTTAGAGAAAATATTCCATGCCTTGGGGAGTAGAGAAATGGAGAAGGTTGTCATGGCAGTTTACCGCCTCACTGGAGATGCCGATCAGTGGTGGTCGCTGATTCAAAACACAAAGGAAGATGATGACGTATCGAATATGGAATGGAGGGAGTTCAAAGAGCTTTTCTTAGAAAAATACTTTCCTCATGACCATCGAGCAGATATGGAAAGGCAATTTATGAGTCTGAGGTAGAAGGATGATGAGAATGTCGCAAAGTATGAGGCTAACTTTACAAGGTTAGCGAGGCATGCTGCCGATTATATACGTAACCCAAGGAGTAATATTGATCGTTTCTTTGATGGGTTAAAACCATTTCTTCGTCGATCTTTAGTATCACAATCCTTCTCATCATACGAAGATATTGTCTCATGTGCTATCAATACAGAAAAGGAATTCTCTAAGTCTTATGAAAACAAAGTAAAGAAAGAGAAGAAGAGAATGGTGGAACAAGTGACAATTAAAGGGAAAAAGGGAAAGAAGTATTTTCCATTATGTGATAATTGTGGGAAGAATCACCCTGGTACTTGCCTAAAAGAAATGGGAGTTTGTTATAAATGTAGATAAAAGGGTCACAAGGCTCGTGATTGCAAGGGAAAGAAAGAGGCTATCAAAGTTGAATGCTACAATTGTAGAGAAATGGGGCATTATGCAAATGAATGTCCTAAGCGTCATGGAAACATACCTCAGAAAAGGCCAATGGATCAAGGACAATCTTATGTTGTGACTACAGTTGAAGCGGAATAATTAATGCATTGGTGATTTTGGACTCATGGATTATATTCTGGTTATTAGAATAATGTGATATATATATAAGGATTGTACTGCAGTACTTTTTGTTTCATTAAGGTTTTAATATGATGAAGGTAATCATATTTTTATTATGTGACAATAAGAGAAACTTTACTTTCTTTGGGGAATCTGATAAATTGATTTTGGAATTAAGAGACCTTTTAGAGAAAGTCTGGACAGAGGTATTTTGGATAACTATATAGGTTGGAGTGGATTAAGTTGATCTTTGGATAGTATTGTTTAAGGTTAAAAAATTTATGAAGATTATTTTTGGAATATTATAATACTATAGTTTTAGGAAAAGGACAACCTGCAGGGTGGGGCATAACCCGTCGTGTCGGAAAAAGCTGCAGGAATCGAACCCACAATCATAGTGCGACCGGCCTTTATTTCCTACCACTAGCCTACAGGAAGTCCATGGTTATTACAAAATAATTTTACTAATCTAAATGGAATGTTTTAACATTTGGAACCTTATACAATTAGGATAAGTATAATATTTTTGAGTTCTATTATCTTTTTGAGTGAAAGATGAGTTGAAGGTTGAAACTCTAATTTTCAATCATAAATATATATATACCTATCTCTTATTCAATGAATGAATTAATTCTTAAACATTAGTAAAGGGATATTAAAACAAAAAAAATGTGTTATCCTAATACCTTATGTCTTGTTGAACTGATGATATTTTAAATCAACATATATTGAAGGCTTTGAGGCCCTAAATTTGACAGTTGATTGTGATTGATGACCTCAATCACTCCCTACAAATATTTACGTTTTTCCTCCAATTATATGTCTCTAGTTTCCACCAATGTTCTCCTAATCGAGATCATAATTGGGTGGTGACTTTTTCATTTCTCTTTCCCTATTATTAAGGCTAAATTTTATTAATCTTATTTCCGATGTGGGTTTTCCTCAAAGGTATTTTCTCTTTTTAACCTTTTATTTTCAAAGAAGAAGTTCAAATTGCAAGGACGCAATTTATTGAAGGACGGGAGAATGTAACACCCCGAGCTTCCACGATACGCTTCTCATTCAATAATGCAATAGCTTTCATTGTACGCAACTTCGAGTTCTAAAACACCGCGACTAATCAAAGTAGCCGTTATGAATATTAATAACAACCTTTTAAAATTATAGAAATTTTATATTTCAAAATGGACTTCATTTTTGTATTCGTAATATCGAAATTATCCAAAGTTGAATTATTTGTAATTTTCTGAGAACTTCCAATTTTTTATGAATAGTGAAAATTACTTAAAAACAACTTTTTTAATAAAAATAATTAATAGTGATAAATTATACTATTTAGTGGTTTTAAAGTATAATTAGAATGTATTTTTACCATTTTATCCAATTGTTGTCATTAAAATTAATTTAACATTGAAATTGGATATAAACAATTGCCAATCTTTTGATATAAATTGTTTCTTAAAAACACGCTATTGTTGTGACAGTGGAAATTAATTATAAAATTAATTAATTAAACTTATATGTTTGGAATTCTGTAAAATATACATCATTTTTGAATTCGGAATATCAATTATAGCTTAGGGTGAAATTTTGGCATTGTTCTGAAAAACTTCAATTTTTGATGAGTACTGAAACAACTAAGTGGTAGTTAAATAACTGATTTTTCGTTTAAATGAAATATTACCACTTCTGTGATTTGATTTTAAAAAATCCTATATACATGGTTTTCATTAAGAAGTAAAATGTGGTTCAATGAGATTAAAATAATTTTTTGGTGAATAGTTACTTTTAAGTTCTTAATCGCGATTAGAGGTAATTAGTGTAGTTTAAGGTAAAAATAATGTTTTAATAATATGAGATGAGCTTGAAACTTGTCCTACTCCTATTGGAAGAGTCATGGACGACCAAGAAAACTCATGGGTCAACTTGGGGACCCCATGGAGCCACTTTGGTTGGAAAATGACTTTAATATATATTTATTTAATGTTAAAGTAAAAAATGACACAAACATGAAATGTTTTACTAAAACAATTTTTACATGGGGTTATACAAGTCTTATTTTTGACTATAACTAGTCATTGAAAAGCTAAAAATATTTCCTAAATCACAGTATTTTTTTTAATAATTTGTATCCTTTAAATAAATTAAATTATTTACGAAATCATTATGATGCATCGATAACCTCATTATTTAACGAATTTAATAAAATGAAAAGATAATGTACAATCCAAGTCTTACACTTGTCCAAAGACTATTGGATGGGTATATTTAGAACCCTTATCACCTTTTCCATGAATTATATAAGTGTGGGACCTTTAGAATCCGAAAAGCATTGTATAATAATGTAAATTTCCTTACTTTCCAAGAGTGCCCCTCCTCTCCTCTTATAAAAGGCCCCCACCTCTACCACCTCATTCACTCTTTCGAGCCATTTGGCTAGGCCAACCTCTGCCCAAATACTCTCCCAACTTCCCCCTATTACTCCTAGAAGCCTCACTTTGGGCAGAACTCTTCCCAAGGAAGCCTTTGGCTCAAATCAAAAAGAGTTACCCGATTTTGAGGTAATGTCTTATCAAATGTTGTTTTGTTTTATTTTTCTTCTACAACCCCCTAAACTCTTTTTATTCATTTATTTTGTAAAAACAACAGTATACTAAATATACTAGGATGTTGTTATAAGGAGGATTCGAGCTACACTTACACACACCTACATCTAATGGTTAAAGAACATTCAGTTTCTGTGGATGGCGAATTTCTGCCTCACGAAACGATGATTGTTCAACACTCATATAACACCTTCAAAGGTGTCCATTAAGATGCCACTATATTTATATATGATATATAATATGTTTATGTTTTACTTATGCTTCTGTATTTCTCATTTATGGAATAATTTATGATTTCCATTATGGGTAAAACGCGATAATTTCATTTTAGAAAGTGTGGACTACCGCCCCCTCAAAGTGATTTGAATCGTTAATGCCATATGTGGGATGTATAAAGGATGGAGTAAATGGTATTATACACTATATTATACTGGAATTATATTATAAATTCATATCATTATGATTTCATTCCATTAAATACGAAATAGAAATGAAAGTAGCGTTCATGCGTACGTACGGCTTACCGTCTCCATGAACGGTGCATTTCATTTCTTACCTCTAAATGTTACGTAATATTATAAATGAATGTATATACTATATATATATGATATATATGACATCTAAATCATGAATATAATTCTGGTGATAGTGGATATTCTACCACATAAACAACTTGTAATTATAAGATGTTTATTGTTGACTCAAGTACCAAAGATCGACAAAACGACCGTTATTAACTTAAATAATTACATAATGTTAATAAAATTGTAATAAGTGATATAAAAAGGATAACGAAATTAAAAATGTTTCTTAATAAGGTATATATTAACTCTTGTATATTATTCAGGAGGTTAAAGAACGGTTGAGTCAAGTCAGACACGAGGTAAGGGAACTTCTTAACCCAATTTCTATTCTTTGGGTTAATCTCCTACTTTCAAATTATGTCATGATATTATTGTGTCCTATCTTGTATTTTTACATTATTTATGTGTACTTATAGTTAATACACATAATAGACCTACTTTATAAAAAATTTATCTTTTTAAGGACTTCGGCTCAATCCCCTTTCATTGAGGCATATTTGGTTTTATACACAACTTTCTTTTATACGGTGTATAAACCCCTTTGACTTTTACGTTTATTCAAAAGGAATATTTTTATACGAAGCGTTTTTCTAAATGACAAAAGGGAATATTTTTCTTTCCGTACTTATGTGGCGACAACGAATTCTCCGCCACTGTTACCATTATTTCAGTTTCGGCTTCCTCTACAAGCCATCTTTTTTTAATGAAAAATAAATACAAAGTTTTAACTTTCTTTTATTTTGGTATTGAAAATGGTTTTGAAAGCTTTTTCATTATATCAATGTGTTGTATTGATATCTTTTGATTGAAATGTGGAAATGTTATGTTTCCTTTATGCATGTTTTACGTGATACGATTATGTTATGGTTTATGATATGTTTAAACCTATTCATATGAGAAATGTATTGGACTTAATAAGTGACGGGTGGAGCCTGCTATAGCTCCTCGATGCATCGGTAGGTCTCATGAGACAACTAGACATGGAATTGGCCGAGGCCCTTTCCCAATTTGATTTATAGTTTTGGATGAGGCCTTAATCATTTTAGACGTCTTGGTCGAGGCCTTGACAAAATGTTTCAGAATGTTTGGCATTATACATTCCCTCATTATGAAAGTGGTTATTGATATTTCATGTGATTATTCGACTAGTAGAATATCTATGTGAGTAAGTAAATTACATTATTTAATTTTATTTTTTCCATATTATGATGAAGATAAAGTTTAAAAAGGCTTTTGTTTTAGTTATACATTTCCTTAAATGTTAATGTTTATTTATGAAATCTTCCGCAATATTGTTATCCTTACTGAGCATCTGAGCTCACCCCTTTCAATGTTTTAATATTTTCCAGGATGTGAAGAAGTATTTTATGAATGACCTGTAGGGATTGTCAGAAGAGGATATGAGTGTGTACTATGGAGACTTTGTTATTGTAGTTTTTCACTTTATGATGTAATGTAACGTTTACGAATGTATCTAGTGTTTCCAAGGCTACTAAACTAATCGGTCTTTCGAGACTTGATCTTTTGTGATCATGCCAATGTTACAAAGTAATGCACTGACTCTGGGTAGCTGGGGTCGGGGTGTTACAATAAGTCTAAATCCTTTAAAAAATTTGGTTTTATACAAATTTAGGTCACCATATTTGTCTTATCTTTTAGATTTAACTCCTACTTAAATAGTTTATCTTTTACTATGACTTCTTGTATTTTTATACTACATGGTTAATATAGTAACAATAAAATTCAGATATGACCTCAAATAATTAATTAATGACATATATAAAATTATATAAGTAATCTGGTTGCATATTATATTTTTATGAATATTGTGTCATTTAATAAAATCGTATTTTTTTAAACTCATTTATGTCAATTTTGACACTATTTAGTATTTGGTTTTTGTGAAAGTCATAACAACTTTATTCCTTGGAAAAAAATAAATTGAATCAACGCTAACATGTTGTATTAACCTATAAAATTTTAGGATGGCATAAAAAGATTCAATTTACATTTATTTTATAAATTATAATATCAATTATTTTAATCTTTCATTAATAAGGTAATTATTGAATCATCATTGTGTCATAATTAAATTTAATTATTTAATGTCTAAAAGTTATAAAAAATATTATTTTTGAAATATTTTAGATATTTCTAATAAATATTTATAGTTTAATTTATATTATTTATAAACCTATATTTAAAGTGGTTTAGTTATTAAAATTTGAATTTAACACTTTCAACTTTTCTTTAAATAAAATATAATAAATGTCCTAATCTAACCCAAAAGGATCAAAAGGATGTTATTTTTATCCTAAGGTTGGTTTTGGTCAAAAAACACGTATCCAATAGAATTAAGATATGGTTTTTGGTAATATTATATATTACAACATTTTCTTTACCTTTAATTACCCTATTTACATTTAATCGTGGTAAATAAAAATCAAAATTTATTATTCTTGAAAAATTATTTTCATCCTATTGAACCAAATTTTACTTAATGATGACAACCATTTCTATCAAATTTTTAAAATCAATGCACAGAGGTGGTAAAATTACATTTTATGCAAATTTACAAATGTGCCAAGAAGGTGGGTAAAAGACATTAAAAATTTCAATAAGATTTTATATATCTAATGTTATTTCAAAATGATTCCAATGAGTTACATTGGACTAATATGAGTACTATATTTCTATGTTGAATTTAAAATAAATGTAAATTAAAAGTCAGTTTTAAACAATAATGTAGTGTTTTCACTTTTCATCAAAAAATGAATGTTTTTAAAAAAAGACCAAAACATCACCCTGAGCTAATTTTGATATTCCAAATCCCAAAATGAAGTCCATTTTGAAAAATCAAATTTATAAAATTCAAAAAAGTGATTATTACTATTCATAACTACTTTTAAATTGTCTGGTTTGATTTATCGTGGTGTACTTGATCCAAAGCTGCGTACAACGCAAGATATTTTATTAATCAAAGAGAAGTTTACCGTGGAATCTTGGGGTGTTACACAACCTGCATTAGAATGGCTCCCATCACAATGATTTATGAATCACACCAAATAGTATAGCTTGTTCTATGAGTAAGTAAAATCAGAATATATGTTGAGGTATGTATTCCTTTCAACTCTAGAAAGGCATTTTTATAAGCTTCAGACTATGATAATTTTTAATCATTTTCAGTCATGCATGTACATAGTGTTTCTATGGATGAACATTCATTATTAAACCACCTATAATATCCATCTAGCCAAATAAAACTCTATATGTCAATGATGTTCTTAAGATTCACCCAATAAATCATGGATCTCACTCTCTTTTTTTATATAGGTGCTACTGCCTATGACATAATATGAACTAGCAAGAGATCATTATAAATAGTGAAGTGGCATATTATTCTCATAACATACAACCTATTCTCTCTTAGTGTTCTCAAAAAAATGTAATGTTGTTTGGAATTATCATGTTGAGTATAATAATATAACAATATATCATCCATGAAAACTACAATGAAAGAATCAGGGTACATGTGGAAAGTATGATTCATAAGAGCCATGAAACAAAATGATGGCATGTTCATGAGTCCGAACGACCATACCAGATACTCATACAAGACATATCTAGTATGAAATGTTGTAAACGGATTACACGAATTCCTAAATCATACATGATGATAGATTGACCTCAAATCAATTTTTTTTGAATATCCTCCCTACTCAGAGTTTTTTAGAGAGTTCATCTATACAAGGTAATGGATATAGGTTCTTAACTAAAAGATGGTTTAATTTTTGGTAATCCTCACAGATTCTAAGGGTCTCATCTATCATCATGATGAAAGGAATTGGTGAAATCAATAGAGAATTACTATGCCGGATAAACACCTTAACTTATATCTCTTCTAAAAATATTTTGAGTTTCATAGGATTGGTTGGATGCATTTGGTAATGTGGGATAGATACTAGTTCCCCTCCTAGTACTATATCTATTGTAAATTCCACCTATCTCTCAGAAGATAATCTAGAAAGACCATCAGGTAAATATTCCATAAAATTAAACACTATAGGAGGGAAATATGTCTCAATTATTCCTTTATAATTCAATACAATACTATAAAATAGGTTGATACTCCACATATCCCACGGTGCTCTAGTCCAGCTCTAGCTTCCTATAAATCCCATTCTTCTTTGTAAATATAATTATTACCCTTGGGTGATGTGAAATATTCTTTTTGATGATCGAAATAAACAATATTTTTATGAGGTACTTACTAGTCCATCCCAATAATGATTTTAAATATTTTTATCTTCAAGATATAGAGGTTACATAAAATATTGCCGCCTATCTCAAGGGGGAATCCCTGAATTGGTGTTTACATTCTTATATCACTGCCAACGGAGTATCGTGATCCATCACTGCATATAAATACATGACCTTAAGGTTAATGATTTCAATAATTTTCCACATATATGAAATAATGTGATGTTATTGTATCTAATAATAAATACATTAATGTAGAGGCTACTAAAATCATACCTTGAAAAATATAAGGTCTAACACTCTTCTCCATGGGTGTCCAATGTGCTGCATACATTTATCCCGATCCATGACCCTAATATACAACCAAACTCCCTATGTAGGTCCACTCTTTAGGCACTGTATGTCCTATTTCTTTCTCCAATGTCCATGGCCACCACCTCAACCTGATCGGACGATAACGCTCCTGCTCCCTAACTGATATGGACCTTCTTATTGTGCTCCAAAACCTAGATTCAATGAAAATCCTCCCTCACTAGAGATATGAATAATGGTTCTTCAAAATCACTAAATATGAACCATCTTGATACAATCTTATCACTCAACTAGCTACTTAAGAACACACTCTAACTACTGATGCCTCCATGATAAGGCTTAAATCATTGATTCGAACTACTCTATGAACTGATTCCCAATCAGAGTATCAAACCACTATTCTCTATACCTCTATCTTTGAAAAGGTTATACGTAGTTTTGAGGTATTGATTCACTATCTCGAAGACATTATTTAAATGAAATACATTCACCTATGATCAGATAACATACATAGTCTCATCCTAAAATATCTCATCCTTAGAAAGTTCATCACCATGGTGATCATAAAGGAAATATTGAATCATTTTAGAATAATTGGAGTAATCTATAAAATATATGTTTCCCTAATAGAGGTTCATGAACTCTCATAATTCATAATTTCTCAATTATTTTTGAAAGAAATCATCACATAATGCATTCTAGAACTCCCTCCAAACCATAACCCAATTCTAATAACCTATATAAAAAATCTCACTATCGTTTGGATGATGGTCTAAGAATATATGCTGAAATATTGACCCTCCATTCAAGAGGTGTCTCTATATTGTCAAAGATAGATAACATTGCCTCTATCATCAACTGAGAATAATGGGGACCACCTTCCTATGAAAAGGTATGAGGTTGTTGCAGATGAAATTACCAACTCAACACTTCCATATAGGTGTAAGGTCATTGATCTTCCTATATAGAACTCATTTTTCATTAAAAAAACCCTCTAGGAAATAGGAATTTGTACCCATATTATGAATCATATGAGGTATCATTGGTATCACAATAAGAGTTAATATAGGTAGATCAAGGACCACCACCTCCATAGTATGGTCATCGATACCCTCTGGGTACATTACAAGAGGCCTTCGTAGAGGATAATCTCTAAAATATCCAACCACACACCTCATGATGATATTATATAATTGAAATAATTTTATATTAATAATTTGAAAGAAAAATCCTTCTTACACTGGAGGTCCACCAAACTACCTACTCTTGAAACCAAGTCTATGTGACCTAGAATGTTATTAGGAATCATAATAGTTACTCCCAACTGTCTACTACTAAGGTTGGGTCAATGTAAATTTCTATATTTCATTTTAAAGGTTTTGGTATATGGAGTTTCAATTTCCTATAGTAGTGTAAAACATGGTTCAAATTTCAATTGGAATCCCCATTTAATGGAAAAAATATCATTTAGCTTTCAATAATCAGTATGTTTATATTTTTGTGTATCGTATTTTAGATAGATGTGTTTCCATTAGAAAGTTATAAATTCTTACATGTTATATGATATAATTCAAACTTCATGAAACATTAACTAGAAATTTTAAAAATTATATGAATCACCATAATCAATTTATTTAACTCAAAAAACAATATAAATTATAATTGGCATCAATTAAATTGTAACTAATAATGATTCAAACTATGTAACCAAAATTACATGGCTCATAAATTCCATAAATTGTTAATTAGAGATACACTATCAAGATATTTGGGGAACACCATTTATGTTGATTTTGATAGTTTATCTATCCAATTATTTATCTCATTCATCTTTTATAAACATTAGTCAAATTACAAATATGAAAAGTCAATGAACTAAATCTATCTATAGAAAACACATGCTATAAGTAAACATGGAATGGAATATGAATGACATATTGATACTTAGATTCCTATAATTATGAATGTATCAACTACTAATTTTTCAAAACAAGTCATGGGTGAATGGTAATTAATATTGATAATAAGTTTCATAAATCATATGTATCACCCGCTGGTGAATATATACAACTATAATAGGAAAAACCAGAATAATAAGCCTCATCCTAAGAAAGATGGTGTTTTTCCATATATGTGGGTTAGATTTTCCTAGGAACATGGTAGTTACCAAATTATGACATGTTCCTATCCTCCTATATACCATCCTGAAATAGTAATACAAAATGGAAATGATGGCCTTGAAAATAAATTTTGATATCCTAAACCCATTTCAATGATAAGTAACTATAACTTATTGTTCACATGGCCTCAAGTGTCGCTACTTTTACACCATAGGCTACCAACGGAATGTTAGGATCAGTTATAGTATGGTGGGGAGACTATACCCCTAGAATTATAGTGAAACATAGTGGATAATAAATGAATAAGTAGAAAAAATACAATAATAATGGAAAATGGAAGAAAAAATATAGAAAAATATAAATTAGAAAATAAATATCACATGAAATATAAAAAGAAAATATATCTTGATTCTATTTTAAAATTGGGAAAATAAGGGGAACAGTGTAGTAGGAATACACAATACATGATATTGAAAATAAATAAAAAGGCATGAAACTATCTTCATTAGCTTCACAAGAATAAGCTTATCACTATGATCATATACTCTATCCTATTATGGAAAATTCATCATCCATAGTACCATGTTTATATTTTTCCTTGCCTACATCAATGAAGTTTGTTTAAGTACCGATCAACAGCCCAAATAGGGTGTGAGTGAAATGAATAAGGCTATAAAAAATGGTGTTAAGAACAATCCAATCAATGAGTGTATGAAAAAAAATATTAAGGTAATAATCCATATAATGTAATAAATAAATAGTCTACATCAGTCTAGGTTCCTCATGGGATCCACATCTGATACTACCTGATTCGGACTAAGACAGAATTTCTTTAAAAAGATAACATTTTGGGATAATGTTTATAATTTTGGGATACGTGGTATACAACCATGGAATCCATTAGAACATATATTTAATTAAATATCCATGAATCCTTATAATTTATGTTGCATGTCTGAGGGAAGCCACAATGGGTGTCCAATTACCACTCAGGGCATGCCTCACATATAATGTAAACCAAGGTCTGTGACCATAATCGAGCATGATATAATTATTTATCATGTATCCAGAGTCATAATAATATATGTGATAACATTTTATAATTAATAAGGGGTTAGTTCATATGAATATTTTATTCACCTTTCATTTATATCAATTGTACATTTAGATAAAATAGTCAAAACAACTCACCTCTAAAGGTGGTTCAACTATAGAGCCTAGCTTAAAAGGCCTAGCAGTGTACCACTCAATTTAATTAAAATCCATTAAAAATATCATTTAATTAAACTAATACATTCCATTTTTTAGGGCCATAATGACTCACGTCAATGTTGATTTAATTAATTTCCAATGCATAGTAAAATAGTTCCTTTAAATTAACATAAACATAGGGGTGGCTCGCATCGAGGAAGACAACCTTAGACAATTTTAGTTTGGGTGTAATGACAACCCATCTGACGTGTTAAAATTGTGTTAAATAAAATAAATGATAAAATGATATCATGTTGAATTTTCATAGCGTGGTAAAACAACACATAATAGAGACATCATGATTTTTAGTGAAAATGGGAAAGAAAATGACCTTAAATGGTTAGTAGACTTTTCATCTGTTATAGGCCTTTAACTCAAGCTAGATTGGGTGAAATTATTGAAATAGAAAAATAACATGAAATTATGGCATATTAACTCTCATTAATTTAGCATTCTATCAGAATATATTAGTTATGAAAATACTAAAGAGGAATGAGATACATTCTAAGATGGTTCTAATGTGACCATCAACACTTAAATCATGGGAAAAATAACAGATTTATCACCAATCCTAGGATGAGGGGATATGATTTTAATGAGGGGGTGATTTATGAATGGGAAAATAAAATTTAGGAATAATGTTTAAATAAATCAAGAGAAAAAAGGAAATTGGTCATATTTCTACAGGGCATGTGGTTTTTTCTTGTGGTTGGAAACATTGTTCACAAACCATGTTCCACTACTATCCATATAGCACACCCACATGCATGATCAATTATATAGTATGAAAAACCATATGTTAACATTGTGATTTAGCTCTATAAAACCCCTATAGTTTTCCACACAACTATGTTTCCTCTCTCACATGTATTTTCAAAATTTGATCCTCCTATTTGGGGATTCATAGTTGATCTGCAAGGTTTTCACTAACCATGTTCTAATCATGTGTCTTTTCCTATTTCACAAAAAACAAGAGATCTAAGCTCTAAAAGATCCTCATATAGTCCCAAACCCTTCATTAAATTGTTTATCATTTTTATTAGAGTAAAAAAATAGATGGAAATAAAAAGGATCTATACCTATCTAAAAATACAAGATCTTACACCAAGATATAACTCATCATGACCATTTCGTTCAATTTAAATATAACTGAATAGAGGTCCAGGCGATGGTACATGCCATAATAAAATACAATGAAATCTATTTCATCCCAATTCCATTTTTGACTTAATTAATTATATTATGTGAATAATATATGAATAAATAAGGTCCAATCAAGAGGATCACACTATTTTTCTTTCATTTAATTCATTTAGTCATTCCAATTAAGTGGAAAACCATCCCACCTTAATAGGTGTTTAATTATATTATTAGTATTTAATCAAAATAACTTTATGTGGTGGTTTATGTTTGGGTTTTCAACCTCCAGCCATGTCAAGGGGTCAATTTAGCATCAAGGTTTTGATCGAGGTGTTTAGTTTAAGGAATTTAAAATTTTAAGAGAAACACATAGAAATTCTATCCTTCTACACAATGGAAACAAAATATAAACAATGATAATTTGAGGTAAAATCCACTCATTATTTATTGTCCCTCGATTCATGAAAAACTGAGAGAAATCAAAAGAATAAAAAATTCCCTGAAAATAGGGATTATGAGGTCGTGTGGAAATAATATCCAATGTGGAAAGAAAACAAAATAAATAATAAAGGGGAATATTTTACTTACTGAGGGTGATCAAATGTGACTGACAACATTTGATTATGATTTTGTGTAGAGGATAATCACAAAATCCAATATGAATGAGAGGTGAGACATCCTGGGTGGAAGTTGGGCATGAAATAGGATGAGAATGGGATGATTTTTCAAGGAACTAAGGAAAAAAGGTCATTTATATAACATTAAAGGGGAATACAGTTTTTTAAAATGGTTTTACAAACCATGTTCCAACCATCCATATCCCGCAATCTATAAGACATATACCACATGTACCAGGTTCCCAGTTTGACAAAATGAGCATGGGTCAGGCGGTTCACCTCTGTATTTTTCTTGGCAGACTTCTCTTTTAGCTATGTGGCCTAAGATGCAAGGTTTCAAAAAACATGTGCCACTATATAAACCATGAATGATGGTATGGGACCTCTTTCATGGTTTATTCAAACCGTACACCTAGTTAAAATAAACTACAATGTTAGTACTAATCATGTAACAAACATTTTCCCCATGATGTCTCTCTCATAATAAAAAATCATGAAGGTCGATGATCCCGAAACTCATTGGAACTTCCCAGTCAACTCTCAGATCCTAAAACTGGTATAAAAACGAAAAATAATGTTTCTAAAACTCATATAATTACATTATAAAGTCCATTTTAATGTTTAATATATGTCACAAATTAAAATTATAATTCTTTTATAATTTCTCAACTTGTTAAAAATGTGGGATCTTACGAACAAAGTGAGGTTGAATATTTTGTTTTCATAAATAACAAGTGATAGTACACTAAATGGAATAATAATTTCATAAAAACACATTAATAATGTGTTAAACTTGTTTGATTTATGAAATCTTGAAAATTTATATTCCCATGAAAATGATATAAAATATAAGCCTGAGATATTAAGTAACCTATTGAAAAGATTCGGAAGCATCAAAGTAGTAGTGTGAAGTGAGTTTGTATTTATCTTTGCAGGAAGATTATAGAATATAGGTTACAATGTTTCTGGAAGAGACAATGAGATATTAGAATCTAAATAGTTCTTATAATTGAAGTTGTGTAAGGCCATTAGTTATTCTAAACAACATATGAATAAATGGGCTTGAAAAATAAAAAGGCCAAAGTTCATTGTAAATAATTATATAGAATTAGTTGTATAAATTTTCATATGAGTTTGTAATACCAATGAAGAAATGGTGGGATGCTGGTATAAAGAAACTAATGAAAATTTTTTAGGACATATCTTCAATTAATGGGAGTCAGTATAAATAAAAATGGTTTTATTCTGTTCGAAAGAACCTTTTGGGTGATATCGAACTATAATCATTAGTTATCAGAAATTAATAGAGTTTTTATATTATTAATTTCATGATCTTGTCTCTATTTTAAATCATTTTTTTACATGTAGAGAATTTTATCATGGATCCTCAAAAACAAATAAAGAATATATTTACCCATGTTTAGGGTGAAACATTCAAAAAAATGACTTCTACCTTATTTACATTCTATATTTAATTTGGTATTATTGTGTTTGTCGATAGAGAATATTTGTACACCCTAACAGGTTATTCGGTTTAAATTTTACAGGGGATAAAATGTAAAAGAAAAAATATGTAAAACCTATGTAAACTAATTCACCCCCCCCCCTCTTAGTGTACATACATAATACACTAGTTACCTCATAAGGTAGGATAGATATTAAATATCTTGGTAGTTATCAGTTTGAATTATTCTTTTTAAATTATTTTAAATTTGACTATTTCTATTGTATAATTTTATCTATTGAAATAGTAGATTTTTATGTTTTGTTGTCTACTAAATTTTTAGTTAAAATTTGATTGTTAATGTTGCTAAATTGATTTTATTTCTGTATTTTGTTAGTGGGATTGAATGTATAACATTGTTTCTAATATTTATAAAATAGTATTTAAATAATAAATTTTGTAAAAAATATTCTATATTTTCAGATTTTCTGATAAGGTAACAAGCCATAATCTTATTTTTATGTTCTAAGTGTCTTTTTTTATGGTAAAGTGATTTTTGAACTTACTTGTGAACATTAAAACATAATTTTCCACTATAAAATTTGTAAAAAAAAATTAAGTTTATATAATTATTAAATGTTTCCTTCACATTAGAATTTATCACCGATAAAAATGTCAGGTTTTTATTGTGGGGGTGTTATTAAACGTGGTTAACTCTATTTAATTTTTTTACACATAAAAATCCCTGTAAATTTTTTGATAATTGATTGTTATTGATCTCAATTCAATCCCTAAATGGTTTAAATTTATTCATATGTATGATATTTTCTTGACATTTTTACAGGGTTAAATATTTCTATTTCCACGTCGGTTTAATTGGTTTCCACACTTTCTTTTTTATCTGGAAAATTATTATTTTCTGTCAAACATTTGGAGTCATATATAGAGTCATCATTGGTCTTAAACATTTAAAACTTGATTTCAAGCATTTATGATTTTCATTTAGATAATATTTGAAATTAAAATACTAATTATCATTTACAATTTTTTTTAAATATTACTAGTGGATGAGATAATTATTCATTATTTTTAATTATAATTTTCACCGATATTTTTAGTTCTCTATATTTATTGGGTTTAGATTATTTTTTTTATTTACCTAGAATTAAATATATGTTATAAGATTTCCCTCAAAAAAATGTTACTAATATTTAAAACCCTTAAAAACAACTGAAATCTATCATCTTTATAAAACCAAACCATCTTTTAACCAAAACCACTCATTTTTAAGAGAAAATTCAGTTTTTCTACGTAAAAGAGTCCATGAAGGGATATAATTTAAAAATTTATTCTTAGTGGCACTTAACATTTTCACCCATATATATTTATTTTATTCCATATATTTTGGATAATTGTTTTTATGAGGATAATAAAAATAATGAGTGTGTGGTAATTTGATGTGGCCTATTTTGGATTTATTTATTTCACAGATAATCTAATAATTTAAAAATATTTTGATTACAAAATTTAATTTAATTAGGATAATATTAATGACTATAACAATTGTTTTTGAATCTATATTCTTTGAATATTTTCATTAAATTAGTTTCCTTGAAATTTAATTATTTAACTAATATTCTATTTAAAAATTACATATTTTTAAGATCAAATGTTTTGAGTGTTGTTGATAATTATATGATTTAAAAATTTGTTTTTAATTCATTGGAGGTGTTTTTCATGTGTTGTAATATTTATTCTAAATATTACATATTTATATTTTCTATATCCATTTTTTGAATATATTTTTTGATTCAATCAATAATTTTTATTTTTAACATTACATATTATTTTCATAAATTATCTTCGATTTTAAATTTGTTTTCAAAACATTTTCATCATAGGTAATGTGACTACAGTGACATGTTAAAAATAAAATTAAAAAAGTATTAAATTTATCACAAAATTATTTTTTGAGATTTTAATCCACTAACCAAAGTTTCCATAAAGAGGATGTTTCAATTGACAATAATAATGCACGTAACACCCTAATTGATTGTATGATCACCAACCTAACATGAACTGATCTGAGTGATCATGCCTTATGGTAGGTTGAGTGGATGCATCTTATAGAGGTATTATCAACCATAATGAGAATAATAAAACCAATTTTTCATAATCATGGTCAACCATTGAGTCCCTATATGATGAATATATATATACCATTAGTTCTCACTATCCATAAATATACTATGGTTGTTTGATTAATCGATGATGAGGATCATCGATCTAATACACAAATGGGAGTTAGGGAATTGATACCATGAGATGACCATGCTTCATCCTAAAAAACTAAAAGAACCTATGTAAAATTTTAAGGATATATATTGATCTTGACAATCTTTACCAAATTCGAAACTAAAATTGAATGATGATCTTAACAAGGATTATGGGGGTGCATCCGAGATCAGTTCCAAGTCAGAGAGAATAAGTCAAATGATATCAAGAATTGAATGGATGATGAGGAACCATTGTTTATGATGAGAAATATGATTTTGGAAAATAAGTATTGATATTTTATGTAAATCCACCCTATTTTGAATGTATAATTAATTAAATTAAATCAAATTGAGTGTCAAGTTGTGAATAAAGATGTGTGATTTTGTATTTATTTCAATGTGTAGAAGTCCAAACATACAAAAATTTTATTATTTTTAGTTTCTATGAGGGATTGTAAATGAAATTTTAACCTCAAAAAATAGTTTTTTATTTTCATTATAGTTCTAATTGAAGATGTAATTGAATAGTAGTTCTTTATCATTGTTGTTGTTAGACCATTTTTGTGTCTATACCAGGTATTGTTGGATTTAATATATGAAGTTTAAGTTGAACCTATTCAAATATATGGTAATATTATATTTTGATAGGTAGTATCCTTAAGTGATGTATTGAATATACCAATATTTAATGATCAATGATGAATCTCATGGAAAAAGGAACATGATGTTGGGATTAAATTTTTTTTTGAAACTGAAGTCAGAAGAATATGTGTATCTGATTCATTATTTACAAGAGAGATGAACCCTTTATGGACCATGAATTAATAACATACATTTATTTTTAAAAGTGACTTTTAATTTTATACAGGGATAAACCTAATATGAAATACAAATGGGGTAACAAAAATGAATCTCTAAGTACATTATTTGATGATCAATGATTACTTATAATAATAATGATTTGGTCACTAATATTGTTTAATAAAATAGAATGAAATAAGACAAAAGAAAGAAAATCAAGAATGTGTGTTCACTGTAGTTGGGTTCAAACTATAGGATGTTAAATTGGATCAAAATATAGTTAAGAAGACAGTCTATGTTTTTCTTATCTGGACTCAAAAATAGAAAATTGTTTATTAGAAATAAAAAGTTTAGTTTCACATGAATTTTTTTCAAAATTATTCAAAAAAAATCTAAAACATCCACCTAGACATGAGAAAATTTTGGTAATTTTTTTATTATAAAGAAAAGTTGTAAAGTAGTTAAAATCATGAAAGGGGGGATTATAATTAAACTAAATAGTGATAAAGTGTTTTTAAATAGTTTTATGAGGAGGAATCATTTAATCATTCTTTGAAGTATAAGAAGAGTGAATATTTCACCAATAATATAATGATGATTAGATAGTACCTTGGTGAAAAAACCTAGTATATTCAATGGTGGGTTAATTTTTAGATATATTTATTTTATTTCGCACTATTAATTTCATCTGTTTGTCAATCAATTTCAATTAATATTTTATGATCATATTTTTTTCATTTAGTATACTTATTTCTGTAATTAGGTGGTAGAAAATTATCAGATCAAATAGTGTTCTTTATGGTAGGTGGATTATAATTTTATGATGAGTGGGATACCACAAGTTGACTATTACTATTTAAAAATATAAAATCATGATAAAGGAATATAATCATAGTGACTAATCTACAGTTTTTATGAACACGATGATTGTTAAGCACACATAGAAGTTCAAAATGAAAGAAGAATATCGACTATAATTAAAACTTATCATCGCAACCACTCAAAACATCATGAAATGCTTGGTTTTTGATAATGATACATTCATTGAAAAAATTATAAGTGTGAAAACATATTAAGTGTTGAATAATTAATGATCTGGGATAACTATAGGGATTTTTATTTTTTAATTCTTTTTAATCAATCATTTATTTTTAGAAAATATGAATAATTTACATCATTGAACATTCTTTGAAATTAAAAAAATTAAAAAAACTGATAAAAAATATTAAAAGAATATATAATAGGAAATTGCTATGGTTATTTCTACTATAATACATAAATGTTCAAAAAGTAATATTATGTTTGATAGCGTATATGACACACAACACTGATCTCAAACAATCCACAAAATATTACTATATTATTAATGTTAAAATATAGTCATTAAATTTGAATGTATGAATATAAGTAACAAAATTATGTCATATATTGAAATTCACTAATAAGAAATGATTTATTTATAAATTTTTTCGACATAATCACTCAATTTTTAATAAGTTCATTTTATGCTTCAAAAATATGTTTTCTGGATAAAAAACTTTTATTACTTCTAATTTGAAAATATTATAATTAATTTTTTAAAATTTTATAAATTTTATTTTTAAAAATATATCATTTTTTAAATCATCATTTTTAACATAACATAGAATTATGATTTTATAATTTTCTAAAAAAATTTACTTTTTATTGTGTGGGGAAAAATGATGATATTTATTTAAAAACTGAATTTTCATTCCATGTATTTAAAAATTAAAATTATATTTTGGATTATTTTTAAAGATAAATTTTCTTATTTTGATTTAATAAATATAATTGATGTAATTTTATTTTTTAGATATACATTAATTTGGTATTAAATCATTTTCATACTTAGAAAGGAATTTTTATGATGAATAAATTTTCATCAAATTTTATGGGATTATTTTAAAATTAAATTCTTCCACTCTTTAAATTGAATTTAAAAAAACTTAACTCATATAATTAATCATAATAATTAATATTATTTAATAATTTGAACAAAATTTTATCATATTGAATAGTAAAAAATTAAAAATTTGTTATGATGCTTAAGGTTAAAATAGATTTATTAGGGGTTAAATAAAAGTGAAAGGGTTAAAATGAGATAAAAATTATTATAAAACATAATGGATGTCCAAATTTATGACGTATATCTTCTCATATTCATAAATATTCCATTTAGTGAATTTTTTACTATGAAATAGATTAATATATTTTACTCTTCTAACAAATTCAAACTATGTCTTCTCTTATTCTTATAAATAAACATGCCATCTCTTATCCACTCCACTCAAAAATTGAATTTTGGTTCAAAACAAACCTACCCAAATCAATGTATATAATCCAAACCCTCATCATATAGTCCCTAGTTTCATCATAAAACAAACCTATGAAGGAGTTGGATATAATCCAAAATAGGTTGTCTAAAGAAGAGGTACAGTTCTAAATCATGTGTTTTTGTATTATTTCTCATTATGACATGATAAAATACTATTAAAACATGCAACGAATAATAATATTAGTATATTTAATATCTGTATATGTTATTAGGGTAATTTTATTACTTATAACTATCATCTATTTTATCAAATGGAAAATAAAATCAACATCTGTGTGTACTTTGGACTACAGCCTCACGAACTGATGTAATTCGTTTTCCATCATAACCTCACATGCCCGGTTATAATGATGGATTTAATTTAAATATATGATATTAATGAAATAATTATCATTCTTTAAGGATAAATTAACATCTATTTTATTACCATTCTATCCATTTAATAATTATAATGTTATTCATTCGTACGTCTGGATTTCCACTTCTATAAAGTGACGTGATTCATTTTTCATCACATTATCACATGGATGCTATATGTATTTTTATTTAAAAATGGAATATTATATTTTCTTAATTGAATAAGTAATTAAATATTTAATTAAAATAAATGGAATAAATTTTTTAATTATAAGTTATTAACCAAATAAATGGTTCTTAAGAAATAAAATTCTTTATAAGAGTTTATTATAATGGTGTTAAAAGACATAGATATCAAGCCTGCATACAAGCTAAGGGATTTCTTCTTAATTTCCCTTCATTAGGGAATGTTTTAATGTTATGATGAAAATTTATTATATATAGTTTATATACTAACCTTTTAATTATTAAATCATTAATCATTCATATCGATTTTCTTTTTATGTTAAATTCAAATTATTTCATCTAAATGGATTTGACATGAAGGTCACCAATTGGTAAGTTGTTTCTTAACTCAATTTCCATTAATTGGGTTATACTTATAATTAATTGATTTAGTATTCCATTATTATGTGTGAATTGATATCTATATTTTTTGATAATTAATTTAAACATTTCTTATATGGATTAACATATGTTCACATAATCACTTCAAAGATTAATTATGACATCAAATATCATAATAAATGGAATTGTTTTCTATTTATCAATCTCATTTTGTTGTTCAATTTTTCATGTCTACGCCATAATTTTCTTTTATGATGCACTTACTACCTCGTGGATGAATTTTTAAAACTTACTTGAAGATATTTATTGTATTTTTAGATCCATATCTTACTCTTTTTTCATTGTTTTTTTAATTCGAATGTTATGAAAGCAATAAAGACTTTATTTTTCGATCTCCTTTATTTTCTCTATTCTTTATTTTCAAGGTTCCTTTGTTGAAATAATGTTCTATTATATTCTTAAACTACCTATATATTCTTATCATATAGTTATTAATGTGATTTACAAGTTTAGTTTCTTTTTCCTCCATCATTTATTAAAGAAACATTAAAAAATTTGTTTATAAGAAAAATTTATTTTCATTTTCAATATCCATGTCCTCTAAAATGTTTTCAATTATAATATTTTTTAAAATTTTATAATTTATTAATGTTATTTTAAATAAAATATAAACAAAATTAATGGTTTAAAATTAAATTTAATTACATTATCCTCATGGGTCACCTTTGAATATCTTTACAAAAGTTTGAAAAGAATGTTTATAATTAAAATTAACAAAATGAATCAATTTTACTACAATCATGGCTATTATTCTCATAGAAGATTAATTTATAGGTATCCAAGCTTATTTTCAAATAAAATATTTTCACAACATTTTCTTACATTTATGTTTTTTAAAATTGATTTTCAAATTGGACTGTGTATTTCACACAAGAATTATTTTAATGAAATTTTCATGTTATTTTTATTCACTAATAAAAAACCCTAGGTGTTACATATTCCCTAATTTGCATATGTATTAATGATACCATTATTATTAATTCGTTGTATGGACTATGATTGTTTCTAATATATTTTCATGGAATCCATTTTTTTCATGGATAAATGAAGCTGTGAAAGAACACTGGTTATTGTTGTGTAGAAAAATATATTCTTTCAAGGGTTATGATATTTTTAACTTTCTTGGAAATTGTTAATTATGATGGATGATCCTAGCATTGGTCACAATAATGGGTGATATATATATATATCTTTAATTAAACAGTTAAAGAAATGAATTTATTCAATTATAGGTTTCTCTTAAGATATTGTTGTAATTTACCACGAAGGTTATTAAATATTTTAGAATGATTATAAGAGTGATATGAAAATGAAGTTCCATGTTACCAAGACATTTTCATAATAATTTCATCATGTTCTACTGGATATATTTCATAAGGATTATTTTCACATGGATCGTTATTATTAAATTATATGACTCTTTTCCAATGTTAATTCTTTAAACCATGTATTATGTTTTATCATAGAGGTTTTTATGGATATTAATTCTATTATGTTATACCCATACAATTTGATTATGTTAGCATACACTTATGTTCATCTTATTTTCATTGATTACAATCAATTTTTAAAGATAATGTTTACCCATAATAATTATTTGATCTCACCTTTCTTAAACTTACTTTTCCCTAGATTATGAAGATCATTTTATATTATGTGATTCATAAAAATGTATGTAGATGTGACAGACATACCTGGAGATGATTTAAATTTTTATAAACTAGTGGAATATTTTAACCAAGTTCTAATATAAGAGTTTTATTAAATTATTCAAAACTCGAAAACTAAATGGTAATTGATTATGTAATGGATGCAATATTTCAGTTTTATGTTATTTGATTTTTAAGGGAAAAAATCGGGTAATGTTTTTTGGTATCAAATACAAAAATGTAAAGATTAATTTTTAGCATCGGAAATAGGAGTATATTTTTAAGGATTTTATATCTACACTACAAAATGTAGGAAAAACATGATGTAGTTTTAAGTGATTGAAAAAAAAACTCTCTAAGGTTATAACTAAACCCTGATCCATATTTCTCATCAAAAAATCAATAACCATCACCTAGTTCTAGAAAAATTAAAATGGGTGTTAAAGTTAACTGAGACATAATCTCCTATAAATATTCCTAAAAATATCCACATCAATAGTATAGAATACCCTTCTATGATAATTCCTTCATATGTGAAACTAAACATGAGAAGTCATGAAAAAAATCGATAATAACTTAATAAACCAAGACACTAGTGTATTTTAAATTCATTAAGTGGGATATATCAAGAAAAAAAACAAGGTCAATATTCTCTAGGGTGATTGATATAATTTTATATGAAATGAAATGACAAAAGATTAAACTTATTTTTTATATAAGCTTGACTTATAGAATATTTCATTGATACAATGAACTCACAATGTGCCCAATACAATTACAATGTTCCTTATATTTTTTCTTATCATTTTATAATATACCATTATTCCAACCAATAATATGAACACAAAAGAATCAAGGTACTGGTTATAGATACACATAATCAATGCCATAAATACCAATGGTGCGTTTTTAATTTAGAAGGTCATGACTACGTACTCTTGATGATTTTAATGGATCTAAAAAATTACTTTGGGTTAACCTCTATTTGGAATATGAGTTTGTGATACCCTGGTCGTAGATAAATCATGGATTACCATTTGGATCATTTTAATTGATAAAATGGATAATCTAATAGTGGGATAGGTATTCAATTATTGATCAAAATTTGATTCTATTTATGATAATAAAAACATAAAATAATAGTACCAACCACCTTCATTGAAAATAAAACTACAGTGTCCCAAGGCAATGTGATTGTTCTAATAAATCCCTTTCCTTCCAATTCCTCGAACTATACCTTTAATTCCCCAAATTTTACTATTTCTATTGTAAATGAAGTAAGATAAATAGTAATAATTCTATATAGTAGATCAATAAGGAACTCCACCACTATTTCTTACGGTAGTCTTCAAAACATATCCTGAAAAATATTAAGGTATCGATCTAATATGATAAGAATATCCTTACTTCAGCTTTTTTCAATATTTCCAAATGTTACTTCTCAAAATGGATAAAATATTTTCCTAACTAGAGGCATTGTATGTTCTTATCTTCCCACATTCATATCCTATTTCGATTTTAATAGTTGCAACCCTCTATACAAATATGTAATGAATAGTTCATGAGTATAGAAATCAATATAATAATTAAATTATACCAACCAAACTGTAATGACCTCGAATTTCTGTGGGATTTTTTTTTTCTGAAATTCATGGGAATTTTACGAGTCCGTGAAAACTGACGGCGTGTGATTCTGAGGCCCTGTTTTCCCAAAATCAATTTCTGAAGTTTTGTCCGGGTACGTTTAGTAAATGTATGAGTGGGATTTTATAACTTTTGAACAGGTGATCAGAATTGAAATCCAAAGGCACCGTCGATCTCGCAGCTCCGGTATTCACTTAAAAAGTCATTCATCTCGATGGAAGATGGTCAGGAATAAAATATAGATTTTGGGTTCTACGTGGAATAATAAAATAAAATAATTTTATGTCTTATTTTTTTATTATAACCATCATGTGGAGGTTAGAGGTGGGGACCGCCAAACCTTAACCTCCCATGAGAGGTTATGGTGGTGGGGCCCACCTGAACGCAACCTCCCTTGTGAGGATTAATTTGGTGGGGACCACCAGTGTTGGAAGCCTCTTGAACTTCCCATTAAGTGGGGAGAGCCTCTTGAGCTTCCCATTTTATGGTGCCAATCCATTCAAATTAATTAATGGATCATTAATTAATTAATTTGAATCTTTTTGAATTTTCGGCCCAACAATTAAATAATGGATTAACTTAATCCATTATTGTTCGGTTGGTATTTTCATTTGGGTGGAGCTTGGGAAAAAGAGATCTTGGGAGAAAAATAATTCTCCAACAATGGGAACTTCTTCCACCAACGAAGAACGGTCTCCAACTAGAACAAGGGAGGAAGCGTCATCCTTGAAGAATGTCAATGATGTCATCCTCGACTTCTTCATCTTCTTTTCCAATGACAACAAATCCCTGGTAGGGATGTGTTTTGATTTGAGAAATGTTGATTCTTCCTTCCATGATTGTTTCTCTTAACCCGCTTGCTACCAGACAACATGGATGGACCGGGCCAAATGAACACGACCTGATCGCACCACCGTTCTTGTGAATGATTGGTTTGTTCTTTGCGTTCTTCATGGGAGGTGGACAATGGATCGTTGAGAGTTCTTTGTGCAACGCAACGATCTAAAATCAAAGGCCCAATGTCACAAAAACCTAGTAGAGGTGCCGGGACAATAGCGGGTGATGGATCAGATCGGAATGGGAATGAATGTTCCTCAACAGTTCTTCGAGTGGGTGAATCAAATCGTGTTTTCAGAGCCGATCTGATGCCAAAAAACACCGTAGACGACTATGGGACATCAGAGAGACTTAGTATCTGATTTTTTGTGATGAAAAATCCATCAGAATGAAGAATGGACATCACGAGAGGCGCGCTAGCTAGAGGTGCTGTTTTTGGAAAATTCTAGAATACACGGCATGTACTTATGATGAAAACGCTGTGTATTACGAGAATTCTTCATCTTGAGATTTGGACGTTAGACAAGTAACACATAGTGTGTGACCCCGTTCACATGGCATGTCTTCTCAACGATGAATGGAAGAAGCAGCTTCGTGAGACATGGAATTTATTCTAGTAAATAAACGGACACGGGTAGAATTACACGACCAAGGGAGACAACATGTACTCTCTACGTGGAATGGTAGAAGCGGCTACATGAGACTCGGTGTATATCTCGGGGATACACAGACATGGGGTAAAGTACACGGGCATGTACTCCACCACACGGCCTGGTATGTCCAGTGGAACGGGCAAACCCGTGTACCAGTTACACAGGGTGGAGAAAACGGGTTCAGACCATGTACAAGAACATGGCCAGTGTACACAGAGCTGACCCCAGTTTCATAGGCACGGCGTGTAACCATACCACACGCTGTGTACTTAATTTTCTACACAAACAGCCTAATGACCTAGGCCATTGGACATGGGGACTACCCGATGTCTGACTACACGACATGTACCATATTCCAAAATGTTGTGTACTTTTTGGTAATTGTCTTCGTCATCTCATTCTCTATGTCTTGGACACGTATTGATTGGTTTTTTACCCTATGACGTGGAATACCTTTAAGACACTTGGCTTAAGGAGTGGACCCTCTTGGAATCAAGCATGCTTCATACGGATCCATGGGGCTGGCTATGCACTAACGACTGTTCCTGGATCCTATGTGGGTACGACAGCTCGGAGTACTATTCCTCGATTCTGTCTGGGTCCGACAATTCTCACTTTTGTTCCTGGATCCTATGTGGGTCTGACAGAATAGCTGGTCTTGGATTATGTGTGGGTCTGACAGCTCCGACTACTAGTCCTGGATCCAGTATGGGTCTGATAGTTCTAACTGTTGGCCCTGGATCCTATGTGGGTTTTACAGCTTAGATGAATCAGTGACCAAATCTGATAATCTCTATATCTCTACAAAAGTTGTATACCTGTGTGAGCTGAGTCAGTGACTTCTATGTTTTCCTCATGATTGAGAGGGGTTACTTGATAACTTAGGTATTTGTATGGGCATTTACCTAAGTAATGGATATCCGTTGATTTCATACTCTGTGGTTTATCCGTGCTAGATTTTGAGGGACCTTGGTGGTCTCGGGTCCCTACTAAGTATCATTATACTCACCCATGCATGAGCTATGCCCACACCTCATTATGTTGGATGTAGACGACAGACAGTGCTAACCAAGTTTGAGTGTTCTAGGATTGAACGGTACCCGGAGGTGGATCACATGACTTGTTGGTACACGGAGGAGACCGATAGATGTGGAGTACTGAGGAGGCTATCTGTACCTACCCTTCGGGTAGGTTCCGTGGTGGACGCTCCAGGAGTTGCTTTTCACCTTTCATCTGTTTTGTCTTTTTCAGTTGTACTTATACTTTACAGTTGGGCTTGTATTTTCGACCCATTTTTACTTTTCATCACTGTTCTATTATACAGTTTTACTTAGTGTTTTTCTTCTAGTTCATACTCTGTTGTCTGTGTTTACACATTAGAAAGGCAATACCTTCCCAGTTTTAGGGATTTACACCTTTGGTGCTAGTCGCCAGCCCCTAGCCTATGGAAGGTGGGCTTAGGGTAGTCACGGCACGGGCCACGGGGGATGGGTCATGAAAAATTTATCAGAGGTTTTGGTTCTACTGAAAAACATATGACACTGGTCATTATTTTCTATGAAGCAATAGTGTAAAGTGTATTGAGTGTTGTTTTCAATTCAGGTAGTCTAGTGTTGGTGCGGCGAACGACGTATCCATACACCAGGACCCTGACTTCTAATTTCAGACTCAGTGCATGAAAACACTGTCTGTGTGTGTATTTAAAGAGTTTTATTTGTGATCTAATTGAGTCAGTGCACCAGGTATAAATTATTGACAGTGGCGCACCTGTATTTTTCAGGATGGCCCCACGCAGACAGCCAGCCAGGGTTCCGAGATTTGTACGAGATGACATCCCACCGAGCGACGAGGCCTTTTTGTAGGGCCCTATCATAGTAGAGGCACCAACGGTACCACTACCCGTTGGGCCACCGATACCCCCATCCCCAGCAGCAGAGATTGCATGCTACTTGAGTTCGTTGCACGAGTTCCTGTGCCAGAGGCTGCCCAGGTTCAGGGGTGAGAGGAACCCGCAGGCAGTTGAGGATTTTATGGAGGCTGTGGTGAGAGTCTTCATACTAGTAGGGACACCTGCCTACCTTATGGTGATCCTTGTAATGAGTCTTCTTCAGGTACCAGTAGTAAGATGGGAGATCATGATTCTCCAGGAGCATCATGAGGCGACACTACTCTGGGAAGACATTGAGAGCCTTTTTCAAGTGGAGTTTTTCCCATCCACCCTACATATGGTTTGGATACAGGAGCTACAACATCTACATCAGGGTAGCATGATGGTGGCACAATACTCAATGAGGTTCAACAACCTATCGTGTTACTCCATAGATATGGTGCAGGACCCATTTTTCAGGGCCCGGACCTTCGAGCAGGGGCTCAGGCGAGAGAACAGAGCTTCGATGATCTCCCTTAGAATCCCGACGCAGGCGAGGGTGTTGGAATGATCCCTCTTAGTTGAGAGTTTCATTTCTAAGCATATACCAGCAGCAAGACCCACCACCGGGCATCACATATCAGATTCTTTTTTAGCTGGCAGTAGATAGATGTCGTAGAGATCCAGGAGGACCAGACCATCTGCTGGACGACCTCAGGATACAGGTTTAGTTGTGCGGGGCACACAAGACAGGTCCCGTCATGCCAGGAGTAGGCAAAGTGACTCTTGCGGCGGGTAGGGTCCCATGGCTCGTGACTTTCTAACACGCCATACTGACAATCAGTAGACAGTCGAAGAACCACCCAGGATAAGATAGAGATTCGATTGAGGCGGACTGCAGGGAGGAGTCAGACGTGGCAGAGGAGATGTCCATGTAGCTGGTGTTGGACGATGTTATGAGGTGTTACCACTACCACCACCAGGAGGTCCACCCTGACCGCAGGGAGCATGTGGACAGGTGAGAGCTCAACTCAAGGTAGTTGAGGCATACAATCATAGAGCACCAAAGATTATTTGAGGTATGATCTGTGTCTACTCCACTATAGTTATAGTTCTTATAGGCACAGTTTCCAGTCACTATTTCATTGCCACTGCTCTCGTTCAGAGCTCAGAGATTCCCACATAGACGTTGGCTCGATATTTATGGTTAGAGACTCCTATAGGAGCATAATTGATGATTACGCACTGGTTCCAGTACTGTGAGCTTAATCTAGGAGTTGAGAGCTTCGTATGGGATCTCCTCATAGCAGCGTTGAGGCCTTACGACGTCATCTTGGGTATGGACTGGTTATCCACAGTCAATGCACTGATTGACTGTATTAGGCGCAAAGTGTGGTGTTTCCACACTGATGGGACCAGGTTCACCTTCACCGACAAGAAGGGATCCTTTTCAGCACAAGACAGACTTACTCGGAGGATGGTGCTGCCGATCACTCATCAGTTGGCCTACGTTACCCTCAGAGTAGTTGATGTGGAGAGTCCGAGCTATCCTGTAGTGGTGGACCAGAATGTGGATGTTTTTCCTTATGATGTTTCAGGTCTACCTCCTTGCAGAGAGGTATACTTTTACATTGACATGTACCCTGGGATGGAATCAATATCTACACCAACATATCGGATGGCTCCAGCTGAGCTTCATGAGCTGCGGTTACAACTAGAGGATTTTTAAGGGAAAGGATTCATTCGGCCCAGTGTTTCTCCCTAGGTAGGCCCGATTCTATTCACCAAGAAGGTATATGGGAGCTTAAGGTATGTTGTCAACTACCATTGCCCAAACTGGGTGACTGTTAAGAACAAGTACCCACTACCGAGGATTGATGACCTCTTTGATTAGCTTAAGGGAGCATGGTGGTTCTCGAAGATAGACATCAGATCCGGATATCACCAGCTTAGAGTTTGAGACAAGGATGTGTAGAAGACGGCCTTCAGGTGTCGGTACAAACACTATGAGTTCTTGGTTATGCCCTTCGGTGTAACCAATGCACTAGCAGTGTCCATGGGACTCATGAACAGGATCTTCCAGCCATACCTCGATCGCTTTGTTGTAGTCTTCATCGACGACATTCTGATCTACTCGAATTAGAAGGAGGACCATGCCTAACATTTATAGGTAGTACTGGCAACATGCCGAGAGAACCAGGCTTATGGTAAGCTCTCGAAGTTCTAGTTTTGGATCCGAGAGGTTCTCTTTATGGGTCACGTCATCTTGAAGGCTTGAGTTGGAGTGGATCCAGCGAAGATTGAGGCGGTACTTTCTTGGGATCCACCCAAGAGTGTGATGGAGTTACGGAGTTTCCTGGGTTTGGCTGGTTACTATCAGAGGTTCGTTCCAGACTTCTCTAGAGTTTCATCACCACTATCAGCCTTGACGAAGAAGTGGAAAGACATTGTGTGGTCATAGAGATTCCATTAGATCTTTTAGGAGCTGAGGCATAGGCTGACTAGTGCCCCCATCATAAGGCTTCTAGATGAAGTCGTAGGGTACGTAATTTACTACGATGCATCAGGGACCAGACTCGGGTGTGTCCTTATGCAGGAGTTTGCAGTGATCGTGAATGGTTCTTGGTAGCTGAGACAGCTTGAGAAGAACTACACAACCCTTGACCTAGAGTTAGCAGCAGTGGTCTTTTCCATGAAGATTTGGAGACACTATCTAATGGGTAAACGTTTTACCATATACTCTGATCACAATATTATTAGGTATATCTTCTCTTAGAAGGACATAAACCCGAGACAACAATGATGGCTCGAGTTCCTCCAGGACAATGACTTCCAGATAGTCTATAATCTTGTGAAAGGAAACGTTGTAGCAGATGCTCTCAGTAAGAGATCTGGTTAACAGCTGCTAGGTGAGGTGATGGAGCTGCTGGACAATTTGCAGATATCCTTTGTGGATAGAGATAGAGAATCCTTTCTAAAGTCTCTTACAGTCACTCCCCCACTTCTTCTGTGAGTTAGGGAGGCATAGTGAGGAGATGCTGACTGCGAGACACGATGTGCTCAGATATCCACAGGGCAGGTACCTAATGGATTTTCTGAAGGTGGGGAGCATGTCATCCTCTTCAGAGGACATACTATGGTGCTAGTTCCACTTCAGGAGGAAGTGTTGAGGGAGTTCCACACATACCCTCTAGCGATACATCCAGGAGTGGTGAAGATATACTAGGACCTTCAATGATATCCCTAGTGGCCAGGTATGAAGAAGGCAGTATCAGAGTTTTTCTTTCGATGCCTCACTTATCAGCAAGTGAAGGAGGAGCATCAAGTACCAACAGGCTTGATTCATCCTTTAGAGGTCCCAGAGTAGAAGTGGGAAGGGATATCCACGGACTTCATGACAGGTATTCCACGTACATCCAGCGGTCACGACTTGATTTGGGTGATCATCAACTGACTCACCAAGTCGGCCCACTTCCTACCTATCAGATATCAGGGTTCAGTAGAGATATTAGGATGCCTCTATGTGTAAGATATTGTGCTGCTACATGGAGTACCTTCTTCTATCATCTCTGATCGTGATGCACATTTTACTTCCCGGATATGGAAGGGGTTGCTGGAGGCTTTCAGGATGCAGCTTCGTCTGAGCACCACCTTCCATCCTCATACGGATAGTAAGACTGAGCGGACCATTCAGACCCTTAAGGACATGATGTGTGCTTGTGTCCACAACTTCGGCCGTAGTTGGTATGTCACTTACCTTTTGTGGAGTTGGCCTACAACAATAGGTATCACTACACTATTAGGATGACACCTTTTCAGGCGTTGTATGGTCAACCTTGAAAATCACCCTTATACTAGTAAGACCCTAGGGAGTCAGCAATTGTGGGACCACAGATGGTACGAGCTACCACGGAGAAGGTGCAGATTATCCAGGAGCAGTTGAAGACTGCACAGAGAAGGCAGGAGTCGTATGCTGATAGTAGACGGAGACCTCTGGAGTTCGAGGATGGCGGCCTCATTTTTCTACGGGTGTCAACTCGAAGAAGTCTACAGATATTTGTCCGAGGTGGAAAGTTATCTCCAAGTTTTATCAGACCTTTCCAGGTCCTCAGCAGGGTTGTCGAGGTGGAATACCACTTAGATCTTCCACCTCAGATGCCCCGGGTTCATGACGTAGTTCATGTATCCTAGCTGAGGATATATGTGTTTGTCCCTTCTCACATCATCGACCATGGAGAGCTGGATGTCGATGATGCGGAGTCTTTCATGGAGGATCCAGTGGGGATTGAGGATCGACATGAGTGGGTCCTACGTAGATGGTCGATACCTCTAGTGCACGTTCGTTGGCAACTTGGGAACCTCCAGGAGAGAAAATGGGAGCAGGAGGCTCTGATGCTTTCTCAGTACCCCCATTTGTTCCCTTAGTTTGAGTTGTAGATTATGGGGATGTGAATCCCTGAGGTGGGGAGAATGTGAAGACTTGGAATTTTTGTGGAATTTTTTTTAAAATGTATGGGAATTTTCCGAGTCTGCAAAAACTGACGGTGCATGATTTCGAGGCCCGGTGTGCCCGGAATCAATTTCTGATGTTTTTTTCAGGTATATTCAGTAAACGTACGAGTGGGATTTTATAACTTTTGAACCAGTGCTCGGAATTGAAATCTGAGGGCACCGTTAATCTTGCAGCACGAATATTTTTTTAAAAAGTCTTTCACCTGGAAGGAAGATGGTCGGGAATAAAAGATAGATTTTGGGTTTTATGTGGAATAATTAAATTAAATACATTCATGCCTTATTTTATTTTTTTTGTTATAACCACCATGGGGAGGTTGGAGGTGGGGACCACCACACCTTAACCTCCCATGAGAGATTATGGTGTGGGGCCCACCCGAACTCAACATCCCATGTGAGGATTAATTTTTTGGTGACCACCCGAGTTGGAAGCCTCTTGAACTTCCCATTAAGTGGGGATAGAAACTTGAACTTCCCACTTTGTGCTTCCAATCCATTAAAATTATTTAATGTAGAATTAATCAATTAATTTGAATCTTTTTTATTTTTTGGGCCAATAATTAAATATTGGATTAACATAACCCATTATTTTTGGGTTGGCATTTTCTTTTGGGTGCATCTTGGGAAAAGGAGAGATTGGGAGAAAATGAACTCTCCAATGAAGGGAACTTCTTCCGCCAATGAAGAACGGTCTCCAACAAGAACAAGGGAGGCATCTTCGTCCTTGAAGAACGCCGACGACATCGTCCTCGACTTCTTTATCTTCATTTCCAATGACAACGAATCCCAGGTAGCGGTGTGTTTTGATTTGAGAAATGTTGATTCTTCCTTCCATGATTGTTTATATTGATAATCTTGTTACAAAACTAACGTGGAAGAATCGGGCCAAACGAACATGGTCGGATCCCTCTGTCATTCTTGTGAATGTATGGTGTGTACTTCGGGTTCTTAATGGGTGACAAATAACAGATAGTTGCGAGTTATTTGTTAAATTCAATGATCCCAAATCAAAGAACTAACGTCACAATGACATAGTGGAGGTGCGATGACAATAGAAGGAAACAGATCGGATGGAAACGGGAAGGACCGTTCCTCCACCGTTCTTCGAGCGGGTGAATCAAATCGTGCTTTTGGAGCTGATCGGAGGCCCGAAAACACCCGAGATAACTACGGGACATCGGGGTGACCTAGTGTCTTATGTTTTGTGATGAAATATCCATTAGAATGAAGAACAGAAATCATGGGAGGTATACTGGCCAGAGGCGCCATTTCTGGAAAATTCCAGAATACACGCAGTGTATTTCTGACGAACACGCCGTGTAGTACGGGCGTTCTGTGTCTTGAGATTTAGATGTTAGAAAAATAACACACAGAGCATGACCCCAGTCACATGGTGTGTCTTCTCTATGTAGAATGGTAGAAGTGGCTCTACGAGACATGGTGTGTATTCTTGAAATACAAGGACACGGGTAGAATTACACAACCAAGGGACACTGCGTGTACTATCTACACAGAATAGAAGAAGTGGATTCGTGATACTCGGAGTGTATCCCTGGGATACACAGACACAGGGTAGAGTACACTAGCATGTACTCTACCACACGGCCAGACATGGCCAGTGGAATGGGCTACCTCGTGTACCAGTTACATGGGTTGGAGAACACGGGTTAAGGCCGGGTACAGGCACATGGCTAGCGTACACGGATCTGACCCTAGTTCTGTAGACACGGTGTGTAACCATACCACATGTTGTGTACTTAATTTTCTACATGACCAGCCTAACGACCCAGGCCATTGAAAATGGGTAGTAATCAAGGTTTGACTACATGGCGTGTACCATATTCCAACATGCCATGTACTTTTTGGTAATTGTCTTGGTCATCTCGTTCTCTCTGTCTTGGACATGTATTACTTGGATTTCCCCCCTATGACGTGGCAGACCTTTGAGACACATGGCTTGAGGGGCGAACCCTCCCAGAATCAATCATGATTCTTATGAAACCCTATGGTTGGCTGTGAACTAACGATTGTTCCTGGATCTTGTGTGGGTCTGATAGCTCTATCTACTTTTCCCGGATCCTCTGTGGGTCCAACAGTTATGACTTCTATTCTTGTATCCTGTGTGGGTTTGACAAAATAGATGGTCATAGATCCTATGTGGGTCCGACAACTCTGACTACTATTCTTGGATCATGTGTGGGTCTGACAGTTCTACATGTTGGTCCTGTATCATAAGTGGGTCTGACAGCATAGATGATTCAGTGACTACATCTGATCATCTCTATCTCGAAACAAAAGTTGTATACCTATGTAAGTGGAATCAGTGACATATGTTTTTCCTCATGATTGATATGGGTTACTTGATAACTTAGGTATATCTATGGGAATATATCTAATTAATGGCTATCCATTTATTTCATACTCTTTTGTTTATACTTGGTTGATTTTGAGAGACCTTTGTGGTCTCGGGGTCCCTAATGAGCATGGTTATACTCAACCCTGCATAGGCTATACCCGAACGTCGTTGAGTTGGATGCGGACAACAGACAGCACTGACTGAGGCTGAGTGTTCCAGGACTGGACGGTACCTTGAGGTGGACCATACATCTTGTCGGTACATGGACGAGACCGATAGATGTGGAGTGCTGAGAAGGCTATTTGTACCTACCCATCAGGTAGGTTCTGTGGTGGACGATCCAGGATCTACTTTTCACCTTTCAGTTGTTTTGTCCTTTTCAGTTGTACATGTACTTTACAATTGGGCTTGTATTTCTGAACCCTTTTTACCATTCAGAACTATTCTGTTATACAGTTTTACTTAGTGTTTTTCTTCCAGTTCGTACTCTATTGTGTGTGTTTACACTTTAGAAAGGAAATGCCTTCCTAGTTTTAGGGATTTACTCCATTGGTGTTAGT
Source organism: Viscum album (assembly GCA_963277665.1). NCBI lineage: Eukaryota > Viridiplantae > Streptophyta > Magnoliopsida > Santalales > Viscaceae > Viscum > Viscum album. Next base: position 2,005,147,182 of record OY728163.1, on the reverse strand, counting down.
CACCAATCCCTGGCCTATGGAACACAGGCTTGGGGTAGTCATGGCACGGGCTCCGGGGGACAGTTCATGACAGAATCTATTTCATGGATTACATTTAAATTATATATATATAAAATAATAAACTCCCATGATAATTAGGATACAACAACAGTGCTAGAAATGCAACACAATTAAATCCCGTACACTCTCATTGCTCTAGTGGTGTATTTATGCTCAATTTGTGAGGTATAATCTCCAAATTTTATCCCATTTGACATACTAAATGAATATAAATGAAAGAATGCAAGGAAAAAAATTAAAAAAAGAACTCATTAGTGTTAAATTAAGAATAATTGTACCTACTTCTATTTAAGGTTTCGATTCTCTATCAAAAACAACATACTCTGTGATAAATAATTTTCATTATATTCCTCCAGGATGATTCTTTCAACCTTATTATGGTGGTTCCTACTGATATATTAGGTAATTAAAGGAATCAGTGTAGATAAAAAATCTAATTATGGAATGAATTATAAAAAGATCATTATAATATGGAAATAGATTATTGTCTTAAATTGGAACCACTACTACGCTTTGAAATTGGAGGATAGTTAAAAATACACTTCATATGCCCCATCCAAATGAGTTTGAAAAGTTACAAATATGTTATTGAATAGTCCTAGTTAGAATGATCTAAAGATCCATATCATAAATATCCCTCCAAGAAATTTCTAAAATAAGGAATAGATATGACCCTCATATATTGGTTGTCTTATCTTATGATCCCTTGAGATTGATTTTTCGTTCTCTCCATTATCCCAACCTAAGAGTATCTACTCAGTTTTAGGAGGACAATGGTATTTACCCCAACAAGAATCTTCATAATGTATTTTTTCACTACCATATCTTTATTCACTATGCCCAAATAATTTATGATGTAAAAAATAATTATTTAAGAGTGAATATTCATTCAAAATCATGACTCAAAGATGAATACATTGAGGCATTCACTCATATCTACCTCTAGTTTACATAGTGATAGATTTGCGAATAAAGCTATATATTCCAAGAAATAAATTCTTATTTATTAAATTAAAAGAAATCTATTTTTCTCAATACATTTAATGTAATGAAAAAACCATTTTAATAAATAATTCCGAAAAAACTTCTATGTAAGGCCATGATCAAGCCTATCATAGACAAATATGTCCCACAATTTTCATGAAAGGTCCTATAGAATGTACACTAATACATTAAAAATTATTTTCACAAGAATGTTTTGATAATCGATTATTTGATTCATCCATCAAAAAATATTCTCAATCTGTTCAAGTTCTGATCACCCTGAAAGATCAGGGGGTTTGGCCTATGTAATATTTTTAAGTGGTCCACATGAAGGGTTTTCTCCATCCACAATTCTTTTTGTATATATTGAAAAGTTTTATGATACATCTATTGATAGACTTATTTACTATTATTTAGGGAAAAGAAACATTCTAAATGGGTCCCTCATGCTAATTATTTTGTCTCCTTGTTAGTGTCATTTTTCTATATCTAAAAAAATACCCCTTAATCGCAACCCATATTGCAGTTCAAGATTCACCAATATAGTGTTTCCATAGGCAAGTGAGAAATTCGAACCTCAAATAATTTAACAAACTGAAAACATGTAAATGAAAAAACCCTAGGGAAATTATCTCTATTAATTCATGATATAAAACCATTATTGGGTAAACCAACTATCATGAGGCCATGACACTCTTAGAAGTGTTAGAACAATTTGACTACCTAGAACCCCCTAATAACCAAAATTTCAGTGTAAATAGATCATTGATTCCTTTTTTTATACTAAATTCAATTTTCATATACACCCTATCACCATATCTTCCATCCCAATTGTTGAACCATACCAAATTCATACTATTTGTAAGATATTAACCGCAAATAATTGGCTTAGGGAGACTAAATTTCCACTAATAATAGGTATATTCCTCACAAACCAAAGTCAGGAAATAAATTCCAATGGTATATGAAGTCATTGGTTGGATATTTCATCTATTTACATTACACATCCAATTTTAAACACAAAAAATCATCAAAATATGATTCTTTAAGGATAACAAGAACATTACTCATAATATAATAAAGAAAATTCACAGTGAAAACAGAAAAAATAGATACACAAATAAATTAAAAAATGTATAAGCTCTAAAGATAATAAATTACTACATGTATCACTACATCATACATTATCACTAGCTATCATTAGGCTCCACGTCAATAGAACATGATCGATGCATCAATGTGATCCTCAAAAAAAAAAAAAACTTTCTAATTCTTGTATCATCAAATATAATGTATCTGTATGAAAAGAATCTCATATGGTTGGGGGTGAAATATAAACCAATATATAACCCCTTCATAGGTTTCCCACACATGATACTACTTTAATAATATTTTATCTCACTTTCATAAAACAATATGTAAAAAAAATAGAATATTGGATTAAAAATCATTAATAAAAAATGAAAATGACACATACAGTAAAATAAACCTAGAACATAATGATAACCCTTACTACAATTATGTAATGAAAATCCTTATCATGTGAGTTCAAAATTGTTCCCCCTATACCAAGTCATAAATTTGTAATATAATCCAGTGTGTTTACATAAAAAGTGAATACAACCAAGTCAACACCAACAAGGCCCCTTTTAATTTTTTCATGAACACATGCCACCCGATTTGTCAACCCATGCCATTAAAAAGAAAATTTTCTGGTATTTAAAAACCAAATCATCATCATATGTTTTTATATAATCTATTGTGTAATTTGACCAATTTTTTCTTTATAAATCACTTTTCATTCATATTTGTTTCCTAGTAAAATTAAATAAGGATTTTTAAACAAGAATACAATAATTTATAAAATAAAACATAAGCCTTCATAGTCTTAACATAAGTTAAATTATATATAATCTACCTACCTTGAATCAAATTACAATACAAAAATAATGAGGAATAAATTTTTCATAATAGAAATTAACTAGAATCACCTCTACAATTGTACCATTTGAGATCCTAATAGAGAGAGAAATGATGATGATTTTTAAAAAGAGAAATCAATTCAAGATAACTTTAATAAATCCAACAATATAATTTAACATGGTTCCCTAAATAGGTGAACAACTTTATTCCATATTGAGTGGATAAAAGATCCATTTATAGAACATGATGACTGATAAAATCCCTTAAAAAATAGCATGGTGTGTTCTCCGAAATTTTTTTTGAACATCCTACATGAGACCATAATCCACTAGCACTGCACCTTGGACCATGTTGTGGGACATTATCCCAATCCATTTTGGAAGGATCTATCTTGATACCGACCACACCCAACCACCACACTTCTCCCTAGGGGTTTCTGTCTTCCCATTTCCCACAGGTGGACTTCCTAGCCACCTTCCACAAAAAAACATTATTATATAATATTGGCATCCTTCCACTTATCCAACTCACCAAAACCACATAACATCTAAATATATGTCCATGATCATCTCTATAGTTGTCCGTATGTGATGGTGAATTGTGTATAATTTGATGATATCATTCTTCAACTCACCTACCCTCTAACTCAACCCATACAGGAAATGAAAAATTTCAATATGTATAAATATATAATAATAAGAAAATAACTTCAAATAAAGGTCTCATATTATTCAAACAATTTTTATTTCTATCCTAAAAATGTTATATGTTTTGGATTTTTGGAAAAGATCTGGCCACCACTCCATCAAAATATTCACTAATGCCCATGTCTCTTCTTAGACATGTCCATTTTTCAATAGTATATTCACGAACAAGATACTTCTAATGCCCAAAACCACATCAAATATTTCCATGATATGAATATATTTCTTAACGAATAAATTATATGGATCATGTGTTACATCATCCCAACAGATCACATGATCTAGATCTGGATTCCACTTATTTATTTGATATATATGGGAAAAAATTAATTTTAATAATCTTTGTGGTTGGGATATATGATAAAAAAATCAATGATATTATTGAGAATCTCGAATCACCTCATATATCATAGAGCTCCATTCCCTTTTTTTCAAAAGTGATGATACCCCAACCTTCGAGATACCCATTAGAAGAGATGGTCACCAACCTCAAAATATAAATGGTGATAATAATGATCCAAACATGATTTATGATGAATTTTTTCCCTTTTAATAAACTTACTGATCATATGGTTCTTTTTTATGTCTTCAATATAAGACTAGGTCTAATCAGTATGGATTATACAATATTAACCCAGCAAAGTGGGGATCAGAACAATATTTCATATAATTCCTCAAATTTATCTGTACATATTGAGTCTTGAACAATATTTTTATGAAGGAACTCTAATAAAGGAAAGTATTCTTCCCATTAACCATAAAATATCGTGACACATGATCATAGCATGTCTTCTAGAGTCAAAATTGTATTCTTTGATTTTTCATTCATTTGAGGATGATAAAATTTTTTCACTGAAAAATGGATTTAATTTTATGTTGTAAGGACATGAAAAATATATTGGTAAATATTAGATCTCATTCACATATAATAGAGAGTAGTAGGCCATGCAAATAAATTATTTCATGGATATACATATTTATGAAAAAATGAATAGAAATTTTCACCCTAATTTTTAAGAATTTGACTAAATATGTGAGATGGTACACAATCACGCAAATAGTATCATGCTTCTGATTCATCTTTAGTAACCCTAAGATTAAATCCACTAAGAGTTTCTCCCATTATCATATCATATTGAGTCGTAATTGCAACATTATACCTAGTTTCTAGTGTACAACATTAATCTATTTACTTGTTAGGAATTTCCTACCAAAATCTCCCATCTTCACTTCAGGTTCAACCATAAAAATGTTACTTTATCACACTTTAAATCTTCTTAAATTCCTGGGTGGACAAACCACATTGAATATTGAAAACCATAGATTTGTTCATAAAAATAAGAAACTAAACTTCAGCCTTGATATCACATCACTGAATTTCCATCCAATCTCTATTCGTCAATGGTCTCCACTCTATTGAGGTTTGAACTAATAGAAATTTTGTGAGGGTCAGAATGATGAGTATCCTCAACTTGTTCCTACATGTCCATAATTAGTATTATCATACAGATGAATATAGAATCTCTATGTTTAATACACTTTAAGGGTGTAACTACGATTACCCCCCATCAGTTATCATTGATATCGGGATTCACTAACCACATTTTTATATGAAATATAGCTTCATGAATCCACTATTGAATACACTTTCTTAGGCGTATAAAACAATTTAAAGTCAAACATTTAGAGGTATTACATCCAATATATTTTCTTAAGGTTAAAATAATTTTGTTAGAATATGAAATATTATCATTTGTAACAACCTAATACTTTAAACATCTCACCAAATAGACAATTGTTCCATATATATAATGCATGGAATACTACTAATAATTCAAGATAATGTGTAGTGTTGTTATATTTTTGTACACATAGTTGTCACGATCCATAAGAAAAGATATATTAATTCTGAAAGAGGATTAACCCTAAACCTAATCTATACACATCATAATGAAACATGAAACCCTCTCTTGGTTTAACAAAAAATATAATGGGTGGCTTAGTAAAATGGGTCTTTTGTTGGAGAAATGATTCCTGAAAATTAATTATCAAATAGAATAGAATACCCTAATTAGTTATTCTCATCATGGGTGATGCTATGTATGAGAAATAATGAACAATGAATCGATAATAAACTATTAACCCAAGAAAGTTTCATATTTAAAAGACATTCCATGGTGTTTTCTAGGGAATAAATGCATCAATATTATCTAGGATGGCTGATATACCTTCCTGTGAAATGAAATGTCTATGATAACAAACATTTTTTTTCATATGTCTCACATAAAGAATTTTTTATACATGAAATTATTTCAAAATGTTCCTAAAACAATTTTCAACTTTCTTTCATGGTTGATTACAGTTCTAGAATATATGATGATATTTTTGGTGAATACTACCACAAAATAATCAAGGATGTTGTAGAAGATATTATTAATCAATTACATAAGAACCACTAGTACATTTAAAAGGCCAAAGGGAATGAATAATTACTCATAATGGTTGTAACATCACTGAGAAGATTCCATTGGGATATCCTCTTTATTGTCTCTGAGTTGGTGGTACCTTGATCAAAGATCTACCTTTAAGAAGAATTTGGATTCCATCAATTGATCAAATAGATCATTTATTAAAGTGAGATTCTATCGATTGATGATAATAAATTGATTCTATTAATGATGATCAATATATGAATGAATATTATGTTCTTTTTTCTTCATAAATAAAATAAGAGTATCCCAAGATTATTTTATTTTTCTAATAAATCCCTTATTTCCATTTTTCCAATTTGACCTTTAATTATAGAAATTATATCAATTCCATTCCATATAAGGGAAATTATATCCAAATAATTCCTTATAGTACACTGATATAGAAATATTATTCTATTTAACGAGGTTGTTCTGAAAATGTATTTGTAAAAAATATCATGTTTTCACTCAACTATGTTGGGAAAATCCCAAGTTTGGGTTTAATAAATTGCTACAAAGGTTACTATTTCAAATTTATGTGATAATTTTCCATCCAATGGAATTATATTTCTTTATCTTATCGAATTCAGGTCACATTTCCATTTAAATAGATATAACACTCAATCCAGATAAGTAAAAGTAATTTTTTATGTGTAACATTCAATATAATATTGGAATACTACCAACCAATCCATTTTTGAATAATATTTCAAAAATTTCAATATTCCAAACAATAAACTCCCATGATAAATAGTTTTCATCGGTGGTGATATAAGATAATACATACATAAATAACATGCACTATCATTGATCGAGATGTTTTTTCATGCTCAATACCTAAGGAATCATCTCCACATATAAACCTAATTAAGTTTCTATATGAGGAGAAATTAAATAATATAAGGATATTCTTTAGGAAAAATACTTATAATTGTATTATTAAGAATAATTATAACACTCTCTATCAAATATCTGGTTCTTTATTTTCAATAATTTACACTATGATAAATATATTCTCGTCTGTTCATCTTGGATGATTCCTTCCCACATTCTAGGGTAGTTCCTGCTAAATATTTATTGAATTAATATAATTATATTGAATAGAATAAGTCTTATTATGATAAGTATAGAGAAAATATCATCCCATTTGGTAAATAGAGTCCTACATTAAATTAGAATTTTCACTACTCATAGAACATAGATGTGAGTCATAGAAATGCTTGATATTCCCCATCGCTGTACAATTATAACATTATTAATGTTTCACTAAAAATTGAATTTTAAAATTATCCATGGTAACTCTATCTAAACAACCCACATTTTTCTTGTTATGAGGAGGAAGATAAAATGACCTAGTAGATTGTTTGTTTTTTTCCTCTTATTCCTTGAGATTGATTCTACCTTCATTGATTTTTTCATCCACAAAAGTTTCCAATTGTTCTTAGGAGGACTAAGGTGTTATAATAAATAATATTCATGGTAGTAAAATTTTCCACTTCTATGATATTATTCGCATTGTTTTTATAATGGTTGATGTAGAACAATATTACTTTAGAGTGAATATTTGACCACAAACCCATAAAAAATAGGGATGTTAAGGGAATTACTCACAATAACTTAAGTTAAAAACTGGGAGAGATGTGTGAATAAAGATATATATTCCATGAACCAATGGTCCCTATAATTTTTATTATATAAAAATGTTTTCCATGATATATTTATTTATTAAAAAATTCCTAAAATCCATCCAAACTAAGAACCTGATCAAACACATTATAGATAGCTATGTCCCACCATATTCAAGAAACACCCTAAAAATGTATTATCACTGGTTAAAAATTACATTTTCAATAGTTTAAAGGAAATAAAATATTCAAATAATCCTACCAATCCATTCTTCATCATGTTCATGTCCCAAATCACCTCGAAAGATTAGTGTGTTTTTTCAATGAAATTTGTGTGAGAGGTCCACGTCCTACGTTTTCTATATCATTGTTTCATTATATATATCATTAAAGGACTAGATGATACTTATCATGAGTTTTTAAATTACATTTGGTTTTGGTTGATAAATATTTATAGTTTCTCCGTCTTGCTAGCACCTAAATCTCATGGTTGGTGAAATTTTACTATAGCCAAATAAAAATCTTCATTTAGTAGATACCATCATTTCATTTAGACCTTTACATAGTATTGTTTTATCATAATAAATTCAAAAATTCAAAATATCAAGAAATTAACCTTATAATATCATGAGAATGATAAAAACTTAGTGGTATAACTTTTTATTAAGACATTATATACAACATTTATTGGGTAAACCCATGACGATGAGGTGAAGAAACTCCTAGACTTTTTAGAGAATTAATATGTACCTACAAAACCTTAGTAACTTGATTTTTTCCTAAATAAGTCAGCTATGACTTTTTTTACTCAACATTTCATGACCTAAAACACCCTATCTCTATATACACCATTCTAACTTACATATAATACCAAAAAAATACCATTTATAAAGTATTTACCCCCACCCATTTTCTTGGGTGTGATCAGAATTCCACTAAACGTAAGTGAATCCCCTTAACACCAAAGTATAGTAATAAATTCCAAGGGTATATGAAATATTTGGGGGAGAATTTTATTTTTTATACCAATAATCCTATAACCACAAACATATATCACTAAATTATTATGCAGGAATGACAACAATATAGACACTCATAACATAAGATAAATAAATTAGAATGATAGAGAAAAAATAGATACAAAAATAATGTTTACAATTACCAAAATCTAAAGACATAAAAGTGGTATAGGTATCACTATATTAAACTCCATAATCAATGGTCTCTGGTTTCCTAACTCTAAAGACCAAAATATCTCCATCATGGTTCTCTGGTTTAGAGATAAGATAGTTATCCCTTACTTGTATCATTAAAAACAACAACTTTGTAAAAACCAATGTGAATATACATAGGGTGTGTATAAAAACAAGTAGATAATACCCCAAAGGATTCCAATAGAATCTACCAATGTCAGAACATATTAACGAAAAATAATATAATAGAAAAGAAGAAAATATAAAATCACGTACATAATAATTATTTGATTAATAAAAATGACACACACTATCAATACACCCACCACCCTATAAAAAAACCCTTTCGATTAGTCCTTTAAACAGACCTAAATAATGAATATATATATACTCCCCCAATCCAAAATCATCACATGGTGTAAAAATAATTTGTACCGACCTAATATATAATGATACCAAGTCCACACCAACAAGGCTCCTTATAAATATTTCAATTATTTTATGAAGTCACACTCTGTAATATCTAAAAACAAGCTCTTGAAAACCAAATTTTATAGTGTTTTAAAACCAAAAAATCATTTTTGGTTTTAATAAAATTCATTTTGGCCTTTAACCAGAGTTTTGCATTGATTATATCTTAACAATAATAGGTTTTTCCAACAAAATTTCAATAACTATTTTTAATACGGAATAAAAAAATAATCCAAGGATCATAAAGACTTCACATTATTATAATAAGAATAATTATTGTATAGAAAATAACCTCTAATTTTATCATATAGTTAAAGCCAAGAGAAAAAACATCATTAGAAAATAAATAATCCAAAATATCCTCTTGAAGTGACATGTTTCATATTCAATTCAATAGAAAAATAAAAAAGCCTTTACAAATTGTAATTAATCCATCAGTTCATTAATTAATCTCCCAATTTAATTTCACATGGTTCAACATCAAGTTATACAACTTCCTCTATGATTTGAAGGATAAATCATCCCTTTTAAACCATAATTACAAATACCACTCCTTAGACCATGGAGTGGTGTGTTCGCACAAGATGTTTCAGATGGGACACATAATACTATATTCATCAAAAACCACACCTAACACCACAATTTTTTTCATTCACCGAAACAATTTTGAAGGGTTCAAATACAAGACCTTCTAAGATCAATCACTCAGAATTTTTTTCCTCTTTTCCATAGGTGCAAATACTAGCCACCACGCCAATCGAAAATGGTAGTTGTTATGGTTTGGGGGTAATGTAGCTTTCCTTATTCACCAGGATTATATCCCTCCATGGGTAGGTCCATGGCTATCACCATGTCATGGTGAACCTGTCTAGCTCAAATAATTCATCCTTCAATCCATCATTCCTCTAATACATCCTAAACAAAAAAGGTACTATCTTATTACATAGAAATATGATATAAAAATATTATACCTCAAAATGGGAGTGTCACATAATTATTCCATGGTTAAAAGTTATATCTATTGAATATTGAATCACTTTTTCATGGATGCTACCTTTACAATAAAATTTTTAAATAGAACAAGAATACATGACATCAAATACCCAAAGGATCAATATAGAGGGAATTTTTAAAAACAAAATAACATGCCACTGATAATAATCGTTGGGTCCAAAAGAAGTTAAAGGAATGCATACCTTTATAGGGGTGAATTAGAGAATGGAACTTATTTTAACTTAATCACATTCTCATAAACACTCACCTCCCAAATAGACTTGGAACTCATAATTATTAGGGTCACCCTTTTGATATATTTAATACAATCAACCTATAGTAACTGGTCTGTAGTATTTATTCCTTAATAGAATTTTTCAATGATTTTTAACACTTAGTCAATAATTATTTCATGCATAAATAAAACCAAGAAATCACACATGAATCAAGTATTTTTTACTTGATTCAACAACACTACACTACTGAAAATCGGATCTTTCCCAACACTTATATACACCCTTTCCCAACGGTTCTCCCAAACCGTTGGGAAAGGGGGGTATTTCCCAACGGTTTGGGAGAACCGTTGGGAAAGGGGCCTCAAAACACCCCTTTCCCAACGGGTTGGGAGAACCGTTGGGAAAGACCCCCCCTTTCCCAATGGTTTTGGAGAACCATTGGGAATGACCCCCTCAAAACACCCCTTTCCCAACGGTTTGGGAGAACCGTTGGGAAAGACCCCCCCCCCCCTTTCCCAACGGTTTGGGAGAACCGTTGGGAAAGACCCCCTCAAAACACCCCTTTTCCAACGGTTTGGGAGAACCGTTGGGAAAGACCCCCCCCCCCCCCTTTCCCAACAGTTTGGGAGAACCGTTGGGAAAACTCAGCCCAAAATCCAGCATTCACCCCTGGAAATTGTCACCTATCCCAACGGTTTTGAAAACCGTTGGGATAGATTCTTTGATTTCTTCCAGGTCTACTACCCGAGAACATTATATAAATATAAATTTTAAATAATTATGATAATACATATAAATATTTATGAAGTTATGTTTATAAAAGTTATGTTAGGTTAGTGGTTAAGGCGTTTAATTATAAACGGGGGGTTGTGGGATCAAATCCCACCACATGTATTTTTTTGAAATACATATACCAACGGTTTTATAACCGTTGGAATAGATTTTCATATTACTTATACCAACGGTTTTGAAAACCGTTGGGATAGGTCTATACCAACGGTTTTCCCAAAACCGTTGGTATAGACCTATCCCAACGGCTTACTTCGCAACGGTTCTCCAAACCGTTGGTATAGGCTATACCAACGGTTTGGAGGCCTATACCAACGGTTTGGAGGCCTATACCAACGGTTTGGAACCGTTGGTATAGGTTAGTATTCTACTAGTGCTAAGCTAAACCAAGAATCATGAAATAAAAAATTTGTGGATGCACAGAAATACACTAATCTTGTTATTTGGTTGTAGGATTAGGTCGGGTCTCTATTATTCTTAGGATCACTCCCCTTAAAATATTCAGGGATGACTCGCTTCCTTACATGGTTAACTCTATTCACATTACACGCTTTTTTCACTACTGTAATAATGAAAAAATGATTTCTCAAAGAGGACAATCCCCATAGTTTCGTAAATATTTTTATTACACAAGATGTAAATTAGAACACCATGTGACTTTAAATAAATATTTTCCCTTAAATAAATATTTTTTTGCATATATTTTTCTATTTATAACCATAAACGAAAATGAACAATCATATATTTTACAAACATAAAATATTACAATGAAATACAAACATTAATAAGTTATGATAATAGTATATAAAAATAGTTAATAAAACAAAATTGGGAATAGAGTAACATGTAAATAAAAATACAATGAATATTAAATCATTATCCTTATGGATTTTGTTAAGGATAAAACCTTTAATTATAAAAATAGAAAAAAAACAACTGTTTTAAATACAATAGACATTTTAAGAATGAATTAAATTAATATAATGAATGATTCTAGATATTTATAAAAGAATATATATAGGAATGTAATATCATTGTTAAGTATATAGTTTTTAAAAATATGGTTGATGTATATATGGTTGTATGATATATGTTTGTCAAATATATAGTCTTCATATATACTTCTATTCAATTAATACATTCAAGTTGTGTAATATTTAATAAAAACATAAATTTAATACAACTCTATAAGAGAAAATAATTATGGAATCCAAAAAATAACATATTTTCTTATAAAAATTATTATTTTTACATTTCATATTTTTAATACTATTATTATTATTATTATTGATTCTTCGCATATGGATTTGGTTTTCTAAATCCATGGATCCTATTGTTCTGATTATTATTTTCAAATAATTACATATTGTGTTTTTAAAATTACTTGAAATATGATAATTCCAGTGGATTGAGAAAATAGTATGTCTAGAGGAGAAATAATTTTAATGGTATGTGATTAGTATTATTTAATTCTACAAAAAATATTTTAAATAATGAATTGTTTTTCTATGTGTTGTATATTTTTCATCTTAATAAATTATATTGATCCCTCTTAAGGGGAAATTATAAAAATATTTAATTTTTCAATGCATAAAAAGTTATTAAAAATTATTTAATTAGTAATTGAAATTAAATAATATTAATAACAAAAAATATTTTAAATAGTAAATTTCCTATAAAACAGTTTTCCTATATATTTTTATGTTTTCATTTATATAATAAGTATCTCAGACATAATAGATTTAAAAAGATTAAATGGATTAAAAAATTTAATCTTCATGTTAAAATTAGATAATGAAGTTATTTTTAGGTATAAAATTTTCTTATTGAGGTAAAAATTGAGTTAACATGGTAATGGTAAAATAAGGTAAAATGGTTAAATTAATGGGTAAATAAGAGAAAATATCACCAGAAAATATCTATAAATTAGTTCATAAGGTAATTTTGGACCTCCCATTATCCTATATATATTATTTATCCACTTCTAGTCAATTTCACAATATATATTATATTTTGTATTCATTAAGGCATGAATATTAACAAAAATGTCACTCAATATCTCCGATAAAGGATATCTACCCTTCTAAATTAAACTTATCCATTGGTTATCAATTTAATACATACCCATTTTACCTATCCTAAATCATTATTATAAATTTGGTTAATTCTAAATTCAATTAGGAGGCCTAAAATCAATATTCATAAGGAACCCATTTTTAAGGAGTGAGTTCATCAAAGTATATATCAAAGTTCTTCCCTAACATTTTTAATTACCTTATCATATCAACCCTTTATAAATCATATTCTCTAATATAAAATCATTATATGAAACCAATATTAAAATTTTAAAATTATATTGTTGTTATTATACTCTATATTCTTACACATTCCATGGAATTACTTGTTCTTATTTGTGTCAATTCAACCTCCTACATGAACGATGTTATACCAACATCGTCATTTTCATCATGAATATGTATCGAGAAATTAATTCTAGTAATATATAATATTAATGTGTAATTAATATTATAAATATATGGTTCTATAATGATAACATAGAAATGATCATTCATAATAAAGTGACATGTTATTAACAATAAATGACCTGAAAGATGCCCATCGTGGATTCATTTCCACTAAGCCACACTCCTACCACCCATAAAATGAGAATAGGGATGAAAAAATAATTTAAATAATATTATTATACAACCTTGAATAATCTATGAATGATGAAATTGTTAGTAATGAACAACGATAGACATCACCACTATAAAACCTATATGAAACTATCAAAATTACTAACATTTTATTATGAAAATAAAAAACAAATAACTAATATGTTTTTAGTAAATAATGATTAAAATCGAAATAGGTATGAATATGTTTATAAAATAATAAATTTTATCGTTTATAATTTTTTTATACAATATTTTAATGTTACTTGATGGAAATCGAGAGTAAGAGTGAGGGTTTCTCATCTAAATTTTCTATTCATTGAGATATGTTCAATGTTCACGACTTATTTTGTTTAATATGGTGTGTATATTTCTCCCTAAATTAATATTTATCATAATTATTATGAAATTAATGTTATTTTTAAATCCATATAAGGTTCTCCCTTTCAAATTATTTTTTATTAAAAATTTACCAAATTCTTAAGCATTTATTTTCAAACTCAATATGAAATTTAGATTATTTATGACTAAATTTCAATTAAAAAATTGAATGATCATTTTATTATAAAATAAGATGTATATTTTAATCCATTGGTTATTTATAGTTTTTACATGAATGATTATTGTTTCACCTTCTATTAGTTAAAAACTAAACAAAAAAATTCATATAAGTGTATCTTAACTTATCTCGTCTATTTAGTGATGAATATTTACCCTCCATGTTCTTATTATTTTTTTTCAAAATTTTATTCTCTATAAAATTATGATAAATAAAATAAAATGTATTTTATAATTTACTTCATTTACAAAATAATTAAAAGGAACCTCCTTTTAACATTTACTTCCCGAGTCATTCTCCATTGACTTTGAATATTATTACTAATGTGTGAAATAAATATTTTTTAAATGTTTTCTATGTCAAAGAATATTCTTTCTATCTATTTAGTTTTATTTATGAATTTTTTTATCCATGATTTCTTAGTATTCCAAATTAATTTATATTTAATTTAATATATAAATATTTTAGTGTTAAAATAAAATTTATTCCAAATGTAAAGGATCATTATTCTTATTTCTTAATGAAATTTTTAATTATTTTAAAAATAATAATTTACGCCAATGTAATTTAATATTTTTTATACTTAAATTTGGATATTATCTTATTATACCATCCACCTAATTTCTATAGATATATTATAATCATGTCTTGAAGAAATCATCATGGAAATTATTTATTTCCCTTAGGTTAATAAATCTGTGATAAAATTATGAATCATTTCATATTCATGTGGCCCATATATGAATATTTTATCATAATATGATGGATTCATAATATATATCCCTCTAATTAATTGGGTAATGTTTTATATCTAAGATCACACCTTTTTATCTTTCTGTTTTACTTTGTTATGAATAAGAGTATTATATATTATATTATTATATGGTATCATATGTTAAAAATATTTGTGGATGATATTTAAGAATGATTGTCCAATATGTTGATTATGTATCTAGTCCTCAAAGATAATAAACCAATGTGTTTTCAATGTGTATTTTTTTATCATATGTAATGAATTTCTATATAAAATGATTTAATGTATATATATTTAATGGGATTACATTATCAAAAATTGTCTGAGATTGTGGTTTTGTTATTTTTTGGAATTATGTTAATAATAACAAGTGGTTATAACCTAAAATAACTTATGATGAACCAAAAGTGATATTGGATGAACCTAAAATTTCATAGTTGAAATAAATATAAAAAAAATTATGATATCATAGGATTTATGTTCCTTAACATATAATCTTTTAATTTGGTAATTATTGTTTAATACTCATGCTACACTGTTTCTGATTCTTTCTCCAGGGCGCACGCATCTGTCTTTCAAGGATGCGTAGCTGTTTCCCTACATTCCCTCATTCTAAAGGCGGGTAGAATTCATTCATTATTTCAGGACATTTTCTTCTTGATCAAAATGGGATTATGTGATGTTAGCTCTTCCTTCTGTGGATTACTTTTCGGAACTCTTTACCTCATCCTGGTCTCCCTTAAAGATTATGTCGTGGTTCATGAATCATATTCTTGGTGCCATATCTTTTTGGACCTCTGTTAATTACACAACTTCTGTCAGGACATTCCATGGGGTCTTGACATGGTAGAAACCTTCTATCATAGTAGATAGTGGCATCAGGCATGTCGGGGAATCTATGGATGAGTGTCAATTGAAAAACCTGTATTATTCCTCATAATAGGGCATCTCAGGGTGGAAGAACCCGAGGCATCCCATTACAGTGGTGGGGTATCTTCTACCAGAGGAATTTCTCTAAGGTTTTCCTCATCATCCCATGTTTAACATAGGGTATGATGTGAGTTTAATGTCTTGTAGAGACGATTACTCCAAATGCATGTATTCTGATGATTTCCTTAGGCGTATTTTGTTTAACATCTGGGAGGTCATGAGTTTAACATCTTGTGGAGATGGTATGAGATTGATCATAACATCTCATAGAGACAGATCAAATTAGTACATCCCTATGAGGAAGCACCAGAAGTGTTTACCAGGTAGATGGATTATAACACTCAATAAGAGTAGACCCAGGATGGCATGTCCCATAAAGGTAAGATGTCATACCATGAATTCTGATCTAGACATCACTGAGGGTGAATCAGGGAGTGTACACCCCAGAATGGGGGAACACCAAGGTTTAACTTTTGATGGGAATGAACCTCATGGAGGATTCCTACATACTCTATGTAGAAAAAAAGGATCAGAATCTATGAATTTTGAAGGGGTGATGAAATACGGTGTACCCTGATGAAAAAAACACGAATACATGCGGTGGATTATGAATGGATATCAGCCCATCGCGAGAGGGATACTCTCAGGTGGATGGTTATGGATTGAGTGGGGATTATGCATGGTTATCTACGTGAGTGCCGCAAAGAGCGGTGTTGGGATGAATGTCATGATCTCACCAGGATGTGGTGGCCCATGTGATAATCAGGATAGATGTTGGATAGTTGAATGAAGTGGAAGGGGATTGAGATGGAACAATTGTAAAGGTTATGGTGATTTTGGGCTTGAGCCTTGAAGAGACTTCCTATGTATCCCTATGGCACGGAATCAAAGTCCGCGTAGTTTGGTGGGTTGATGGGACACCTGAGGAGGCGACCTGTGGGAATGGATGCATGGATGAGATCTGGATGAAATAGAACCTCAAAGTTAGGTCATGATCTTTCCTAAACACATTGTATTGAGGGATAGATCAGGATGAGAGATGAGTGATGGGCTTGAACCTCAGGGAGGCCTCCTACGTAACCCTGTGATAGGGAATCGAATTCCATATAGTTCATCTGAAAATAGCTTACCATCGATTGGGTACCTCAAAGTCTAACCATAAATTGGGGGACTTCAATGGTTTACCATCGATTTCGGGACATCAACAGCCTATCGTCAATTGGGGGACTTCAACGGCTTACCGTTGATTAGATGACTTCAATAGATTACCGCTGAATGGGGATGAAAATAGCTTATCACTGAATGGGGCTGATAATAGCTTACCGCTAAATGGAGATGAACCTCGGGGAGGCATCCTACGTACCCTAACAAGGAGAAAGGGATCAAATCCCACATAGTTCGAATGGGTATAGTTTAACATCTTGGAGGACGAAAAGGGGCTTAAATTTTAACATCATTCAGGATGGAGGTGAACTGATGTGAAGTGGTTGGGACTAATGGGTGTGGGGATTTAACGTCAGGGAGGCTTCTTATATACCTTTCCTTAGCATGGATTGAAGTCCCTGTAGATTTGGTGGGTGTTTGGTGAATCGACGTGAAGATGGTCAGGACAAATGGTGGGTGGCCTTGAACCATGGGGAGGCTTCCTATGTACATTTTTTTGGAAAGGATTAAAGTACACATAGTTCAAGAGGAGTGTAAACTAACATGAAGATGGTTGGTACAAATGGTTGTTGGGCTTGAACCTCTGAGAGGCTTCCTACGTACCTTTCATTTTCAAGGATCAAAATCCACATAGCTTATGAGGGGTGTTTGGTGAACCTATGTAAAGATGTTCATGACCAATGATTGTTGGTCTTGAACCTCAGGGAGGTTTTATACATAGGTTTCCTTTACAAGGATCAAAGACCACAAAGTTCAGGTGAGTTTGGAAAATCGGCGTGAAGATGGTTGGGACAAATGATAGTTGGGCTTGGACATCAGGAAGGCTTCCTACATTGATTTCCTTGGAAAGGATCACAGACCACATAGTTCATAAGGAGTTTGGGTCTTACACTCTAGGATTCCCATAGAGGATGTCATGGTCGGTGCTTTCCCTAAGCCCACGTGAGTCATTCTTGGTGTGAGAAACAAGTGGCAGCAAAGACCCAACGATCACATTGCGAAATGTGCGTCCATGGGAAGTGGAGTGGTCAGTAGGGCTTATGCAAGGAAGCTGCTCGAGTGCCACTATAGAAAGAAAATGTTGAATGGGGATTACACAAGGAAGTTTCCCAGATGCCACTATGGAGCGGAAATGGTGTATAGGGATTACCCAAGGAAGATTCCCGAGTGTCGTTAAGGAGATGCAATTGTGGATGGGGCTCACACATAGAAGATGCTCTAGTGTTCTTATGGAGTGGTAATGCTGAATGTGGATTATGCCTTAGAAGCTGCTCGGGTGCCACTATGGAGTGGCAATGGTGAATGGGTCTTACGCAAGGAAGTTTCTTGGGTGCCTCTATGAAGTGGCAATGGTGATGGGGGCTTATGCATAAGAAGCTACTCGGGTGTCGCTATGGAGCGGAAATGGAAAGTGGGGCTTACACAAGGAAGCTGCCCATATTGTCTTCCTCATGTCTGGCCATGAGGTCATCCCAAACCACTAGTAGGTTGAGGCTTTCTCCTATGATCTAGTGCACAAGAGGGATAATTCGAATGGTGTTTGAACCAGTCTGAATAAATAGAGATGAAATGTGTGAATAACATGACTTATATTCGGAACACGGTGAGTATGACGTGATGATGGAGGATAAATGTTTATCGTGTTCAAAACATATCATCCAAAATGCATTAGCCAGAAATGGGGACAAACATATGAGGGTCAACTTTTGACTGTGTTCGAAATACTGGACCTGACTCGAAGTGTCATCCAAAGTCTTTCAGGGCGTTGGCCTACGACAGTAGGTAAGCCGATGTCGCATGGGACTAGGGCGTTAGGGGGTCCCTTTAGACATGTAAGTGGAAGAAGATCTGAATGAAGGACACACAAAGTGTGAGGTGGAGTGATGGAATGTTTGAACGGATTCCAATACTCTTGAAGTTACACCACTATAATCATGGCATTATGCATCTTACGCTTGGAGAATAAGGAAACTCTTGTGTGGAGCAAGAGGCGCCCTATGTTGGGAATATAGGGCATAATACAGATTTCAGTCATGCTTAAAGGATTGTAGGCATGTCATGCTTGGATCATATGGAATCTCTTTTTTTGGAGAAAGTGACATCTTATGTTTGGAACAGAGGGTGTACCACATTTTATATTCATGTATATATGACTATTGGCATCTCAAGCTTGGAGCATAAGGAATCTCTTATTCCAAACAAGTGGCATCCCATATTTGTCATATAGGGTGTAATATAGTTCATTATCATGTAGATAGGACTATTGGGATAAGGCTCCTAGAAATGGATGGTGTTGGGACTTACGCAAGAGTGGCCCATTCTGGTTCAACCTGGAATAGGAGTCAGACAATAGGGTTTGTAGGAGTTTCTTGAGGAATGGTCAACTCAGGGTGCTCGAGTAATTGATGATGAGACTCTCAACTCACAACATGGAAAACAAATTAACAGGAGAATATTGACTCAAGGTGTATCATGGTGTTTGTAGGAGTATCTTGAATCAGGGTACTTCATAAGTGGAAGGTGGGTGTGCATAAGGGCGTAATGGAAAATCCTGACATCTCGGCCTGAACAGCCTATAGTGAGACTTTCCATTTTCATGGGGGCCAATGATGGAAGTGAAGGGACCGGCATGGAGGGCTACGACCATAGCTCAACACCAATCTCTAGGGGGATCCTAACCCCCACTATATGGACTAGTGGGCACGAATGTAAGAGCTACTCAAAGGTTAGGTCTTCGCGAAGTAGCTTCACAGAGGAAAGGGACTCACAGAGCATGGGGTCTCACGAAGTAGCTTCCTGAAGGAAAGATTCTCATGGATGATGGAATCATGGAGCATGGACTCAAGGAGAATGGACTCATGGAGCATGGACTCACGGAGCATGGACTCATTGAGCATGGACTCGCAGATCATGGAATCACGGAGGAGCTTTGCGAAGGAAGGCTAAGCTCCGCGAAATTGAAGATCGACTGCCCAAGGGGTCGAATGACCATCATATGAAGGGGGTGAGCCTGGTATTTATATTCAATAGAGGTTCTGTGAAGTAGATCTCTCTCCGCAGCAGGTTCGACAACGTTAAAGGGGTTCAGAGAGTATCTCGCCTCCTTTCTTCGCGGTGGGTTCACGAACGCCAAAGGGGTTCATGGAGCATCCTGCCTCCTGGATCAGCGGCGGCTTCGAAAAGGATGAGATTTGGGCCGGTACAGGGCCCCAGGGGATTCAGTCAAATTTCATTTCTCCATGATCTTAGAGGGGGCTTCGTGAATGGGCTCTGCGAACCAGTTTTCGCACCCAACATCAAATGTATATAACAGAAAATCCATAACTCTGTTCGGTCCCTATGCCCTACCAAATCGATTCTTGCGAAATGGGATAAGTTCTTAAATCATGTATAAGAGCATTTAGAATATTTTTAGGATGCGTTTTGCAGTGCCAACATGCCCATTTTGGATTTAGTAAAGTGCTAAAGATAAATACATAAATTTGGGTTGTTATAGGTACAGTCAATATTGATAACATTCTATTTGTGCCTAGTTTTATGAATTAATTTATATCATGGAAAATATTAATTAATATTAATTAATATCTCATATGGAGAGATATTTAATTATTCATGAGAACCATTTATGAAAATATAATTTCATCCAAATTATATAACAATTATATGATAGATAATTATGGGAATGTGATTCCTAAAAATCATATTATTATCCCTTTAACAGAATTTGATGTGATTTTGGGAATATATTGTACCTCTCTATTACATGAGCATATTATCTATCAGGATAGAGAAGTAACATTTAATATCCCAAAAAACCCTACGATTTTCTATCAATGAATATATTAATATGAACTCTTAAGGGAAATTAATTTCATCATATAGGTCATAACACCCAATCATGATGGGTATTTTGATTAAATGATTAGAGAGAAACTAAATATTAAGGATATAGTGATTGTTAATGAATACATGTTCATTTTTTCTTGAACATTTGTTTGGTATTCCTCTCGATCAAGAGAAGGAATTTTTAATAGAACTTATTCCTAATGTTATACCATTTTCAAAAACTCATTATAGAATATTCTTAATTGGGTTAAAGGATTTGAATAAGAAACTATAAAAGAATCAAAATTAGTGTTTTATATTCCCATGTTCTTCCTCGAGGGTGAACTTGACCATTTATAAAGAATATAGGATGGACAAGTGTATCTTCATGTTGATTATCATGAACTTAACAAGATTGTGGTAAAAAATGAGTATCCACTACAACATATTGATGGAGTTTTTGTCCAACTACAAGGCGATAAATACAAATAAAATATTAAAAATTGATTTCGATACAATCATATTGGGATGAGAAGACCATATGTTCCCAAGGTAGACCATTTCACAAGTTACAGACAATATTAATTCACTTGTATTCTATTAAAACATACAAATTATCTCAATATCTTCATGGATATTAGGAATAGAGTCTTTATAGATTACCTTGATATATTTTTATTAGTATTAATAGTTGATATTCTCGTTTATTCTGAAATTAAGGAGGATTATAAAAATCATTTGAGGATTGTGCTGAAGAATTTCACAATGGATAAATTAAATTTAAAATTTTGAAATTTTGAATTATGGATATATAATGAATGATTTTTAGAGAATGTAACCACAAATGAAGGTATATTTGTGGGTCATTTAAAGAATTTTTTTATTAAATAATGGATAAGGAAAATGGGTATAATTGAGATATATAGTTTTCTTATATTGGTTGGATACTATGGACACTATGTGAGAATTTTTGTATGACTTTAAAATCCACCAACCAACTTTACCTAGTAGGGAGTCAATATTTTTAAGATAGATGGCTAAGAAGAAACTTACAAAGAGCTCAAAATAATGTATACCACTACATTTGTACTCACAATACCTTATAGTAGAGAATGTTTAGTGATATAAACTGATGAATCAATTAAGGGATTTGGATGAGTCATCAGTCAAAATGACATAGTGGTCGCATATACCTCACATCAGTTAAAGGTTCATGACAAAACAAACTTGACACTTGACTTAGATAATGTTGTCTAAATATTTTTATTTAATATATGAGAAATTATCCCCATCATTAATAGCATGATACATCTAAGGATAACATGATCTTAAATTATAAAATTAAAAAAAATAAACAAGAGAGAATAGTGATGGTTAAATATGATCACTGACAATGAGTAGTTAATACATTGTCACTATGGGAATGAGAATAAGGTGGTTAATAATTTGAGTAGGAAGTAGCATCTTACATTATCTCGGAAGAGGATTGAAATAGATCCAATATTAATTTATTTTAAAAGTATGGACTTCAAAATCATAATTAAGGAGATAAATCCAATCATTCCCAAATGACTGATGAACCATCCATCTATGTAATGATAAAAGAAGCACCAAAGGATTATATATACCTATAGAGTAATGAATGAAATTTTTCAAAGTTCAACATTGACACTGATGGAATCAAAATAGTTTGGAAGTGAATATGTTTTTCATAAATGGTGTAATGAAAGAAATAGATGCCAGATGATTCAAAAATCTTATCCTTATATATCAATATGGGAAGCATAAATATGTAAAGAGATATTAAGAATATTTTTTAGTGAGAAAACATGAAGATAATTGTTGTAATGAAATATATGGTGATGTTATCAACAATATTTTTTTAACCAATGAGCTAAGGATGAACCTTATAAGTCATACGGTATGAAAAAACCATTCAACATATATGTATGGAAATGGGAGAAAAACAACATAGATTAATTCATAAGACATTAAAAACCTTTCAATGTCATAATTCCATTTAGTTTATAATTTGTATCCTTATAAGGTTGGAAATTTAATTTCTATTTAATAATATTTTTTATTCAATCCACTTCCCAAGATATACAAAAATCAAGTGTTAATGTATCATAGAGTACCACTCTATATAATATTTAATCAAGATTAGTGTTTCCAAAGAAGTTTTGGAGAAGAATTAGAAAATCATTGGATATAGTGTTGAGATTTAATATTTCTTAACATCCATAAACTAATGGCCATCTTGAAAGGACTATTCAAACTCTATAACATATGTGGATATCCTATTAAATTTATTTTAAAGGATTTCTTTATTTAAAATATTCCACTAATAGAGTTATCATATAATAATATTTTCTATTATTACATTCAAATTTTACCATATGAATATATATATATTAAGAGGTGAAGATGTCAAACATGATTGGATAGAGTTAGTGTGAATACAATTTTGGGATCATATATTTCATAAGATACATCATTGAAGATTCAAACCCATTTGGGAAACATTAAAACTACACAATTATGAAAAGATATATGTTGATTGATTTGAGTTATATTTGGAATTTTATGTCAAATATATTATATTCTGTTGAATATCACCATATAATAGAGTTGTGATATTCGGTATGAATAGAAAGTGAAACCCTAATAATATTTTCCCTTTTTAAATCCTCGATCTGGTGGGGATGGTATCTTATTATGTTACACTTCCATAAAACCTCCACCAAGGTCATGATGTGTTCTATATATCACTTTGGGGAAGTATATACATGACCCTTCACAAGTATGGAATATTTAATAGTACCACTATAACATGATTTATATTGTCGGAAAAAACTTTTTGAAATCTTGTATTACGTAGATAAATTACAAATAAATAAGACTACCCACTTGGTTAATGTTTCCTAGAGGAATCATAAGATTTAGGGTGCTACCTTTTATTTTTAAGATGTAATTAGGTATAATCACTTTACAAAAAAAAATATTTAGTACACATTAATTCATGATTTATTATATAATGGTACATTTAATAATACACTTTAAGATAATGAGACCTATAATCTTTGGGAATTAAGGTACCTAGAAAATTAAATTATAATATGGGTACAACATCATTATTTAGTAACTCTAAAACATGCTTAAATGTTCCTTCGGTTTACTAAACATGCATGGGACAACCTGGGTTATACATAATAATAGGGTAAGATATAAATCTTATTAAGGTAATACATAAAATATATCAGAAGTTTAAAAAGAATATGTGATCCAAGAGAGATATCATGGAAATATAAGAGGGGTGAGAATCATAATTCTGAACAATTAGGTATAATATAATGTGATAAAATAAAGGGAATATAGGAATTTGGAAACAATATAAAAAAATTCCACATGAACAACATTCAAGGATGAACACAAATAAAAAAATATTTTGTTATTAGGAAAACGTCATGTACCTCAAAAATGGAATATTATGAGATAAAAACATTATAAAATTTACTATAGATATATATAATTTTGGTCCAATCCATCGCATTCATATCCTATATTTGTATAAGTATTTCACATAGATCAAAAAACATAAGGGTTTATTTCATCAATTTTAACCTCACGATTAAAGAGAGTAGTTTACAAACATGTAAATACCCAACAAACGAAGGATAGGTATAATTTTGTGAATACCCTTGAGTAGAAATGGAGATATGTATTCACTTTGTGGATTTTTGTCATGGAAAATCATAGGATAATTTCGACAACATAAAGGTCTACATAATGTTTTATAGAAGGGATAAATAATAGAGAAATGGGTATCTAATTACTTTGTATTCATATGTATTGTAAGAGAAAGGTGTAAAAACATATCCTAACCAAATGAATTGGAAATAAATATTTATGAAATAATAAATGTGCCTGAATAAATAGGATGGAGAGAGGATCTATTACCTTGATAGGGCAGGTCTAAAATGTGGGAAGAACTTCTTAAGATCTTGGGGGAAACTTAGGATGGATATATATAGGGATGTTCAATTTAAATTAACGATATATTAGTTTATGTTGAAGATAAATGGAATTTTGTGTGTGTTTATATAGAAACATTGAGTGGGTTATTTATTAATTTATAAACATAGTTTATGTACCCTAGATCATAAATTAATCCAAACAAAATACCATACTATGTTTTTTCTCATGGTCAATTCCATAGTGAAGTGAATTTCATTATTTTATAAGTTTAAGGACCAAAATCATCAAAATAATACCCTGGGTGATATGGAAGTGAGTCTTGTTTATAAATAAATGATTTTAAAATTATAAAATATAATATAGGTTTTGTAGGATACATTAAGGGTTTATAAAGTTAATAAAGTAACCTTAAAACACATTATTTTAAAATAAAAAACATAATTTTGAACATCTATACTCATTATCATATTCATAACATAACTTCAGGGATTTATTGATGTCATAATACACTTTGTATTCTTATAACAGATATCATTTTTCTCAAAAAAATTAATTATATCTAAATAAGAATTATGAAATTAAATATTATAATATATGATATTAAGGAGTAATTTATTTTATTAATATAGTTTTCTAATGAAAACATAAAAATGATCATTCTTTATAATGTAATTTTTTTGATAAATTACTTGAAACATGCTCATCATGAATTATATTCTCAAGAATTTTACACAGACTGTAACAAACTAAGATTTTATAATATATTAATTTTTTAAAATATCATATTTATCATTCAAAAATAGAAAAAACTAAAAAACCTTGATATTTTTTTAATTTCAAATTTAATTTTCAGAACTAAATTGTTAAACTAGATAGTATATATTGATGTTCTCATGATACAAATTATATAAATAGAGAATAAATATAATTTTGAACCTGTTGTTGTCCGTATGAATCCCATTAGTCTAAAATCTAAAGATATGTGGATTTGATAAGTTTTACCTTTGATCAATTTGAGTCCAAAAATAATTCAATTATTATTCGAGAAAAACCAAATGTGACATAAGTTCATACTCGTGTAGATTTCTACAGGATTTATCCTCACTGAGAAACTATAAATAACTACAACCAAACCTTATCTGAATCCTAGGTATTACATGGGTCAAAAGGGGATATGTATGTAAAAATTAGGTTTATATAAAATTATAATATATATATATATATGATGAATTTATATTCATTAAAAAAATTCTTAATTTAATTTATGGTTAAAAATATATTTCGTGGAAATTGTAATTTTATTTCATGAAACTATGTTTACCATGATTTAATAAATAAATTTTTTTTGTATGAATAATAAGCTAACACATGATTAACTATAAATTTAATTAAAAAACAAGTGTCAATATGTTGAAATTAATTTCCATAAACAAAACAAACATAATAATAAAATTATTAATAAATATATAATAAAAAATTAATATAGTAAATCATTAAAATCTATTAACATTAGAAAATAGGTATTTTCAATAAAAATCGGATTTTTAATATTTTTTATTTTCCATTAAAAGTTATATTTTAAAATTTTGAAATTTGAAATATAAAAAAGAAGCTTCAATTTTTATTTCAATAGACAAATATTTACTTATTATTATTTTTTGATAATTTTCTAAGAAAGTTAATTTAGTTGAGTATGTAGGATTTAAGAAAATTATAATTTCTATGATTTTATCACTATGTAAGCATAACTGATAAGGATTAAAAACTATTAAATTAATGAATTATGAAATTTATAAATAAAATTTTCCATTTTTAAATATTCTATGTATATATAAAATATATTTCACAAAATATTAGAAAAAGTTTAAAATGTTTCATTTATATAAAAAATGGTCTTTTCTCTAAATAAAGTATTTTGTGTGTTTCTATTTTAATGTTCAATTTTCATACCTATAGAAATTATATTTGATAAAATGGATTTCAAAATACAAATGAAAATATTTATATTATATAATAAGGTTAGTTTTAATTTTTAAATTCAAAATTTATTACTTACAATTGAAATTAATTAATGTGATAAGAGTAAAAGGGGTAAATTGAGCATTACCTAGTATAAAAGTCATAAAAATTAAAAAAATGAGCCTTGAAATGCATTTTGGAGCTTTTATCAAAAAATGAATTTGTATATTCTAATTTTTTTACATTTTTAGCCTTTAAAACATGAATAGTTCCATTTAATTGTTAAAAATATAAATTTGTTTCCAATATTTCAATTAAATTCACATAAAAACATACCAGTTTGAACCATTAAAAGATACACTTCACCATTAAATTACTAAATGAAGCACTAAATATTTACTCTCCTAATAATCCTATCCCATGAAAATAATCTCATGTTAACTAATATTTATCATAATCCCTTCAACATCAAGGAGACTCCCAAGGAACGATCAAGTCTCGTTTCTAAGTATTATCTCCTTATTAAGTTTTTATTCTTAAAATTACTCTTAAAAATATCCTATCACCATAATTATATTATCAATTAAGTATAATTAGTATATTTATGTTTTTTTATTAATTTTATAAAGCCTAAATTATTAATTTCCATCCAAATATAAAAACAAATGAGTTTTAGTCATGCGTGTACGTGGACTAACACCTCTAAAAAGAATCATATTTTTTTAATAATTTTTCATTATTTAACAAAACATATTAAGATGTTGATAGATGTTAAAAAAATTAAAAAAAATATCCTTATAATTATGTAGTAATGATATTATGAAAAAATAAACCCCTTCTAAGACACACTCAACCATCCAGTTAATGTGTGTCCATGTTTGGATTTATTTAACCATTAATTTAAAGAAATGATATAAAACTCTATTAGTAGAGACTATGGGAAATAAATTAATTATATTACTTTATTTTATTAATAAATTAAATAATGTTTTTTTGTACTAGTATGGTTCCATTTTTATTTTTTCTTAATGATAAAATATCATCATAGATTGTTAAGATTACTAAAATAAGACAACACCAATTCAATATTGATGAAAAAACAAAGAAAAAAACTAAAAAAATAACTATCAGATGATGATAAATTATCCATATTAAATAAATATAGAATAATATTGTTCCTAATGATGTATCAAATAAATTTTATATGATTATTCAAAAATTTAAGTGACTGTATTGAATTAATTTGGAACAGGGTAAGGGTTTTTGTCTCAAATTTCCCTCTTGTGATATGTTCTATATTATTCAACTATTTACATTTATGTGATATATATACTTCCCATTTGAAATATTATATGATAAATTAAGTATAATTCAAGGTAATTAAAGTTAAAATTTTATCTCCCACTTTCAAGGGGATTTTATTTAAATAATCCTCAAGTTGAAAATGGTTTTCATGACTCAAATATTTTCTTATGTCATGATAACTCATTGATATATAAAACCTTTCAAGATATATATATACTAAGATATTATGATTTTATTTATTATTAAACCTTATTTTTTTGGAAAATCATCTTTCACACAAAAAAAATCATCCCTAATTATTCTATTGTTTTGTTAAAATTATTTATATATGAGAATAATTTCCATTTCATTTAATGAATTATTATTTCATATCCATTTTTTACTTACCACTAATGTTGTATTTTCCATAGTAGAAAAATATGTTCTTATCCATAATTGTCTTTTTATTCCACATTAATAATTTAAAAAAAATATTCATTGTCGTTTTAATTATTTGGATTTTAAATAAAGGAATTTTCAAATACATCAATTTTTTTGCTTCTATGTTACATGTTCCCTTCTATTTATCTTTTTGGAAGATGATTTATTTCATTCAAGATTTTTTATTTGAATTTTTTTAGATGAAATATTTTAATATAAATTATATTCATTTAAAATAATGGTTATCAGAAAGTGATTTTAAAATCACATCTTTCTATGATGATATTATGATTATTTTTTAAAAAAATATTATTTTTTAATTTCTATTCCATTTTTTAGCGATTCTTATATAATGAATTAGTTGGTTATAAATTAGCCGATATATTCCCTTTTAAATAATCATTTTGGGGGATCAAATTTTTGGTATCAAAAAATAATTTCTTTTTGTGTTACGAGTTTGAAAAGTTATAAAAATTATTTTATTCTCATGGGTTCTTTATGATAATATGAATGATTAAATTTTAGATAGCATTCATATATATGGATGATAGTGTTTGGGTCATTTATTACACTCCAATCCAATGTTTAAGGTTTTATATATCATAAGATACTATGGTAATTGAGTATCTAATGATTGATTCACTATAGGAAACAATTTTTAAAACCGAGCATGCTATGGGAATCGAGTAGGGAATACTCACTCCAAAATGGGAATTTGGTAGTGATTCTTGACTAAATATGGGAATTATGTGGTGAATCATGAAACAAATTTTTTTATTAATTGATTATTATATTTGTACCACTTTAATTTTCCTAATTGATGCTATATTTCCAATATATTCCAAATGATTATGGTATTCCAAGTTCTAAACACATACCATTTTATTATGTTAAGATTTCATTATTTTTATTATAATTATATGATTCAAAAGCATGTTTTTTTTGCCCATATATTGGTTTTATTTTTAAATTATTTGATCCTTGATGCTCAATTAAGTTTGATTATAATCAATTATGATTCATTGATATTTTTTCTGATATTTATTATTTGATCATTTTTTTTCCTCATATTTATGATCTAAATATTATGAATGTTGGATATGTTTCCCTTGTTAAGAATTATAGCTCACCACTTATTTATTTTTTCTATTCTATAGGTTATTATGATCATTATATCATACAATATGTTAGAAAGATAGTCTGTGGGAAAACTTTTATGGGTATGTATCAAAAACATTAATAAAAAAATATTTCTCTAAAAATAGTCTCCAAGACACTAAAACAATTGATCCTTAGGTTGTGAGACTTTTTGTGAGATGTATTAATTAAATAATAGTTTTAATTTATTATTTTTTATATTTATATTGGATCTCCATAGTTGGAATCAAAGAAAAGTTTTATTTATATTTTTGAGATTAGCTTTGTAACCTTTGTTATTGATGTTAAATAATATGATTTGAAACCTTGTATATGAGACTAATTAAAAGATTATTTCCATAAATACTGGAAATGTTTTTTAGAAAGATATTTTCAATGAAATACACCCATGTATGGATGCTGGAAAGTGGTTTTTTTGTGACATATATGCACCTAGAAGTAATCACCCTAAAAATAGTTGGTTTACAGTTTAATAAATCATCACTTGAAAACATGATGAGTGTCACTAAGATTAATCACCCTCATAGAGACTTCTGATGGATATTATATGCTTAATAAAATTCACAATAAACCCCGCTATGAAAGTTTTATTTCATATTTATATTGATTTATTAGGTTAATAAGTGTCATATAGTCCATATTTAAGTAACCCAGTTAAAATTATGATTTATATAGTTTGATATAAAGGAGTTATAAGCTAATGTAATGATGTGAAAGGGTAAATAGTTTTTAAGTTTTAATGCCTTTATGTTATTATTTATGATAATCCCCTATTATTTTAAATATTCATCACTCGTGTTAACACTTTTTGTATTACAAATTGATAGACCTAAAGGTAACCATTTTATCAATGTATGTGATGGAAAATGAATTAATTTTCCTAATTGAAAGCCAAAAGTGATAGAATATTGTGTTGAAATCCTTGTTGTTATTATTACACAAATATATCATGTTTCCATTAACACCCATAGTTTTTTTGGAAATTTTATCCCACTAAATAAAATGTGGATGGGATCTTATAGATGATTATGCGATGAATATAATAATGTAAAGATGATTCAATTTTCATTTCATAAAAAATTTGGGAATACACACCAATTGTGATGTATAAAATGAACATTTATATTTATTATTTGTGGTAAAGAATTTAATAGGATGTCAAGGAAAAGGGAAGATTTAGATTAACATGATTGAGAAAATATTTTTCTTCTTAAGTATCTTATTTCATTTCAATTATTTAGTTGTGAATAAATTGTGCATTATGTAAACCAGTGCACCAATCCCAGGGATTAAGAATAAAATAAACACTAAAAACCTATTAGACCATGTGAACAAGGAAAATCCAATGAACTAATAACTATTTAAGTCCATTGTGTTAATTAAGTTAGTATTATTATTTTTATTCATCATTCTTTGTTTTAAAATGTCTTATGTTATATTTGTTTCACTAACTACTGTCAGTTAAAATTAAAACACCTTTTGGTGTCCTAAATTCATCAAAGGTGTATGAAATATAATTCATGGTTCATGGGATTATGATTAAAGTGAGTCTTATTTTCCTCATTTTAGATATATTTAATGTTATTTGGGAATTCATTTTTCTCTCTTCTTAGAAGAAAGGTTATTTTCTGGAATAAGATAATCCATTGGTTTATCAACCTTTGCTAGTACATTGATGAAAGGAAGAATGACGATAAACTATAAGTTCAAATGATTAATGAAAATAAATAAATAATAAATTAATTAATATTATAAGGAAAATTAGGTGTTTGTTAAGTTTTTATTTTTCAAATTTATATATAAATTATACCTTGATCAATGAGTTACTTCTAGATACACATAGATATTTTTATTCGTATGAGATAATAAAATTTTCAATGTTGTAATTTACATAAGAGGGAGAATATAATGACATGAGGTTTCACTATTTAATAATAATTTTTTGAACATATTTTTTATCATGAAAACCCAAGAAAAAATTAAATATATTAATATATTTTCTATATTAAAAATAATAATTAAAACATAACTATTGAATTATCTGGTATAAAATGAAATTTCCACACTAAAAAATCAATAAATAAAGAAGAAATGGCATCTAAAATTAATATTATTAATTATGAAGACCATTTATTTGAACTCAAAATAGAGGAATATTATTTAGGGTTTTGACTTAAACAAAACAAGGATGAAATGGAGGAATTATTATTTGAAAAAAATCATATAATAGAGAAGTTCATTCTTGTGGAGAATTATAGAAGATTCCTGCTGGCCAAACCACCACCCGGAACTAAATATAGAGATTACCAAAATCTTAGGTATTAATTACTGGTCATAATAGGTTATTTAAGCTTATATTATTATTGTATAAAAATTTAAAAAAAAATTATATATAGAAATATCAAGAATTTATCTGCTTTTAAAAAATCCATTTTTATAAAACACAATTTATGCCCATTTTTTTAAAAAAATTGGAATTTTATTTCAAGAAAATAAGTTTATTAAGATTAAATAAATATCATAAAATTTTATTTTAATAATAATCTATTAATAGATTAACTAGTAACATGAAAAATAATAATAAATATAGAAAAAATTATTTTCAAAAAAATAGTTTCTTTGTAATGTTATTTTTAAACTAAAATTATGTACCATAAATTTCATTATTTGATACACCTAATGTAAAAAAAATATCAGAATAGAATTAATAATAAACAATATTTTTTAAAAAAAATTTAAATATATTACCTTTAAAATAAAAATACTATATATGAGTTAATGTTTAAAAATGTATTTTCAATAAAAGCAACATTCTTTAAATAAAATTCCATTTAGAGATAAATTTTCATTTTTTATAATTATAATTATATAAATTAAGGCTTATTATTAATTTAATTATATAAAATATTACATATTATTAGTTTTTGAGTAGTCTTTAAAAAGCTTATTCTTATTAGAAAATATAGGATTAAAATAAATAATAATTTCTAAGATGTCATCACTATTTAAACATGGCCTACTAGATTTAAAAAACATTAAATTAATATGATATAAAATTATAATTTTTTAAATAATCTTTACACATAGAAAACTAAAGCTAAATAATTTTAGAACTAAATTAAAACGGTGCTTTAATATTAGTAAATTGGTTTGGTTCTTCCCTTTGAATCATGTATTATCAAATTAAGGATTAGATTTTTTATATACATGGTAGCCAAATAAAATTTATTAAATTAAAAATAAATAATTTTTTTCTTTCAAATCAGTAACCATTATAATTTAATCATATATATATTTAAAATCATAACAAAGTTATTTTTTAAGAAAAATTATTTTCTGTGATTAAGTGTTTGAATTTTAAAATAAACATTTCTTACCTATGGAAATTTAATTTAATAAATTTGTTTTAAAAATTAAATTCATTACATTAAAATTACGGAAAATTGTTAACCATTATTTTTTAAAAATTAAATTCTAAGGATTCAAAATAATTATCATGAAAAAAGTAAATGGGATAAATTGATTTTAACGTAGCATAAAAGTCCTAAAACATTTTAAAAAATTCCATGATTAAAAAAATCATTAAATTATTTATGGTAATTCTTGACCCCCTTTTTTTATGCCTTTTTGTTTAGGTGGATTTTACGGACTTCGGAGGATGGAGTGCATTTGTCTTCTAAAATGTCCTATAGTTCCTGAATGTATGAATGTTTGAATTAATAAAGTCTGATTATAAATGCATAAAAGGATTTAGTGGATTCACTTTGGGTATAGATTGAATTGGATACTTTTTGGGGGGTTCTTCTATGGGGCACTGATTTCATTAAGAATTTATACCATAAACCCTCTTTTATGGCATAAATTTTTTCTGAGCCACGAGCTATGAGAATGTATTATAACACAAAATGATTTACACCATAAAATATGAAGTTATACCATAAATTCATTATTTGATTTTTTAACATAAGGAAATTCCTTCATGTAATATAATATATGTGATACATTTACATAAAAACCAATGATTTATGTTTTTAAATGTATCACGAACTTTAGTTTTATTTTCACTTCTCAGATGATTTCAATAATCAATATATAGACTCTCTTTCAGAGAATCCTAGACATCCTCCTTTACACAGTTTGTGATTTTTCCCTTTAGGAAATCTCAGGTTGTATTTTTTCTCCTTATATAGTTTCCTATCTTTAATTTTCCCATTCTCTCTTTAAATTACATTTTATAGTAGTATGATCTCTTTATTGGTGATTGATTCAGAGTTTGAACTTTGTGTTATTTTATCTAGGTTTTTCTTTAATGACCTGTATTTTTAAAAAGATAAAAATATTATTTCATATTTAATTCCTTATTTTGGCCCATGTAATGTTTCATAATTAATTCAAGAAGTACATGAGTGTGTTTGGGGCTTCTTTGGAGCCTGGAACCCTAGATTTTGGAAACAGAAGACTGGGCCACAAGGCTAGTGGAAACTCTGTGGCTTGGCCCAAATAGTTTTCCCTAACTATGTAGGGCATCTTAGATGGGTCAGGGGCTGTGTGTTTTTTCTAAAATCGTTTATGATGATGAAATCACCCATGTAGAAGTTTGATATATCATGAAAAATGAAAT
The DNA here is from genome assembly GCA_963277665.1 of Viscum album. Lineage (NCBI taxonomy): Eukaryota > Viridiplantae > Streptophyta > Magnoliopsida > Santalales > Viscaceae > Viscum > Viscum album. The sequence continues at coordinate 2,005,112,385 of OY728163.1, read as the reverse complement.
TCACACAAATTGTTCATGGTGGGAGAAACTGGGCACCTAGCCTATCGGGGTCCCTCCTTATCCAGAATCAGGTTCACGATTATCATACATTTTGGAAAACTATGCAACCCCATTTGTAAGGGTTAATTTATCAATTTCCCTTAATGATACTTAAACCTAACCCATCTATTTTCCTCTCTCATTTTTAGTTGACCACCCTTCCTCCCTTCTCCCGCAGAGCTCTAAATTTTCCTAATATAGGGATCAAGGTTCCTCCTCCCATAATACAAACAAATCATCTTGTTAATTATTGGATATATATATGTATGACCTTGAATAATCATTCTTCTATTCATAGTATCACTTCCCATATCTTCTGTTATTTTTATGTGATAACATTCATCTTATTTTTAGGACAATTGTCCATTTTTCATTTTACATCCATTCTACTTAAAATATGAATCTAATATCGAATGAGGAGTCATTTACATCCCTAAGGTAGGATCTCTAGTTTCTTTTCCTACAATTCAGGATGTTTTCATATATTTTTCATTATTACACATGTTAGACAATGGCGCATGTTTCCTCAAAATATTTTCATCCTTTCTAAATAAATTAATCTTGTGTAAGGATCTAATGACCCAATCACCTTCTAAGTGGTCGACCTAATGATTAAATGATATTCCCCTCTATTTTGTGATTACCTAGTTGACCAAGGAACCATTTAATTCCTTGTCCTCACCTTGAATTATTATTACATTCCTTTATTTAAATGAGATTAAATGAGTCACAAGGCCATGCCATGTGTTTTATTATTATGATCTTGAGTTATATAATTTTTTATTCCCTTGGTAGTAATGGGATTTATTATTATAATGTTGAAGATGTAATCCCTCATTATTATTATAATTATTATTTCATAGGATATTGGTTGTTGGATTAAGGATAATGGAATTATTGTGTATTACATTTCACTGTTCCTTACATCAGGTGTTGAGCATGACATCTCACACCATTATACTATGATTTGGGAGATGTAATGATGTTCCACATTCCTCTATTTTGGGTATTTTGAATGATGAATCAACCCACCTATCTCGAGTGATGGTAATTATGTATCACATTCATTATGAGATCAATGTTTTAACACTATTTTTTTAGATTATAGCTTGTTAGAGAAGTTATAGATGCTTGAGTCACACCCTAGGCCCCATTAGCAAATATTATCCATATATATTCGGACTTATGTCTGCACGTACTTACATAATTAAAATGTATATAGTATATAACTAAAATATATATATTATTACTATAAATATAGTTACTAATAAGATATACATCAACTTATGCCCAACTAGGTTGAGCCAGCCAGATGTCTTGTAGAAACTAGATCCAGTTTGTATTTATTTTTTTTGAGTGGGTTAATATTCATTATACCTTCACACTACTATGTTATATGATCTTTCTATATTATTTATAGAAACTTTTGGTAGTGTCCTTCTGAATTTATCTAACACCCTGTTTAGGTCTCCTTGGGTACTCCAATAGATTGCTTTTTTGTAGGTATGGAAAAGGATGAGCTACCTGTTGTGGATACTTAATTTGATTTATGTATATCATGAAGTAGGGGAGTGGAAGGTTGATTATATTCTCATGATGTTGGAAGGGAATCCTTTTGTTATATTTTTTATTTTTTTATAGAATTTTGTATATGGTTTTCCCTGATTAACCTTTTTTTATATCATCATTCCATGACATTATGTATATTAATCAGCCTATTGGATTTATAATTATTATTTAGTTTCATAATTTTTTAAACTTCTGTGTTTCATAATTATTTTATCTATTTTTGTTGGTATAAATTTTTATTTAATATTCCACTAGGTTATGTTAATATATTATATCGGATGTGACACTCTACTATGAGGGTATTTTCTCCCCACAATACCAACTTGGTCCTTCACTCCTATTTGGAAAACTTTTGCATATGGAGAGTCATTCTTAAGGCCATGTGATCCATCGATTCATTGAACCAATTAAGTGGTTCATGGTTTGGGATGTTAAAAAGTGTTATAAAAGCATTTATTTTCTCTTTTGTTTTAATTCTTTGGTATTTGACAGGAGACTGAGATGTGATGGAATTTGGTAATGAGCCTTTGTTCAGGAATTGCTAACCCATGGGTAGGGGAAACCCAAATTACCTAGGATGGGTTAGTGTTTTTTTAGTTTACCCCTATTATATTTTATGTGAATGAACCTTTGGGTTACACACATGTCTTATTATGTTGTTATCATTAGTGCCATTGTGTGGAAATTCATTTGTTTATGACCGATGAAATGAGGACATGTTATTTCCTACGTCATTATACTAATAATATGACTAATATTCCATGAATTCCTTCATGGAATATATGATTTCTCAGTGAATATTTCCTATGCATATAGTTTGTTTGTTATTACTATATATTGATATGTATTGAAATTTACTTTAGGGGTAATATAATAGGATTAATTAAAGTTCCTACATCAATATAAAATTTCTTCCTATATAGATTGGTGATGACACTGTAATTGGAAAATTATACCATATTGTGGGTTCTGTACACACAGGTTATGGACTATGATATGTATATTATATATACAAGATTACACACTCTAATTAATTTATATTTTTTTTTTCAACTGAAACAGTTATCACTAAATTGGAATCCAATTGTCAAATAATGGGTATTTTTTCCTATGACTTGAAATTAACACTCAATATATCAGAACCCTTATTATCTTATAATATGAATAGAACCAAATTCAGACACATTAGTGGGTAGTTATGGTGTCTATAATGTTTTTATTTCATTCTATGGTCTCGTACCTCCACCTAGACCAAGATTTAGAAGCATTCCAAGTTGTGAGATATTTTCTATGGGAAGTATTTGGATGACTCTTATGTTTTTAAGGTGTTATATGGAATCTTCCCTTCACCTAGACCAATATTTATGGGTATGCAGAGATGTGAAATATTTTTTATAGGAATAATTTGTACAAATAATAGTTATCTATCCCTAATATTTTCAATTTCTAAATTATATTTTCATACATGTGTTTTTAATTGTAGAATCATTCCACCACAATAGCCTTGATTCGTATGTGTGAAAGGTTGTGAGGACCATGACCTAGAGGTGATGGTAACTAATCTGCCAAATGATTCCACCTAAAGTGAAACTATATACCAAATATTAATCCTAATATAAGAATTGTTGCCCAGTTTTGAGAGGGATTTATTTGTATAATTCAATCTATGAAAGTTATTTCTCGACTTTCCCCAACTATGGTAGACTTGAATTCAGAGTTCCAGTAGTAGCATCCTTACACCCTTTCTAGGGATCGTATACCACATCCTGCTAATCCATGGATGGTGTCCATGCATTCTATATCCTATAATCTAGAGACACCTCCTGAGTGGAGAGTAAAGTTCGCTAATTTTATGCTTTGTGATTCTTTTAAGCGATAGTGGGATGTTATTACCTAGGAAGACTGATATTGTGTTATGATATAAGAGTATATCAAGATAATATTTTATAACAACTTATTCCCACAAACTCTAAGTGATTATTGGGTAAGAGATTTTATGAAACTGTAGTAGGTATCCATGTATGTAATAGAGTATACTTCTCCCTTTACTAAGATGAATCATTTTGACCCAACTCTAGTGAGTGATGAAATTATGACCATGATGAGATTAAAGTATGGGATGGTATATTCCATTTTATCATATTTTACTTTATTTATGATCAAAACTATTTCTGAGATAGTCAACCTATACATCATTTCTGAGAAAACATTAGGGGAATTAGATTGTTTGAACTATGTTGATTTAGCACCCAGACATGGCAGTGTTTCTTCTAGAAGGTGAAATATATGATGTGTGGTTTCTCATGGGGGTATCAGTTATCTGACAGCTGATACTAATATCTTCTTAATATTTCACTAGTTTAGGAAATGGGTATATACAAAACCTTAGTGTTTATGGGGTCTATTGGAATGAAAAGTTTACAAAAGGATGGGGAATATCCAATGTTGTTGTATGGATTTTCCATGAGTTCCATGAAATATGGTATATACACTTACCCCATGTTCTAGAAAATATCCTATAATATGACCATCTCCTCAGGTAAATGTGGTGGTCAATGAAGATGGAATAAGACTCAGGATACATATTGTTAGTAGAGTAGGCTTCCTTATGGTTGTCAAGATATAACTCGGGGCCATAGTACGGCACAGTAACACGTAGTGTAGTAGATTTTGGAGGAGTATAGCATCTAAACTTATACTATTTGAGGTACTATTATAATACCATCTACTTTAGTGTATGATTTTTTTTGAAAAATTTGTGTCACACTCTTTTATATCTAAGGTAATGATGGAGATTTTGGGCCTTGATATTGATTACTTCTATGGAGTGATCACAATTAATACCTCATTGGTCATTAGATAAAATATTATTCTTCATAGTAAGTAATTTTTACTTGAGATAGGTGGATATATTTATTACTGTAATCCTTTTTTCCAGAAAATTATAGTTTGTGATGTAATCACCAGGATGGACTGCTTAGTTCCCTATCATTACCATATTGGTAGTTATTGTGGGAGGGTGAAGTTTATAACACCAAAGGGAAGAATACGTGTACAAAAAGGGGAATGGGATGTCCATGAATCATGAGATGGACGTGAGAATTAGGGTCTAGGTAGAGTGGAAACTCATATCTATTGTCTTTTCATAGATGATTTAGGGCTAGAACTTGTTTTTTACCCTCCTGTGGTGGATAATTTTTGGGATGTATTATTAGACAATAATTTTTTTCTACCTCCAGTGAAATACATATAATTCACTATTGATTTAGTTCCATGTGTTCCACTAGTTACCATTCATTCTTATAGGATGGAACATATAGAGCTTTTCGGACTCAATAAATAGTTATAATATCTAGATGTTAAAGTCCTTAAAAGTCCTATCTATTCTCCTTGGTGTTCACCGGCCCATTTTTCTAAGAAGAAAAATGGTACCCTCAGGATTTGTGTGGTTTACCAATTGTTGAACCACTCATGGTTAAGAACTAGTATTCGTTTCCTTAAATAGATTACCTATTTGATCAGCTCAAAGGTGTGAGGGGATTTTCAAATATAGATTTGAGGCTGGGTGGTCACCATGTGTGTTTCATTCCTTCATACATAGCTTGTATATGTTTCAAGAGAAGGTATGGTATTTAGGAGTACCAAGTAATTCTTTTTGGTATAAAAAATCCACTTATTTTATTTATGGCTCTAATATATTAGGTTTCCCACCCATATTTGGATTCATTCATGGATGTCTTTGTGGATAGAATATTATTGTATTCTCACTCCAAACACAACAATGACTACAATATTGATATCATGCTAAATACAATAATAGATAACTAGCTTCATGAAAAGCTCATAAAATACCACTTATGGATAAAAAAAAGTACACTTCATTGGTCATATCATCTTGGAGTCTGAAGTATCAGTAGACCTATAGAAAGTGAGAGATGTAGTTTCCTAAGAGAATCCTAAAAATGTCCTTGATATATGAAGGTTCTACTCGATATATATGTATTAAAAATACTCTGTTCAAGAGTTCTCATACCTAGAAATTCTTCTTACTAGATTGATGAAGAAGGTAGTGAAATTCTAATGGTCAGATGATTTTGAACCAACCTATCAAGAGCTAAAAAATATTGACTTTAGTCCCAATACTGATTCTTTAAGAGCTAAGGAGGATCTATAATATATACATTGATTCACCAAGTATATGGTAGGGAGTAGTTTTGATGTTGGAAGATTGGGTCTTAGCATACTGGTCTCTCTTGTTGAGGCCTCATGATTGTAATTACCCAACATAAGACCCCAACATAGCACTTTTTGTTTATGATCTACATTGTTGGACACACTATTTACATGGAGATAGTTTTGAGGTATTCACTTATCAAAAAACCCTCAAGAATATTATTATGAACTGTAATTTGAATATCAGGAAATATAGATAGGTTGAGTTCCTAAAATCCTTCATTTCATTCTTGGATTTTCACCTTGAAAATGAAACATTGTAGTTGATGCTCTAAGAGAAAATACTCAGACATAGGTGGTTTATGAGGCTAGGTATGTGTGCAATCTCATTTTCTTGTTTTTAGATATGCATGTTGAGGTTCAGGAGGATCAGGGGTATATTATCCTCTAATATTTATAAGTGACCTCTACCCTTCTAGAATGGGTAATAATGAGGCAACTTTTAGATCCACAAGGATTAGTTCAAAAAGAAAGTATCTTAGATAATTAATTGTCTTTTTGTTAGACCATTGATTGGGATGGGTCATTACAATTTCATGGGTGCATTTAGGTCTTAGAAGGCATTAGAGAGAAGATGATGTGAGAATTTCATTCCTTGGTTTTGGAAGTATATCCCGATGTCCCCAAGATGTATCGAGACTTATGTCACCCATTTTGGTGTCCTACTGTGAAATGGGAGATATTCGGCTTTATCAATCAGTGCTCCACCAATCATCAGGTGAAGGCGGGACATCAGTGATTGTTAGAACTTTTACTACCATTATCTACTCTGATGTGTAAAGGGAATGATGTATCTATGGACTTTGTGAGTGGTCTGGTTTTTTGTCCTCATAGAAACAACATTTTATGGGTATTCCCTGATCATTTGAATAAGGTCGTACTTTTATTACATCTTAAATACACCTTTTTAGAAGATGATATATGAAGACTATATGTTATGGATTTCATATATCATCTTGGAGCTCCACGATATATCATGTCTAATAGGGATACTTGCTTCATGTATCAGTTTTGGAAGGGGTTTCCAAAGGCCTTAGGTACAAATGTTTTTTTGAGCATTGTTAATCAACCTCATCCCAATGGACATAAAGAGCATATAATCCCAGTGTTAGAGGAAATCATCCTTTATTCTTTCCTTGGAATCGGAGGTTCTTGAGAGAAACACATACCCCTTTTTGAGTTTTATTACAATAAAAACATCCATTCCACCATTCAGATGGATCCATATGAGGCCTTATATGATAGGACATGACAATCACATGTGTACTAGTTATAGGTAGGGGATGAACCTCTTCTTGAACCATGTCTCATCCTGGAGACCACAGAGGAGGTACAATTGATCAGGAAGTGAATGATGATACCTCAGTATAGACAGAAGTCATATACCAACTAATTTTAACTCCTGATTTTTAGTATGAGGATTAGGTTTACTTAGTATCTATTCATAGGTTAATCCATCAACATATTTGGATGTATGGTAAGATTTAAACTTGATTTGTTGGACCCTTCGATATTTTGAAACAGATCAGACTAGTGGATTATCCAATATAGCATCCTTATAGATATAAGTATATGCATGATTTCATTCATGTATATCATCTTCATCAGTATTATCCTAAAACATCACATGTTTTCTGACCAGATGAGCTTTATTTATAGATGGATTCATCTTTCTAGTAGTATCTAGTTCATATTTTGGATTGAAGTGTGAAGACACTCTAGGACAAGTCAGTTAATTTTGTATGGGTGATTTGAAAACACAACCGAGTAAAAAATGAGACTTTGTAGAATTAATGTGACATACCATCTCTATGTCCAGATCCTTTCTCTGATGATAATTTCAAAACCTTAGAATTCAAACTCGGAGAAAATTTTCTTTAAGAAGGGGAGGATGTAATGACCTATCTTTTCATGGAGGTATGGAAAATTGTTTTATGATTTTTATTCCTTAGTTTTTCCCATTTCATGTTTCTTTAATTGATTAATGGAAGTTATAAGGGTTTTGGGGGTTGGTTTAGAGACTGAAATCCAAGATTATCAAGAAAAAAACTGAAATGCATAGTCAATAGAAACTATTCCGCCCAACCCGCACTATTATTCCTCACCACATGGTCTTTTTTATGGGGAAGAATGGTCAACCTGGTTTTTTTGTAGTCATGTTAGCTAAGGCGCATTCCCATGAGTACATTTCAAACATCATTATGGAGTCATTTCACAAGGTTTTATAACAACTAAGAAAATCACACACCTAGCTGAAGCAGGGTTCCTAATTAAGTAAACCCAAATGCACGATCGACATATAGTTTGTCCAACCATGTATCCAAACCATGTTACCCTATCTGTAATGGATAATTTTCTAATTTTATATTCATGATATTTAGAACTCACCCTCTATTTTCCTCTCACATTACTAGTGTACCACCCTTACTCCCTTCTCCCATGGATCTCTCCCTTTTCCTACTCTATGGATCAAGGTTTTCCCCTATCCAAACTCTAAAACGATCTCATTTAGAATTTTTGGATATCTAAAGATATGCTCTAGAATCTATTTATTTTGTACTTACATTCTCTTCCCATCTACTATGAAATTTTGGTGCCAGATCACTCACCCTATTTTTAAGGAGTGCATCTGTTCTTCATTTTTCTTCTATTCTAACTCAAATATGATGTTTATATTGGATAATGAGTCATATACTACCCTAATGTAGGTGTTCTCGTTTTTTTCCTAATGATTGATGCATGTTATTATACACTAGTGGATCTTATCTATTTGATTAAAGGATGATGGCTTTTTTCATTTCCACCCCATCATATGTTCTAAATTAATATCCCTCTATTATGAAATTTTTAAAGACCCAAAAACCTTTAAAGTTTTAATCTTGAATTTTAAATGGAATTTCCCTCTTTTATGTGATTGCCAAGTTGAAAAATTCACCTTCTAAGTGATTTTCTTGACCTTGAGTTAAATTCTCTTTCCTGGATTAATTAAATAAATTAACTTAAATGAAAGGAAATTGATAGAAGATCTAGGACACATGTTTTGTTATTATGAACAGAATTATATAGTTTTTGACACCCTTGATAGTGATGTGATTGATAATTATAATGAAAAAGAGGTAAACCATCATCATCATCATCATTATTCCTGGGATATTTAATATTTAATAATATATAAGGGATTTTTTTAGCATGATGTTTCTATATACCTTATATCAGGTGTTGAGAATGACAATGACACCATAAAACTTTGATTTGGGTGATGGTAATGCAGTTACATGTTCCCCTATTTTGGGTGTTGTGAATGAAGATCCACACCACCTATCTCAAGTACTAGGAATGATGTCTCAAATTATTTATGATATTATGAGTTTTACACTTTTTCTATAGAATGTAGCTTATTAGTCTTGTTATAGAATCTTGAGTTAGGACCCAAGTCCTTCTAACACATAGTATCTATGTATATCCCTACATATATCCTTCTATACATAGTTAATATAAATGTCTATAATATATAACAAAACTATATATATTTTTAATATATATATATGGTTACTGATCTGACATACACTGGCCTATGCGGAAACTAGTAGAGCCATATAGTTTTCATATAGGATCCTAATTTAGATTTCATTTATTAATCATCATTGTTTATTATTAATTATACCTACACATTATTATGCTATATAGAATGGAAATATTTTTTCTGGAAACCATTTGTGCTGGCCTACTGAGTTTATCTCACACTCTACTTGGGATACCTTTGGAACCCGAGTATATTACATGTATATAGGTATGTATAAGGTAAAGTTCAGTTATATGGATACTTGATTGGGTTTACCTATATAATGGATCATGGTTTTAGAGGACTGAGAATATTCTTGTGTTTCTTTTTTAGTAACCTTTATGATATTTTTTATTTTTTTACAAACATTTGTGTATGTATGTCCCATATTTCCCACATTTTATATATTGGCTTTCCATGACATAATTTATTTGACTAATCCAATGGAATTTCTAATTATTATTTATTTCTTTGGTAATTTATGTGTTTATCATTCATGATTATTATATATTTTTCATTCTGACATATGCTTATCTATGTTTATGATGCTATCTATTTAGTTATTATATATATTGTTACACACTAACATAGTGGTATAGTCTCCATAATGTACCACATTGGACCAACACTGATAGTCAGTAGCCTCTATTATATAAGGGGGTGCACTTTAGTACATGCAACATACCATCTTGGGGAACCAATTAAAGGGATCCCAAGTTAATATTTTATGTTTTCCTTGATGGTCTCCCCTATCTTCATTCTTATTTTGTATTTCCGCATTGTGGGTGTTTATTTGATCATAGGTTAAAGGTTGGTGGTTCAATATAAATTTTCCCTATAATTGAAACATTTTTTTCATGATTTGTTCTAAATGTGTTTTTAAATGATTTGAAAAATGGAATTGGGATGATTTATCGATGCTTTTTTAAAATGAATTGAGATTGTAAAATTTCCCCAATTTCAATAAAATTGAAATTTTTGGGAATATTTGAGAAAAATTAATGGCCAAATTCAAACATTTATTTTGAGATATATAGATTAAATTGAAAAAATATTTGAAAAGGAATGATAGTTTGAAATCATATGATTTTTTTCTGACAAATGAATGTTAAAAACTAAAAGTGTGAAATTATATTTTTAACCTATTTTAAATTATTGAGTTTCCCTTGATTTATTGATTGATTGAAAATGTACATGGGACCCTTGTTATTAAGTGGGTAACTAGGACAAGAACACTATGATCTGACACCCTAAAAATTGATTGACAAATAAAACACTGATATACACTTACTGCTGCCTGATTTTACCCAAAGGGGAGTTGAGTCCTAATAGCCTAATTCATGGGATGTGTGTACACATTGATCCGAGATCACTGACTATATAGTGTGAGGATCCAATTACCAGAAAAAAAATATAGCACATGGATTATTATATGGTTCTATGAGATGTTTTATTTTAGAATTATATTCCATTAATTTATAGAAATCTTTTATTCATTGCATAATCCTTATATAAATATTTTTTATAAATGCTCGTTTAAGACTATTTTGATATATCATCTATTTTTTATTATAGCACATTTTTTTGAAAATAAAAAAATTACATTCCATGCCTTTCTTATTCAATAATAAAATAATATTTTATTTAACTGTTATAGAATTTATTTTGAAACACTTAGTGAGACCCTACTAGTATTTTAAGCTCACACCCTACCTTTCCATTGAATGTTGGTAAATTATCTTATGCTAGGTTCGATAAAAGGGAACTGTCTACTTAGATGTGATGGTTGTTGTTAATCATTGGGACCTAGATTGATGAAGGTGACTAGTGGAGATGGGATTTACATGCTACATGTGATATTTATATGCTTTTACCTTAGAATATGTTAGATCTTTTTATGATGCACTATCTAGTTTTAATTTTACCTATTTGATTCTAGTACTTTATCCATTAGGAGTGCTGATATTACTGAATTTTATCTTTTAAATTCTATATTTTGGTGGTAAAATCATCCCTCGCTAACCCATAGGGACCGGGAATGCCCATTAGTCCACGTCTGGTCTAGCTCAGGTATTGAGGTATCAGGGTGTCTAGGATGGTTCATGAAATTTTTTTATTATTTCTCCAGGTTAGTTTTGGTACATTTCCTTGATGTTAGAATGCCGTTAGTTTTCCTAGTAGATGAGAGGTAGGTTTTTTTGGAACTTAGGAGGTAGTTCCAAGTGGTTTCTTGGTTTAATCTCATCATAATGAGCCATAAATCAACATGGAATTCTAGGAAAAATGTCTTCAGAAAAGTTTTGATCTGAATTATAAACATTTAGCTTCTTTTGATATATCGTTTTCAAAACCCCAAACATGAATCTACTTGACGGAATTGATATTCCAAAATCTCTTGATGGGTTTTTTTATATATATATCCTTGTTTATGCTATCCTTTTTATCTTTTGATTCTTGGGTAGCATCATCCTATCGATAAGAAATTATGATAGGCCATGGGAGGAATATACTAGTAAAACAAGATAGGAAAATACATTGATAAACTAGAATATTTATAAGATAGTGGTATGTGCTATCCAAGATCTAGGTTAGGTACCCGTACCCATTTCCTATCAGGATCCTATAGTATAAATTTGAGTTGATGAATCTATAAATCATGGTCAAAAGTTTCATCATCAAAAACCACTAACATTATAGGCTACAAATGGTCCTCAAGAGGATAAGTATTGGTTGAGAAATACTGAACCATTTTTTTATTTCTTGTAAACATTAAAAGCTATAAAGGAAAAACGTGTAACCTTTAAACATGAGGGACCAAGAAGGAGATGGTGGGATGGGATGGTCATGGTGATTAAGATTGAGGGTATTTCATAGAGGGGCCTTAGAGTTTTTTTAAATGAACAGTTCTATCCATATTCAATGGAACTGGATAAATCCATATAAATTTTGAATTTTTAGAAATGTTATAGCATTTTGATGTAGCATGTGAACCATTTTTTTGATCTTGTTAAATTTTCAATTGATCTTGTATCAAATGGAAAAATGAGGGCTCAATGTTTTGATATAGTTATATAAACTGATATCTAATTTAATATTTACTAGTTTAAGATCAATTTTTATACTAATTTTTTTGATTGATATTTGATGTTCAGTCGTGTCCTGGCTGGTAATTCAGGGGTGATAGGAGTTCTTTTTTTCTAGTGGTTTTCATGTTTTTTCTCTTAAAGGAAATTGTAAGCAATATGAGGCTCATTGTGGTTCTATATAGTTTTCATCTTCTATGCTCTATCAGTTATAGGTAGAGTCCCTTTGCTTTACATTTCTTGTTGTAAGGCCAGGAATTCAAAATGGGTTTTCTATGATGCACCCAAAATCTATAGTTCATATAGACACTCTATCCACCTACAGAAGTTATTCCATTTTTACTTACTGCACACTGGGAAAATTTCTCGTAATCACCTAAGTGTAATAAAGTGAAATTAGGTCCTTTGAGAAGTAAGGGGGTCCATCCACAAGAATTTGGAATGATGTTTCTTCTCATAGTGGAGGAGTCTCTGTAAGAATATGATATGTGTCCAGCAACAGTAACAGGTACCTCACTATAGATTCATCTTTAGTGATTAAATTATTTGATATTATGACATCTCACTCATTTATATTGTCACTTATTTGGAATTTACTAAATCTTACTTTGTATTTTTTTTCTTATATGATATATATTTATACTCCCATCGTAATGAAGAGAGATTAGGATCATTGGTGTCCTTATTTGTTTCTCTATCAGGGAACAAGATTACCTTGAATCAATTGTTTAGTGAATTTAAATCTCTTAACATTATTTTTAATATATATTGGATGATTTCAAATAATGCTCGCACTGACTATTTACTTCTTTGGGGTTCATTTACTACACTCTAGGTGATGTGTTGTGTCTTTCATAGAGAATATGACCTAAGGTCGATTAGAGTCATAACTTCTTTCTGGAGTACCATGGAGTTATATTTATGTTTTCATTCAAATTGACGTAATAATTTTTGAGTGATTATCATCCTCCTATTTTAATTAAATTTATAGATGTTTTTTCCCAAGTCTTTTCTGTCTTTTCAATAGTAAGATAGGTTGGGTTTTCTGTTGATTTATTACCTAATACTTATCCAGTGTATATTCCTTCACCTATGTTTTGATTACTATAAACTAAATCAATTCCTGGTGAAGAATAAATATTTGTTTCCATGGATTGGTGAACTATTTTTTCATATAACATGGGTGAATTGGTTTTCAATGATTCATCATCGATCTAGTTATCATCTAGTGAGGGTAAAATAGTCATATATTCATAAGTTAGCCTATAGGAGTATGTATATCTGTTAATATTATCTTATTATTCTCTTCGTTATAACTAATGATCCAATGTTTGTATGAAATTGATGAAAAAAAATGTTTCATGAGGGCCCTGACTCGTCTATAGTGGTATTTTTGGAAGAAAACATTGTATACTCTTATACTCAGGAGAACCATTTTCATCATTTGAGATTAGTTTTGGAAACCATGAGAAATCATTGAATGTACTCATCTCTTTCAAAATTATGTTTCTATATTTTTGAATTGAATTTATTGGGAAACATGTCTTTGGAATATGGTGTTTTATTTGATCATGATAAGGTAATAGTTGTTATGACATGGGAATAACCATGTAATGTTTTTAAGATATTAAGCCTCTTGAACAGGAGGGGTGTTACCATAGATTCAAAAAATATTTATTAAAATTGGATTCGATGATGAAAAATTTCACTCGAAAGGGTGTGAAGTTCTTTTATGATGACAAATGTTAGTGCTCCTTTGTTGAGATGAAACTTCTTTTGACTTATGAACCATTATTGACTCTTCTAGAGGATAGGCAGGTATATGTGATCTTTTGTGGTTTATCTAGTTCGGTATTGCGTTGTGTCCTTATGTATTGTGATGACATGGTAGCTTATGGTTCTATACAGCTTAGGCCAGATGAGAATAATTATCCAACCCATGATATCAAAATTACAGCTAGGATGCATTCTCTTAAGAGTAAGAGACATTACCTTTTTCTAGAGAGGATAATAGTTTATTTTGACCATAAAATCTTGAGATATGTCTTACACTACATCAATTTAGGCCTTTTAAAGTTATAGTAAAATGGATTTATCAGCTCTATATAAGCGCTGATAATATAAGCAATGTTAAAGGGTTAGCTTTAACAATGCTTCTAAAAATCACTGATAACGACCCCTTTAATTGAACTAATAAAAGAAGTAAATTATTAATGAATTTTATCATAGATATAGGAAGACTTTATAATTATTTTTTATCACTATTAAAGCCATCATTTATCATTTCTTTTTTTCATTTTGTTAAAGGCCTACTTTAACCGTGCGAAAAAAGAACTGATAAATGCCCTGTTGATAAAGGTATAAATGTTTTTCCACACCCCCCCCCCCTTATCAGTGCTTACCCACCCCTTTATCAATATTTTTGATAATCCCACCCCTAATGTGCACCCCTACCTCAATCAGGTTTTGAATATAAGATCTCCACCTTATACATCAGCACCTTTTTCACTCCCCTATATTATTTTGTTTTGTATTTTATGATATGTCTATATAATTATATATATTTCATTATATTTTGTTATATATTTATAAATATTTAAATATATATATTTATATATATATATATATTAAATATATATTTTATTATTTATATTTTTTAAAATGGATGTTAACTCTAAAAACCCTTAAAACACAAAAAAACGTTATGAAACACTGAAAACCCTAAAACCACTAAAAACCATGAAATGATCATAAATTATAATCTAAGAGTCCATTTTAAGTTCAAAACCAATAAAATAGAATATCATTAAATGATATTTTATATGATTTGACGTAAAGGGTGAACGGATACTCAGATCATAAGTTATAGCCGTTTCAATTCTAAGAAACCAGTGTTAGTAACAAAAAACTCAATTTTGTAGGGATTATGGTCCTTTATGTGGTTAAAAAACAACGTAAATAAAATATAACACATTACTAGACTTTTTTGGCATATACATCATCACATATATCATTTTGATATGTGGAAGTGCCCACACGAACACCCGGAACAAAATTTATGGTTGTTTGAACATCGTGTTTGATTTATAGCTTTTTTGAAATTGTAATATATTGTATTCTTTCTATTATCACACAATCTAAATCTCATTTATTTTATATCATCTTATTTTATTTTATTTTACGGGTTTTAGAGGTGAAATAGAGTCTTGGATCAATTTTTTTTGACAATTTCCGGGTTTTTAGGGTTTTTATGTGTTATATGGGTTATTCACATTTGACAACCATTAAAATGGCCATAACTTCAGAACCAGGTATCTATTTCTCCTCTACCACATATCAAACCAAATATCACGATGACCTATATGACCCGATGAACCATGTAAATCCTCAATCACTTATATTGATGCTAAAAATGTCACATAAGTCCTCAAAATGGCCATAACTTTTTCTACAGGTGTTCCTAATGAAATATATTTTTTAAATATACCATTTGTCAGCACATTTTAAGAAGCACTGATAAACACCCACCATATCAGTGATTTATTAGAATCACTAATAAATACCAATTTCATCAGTTATTTTTAACTATAACTGATAAAGGGGGGCTTTATCAGCAATTTTTTAGGAGTGGATAAAGGGCCCCATTTAACAGTATTTTTAGCACTATTAAAGACACCCTTTAAGAGTGCTAAAAAAGAATTGTTAAATATTCCCATTAATAACTATTTTTCTAGTACTGAGAAAGAGGTTTCTAAAAGTGTTTTATATGGATCTATTAAATTCCTTGTGATGGATAAACCTAGTTTTGTGGTGGTGTTAACTGAAAAATATTTAATCTTTGAGAGAGGAATCGGGTGGAGTAATTGGAGTATTTTGTTTTTGACATTTCATACACCCATAGTATGTTTAATTTTTTTTAATATTATTTGAAAATTAAAATTACAACACATTATATGAAAAAATCATCAGAAGAGTATATTTTTATGTCTCTCTTTACTCAGTTTCATTAGAGAGTTTACAAGATTGAGTCTGCAGTTCTTTTTTGAAAGCATGCAGTTGAACTCATATATTCTCTAAATGATTCTTCAGGGGAATCATATTGATTATGAATTACATGAAATTATGGACACTTCTTAGGGTGGTGTGACTTTTAGTAAGGGATTTTTTTTTTTAGTGTTTCATATGTCTTCAAAACTCATATATTGTGTTGTTTACAATGAGAAAGGATATGATGAGGGATTTCTATAATTCCACATGGGTAGTGAACCATGGACCCATAATTATGTTCTATGATATGTTTTCATGATTATGGTTTCCATGTATGAGATGAGACAACACTGAATTTGTTTCTCATTGTTATACCTGCCAATAGGTCAAAGCGGAGCACTAGATACTTTGGGTTTTCTTTATCTTTTTTAGTGCTCACATAGAGGTCGGATGAAATTTATATTTATTTGATGGGTTTATTAACACATAACTCTCACTAGATGAATTTTGTAAGAGTCTTGATCGATAGTTAGACCAAATAAAGTCACTTTATATGCATTCATGATACCAAAAATGTTGATGACATAGGATGTATTTACATGAAACATTAATCAGATTTCACAGATTTCCACCGATTTTAGTCTTTACAAATTATACACATTTTACATATCACATCATCATAAGTCTCTAGGAGGCCATGGAATCCTAGTTATGTTTTATAATAACATATCATCTTCATAAATATTTTAAAATAAAGACATATATATAGATTCCTCAAGACATGTGATGAACTTGTGTTCTTGCATTTTTTGGAGATCGAGATCACCATTTGGGATTTGAATAGTTTTATTATAATCATAGTTTCCAAACTAAATTCATAATGTAGCCTTTAAAATCCTTATATGTCTATCCCTACAGATATATGTTTTTTTGTTCAGGGATGGGGAATGTTCTTCAGATGGACCAAGTTTGGTCCATGAGACAATTATGATGATTCAGTTCATTAATCAGAGAATATTGACATCATAGGTTCAGTATAAATCATATTTTGATCATTTCAAGGGACCATTGAAGTTTTATTTTGCTGACCAGGTGTTTTTTATATTTTCCACTCAGTTGGTCTACTGATGTCTTGAAAAAAATAGAAATATTGTGTGGGTATTTGTTGTTTCTTTGATATTGTTGATCATGTGGGGAAATTTTCCAACCGTTGTGCACTACCATTATAGTTGACTTAGATCAAAAATGTGTTTCATGTATCATATATTTGGAACTATAATTCTGACACTTCTCACAATCTGATATTGGAGGATATAGATGTTGATACTAATTTATCTGTGACTGAGCATCCAGTCAGGATTATTTCTTCTCAGACATATGTTTTATATGGGAAGATGATACCTTTGGTTTCTACTCTATAGTTTCATGGTATTGATTCACATGAAACTAGGGATTGTGACAAACTGATGAAAGATCAATGGCCTCATCTCTTCGATATGAAATTTTCATTATAGGATTTCTGGGGACTGAAAATTTTAATGGTGGGGAGGTTTTAACATCATTTTACTTTTTTAGGAACATAACGACTCTTGTTTTAGTTCCATTTTAATTTGGGTGCATTTCATGACTATTGGGGATGGAGATCATTTTTAGTGGAAAATTATCTAAAGTTTGTGGATGAATTTTTTTGAGTTAATAGTGTCAAGGTATAAATTTTTTAAAGGATTTAGAGAATTCACTTTTGGTGCAAGATGAATTAGAATATTTTTGGGTGGTTCTACTATTTGGAATAGCTATAGAAGGAACATACGTTGTAAAACCATGTTTACAAGATAATATTTTTTTTGGAAACAGTGTTTAAGTATGTATTAAAATGGAAAATAATTTACACCCAAAAATATGAACTTACACAGTTAATCTGTCACTCAATGTTTTTTTAGCCCAATGTGATGTCATTTCTAGAGTATGTGTAATGTGATGTATTTATGCTATAAAACCATGATTTATGACGTTATTTTCTCACGAATAGTGGTTCTATTTAAACTACTGGCCATATTTCAATAAGCATTCTATAGACACTCCTCCAAAATACCTAGGCTCCCTCCCATGAATAGTGAGTTATATCTTCCATTCCAAGTTCATTAGTTTGGAATTTGATCTTAGGAGAGTTTTCTCCAATTTTTTCCTCTTTATCTAAGCTACCCCTCTTTTAAAGAGTATGATCTCTTATTTTATTGAATTATAGTTTTATATTGATGGTTTTTGATCATGGACTTTCCTAGTTGGTCACTTTTTCCTTCATTCCACATTGTAATTTCCTTGTTTTATGTGTTGATTTGATCTCAAATTAATTTTAAGTGGCTATATATGATTTTTCCATACAAATGAAACCATTAATTTCTTGATTGACTTTAAATTAAAATTTTAATGATTTTAAAATCAATAATTGAGATGATTTATTGATGATTTTGAAAAAGGGATATTATGACCCCCCCCCCACCCAATTTCAATGGAATTAAAATTATTGGTAGGATTTGAGAAAAAATAATGGCTTGATTTGGAAATTTATTTTAAGATAAATTAATTATTTTTAAATATTATTTGAAAGCAAATGAATTAATTAAATCCTATTATTTTGATTTGAAATGAGAAACTTGTGTCAAAAACTAAAATTGTTAATTTTTATTTTGAACCAATTTGAAATGATTGATTCTACCACGATTGATTGATTAATTTATTTAAAAACATGATGTCCTTGGTATTTAATCTTTTATTTGGATAAGTGTGCTAGAATATGACCCCCTAAAACTATATTGATAATGATAACACAAACATAAACATATTATAACATCATTTTTCCTGATGGGGATTTCAGTCTCGATGACTAATATTATGGGACATTTGCACACATTTTCAATGATTGAGTAGTGTGAGGATTATTTTTTCAGAAACTAACATTCTCTAAATTTTATTACATGGTGCTATATGATTTTTTATTTTATGATTACATGGAATTTATTTATATATTTGTTATATCCATGATAACTTAATTATATAAATATTTCTTAAAATGATAATTTTCTCTTCTTTTGATATATCTTCAATATTTATAACAAAAAAATAATGTTTTGTTGAAAATATTTAAATCCAAAGACTTGGTTTTTTAAAAAAAAAATAATGAATACTTGGTTTAATTTATATTTAATTGATTATGTAACAGTTGGTGTGACCAAACTAGGCTTTAGAATTCTCACCATATCTTTCCCTTTGAGTGTTTTTAGATTATCTTATGTATAGTCTGAGAAAAGGTGAAGTTCTACGTGAAGATGATGTAAATTCTTGATCATTGGGACTCGTAATAATGGAGGTGACTTGTGGAGATGTGGTTCACTTGTTATATGGGACATGGCTTTGCTTTTACCTTGGAAGATGTTGGATCTTTTGATGATTTATAATCCATGTATCATTTTACTTCATTCATTATAGAACTTTCCCTCCTTTATAGTGTTTATCATACTAACTTTTTCCTTTTATATTTCATGGTTTTGTGATAAAATGATTCCTTCGTTATTCTTGTATGATTCTGGTTGTTATTTGCCAACCCATGGGGATCAGGAGTTCCATTTGGGCCATGTGAGGGTCGGATCTAATATAATGGTACCAAGGTGTATGGGCTAGTTCATGACACTTGAAATTAATGGTTGAGTTTTGGATCACCCAATACATGTTTCCCATAGACATTTTTTAATTTTTTATTTATTGATCATTGAATTGTTCAATAAAATTGTTGAAAAAGGTAAAGGTGTTCCCAACAGTGTCATTACTTTAAATAAAAAAACATATCACTCTCACCTTTCAAAGATACACTTCAAAATTTAATTACTCATTTATACTCATCCATTTTACTCTCACTAGTGACCTATAAAATGAACATAAACCCCTATTTAGTCATAATTATCCTAATATCTTCAATTTCAATGTGACTTCTAAGGAAGCATCAAGTCTCTAAATTAATTATTATCTCCTTTTAAGGTTTTTATTTTTAATCTTACACTTCAAAATATCTTATAAACATAATAATATGATGAATTAAATATCATTGTAATACTTATATATTGTTATATTATAATTACAATCCCTTATTTATTCATTAACATCCACCTATAAAAACAATTTAATGTCAATCATGCATGGGTGATGAGAAAAATCCCCAAAAATTATCATTTCTCCATTTTTTTTCTTCTAGTTTTTCATTATTTATCAATAATATTGAAATATATTTTAATAAAAATCTATATAATTTTATTATAATTACTTTATAAAGGAATTATATAAAAATAAACACATTTTAACCATACTCACCCATATATTTAAAGTATGTTCATATTATCATTGGTTTAACCTCCAACATTAATAAATACTATAAAACTCATTCAAATGTGACAATGAAAAAATATATAAATATATTATTATATTTTATTAATTAATTAATTATATTTTTTTGTTCTATTATTATTATATTATTCTTATAACTTATTCTTAAAATATTATCTTCGATCACTATGATTACCAAAATTAGTTCACAACAACTAAATTTTCACGCAAACACAAGGACTAAATAAATAGAAAATTATAATAAATAGTCCATAGTAAATTAAATATATTATAATAATCTCTATAATGATTTATATTAAAAACATAAAATGATTATTTATGAAGTTAATAACATGCATATGATGAATCTGGAACAATGTATGGGTTTTTATCTCAAATTTCTCTCTTTGAGACATGTTATATGATATGGACCTCACACCATTTATGCGGTGTATCTACTTATAATTTTAGATATTATATAATGGATTTATTTATATATTTTTTATTTTAATTTAAATTATAATCTCTCTTTTTCATGTGGATTTTATTTAAATAATTCTCAAGTTGTAAGTGACTTTTGTGACTCAAATCATTCCTTTGATCATAATAACTCATACCTGTCTAAAACCAATAAATATTGAGCTATAATAATATATTATGAAGTTATGTTTTATTTCATGTTTATTTTATGGGGAAATAATGTTTCACACTGAAGTCTTCTTCCTTCAAGATTAAATTGTTTTGTTAAAATTCATTTTTCTTTAGAATAATTATCAGTTATTTTAATGTATGTTTATTCATATCGGTGTTTTTAAATCCCCTAAATATTATCCTTCAAAAAGTGGAAACTCAAATTATTTTTATCTTCAATTATAATTTTATTCCCAGTTTCTCATTTTAAAATAATGGTTTTCTATCCCATTAAAGATGTCGGATTTCAATAAATTAATTTTCAATTACAACAATGGTTTCTCTAAAAAGTGACATTATTACCTTATAAATATCATTTTTATATAAGATTTATTTATTTCATAAGTTTATATAATGTAATTTGTGTTGAATAATTTTTTTATGATGAACTCTATTCATTTTAGTAAAAAAAAATTTGAAAAGTAATTAGAAAATTAGATATTCTTAAAATAATATTAAGGAAAAAACATAACAAAGATATCATTTTTGTGATTTCAATTTAGTTTTTAAAATAATTTTCTATAATTAATAAATAATTTATAGGTAATTCAATATGCTCTTTTTAAATATTCAGTTTTTATTGATCAAGTACTTTTCATCAAATTATTATTATTTTTATGTGATACAATTTGTAAAAGTTATGAATCTAATTTCTATTTCATGGATTATTTATGATGAGATGAATTATTTTATTTTTTATGGAAGTATCATGTATATATGATGATTTGTAGGGTATTATATCACTGTAAACTGTGTTTTTTGAGGTTTTATATCTCTTAAAAAATTATGGGAAAAAATAAGGAATGATTGCTCTACTATGGGAATTGAGTAGGGAATAATCACTCCCCTATGGAAATCAAGTATTGAAACATGCTCCACTATGGGAATCATGTAGGTAATGGTCACTACACTATGGTAATTGTTTATTTTAACCTACTCAAATTTGGGAATCAGGTATATAATACTCCCCCTACTATGGGAATCAGGTAGTAATGTCTACTCCATTGTGGGAATCAGATGGTGAAGGTTTCTCTATAATGATATGTTATCAATTCTTATGTTTCTACAAATTTATTTTTATTATGTGATAATTTATTTCCATGGTATTAAAAAAAATTTATGATATTACATGTTCTAAATATATTCTATTTCCTTATATTTTGATTTCAATTTTTTCATTGTCGTCATATGATTCTAAGACATGTTTTTATGACCCTTATTTCGACTTACGTTATTTTTACATTATTATTTACAATAAATAAATTATGATGATTGTCACCTAGGATTCCATGATATTTTTTATATCATATTTTTTAATTTCACCTATTTTATATCATGTTTTTTATTTAACCAGTTTGACCATCAGATAAGTTTACCTTATTGAGAACTAATGTGCAGCCCTTTCTTACGTATTCATTCCCCGTGTTATGAAGATGATTATATCATATGATATTTCTATAAAAGAGTACAGAGGAGTATGTTTATAGTGAAAATTAAAGGAGAGTTAGAATATAATATGTTTATAGAACAAGTCTCCATGACAGTAAACCTACAATTCCATGGGTTGTGTAGCTATTTGTGTGAGTATTAATTACATC
The DNA here is from genome assembly GCA_963277665.1 of Viscum album. Classification (NCBI taxonomy): domain Eukaryota; kingdom Viridiplantae; phylum Streptophyta; class Magnoliopsida; order Santalales; family Viscaceae; genus Viscum; species Viscum album. The sequence continues at coordinate 2,005,089,250 of OY728163.1, read as the reverse complement.
GTGGTATCATTATATTACTTAAGTACGTTTATCTTTGGTCAATATACCTAAATTCCCAAAATTTAAAATGGGTCTGACTAAATATATTGAACATAATTTTTTCATTAAATATACAAATCTACGAATTATGAACGTGCTCTCAAAAAATAAGGATGGATGTCATGATTGTGAAACCTGTGTTAAACAATAAAAATTACTAACATCTCATGATAAAAATAAAAAAACAAAAAAATCTATGTAGAATAATGGAAGATTATAAAATTTAATATACATAAATATTATTTTAATAATTAATTAATAATTTGTTTCAAAATTATATATGAGGTTAAATTTCCTTCGTGGAAATTTGGGGTATAGGTGAGGTTTTCTCAAAAAAAAAATTATTCATTAAGATATTTCATATATTAACCACTTGTCTTATTTTTTATGTTCAGTATAATTCCCCATGATTTTTTTATCATTTCTATCATTTAATTAAATATATTTACTAATTCATATATGGTTCTCTCTTTCAAGTGCATTTGTTTTTCAAAAGTTACCAAATTTGTAAGGTATTCATTATAGTATCACATTGAAATGATTATTTTTTATGAATAAGTTTTCATTTGTAATAATTGTAAATTCATACTATCTAAAGTCCAATAATTTTTCTTATCCTTTGTATATATCGATTTTTTAAATTATTTCATATTATTTCATCTCCCCTTGGATCAAAATATAATCCAAAGTTTCCTTGTAAGTATAGAAAAATTAACTACATCTTTTTTGTGAGAAATAATTTTACTTCTTGTTTATATTATTTATTTTGTTCTATACATGTCTGTATTTATCGATATAATATATAATAGGTAATTTTATATTTTCTTTTAATTCACTAATAAAATAATTAATGAAATATATTTTTATCATTTTACATAATGTTAAATTTTAATTTTCCCTACATTTCTTTTAATAGACGTGAAATAAATTTTTTTGAATGATTCTCTTATAAACACGTTTTTCAAATGAAAGTTTAGTTTTCTTTAGGAATCCTCCTATCCATGTTTTTATGGTTTTACAATTTAATTTCTTTTCTAGTAAGTTTTTAAATAATTTTCTTTTAAAATAAATATTATCAAAAATTAGAAGTGTATTTCTTATTATTTATTGAATTAATTTTTAATTCCCTTTCATTTTTGTCAAAATAATTTTTTGATTCTTAAACATTATTGTGAATAGGCTCTTGTAACACCCCAAGATTTCATAGTGTGTTATTTCTTCCAAATAATTCAATAACTTGCACTACACGCAACACTGAGTTCAATTGCACCATGACTTACCAAAAAAAAGCCATTAAAAGAGGTCATGAATAGTATTAACTAAATTTTAAACTTTATATAATCCTTATAATTTTAGAATCCATATTATGAGTTTCTTAGTCATAATGCAAGAACAGATTCATTTTCAGTATTGCACTTTTATCAACTTTTGATAGTGAAACCTTTTTAAATACAATATTTTAAACTTTTTGACTATATGGAGACATCAAAAAATTTAAAATGAAACATCCCAAGCTTCCACGGTACGCTTTCCTTTGAATAAAACATTAGCGTCTGTTGTACGCAACTTCGAGTTCTAACACACCGTAACCAATCAAACTAGCTGTTATGAATAGTAATACCTACTTTTTGAAGTTATATATATTTTATATTTTAAAATGGACTTCATTTTTGGATTCGGAATATCAAATTTAGCCTAAGGTGAAATTTTGGTACTTTTCGGATAACTTTCATATTTTGATGAATAGTGAAAATTACTAAATTTTAATTAAAAACAACTTTTTTAATCAAAATAATTAATAGTGATAAATTATGAATTTGAGTGGTTTTAAAGTATATTTAGAATATATTTTTACTATTTAATATAATGTTGGTCATTGGACATAATTTTACAATTAAACCGAACATAAACAAGTGTCAATCTTTTGATAGTTATTATCTCTTAAAAACACGCTTTTTGTTTCGACAGCGGGAATTAATTTTAAATTAATTTTTGCCACTTCTATGTTTTGAATTTAGGAAAATGGATTCCATATTTGAAATCAGGATGTTCAAATTGTGTAAATAGGTAACTTTTATTTTTAGACATTTTGAATAATTACTGCGGTAAATATTTTATTTACCATGGTTAAGGGTAAATCCGGTAAATAAGGGTTAAAAAATAATATTATAATAATACTAAATTACCCTAAAACGTGTCATAACCCTATTGGTTGATACATGGTCGACCATGGGAATCTTTGGGTCTATTTTGGGACCCCATGGATCCACTTGTAAGTGATAATGACACTTTATTTTAATTAAGTTAAAATGAATACAAAAATGACACAAGCATATATCTTTTAGAAACACAATTGTTACATAGGGTTATATATGTTGGATTTTAGATTATAAGTATTAATTAGAAAGATAAAAAGATTTCCTACATAATGATATTTTATTTATAATTTTTAGACATTAAATAATTTATTTTATTTATGACACAATGATGATGCAGTAATTACTATAATAGTGAAAAATTAAAATAATTGATATTATAAATACCCAAATAAATATAATATGAAACTTTTAATGAATTAAACTAATTTTATAGGATAATATGATATATTATTATTGATTTAATTGACTTTTTTCGAAGTAATCAATCTGTTATAAGTTTCACAAAAATCAACTATTGAATAGTGTCAAAATTGACATAAAAGAGTTTTTAAAACAAATATTATATTATTAATTGATATTAAATTACTAAAAATCTAAGGTTCGGCCAAGAGACTTATATAAGGATACTTTCATCATTAATGGACCACTTGGGGGTCGCTTGGATATATATAGTAAGTTTATTAACCATATTATATAAAAATACAAAGAGACATTGTAAAAGTGAAACTAATTAACTTAGAGTTAATACTTAAAGATAAGGTTAATATAAGTACCCAAACCTGTCTAAATTCTATTGGTTGAGTGGTTTTCGACCTATCCCCACCTTAACCTTTGAATAATCAACTTTGGAGCCTTTAGAAACCGAATATGAATTTATTATAAATTAATATTTCTAGCTTTTCCAAAGGTGCCCCTCACCCCTCTTATAAAAGGGAACTCCTCCTTCCCATTTCTTCACACCTTAAAAGCATTTTGGTTCGGCCAAACTCTGCCCAAATACTCTCCCAACATCCCTCACTACAACCTAGAGGCCTTAGTTTGATCAGAAAGCCACCCTAAGGATCCCTTTTGATCAAATCAAAAGGAAGAACCCGATGAAGAGGTAATGATTTCACCACCATTTTCCAAGTTCCTTTCTTCTTCCACTTCCTCTTTCTTTGTTCTTACCATTCTAAAATAATAACTCCAGTATCTTACATATACTGTGATGTTATTATAAATATGGTACAACCATATTCAGTATTCTATCCACCCTTTGAATAACATGTCACCATACGTGCGTACGTACGGCTTACCGTCTCCACGTCGTGGTGTAATTGTTATTCAATATATTATTATGTGGATGGGTATAATAATGATGTGTAACTCATGTAAATAATAAATATAACATGTTAATGATTCTGTATATATGATATACCATCCATTTATATATTATTTTAATATCAAAAGAATGATATCGTCGCTCGTGCGTACGTACGGACTACCGTCTCCACGAACGCGATGAGATTCATTCTCCATCGTATCCATTCAAGTATAATTATCATTTTATGATTTAAAAATGATGTTTAAGGACTTGATATCATTCTGGATATGAATAATATACAACATACATGGCTTATGTAACAAAACATATAAAATAAAATGAGTAAGTTAACACCCGAAACGACGATAATTCTAAGATATTATTAACAAATCAATGTTAAAAGATCACATATGATATCATATTAATATATATGATTCTTGTATAATTTAATAACAATTATTTCACAATTATACAGGAGGTTAACCTACCCCAACCAAGGAAAAGTACAAGGTAAGGTTTATTTCACAATCTCTTCATTATCCGAGGTTGTTTATATGTAATAATCTACTGGGATCTCTTTATCATCCACATCCATGTTTCTTAAAAATGTATTTCAAAACATTTTTACTATTTACTAGAATATGAGTTAAAGTCATTTATACCCTTTTTGACTTTTATAAGTGGTTTATAAAGGAATCTTTCTATCGTTTTCAAAACAAGGTCCCTTTTAACCTTTTCAACAGAATTAAGGTAAGAATGTTTTTTTTAACTTATACGGCGGGTGCGGATATTTTCCGCCGTTATAAAATCTTCAAAGCTTCCCTTACAAGCTTATAAGATTATTTTCAATGAAAATGTTTTATTTTATATGTATCTTAAATGATTTCAAAATAAAAGGAGATATTTCTTTAAAATGAATTTTGATTTCATCTATGTTAACATCCTTTGATGGATTTTAAGATTATTTGAAGTTGATTTTTTATGATACAAAACCTCTATATTGTATTGAAGGTTTTGTGATATGTTTGACTGTGGATGTTCTATTTTTATACCATTCATAGTTTATGGTGAAAGTATTGACATTTCGTATGCTAGTTTTAATACGAATGTTTATGTTATATTTAAACCTTTTCATATGGGAATGCATTGGACTTAATATGTGACGGGTGGAGCCCGCTATAGCTCCTCGATGCATCGGTAGGTCTCATGAGACAAACTAGTGTCTTGGCACAAGGCCTTGACAAAATATTATTTGTAGTCTTGGCACGAGGCCTTGACTATGTGGTTATGATAGTCTGGCATTATGCATTCCAACATTATGAAAGTGGTTATTGATTTTTGCATGTGATTATTCGATTAGTAGAATATCCATGTGAGTAAGTAAATGGCATTATTTCATTTTATTTATTCCATACCATGTTGAAATTTCATCTTTGAAAGGCTTTTGTTTTAGTTATACATTGCCTTAAAAGTTTATTCTTATTTATGAAAGTTTCCGCTATATTGTTATCCTTACTGGGCATTTGAGCTCACCCCTTTTCTATGTTTTATTTTTCCCAGGAAGTGAAGAAGTAAGTTATGAATGACCTGCAGGGATATTATGTGGGGATATGAGTGTGGATTATGGAGACAATATGTAGTTGTAGTAGTTTTTCGTTTAATGATGTAATGTAAAACTTATGAATATATATAGTGTTTCCAAGGCTACTAAACCAATCGGTCTTTCGAGATTTGATCTTTCTTGTGATCATGCCAATGTTACGAAGTAATGCCCCGACTCTGGGTAGCTGGGGTCGGGGCGTTACAGTTGGTATCAGAGGAAGTTTAGTACAAACCTTGGAAGCTAGATTTAGATAAACTCTGATTAGATCACGTAGACCTAAGATGAACTTTGAGGATTAGTATAAAAGAACTTCCGAGAATTTTGGTATTGTAGAGATTTTGTGAGTTTTCCGAGAAATACATCCCTATCTGGATACGAGCAGGTAGAGGCGGCTCTGGCACAGATGTACCTAGGGGTAAAACCCGAAAACACCGCTTTGAGCTAGACTTGAACGGGAACTGGTGCACGACAACGGGCCTTGCTGCACTCTTGGTTACGACACTCCCGGGGGATATGCTTAGGATAATTCTAATTTTCTTTACAAACCATTATGAAGGGTTTATGAGTATATACATCCTCAAATGAGACATTTTTATGATTATGGATTATATCCATAAATAGTTCAATTTATGTTAAGTGTTTTATAAGTATGGGATTATGTATTTTGATTCATAAACTAATCTAGTGTATTCCATTGTTTAGAAATGGCGCCCAGTAGAAGGAATGAGAACTCCAGAAATGCACATGATCCAAAGAGAAGGAAGGATCATATCTTTCATTGTCTTAATCTAGAATTTATAAGAGAAATAGTCTCCCATGTATTATCATCATATGAAGAAATAATATCATGTATTGATAAGATAAGTAAAGAGTTTACTGAGTCCTATGGCTTTGAAGGGAAGCAAGAGAAGAAAAGGATAGAAGAGAGAAAGATGGATAAAGGGAAGAGGGAAAAGAAGAATTTTCCCATATGTGGTAACTGTGGAAAGAAACACCCTGGAACTTTCCTGAAAGGAATGGGAGTTTGTTATAAGTGTGGAGAAAAAGGGCACAAAGTACATGACTGCAAGGGTAAGAAAATGGTTTCAAATGTACAATGCTTCATTTGCAAGGAGTTTGGACACTACGCGAACTTATGTCCCAGTCATCAGACTATGCCGCAAATGATGCTATTGGATAATAATCAAGTTATGATACTACCATAGATGAAGAGGAATGATTAGAGTTCTTATGTTGATTATTTCAATTGAGTGTTGTATCAATAATGTACTTGTTATAATAATTATGGAGTATATAAGGATTGTACTGCAGTACTATTTCATTAAGGACTTGAGATTGTGTGGAACAAAGAAAAGTGACTCAATAGAAGGTTAAATTTTTGGAAAATATATGGTTGAGAGAATGATAAATCATAATATAGTTCTGATACTGAGGTAGTGATTTTGGAATAATATGTGATTATTTTGGATAAATTATATTGGATATTATTGACTACCTTGATGCTGATTAATGATTTGTATATTCCATCATTGTTGGGGTTTAAAACATTTTTGGATTAATGAAGTATATCCAGCATTCTATATGGAATAAGGGAACATGAATGTAATCAATAAGGAATATGGTAGTACATGATGAAGGTATTCATATGCTATTACAGGGTAAAAAGGATCTATATTATGTTTACCTTCCTTATAAATGTTGGACTGTGAGTTTGGACAGAAGTATTTTGGATAGTTCTAGTTTGGATTATTTTGGATTTCCATAAAAGGACAACCCGGAGGTCGGGCGGCAACCCGTCGCGTCCGGCAAGGCTGCGAGACTTGAACCCGCAACCGAAGGGCGACAAGGGTGTATCACCTACCACTGGCCCAAGAGATGTCCTGGATTAAATAATGTAGTTTTTTTTAAAAGATCTGGTAGATGAATTATAAATTCGTTTATTTTGGAACCCTGTACGAATAGTATAAATATAATTTTTTTTACGAGTGAAAGATGAGTTTATGGTAGAAATTTATTAATGGACAAAACTCTAATTATAAAGTAAGTATATCTCCTAATGATATTAGCCAATCTCATAAATAAATTCCTCAATATTAAGAAAAGCAACTTAGAACAAAAATGTTGTCCTAGATGGTACCTTAAATCATCACTAATTTATGGCTTTGGGATTGTTGACCTTTTCATAGCCATGTTCTCTACCACTCTCCATCAGATAATTGATGGTTAGATTTCTCTTCCATATCCATATTTTCCTACATGGAACCCTAGTATGTGTTATTTTCGGTAATCTTCATACTTTCCACTCTTTATTTTAAATAGAGGCCTCATTAATTCATTTTTCGATGTGGGATTTCAACTAAGATATTTTGAAACGTCAAAAATGTGTTATCCTAATACCCTATATTTTGTTGAACCGATGGTACTTCAAATCATCATAGATTGATGAGTTTAAGGACCTCAATTATACACTTGTTTTTTATTGATGACCTCAATCACTACCTATAAATATTTACGTTTTTCCTCCGATTATATGTCTCTAATTGCCACCAATGTTCTCCTAATCAAGATAATAATTTGGTGGTGACCCTTTCATTTCTCTTTTCCTCATATTAAGACTAAATTTTAGTAACCCAATTTCCGATGTGGGTTTTCCAACAAATATATTTTCTGCTTTCAACCTTTTATTTTTGAAGAACAATTTCAAATTGCGAGGACGCAATTTATTGAAGGAGGGGAGAATGTAACACCCCAAGATTTCATAGTGTGTTATTTCTTCAAAATAATTCAATAACATGCACTACACGCAACACTGAGTTCAATTGCACCATGACTTACCAAAAAAAATCCATTAAAAGAGTTCATGAATAGTATTAACTAAATTTTAAACTTTATATAATCCTTATAATTTTAGAATCCATATTATGAGTTTCTTAGTCATAATGCAAGAACAGATTCATTTTCAGTATTGCACTTTTATCAACTTTTGATAGTGAAACCTTTTTAAATACAATATTTTAAACTTTTTGACTAAATGGAGACATCAAAAAATTTAAAATGAAACATCCCAAGCTTCCACGGTACGCTTTCCTTTGAATAAAACAGTAGCGTGTGTTGTACGCAACTTCGAGTTCTAACACACCGTAACCAATCAAACTAGCTGTTATGAATAGTAATACCTACTTTTTGAAGTTATATATATTTTATATTTTAAAATGGACTTCATTTTTGGATTCGGAATATCAAATTTAGCCTAAGGTGAAATTTTGGTACTTTTCGGATAACTTTCATATTTTGATGAATAGTGAAAATTACTAAATTTTAATTAAAAACAACTTTTTTAATCAAAATAATTAATAGTGATAAATTATGAATTTGAGTGGTTTTAAAGTATATTTAGAATATATTTTTACTATTTAATATAATTTTGGTCATTGGACATAATTTTACAATTAAACCGAACATAAACAAGTGTCAATCTTTTGATAGTTATTATCTCTTAAAAACACGTTTTTTGTTTTGACAGCGGGAATTAATTTTAAATTAATTTCTGCCACTTCTGTGTTTTGAATTTAGGAAAATGGATTCCATATTTGGATTCAGGATGTTCAAATTGTGTAAATAGGTAACTTTTATTTTTAGACATTTTGAATAATTACTGCGGTAAATATTTTATTTACCATGGTTAAGGGTAAATCCGGTAAATAAGGGTTAAAAAATAATATTATAATAATACTAAATTACCCTAAAACGTGTCTTAACCCTATTGGTTGATACATGGGCGACCATGGGAATCTTTGGGTCTATTTTGGGACCCCATGGATCCACTTGTAAGTGATAATGACACTTTATTTTAATTAAGTTAAAATGAATACAAAAATGACACAAGCATATATCTTTTAGAAAAACAATTGTTACATAGGGTTATATATGTTGGATTTTAGATTATAAATATTCATTAGAAAGCTAAAACTCTTTCCTACATAATGATATTTTATTTATTATTTTTAGACATTAAATAATTTATTTTATTTATGACACAATGATGATGCAGTAATTACTATAATAGTGAAAAATTAAAATAATTGATATTATAAATACCCAAATAAATATAATATGAAACTTTTAATGAATTAAAATAATTTTCTAGGATACTATGATATATTAGGATTGATTTAATTGACTTTGTTCGAAGTAATCAATCTGTTATGAGTTTCACAAAAATCAACTATTGAATAGTGTCAAAATTGACATAAAAGAGTTTTTAAAACAAATATTATATTATTAATTGATATTAAATTCTTAAAAAACTAAGGTTCGTCCAAGAGACTTATATAAGGATAGGTGCATCATTAATGGACCACTTGGGGGTCGCTTGGATGTATATAGTAAGTTTATTAACCATATTATATAAAAATACAAAGAGACATTGTAAAAGTGAAACTAATTAACTTAGAGTTAATACTTAGAGATAAGGTTAATATAAGTACCCAAACCTGTCTAAATTCTATTGGTTGAGTGGTTTTCGACCTATCCCCACCTTAACCTTTGAATAATCAACTTTGGAGCCTTTAGAAACCGAATATGAATTTATTATAAATTAATATTTCTAGATTTTCCAAAGGTGCCCCTCACCCCTCTTATAAAAGGGCACTCCTCCTTCCCATTTCTTCACACCTTCAAAGCCTTTTGGTTCGGCCAAACTCTGCCCAAATACTCTCCCAACATCCCTCAATACAACCTAGAGGCCTTATTTTGATAAGAAATCCAACCTAAGGATCCCTTTTGATCAAATCAAAAGGAAGAACCCGATGAAGAGGTAATGATTTCACCACCCTTTTCTAAGTTCCTTTCTTCTTCCACTTCCTCTTTCTTTGTTCTTACCATTCTAAAATAATAACTCCAGTATCTTAAATATACTGTGATGTTATTATAAATATGGTACAACCATATTCAGTATTCTATCCACCCTTTGAATAACATGTCACCATACGTGCGTACGTACGGCTTACCGTCTCCACGTCGTGGTGTAATTGTTATTCAATATATTATTATGTGGATGGGTATAATAATGATGTGTAACTCATGTAAATAATAAATATAACATGTTAATGATTCTGTATATATGATATACCATCCATTTATATATTATTTTAATATCAAAATAATGATATCGTCGCTCGTGCGTACGTACGGACTACCGTCTCCACAAACGCGATGAGATTCATTCTCCATCGTATCCATTCAAGTATAATTATCATTTTATGATTTAAAAATGATGTTTAAGGACTTTATATCATTCTGGATATGAATAATATACAACAAACATGTCTTATTTAACAAAACATATAAAAGAAAATGAGTAAGTTAACACCCAAAACGACGATATTTCTAATATATTATTAACAAATCAATGTTTAAAGATCACATATGATATCATATTAATATATATGATTCTTGTATAATTTAATAACAATTATTTCACCATTATACAGGAGGTTAACCTACCCCAACCAAGGAAAAGTACAAGGTAAGGGTTATTTCACAATCTCTTCATTATCCGAGGTTGTTTATATGTAATAATCTACTGGGATCTCTTTATCATCCACATCCATGTTTCTTAAAAATGTATTTCAAAACATTTTTACTATTTACTAGAATATGAGTTAAAGTCATTTATACCCTTTTTGACTTTTATAAGTGGTTTATAAAGGAATCTTTCCATCGTTTTCAAAACAAGGTCCCTTTTAACCTTTTCAACAGAATTAAGGTAAGAATGTTTTTTTAACTTATACGGCGGGTGCGGCTATTTTCCGTCGTTATAAAATCTTCAAAGCTTCCCTTACAAGCTTATAAGATTATTTTCAATGAAAATGTTTTATTTTATATGGATCTTAAATTATTTCAAAATAAAAGGAGATATTTCTTTAAAAAGAATTTTGATTTCATCTATGTCAACATCCTTTAATGGATTTTAAGATTATTTGAAGTTGATTTATTATGATACAAAACCTCTATATTGTATTGAAGGTTTTGTGATATGTTTGACTGTGGATGTGCTATTTTTATACCATTCATAGTTTATGGTGAAAGTATTGACATTTCGTATGCTAGTTTTAATACGAATGTTTATGTTATATTTAAACCTTTTCATATGGGAATGCATTGGACTTAATATGTGACGGGTGGAGCCCGCTATAGCTCCTCGATGCATCGGTAGGTCTCATGAGACAAACTAGTGTCTTGGCACAAGGCCTTGACAAAATATTATTTGTAGTCTTGGCACGAGGCCTTGACTATGTGGTTATGATAGTCTGGCATTATGCATTCCAACATTATGAAAGTGGTTATTGATTTTTTCATGTGATTATTCGATTAGTAGAATATCCATGTGAGTAAGTAAATGGCATTATTTCATTTTATTTATGCCATACCATGTTGAAAGTTAATGTTTGAAAGGCTTTTGTTTTAGTTATACATTGACTTAAAAGTTTATTCTTATTTATGAAAGTTTCCGCTATATTGTTATCCTTACTGGGCATTTGAGCTCACCCCTTTTCTATGTTTTATTTTTCCCAGGAAGTGAAGAAGTAAGTTATGAATGACCTGCAGGGATATTATGTGGGGATATGAGTGTGGATTATGGAGACAATATGTAGTTGTAGTAGTTTTTCATTTAATGATGTAATGTAAAACTTATGAATATATCTAGTGTTTCCAAGGCTACTAAACCAATCGGTCTTTCGAGATTTGATCTTTCTTGTGATCATGCCAATGTTACGAAGTAATGCACCGACTCTGGGTAGCTGGGGTCGGGGCGTTACAGCTCTAATGACTCAATATACCATATTTATCTTCATGTATTATGATAATATTTTGTGGAAATACTCGTGAAGACTAATTATTTCTAATGGTATAATTAATCTATGATGGGATTGTGAATTTTTCTACGTTCATGTGGCACACATACATATAATTTGTCATTATGTCATAGGTGGGTCTGATGTAGACCTCCAAGGAATTGGATAATGTTTTATATCTAATTATATCGGGGTTTGGCACATGTGGTTATCCCATATCTAAAATTTTACGGGGGGTAGGTGGTTAAACCAGATCCAGTATGGTTTGGGTTGGTGGTTATCTTAGTCCACTGTGATATGAATATCTTGGTGGTTCACTATGATATATGTTATAATCTCTATGATAATGTTCATATCTCTTTCTTTGGTTACACAACATACCTATGTCATGTTCTCATGATTATTAACTCATGTTTCCAAATTCATATTACTCATGCATTATGTTATTTCCAAATAATTATATCATGATTCATGGTTTATGATGCATGTTTTATTAGGATTACTTCCATTATTTATTTTCATGTACCATCATTATGTTACAATACACACTACATCAGGTCACCCTTCCTTATGTTTTAGTTTCCTCAAGTAATAAATAACGGTATTATGTATGATTTGTTTTTTGGGGTATCTTGTGTGAACGATGTTTTGGGGATATATTGAATAATAGTATTATAATATGTCAATTATGAATCTAATCTCCAATGAAATTAAAATTATAGGTTCTAGGTGTTTGATTTATTATGAGATATAATGAGTATTCATGTAAAGAAATTTAATTTGTATGTATCATGTGCTTAGGATTTCTCTTAGAAGGTTACATTTAACTCCTCGTGTCATTTTTTCTATGTTTTGTGAATATCACCACGAACATGAACTTATCCTTTCCCTGAGACATCATGGATATATAATATATTTCTTCTTCAAAAAGTTCTTCAATTGGTTCCAAGATTCCATTTTTTCACTTATTCTCATATGTAATACCTCTCTCGAAATATAATATATATCAATGATGTTTATCATGATTTTAAATTAGAAATTTTTATTATTTATAGAGGTATATAAATCTACATTTCTAGGAATTCATTAATTCCTTCTCCCTAATCAAATAGATATTCCCTATGTTCCCTCATTAAAAATAGCCAGTTAATTATAAGTGTGATGGGAAAATATATCCATAAATCTTAATTAAATTATATTCATACCCATCCATTTAATTCCTTTAATTTCCTCATTAATGATAAAAAAATATGAATCTGTAATTCGATTGACACTCCACCAAAATGGGGTGAATGCCACTATTATAGTGTGACCTTTAACTTTTTTTAAACCTAAAAGATCAATGTAATACACATCCATGGTGTGAAACTCTTCATCACGGTGGGCAACCTACAACATATGATCTTTATGTCTCACACCCAAAAAACATTACATGATAAAAAATTAGAAATTTTTATTGACTATTACACCATCATATTAATCTTATGTATTATCCAAAATAATATTAGGTATACAGGGAATTCCATGTCATTGATAATTTTTTCTTTTTCCATTTCTTACAATTTTTAATAACAATATGTCTCATCAATCTTTACTATTTTCTAAAAAAATCATTCACAACCTGACTAAGACTATCATGATGATATCTACTCCTCACCATACTAATCTCCAATACTCATTATCCTGGACATGCCTACTAGCGACATTGAAATTTTTTCTATGAAGTCAATTCTATTCTGAGGATATATTTCTAAAAATTCCTTCCAACACTTCAAAACTTCTATAACTTCTTTAATTCCACTTTTAGATAAATTATGGAACTTCAAAAACTTAACATTCTATTTCTACTTAAAGAATACCATCTTCCACATCTAGATATCATCTACTCCATCACATTTATTCAAATAACAAATCCAACATTATTTATAAAAATAAAACACACCCAATACCAATATTCATTTAGATGTTTACAATATCCCTGGGATAAAATATACCGTATACCATTTTTACCTATATAGACCACAAATCATTCTCTAGAAAGAAAGTGTCATTAAATTCTCAAAGAAAACATCGTAACATCCCAAATTTCAAATAATTATTTCAATAAATTTTAATTCATAAATTAAGTATGTAAATGTTATGAATATTTATTTTCTTTTTTAATGAAATTAGAAAAGAATTTAGGTACATATTTATCAACTAATTGGTTTCTTTAATAGGTTTTCCTTTAAAGTATTATTACATGTAAAATATAATTTTTTGAATCATTTTTAATTTTAGAAAAAAATTATAAAATATATGTTATAATATTTATAATTATTTTAAAACATATTCTTTTATTTGATAACTACATTACTATATTTTATTTTAATCTAATTGTTTAAATGGTAATTAAGTCTCAATTTAATTATTATCAATGTATGATACATATTTTTAGTCACAAATTGGTAACATAAAATATATGAATGTAATTTCACGTGACCTTTTTGGAGAAAAATTTGATAAAATAAATTCTTAAATATCATTTTTTAAAATATTATTTCACAATGTATTTTTATTTTACAAAAAGGATTTTAAAATTAAAAATTATTTTCACCATATTCTATGTAAAATAGTATAAATAATACTTTTAAAATTTGTAATAAAAAGTTTAACAAAAAAATAACATTAGGATTTATTTTTTATTTCTATTTTAAAATATAATTCCACATATTTATAGTGTCTTATTATCAAAAAAATGTTGTAAATATTCATAATGTGCCTGTTAGAAGTGTATAACGTTGTTGACATGATATTCTATTCATAGTTTATAAAAATGTCACAATAAAACTATATTGTTAACTATGTATTTAAATTATAAATTCTTCTTAATAAAAAGAACAACATTATGAAACATTTATTTTGATATGTAAAAACAAATAATTATCATATATAAAATAATTAAGGAAAATAAAAATCGATATTATAGTCACTCGTAACAAAAGAAATAATTTTTATTCTAAATAAATGGTTTCTATATATATATATATTATTTTAATTAAATGTTAAAATTATTTGTATTTAGACATTAAATATGATAAAATATAATTTATTTCAAAAAATGTAATGTCAAAAAGATATGGGTTCGATTTATGTTATTTTGTAGAATTTTTTATTTTTTGATGAATATAAAAAATATAATTTTTAGAAATATCATAAATGTTTTTATAATAGAATGATGTAAATATATCATAAAAATTTATAAAAAAATCATCACTAAAAAATATTTAAATGTTAAAATAATTATTTAAAAAATAAATAGTTAATTTCATAATCTTATATTTTAAATATTTGTGGCCTATAATATATTTTATTCTAATAAAAATCTATACTCATTATTTACCTTTAATAAATAGTTTCCAAGATTACATTTTATCTAGACATTAATATCAAATATACACACTTTTTTATTAATAATTTTATAATTTTAATAGGAATCAATACTATTAATGGTCTTTGGCCTGAATGATAAAATACTTCATACACCGTTCTAAGATACCTTCCCCTTTGGATATATAAACACCCCTCATCAACCCCTTTCTTCCCACTTATAAAACTCTTTAATTTTATAAATATCTTCCCATATACCTCTCTCAACTCGATTTAATTTTTTATTATGCACGTGTTATATCAAAATTCCCCTCCTTCTAAGGATTTAGGTTCAATCCAAATGAGTGTATCAAATAGAATGTTGAAGGATTCCAAGCCTCTTTCTCCTTTCTTATTTATGACACTTTTCAAAAAAAATATTTTATTCCAATATTTATGTTTCTTTAATTATTATATACTAATGGAATTGAAATTATTTTGATCTTTTAATGATGAGATATCACCCATTACCTTCCTCTAAACCAATTTTTATAATCCAATACTATTTTGAAATACAGGTTTCAAAAAACTTGTTTATTTGCATTTAAATTATCCTTGAAAACATTCTAAAACAAAAAATAATCAATAAAAGTAACTTTTGAAAAAAATATCAATAAAGTTTAATTTTTTCATCTGTTTTAATTTCAAATATTTTATCTCTTTCTTTATACTATCTTAGAAACATTGTTTCAATTGTTATAATTTTACACCGCCTTAGCGAAAGATGATATATATTTTTTCACTCATGTACTTCATGGATATTCATAAAAATTGACTTCATGATTAAATATAAAATATAAAAATAAAATTAAATAAAATTTATGGTTATTTAATTGTAAATTATTCATGGTAAAAATAAGGTAAAATGTAATTTTTTTTATTAATTTCTAATCATAAAAAAGAATGATTTCAGGCTACTACAAAGGTGAAACTTTTAAAGATAGATCTACTCCCCTTGAACACATGGAACACACCTATTCCCTTTTCAAATTTTATTAACTCAAATAATGTTAGTGTCACATTGAAGCTCATATATTTGGTTTATTATTCTTAGCTATCAGCATCGGTGACTCTTGAGTCAGATCATCATTTGGTTGAAGTCAATTTACCTCCAATCACTTATCAACTTGCTCACTTAAATGGATATGAAATTGTTACTCTTTCCCTAAGAGGAGTTTGATACACAGTACTAGGTCCATGTGGAATTAATTCCTCAACTCCACTTTTCAAATCCTAAAACGACGTGTCATCAAATTCTTTTATATTAATTATTCATGGTCACTCTCCTCTATCACTCTAATATATTTAGTGGTCATGTAATATGAAATGGATTAAGGGTTCTAGGTTCTTTCTATGTTATATAGAGAGGTATTTATGGCTTCTGATTTCAATCAGTAGACTCTTCTTGCTAAGATTATCACAAACCACCCTTTTTTGGCTTCCTATTATAGGTTCTTAATTTCTTTGGATCACATTAGTTAAATAGTGGTGTCATATTTCAATCATTATTCCTTCTATATCCATTTATATTTAAAGTTTAATTTCATCAAATCTTGTTCTAGAGAAGGGTTTTTTGTGCACGAGTTTTCTTTTACAATGAAATTTATTCAAGATTCAATAGGGAAATGATACACCATTGACTGTGTTTTGGATTGTTCTTCATGGATTTACTCTTAATTTTTAAAACCTTACTATTATAAAGAGAATTGTTTTGTTTACTAGGTATTCTCTTTGTTATAATGATATCAAACATCATATAGAGCTTAATAGGGAAGCAAGGATCTATGTAGAAGTTTATTTGTTGGAGCCCCTTCCATGTTCATTCAATTAATTCCTTATCATTATGAAAAAAAAATTAATATTGATGATATATATTATATTATGAAACATTAAATCATTTAATTTCAATATATAATAGTATGTAGGCATCATGGTTCAAATCTTCTTCACACAGGATTCATAAATGAAACCTCAAATGACACCTCTTATAGCTATAATGTTGTAAAACATTTCCCCAATCATGACTAGGTACCTATACACAATAGTGGGTTGTCTTCTATGTTTATTATTCCTTCTCACCCAACTCCCAAAAATCCTTACTTAATCCAAAATTCTCCTAAAGGTCCCTCACATATAGCAAAGATGGTCCACTTATTGAACACTTTGGAGGGTGGGAGATTCTATTTTTGTCTTGGTTTGATAGCTCTATGAAGACTTATCCCATTTTTTTAATGAATTGGAGGTGGTTGATCCATTTATATCCCATTTAAAATATCCTTTAATGGTAATTAGGAATTAGACATTTTTAACAAGGATTCTCCAATAATCCTCATGAACACTATAGATATTTAACATTCAAATGATAAAATCCTAGTGAATAATAATTTCAAGGCTCCTGAAGAGATTGGAGATTATATATTATCCCCACCCCACTTGGGCACAAGGTAGGTCATGTAAGGTTATGTTATTACATCTTACAGGGTTTACTATGACTTTATCAAAACCTATGTACTCTTCTACAGGTTATGGCTCATCATATATGATCATTTTAGGCCATCAGGATAACTGTGTTCCTTCACAATGATCCAATCCATCATTTAGAATGGTAGGGGTCTGGGTTACCTAGGTAAAAGAGAGTTTTTATAAAAAAATAGTATAAACATTATTTCCCTTATTTACATACTTATACCTAAACTCAAGACAATGTCCATCAAGGATTTTTCTCATGGTTTTCATTTCACTATTTTCTAACATGGGATTCCTACAAACAGTCACATTTGGATTTTTTATAAATGATTAGATTCAACTGGATTTCATTGATAGATTCTCCAAAAATATATCCATAATGTTAAGTAATATACATTCCTCTTTATTTGATTGTATAGTTTATTAAAAATTTCAAACATCTCAAAAAATATATATATGGGATTCATTATCATCTTTCAACGATGTATCAACTATATGGATGGTTCGTGGGGACTTCAAAACAATCTTGGATTTTTACCAGAAGATGGGTGGGGAAATTTATCCGAGAAATAGTATGCATGACTTCCAAAATTTTATTAGATTCAAATCATCTTATGGATTTGGGTTTCTATGGTTGATGAATTCACATGGTGAAACCACTGAAAAGATGGTAGTATAATTTGGATTAGACTGGGGAGATACTAGGGAAATAATTAGACCATTCTAAGATTTTTAAGTGATGTTATGACTCACTGTACCAAGTCCCTTTATAACCACTCATGCCTTCTCCTTAATGTCTAATCCTTTGAATAAGTGTGAAATGGATTCCATTATTCCAATCGTTGTATTCTTTTAAAAGGTTTTAGAAACCTGCTGAAAACTTCTTCGAAGGATCTATTATAGGGAATTTCTTGAGTGGTGCTTCAGAATGAACTCAAAATTCCCAAGATTGATATAATTTCTTGGGTTAGCATGTTTCTTTTCCTGGAAATCAATTTTGAATTATTTCAAGAGGAAATTAATTAGTTTTATTTTAAATTATAATACCACTGGCATAATAACACTTTAATGAAATTTCCCAGAGAAAAATATTAGCTAAAAGAAATATTATTTGATCTAAATAAATCTTCATGGGTTAGATCTAGTGCTACTTTTCTTGATTAAGGGGATAAAAACAACGTGTACATTCATATGTGAATTAATGAATTTTTTTTTGATGTAAATATTAATTTTACTCTTTTGAAGGGTTACCACTCTATTTTTTGTATCATTATAAGAACTCTAGTAGTGTACCATTTTAAAGAAGCTCTTGCAATTCCAGGCTGATCATAGTTGGATATTTCAAATATTTTGGATTGTCTAGTTCTATATTCTATAACACTCCTCCTTCTATTAGTTGTGAGGATGATCATAAAATAGTTCATATTATTCTTAAAGAATAGAAGATATTTTTCTATTAATTCCCTCAATCTAAAGAGTACCCTATGACCTAATGGGTTTCTGGGTAACTTTTACTCTGACTCCTGTGATATCATTAAAAGAAAAGTGGTGAGTGTTGTGTGAGACGATTTCAAGGGTTCCTCTTCTTATGGTTACTACTAAAACTACCTTGGATCTTATTCCCAAGATGATACAATCTAATAACATCAGGTGATTTTTTCCAATGAGATTGTGTAACATATCATATCTTCTATTTTCCACAATTATGAATAAGTGGATGATAATGAATCTTGATCTACCAAAGTTTAAGAAGCATCATAGATTATATAAAGGGATAATTATTCAAGGATCCATTGGACATTCCTAGAATATTATTTATGATCTTGATAGGAGAGTTATAGGATCCAATGGGATGGTAACAATTAACATGGGAAAGGATTATAATAAGCGGAGTGGTATTTTATTCTCAATATGATCAAAAAAGTGTTTTTTATAGTGGGTTTCTAATCTATTTTTCTTGTGTTTCTCTTATCCATGGTTCAACATTTCACATATCGAGGGAAGAATCAACTTTTCCAAATCAACAAGTGGTTTAATATATGGGTATTATTTCTCAGATCCTTTTCATCCTGGCATAATATTTCTTAAATATAAATCATAATACATTCTTGTATGATGGAATTATTTACACATATAAAGAGAGGTATAGTTTTTATGGAATTCCACATATTTTATTTATGGTTTACAAGTTGTTTTATGACACTAGTAGTGATAGTTAAATTAAAAAATTCATGTTTATTTTGAATTATTATTTAAATAATTCTGGGGAATATATAAATTCAATCAAAAGAAGTATTTTAATTTCCAACAAGTGGTCTTCACGGACAACTTATAAATTCTAGGACAGTGTTAGATTCGATATCCAAATTCTTAATTTGGATTATTTGGGATCTACCATATATAATGAAAGGTTGATAATACAAAACTATGATAAATTATTAAATAGATCATGGGAAGGATTCTTAATTGGATAACCCACTTCCTCTCATTTTGAGGAAGACATTCATTAGTTAATTACCTTTTCTCATCCATCCCCAATAACATTTTATCTATATTTAAACCTACCAAAGTGGTTTATAGGAACATTGATAACCTCCTCAATTGATTTATATGGAACTCCCCCCATGAATCCCGTTATCACTATGCTTTATAGTCTAGGCTGGCCAGACCCTTTCATAAGGGGGTATTAATTTCAGGGGTATCGAGGACATCATGTGGAATTAAAAATACAAACTCATTTATAAGGACATATCAATAAACTCAAAAAATATAGTTATATTAAAGTTAATTATAGATCCATCCCATCGATTGGGTAGATAAATCATTTGGATCAAATATTTTTTTCTGTTTGTCATAGCCCATGCCACTAATTATGGATAACTCTTGGTGGATAATTGGGAGAGAAGGTATTTATTTCTAGAAGCACAAACCCAATGGTTTTATCCTATATTTTTATAGATATACTATTCTAGATATCATTTCTCACAAGTTACTATGAATCCTAAATTTATTGAATTGGTCCTTGATGAGGAGTTAAAGGAATACTTTTGAAACACTCAAATTAATGGTGATCCTGATCAGAGCATGGTCTCTTATGTTCCTTCAAAATGTTGATCATGATAAGGATTACATGAAATGATTAATATACCTGAACATATGGATTTTATGGGTAATAGAACATGTTGTATATAAGTTTCTCCCAAATAACATTTTCTTTTATGAAGGATCCATAAGCAGAAAATACCAACAGACTACAACATTGAGAAAATAAGAATTATTTAGGTTTCATGTTGTAAATTTTACATAAAATTTAAATATAAATTACTGATTGATATTTTATTCAATATTAAAGGAGATTCCAATCTATGGTTTAATGTTTGGAGAATCTCTGGTTTTATCACTAGCGCAAGACCTGTTGATGAATTCCCCAGAGAGTGATGAAACTTACATGTTCATTCATATCTACAAAAATGGGGATGGTGTATCACCACTATAGTTGCCTAATGTGTCTTCTAAGATTCCCATAATATTTTATGTAAAAAAGGATCAGAATCTAAATATATAGTATATCTATAAAAATTTTATATATATCATGTACTCTCTTATTCAGTGTTGTAATGAAGCTAGACTACCACTAGCTTTTTAGGTTCTTCCTCCCACCTTTAGCCACTCCAATGATGTATCTACACACAGGAGAAGGTAGTTAGGGGACATAGTGAAGTGGAATTTTATTAATCTTTGTTTAAAAAATAATAAAATATGATATTTTTTCCATGTTCTCATGTGTGGTGGTGGTATTATATTTGGTTCCTACAATTTAGTCATCTTGTATTTCTACACATTCTTTTGTAGAGGGTAACTCAGTTGTGGCTTTATATTTGGTGATGCTTTGAGGGATTAAGATATGAAATTATAAAATACATTCATCAAAATAAGTAGAATATGATTCCTCAATTTTGTTCAATTAATATATGGGTATTTCTGAATTCCCATGGAAAATTATTTATTATATCGAAAAATACACCTCTATTATCCAAGAGGGTGAAAAAATTGCACAAACATGGTGTAAGGGAAACATGTTAGCATATATATTTACTTCTAAAAGCAACGAGGTTGATAAGATTGAATAAAATTATTGTATTATATCACTTATAGTTGATATTTTTTATGTTTCTCAAAGGATTTACATTATCCCCTTTTATTTCCATCCCTCCTCATTACTTTTCTTTAGGTGTTTTCATTTTTGTTTTTTCCCCTATTAATATATGTTCTCAACTTTCAGTCAAAAAAATATTATAGAGGAATATTCCTTAAACTATATCTGTTTACTAGTTTACTAAACTCCATCTATAGGTAATTAAAATGTAACATATTACATGTAAATTTTTTATATTATGGAACCATTGTAATTAACCTTGATCATTGCTTCTATATAGATGTAATTTTGGAACCATGAACTTAGAAATATAGAAACTATTGATGACAACAATATTAATATAATAATTCAATTAAACATGATAAAAATTAAGTATCATAGATGAAATAAATATTAAAATGTTTTAAATAATGAAAATAATTTATTTAACTTGACTATTACACGGTTTAGAATAGCTTCTAATGAAATTCAGGAATAGATATAAGGGTTATGTTACCATTATATCTCATTCTGGATGACATATTCCCCATCACTCTAAATTTATATCTATTATTATTTATATGCATAATTTATGACCTCTATTATTCATTTTTATTTATTTATTTTAGTTATTTATATTCCATTTTTTTCATATTTATTTCTGCCTCAACTCAAACCCTATAATATTTATAAGGGAATCTTTTCCTATTATTTCCTTCATCTCATTGTTTCTTCAAATATCACTATATTTATTTTAAAGGGTAAATTATTTATTAATATTATTATGAAAATAAATCATAATATCCATTATATATCCTTTATAATTTTAATTTAAAATTAACACCTTTATCTATTTTTATCAATACATAAACAAAATTTATGAAAACCTTTCACAAGATATCTCTTCAATTTTTCTCTCAATTCTTATCAAGATTCATTTTAAAAGTTTATATTTATATTATAAATTTGAATCCTCATTAATAATTTAAATAATAACATTTTCCTATATTATGATATTCCTTTAAGATGACATTTTCCTTTTATTTTAATTTTTAATAAATTCTAACCAAACATATTATTAAAACCTATTTATATTTTTATCCTCCTCTAAAGTGATTTTATCAACACCAACACTCTTTCGTATTCAACTCACTATCAATTTATTATTTTATACATCAAGGAATAATATCTTTCTCATAAATTTTTACTAAGCTAATATATTCCAATGATTTATCTTATATGTTTTTATGTATAAGACGGATGTTGGAAATGAAATCGCTATAAGATAAATGATACATCACTACCATTTTATTTTATTTTATTAAACTACAAAAAATATTAGATATATTTCAATTCCTTTCCACAAAGAATACATTTTAATTTGTTCTATTAATTTTATGGTGTTCACCTAGATCTATACATTCCCTAAAATGGGGAAATTATTAACTAGATTGTATGCCCATTATTCTATATGATATGAATACCGTAACCATTATTGTGTTAATTTAGGGGTATTTATCGATATTAAATCATTATTTATTTGTATTTAAATTACCTTTATATGAGGTAATAATGTTACGATTTTAATATATTTTTGATTGATTATTTATTCATGAAGAATGCGTATATATGGATATATTATTATAATGATGATTGGAACTAGATCTATATAGCCATATGATGATTTTTTAATGGTTTAATTATTAGATCATGTTTATGGATAATTTTTACTTACCTTTTCCTATTTTTGTTATGCCTTAGTGGTGGCCCTTGACCTATTCTTATTACACATTAGCAGAGAGACTTATCCTATATTGATAGAACCATGGTAGTGAGCCTTATAGTGTTTTTATATTTCCTTGTTTTTGATCCTTGACCTATGTTTATGATATATTAGGGATAAGGGTTGGAATATGAATATTATGTCTTGTAATTGAGCCTTGACTTAAGATTTTGTTAACTTAGAGTAAAATCCTAAACTATGATTATGATGTATTAGCATTGGGCCAAAACCAATGTTGTTATTTTTATTTTTATTTGTATGACACATTCCTATTATATGTTACCATGATTCTTGACTATTATCTCATGATTTTATTTCCTTATTCCATGGAATATGTTATTATTTTAGGATAACCCCTCTAAAATTTTTATACCATGATAAATGATTATGATTTCATCATTTAATTCCTTTAACCATTCCATTTCTCACAGGATAATATATCTCAATTATTTATGATATATGCCTAAGTCATAATTAACTACCCCTTATTCAGTATTTGAAATAAATAATTTTTAATGATTTCCAATTTACCCATGAATATCTATATAGATATTTATTAAAGGGTTTCATGTGTGGATAATTTTTGTGGAATAATTGTACATTATATTGCGAGTTATGATGAATATATACCTAGTTCTCAAATACATTGAGATTTTGATCAATTAATTTGGTTGTAATTTAAGTGATGTATATAATGTAGTTATGTTAAGATCTAGATAAATAAGTAAAGGTCTAGTGGAACATTAGTTTTTATTGTATTAATGTTTTTTATTTTTAGCAATTATGATTTTTGAAATTCAGTTATAAATCATTAGATAGATTCCCATTATTTATAGACTATTAGGTTGGGTATAACTATTTTGACAATATATATTTAGTATTTCTCACACATTTATGCACATAAATATTATAATCTTAACATAACTAACTTTTAATATAACTCTTGTTTTTAGTGATGTGGTTCTTGAGAATTAGAGAAAACTTTAATAAGTTTTTATAGAAGTGTAAAATAGGGAGGCTGTAATTTCATTAAGGGGTGAAATGTGAAATCCAAAATATTCATTAAATATTTCAATAAATTTTCTATTAATGTTTCAATAAATTTTCATTATTATGTTTAATATGTAAATTTTAATTGTCTTCCATTCTTTTTATTAATGATATTATCCATATATTTATATACATATTTATCCCAAAAGATATTTCCTTTATATGTTCTTATTTAAAAATTTAATTCACGTATAATGAAATTTTATGAAATATAATTATTTATTAAAATGGGTTTATAAAATATAATCTATTCTATTCATGATTCCTTTTATACATATAGTTTTATATGATTAATAAATTACTATTTTTTATCTTTATATCATCAATTAAATATCTATTAAGACTTTCTAATATAATTATTAACAAACATTGATGAAGGTTTTCATAGTTAAGAAATTATAACATATTACCATCAAATGTAATATCATATGGAAGTTAATATGAAAAATATGATGAAATAAATGGTTAGAAATCATTTTCACACTAAAATAATATTTTGCAATTCATTTTTAATTAACATAATATTTATTTTAACATACAAATTATTATTATCATATTATATGTATATTGCTCTGAAATTATCATTGTAAAACATTTAAAAACTCTTTTTAAAATAATTTTAAAAAGTATTTATTTGTATATTTATTTAAAAATTTAATTCATCATATATATAGTTCTAATACCCCAACCCATACCTCTAGGTTTGAGATAGAGTTCCATGTGTGCCTCCCCATATTTTAAAGGTTGACGACTAGTAGTGAGTGTTCTAACATTATCAGTGGGGAGACTATACCCTTAGTATAATATCCATAAAAATAACATAAATATAATAATTAAAATAACATTTGGAAGGATATAAATCAAAATATTATAATATATGGAACAAAATATATACAATTAAATAACTAGTCTTTCACACTGGAAACCCAAACTAGAGTATATAGTTTAGAAGTAAAAAAATACGTAACCTTGAGAAATTAACTAGAGTATGTACAATTTCTACTACTAGCTCCATTATAATCATTACAACCATCTTCTATGGGCCTCTTCCCCATGAGTGTATTTCTATATATTATGTTTATACACACATTGAGAAGCATAATCAGTATGCGAGTAATAAACCCAATAGGGATCCAAAAATGCATCCCTAACAAGTGTTTATAGGTATTATAAGTGTACGATATGATAACAATAAATATGGAAGAAATAATAAAAAATCATTTGGAAGGAACCAGTGTGTTAACCAAGCCACCACGATCCCTAGAGGTACCTTTTTTTACTCATTATTAGAAGGATAAACATTGGATGTCAGAAGTGAACAAAAAACGATCAACAAGTATAGTAATCTTCTTACTCAATAGTTATAAAGAATTTAGTCAGATCAGGCCTTCAGGCTATCATATCCAAGATATATCATAGGTTAGGCCTCCACACTATCATACCACTACCCTATGATTAGGTCTATCATCTCTAATGTTGTTTTACATGCACACTCCCCCTATAAGGGATAACCATTTCATTATAATATAACTTTTCCATGTACCCTGAACAAAACCTCCAAGGAAAGTTAACACACATAACATGGTAGATATTATAGGTAAAAATATTGTATGACTTCATGCTAATATAGTAACAATACACCATAACTATTATCATCATGAAACATGGTCAAACAAGTAATGAAAATACTCAGGGAATCAAGTATCAGAAATTGGTCACACAGGCTACACAAACACATGTATTATCAATAAATAATAGTCAAAAAATATATTCTAACAAAAGAACTATAGAAACGAAAAAATTGTATACAAGATCCCCAAATGGTAAGGAACTTCCTATATCAATGTTATAAAAATCATTTCCATTATTTTTTAATGGTTTTTTCATCCCAAACCATGTTTTCACACTAACTATAACAAGATTACTCATAAAGAAAAATTAGAATCAATTTTAGATAAAACAATATAGTTTTAGATAAGGTAATAATGAATAAAAATTCAAGGGTTAAAACAGAAATTACATTATTAAAACCACCAAAAAAGAAAAATTTATGTCCAGATGAAGAGAAACATCAAATCAGGAATGATAGAGGCTTTCTAAGGAAGGATTCACTAAGTAGATCACCACTAAGATACAGAATAATGAAAATGGTCCTCAAAAACATTTATCTTCCATTAACATTGATTAAGACCCCAAAAGGTAACATGATATAACATTTTTATAAAATACCATTCAAGTTTTTACATCATCTAGAGGTATAGAAGAAGAATTCATCTAGAAAAAGAAGAACATACAAGGTTTTCTACTAAATCTCCCTAAAATGGAAGAACCAGTAAAGGACGATGAACTGAGGCCTTATATGGATCAAATGAAAAACAATACCAATCTAAAGGTAGAATAAAAAATGATTTGATGATGATCATAAAACAAAATTGTCTTCTATTCATGAATGTCCCAAAAATACCAATCTCTGAATAGATTGGATATATAGTAATTTAATCATGGGAGAATGAGTGAAAATGGTATTAATCAACATCGCATAATGTTATGTCATCTTTTAAATAGAATCCTAGATCATTGATAGAAATATGGGGAATGAGGAGGTATTTTAGTCATTTCAAGGAAACTAATTCTGAAACTACTTCCACAAAGGCATGGTTCCAATGTAGAAGTTGTTTTTCCCACACCACCACCTTCAAAATGGATTTAAAATACATTTTACTGACCCAATTTTACATCAGAGAAAACCAATGACAAGAAAAAATGCACCCGGGCATAGTCTTGTCCATTTTGGACAGTGAGATCTCAAAAAACCCAATTTTAAGCATCCTCAAGCTTCTCATACCCCACATGGATTTAACCTACCATGTATACACCTAAAAATATTGTAAATATATAGAGAAAAGATATTCACATGTAATATGAAATATTTGGATACTAAAATTGTCTTTTTAATTTTACAAAATAGTTATTACTTTTTTATTATATATTTTCAAGAAGTGTAAAATGATCATTGACACGACATTGAAATCATAAGGTGTAAATCTTTTAGGACCAAAATTATATTATTAAGCATTTATTTAAAAGATAAATATGTATAAATTAAAAGATGATTTAAGGAAATATATTTATAAACTTTAAAAAATAACGTAATTATCACACCTATAATAGTTAAGGAATACGTAAAAAAAAGGTAATAATTCGTAATGAAATAAATAATTTTATCCAAACCAAATTATTTTTTAGGTATTGTGTTATTTTATATAAATTTATTATTTATTATTTTTATATTTATATATGATAAAATGAAATTATTATTTCTAAATTATCTTGAAACAACTTTTTTGGAATTTTTTAAAAAAAACTTGATTTTTCATTGAAGGAATAAAACAATTTTTATGAACATCATTACATTTTTAGAATCATAATTATTGAAAAATGACATAAATAATTATAAAAACTTTTTATGAACATAAAAATTATTTAAGGAGTATTTTATGGTATTTAAAAAATAATTTGAATTAATAGACCTATATTATACATATTAAAGCCAGTATTATATTTTATTCTAATTAAAAACATTTTTTTATTTTTTACCATTAATTATGTTTTTATAACATTCCATTTTGTTTTTTTCTGGTTTTGAATGTTAAAGAAACCTCCTTTTTAAAATAATAAACCAATAAAAAATAGGAATTAAAATTATGCATAATATTTTACCTAAATAAAAATAATAATCAATGCTTTATTCTATAATAATCCTCCCCCTTGGGTATATAAACAACCCTCCTCCTCCCCTATCATCGTAAATATTATGGGGTGTAGTGGAAGAATCAAATATTGACCCCATTAGGAATTTTTCCATCAATATCAATGTAAAATATCTGAAGAAATTGTACAAAACACCCCATAATATCTAGATAGAATCTTGTGTATTTTATTTGTAATAATTTAAAAATTAATTACCTCATTCTTGGTAATATCTTTGATCAAATTATGTTGAAGCTCTTACAATATTATAATTCAGGTAGATATTCCAAGTGAGGGTTACTCTAGATATATCCACTTATACTCCAAAAAAACATTTAATATCATTCTTAAAACATTGTGTGATAGCATAAAAGTGTCAAGTGCTTCACTCCATTAATCATTAACCATAAAAATATCTCGTGTTCACTATATATTCGAAGGGGGAAGGGTAGGTTTATTTTTTATCTCTAGGTCATGAGAGAGTTCTATATAATTTTTCTCCATTGGGTCAATACACCACAAATGAAAAATAATATATCTAGAAATATATAATCAATGTTAAAATGAATGATAATTATACAGCATTTCTTATTTATTTATCTATAATATGTTCTTCCCAAAAAATAATAATAATAACAATAATAATATTTCCAATGATATGTGTGTATTTTAATATCACTTTTTAAATTAATTAATTACAATTTATTTAAATGATATGGAATAAAATATATCATTTCAAAGGAATCATTAAACTTGAACAATGTCATCACAAGAATAAATCTAACTTTGAATAATAAAATATATCCCATAAAAAAAGTAAATTACTATTTTATTCACTAAAATTGTGAATACCTATTTATTTTATTATTAATATAACGTAAATTAATATTTATTTAAATATATTAACTAAATTACTAAATAAATATTCATTTATTTGTTATGATTTCAAAAAAACAAACAATTGATAAAATCAAATTTACATATTATGAACTCAAATAACCTATTATTTAATTTAAATGATCAATTTTACTTGAATAAATTTTATTTCACAACAAGTTAATAATTTTATTCTTAAAAAAAATCAACAGACTTTCATGATATTTTGAATACACTTAGTTTGTTACCCACTAGTCCCTTTTCTTGATGGAAATAGGTAGACTACCCTAAAGTCCCTGATCATCCACTAGAAACATGATAAGAAACCCAGAGTGAATGACATTAATGTAGAAACTACAAAAAACATTCTACAAACATTAATGAGTAATGTAATCTATTTTTATCTCAAGATAACGTCATGTGGCATGGACACTACTTTCATCACTCTATATTTTCATTTTATCATTATCTAACTTTCCAAAAAAAACTCATCAATAAACTACCTTTACCAATGATTTCATCAAAAAGTTTTATTCCAATAAAAGTCTAAATGTATCTCTTCTTAGTAAAATATAAGTTACAAATCCTTTATTGAATAATTCATTTAATTCTATGTCACTTATGAGGCATACGACATATTCTACCTCACTGTGAGAATATGATGTCATCAATTTCATCCATACATCCAAGTACATAGCTCATGATACAAATTAATAAAGTGGAAAGACTAATACACATGTTCAAAAATAAAATTTTCTAATGACCCATAAAACATTTGGAATTTTTATTGGAATTTCTATCCTTCTGACCTCTATTTCTAGAAGATCACCTCAAAAAAACTTCATTATAAGAATTATAAATGTCTTATAGTCCTCCAAAACCTAATAGTAAAACATCATTTGTGTCTATTTATATTAATTTATCGAGATCAAATGAATTATTTTAGAATATTGTTCTGACATATCTACATTCTCATTATAATGGAAAATTTTTGAAACGTACTAATACAAAAAATATTGTATATATGTTAATAAATTAATGTTATAAATAAGAAAAATCCTTATATGATAAAATATTTTATATTTATATATATATATATATATTCAAGAAATAAAAAAGTACAAATTTTGTTGGTTCTCAAAAACAATCTCCAATAGATAATAACTTTCACTAGTTATAACTACTGACAAAAATTAACCGACTAGATCACACATGATATCCTTGATTTTTTTTTGAGATATGGATTTAGTTGGTGATTCTACTATTTCTTCCTCTAAATATAATCTACTTACTATGAATTATACTCTTCAAATAAAACTCCCAATAAGATACATCCTATTTTATATACCTTTTATTTTATATCATAAAATATATATCCTGGAAAGTACCATAGTTATAGTATTATGATTATGATAACAATTTACTAAATTGGTATAAATCCACAGTCTTGCCCAAATTATTTCATATTTTATATTTCTTATCTAGTTGCAACATACTTTTCCTATGTAGATAGGTATACCACTAGATTCAATAAGATTCACAAATATATATAATTAGTATTACTAGGACATATGATCCAATTAATCTTATGGAATATTAGATTTTAATCCCCTTTATAATTTTCTTTTTTACTTCTCCAATTACAAGGAACTTATCATTCATATTTTATTAAGTACATTTGGATAGTTCCATGTCATGAACCGACCTAGATAATCTAGTAAAATGATACCTATGTGTTCAGAATTGTGCATAAAAATGATATTTGTGGTGGTTTGACCTCCTTTCCTTGATTTCGTTATACATTCATGTATGTCCTGGTAGAAATGATTTGTGGTTTTTAGGAATTAAGGGGTAATTCTTAGTGAGTTCCTGGCCAACACTAATTTTAGTGATCCTTAAGTCACCATGGGTGTTTGGTAAAATCTTCCTAGTGGGATAAATTGAACAGATTCAAGAATTTTCCCTTAACATGATCTTTTTATTTTGAAATACCATTAATTTTAATTATATATAATATAATTGATATTCTTGTATCACTTGATTGAGATGATGATCTAAGTATCTTTACTGATTTTTTTCTATTGTTGATGGTATGTAGTACCATTCCCCCAAGATGACATTGTTAATATAACTCAATATGGTGATTCTAATGAACTACCACAAATTAATCCACCATTTGATCATGATATCATTGAGTTAGTGGTGCATTTTGTCCAATATCTGTGATACGTGCTTTCACCCATTTTCATTTAGGCTCTAAAAGTGGATCCTCAAATTGGTGAATCTAGTGACCTTTCTTGGGAATTTATTTTCTAAAAACTATTATCTATCCATGGATCAAAAAATCCTAAATATTTATAGGATTGGTTTAAAAATACTTACCTACATTTTATGTTCTTAGAAAAACTAGATTCAATAAAGGTGATGTGTGTTACCTTCATGCTTAAAGGACCTAGCAGGAGGTGGTGGGAATCTATGGTTATAGAGAATAAATAGTAAGGTTTGGATTTGAGAAAAGTAAAGGCTCTATTTATAAATCCAATCTAGGTATAATAAAAGGTTTTTGAAAAGTCTTTATAGTTTCTCAATATCCAATAGGGAGATCGGATTATGACTCTGTATACAAACTGATTTGATGAAATTGTTAGGTTTTCTATCAAGGTGGTGAGAAATGATAAACAGAAGGAAAATATATTTCTGATAAGTCTTTGATATAATATTGGTCCTCATGTTTTCATACTAAAGATTAGTTCTTATGATTTTCTACGGGATAGAGTTTTGGTGGATGACCTTGAACTGGCTAGTAATTTAGGATTGATGGTAATTCTTATTACAATCAGTGGCATTTATATTAGTTACAATAATGGATAGAGGATGTGTGTTTTGTATCATGGGGTATATTGATATAATGAATCGTATAGACCTTATCTAATGTATGTGAGAGGATTATTGACATTATTTTAGTGTGGCAATATTGGTTTCTTGAATTTTTTTTGTAAAGAGGCATTGAAGATTTTAGTTCATGAGGTCACTTAGGCCGCCTGAAAGAGTTTTACCGTATCTTTTCTGACCTGTATAGTGTCACATGATAATCAGCACCTAAAATTACTTTGTTTCAATGATATTATTCAATAAATAAGAGTTTACATAGACATAAATCATTAATGAAGCTTTTTTACATATTGAAAGCATCTCTTGAGGAAGTAGATGTCGGTCCAGTGAATGTGAGAGGTATTATATCAATAGCTCCATCTTTAGTGACTAAATTATATAATATGGGTGTATCTTATTCATTAGTATTAACTCATGTTGTTTATTTTCTAAACCTTCATATTAATCATTTACTTTATAGGATGGATATTGTTTCACCACTCATAATAATGAGAAAAAAAGGTATATGATACCCTTCTTATGACTTATTTTTTATTAGATATTAGTGTCATCTAGTATTTTCTATTCCTCTACATAAAACCTCCTGACTTCATTATTACAATGTATTTTATGATTACCCTGAAATAATGTATTTAATTCTTTTTTTTTGCGGGTTTTCTTTACTAACCCTAATAGGGTAAATCATGTCTTCTGGGGAGAATGGGACTTGAGGTCAAAGATATTTGGGCCACCTTTCCTGGAGTTGGGTATGTAATATCTATGTTTTCTTTTGATCTTTAGTAATAATAATTGAGAAAAAACCTTCCCTTATTGGTAATCAGGGCTCGTAACATGATTCCATCAGACTTTTTTAGTTTTCTACTGGCAATGGAAGTATATTTTATTATTGATTTGGTTTCAGGTACCCAATTAATCTATATTCCTTCTTACTATATGAAACCAAATAAACTAATGGATTTAAAAAATATTTTAGTGATTTTTTGGAGAATGTATTTATATTCTTGAGTATTTCTCTAAGGGAAAGGCCTATTAATTTTAACAAGATATCTAAAACGAAATTTTTCCTTTTTGTTGAATACTGCAAAATCAATCAAAGTATAATTGAGAAAAAATATTAGTCACAATTAATTGATGATATGTTTCACCAGTTAAAAGGGATAAAGTTGGTTTCAAAGGTTGATCGTTGGTATGGTTATCCCCAGTTTATATTTAAATAATCAAATGTTCTAAACACCACCATCTTGAGTTGTTATGATCATTATGAGTACATTATTATGCCTTTTGGTCTAACAAATGAACTTAAAATTATTATGGAATTGATAAAAAGTACATTCCATGAGTAATTTCTATTTTCTCATTATATTATTTGTAAATGAAATCTTTATTTACACAAAAACTGATCAGAATCATGAGCATCATTTGAGAGAAGATCTAGAAATTTTTAAAGACTGCCGTCATTTTTCCTATCTATCAAAATATTATTCTGATATTCATAAATTGATGTTATTGTTAATCATGTTCACATAAAATGGTATTTTAGTAGACCCTAATAAGGTGAAGTATTTTATTACATGGGTACAACCATGATATATTTTCAATATTTGGAGATTCTTGTATTTATTAGGGTATTATCGTTGTGTTTTCAATGATTCTGTAATGCTAGAATCTCGAAAGTCTTCTCTCACTCAGAAAGAATTAAATTTAATTTATGATTCAAAATGTTCGAATAATTTAGATGAGTTAAAGTCCCTTTTTTATTTTTCACCAGTTTTTAATCTTCTAGAGGTAGAAAAAGGCTATGTGATCTTTTCTGACACATGAGGTTCAGGTTTAGGAGGCATTATCATGTAGGTAGATCACATGGTGTCCTACGGTTCCAAATAACTTAGGACACATGAGAAAAAATATCCTACTAAATATATTCAACCAATAGTCATGACGCATTATCTTAAGAGTGGGTGGATTTGACTTTTTTGAAAAAATATTACCATTTATTCAGATAAAAAAATCATTAATTATATATTCTCCCATAAATATTCTAATTTGTATCTCATGTTATGGGTATAGTTCCTCTTTTCCTTTTGACCTTACCTACACCCATGGTAATGGGAATGTCATCACAGTTTCCTGGATTAGGAAAATTATGTCCCATGTTTTGAAAGAATCAATATAATATTTTAATATAATGTCTCTATTTTCTAATATTCATTTGAGAGTTTAGGAAGATGATTCCTAGATCGTTTTGGGAATAATTATATTACCCTCTTCTCTTATCGATATTATTCTTCTAGATTATGAGTTTGATGATGAGTTTCATGTATATAGGTAAGATATTTAGGGTGGGGAGATCATTAGTGGGTTGTCCTTCTCTGATGAGGGTATTATATACTTTTGAAACCGGTGTATTGTACCTTCACCCATGAGAAAAGATGTTATGGGGTGAATTATCATAATTCCCCTTAGATAGTATATATTAACACCATTATTATATTCTATGATGTGCGATGGTTTTTTCTCTGATTATTATGAATTTCAGCTGGTAAAGGATGATCACCGAAAAACATTGGGCTTTCTCCAACTTCTTTCTATGCTAACTTGGATGTGTGATGAGATATCAATGGATTTCATGGTTCTGTTTCCACATACCCTTCAAGGGATGAAAGTTGTATGGTTTCAGAATTTCTCACTGACCAAATAATTTTACATTATACCCATTCATGGTACAAAAAATTTCAAGGAATCAGAAGATAGTATGTGCTGGAGGATCTAAGATTTAATAGATTTCCATGTATTATAGTTTCTGATATGTGTCCTCAATTTACTTCTCACTTTTAGAGAGGCCTCCAAGAAGTGTTGGGATCCCATGTTAGTTTGACTGTGTCTTATTATCCATATATAGAAGGACAAATTTAATGATCTATATAGATCATTGAAGACATGCTTCGTACTTACATTCTAGATTTTGGTGGTTCTTAGGATATCCACTTGGGACTAATTAAGTTTTTAAATAATAATAGTTACTATTATTTCATCAATATCTCACCCATTGAGGCCTTGTATGTCTACCCATGTAAATATATTTTGTTTTTTGCGGAAAATTGTGAATCTTCCCTGGTTGGACCTAGTTTGGTCTAAGTGAATATGTATAAGATTAAATTGATTCATCATAGAATGGTAATGGCACAGTTCTAGTATAAATAATAATCTTATCATCGTATATGACCATTATAGTTTTCAATTGGTAACCAAGTGTCTTTGATAACTTTAAATCAGCTATAGAAAAAGCAGATTCAAAATTTGGGAAACCTATTTTCAAGATACATGGTATTATTTGAGGTTGTTGATCTGATTTTAAAAGTGGCTTACCCCTTGAAATTTTTACCTTAGTTGACATTGATTCATAACATGGTTCATGTGTCACCTATCAAAAATTATCTTTTTGACCCATATCATTTTTTGAGATCGGAGCACCTTGATGTGGAACCTGATTTTTCTTGGACTGAGCACCCAATTAGGATAATTGATTCTTTGATAAAGGTTCTTAATGGGAGTTATATAAATTTTTATTTAGTGATAGTGAATAAAAATTATAATTCATAATATTCATGGGAGAATGAGTAATAGATGAGATAGAAGTGGCATGTTCTCTTTGACTTGGATTCTTCTTGACAGGATTTCTGGGGAAGAAATTTTTTATATTTGGGAGGTTGTAAGAACCTATTACCTAGTTTTAGGTTTTTCTATCTATTTTTTTCTTTTTTTTTATGTTTTATTCTAATTATTTCTAGAGTTTTTGGGTTACTTTATTTTTCTCCAAGGGACTGAACCATCAAAGAGAAGGGTTTTAATGTGGAGTGAGGTTTGTTATGGTGTGGTAATGTCGATAATGACATTGGGTTTTTTATTCATATTCCAAATTAGGAAGGGTTATAGTGTAGGGAGTTGTTTGTGTCTTGGATCCCTAGGATAGATTCATTGACAACTCTTCCATTATATTCATAGTTATGACATGAATGAACTGGCTACAGTTTAGGGAGATTTGTTGCTTCAAGTTATGGAATGGCCAAGTGGGATGCGATGTAAGGATTTTAGGGGTCAGTTGTGGTACCTATTCCATATTTGGGGTAGTTCCAGTGTGGTGTGTGGGTTTAATTTTAGCCTTACTCAAGGTATTTATTATTTGGGTGAGGTTTGAGGTAATGATTTTGGAGGTAATGTGGACTAGGGGTGACTATGGTGTGGTCTAATGTGATGTGTCATGGTCTGGTCTCTTTTCAAAAGATCTATGGAATAGTACTATGGGTAGTGTCATGTTCTCTTTAATTTTCATGAATTAAAAATCAAAAAAGCCATTTTAAATTCAAAATTACATTTAAATTATCATTATTTTTCCCCATTGGATTTTAGAGGCTCAAAATAGGCGTTTGGGATCCTCCAACATCTGTTCTTCATATAATAATGAATTGGTGAATGTGATTTATCTCCCTTGGGTAAGTGAATCCCACATTGAATAAAAATACTTCTCTGCTTTCTTGTCTCCCTTTTCATAGAGTGATTAATCCTCAATTTATTAATAGCTTTAATTAGTGTCTTAATATATTGGGATTCTAGATAATTATTCCTGATTTCCCTCACCTTAAAATATTATTTGGAGGTTTCTGATATATGTGCTAGATTTATCTTGTGATTAAAGGTAGGTGTTTCCATAACACTTTTCCAAGAAACTAAATCGATGATTCTATTTATTAATTTAAAATAAAATATCATTTTTTTATAATCCTTTTATTGTGAGAATTTGATGATTATCCTCAAAGGAATAAGATTTTTGAAATAATAACTATATTCAATGTATTTTAAAATATAATGTGATTGGAAAAAAAAGTATTGAAATTACATTATGTTTATTCAGGAGAAAAAAATAATTAAATTAAAGTTGATTTTTAAAGGTATGAATTTGATTAAAAACTATGATTTGGTTTTGAAATTTAAATGGAATGTTGAAACTTAAAATTTGGAATTTTGAATATAAATGGTGAATTGAATTGAAATAAATTATTCACCTCAAATTGAATAATATATTGAATAACATGTTGGCCAAGGTAGATAGTGGGTGATTGGGAAAAATACTCTAGGAATTAAAATCCATATAACTGGTTTAATGATGAATACTCTAACTAATCCTTGCTTAGAAAAAAATCCCCTAATAGGGTATTTCTTGATTATATCCAAATGGACTAATCCTGAGGGACATGTGCAAATATATTGAACCATGATGATTGATCGGGTATTGTGGAGATCTCTTAGCCTAAAACCACATGACCATAAGGCTTATGAAATGGTGATTTTTTTACATGAATATTACATGCCACTATTTATAGAACTATTTTATTCATGTCATTTCCATTTTATGAAAAATATTCACTTAGTCATGTTTGATATATTTTCCCTATATTTGACTTGAAATATGATATGATTATAAATTTGAAAACCAATTTTCATGCCTTTTTTATTACAAATTGAATTATAAATGTTTTGTTTGTATTAGAACAACCTATGGAACATTTTGTGGAATTATACTGGGTTATTTTGGTTAGAAAATGCCTTTTCTATCGAGTGTTTGTAGATTTTTTGTTCTAGTAATAGGAAATGGAAAACCACCACATGGTGGTGTTGGGTCTGCTTTAGCGCAGGACTTCGGTGAAGGAAGTAACTAGAGGAGTTGTGATCCACTTGTTTCAGATAGTTGAGAGATCTTGCTTTTATGTTTACATTTATATTTTTTAATGATGTTTTATTTTCGTATATGTATGTCTTTTTATGGAACTTTACTCCTTGAGTATTGTTGGGAATATCGACTATTTAGTTTTTTTTTCATTGTTATGTATTGATGGTTTGTTATAGTGGAAAAATCATTCCCTTGTAATTTCTTCCTAATTCCAGTTGCCAGTCCCCAATCCATGGTGATTAGTAACATCCATTTAGCTATGTCAGAGATAGCTTAGGTATCAATGTACCATGGTATCTAGGTTGGTTTGTGACATTATAAATTTTATCTTATGTAGTTCTCCCTATATTATGTGACATTATACTACCATTATTCATAAAAACAGAACATCAAAACTCGTTTTATATCATGGAATATGTGATATATCCAATATGTTATGAGTTATGAGTTCTATTGAATAAAATAATCTCAT
Organism: Viscum album; assembly: GCA_963277665.1. Taxonomy (NCBI): domain Eukaryota; kingdom Viridiplantae; phylum Streptophyta; class Magnoliopsida; order Santalales; family Viscaceae; genus Viscum; species Viscum album. Next base: position 2,005,050,732 of record OY728163.1, on the reverse strand, counting down.
ATTATTCCTCATAATGTTATCTTGGAAATATTTATTTCATATGATATAGGAAACAATTGAACATTGAATTATCCCGTATTTTGATCTAACTTAGTATATTTTGTTCCCTATAACTTGGGTCACTACTTTAAGTCGTTATTATAGAATAATTTTTAAAAATTGTCTTTACTTACTATAAGAATAATTTTTATTTTCTATATACTATCAATATATTTGAATTGATAAACTATTAACCTCCCACTAACTAATTTTAATAATGGGGTCCCATTAATTCTTATAAAATATATCATGAATTCATCAAAATGAATAATTCAAGATCTTGATAATTCCTTTAAACCATAAATGGATCTTTGAAACTTCCTTGCATAATTGGAAAATTTTGGTATCAAAAAACATTCTTATTATGTAATTAATATATATTCCATAATATTTCTATTAATTAATGTGTTCTTTATATATATTTTACAATTTTATAATAATATAAAGCTATTGTGGAAAGTTTAATAATAACGAATTTTAGTATAGTGACCGATTAAAACAATTTTTCATAATATTTGACTTGACGTTTATTGAAACCTAAAAAAACAATAATTTATTGAAGGTATAAATTTTACCATCTATTTTAAGTTTCTTCTTTAATACCCACAAATAAGACCAATATAAACCATAGAAACCACAAAAATAAAATTTCAATTTTAGAACATAGAATCCATTTCTGAATTTATATCAATTTTCCAAATTTACTTTATAACCAATTACAAATACCTTATAGGATACTCATTATAAATAATTAATATTATTAATCACCAGAATAAATGTTTATAAAGATAATTAATTCTTGTTTTATAACTCCTATATGGTATTTGACTCTTCCGAAATCTCCCTACTATGACTTGTAGATTTTATGTTCCTCTGCTTACTAATGTTGATCTAGGTCCTTGACATCATTGAATTATTCATTCTCCCATTTCATTAAATAGATATTTTCTTATATATTAAATAAATATAGTCATTCATTTGACTAATTATTTTCTATATTTGTGTAATTTACTTTCATGCACTTTCTGTTTTTCTTGATGTAATATTGTAGCTAAAATATGAATTTAAAAAACAATTCATCTTATAACACATGATTTTTTTTACATAAAGGATTTATTTCGTATGATAATATATATAATATCAATTTTTCAATATATATTGAAAATGGTTACATTTTAACACATTAATTATCACTACATGTCTCAAAATAAGTTATGTAAGACTTTTAATATTTATAAGATTCATCATGGTTGATCCTTTTACTGATATCATCATTATGATTTACATATGGTAATGACATTTTAGAAATAAATTCACACAATATTTTAATAATCCGAATTTCTTGTATAATATAACCTTCATCTTAATCCCCTAAATAATATCTATTCTTTTACCAACCATAACCTCTAATTCACATAAAATTACCAAATTATCTTAAATTAATCTCATGGAGTATATAAATATACCTCTATATTCATCTTATAATAATTCATATGTATCTTTCTTAACTAATTCAATAATATCTGCATCCTTATAATCTTTAATTTCTAAAAATTTATTTGTCTTAAAATTTTGTATGTAAACATGTGTAATCAATGAATTTTTTACCTCTAAAGAGTAAAAACACCCTCCTAGTTATATCCTTGACATTTGCTTTTAATTTTAAGTAATAAGGATTCATATTTCCATGATTGAGTATTATTTGAGTCCTATATTTTATATTAATCATTGATTCATTAAAATAGAGATTTGTGATTCAAGTATAATTTAACTATTAATTATGTATGGTATAACATAACAAAATTCATTTCATACATGAAATAAAGTCTCATTATGTGTGAAACTAGACCCTGATATAAATATTTTGGTAATATCAAACATAAAAAATAGTTTTATTAGAGTTATTCCTCTTAGAAATATGAAGTTTGGATCTTTAATGAGTTGATTTATGAGTTAATCACTATCATCCACTTGAATGATGAACATACTTCTTGTATTACTTTTGACCTTAATTTATTTATTTATTAGGATAAAAATAAGTGTGTGGCCTATCAAATTTAATACCCAAAAAACATAAATAATAGTTACAATAATGAATGTACTAGAATTAAAATCTTGCACATTATTCATGTTTAATTCATTATAATTTCACTTCCAATGAACTTTCTTTCCACATGTGCAGTATATTACCCATTTCACATTGCTCTCTCATGTTATATTTTGATTATTTTAATGATTTCTATAGAATATATATAATTTAAAATTTTCATATGATTTTAATCATTTTCCATTAACTCATTCACCATACACACTGAAGAACTAAACTCTCACAAATCATTAACAACTAAGAAAACCAAATTCAAGATATTCTTCATTTTATTCCACATATCATTAATCTCATAATTTTTAATGAATGTGTTGAATATAGGAGGTAAGAATTGAAATATGAGATTAATAATTAATTTTTTATCTACATGGAATCCTTACATTCCTAACTGATCAATGTAATAAATTAACATGATTAAATGATCACTAGATAATTATTTATTTTCAAATTTACACTTATATATTGTAACAAAAATATTATTTATCTTTTCCTTTATTTCTTACCTTTATTGTTCTTGGAGAAACATTATATTGGTCAATACATACATGTCCTTATGCAGCATGTTCAATTCTTTGGGAATATCCAAAAACATTATATAATGATCTTCTGACATATCATCTATAAATCTTGTATAGGAATTATTTTCACCCTCACTCACTCACTAAGGTGGATGATCATGTGTTAGCTATTATAGTACACAAAACATATTTCCCTGTATAGTAAAATGTTTCATCTCACATACCATAGTTATAAATTTGTTCTAGTGTAGACATCATCTCTATATAAAGAATATCACACTGATTTTATAGTTGATTTAATTTCCATTATATTTAAAAACTAAAATCATATTTTAGTACTTTATCTTGATTATTAGTAATGACATAATTTTTAATTTAATTTATAATCCCTCAATATTAAATTATTAATATTTGTTCACTCATATATTCTAGTGGAAAGAATCTATATTTCTCTTAAAATAACTTAAATGAAAGGATTTCCAAATTATTTGAAGGTATTTATGAATTTTTTTCATACTAATTATATTAACTCATATTTCATTGGTTCATTTAGTGGAATCCTAGATCCTAAAATCCTATTCTCAGATTTCATGTACACTTTACTCTAATATATACCACATCTTGCTAAGATAATCAACCCTTAGTGCTAACTTGGTAAAGTTGAACGATAACATTCATTAGAAGTATCTTATAATTTAACGTTCAATGAAGGAGTCCATAAAAACACTTTGAACTATTTTTTATGATAACATAAGTAGTGATAAATCAACCTTTACCTTTGAGGGGAAAAATAAAAGAGACTTGTCTTGGATTGATTTATAGCATTCATCATTAAATAATGTATCTCCTAGGTTGGATTCATACAAATTGGAGTTCTAAATGGTCCCATCTATCTAAGAACTTCTTCCATTAAATGTTTTTTCTCACACACAGGTGAGGGGTACAAAGGGTTTAGGGTTACGTAAAATATGAAATGGACAATTATGTTTATACATAATAAAAGGAGTGATATATTATTCACATATTATCATATTTAATGTAATAATAAATATCACATAAATTTTTGAAATATATATTTAAAATAAATAAATAAATCCAACACGTACATAGGTCAATAAAAAATTATAAGCATTCACAACATGAAATGACAATAAAGTTTATTATTTCTTGAATTTATTTTTTATCATTCAATTTAATATAAATTAAAATTAAATTATCAATTAAAAAATTAAACCTTCAGAGTAAATTATTTCAAACTACCAGCCGTTGAGATGTTTTAACAATCCCACTGATTATATTTATATAAATTTGTTAAATTTAATTTAATTTTAAAATAATTATATACATTTTATGTACTTAAAAAATCACACAGTGTGTACTTCCTATATTAGATAAAAGATCATTTCTAGAAACTAAATATTTACACTACATACACTTCCACACAATATATCATGTGACACACATAGTGTGTGGTCTATATCATGCTCTATGTATTTACATAGAATGTATCCCATATATCATTTCACTATATACATGGTGTATATTTCCAATTACTCAAACTGTGTAGTATTTATAGAGTGTATGACCACAAGACAAACCATAAATATGCACAGCGTGTACCATTGGAAAATTTGGTGAAGTAAAATATAGCGACCCATACTTTACATACATGGCTAATACTTCAAAATTGAAGCGTACTTATTATAACATATAACAAAACCATGAAAAGAACATATAGGTATAGTGTCTTTAGAAACTGGGAAGCATAAACAACTGGTTCATAAAGAATCTACATTGTATCCCATTTATTTCATCATATCTATAGTCCCTTTTGGAATATCTTACTTAATACCCTAATTCCTGACTAGGGAAAAGAAAAAATACAAAAGGGTGAGGTCAAATGCTTAGTAAGGGTAAAAAAAAAGAAATATCAATTACATCAAATTCATAAGAACATAACATTTTGAAATTCTTATCCTGCAAAAGAGATCATAATTTCATAACATGGGATAAATCATGGAAGTGAAATGTAATCCCAATAATCATAACTTAAAACATGAAACATTGTGTCATGCACACATAATCATAGAGAATCATTTCTTATTAGTCAAGACTCATTTCCAAGACTATCTTAGTGGACAAAGTCCATTTTTGAACCGAGTTCACTCCCCATTTCAGTCCTATTTCACTGAACCAGTTTAACATGATGTTCCAACCATGTCTATCTAATGAGATATAAAATCTTTACCCAATGCATTGGAGTGAGATATAGGTCCCACCCATCTCATAATGATACCATTCTTATGTGTGCCACAAAATCATAAACCATATAGCATAACCCATGTAATAAAAATGGGAATCTTAAACATCGTGACATCATAAAAAAATTCATATAAGATAAAGGAATTCATAAAAAAAATTCCATCACAACATAATAAAATAAATGTAATATTAGGGATAGAAACAAAACCCTTTATTATCTTATATGGAAAATAATTTTGATAAAACACTTGAACTCCATTCTTGAGGAAAATATCTTTATAACTTCAAAATCACTTTTCCTTTCTTAACATATCATACAATTCTAAACTAAAAGAATTTGATTAAAAATAAACTTAAAAAACTGTAAGGGAAGATTCTTGGAAATAATGTTTTAAAAATCCATTCATGCCGTATATGTTAAAATAAAACATTATTCTCGTACTTTTGTCAGAAAAGTCAAAAAGTACCTCGTACGAAAAAAGAAAAAATATTTCTTTCATATCTTTTACTAAAAACTCACCGAAGTGTAAAATTGGATATAAACTATTGTAGAAGGATATAAATATTACATCTTGAGAAAACATGGATGTGGATGATAAAATACACCCCAGTAAATTCCAAAGTATAAACAATCTCGGATAAAAATGAGATAGTGATATTTCCCTTACCTTAGGTCTGATTTGCTTCGTAAGTGTCCGAAACTCTTGTATAATGATTTAAATAATGTTATTATCTTATTCCAGAATTATAATTATTGTTATCATATCATATATGGTCATATCCTTAGCTTATTATTAGTAATATTTCATTACTACATGTTATTCGGGTGTTTATTACTTTTTGTTCTTATGCGTGTTTTGTCAAATAAATTCTTATTCTTCTCTTTAGATTATAGATACCTCATTTCCAGAATTTAATTAGTATAATATATATCATATTCATTCATTCAATTCATTTATATAATCATAATGCAATGAAGATCATGTAGAACGAGTCGCATCACATCGTGTAGACGGTATTCTGTACGTACGCACGAGCGATGATATTGTTCCCATGATCGTGGATTTGTATTGGAGTGTATGTATACTATTTCAGAATCAATATCAATTTAAAATAATCATATATAGTTATTATTTACAACATTATACCCATCCAAGTAAGGTGGTGGGGGAAAATAGATTACACCACGGCGTGGAGACGGTATTCCGTACGTACGCACACGCGGTGATTTCATTTTCCGTAGGATGGATAGATGGTGAAATAGAGTTGTTTCATACTTATAATAACATATCAGTATATGAGTGATACTTATGTTATTACTTCATAATGAAACAACTAAAGAAGAAGAAGTGGAATAAGAAATAAAGATGAAAAATCGGTAATGGGCATTACCTCTTCTTTGAAGCGCCTCTTTGAGACCTCCTCTTAGGGCACTACAATTGGTCTTTTAAGAAGCCCAGGACCTCTAGGATGTTTCTAAGGAAGTGGGGGAGTGAAATGGGTAGGTATTGGCCGAGCTTGAAGGCTAAAATTGGTGTGAGGAGGAGAGGGAGGAGGTGCCCTTTTATAGGGGAGGAGAGGGGCACCTTTGGAAATATAAGAACTATTAGTTTATATTAAATCTCAACCCCTCATAAAAACTTCCAAAATGACTCATATACGAAGATTAGATGATATAGTGTTGTAATCTCATCAACTAATAAAATTTAGACATGTTAGGAATTTATTTTAAACATTATCAACTAGATTTATCCTTATTTATCAATTTAATTTTATTTGTGGTAATAATATTCTAAATTTTAAATTATTATAAATAATTACATATGTGTTGTGAATTTTCCATAATTTGACACATTATGACATTTTCTAAAATATAAATTTTAATTTATAATTTTTAAATATTTTTTTTATTTTTATACAATTTTATAATATGTTATTTTTTTTAAAATAACAATAGTGTCAATTTTGACAATATTCATTTATTTGAGTTTAAATAAAATATATACAGAAGATATGTCCGAACTAAAAGCTTTAATATATCCATAAAATGTCATATCTGTCTAGAAAATTAGTGTATAACATTAAATAGTTCATATAATATTTATTTTATTATTTTTAAAACCATTTATTTGATATTATAATTAAAAAAAATTCAACATCACTATTGTGTCATAATTAATGATAATTATTTAATCCCTAAAAATTCTAAATAAATTTCTATGATGTAGATAATTGTATTATATTTCTGTATACTATTCATTTTCGAAGTGTCATGATTTTTATCACTAAATTAAAATTATAATACTTATAAGATTTAGGAAAGTGACATGTTGTCACATTCTTTGGTTTGAATAATAATTAAATTATTTTCATAGAAAAAAGTTCATTAAATGAATATAATTCGACCCTTAGGTGATATGGGTCGACATTTAGTCATCCAATAATATTTTGGTAGGTGTTAGGGTAATTTTATAATCTTATATTTACCCTTAATTACCTGATTTACCTTTAACTATGGTAAATAAAATTTACTGTAGTTACTATTCATAATGCCCAAAAATAAAAAGTAGCATATTAACATAATTTGGACCCACTGATTCTGAATATGGAATCCATTTTTCAAAATTCAAAACATATAAGTTTCATTAATTAATTTAAAATAAATCTCATTATTAAGGAAACGGGTTTTAGAAGTTAAAACATTGCCAAAGATTGAAATGTTTTTACCTATGAATTCAATGTGAAATTAATGCTAATGACATACATTATATTAAATGGTAAAAATATATTCTATTTATACTTTAAAACCATTCAATATTATAATTTATCCATATAAATTATCTCAATTAAAAAAGTTTTTTTTAATTAAAAATTAGCGTATTTTTACTATTCATCAAAATATGAAAGTTATCAGAAAAAAATCAAAAATTTATCCAAAGTAAATTTTTATACACTGATTCAAAAGAAGAATTTTATTTTGTCAAATTGAACTTATAAACGTGTCAAAAACTAGATTTAATGTAGGTTCGCCATCAAAAGGCGGCAAAACTGCATTTTTTTTAACAATACTTCTTTTATCCCAAAAAACTGATTTTGCTTTTATACCTCATTCTAGAAAATGTATAAGTTGAATTAAAATGTTATAAAATTCAAAATTCAGCTAATACTATTCATAAAGTATAGTTTTAATAATATTTTAATAGCATGTCATTGTTTAGTGAAACTCGGTATTGCATACGACGCAAGCTATCGAGAAAGGTCGCGGTTGCGTGTAAAGCAAGCCAAGCTAGTGTTGTGTGTAGTGAAAGATTCCTTTGATGATTTATATAACATAAAAACAAAATATTTCTCATAAAATCCTCGGGTGTTACATTCTTCCCCCATTAAAATGAATTTCATCCTCGAAATTCGTCACTTTAAACAAACAGATGAGGATACCTCTCCCTCATCATATCCTCAAGCTCCCATGTAGCTTCTTCTAATTGGTGGTTCCTCCATAAAACTTTCACCAAGCGAGTGGTATTGTTCTATAGGACTTTTTCTCTACGATCCAGAATATCTATCGGTTGTTCTTCATATGAAAGATCTTGCTCCAGCGGTATAACTTCTAAGCTGAGTACATGTGAAGGATCAGGTATGTACTTTCTCAGGAGAGATACAGGGAACACATCGTGAACTTGAGATAGATTCGGTGGATGCACCAATCGGTAATCTACCTTCCCAAAACGATCTAGAATTTCAAAAGGTCCAATATATCTAGGGATCAACTTTTCCTTCTTTCCAAATCTCATGACCCTCTTCCAGGGAGATATTCGTAAGAACACTTTATCACCCACTTCAAAATCTAGGTCTTTTCTTCAGTTTTCGGCATAACTTTTCTGTCGACACTGAGCTGCTCTTATGTGTTGTTGAATATATCTGACCTTTTCTGCCATTTAATCAATAAGATTGGGTCCTAATAGCTTTCTTTCCCCAACTTCATCCCAGGATGTTGGAGTCCTGCATTTCTTTCTATAGAGAGCTTCATAAGGAGCAATCTGAATACTAGAGTGAAAGCTATTATTATTAGAAAATTCCACCAAAGGTAGGTGTTGATCCCAACCACCTTTGAAATATATAGAGAAAGCTCTCAACATATCTTCTAGAGTTTGAATTGTCCTCTCAGACTGACCATCTGTCTGAGGATGATAAGCAGTGCTAAAACTCAACTCTGTATCCAGAGTATACTGAAGACTTCTCTAGAACATTGAGGTAAACCTCGGATCCCGATCAGATATAATAGAAAGTGGTACTCCATGAAATCTTACCACTTCCTTTACATATATCCTGGAAAGCTGATCTAGAGAGAAATACTCTCTAATAGAAATGAAGTGTATAGAATTTTTAAGACGATCAACTATGACCCAGATAGCATTATTGCCTTTGGATGTTTTAGGAAGTCTGGTGACAAAGTCCATAGTGATGTTTTCCCATTTCCTTTCAGGTATTGGTAATGGTTGTAACATCACATTATACTTCTGTCACTCAGCTTTAACTTGCTGACAAACCAAGCATCGAGAGACATATTCAGCAACATCTATTTTTATTCCATCCCACCAGAAGTACTCTTTCAGATCCTTATACATCTTCGTACTTCCCGAATGAATAGAGAATGAAGAACTATGAGTCTCATCCAGCAGCTCCTTCTTTAATTCTGGGATGGGAGGAACACAAACCCGATTACTGAACTTTATTATCCCATCACAATCAAGGTTGAATTCAGGTACATTTGTCACCTTCTTTTATAACTCTAGATCTTCTTTCTGTTCCTATTTAATCTTCAAATGTATAGATGGTTGAACATTCATTTGAGAAAGATTCGATTTTTCCCCTTCCATTATAATTCCAAGATCCATCCTTTGTAAATCCATAAATATTGGATCTTTTGTGATCATCATCATGGATAATCTATCATGGTCTTATTGACTTAAGCATCTGACACCTTGTTTGCTTTCCCATGGTGGTAATTAATTAAGCATTCGTAATCCTTAATAAGCTCCAACCATCTTCTTTGGCGCATTTTCAGCTCCTTTTGTGTGAAAATATACTTTAAAATTTTATGATCAGTAAAAATATCACACCTTTCACCATAAAGGTAATGCCTCCAAATCTTTAATGCAAAGATTACCGCAGATAACTCCAAATCATGAGTTGGGTAATTTTGCTCATGGATTTTCAACTGTCGTGAGGCATAAGTTATCACCATATCATTTTGCATGAGAACACATCCCAGTCCCTTCTTGGATGCATCACTATAGATCACAAACCTTTCTCCACTGGAAGGTAGTGTGAGCACAGGTGCACTGGCTAACCTTCTTTTTATCTCTTTGAAATTTTCTTTACATTCCTCCGTCCAAAAAAACTTAACTCCTTTTCGAGTCAACTTGGTGAGTGGGTTAGATAACCATGAAAAATCATTCACAAAATGTCGGTAATATCCAGAAAAACCAAGAAAACTTCGGAGCTCGATTACTGTTGTTGGTCTCTACCATCTTTCGATAACCTCTATTTTTGCTGGATCCACAGATATCCCCTCTTTTGAGATTATGTGACCCAAAAATGCAACTTTTTGAAGCCAAAATTCACACTTGGTAAATTTTGCATAAAGCTTCTACTTTCTTATGGTCTTTAATACAATTCTCAAGTGATCTTCATGTTCTTCCTTTCTCTTTGAATAGACAAGAATGTCATCTATAAAGACTACCACAAACTGATCAAGATAGTCTCTAAAGACTCTATTCATTAGAACCATGAAGATAGGTGGGGCATTAGTAAGACCAAATGGAATCACTATAAATTCATAGTGTCCATACCTTGTATGGAAATCCGTCTTTGGTAAATCCTCCATTTTGACCCTTAATTGATGATACCCTAAACGAAGATCAATCTTGTAAAAGTATTGAGCTCTGCGTAGTCGGTCAAATAGGTCATCAATGCTTGGGAGAGGATATTTTTTCTTGATAGTGATCTTGTTACGTTCTCGATAATCAATACAGAGTCTCATTGATCCATATTTCTTTTTAACAAACAGAACAGGTTCTCCCCAAGGTGACGCACTAGGGCATATGAATCCTTTATCAAGATTATCTTGGAGTTGCTTCTTCAATTCCTGCAACTCAATTGGGGCAATTCTATAAGGTGTCTTTGAAATAGGCAAAGCACCCGGTACGAATTCTATTGAAAACTCAACTTCACGATTTGGTGGAAGACCTGGAAATTCCTCCGGAAAGACATCATCAAATTCCCGTAAAATCGACATATGATTAATCGTGAGCTTCTCTCCAACCATTTTAGATAAATAACCTTCATTTATTGGAATCAAGACCCATAAGATGGATGAAATTTCCACTGGCAGGTTATGTTCATCCTTGCATCGATAAATGATCATAGATTGATCTGGAATATAAAATGTGACTTCCATTCTTTGGAAATTGATATTAGCTTCATATAAAGAAATCCATTCCATGCCAAGAATCACATCAAATTCCACTATAGGAAGGATCACAAGATTTGTAGGAAGCACTTTCCCACAAACTTCAATCGGGGAAGAATTGTAAACTTTTGATGCGACTGTTGTGCCATTAGGAGTTGTCACTCCAACTCAACATCTAATTGTTGAGGTAATACGGTGATACCATTAGAAAATTCTTCAGAAATAAAAGAGTGGGTGGATCCAGAATCAAATAAAACATTTTCTACTTTAGAGTGGATGGTATGTGTACCTCTCACCACTTCGTTGTCAAACTCCCCATCACCGATAGTAATTGCATGTGACTTTCCTTTGTCTTTGGCCTTAATATTTTGTTGGCGTCGATCATCATCATCAACCATTGGATTTGGGAATTTATTGGCATAATGCCTCATCTCCTTGCACTTGAAACATTCAAGTGTAGTAGGTTCATTCTGTGTATCCCTTCCTTTGTTTGCATCGTTGGACATCTTCTTTCCATTATTTCGACATTCAATTACCCGATGACCTTCTTTTCCACACTTATAACATTTTCTTGTTCCCTTAATACAATTTCCTCCATGTTTCTTTCCACACATTGAGCATAAGGGAAAACTCATCTTCTTTTGAGTGTGGTCTTTAGATTTTCCTTTGAATTCCATTTTCCTCTTCTTATCAAACCCATGTGACTGATGGGTTACACCAATATCCATCTCAACCTTGAGAGAACATCGAACAATTTCCTCGAAGTTATTGAAGTCCCTTATGGCTAACTCCCTTCAAAGACTTGGTTTTAAGCCACTAAAGAATCGATCAATCTTACTCTAAGGTTGGATAATAATTCCAGAAGCGTACCTTGCAAGTCTTCTAAAATTTGCTTCGTAGGTACCAACGGATTCATCATCCTTTTTCTTTAGTTCAAGAAACTCCTTCTCCATGTTTGTTCAGAGAATACGAGGGAAATACTTATTGAAAAATAAGTTCTTGAACTCGTCCCATTCCATGGACTCAATTTCATCCCTTTGCCTCGTATTCTTAATAAGATTCCACCATTGATAAACATCACCTTCCAAATGATACACTACTAAGATGACTTTATCATGTTCAAAACATTGAAGAACTGAAAATATCTTTTTAGTGGTACTGATCCATTGTTCAGCCACTAATGGATCAGAAGACACGCTGAATGAAGGTGGACGCTGCCTAATGAAGGATTCGACAGAATGTTTCTCCATCCTTTTCTCATTTGGAAGTCCTGCATGATTCATATCTTGAGAAAGTTGTGTGAGCATGGCTACAAGATTTTTCATTCCATCTCCCATAACGTTTGGTTGCTCAGGGGGACAATCATTGCATTTCCCGTCACATTTTGCATTAACACAGTTTCTTCGGGTTCCAGCCATTGACTAAAACTAAGAAGAATAGTGTGAGCAACACTAATTATAATAGGAAAACCACATAATCACGAATAAAATTTCACACTTAAGGTCTTATCATAGGTTTTTCATGGCCATTTTTAAACACTAAGATTGTGTACTATGCTTAGACTTATCCTTAGGGTTCTTACTGAGGCTTTCACATCCAAGTTTCCAAAGGTTGACTATACCTTTTCTCTGATACCAACTATAGAGACCCATACATTACATACATGGTTAATACTTAAAAATTGAAGCATACTTATTACAACATATAACAAAACCATGAAAGGACTGTATAGGTATAGTGTCTTTAGAAACTGGGAAACATAACAACTGGTTCATAAAGCATTTACACTGTCTCCCATTTATTTCATCATATCTATAGTCCCTTTTGGAATATCTTACTTAATACCCTTATTACTAACCTGGGAAAAGAAAACATACAAAAGGTTGAGCTCAAATGCTCAGTAAGGGTAAACAAAATAAATATCAATTACATAAAATTCATAAGAACATAACATTTTGAAAATCTTATCCTGCAAAAGAGATCATAATTTTATAACATAGGATAAATCATGGTAGTGAAATGAAATCCTAATAATCATAACATAAAACATGAAACATTGTGGCATACACACATAATCATAGAGAATCATTTCTTATTAGTCAAGACTCATTTCCAAGACTATCTTAGTGGACAAAGTCCATTTCTGAACCGAGTTCACTCCTCATTTCAGTCATGTTTCACTGAAACGGTTTAACCTGCCCTTCCAGCCATGTCTATCTCATGAGATATAAAATCTTTACCCAATTAATTGGAGGGAGATATAGGTCCCACCCATCTCATAATGATACCATTCTTATGTGTCCCACAAAATCATCAACCATATAGCATAACCCATGTAATAAAAATGGGAATCTTAAACATCATGACAACATAAAACAATTCATATAAGATAAAGGAATTCATAAAAATAATTCCATCACAACATAATCAAATCAATGTAATATTAGGCATATAAACATAACCCTTTATTATCTTAGATGGAAAATAATTTTGATAAAACACTTGAACTCCATTCTTGAGGAAAATATCCTTCCTACTTCAAAAACACTTTTACTTTCTTAACATGTCATACAATTCTAAACTAAAAGAAGTTCATTAAAAATAAACATGAAAGCTTCTAAGGGAAGCTTCTAGGAAATAATTTTTTAAAAATCCATTCATGCTGTATAAGTAAAAATAAAACATTCTTCTCGTACTTTTTTTCGGAAAAGTCAAAAAGTACCTCGTGCGAAAAATGACAAAAGATTCTTTTCATATCTATTACTAAAAACTCACCGAAAGGTAAAATTGGATATAAACTATTTTAGAAGGATATGAATATTACATATTGAGGAAACATGAATGTGGATGATAAAGTAAACCCCAGTAAATTCCAATGTATAAACAATCTCTGATAAAAATGAGATTGTGATATTTCCCTTATCTTAGGTCTGATTTGCTTCGTAAGTGTCTGAACCTCCTATATAATGATTTAAATAATGTTATTGACTTAATACAGAATTATAATTATTGTTATGATATCATATATGGTCATATTCTTAGCTTCTTATTAGTAATATTTCATTACTACTTGATATTCGGGTGTTTTTTACTTTTTGTTCTTATGCGTGTTTTGTCGAATAAATTATTATTCTTCTCTTTAGGGTATAGATACCTCATTTCCAGAATGGTATTAGTGTAATATATATCATATTAATTCATTCAATTTATTTATATAATCATTATGCAATGAAGATCATGTAGAACGAGCCGCATCACATTGTGGAGACGATATTCCGTACGCACGCACGAGCGATGATATCGTTCCCATGATCGTGGAATTGTATTGGAGTGTATGTATACTATTTCAAAATCAATATCACTTTACAATAATCATATATAGTTATTATTTACACCATTATACAAATACAAGTAATGTGGTGGGGGAAAATAGATTACACCACGGCGTGGAGACGGTATTCCGTACGTACGCACGCGCGGTGATTTCGTTTTCCGTAGGATGGATAGATGGTGAAATAGGTTTGTTTCATACATATAATAACATATAATTATATGACATATACTGATGTTATTACTTCATAATGAAACAACTAAAGAAGAATAATTGTAAGAAGAAATAAAGATGAAATAATCGGTAACGGGCATTACCTCTTCTTTGAAGCGCCTCTTTGAGACCTCCTCTTAAGGCACTACAATTGGTCTTTGAAGAAGACCAGAACCTCTAGGATGTTTCAAGGGAAGTGGGAAAGTGAAATGGGAAGATATTGGCCGAGCTTGAAGGATAAAATTTGTGTGATGTGGAAAGGGAGGAGGTTCCCTTTTATAAAGGAGGAGAGGGGCACCTTTGGAAATATAAGAAATGTTAGTTTTTATTAAATCCCAACCCCACATAAATAATTCCAAAATATCTCATATCGAAATATTAGATGAGATATGGTTGTAATATCATCAAACAATAAAATTTACACATGTTAAGAATTTATTTTAAACATTATCAACTTGATTTATCCTTATTTATCAATTTAATTTTATTTGTGGTAATAATATTCTAAATTTTAAATTATTAAAAATAATTACATATGTGTTGTGAATTTTCCATAATTTGATACTTTATAAAATTTTAGACCACATAAATTTTAATTTATAATTTTTAAATATTTTTTTTATTTTTAGACAATTTTATAATATGTTATTTTTATAAAATAACAATAGTGTCAATTTTGACACTATTCATTTATTTGAATTTAAATAAACTATATACAGAATATATGTTCGAAATAAAAGCTTTAATAGATCCATAAAATGTCATATGTATCTAGAAAATTAGTGGAGAACATTAAATAGTTCATATAATATTTAGTTTATTATTTTTAAAACCATTTATTTGATATTTGAATTAATAAAATAATTTCAACATCACTACTCTATCATAATTAATGATCATTATTTAATCCCTAAAAATTATAAATAAATTCCTATGATGTAGATAATTGTATTAGATTTCTGGATACTATTCATGTTCTAAGTTTAATGATGTCTATCACTAAATTAAAATTATTATACTTATAAGATTTAAGAAAGTGACATGTTGTCACATTCTTTGGTTTTAATAATAATTAAATTATTTTCATAGACAAAAGTCCATTAAATAAATAGAATCCGACCCTTAGGTGATATGGGTCGAATTTTAGTCATCCAATAGGATTTTCTCAGGTGTTAGGGTAATTTTATAATCTTATATTTACCCTTAATTACCCGATTTACCTTTAACTATGGTAAATAAAATTTACCGTAGTTACTATTCATAATGCCCAAAAATAAAAAGTAGCCTATTAACATAATTTGAACCCATTGATTCTGAATATGGAATCCATTTTTCAAAATTCAAAACATATAAGTTGCAGTAATTAATTTAAAATAAATCCTATTGTTAAGAAAACGGGTTTTAGAAGTTAAAGCATTTCCAAAGATTGAAATGTTTTTACCAATGAATTAAATGTGAAATTAATGATAATGACATACATTATATTAAATTGTAAAAATATATTCTATTTATACTTTAAAACCATTCAATATTATAATTTATCCATATAAATTATCTCAATGAAAAAAGTTGTCTTTAATTAAAAATTAGCGTATTTTTACTATTCATCAAAATATGAAAGTTATCAGAAAAATATCAAAAATTTATCCAAAGTAAATTTTTATACCCATATTCAAAATAATAATTTTATTTTGTCAAATTGAACTTATAAACATTGCAAATACTAGATTTAATGTGGTTTCACCATCAAAATGCAGCAAAACTGCATTTTTTTAAAAATACTTCTTTTATCCAAAAAAACTGATTTTGCATTTATACCTCATTCTAGAAAATGTATAAGTTGAATTAAAAATTTATAAAATTTAAAATTAAGTTAATACTATTCATAACCGCTAGTTTTAATAATATTTTAATAGCATATCATTGTTTAGTGAAACTCGGTATTGCGTACGATGCAAGCTGTCGAGGAAGGTCGCGGTTGCGTGTAAAGAAAGCCAAGCTAGTGTTGTGTGTAGTGAAAGATTCCTTTGATCATTTATATAACATAAAAACAAAATATTTCTCATAAAAGTCTCGGGGGTTACATAAAAATTGTGTATCATTATGGTTACATGTCATGTAATGCAATATTTTATGTTTTAGGTTATTTTCAAGAATGTAGGTCCACATAAAAAGTCAAAAATTACCCAATTTGTACCTCATATAGTGTTCCATGTCTCTCACAATGTTTACAACCTACCATGCTTTGTTTATTCCTTGAATATCTTTAATTAATACACATTTAGACCCACAAAATACACCAAAATTTACTCATGTGTACTTGGTGTGGGGTAATACATGTCACAAAATGTTCATATTCTAGTTACACACCATGTAATCCATGTTTCACTATTTTTCCCAATTAGTATTAAATACATTATTTATAATGGAACAACTCACATTACCTGCCACAAATTACACAACGTGTAATTATTTTGCAATTACACAACTATTACGTATTACCTATATATATTGAAACATCAATCAAAACCTACGTTGTGTTAGTGTTCAATACATGAAATGTAATTTCTCCACTTATTAACCCACACAACACATCATGATTTACATAGAATGTAACTTATACAGTGTAAAAGACACTTATACAACATACAATTTATCATTGCGCACAATGTGAATGTGTCAGGATACCGGTAACTTTGGTGCCTCTAAAAGGTTTCTTTGATCATTATTTACATGTTATGGATCATCTAATATGATATGAAGTTGTATTAATATGTAGTCTTGACCATTGGACTCAAAATGAAAATATAAATAGAAATATTGACGTGGTGATATTTTATACATGTTCTCTACATCCTTTTTATTTTAAATCAAGTGAATATGTTCTTAGAATGTAATTTTTTTGGAAAACTTTTCATTCATGGTCATTCTATACATTGAATTTTTTAAATATTTTCAAAAATGGCTATTTTTTGAAAAAAAAATATCCAAAATCTTATTCTTAATATGATTATATTGGTTTCAATTTTTTTAATTAATAGTTTCTATGATCCATGTTTTATCAATTATATTTCACGGAAAAGTATTAATTTCTTTCATTTAACTTCAAAAAATTATTGAAACATCTTGTTAAGTGTTGAAGTGTTTAATGTGACATTTTTCATCTTTTATTACATATATAATTATTAATATTATGTATCATGTTAATAAATTTTCATTGGGTATGAAATTTTCTTCACAAATGATGATACATAATAGTTTTCATTGATGATATGTAAGAGTTTATGCTGATGATATGTAACATTAATTTTAACATATAAGTGATATATAAAGGCACATTTCTGGATTAAAAAGGTGATGTTTAAGAGTTTTTACCTGATATGTAAGGATTTTCTAGAAAATAAATGATATGTAAGGGTTTTATGGTGATATATTATTGTTTCTAAGTAGTAAAAGGGAATATGTAGTATCCCACATTTGGTTTCAAATTTTAAGAATCTCTTATATTTTCATTGTAAATATTAATATTTTAAAATAAAATTGTTATACGTAAAGTCCATAACATTATGTAATTAGAAGAAGAATATATTGAATATTAACCCATGAAAAAATAATATTACATAAGTATGGTTTAGTGGAAGAGAAAAGAATAAGAATAGTTCACATATCAAACAAGAAAGGTCATATTATTGTGATATGATTAAAATATTGAAAAAAGGGTACTCCAAACCCTATGTATAACAGAAATTGAAATCATGTCAAATTGGGATTAGAGATCAGTGAATTTGATTACTTTGAATGTTTTTTATATTGTTATTGGATTTATAATTATTAAATCAATACATGATTAAAACTTATTGTTTCTGACTTGGATCTGAAATTAAATCACATGGAGAAGCATCATATGTTAGGGGTTCTCAATTGACAATGAAGATGAAGTTAGAAAGTGACAAGTTTAATGTGTCATTATAGGGTAGAAGGTGATAGTTGGTGGTAGTTCTAATTTTTGGGTATTTATAATTTTTAGATATTAATACTTTTACTAAAAAAATAGGGTTATTAGATATTGAGGGATGGTATCCAATAAAAACACATATGGTGAGGAGATCAGGGGTAGTAGTTTTAGAAGGGAATTGAGTTATGGAGAGGTAAGTTATCATGATATATAAAATTAATCTTCTTCTAAACTTTTCATTTTATAAATCTTTATACTTATTCATTGTTTTTGAGTGGATCATTGGATAAAAAATTGTAATAACGCTCGTTTTTTGTGATCATATTACTTTTTATTCATTACTGTATCATTTTCATTTGAATCGTATCATTTCACTTCTATAATTCTCATGTCATATAAATTATCTCCCAATTATTCAAGAATCAATGATTGTTGATATTGATTAAGAAAAAATCTTTAATATAAATTTTCTCTTCTAAAATATTTAGAAAATATGTTTTATATCAATGAAGTTTTAAAAACAAATATTCAATTCAAATTTAATTTTAGTAAATAAAATTTCACTTTTTTATGGTTGGGTTAAAATCATTAGTTGGAGTATATAAAGTTTAACTATCTAACATTAAATATCATGATGGATTTTTTTATTAAATTTTTTTGATTATAAGACTAGTTCAATCTCATTTTTATAATATTTAGGTAAGATCTTTCAATGATCAAAAAATAAAAAATCCCTTAGCACAAAAATTGAATATTCCATAATGACCAACTATTTCTATAATTTCTTCACCCAAAGATATTTTTACTTTTCACTCATATACATCACTAGTTAAACATAATTCACTTCCAAACTACTATTTCACATAGAAATTATTAGTGTGAGTTTTTTTGTTTTTTCTCCTTTTTGATTTTCTTTTTCTTTAGTTCAAATTAAATTTATTCCCTATGGATATAAACCATCAATGATATACTGTGTAGAGTAGACTGTACATAAATAAAATATTATTTTTATCAAATTTTGATGATGATTCCAACCATAAAATGGGTCATTTTCCACTATTTAAATCAGAAAGGAAATATAAACATGAATAATAGTAAATCAACACATAAATATGATAAAATAAGATACGATTAATTTTAAATTAAACAATTCCCACTCTGATACAACATAAAGGTTTTGAATCATTGTATAATAATTGATTTGAGGCTAAAATTAAAATTTTTTATTTAATTTAAATAGAAAGTGACCAAATAACTTAATAAATGCTCTCTAGAATCTGTATAAAATATATTTAATATTTTATTTATAAAATTTTAAATAATAATTAACTCATTCTTGCTCATCACCATGCTAAATTTTTGTTTCCACTATTGTCTCTTTTTTGTTTAGGAGGATAATCCAAAAGGATTATCAATATATATCTTCACATGCTCCAATAATCTCTGAATATTATTCTTGAAACTCGAGGTTCTAGTATAAAGATTCAATCGATTCATGTCATTCATGGTTAATCACAAGAATATTTGTTGTTCTCTCTATGTTCATAAGATGGATGAAGAGATTATTTGTTTTTCTCTATATCTTTGTATAATTCTATAGAATGTGTCTCTATTGAGTCAGTACATGACACATTAGAAAAGCGATGTCTAGTAATATATAATCACAGTTAAAATAAATTATAATTACATAAAATCCCTAAAATAATTATTTATACAAATTTATTCCCCCCATAAAAATTATTATTATTATTATTATTATTGTTATTATACCCCAATACATTTGTTTATTTTAATATAATTTATTAAATATATTAATTAATATTTATTTGAATAATAAATATATATATATATATATATTATGTCTAACATAACATTATATTAAACTTATATCCTCCCAAGAATTTATAAAACCATTAATAATAATTTTTTTGATACAATAAATAAATATTATATTAACTAAAATTATGTATTAATATTAATTTTAATATTATCATAACATAAAGTAAGTATATATTTTAATAAATTCACTAAACTAGTTAACAAATATTTAATTATTTATTACACAATAAATATATAAAAAGGGATAAAATTAAATTCAAATATTCTAAACATCAATATCTTATGATTGAATTTAGATGATCAAATATACATAGAGAAAAAATATCATAAACCGAGAATAAATTAATTATTAATATTAAATTTAATATACATTAATGAGATTTTATATACACTTAGTGTTTTTCTATATAGGCCCTTTTTGAATGAAAAAATGGGAACATACCTAAACCCCAAGATTATCATTTAGCAATACATCAAGGAACCCAAAATGAAAAAAGATAATATTGTAACTGAAAAATCCCTTCTATGAATGGTAGTTTGTAATATAATATATTTTCCCTCTATATTTGATCATGATGGATGAATACAATTTTAATCATCATATATGATCGATATATATTTATTCTAATTTTCAAATTGAACACGTCTAAAAACTACCATAGATATGGATTTATTCAAACAGTTATATTTCAATCAAAGGGTCAAATATATATTCTTGAATTAATATATAAAAGAAAATTTTATTCCTAACTTATTCAATTAATTACATATCAATTATGATACAAATAATATATTCTAACTTACCATGAAGATATATATTTTCAATTTCCATATATATATCAACATACCTTATTTATAATATATATTTACAAGTAAATCAAATCTAAATAAAAACACACCCAATTGGAAAATAGGATATCCAATGAAACATAATACTTATATAATTACTATTATAGGTTATATACTCATGGGATCCCATTATAGATGATCACCAAGAGTTAAATTCATGATAATAACTCTCAATGTCCTATGATCCTTCAACACCAAATAGTCAAACATTATCTATGTCCCATAAAATTGATGCATCAAAACAAAATGACTTATTTAAGAAAAATGTAATAAAATCTATAGGCTCTCATTATAGTGGTTATCTAATAAAAACTATTAATATTTATAATTTTCCAAGTACATTATCATATTAATTTTATGTATGAGAATAATAATTATGTGATAAGACATTATATATATATATATATATATATTGGTAATTGCAACTACAGAGGTTGTTGTTTCTAGGACTCCAATTTCATCACTTTATGCTTCTAAAATTATTTAATTTTAAAAATATGTAACCAAATACCTCTTTAAACTCCCCATTCGACATTCTCAATCCTCTATTGTAGCTAAAATATCATACCCTTAAGGTTGAAGTTTGATTTGAATGATTTTTGTCAAATAGATGGGAAAGGGTTTCCAATTCCCTATCTCCTCAGTAATTTTCAATTTCATTCCTTAAAAACATTTCTAGTTTATAATTTTTTTACAAATATAATTCTATTATGATAGTATTGAAATTCATTAGATCCATAACTGAGGATATATTTCCCATTAACATACCCCAAACACATTTTCATATTTTTTTTAATATATCAAAATATGTGCTTCAAGAAACATGTTTTCTTCATTAAAATTAACATTAAAACCTTGGTTTTAATATAATTTAATTTTTTCTAAACAATATAATGAAACAAGTTTGCCCATTTTTTAAGACCCTTTTAAAATATTGTTCATCAATATTATTTTTACACTACCTATGTGAATGGTGAAAAATTATTTTTCACTAATATCTTTCTTTTATGTTCTCAACAATTGATTTCATGATTTAATAAGTAATTTTAGTAAAGAAAAAACATTTTTATGATTGGTTGAGGGTAAAATGCGCATTTTAAAAATGAAATTAAACTTAAATAATTATATTAATTTTTATCCATCAAAATTAATATTATCAATGAAGATTATGTGGATTGAAATTATCAACTACACTAATAAAATATAACACTTATAGAATGATATGTACCATATTCTAGGAAAATGATGGATCTTATAGAACTATTAGTGAGTATAAGATGTCAATTTCCTCTATATATAATTAGATTCATAACCATGACCCAATAAATATCAAAATGATTGATTCAAACAACATTAGTTTAATAAATCAATAAACATAATAAAATTGGATTTTAAGAGATGAAAACAATATTAAAAAATATTTTGATCAAGTAAATTAGGAATGATACATTATTATTTAGGATATTTTATTACACATAATCTTCTTATATTCGTTATTTATTCATTGAGGAACTTTTTTCCAAATTCATTCGTTCATTGGGACTTTATGAGAACTTATTTGGGTTGTGCAGTGGTCAAGAGGATTAGATTTCAGGCTTGTATGACTAATTTAGTTGGAGTTATTTCCAAATATAGGATTATATTATAAATTTATAATATTTTATTAGATCCTTCTATGTATTAATATTACTATTAGCAACCATTTTTTTATAAATTTGATCAAAAATGATGCATTGATGAGACCACTAATATATATCATGGGTTATCTATCTTTATTTTACACGGTGATTATACTATGGTTTGAATATGTAAAGTTTTTCTATATAAAATTTATCATCATCAAAAGAGTTATTATGTGTTGTAATGTTATGATATGGACTAAAATAGAGGATTCATATGTATACCTATAAAGAAAAATCAAAATTTACGTACTTTGTTTCCACCTAATGGGACCCTTCATAACATTTATGTTTATGTGATAAGATCAAATGGGGTGTAAGGATTGATCCTTATAGATGAATCCAACATATCCTTGATTACATGAATTAAATACCTTATATTCCAGGTTTTCAAGTTCTACATTTTGTGATAGGGCTTGTCCATGAAATTAAACATCATGTACTATGAAAATTATTCTACATAGTTTAAAGTTATGTAAATATAACTATCAGGTGAAAGGTTCCCACAAATGGTGAGTGGGTGACATATGCATGAGTGACCCTCTTTGGCTCATCATGTTAATTAATAACAAAATAAAATAAGATAAGGTTGGTTATTACACTAAGTAGGAGTCCCATTATAGTTTTGTTTACCAACATTTGTTTTGGACAGATGAGTCGTGAAAGGGGAAACAACGATATTCTAAATAGAGATTACACATGGGAATCCCTTTGAGGCAGAGTTGGGGATTACACATGGGGTTCCCTTAGTGGTTTATCCAATATATTTGTAACTAAATATATGATGGTATGGTTGGCGCATAAACCTATTAATAGGCATATATATGAATTTACACCTATTGTCTGCTGGTAACTAGATGAATAAGGAAGACTAAACTCATGTGGGATGCAACCTAGTGAAGAAAGATTTTGGGATTATGAAAAGAAAGACATTAATATACATATTATCTTTTTAAAATAGGATAAATGAAGGTATTTATATATATTACACCTAGTAGGATTCCCATGATATCGTATCATTATCTCAGTAATGTTTCATTTGAATTATATCATCAAAAGTGATGTGTTTTGGGATTATACCTAAGAAGAAGCCCCAAACATGCAAGGATCATTGAGTTGACTAGGGAGGCCAACTTGAATCATGGGAATTGATTATTATTATATTAATGATGAAGTAGATTCTATATTATCCTCATGATAGTGTACCTCATTGTTAATGGACTAAATGATCATAACTACACAATGGGTCTTTTCATTTTGGGAGGAAAACTCATGTGGGATCCATTGTCAAATGAATACATGATCTATGGTGGGATCTCTAGCGTGCATAAACCAGTTATATATCTTAGGATTTGATTGATAAGACCTTTATAGAACGATATTTATAGAGGTTCATCCATGTATAAAGGACTCCAATAAATTCATTTGCATTAATTCCGCCAAGTTAAGTGAAATGGGTGGGAAAATATATGTAAACAAGGTGTAGTTTCCCATAAATGTGTTCCTTTATGAAGTGTCTAGTAATGGTTAAAATCTTTTATTGTATGGTACCATTTCAAAGATAATGGAACGAATTTTGGGGATGAAAATTTCTATATAGAATTGGTTTTATATAAAATATAATATGGTTCAATAAATTTGGGAATTTAAAGGTTTTCTTTCGTGAAGGTGGTATTATCAAGAATCCCTCCACAAAGAACCTTTGCAGAAGTTATTCATGAAGGATATTTTCCATATTTATTTATGAAGGATACTTCACCGGAGTTTTTCATAAATAATTCAGGCATAAATAAAGGGATTCCTTAAAAAATGGGTTATATCAGAATCCTCCCACAAAGGGATTTGTATGGGATTTCTCTACTGGGGTATTATGTGAACAATATCATGAGATTCCTATGCGGAGTGAGAAGTATCCAAAATATCTTATGTGAGGCTCATATCTTGTTCTTATCTCTTTGAAACATTATTTATTAACTAATTTTTAGTTATATTAAAATGTAATCATTCCTTAAGGGAATATCCTTGTTTTGTCTACGTCTCAAAGTCTAAAATTTCATTTTTCTTCGGTATGGATGATTGTGTCAGATATTTATAGGTGAAGCTTTCCCGAAATATGTGTTCACATAGTAGTAACATGGATTAAAAAATGATATAATTGGGAAAGATCAGTTTCACCATCTGTAAGGTGAAAATCATCAATCATGTTTATTCATGGTCACAAAAGACTACCATAACTGCACCATAAATGAATGAGACATCTAAAGCTCATACACGATTGTGAGGAATCCTTGTGTGAAGACCAAGGTATTTTTTATACTTAATAAATTATTTTTTATATAAAATTAAATATATTAATTTATTTTAAAATGTATTATTATAATCATATAAATAATTTTATAATGTTATTGAATAATAATATGATTTTTTAAAAAAGAAGTAGTTCATATTTTAGATAAATTGTTTTTCTGTGAATGATTTTTTTTAAGTTAAATTTCTGAATATTATAAATATAATTTTATTAAAATAATTAATTATTGGTTTCAAATTCATAAAAATTTAATAGGATTATTTTTTATTTTGAATATCAGGATAATTGTTTTGTGAATAGTTAATAATATTGTAAATTATAATGTTGTATATTGTATGATTTGGTCAGGATATAAATATGGAATAAAAACATATAAATATTATTGGATGAGTCATATATTATATTACAATAAAAATTTCACACACAAAATATTTAATTCATATATATTAAAATTTATGCAATGATAATTAAAAAAATCATTATAGATGTGGAGATAATGATCACACAGCACTGGGAAAGTAATATTTGGTGTCCTTGAGGTACAATTTTAGAAAGGATAATTCTATGATATAAATGATTAATAAATATCTGGAATATTTAATTATATTTATGTATATATTTTATTTTTATATTTATATAAAAATTAACTTATCAAAATTCTTTTGTAGTGCTTGTGCAATGTATGAAAAGTAAAATAACATATTAAATAAATTTTCATGATATAGATGTTACTAAATATAAATTATGAATAAATATAAATGAGTGTAATTATGGTTAAGAAATTAACTTCATGTTACTAATTTATATGTAGTTTTAATTAATATTATAACTATCTAAAATTGTTATTCTGTGTCAACCCAACACTTGTGAAAGAAGTAGAAAAATCAAAGTAAATGATATTCAAAACATTAAAATTGATATGATTTATATGATTTAGTGTGTTGAACGAAAATTATAGATGATATGAAAGGATAATTAATTTTTTTAGGGTGTATATTCATGTTACACTATAAATTATATTGTAGGAAAAATTAAATTATAAAATTACCCTAAAAATGACATTAAAGAGTATTTAATATAAACAATGATTTAATAATTAATTAAAATGTTATGAAAAACATAATAACTCAGGTGGGATGGTTAATTTTATATAATTTCATATATATCCCATTTATGACACCATTTTTATTTTATGATTACATTTTTTACCCTTAAAGATTGAGTATTTGGGAAAATGTCCTCAAATTGTGCTTATAAAACAAGACTCATTAAAATATTTTCAAATAGCCTTTGATGTTTAGTTATTTGTACTTATTTTAACAAATTAACTATATAAAAATACTTTAAAATGTTTAAAAAGGTTCTATCCTTTCTAAAAATCCCTTATCTAAATGATTTGGACTCAATGCAAATGTGGTGATCTTTGGTCCAAGGTAATGGTTTCCGCACATACTAATTATTTCTTATTTGTGATTAATTACAAAATGGATCTCTTAAAACTATATTTAAAATTAATAATTATTATAATAAATCATTTTAGAATCATTTTTGTCCATTTATGATGAAATATCCTCTAACTCCTCTCATATAACTCTTTTTGTGAGTCGTTACTATGTCAAAATAACGGTTTTTCCAAATATTTTTCTTTTCATTTCAACAATTATCTAACTCTTATCAGAAACATATGTACAATTTAAAATCATAAAAAAATATAGTTTATTTTTAATAAAATATATTTTAAATTATTAAAATATTTATTAGGTTTTCCTTTTTTAAATTCTTTTCAAAAACATCACTCAATGTGGTGGTATTACACTACCTATGAGAACTATGATGTTTTAATAAATTTAGTCATTTCACGTATGTTTTTAAAAACAAATTTTTTGATTAATTATAATATTATTTTTTAGCAAATTTATAATTTTTAATATTTTTGTTGAAATATTATTTGTATAAATGCAACAAAAAAGTAAACAAAATGGATATTTTTAGTCTTTAAAAGCAAGCTTATTAAGTATGATTCACATGATAGAAACTATTTAATGGACTATTGAACTCAGTTTCTACTAGAATTACCTGGATTGAATTCATTTGAAATATATACCTTATGTAATATTTTTATAATAACCATTTATCATTAAAAAAATATTTAATCTATTTTCAAGATTATGAACTGAACGACCCCAAAATGATCGGTGTGACCAATACTGATAAGGTAAATAAATGAAATCTGAAAATTAATGAAATAAAAGCAAAAATAACATTTGATTAGACTAAAAAACGTTTTTTAAGCAAGTAAATAACTTATATAATTTAATTAGTCATGATGTTAGAGGCTCTATGAGGTGATTATAGACTCAAGTTTAGGTATTTTCCATTCAAAACCTAATTAAAATTTTTTAAACTTTATCTTTCTACTATTTGTCTTCCATTTCCATATAACTTAAATGTTTTATTAAATTAATTTTATAGAATATTTTACTTTATTTTAAACGGTAAAAAATGAAAAAAAAAATTAATATTTTTAATATGGTTTATTTTTAAATTTCAATATAAGTGTGTGAAAAGAATGTTTTTTAACATGTACCACACAGACCATACATTCCTTCCACCATGTCTATTCTTCATTATGAAACTTCCTATTTAAATCCAATTACTTTATAATGTAATTTTAATTCCCCTTTATTATGTTAATATTTTATTTTTATGTTTTGTCAAAGAAAATGAACATTTTTTTTATTTTAATGGGATAAGTATAAGTGATTATGATTATGGAATGAAATTAATTATTTCATATGTTATATGATGAAAGAAAAAGCCTCGATGTGTTTTCTTCATATTATGGTTTATGGAAAATAAATTTGATGATGGTTCGGTCTGATATATCCCTCCATACATCTTTTAACGATATCATGGTTAAATAGATAATATTTACTCCTATTAATATAATATAATTATCTGGTTAGGTTATTCGGATAAGATATGATGATGGAAGTAAATGGTAGGTTATTACTTTATGATTGATTTTGTAATTATCCGAGAAAGTTATTCTATTGTAATAGTGATATAAAATTGATGTTCATGTAACACTCATAATAATGTTTTTTTATTTATTCTTTCTTACGTGATGTAACAAGAAAATATTTGGAAAATTAAGTTGATTTCATAAGTAATTGATTATTTATGGTCAAAATTTAATATTTAAAAGGGAACATCTTTTCATGGGATTTGATGTTTTTAAATGGAATAACTTATTTCTTTACTTTTTATATCCCTTACTGAGCATTTTATTCTCATCATACATTTTAAAATTATTTACCTATATTTAAATATATATAGAAACTTTAACAGGGTCAATATATTAGTTATTAAGACATGTTATGAACGAAACAAGTGTGTCATAAATGAAACATGAGCTTCAATTTAAGAATATTGTTTAGTGGAAAAAATGTACATGGTGTGGATGTTTAATATTTTTATATGTACTTTTTTCATTATTATCTAAAAGGATAAAATAGAAAGGATATGTGAATGTAGGGAAATTAAATCCTTTTTATAAATCATGTAATTATGGGTTTTTTATGTATGGTATGTTATAACTATATTGTGGTAAAAAATGGTTTCCATTCATGAATGGATAACCTTTTTTAAATGAGGTTTCATAGTCAAGAGTTTTTACTTCATGAATGATTATATTTATTCATGAGGAACTCATATTCTTTGTGGAAATATACCTTTTATTGATTTCTCGATCATGCTAAAATGAAGCCCAAATTAAAATAGTCAGAAATTTTAATAGATAAATCCATTTTGGACCCAAAAGTATTCAAATAAAATCTTGTGAAATTAAATAAACCCATAATTATATGTTTTTAATTTATTACTTCTTTTTATGTGAAAGTTTTCATATAGAAACCTAATAAATGGTTATATAGTTTAAACACCTTTTTAAATTAGTAATAGATGAAATACATTTCTTAATCCTCAAAACTGGTTTTCACCAAAATTTCACTAAACTAGGAAAACCTTTTGAGGGATCAATATTGTTCTGTTTTTAATAAATAAGCATAGAACACATTTCAATATTCTAATAAAGAGTTTAGAGGAGATTCTGAAGCAATTTAGGACTCAAGTTACGTTTTTATTTTCCATTCTACTTTGTTCTTGATGATATTCTCTTAATCACCCTTTATCTCTTTATTTTCCAAATAATAGGACTACTTTATAAACTCTATTATTCTTTTTTTACTTTATTTTTGGTTGGGGATATGAATTCCATTATAGTTTTTTTATTTTTCTTTGAGTCAAACCCTATGAAGTTAATAATGAAATATTTTATTATTTCTAACTTTTATCCATGTTTCTCCAACATTCACTATATTTATTTTGGATATATTTTTTGGGAATTTTATTACCCAAATAAAATTTTAATTTTTTAGCCCTTATTAGTTTTATTTAAAGTGTTTCATTTCTCTATTTTTTCAAAAACATAAACAAATTATAAATACACTTGTTAATATATATCATCCATTTTCTTCTCTATTTATATCAAGATTATTTTTCAAATAAATTATTTATATTAAAAAAATTAATCATCATTGATCTCATTTAAAATATGTTTTTCAAAAATTTATGACCTTCCTTAAAGATGAAATTTTCTTTTCATTTTAAATATAATTAGAACCAATTTATTTTTTTAGTAAAAAAATTTCAATATTTTATATATATATGAAGTATTTTTATATATGTTGATATGTTTTCATATTCAACTCACTATTAATTCCATATATAGTATTTCAGAGAATATGGATTTCTTATAAATTTTTAATAATTTAAAATAATCCCCTATTTTATCATGTAAGTACATATGTGTCGTCGAGATAGTAGAAATGAAAAATATATAAGAGAAATATTCTATTAGTTCATTTATATCGTCTTATATTCAACTATCAAAAATTATATTATTTTTCCCAATCCTTTCCTCTGTGAATACATTATTATCAATTCCATTGAATAATGGGTGTTCACATTCATGCTTACACATTTAATTAATTGGGTGAATTATTAATGTTATTGTATACCATTTATTCTATATAATTTGAATAATCTACAATTTATTATCTTGATTGGGGGATATTTATCAGTATTACAATATTATTTATTCAGAATTAGTTTCTAGTCCTGTGTAGTTTTATATTATGATTTTGATGAATTTATGACAGATTTTATATTCATGTGGCATACATATGTATGCATATATAATTATTAAAATAGTTGGGTATGAAGTTATATAACCAATTAATTCATTGGGTAAAAGATTATATCTCATGATATCATATTCGTAATGCCTTAGTAGTTATCATTGGATATGTTTTTTATTCATTATTTGTGAGCCTTGTCATATGTTTTTTATGCATTTCTTATGACCCTTGGACTATATTTATAACACCATAGTTGTGATCCCTAGTCAATATTTTTTAATTATTTTGGATAATCATTGTCTTGTGATTATGATGTGTTAGTGATGAGATTTGATCTATAATTATTATGTCTTTAATGACGGCCTTTACTTGTTAATATGATGTCTTAGGGTGATCATTGACCTATGTAATGATTTCTAATGTTTATGAATATGCCACATTACAATTATATGATCTCATAATTCATGATTATTGTCTTATTTTTTCATGTAATTATTCCATGGTGTTTTTATTATTTTAATATTACCATTTTATATATTTTTTATACCATGATAATGATTACATTTATAGTAACTTATTCTTTTAGCCATCCAATTTCTCACATGATCATGTATAATATTTTTTTATGATCTATGCCTTATTTATAATGTATAACCCATTACTAAGAATTTAATATCACTCCATTATTATGATTCCTCAATTCATTAGGGATATCTATGTAGTAATATTTTTAAGAGATTTTCAATTGATTAGTTTAATTTTGAAGAAAATAAAATTATTATTTCAGTTAAAATGACTATGTTACTAGTTCTTGAAGACAATAAAGTTCTCATATTGGGATTCTGTTGTTATTCGTGTGATGTTTAAACATTATGTATATTAAATACCAAATCCAAAAGTATTTATATAGGGATGATTAAAAATTAAGAACATGATCTCAAATTCGTAGGATGTATAGTTTTACTCAAGTGGTCTCATCTACAATTTCCTATAAACAATATTCATGTTACTCTATATCATCACACCACTGAGCCAAAATCTAAATAAATTGAAAAATACCACGTACGCAACTCCATAACTGATAAAACATGGGACTATATCACTCATAAATCACTACTTCAACTCCTCAAAAGCTTTCTACCATTACTCATACTATATAAAGTGTTTACCTTTTGGGTATGGGTAGTCGTGGATTTCACAATATAGAGAAGTATACCATGAATCTCTAATAATATTATGATATCCTAATAAATTTTTATACCTTTTACAAATTCTTGTAAGGATTCCAAGAAATTATATTCTTAATATTAATGAGCTCAAATTCTACTCTACCGACCCAGATGATATGCCCAAGGAAATTAAAATCCTGAAACCAAAAATTCCACTTTGAGGGTTTACCATATAGTAGATGCTCTCAAAGATATTCTAGGAAAATACTAAAAGTATTATCATTATATTAATCTATTATATAGTAAATAAGTAATTCATCTATGTGGACTATCTTGAAATACTATAACAATGTATATATGATTTAGTTTAAGAGACCCATGAATGCAGTCGGGTGTTTTCACTCTAAATGGTATCACTAGGAACTTGTAATACCCAAAGAGATATCTGAACATCATATTTGAGATATCCTCCTCATAAACCTAATAAAAATGATATTTCATCATGAGGTTGATCTTTGAGAACCACTTCACTCCTTTCATATAGTTTCAAAGGACATCAATACTTAGAATAATGTATTTTTCATTGATTTTCATTTTATAAGGTGATGGAAGTTAATACAAAGACTTATAATTCTATCATCCATCATAGAGAGGATAATCATATATTCCTAGCAGACACACCGAGCTAAATAAAACAATTCAATAACATACCTAGTTAATTGTATGTGCTTCTTATCCTTGTGATGGTTTTTTTGGTTTGGGATGACTTAGATGTTTCGTGATGACTTTATAAGATATTTTATGCCTTTTGGTGCTTAATAATAAGGTTCCCACCATAATCAATGTTGGTTTGTGTATGGATTCATCTTATGTGAAATGGAGAGATGAAAATTCATTTGATAGGAATGGTCATGAGTGTAGAGTGTTGGGAACCTTTCTCTGACCCATATATAGAATGGACTCACAATGTCATGGTGGTAGGAATATTGAGTTAAAAGCAACCTACTTTTTCCCATATTTCATCGTCAATCTTCTAGACATGGTGTAATTAAATCCACCACAATCATGGAGAACACATCCATAACATGGTGAAAGCTATTCAAATTTTTGAAACTGTAAAACTAGTCTCTGGGTCTTCTATGAAAGGTATTCTTATTGATAATTAAGGTATGTTATATTTATGGATGTTTTATTAATGAATATTGGCTCGATTTAACCCTCTGCATCACCTCCACTTGAATAGTATAGATTCTTGGAGCGTCTACCTTATGTGTTTTTACTTTCTTAATTGTATTTTGTGATTGTAGTGGTGTCTCATACAAGACCTTCAATGGTTTTTTTGTGATATATGGTTTTCCTTCCTCATCCCCTAATTTTTACCCAACTTCCCTTATGTTTCATTCTGACTAAAGGCTATATAAACCTAGGATCATTTCAATCCAAGGTTTCTAATTTCAAACTATCGGTTTCAGGATAATTATCTCTTGGTTGGATTTGTCTTACCCATAGGATTGTCGATCCCATTCCATTATTAAAAATACGAACTGTATGATGTGGCTAGTTTTAGGAAATGCCTTTATTTTTTGAACCATTCTTACTTGATGATTTTAAATTAGTTTTTAAAAAAAATTAATGGTTTAATTTATAATTCATGATATATAACTCTATGCGATTATTTTTCAAAATGGTTTTTACCTTTAAAATGGTTGATAAAAATGTACTTCAAATCCTATTTTGTTATAAATTTTTGTAATTTCATTATTGATGAGTGATATGACATTGACATTATTTGAACTATGATGGTGAACACTATGAGTGTGGGCTATAGATCATGTGAACTTGAGGTACTTAGAAGTGATGATATATATTATACAGTAATCCTAGGGTGGTTTTCAACAACCAAGCATGGATTTACACTACAACTCTAACAAAATAATGTTATGATAGGATGTTCACTTATGGGTGTGTCCTCCTATCCCTAGTCCAATTATTCTAGGGATTCATTTTCGTATCATCATCTATTCACTAAGGTGTGTTTATCCTAGATAACGTATACATTATGTATCCTAGAATTTAGTTTCCATTTTTCCCCACATTGAAATAGTTATTTATGCATGATTTGAAAAAAAAATTATTTGA
Organism: Viscum album; assembly: GCA_963277665.1. Taxonomy (NCBI): domain Eukaryota; kingdom Viridiplantae; phylum Streptophyta; class Magnoliopsida; order Santalales; family Viscaceae; genus Viscum; species Viscum album. Next base: position 2,005,016,651 of record OY728163.1, on the reverse strand, counting down.
AAGTGTCTTATAAACTTCTTTTGAATGTTCAATTTCAATGTTATGTTTTAAAGTATGAAAAAAATATTCCATACAAATGGGTTTTATTTTATGTCATATTCTTTGATTCAACTATTTGGGATTGGAACATTTATTTTTTTCTTTACACTCTTTGTCTTCAACAATCTAACTTAGTGTTGTAAACATGACATTATTTTATGTATTCTATTTTTTATTTCATTGATTTTTATTTTGTTTGAAAAAAACATTCCTAAAGGTAGTTAATTATTCCCATAAACCTTTCACTAGCCCATGGATATTGGGAAAACACATTAGGATTTTCCAGGGGTAAGATCGGGTATTTTATTTATGTATGTTCTATCTTGGTTCATGAAAAAAAATTTAGAGGTAGGTTTTCTTCATAGCCTTCATGTATTAGGATATTCTAGTAGGAAATAGGTTGGTTTTTCTAGAATTAAGGTGTAGTTTTGAGTACGTTTCTTTCTATATCTCATCATAATGAGCCTCAAGTTCTCATGGGAGGTTGGTATATTTTTCACTCAGGTTGAGTTGTGATTTTATCACAGTTTTACCTTTTTCCATCTTAATTTAAACTGATATTGTTCACCTATCTAATGATCCCACATTCATTTCATTGATATAGGACCATGACCAACATAAATATTCCAAAAATTACTCATTAAGGTATTGTGTGAAATATTTCAAAGGAAAACACTCCAGTTTATCATAATCTCATCAATGTGGTTATATGTGTGGTTTGTTCCACAGAAAAGTGTGTTTTCCCCACACCAACTCAATCTAAGAATGTGGAAGCAGGAGTAAGAATATATAATGGATGTTCCAATGATCTTTCACCAAAAAATTTAAACCTTTTAATTTTATTATAACCATTTGGAAACATAGGAATGGTTAGTTAAGAACAAGTATACATTTAAATATTTCGATGCTCTAGATTCAATTAAATTGAAATGTTCCCCTTTTAAGCTTGATGTACCTAACTGGATATGGTGTAAAAAGAATTTTTTTATAAAACAATAAGAATTTCTGGAATGGAATAACATCAAGGTCACTTTTTCTAGTAGTATTTTCCTAAATCATTGACAATTTATAAATCCATGGTGTTCCCCACCCTTCAAAAAAATTATTGGAATATAATTGAATTTGTTAACTCTTTCCCCAAATAAGTTTGTTTCTACCTGATATTGAATCAAATGATAAGTTTATGGACCAAAGGTTTTATATTTTACTGAAACCAAATATTCTGTTTTATGTTCTTTTTTTGAATCTTACCACCTTAGATAAAGTTGTACATAGTGAAATGATGGAAAATATGGACATAATAGGAAAGTGGGGGAAATTTGGGATTCTTCTTCCACATGGCGGAGGTTATAGCAGTTCTTCTAAGAAGAAGGGGAAGTGGAGTGAGACTCACATGGGTGGAATTCATTACTCCCAGCAATAAACATATACTACACATTCCACTACAGCTAGAAGTATTCGTTTAACTTGCTACCATTGTGAGAAGATAGTGTACATGATGCATTTTTTCCTAGACCTCCACAAATTTGAAACTCGTATAGATTTATAGATCACTTATAAATGTTTTCTAGTATCTTTCTACTTTACATTATAGTATAGGTTGATCCGGACCTAATGGTTCTACAGTTTAGTAATATTCTTCAACATCATCAGGGTTCTAGCCATGAACCTCAGAAAAGAAGTAGTTACATTTAGTGGAAAAGTCTGTCGTGGAAGACAATACAGGACCTAAAAGTATTAAGAGTCATATAATTATTTCTTAATTTTTTAATGACCTATTTATTTGATAATAATTCCATTCATTAAATTATATTGGACATCTTTGTAAAAAAATTAAAACTTTTAGCAGAACTCGTTCCCTTTGTTATGAAGTTATCAATTTCTCTATGAAAGAAGAATGGATAGGGTTTTTAATGTACCTCATCTTCTATCTTAATGTAATAAGTCGAGATAGTTTAGTGTTTTTTGGTTTTTGACTTTAATTGTGTGGATGTTTTCATTGAGATGGATTGGTTAGATTCACATAATGTATATATTGATTTTTATCATTGGTGGGTATTCTTTATAGCCACTGATGGGAGCTCCTGACTATTTCAATGAGAGAGGTATCTGAGGTATAGTTAGGTAATGTCCCTCCTCTCTTCATTTTATTAATAAATTGGGAGGATGTTACTTTCCCTTAAACAATATCCACAAGGCTCCAAAGGCTGGCAAAAAAATCTATGTCCATCATTAACTGATGAGGAATGATTTTCCATTTGAAAATAAAAAAGCCACCGAAACATACTATAACCAAAAGTACCAATACATGATGCATGATATAAATGAATGAAAACTCAAATAAAACTATTGATATTAAAATCAAAATAAAACCATGTATTGTAGTCAATGAATACAATATCAAAGTGCGCAGTGGAAGACAAAACTCAAGGAATCCAATGACAACTCAATTCTCTAAACATTCTCCATGATCCAACTCAATAAGACAACCCAAGTATAACAAAGTAATAATAAATATTCATGATACTTTAACATTGTAAATTTATTGATAAAAACATATAAATAATCATAAAATCAAAAAAGTATTTATGAGTAATGAAACTCATTAGGTTTTCCCCAAATTCCTTCCCTTTAAACTCCACTAGAATAGAAAATGATAGAATGTTAATAGTATATATAACACAATTTCAAAAATATTTTATATCTAAATATAAATAATTTACATAGTAGAATAGATTTCTCACAATAATAACAACTTCCAAATAAATAAACCAAACAACTTCTTCAAAACTATTTCACATTTCCTTTTGGGATATCTCATTATAATCCCCAAACCCACACATCCACACATGCATAATTTTTTACAATAGTTCTATTCTCCAGAGAGATTCCTCGTTGACCTACCAAGTCATAAAATTCTAATTAAATCCCATGTTCCATTACAATGTTAACATCAAGCACAAGTTCATATTTCAACTAATACTTGTTATGGAATTTGAACACAGACCACCATGTATGCCCAAAAACCATGTCAACACAATCATGCCAAAACATTATCATCCATTTCGATAAAATCATAATTTTATTGAAAACATTTCAAAAAATAAATTTATTATTATTTCAATTAAACCATAATTTTAGTGAAAACAATTCAATTAAACTATGTACCATAATTCCAGAAACACTATAATTTAATATTAAGATTTTAAAATCAATAAACCAACACATTTGGACAACCAATTTCTACAAAAACACCAAATAAACCAACCATCATGAAAGAAGGTTTCTACCATTCCTTGAACATAAATTTCACAATTAAATTAAATCAATTTAATAAATATGAAACTAATACTTAAACTTCTAAATAGAGGAGTCCAGAGTGAATTCACCTACCTAGGTATTTTTGGCCAAAACGAAGAACATCACTCAAACGCCAATAAAATTGCATTGAAACTCAAAAAACCCATAGTATATCAATTCCTATATAATTAAAAAGACCAAATTTAATCATATTTGGAAAAAATATCTTATATATATATATATCCAAAATGAATGTAGATTGAAGAAACCAAGAGTTATAAATAATTAAATCTATGATAAATCACCAAGAACATCCAATAACGATCACTTACCTTGAGAATCCTGATTCAAATCACCAAGAAAAACCATGGATCACCTAGGGATCAATGGGGAAAGCGTAATTATTCTCTAGTAAGAGTAAATATAAAGTGAGGGATGTGTAAAATTTAAAAAGAGGGAGAAAATGATCAAAATATGTGAGACCTAATTTTTTTGGATCTCACTATTAACTGATGCATGGTTAGGAAAACCATGCATTAATTGTGCGTCATCCACTATATCAAGTATGAAACTTGCATGGTTGGCTTGAACGGCTTCCGAAAAAATAACCAATCATACCAAATATCATTGTCCAATTTAACATGATTTCTTCTTGGCATCCTCTTGTTTTGGAAAAATTGCCTACTGCCCGTTCACCATCCCTTTACCCTCTATCTAATTGTGCATGGTTTCTTATAGGTGTTTCATGGTTTTCAAAAATACTGCACCAAATTTTAAACCTTTTAAAATCCTTAAAAATATTTCAAATGTTTTCTAAAATATCCCAAACTTCCCCCATATACTTTAAATATTCAAAAATAATAAAGAAAGGGTTACTTACATGAAATAAAGAGTACTACATTCTCCCCACCATTGGCCTATCCATCCCCAAAATGTAGAAAACTATCTCAATACCATAAGTGTGATGGCTATTTTTCCATCATTTCTGTTTCTCGTTCCCAGATCTCTTATTTAATCTAACCATGTTTCCAAAAAACCCATAATAGACAGATGCTTTTTCCATGAAATACTTTGTCTTTCCTATCCACAATATGCACCAAGATATGTACCAATGAAGCATCCAAATATTCTTCAACATGAATCCATTGAATCACATTGTAAGGGTTAGGTTGATACTTTTTCAATTGAGATACATGAAACTTGTTATGGGGCACACTGGAATGTGGTGCTAATGAAAATCGATATTACACCTCACGAACCTAATCTTGTATCTCAAAAGGGACAATGTATATTAGTGATAACTTTCCCTTCTTTCCAAAAGGATTATGTACAATCCTTGGAGCGATCATCAAGAACACATTATCACTCATTATGAATGAAAACAGACATCAACAGTGATCCACATTCAATTTCACATTAATCTGATCCATCTCCATCCATTTCTTGATCGACTTAATCTTCTTTCTCGTCTCTTGGACAAGGCTTTTCCCAACCAATGATATCTCGCCTGTTTCAACCCAAAAAAGTGGATAGAAAAAATTATTCCCATAAAATGCTCTAAAAAATCCATTTGTATCAACACCTTATATCTATTGTTATATGAGAACCCTATTATTTCCAAATTCTCTTCCCACAAGCCACAAAAATCCATTACATAATCTCACAACATGTCTTCCAAAGTCTGTATCATCCTTTAGGATTTTCTGTCCATCTAAGGCTGATACACTGTAATCATTGTAAACTGATTCCCAAGATATTTTCTAAGGATTTCAAAAAAATTAAGGTAAACCTCAAATATCTATCGAAAACTATCAAAACTGGTATGACATTCCTCTTTACCACTTCTCAGATATATATTTTTGACAAGTCCTCCACCCTAATTGATAAATTAATCAGGATAAAATCATGTGAATTTTTCACCTAATCCACTATTACCCATACGACATTCTATTTATGTACTATTCCTAGGAGACCTATTACAACATCAAATTATATCTTCACCAATTTATAAAGTGTAATAGGTAAAGACTTCAACATACCTATCATCCTTTGATGATTTTCCTTAACTTTCTGACAAGTTAAGCATCTCAAAATAAACTCAACCCCCTTCCTTCTCATACCAACCCACTATAACTATGCTTCTAATTCCTTATATATCATTTGTATTCCATGATGTGTATCTAATCTCGAATGGTGGTATTTATGAGAATTTTTTCTCACAAGACAAAGGTATTACCAACTAATTTCTGAACCACAACACCGAACTCTCACCTAGTTGGAATCCCTTAATGGTCTCCCAAATATTTACTTCTGAACTTGTAAACAGACATTCTACATCAGATATCAATGCTTCTTTAACTATATGTACAAAATTATGAACAAAAAAATAGGAAATAAGGATGTGACTTCAAATCGTTCTTCACATTCCAAGTGCATGTCGTCTAGGACCAACATCAACTTCCACCCATCTGAAGCATCTTTTTCAACAGAACATATGACTTCCTACTTAATGCATCTACCACTGAATTTTCATTTTCCCAATATATACATCAATTAAATGTTGAAAATTTGGAGATACTCAATACATCTTCTTTGTCTCATGTTCAAATCATGTTGTGAGAAAATATGTTTCAATCCTTTATGATCTATAAACACATTAACTTTATCACTGATGAGATAATGACGCCAAGTCTTCAAATCATGTACTATGGTAGCTAAATCCATATCATGATTTGGGTAATTTTTATCATGAACTTATAATTTCATCGATTCATATGAAAAAACAAGATCTCTTTGCAGGATAAACCACCACATCTCAGATCTTGAAGCATCGTAATACACCACATACACTTATGTTGAATCGAAAAATATCATTATTAGTGCTAATGTAAGGAAAAAATAAACTCTTCAGAGGATTTATAAAATTTCCCACTCCATTGGAATGGAACATTTTTCTTTTTAAAATATATCATAAGTGATTCTAGTTTTGAAAAATCAACAACCAATCATCGATAATAACCAACCAATATATGAAATCCGCTTATCTCAAAGACATTATGTTTAGGCTACACAGAGATAACAGCCTCTATCATTTATAGATCCACTAAAACACCTTTTTAAGAGATTACAAGTACAATGAAATGCACCTCTTGTATCCAAAAACACACTTTAATAATTTTTTATACAATTGATGATATCTCAAGGTTCTCAACACTATTTCCAAGTTTTTCTTCTACACAAGTCATGTCCTTGAATACACCTATATGTCATCCACAAACACCACCACAAAAGAATCTAGATATATCAAAAATATTCAATACATCAATTATATAAATGATATTTATTCATTCATAAGACCAAAAGGAATCGCCACATATTTATAATGACCATATCTACTTATGAACTATTTATTGAAAATATCCTCCTTTTGAACTTGCAATTGGTAATATTCTGATCATAATTCAATATTATGGAACCGTTGAGATACTCTTATTTGATTGAATAGATCATCAATTCATGTAGGTGGATATCAAGTTTTTATTTTAACTTGTTTAAGCTTACAATAATACACACACTGCCATAGAGTTTTGTCCATCATTTTCATACATAAGACCGATACTTCCTACAGAGATGTGCTAGGTAGAATGATTCCTTTTTCTTTCCATCTCTTCCAATAGCACATTAAATTCCATAATTTTTTTGTTCCATATGTTAATATGGAAGGAAAATTGGGATATTCATAACAAAGATATCAACCATGAATTACACTTCTCTAATAGATGGAAATCATGAGAAATTTTTTGGAAACACATATAACAAATGATCAACCACTATGTGAAAACTATTCTTATCAATCCCATTCATTGTTGTTAAATAAAATTATTCTATATTTTTGGAGAGTGTTCTAAAAACTAATGAAAACAATCCCTTTGCACCTTCCTTTACATTTTTGTCTCCTCAAAATTGTTTCTTGATGCTATCTTTAGTGGTAAAACCAACCTTCCATGTATAAAAATCTATATGAGAATTGAAAATTTTCATCCAATCTATACGCATTATTATTTCATAGATATCCATATCAAGAACAGAGAAATCCCATTTCATCTTTCATTAATCAATAGTTATAGAACATGCTCTATAAATGAAATATGGAAATTCTCTTTCACTAAGAAGAGTTTGAATTTTTAACACAGAAGGCATCATCTCAATTTTTAAATCTCAGAAGATCAACAATCCAAGAAGCAATAAAGAAATGGAACTCACCCCAATAAATAAATGCATGCATAATGGAATAATTCAAAAGAATCAAACCTTGTACCATAGATGGTTCAGACTATTCATCCAATATAACCTGCTCAGTTCCATATAATTTCTTTGTTTCTTTATATTTATCCTTCTTTCTCTGTTGAGATTTCACTTTCGGATGAGTTATGGTATTCCTAGAATTACTATGGATAGATCTGTTCTGATAATAATAGGTATTCTACTTCTATCTTCCCATAAAATCATATAATGGTTGTGACACCTGAGATGTTTCTTAATCACCTAACCTTAGAGAACTGTGACAATAACACTAAAGATCCACCATTTTTTTCAATTGTATCATGCTCTTGGTGGTGTCGTACACTCTCGCTTCATGTAGTCAATGGACACACATTGGAAACATCCTACTATATTTGTGGGTCATGGAGGAAGTATCCCTGATCCAGTCATCAGATTTTGATTCATGGTTCCACATTGGAAATAGGTTCCCCTATTCCACTTGATCCGATTATTAGAGTTCCCACCATTTTTCATCAGTACCATAATTCTTCCACCAACCATTTCTCCTAATATGCTCCATTAATATGTTGTCTCTATATTTATATCTCTATATAATTCGTAATATAGAGCATAAAAATCTTAGAACTAATCTCTTCATTCGTCCCATATTCAAATATGATTTCTTTTAAGCAAGAACTATCAAAAACCTCGACTGAACAGCCCACTAAATTCATAAACTTTTTAGAATATTCTATAAAAGAGATATTTTCCTTCTTCTAGCCAAATAAGTTCATCTTTCTTGAAATTATGAACTTATGATGAAATAATTTTTCGATAAACAACTCTTAAAAATATTCTCATGCATGTTCTTGGTCTATTTTTTTCTGAATAGATAAATCCCACCAATGAAATGCAAGATATTTCAGTATATAAGTCTTCATCTTGACTTTTAGCTCTTTTAATGTGCTGATGAAATCTAATATACAATTCTTCATATTCAGCCACACCTTTTCCTTTTCTAGTTTAGAATGACCATAAAATATCGGTGGATTTTGCTTTGGGAATTAGACAGAATGATCCACTTGATATGGCCCATCCCTCTAGTTCCACATATCCATATTTTGAAAAGCTTAGACTATACTCTGAACAAGCTATTTGTTCACATATGACTTAGGTGCAACCACAGTATCAGGAGCTTCTTATAGTTCAATCCTATGATGCCTATCAGGTGCTATTTCCTAAAAACACAACAAACACCGTAAGTATCACTCTCTATTTACTAATGGATTAACCTTTCAAATTCTACCACATCGAAACAATTATTTCCAAAATAAATAATTTCCATGTTCATCCATTTCTTAAAATTTCACCATGCTTTTGAAAATAATATGATTTTCAAAATACCCTTTTTATTCCTTTTCAAAATCAGACATTAGAAAAAAAACTACAAATATTTTCAAAAATCAATAGTTTTATACCAAATAATAAATCATTACTAAAAATTAAATATGCACTCCTAGTGGGAATTCATTTTTATAATGCATGTCATTCTCATCTCATTGGATAAACTTATATCAGTGACATTCCAAATCCTATAAATGTTTTATAAAACTTATGTATCCAACACCCCAATAACTCGAAGTTTAGCATAGAATGGTTAAATATATCTTTTTCTATATAAATTTTAATTCCTAAAAATCTTAATCCTTTTTAAAAATCTATCATAAGGAACATACCATAATTAATTAAACTCCAAAACTAAATCACAATACCAAGCTAAAGGTCAACAAAAACTAATATCACTTGTTCCAGAAGGAATTGGGAACGACAAAGAAGATTCCACTTGTGACGTCCCTCCCACCCCCCCATTGGCTTGAGAAGGTGGTAGGACATTACCTAACCTTAAGTGACACCCCAAAGGTACAAATGGCTGGAAACAAATTCCAAGGGCTATATTAATATATAGTTCACAATTTTCCCGTTGAAAAAAAACATCTGAACATGAAATTCCCAAAATAACTACTACATGAATCATGATATTAATGAAATAATACTCAAAGAAAACCATTGAAATTAAAATAAAACAAAAACCAAGTATTATAGTAGTAGAATATAGTATCAAAGTACACAAAATGAGAAAAAACTCCAAGACTCAAATGAAAACTCCATGATCCAAACATACACCATTCTTCAACTTGAAAAAAACAGCCCATGTATCATGAATTACTGCTAAATATTTTTGATACATTACCTTTTCTCGTGTATTGATAAAAAAATATGTAAATTCACAAAAGTGTCAAAGAATGGGTGAGTAATGAAACCCAATAGGTTTTTTGGAAATTACTTCCCTTCTCACACCATTTTGATAAAACATGTTAGAAAATTTATATAAAACATTTTATATAAATCGATTTCTAAAATATTTTATATCCAAATATAAGTAATTTATATTTTAAATTTATTTTCATAAGAAAATTACATATTCCAAGAAATGTAACCAAATAATTTCTTCAAAACCATTTCATATTTCTTTTTGGTATATCTTATTCCAATTCACAAACCCACACATCCACACATGCAATGCTTCGTTGTGATAGTTCCATACTCATGAGAATATTCTTGTCAATCTAACAAGTTGTCACAGGGTAATTAAATATAACGTGACATTAAATTATTTGCACTAAGCACAAGGTTATATTTCAAATAAGCCTCGTAATGAAACATGAAGATACACAACAAAGTATGCCCAAAAACTATTCCAATAAAATCATGTTAAAACCATTTCAATCAAACTGTAATTTTATTGTAAATCATTCAAAAATCCATTTTATTTTATATTAACAAAACCATACTTTTATTGAAACAATTTCAATGAAACCATATACCAGAATTCCAAAAAATACACCTTTTAAAATCAATATTTTAACATTAGGAGACCAAATCACTTGCACAAACAATTTACATAAACCCACCAAATACAAAAACCCACACTATATATGGTTTCAATCATGGTTTGCACACAAATTTCACAATCAATTTAATAAATTTGAAACTAATCTTTCATGTTATAAATAGATTTTTTGAGATTGAAGCCACCTACCTTAGGATTTATGGTGAAAAAAAAGAACGACAATCAAAAGCTAAAAAAACTTGGTTGAAACTATAAAAACCTACGTTAGATCTATTATAATATCATAAAAAGACCAAATAAAATTATATATTGAATCCATTGTCATATATTGATCCATAGTATATGTAGATATAAAAAACCAAGAGAGATAGAGAGGTAGATACAAGATAAATCACCAAGAACAACTAAGAACGATCACCTACCATGACAATACAACTTTAATTCCCCAAGGGAGAGCTTTGGATCACCTCTAAATCGATGGGAGATGCTTTCGTAGAATTTGGGAAAATAATATATCAAGTTATGGTTATATAGGAGGGAAAATAAATGTGTTAAATATAAAAACGTGTGAGATCTGCAATTTTAGGATCTCACTTTTAAACTATTCATAGTTAGTTACGTGGTTTGGAAAACCGTGATATAACCATGCACCAGAAACTACCTCAAGGATGAAACTTACATGGCTATATTTCATGGTTTCCAAACCACATTCCAATGTCCAATATCCAATATTACATATCTTCTCCAAGGATTCTGCACTGATTGGATAAATTGTGCACTGCTCATTCACCTTCACATTCACCCATATCTCATTGTTAATGATTTCTTATAGGTGTTTCATGGCATTAAAAACTGTTCACCAGCTATTCACCCTTATAAAAGCCCAAAAAATGGTCAAAAAGTTCTACAAATTCTCCCAATCTTCACCCATATACTTTATATTCTCAAAAAGAATAAATAACGGGATACTTACATGAAAATGGGGGTGCTGCAAGTTGAGTGGGAGATCATCTGCCATAAAATATAAAATATCATTCATATTTCATAGTTCAACATGGGAAAACCCCTAAATGTCTTATTATTATTTTCTATGGAATTTATTGAAGTATTTTTAGATGATATATTTAGTCTTCCATTAGAGAGATAAATTTTTTTTGATTAATTTCGTACTAATAACTCAGTCGATATCAATTCCATTATATTTCATTTATCTATTATAATTAGAGGTATCAATGTTTTATTTGGATAATTTTAAAACTAGGGGTTTCTTTCATCCTAGTGTATTTACATGGGATGCTCATGTAATTTACATAAAAAATTATGATGGAACTCCAATTTTTTGTGTCAAGTAGAAGAATCTAAATCAAGTGACGATTAAGAATATGCATCCTTTACCCTGTATAGATGAACTATTTTATTAATTAAAGGGATAAAAGTGGTTCTTTAAAATAATCCCATTCTAGATATCATAATATTAGATTTATGGAGTCAAAAAATTATAAATACATCCATAAAAAAATTATATACAATTTTAATTATCATTTGATTCAGCCTAGTTTGAATAATTCTTTAATAGTTTTCATTTCCCTGCTGAACTAGATATATCATTAACTCCCTGGTTTCTTTATTTTCATATTCATGGATAACATTATTTCTCATTTTAAATATACGGAAGATCGGGAGATTTACCAAAAAATATATTTTCTGAATCTTGAAGGATCATTTTTATGTAAAATTATCAAAATATAACCTTTTCTTATTTGAGAAGTTAAGTTATTAGGACACGTGGTTTTAGAATATTTAATATTAATTGATCTTAGATAGGATATAGTTTTTTTTATTGGGAAGATTCATATAACTCTTTTTAGATTTTATGCTTCTTGGGTTTAGCATTATATTATCATTAGTTCATGCACAATTAAAGTGACATATGTCCTCAGCACCTATTTTTATTTTTCTAGAAGGAACGTTCAATGTGGTTTATTATGATACTTTAGTTGCATGCTTGGAATGTGATTTTATTCAATAAGATCATATGGTATAATACATCCCTCTTTAACTTCGGCCACATGGGAAGAATTACCCCACTAATGATTTCAACACATAGTAAATTTTCATTCCATACTAAGTTACACAGATTACCTGTTCATGGAAATGTTCACTATTTATTTTGATCATAATACATTATGTTACGTATTTTCTCAAAATGAACCGAAACGTACACAAAAACAATGGGTGGAGTCTTGTATCTCATTTATATTCATTTTTTCATACACCCTAGGGAAGTGTTATGATTTATCAAACTCTCTTTGTAAGAAATCACCTTCTCAAGCTGTAAATTAATCTAATGATGAATGGAACCTCATGTAAATCTTCACTCGGATTCACCTAGAAGTCAGAAAAGAGGTGATTGGAATTATATTTTCGATTTCAAAGTTCAAATCATATATCCTTGATTAAATCTCTCTATAGAAATAGTGGTATGGTCATTTTTATAATATCAGTAAAACTTTATATAGTAGGGATACCATTAATGATTGGTATCTCTTTTTTAAGGATCTGATTTAATTCAAGAGATGATTTGTTGTTTTAGTGTACATAAGATGGGATATGATTCATGATTTTTATTTTTCTATGTGGGTTGTTCACCCAAGATAGATAAAATAGTATTATTACAAGAAATTTAAATTTTTTTGGTATCCTTCGAAGAGTGAGAAAGCTTATTTTTGTCTTATTATTATGCCATCTAAAAAAACGATTGGACACAAAAATACTTCTAGTTTACTCCACCTTATTCTTATTCCCATTTAGTAATGGGATGTGGTTTCTATTGATTTCATCACTAGACTACCACATGCTTCCCAAAGAAGAAATTCTATATGGGTGGTGATTAATAGATTAAAAAAGTCACATCAATTCATTTTTATTCGAGACACCACTGAGGTTCTCGATTTGGTGAAGATGTAAATGAAAGAAAATTTGAGGTTTAATGTGGTGTTTTATACCATCATTTTATATAGTGACCCTTGGTTTAACAATTTATTTTTAAAAGGCCTCTTGGAGATGATTGGAACTCAGCTTAGGTTATACAATGCTATCAAACCTCAAAAAAATGGTTAGCCCAAGTGAGAAATTCAGAATCTATAAGATAGACTCCATACTTTTGTTTTGTACTTTAATGGCTCTTGAGATAGTTATTTATGAAAATTTGTGTTTTTTAATTACAATAGATACCATAATCCATCAAAATTGATACCTTTTATGTTTTTTATTGTCATTCCTACAAATTACCTTTTTATTGGTTTGGGGTGGGTAAGATTTCTCTTATTGGACTGAGCACTTTTTATAAGATATCGATATAGTATCATGATATTTTTTAATATTGGATGAATTCCCAAGGTTGGTATTAATATTATATGGGTCATATGTGTCATACATTATAGTTTCCATTTGGTGACCATATTTGTTTTGAAAATTACACCCCATATAAGTCACATTTAACTTGGGAAGCAAGGGAAATTAGATCTAGGATATGTATTACCTATTGATATTACTGAGTGGGTTGTAATTGTGTTTAATTGGTTTAATTTACCATATCAGTTAAACTCAACTAACAATGTGTTTCATATTTCTCAAATTAATATGTACTATCCTAACAAAACATATGTTCTCAATTAGGAGGAGCTTGATTTTGAACCAAATATGTCAACGGTTGAGTATCTGGTTCATATTGTTAATTATTAGTTAGAGACCGTATGTGGGAAAAATATTCTATTAGTTTGATTTTGGTGGTGTCATGAAATATATTCTTAAGATATGTGGGAGTGAAAATAAATGATGATGGAGTAATGGCCCCATCTCTTCATAGATTAGCCTTTTCCAATATGACATTTTGGTGATAAAAAGTGATATGGTTGTAATATTTTCGCATCCATAGTTCAATGTAATTATTTTTAATCCTTTTATAATTTTATTTGGAATAATTATTTTTTTTATGTTCCTGGATAAATTTAAATGGGGTTTTAATAATTTTGGAGTGCATCGTGGGCAGGACCATGCCATTGTGAAAGTCGCGCTATTTATAGAGTTCACCTATGTGAAATGGACATATCAACATGGCCAACAAAGGTGTTTTTTTGAGCATGTAGTGTGTGGAATATCATTGTGGAAAATTGATAGAGTGACCTAACCAACCCATGGTGGAAGTTTTGGTGGGTCCAAATCGACTACATTTTCCCCTAAGTTGTGGTTCTTCACAATGGTCAATCTAATAGTAATGGTGTGATAAAATCCAACATAGTCATGTTGGACAACTACATTCATTGGTGGTGGCTATATTATTTTTTGAAACGGTTGAATAGGCCCCTGTATATTTTAGGGAAGTTATTCCTGCCAATTATTATTTCATGTCATCTTTTTGGGAAGGTGTTTGATGTGTCTTGACTCAATTTGTCACGTTTTATATCCTCTATTTTTCCACTACAAATTTCCAAATCATATCCATTATGTGATTTAAATTTACTCACCATATTAGTGTGATTTTAGTGTCGTATCATTCTATATCTTCAATGATTTTTTTCTTATATGGTTTCCCTTTTCGATCACTTGATTTATTCCACACGTTCCATATGTTTCTTTCTACCTAAAGGCTATGAAATCCTAGGTTCCTTTTATTCTGATATTATTGATCTAGAAATTTAGATTTAGGGATTATTCTTTCTTTGTTGGGACCCTCTTTGTAACATCCCAAGTAAGTAATGAATAATATATATTTTTATCTATGTCTGTTAATGATTAAGATATTGTTTTAGAGGCTTAAAATGAAAATAAATACAATCTTATGCATGGAATACACTAATATTCTTAAAAGATTGTTTTACTGCCTTTTGATGGAAAACCCTTTTTAAATCTATCTTTTGACAATTTTATAAGCTATTTTTTTCAATATAAACTTATTATTTATGATTGGGACATCAAAATTTACATTGTGTGAATTTTTGGTATTTTTTCGATAAAGTTCATTTTTTAATGAATAATGAAAAATGTTGTATTTTAATTCAAAACCTCTTTTTAATATAATTTATTTATATGATTATATTATCTTTTGAATTGGTTTTGAAGTGAAATTAGAATATATTTTTACCATTTTATCCAATGGTGGTCATTGGAATCAATTTCACATTGAAATTGGACTTAAACTAGTGTCAATCTTTTGATACATATTGTTTCATAAAAACACGTTATTTGTCATGACAACCAGAATTAGTAATTAAATTAATTAATGCAACTTACATGTTTTGAATTTTGTAAAATAGACATCATTTTGAATTCGGAATATCAAATATAGCTTAGGGTGACGTTTTGGTATCTTTCTGAAAAACTTCAATTTTTGATGAATAGTGAAACCACTAAGTGGTAGTTAAAGAAACTGATTTTTCGTTTAAATGAAACATTGCCACTTCTATGATTTGATTTTCAAAAATCCGACATACATGGTTTTCATTAAGAAGTAAAATGTGGTTCAATGAGATTAAAATAATTTTTTGGTGAATAGTAACTTTTAAGTTCTTAATCGCGATTAGTGGTAATTAGTGTAGTTTAAGGTAAAAATAATTTTTTAATAATATGAGATGAGCTTGACACATGTCCTACCCTCATTGGATGTGTCATGGCCGACCAATACAATCCATGGTTCAACTTGGGGACCCCATGGAGCAACTTTGGTTGGGAAATGACATAAATAACTTTTTATTTAATGTTAAAGTAAAAATGACACAAACAAGAGATGTTTTACTAAAACAATTTTTACATGGGGTTATACAAGTAATATTTTTGATTATAAATAGTAATTGGAAAGATAAAAATATTTCCTACATCATAGTAGTTTTTTTATAATTTTTAGACTTTAAATAAATTAAATTATTTATGACATCATGATGATGCAGCGATTACCTCATTAATAAAGGATTTAAATAAAATGAAATGATAATGTAACATCTATGAACTAAACATGTCCAAAACTTATTTGATGGGTGTATTTCGAACTATTATCACCTTACCCTAGAATTATATCAATTTGGGACCTTTTGAATCCGAAACTCATTTTAAAATAAAGTAACATTTCTTTACTTTCCAAGAGTGCCCCTCCTCTCCTCTTATAAAAGGCCCCCACCCTTACCTCCTTACCCACCCTAAAAAAGCCTTTGGCTCAGTCAACCCCTACCCATTTTGTCTCTCCACATCCCTCTATTACTCCTTGAAGCCTCACTTTGGGCAGAAGTATTCCCAAGGAAGCCTTTGAGCTCAAACCAAAGGTAGTTACCCGATTTTAAGGTAATGTCTTCACTTGAGTCCTTTTGTTTTATTTTGCTTCTCCAACCCCCTAAAATCTTTTTATTCATTTATTTTTAACAACTCCAGTATATTAAATATACTATGATTTTGTTATAAGAAGTATTAAATCTACACTTATACACACCTACATCTAATGGTTAAAGGACATACTGTTTCCATGGATGGTGAATTTATGCCTCTCGAAACGATGATTGTTCAACATTATTTTAACACCTTCAAAGGTGGCCATTAAGATGTCACTATATTTATATATGATATATAATATGTTTATGTTTTCCTTAAGCTTCTGTATTTTTCATTTTTGGCATACCTTTATGGTTTCCGTTATGGGTAAACGTGATATCTTCATTTAAGGAAGTGCGGACTACCGCCCCCTCAAAATGATTTGATTCGTTAAATACCATATGTGGGAAGTATAAAGGATGGAACTATGATATTATATATTATATTATGCTGGAAATATAATATACCTTTATATCATTATGATTCAATTCTATAAAATACGAAATAGAAATGAAAGTAGCGTTCATGCGTACGTACGGCTTACCGTCTCCATGAACGGTGCATTTCATTTCTTACCTATAAATGATTATGTAATATTATAAATGCATGAATGTACTGGATATATATGTCATATATGATATCTACATCATGAATACCATTCTGGATATAATGGGTACATGAACAACTTGTAATTATAAAGGGATTATTGTTTACTCAAGTACCAATGATCGTTAAAACGACCGTTATTAACTTAAATAATTACATAGTGTTCATGACATGGAAATAAGTCATATAAAAGGAATAATGAACATGAAAACGGTTCTTAAACAAGTAGAAATTAACTCAAGTTTATTATTCAGGAGATTAAAGAACGACCGAGTCAAGTCGGACCCGAGGTATGGGACTTCGTCTCAATCTCCTTTCATTGAGGCATATTTTGTTTTATACACAAACTTATTTTATACAGTGTATAAACCCCTTTGACTTTTACATTTATTCAAAAGGAATCATTTTTATACGAAGCATTTACTAAATAACAAAAGGGAATGTTTTTGTCGTACGTATACGGCGACAACGACTTCTCCGCCGTCGTGACCATTATTTGAGTTTCGGCTTCCTCTACAAGCCAAACCTTTTTTAAAAAAGAAAAATAAATACCATGTTTTACTTTTCTTTTATTTTGGTATTGAAAATTGTTTTCATAATGTTTTTATATCAATGTGTTGTATTGATATCTTGTGATTGAAAGGTGTAAATGTTATGTTTTCTTTATGCATGTTTTATGTGATATGATTATGTTGAGGTTCTTGGGCATTATTATGAAGACGGGTGGTTCCGTGATAGACTAAGGGCAGGTGAGCCCGATATAGCTCTCCAATGCATTGGGTAACGCGAACGAGTGAAACGTTAAGGTTTCTCCGAAGAGATTTAGGGAATATACTGTGATGGGTATTCCAAATGTAACAAAGAGAGTTACTCCCTACGTAAGAATGTTATTAATGCCTCAAGTTACCTTTATGTCTTATGATTTATATGATTTATTCATGATTTGATGAGGTATGTTAAAGTGCTTATGTTTTATGGGTAAAGTATGATTTCATTCTTATGTATATATGTACCCATGTTTCTTGTCCATATTTTTTATATCCCTTACTGATCTTTTTATTCTCATCCCATGTTTTTGTGAAATGTTTTTCACATGTCAAGGGAAAGGTACATGATATGATGATAGTGTCAAGGAAGTGTCAAGAAAGAATCCATGTTTTATTTTAAATATGTTTCCATTGATGGGAAAGAAGAATACTATCTTTATGTAACCACTTTGTTTATATGTGGAATGTAATTCAAGTTTTATGATCTAATTCTCTAAAACTCTAAACCTGAAAAGATCATCAATGTGTAATCTTGTAATAACTCAAGATTAATTAAGGTTTAAGGCTGGGGCCTTATAGTTGGTATCAGAGGTCGGTTTAGATAACTTTAGGAGTTAGAATTCTATTAAATGACTGTCCAAAAATATTTTTTTATGGTGAAATTGAAGTGATATAGTATTTGAAGATTACCAGGTTGCTTCATCTAAGACATGTTTGTTCAGAATGGTTTTCCACAGAGGAAATAGGGATGCAGTGCTAGGAAGGTATACAGAAGGAAATAACCTTCCGAATCAGCATCCTGAGATGGTCGGAATTGGAACTGAACAGTTTGTTGCAGTAATGGTGTAGTTGACTCAAGCGATAAATGGTGGTGGTATCCATGCACGAGATCAGCCAGATGAACCGCAGAGTAACATGTCAGTGGTGGAACATTCCATGAGGCAACATCCCCCATCATTCAGAGGATCATCTGACCCTGTGTTAGCTGAAGGGTGGATTAAAGCACTGGAGAAGATTTTCGATGTCATGGGGTGTTCAGACAATCAAAAGGTTAGTCTTTCTATTTACGATTTAGAGGGTGAGGCAGATTAGTGGTGGTCTATCGTTAAAAATATCAGGGACGCCGATGAGATTGATGCTCTTGACTGGGATGAATTCAAAGGTATTTTTCATGAGAAGTATTTTCCTAAGGTTGTTTGACTTAGGATGGAAAATCAATTCTTGGAATTGAGGCAAGAGGAAAACTCAGTGGCTACCTATAAAGAAAGGTTCACTCGATTGGCAAGGTATGCTCCAAATTTTATCCGAGACCTTGATAGAAAAATCAATCATTTTTACTCAGGATTAAAGCCAAAATATCGAAGGGCATTAGCTTCTCGTGAGTTTAAAAGTTATGAAAAGCTTGTTCGATGTGCTGAGAAGGTGGAAATGGAGTTTTCTGATGATCAAGTGTTCTATAACAACCAACAGAAGAAGAGACCGAGGTGGCAGGAGAAAGGTAAGAATTCTTCAAAAAAGTCTGATGGTAAGAAAACTAAGTTTCCAGTTTGTGATAAATGTGGGAAAAGGCTTGCTGGGGAATGTCTTCTGAATTCTGGAAAGTGCTACCGATGTGGTAAGATGGGACATAAGGCTCGTGATTGCACTGAACAGGATCAAGGTGAAGGTAAGACCAAATTTGATTTACAGTTAGTGAAATGTTATAAGTACAATGAGATGGGTCACTATGCAAATGAGTGTCCGACAAAGAGTTTGAGTGATGGGATGAAGTTAGACTACAAGCAGAAAGGGGTGGTGAAATCCTTTGCAACTACTTCAGCAGATGTCGGGCCATCAAATGAAGTTGTATCAGGTACTTTGTTTGTTTTTTCAGATTATGCTAGTGTTTTGTTTGATTCGGGGTCTACACATTCTTTCATCTCTGAAAACTTTTCTAGCAAAATGGGAATACCATCTCAAGAAATGACTACTGAACTTTTGGTAAAAAAACCTGGGGGAAATGTTGAGGAAAAAAGAATTTATAAGAATCTTCCTATCCTTATCTGTGGAAATAACCTACTTGCAAACCTTATTGTTCTACCTCTAGTAGTGTTTGATGTTATCCTGGGTATGGATTGGCTCTCTATTTACCATGCTAAGATTGACTGTAGAGCTAAAGAAGTTTCTTTTCATAAAGACTTTCAGTTTGTGTACAAGAATGAACCCTTAGTGTTGATAACTTATCAAGAGACCGAGAAACTTGTAAAATATGGAAATGAATGTTACCTTGCACACATCGTTGAAAATAAAGGAACTGTTCAGATTAATGACGTGCCAGTGGTAAATGAGTATCCTGATGTTTTTTCTGATGAGTTTCCTGGAATAATACCAGATCGGGAAGTTGAATTTACTATTGACTTAGTTCCTGATGCTAAGCCAATTTCAAAACACCCTTATCGAATGGCTCAAATTGAACTTTTAGAGTTGAAGGAGAAATTGCAAGATTTATTAGAGAAAGGTTTCATTCGACCTAGCACATCACCATGGGGTGCTCCTATTTTATTTGTTAAAAAGAAAGATGGTTCAATGAGACTTTGCATTGATTATAGAGCCTTGAATTACATCACTGTTAAGAACAAATATCATTTGCCTCATATCGATGATTTGTTTGATCAGCTCCAGGGAGCTCAGTATTTTTCAAAGATTGACTTGAGATCGGGGTACCATCAGCTGAAGGTAAAGGAAGTAGACGTTCCGAAGACTGTGTTTCGTAAAAGATATGGCCATTATGAATTTTTAGTAATGCCTTTTGGGATAACCAATGCACCTGCTGTATTCATGGACATAATGGATAGAATTTTCCATGAGTTCTTGGATAAGTTTGTGGTGGTTTTCATTGATGATATTTTGGTGTTTTCTAAAAGTAAATAGGAGCATAAAAGACATTTAAGGGTTATCTTGCAAACCTTAAAAAAAGAAATTGTATGGGAAATTCACCAAGTGTGAGTTTTGGTTGCAAAAAATTTCTTTCCTTGGTCACATTGTTTCTAAAGATGGGATAACTGTTGATCCTGCAAAAACAAAAGTTGTGGAAGACTGGTCAAGACCCACAAATGTAACTGAGATTCGTAGCTTCATTGGTTTGGCAGGCTATTACCGAAGGTTTGTTAGAAATTTTTCACGGTTATCTAGTCCAATTACTAAGCTAACTCGGAAGGGTGTTATGATTATCTGTACAAAAGAATGTGATGATTGTTTTCAGGAATTAAAAAAGAGATTGGTGAAAGCTCCAGTTTTGGCAGTACCTTCCAGGAATGGTGAGTTTGTTATCTACAGTGATGCTTCATTGAAAGGACTTGGTTGCGTCCTAATTCAGACTGATCAGGTAATTGCCTATGCTTCACGACAGTTGAAAACTCCCGAGGTAAATTACCCTACACATGATTTGGAATTAGCTGTTGTTGTTTTCGCTTTAAAAAATTAGAGACATCATTTGTATGGAGTAAAGTGTTAAATATATACTGATCACAAAAGTTTAAAGTATATATTCCCTCAGAAATAGTTAAACATGAGACAGAGGAGATGGCTGGAATTAATCAAGGATTATGATTGTACAATTCATTACCATCCAGGAAAAGCAAATAAAGTGGTTGATGCTTTGAGTCGAAAAAGTAATGCTTCATTAACAATGTTGTGTTTGGAACGTGATACTTTGGTTAAGGATTTGATGAACTTTGGCATAGAAGTTTTTGGTGCAGGATGTTCTTATGTTTTGTTTCAGGTATCAGTGAGATCATCTCTATCAGATAGAATCAAGCAAGCACAGAAGCAAGATAGTGAGTTGCAGAAATAGGTAGAGCTGGTTCAGAAAGGTAAGTTGCCTGAATTCAAAATTGATAATGATTGTGTTTTGAGATTTGTGAAGAGATTGTGTGTGCCTTGTGATTCATAGTTGAAGAGAGAGTTGTTATGTGAAGCTCATAGTTCTCCGTTTTTAGTTCATCCTGGCAGTACTAAGATGTACAGAGATCTGCGGGAGTATTACTGCTGGGATGGAATGAAAAGAGATATTTCTGATTTTACTGTGAAGTGTTTGACATGTCAACAGGTTAAAGCAAAGCGGCAATTACCGAAAGGGATTCTTCAGCCTTTACCAGTTCCAGAGTGGAAATGGGAGAATATATCCATGGACTTTGTTGTGGGATTACCGAAGACATCTCAAGGTAATAATATAATCTGGGTTATTGTTGATTGCTTGACTAAATCTGCTCATTTCCTTGATATACGAGATACTTTTGCCCTATATCAACATTCTCTTTTGTATCTTAAAGAGATAGTCAGGTTACATGGAGTTCATATCTCCATTGTATCTGATCGTGATCCCAGGTTCACTTCTAACTTTTGGAAAGGCCTTCAGAAGTCGTTGGGTACTGAATTAAATTTTAGTACAACTTTTCATCCTCAATCAGATGGGAATTCAGAACGAACAATTCAGAACTTGGAGGATATGCTACGAGCTTGTTCGATGGATTATCAGGGAAGTTGGTAAAAACATCTTTCTTTGGTTGAATTTTCATATAATAACAGTTTTCATTCTAGTATACAGATGGCACCATTTGAGGCGTTATATGGGAAGCGGTGTCGAACTCCAGCTTTCTGGGATGAAGTGGGTTAAATTAAGTTGATGGGACCAGAATTGGTAGAAGAGATAGCAGAAAAAGTTTCGCTGATTCAGAAACACATGAGAACAGCTCAGAGTAGGTAGAAGAGTTATGCAGACAATAAGAGGAAGGATCTAACTTTTGAGGTAGGTGATCTTGTTTTTCTCAAAGTCTCACCATGGAAAAGTGAGATGTGATTTAGTAAGAAAGGAAAGCTGAGTCCAAGGTTCACTGGACCATAGGAAATTCTGGAGAGAGTTGGATCAGTTGCATACCGGGTGGCTTTACCTCTGAGTTTATCTCAGGTACACAATTTTTTCCATGTTTCGATGCTGAGAAAGTACATGCCTTATCCATTTCATGTTTTGAGTCCAGAGGTAGTTCAGCTGGAAGAGAACCTATCTTATGAGGAACAACCGGTCCAGATTCTTGACCACATAGAGCAAGTGTTACGGAATAAGGTGATTAATCAGGTAAAGTTTTTGTGGAAAAACCACATGATGGAAGAGGCAACATGGGAATCTCAAAATGCAATGAGGGATATGTACCCCCATTTATTTGATAAGTAAATAAATTGCGGGGAAGCAATTTTCTAAAGGGGGGAAGGTTGTAACATTCCAAGTAAGTAATGAATAATAGATATTTTTATCTATTCCTATTAATGATTAAGATAGTGTTTTAGAGGCTTAAAATGAAAATAAATACAATCTTATGCATGGAATACACTAATATTCTTAAAAGATTTTTTTACAGCCTTTTGATGTAAAACCCTTTTTAAATCTATCTTTTGACAATTTTATAAGCTATGTTTGTCAAAATAAACTTATTATTTATGATTGGGACATCAAAATTTACTTTGTGTGAATTGTTGGTATTTTTCCGATACAGTTCATTCTTTAATGAATAGTAAAAAATGTTGTATTTTAATTCAAAACCTCTTTTTAATCTAATTTATTTATATGATTAGATTATCTTTTGAATTGGTTTTGAAGTTAAATTAGAATATATTTTTATCATTTTATCCAATGGTGGTCATTGGAATCAATTTCACTTTGAAATTGGACTTAAACTAGTGTCAATCTTTTGATACGTATTGTTTCATAAAAACACGCTATTTGTCATGACAGCGGAAATTAGTTATTAAATTAATTAATGCAACTTACATGTTTTGAATTTTGTAAAATATACATCATTTTTGAATTCGGAGTACCAAATATATCTTGGGGTGAAGTTTTGGTATCTTTCTGAAAAACTTCAATTTTTGATGAATAGTGAAACCACTGAGTGGTAGTTAAAGAAACTGATTTTTCGTTTAAATGAAAGTTTGCCACTTTTGTGATTTGATTTTCAAAAATCCGACATACATGGTTGTCATTAAGAAGTAAAATTTGGTTCAATGAGATTAAAAGAATTTTTTGGTGAATAGTAACTTTTAAGTTCTTAATCGCGATTAGTGGTAATTAGTGTAGTTTAAGGTAAAAATAATGTTTTAATAATATGAGATGAGCTTGACACATGTACAACCCTCATTGGATGTGTCATGGCTGACCAAGAAAATCCATGGGTCAGCTTGGGGACCCCATGGACCACTTTGGTTGGGAAATGACACAAATAACTTTTTATTTAATGTTAAAGTAAAAATGACACAAATAAGAGATGTTTTACTAAAACAATTTTTAAATGGGTTTATACAAGTCAGATATTTTATTATAAATATTCATTGGAAAGATAAAAAGATTTCCTACATCATAGTATTTTTTTTATAATTTTTAGACTTTAAATAAATTAAATTATTTATGACATCATGATGATGCAGCGATTACCTCATTAATAAAGGATTTAAATAAAATGAAACGATAATGTAAAATCTATAAACTACACATGTCCAAAACCTATTTTATGGGTTTATTTAGAACCCTTATCACCATACCCTAGAATTATATCAATGTGGGACCTTTTGAATCCGAAACTCATTTTAAAATAAAGTATCATTTCTTTTCTTTCCAAGGGTGCCCCTCCTCTCCTCATATAAAAGGCCCCCACCTCTACCTCCTTACCCACACTCACAAAGCCTTTGGCTCCGCCAAAACATGCCCATTTTGTCTCTCCAAATCCCTCTCTTACTCCTTGAATCCTCACTTTGGGAAGAAGGCTTCCCAAGGAAGCCTTTGAGCTCAAACCAAAGGGAGTTACCCGATTTTAAGGTAATGTCTTCACTTGAGTCCTTTTGTTTTATTTTGCTTCTCCAACCCCCGAAACTATTTTTATTCATTTCTTTTGTAACAAATCCAGTATATTAAATATACTAGGTTGTTGTTATAAGATGTATTCGAGCTACACTTACACACACCTACATCTAATGGTTAAAGGACATACTGTTTCTGTGGATGGTGAATTTATGTCTCCCGAAACGATGATTGTTCAACATTATTTTAACACATTCAAAGGTGGCCATTAGGATGTCAGTATATTTATATATGATATATAATATGTTTATGTTTTCCTTAAGCTTCTGTATTTTTTATTTTTGGCATACCTTTATGGTTTCCATTATGGGTAATGTGATATCTTCATTTAAGGAAGTGCGGACTACCGCCCCCTCAAAGTGATTTGATTCGTTAAATACCATATGTGGGACGTATAAAGGATGGAACTATGATATTATATATGATATTATGCTGGAAATATAATATACCTTTATATAATTATGATTCAATTCTATAAAATACGAAATAGAAATTAAAGTAGCATTTATGCGTATGTACGGCTTACCGTCTCCATGAACTGTGCATTTCATTTCATACCTCTAAATGATTATGTAATATTATAAATGCATGAATTTACTGGATATATATGAAATATATGATATCTACATCATTAATACCATTCTGGATATAATGGGTACATGAACAACTTTTAATTATAAAGGGCTTATTTTTTACTCAAGTACCAATGATCGTTAGAACGACCGTTATTAACTTAAATAATTACATAGTATTCATGACATGGAAATAAGTGATATAAAAGGAATAATGAACTTGAAAAAGGTTATTAAACAAGTATAAATTAACTCAAGTTTATTATTCAGGAGATTAAAGAACGACCGAGTCAAGTCGGACCCGAGGTATGGGACTTCGTCTCAATCTCCTATCATTGAGGCATATTTTGTTTTATACAGAACCTTCTTTTATACGGTGTATAAACCCCTTTGACTTTTACGTTTATTCAAAAGGAATCTTTTTTATACGAATCATTTACTAAATGACAAAAGGGAATGATTTTGTCGTATGTATGCGGCGACAATGACTTCTCCGCCGCCGTGACCATTATTTGAGTTTCGGCTTCCTCTATAAGCCATACCTTTTTTAAAAAAGAAAAATAAATACCATGTTTTACTTTTCTTTTATTTTGGTATTGAAAATTGTTTTCATAATGTTTTTATATCAATGTGTTGTATTGATATCTTTTGATTGAAAGGTGGAAATGTTATGTTTCCTTTATGCATGTTTTATGTGATACGATTATGTTGAGGTTCTTGGGCATTATTATGAAGACGGGTGGTTCTGTGATAGACTAAGGGCAGGTGAGCCCGATATAGCTCTCTTATGCATTGGGTAACACGAAGGAGTGAAGCGTTATGGTTTCTCCGAAGAGATTTAGGGAAATACTGTGATGGGTATTCCAAACATAACCAAGTGGGTTACTCCCTACGTAGGAATGTTATAGATGCCTCAAGTTACCTTTATGTCTTATGTTTTCTATGATTAATTCATGATTTGATGAGGTATGTTAAAGTGCTTATGTTTTATGGGTAAAGTATGATTTCATTATTATGTATATATGTACCCATGTTTCTTGTCCATATTTTTATATCCCTTACTGAGCTTTTTATGCTCATCCCAAGTTTTTTTAAAATGTTTTTCACAGGTCAAGGGAAAGGTACATGATATGATGATAGTGTCAAGGAATTGTCAAGAAAGAATCCATGTTTTATTTTAAATATGTTTCCATTGATGGGAAAGAAGAATACTATCTTTATGTTACCACTTTGTTTATATGTGGAATGTAATTCAAGTTTTATGATCTAATTCTCTAAAACTCTAAACCTGAAAAGATCCTCAATGTGTAATCTTGTAAGAACTCAAGATTAAGTAAGGTTTAAGGCTAGGGCCTTATACTCTTTCCCTTCATCTTTCTGATCCCATTTGGTTTTCGGAAATACCAATTGTTTGAGGTGGGTGGTTTCATGAACAGTCTTTCTTTTTCAAGTCATTCTTTCTTCATCATTATAAATTTATTTTCTAAATTATTCAATAGAATAATTTAAAATTACTAAAACTTGATGGTTTTGGAATATTTTAAAAGTTTGTTTTCTCCTTTGGAATTATTTATAAAAATGAATTTCAAATAATGTTTTATTATAAATTTGGGAATTTAGATAATTTATGTGTGGTTTTCATTTGAAATTATTTGAGCTGTGAAAGAGAAATCTCTAAGTGAGGGATATGGAACATATGAACCTTGGATACTTATAAGGGTGTAAAAATTTGGGACTAGAATACTCTTATGTTTTTTACCTACCTATCAAGTGTTTTCACTAAAAATATTGCTAAACTATATTCTGATAGGGGGTCACTTGATGGGGTGTTATCATATCCCTTATCCCATTATTTTATGGATAAGTGAACACATCATCATAAATTCACCAAGGTTCAAGGATTGAAGATAACCCATACATAATGTATCCTAGGATTCAGTTTCCTTGTTTCCCTATTTTGAAATATTTATTTATCCAAGATATGAAAAAACTGGGTTTATTTGTTAATTTTTTATAAACTTCTATGAAAGGGTAAATTTTCATTTTTTATTTTAGTATGTAAAAAACAATATATCATACCACTGTTTTATTTAAAGGATCATAATTGGTTTATTTATTAAATACTTTTTATTGAACACTTGTTGGAATCCCAATGGGGTTGTTTTGGTTATACCCCTCACATGCCATTGGGCATGTATATGCCTTGTTTTATCTGATGTAAGAAAAAAAAGGATCCAAATGGTGGTTGTGAGTACTTTTGTTAGTGGTTTCAGGGATTTAGTGGTGAAATTTTGGGATGTTTTCCCACATATCATATGGAGATGGGTTTTCTTTTATTTCATGTACTTTGATTCATCTTTTAGGGATTGGTACTTATATTTTTCCTTTACAATCCTTATATATAATTTTCCAACTCGATATTATATATCATTTTTGATTCCTTTGGATTTTATTATATTGAAAAAATCATTTCCAAATATAGATCATCATGCCTAATCACCTTTTGTCAGCCCTTGGGGTGTGATAATTCCCTTCAAACCTAGCCATATTCTATATCAGGTGTCCATTTTAGGGATGACCCATGCTGGTATTTAAAAATTTCCCTAAGATTTCCTTTAATATTACATTAATCCCAATGAGCTCAAATATGATAATATGATATGCTATGAAATATATTAGTATGGTCTTATGTTGTATATTAGTGAAAAAAACAATATTTTGAAAACAGCTAAACCCTGGGATGTACTCAGTAAAAATATCCATTCATTCCTCTATAATAGTGGAGAAATGAACATATAATGGTCCCAAATGACACAAATATATTCTCACAAACTCATGGTTATTATTTTCAACTTCCTGAACATTAGCCTTTTTTATCAAGGCTGAAAGTCCCTCTCACCAATAAAGGGGAACCTCAACCAATTTTCTTAATAACAAATCACCCTATAATGATATAAATCCATCAAATCCTAGAATAAAAATAAATATTATGTACCAAGGATAGAATCCCATACCTCACCTGTCTATTATAGTTTTATATGAAACCCACTCTTTACAAATAGTAAGCTTGGACTAATGATAGATGTGGGTAATATGGTGATCTCCTTTAGTAGGAGTCTATAACTAAAGTAGCAGGGTTAGGGGCACCTCTAGTATTCCTATATCCCTAACTATTAATGAATAAAAAAAATTATCTCACATTTTTGTCGGTAAATATGAGTGTTGTTTACAAAATACATATATCATACCTACAACTATGTTTTTTAATTCATATTTGAAGGACTCTATAATCAGAATTTATTAATGACACTATCACCCAGCTCCATGAGTCTGGTGTGGACCACATTAAGGTGGTGGTTTTGTAAGTGTGTTAAATCAGCATTTACTCCATCCCTCCCCACTCCACCACTAGCTCCTCTACCAATACCAGCTCCTCAGGATCCACCATATCCACTATGTGGTGGCCCACGATCCAAACACTACCTCTAATAAGGTGTTTTATCCATGGTAACAAACCAGTTTACTTCATTTTATCACATAGTTATAAAATATTGAGGCATAATTCCTCTACCTGTACAATAATAGTAAGTCCTATATTTGTTTAATTATACCCTTTATGGGATCTTACTGTTATTAATTCACTAGAAAATAAAATCAACAATGTACCTACATAAGATGAAAAGATACTTACAACTAACTTCTATTGGATACTACTTATGAGTCTACTTCAAGGAAACATATACCTTATTGGGTACCAATTTTCATATCAACTATGAATATCTTGATCATTGTAACACCCTCTATAATTAGGATATAGAATTGGATGTTTCAAGGTAAAATATTAGCTCGAATATCTCTCTAACATCCTCTATCTAACTTCCAATCTTGCAGAGATACATATTTGACAATGTATAGTGGGTAACTAATGGGGTATATGAACCTTGACATGTACTCATTTATAGAAATGATTCCCTCTTAAAGGTCCAAAAGTTCTGAAAATCATACCATATGTAGTGTCACTAGATACTACTCCTCTTTAAAATTTATTCAAACTTCTACCATAGTAATGTAGACTCATCATTATTCTGTTAAAATCCCACAAACCACTCATCTTAATATTAATATGACTAAATGATAGAATCACCATCAAGTTAGTGGGTGTCTAATCTAAATATAATATTAATTTCACTAAATCTAGTCAATACTCAATTGATTTAGGATTATGATTACCTCCAAACATAGGAGGCCTCAAGATATAGAACTCTTGAATGTCACTCAACATAAGGGTATTCTCACCCTAATTAGTCGGGATAACCATTTTATTCATAAGTAAATTGGCTTCTCATTGAAAATGGGTGTAGGACATAGTTTCTTCTCATGGGGTGAAGAAAACTCCTGATTAAGTCCCTGAATCAAAGCATTATTACTCATGTGACCATGGGAAGAGTCCATAATAATAGAATAATCTCATTATATCCCTACCATTGAATCCAAAATACAAATCAATAGGTGGAGTATTATGATATATAATAAAAACAAATAATTATTTACCAGAATCTATTTGAACACACTCAAGAAATAAATGGATAGTAACACAACCAAAATGTTATATGATGTGTGTACCAACCAGTTTTCACACTGTAATAGTTTCTTAAAGGATTTTGTCAAATAGAAGATTATCTGAGTCCTAGAAAAAGTATACATCTGTCATTAACCCACCCATATCAAGGTGTAAAAATAATTTAATTACATAAGGGAATATTGTATTTTAGTTGCGACCAATGGTGTTCTCCAAAGAGTAGTTAAAATATTAATCATTAATAGTTACTGAATTGAATAATAGTTTGATTTATTTATATTTTAGAAGACTAAGAAATATTTCATAAATAAATCAAATATGATTTGATCAATTGTTGGAATGGGTAAATGGTGTAGGGATTAGATTACAGATTTCTATGTTATCCTTGAATTAAATTAGATAACCCTCTTAATAACATATGATCAATAGAGGAACTCACAATTGGAGTATCTATTATAAAGGGGTGGTAATGAGTGTGAGTTTCAAATTAATAGTGATCATTTCCAACAGATCCTCCTTCCTATGAGTATGAAAGATAAAAAACGGACCCTACCTAAATTACACAAGGAACACCCATTTCGATGAAGTAACACTTTAATAATCATAAAAAGATCTAGTGGCTTCCAAACTCATATAAAAATAAATATATACTTTTCCTTATAACCCTACTCATTCCCTAATACATGATAAAGATAAATTTGATGGAGAAAATAATTTATCACCCCAAGTAGTAAATAGTATATGAAATATAAACCAAATTAAATCATTTTAAAATAAATAAATCAACATTGGAAAATGAGATCAAATAACTGTAAAATAATTATATTGATAATAAAATTCAATCAAAGAAAAAAATTCCTCCCCATTATAACAATCAAAAAAATGGTTTTATCCCTCCATATCTAAGGATATATTAGTGAAAGAACAAAAATACAAATAGAATATTGAATACCTAATTCAACTCATAACTTTCACACTAGACTAATGAGGCCTACCTTGATAAATTATATAGAGTCTTTGTAAGAACCTGGTTCTTATCATTGAGTTACGGGTTTCTTCCTTTCTCGTTTCCTTAAGTGTTTTTGAGAATATATGGGAAAAGGGGAAAATCCTAAACTTTAGAAGTACATGCCGTGTACTTTTTCCACACACCATGTACTTCTGGCCGTGTTGGGATGAGTACACAGGGCTTGTATCCATGTCGGCGGCAAAGGGTGTAGGAACTGACTACATGTCGTGTAGTGGTCCTTTAAACACTATGTAGTCAGTAGGCAGGCCTAAACAGTAAGGCGGTGGAGCATCCGCCAGCTGGGTGATAGTACACGCCGTGTACTCAGGAGTACATGCAGTGTAATCATGTCGGTAAGTGAACAGTGCCACGCTGGCAGGAAGCCGCTAGGTGAGCAGTTAAATGAAAGGCGTACACACCCTGTACTTGGAAGTACACGGCGTGTACTTTGTTTTTTTGGCTTAAAACAGGTAGTAGCCTCCTCATTTGGCAGAGGAGGCATTTGATACATTTTGGAGCCAAAGTAGGAGGCAGGACCTTTGAAGATCCGCTGGGTGTTCGTTTGGAATCCGATTCCACTTTGAACGATCACGTTGGAACCACGTGGGTAATCCCTCTCTTCTCCTAGCGTATTTCTTACCAATTATTCTCCTAACATAAGTTATTTGCATTTAAGTGGGTTTTTTTCTTCGTCATATCTATGCCTTTCTTGGGAGTTTATGGAGTCGGCTTTCAGGTATAACATTTGTTGGAATATAAGGTAGGTGGATTTGTGTTATATTTTCCAACTGCTGTGTGATTTGTGTGTTTTTGTACCACGAACCCATGTTGGGGTGTCGTGAGGCTAAGGTCGTTGATATATTTAATGCCTAGAATTGATTAGGTATTTAAATTGTAACAATAAATGCTGGTTGGGATCGTTTCTTGGATCTAGAACCACCCCGGGTTGTGTTCCACTATTTAGAATTTTGGCCAGGATACCTGAGGGTATGCCTTTGAAGTATTAATTGTAGAATTTCCTTTAGAGTAATTTCTTATTACTGATTGTTTACATGTTGGGAATGGCCCGGTTACCTATTTGGCCTGAGGGCGTTGTTGTGTTTAGCCTGTGGGCACTACACTGTTTGGCCTGAGGGATGTAGTTATTTCGCCTGAGGGCAACCTTTAGTGTCTGAGGGCTTGACTTCTGTGCCTGAGGGTGACACTGCCTATGCCTGAGGGGAAATTCTGTTACGCATGTGGGCTATACCTGCGGGTTGGGTTCTGCTTACCTGAGGGTAAGGTTTTGCTTTTTTGAGGACGTGGATTGTTTCCTTAGAAATGCACTATGGTGATTTCTAATAATTAAATGGATTAAAATGAATATTAAAATGGAAATTTAACTGTTAAGTTGGTTACTTGTGAGTACTTCTTACTTTATTGAATTTTACTATTGCATTGTTGTTGCATACTTACACACAGTTGGGCACGGGCCTTTGGTGGGTGCCTACTGAGATAAATTTCTCACACCCGGTTTGGGTCACGCTTTTTAGTCCAAACAGATTACGTTTCTACAGGTGTGGATAGGGGAAAGAGTCCCTATACAGGTACATGACTGTTGCTGAAGAGTAGGAGGGCATGGGACCGAGCCTAGGCTCATGATGCCGATGCCAGATGTTCTTTCTTTGTTTTGTTGTACTCTGGTTTTTGTTGTACTGTATTGATGTATAACTTGTTATGGCTATTTTCTTAGAAATTGAGACATGTAGCATTATTATTTATATATTGCCGGTTATATCCACTGCTGTTGTGTATTTCAGTTGTGCATGGTTTACTGCTTTCGCTGTTTTATGTTTTATTTTGTATTCCGCTGCGCTACACTTTGACAAATGAGGGCATAGTTTACCCACTATCAGACCTGGACCCTCGCTTCTAGTTGGTAGCCTCTGGCGTTTGGGGAAATGTTCTTGAGGTCACGTGGCGAACCGGGTTCAGGGCACCCGTTGAGTGGCACCCGGAACCGGGACGTTACAAAGTGGTATCAGAGTGGTTCTTTTCTTTGACTTACTATTTGGAGTCGTTGTCAGGGATAGGACAAATGGTAGTTTCTAATAAGCTGTGCCCAGGCGTAGCTTACCCGTGTACAGGGAAAAACCAGTCTACCTCATATTTTGCAATTTCTGATTTTTCAAATTTTACAGTTGAAATGTTTTCACTGTTGGGTGACGCACTTGGATTGTGTTTTTTATATTTTATCTGTGGGTTCTATTTAGTTGCAACCTGATGAGATGTGGTTATGCCATCTCATGCATCATTTAGGCACAAGATAGATATCACATGTCATGCATATTTTCCATGCCAGTTTGGTGCATTAGAAATTTCATGTTGTTGTGATAATTGTTGTGCTAGAAAAGCATGTTGTTGTGATAGTTGCACTGATAAAAATACATGTTGTTTGATAGGGTAATTTTTGTGTGATCTGTTCATATAATGGATGCCAATATTGGTTTTTAGGGAGTATGGGCCCCCATTTACCAGAATTTGGTGGATCATTGACTGTTTGTTAGTTATAACATAGATAAGATTTCAAACTCTGATTCGTGGAGAGTATGGGCCCTCACAGGTGCGTATTTGACACATAGGTGTTTTTTTAGGTATTTGCTGGGTTCTGGGAAAGTTTCTAAGGCGTACTATTCGGAAACCCAGTATACACACCGTGTAGTATTTTTACACACGCCATGTATGGCCTTCTGTTCGGAAAGAAAAATGAACTTTTTAATACACGCCGTGTACTCTGAGTACACGCCGTGTAGTCTCTTCCCACGTCAAAAACCGTGTGGGCGGCGACACGGGGTAGGGAAGTGCTTGGGTAAAACACGTTGTGTACCAGATATACACGTCGTGTAGTGTTGACCCGGATTCCGGCTGTGTAACTAACAACATGGGTCGATGAAATCCTGTACAAAATAGGTCATGTCAATAATGAACACACCGTGTAGTGTGACCTGGGGACTCAGCCTTGTAACTAACAACAGGGGTCGATGTCACCGTTCCATGAACACGCCGTCTACCTTTGAGGACACGCCGTATAGTATTGTTAGAGGATAGACCGTCTGGACTAAGCCGAGTGTCTAGAGAAACAGAGTGATGTACACATCGTGTACGGGTGTAACACGCCGTGTAGTTTCAAGCCGAGTAGTCAGCCGTGTCACAAGCGACACGGACAGTTGAAAAATAACACCATACATGCCGTGTAGGTTATGTACACACCATGTAGTTTTGTTTAACGGGAGTCCATTATCTTAGCCATGTCGAAGGACCCAAGAAGGGGAAGTGAATTCCAGTACATGTCGTGTAGTCAGTATACACACCGTGTAGTATTGTTTTGTAAATCTTTAAATGCCTTCTTCCTCTTGTTCCCATTGTCGTTTCTTTGTTTTAGCCTTAATAATCTTCAATCTAATGTGTGCTTTTGACCTTGTAGTGTCATGCTACCTAGATGACCGCGCGTTGTTCGCCAGGAGAGCAGCAACGAGAATACTCTGGAGATGGTGGGCCATGGGATACCAGTTGATCCTCCAGCAGAGCTAGATGCGGCGCCGGCTGCTATACCAGACACAAGCGCGGATGCACAGTTCCTTGAAGGCTTATTGCGGTTCATGAAGACCTTTCAGGGAGCACCGCAGGTTGCCACATCTATGGCCGAGCTGACACGTATCTTTCAGCAGCAACATCTGCCTACGTTCTCAGGGTATGGCGGACCACATGCTGCAGAGTCTTGGCTGGGGTCGATGCAGACTATTTTCGAGCATCTTGAGATGCCTCTAGGGCGGAGGGTCAATCTTGCAACATACATGCTGCGTGATTCCGCCAAGAGGTGGTGGGATGTTACCACCCAGTCAGAGCATCACATGGACATGGTGTGAGAAGACTTTCAGGTAGTCTTCTATGAATTTTTCTTCCTGGAGATGTTGAGGCAGATAGAGCTCGAGAGTTCATGAATCTCCAGCAGGGCTCTATGTTAGTGATGGACTATTCTGATGATTTTACAAAGCTTCTGTGCTTTGCACCCGTGATGGTGGGTGATGAGACACTGAGAGCCAGACATTTTTAGGATGGTCCTCGTTTTGACATCCGAGTGCTGGTGAATGTTTTTAGGTTGCCTACAGTACATGCTATTGTTAATCAGGTGCTGATTACAGAGAGGAACCTGTGGGAATCTTGTGGTGTGGGCCAGGGCGATTCAGCACCAGTTACTGGTACTATTTCTACTGCCAAGAGGAAGAGACAGATGGACATCTCTTAGGGTGGCAGTACCAGCCAGACAGGTTCTTCAGGTGGACAGGTCAGGTGCTACTAGTGTGGTAGAGAGGGGCACAAGATATCGCAGTGTCCACGAGACCCAGTGGAGTGCCGAGCTTACGGCAAGATGGGTCATCTGCAGTGATTTTGCAGGGCGTTTCCACCGATGGCTAGTGAGAGGGGTTCTGTGCAGACTCTGCGAGCGGGAGCGGGACCAGTGGCTTCATACCAGTCGGGGAACTGGAATACGTCAGGGCGTGCAGGTAGAGATGGTGGTCATGGACATGGTAGCCAGACACCAGGATGTCAGAGGCAGCAGGGCGGGACAGCTTAGGGTAGCCAGGCTATGTCGCAGGGCCGTGGCACTAGGTAGGAATATACAGTGCAACAGATCCAGCATGAGCAAGATCCCGAGCCTTTTACAGTCAGAAGTACTATTTTAGTAGCTTATGTCATCTCTTCAGTACATTTCGATACAGGTGCTACATATAGTTTAATATCTGTACCCGTTGTGGAGATCCTTGGGCTATGTGTTTTTACTTCTTCTAATATTATGACGTTAGACACTCAGTTGGGGACTAGAACGGCTGGTGTGCATTAGTGCAAAGAGTGCCCCCTTGTGGTTGGTGGGTGTCACTTCCTTTGGGACCTATATGTTCTAGAGATGAAGCGCTATGATGTCATTCCCGGAATGGAATGGTTGGTTCCCTTTCGAGCCTTTGTATACTACTATCATCGCAGGGTGTGTTTCACGTCACCCAAGGGCGGAGAGATTTTATACAAGGGTGAATGGGATGTTCAGGCAAGTCGAGCAGGACCAGATCATCATGGGCGAGGTGGAGTCACAGCCTAGATTGAGAGCTTATATCTGGATGACCAGGGTACTTTTCAAATGGATTTCCCTTCAGTGGTTGATCGTTACAGGGATGTCTTCTCGGACGACATTTCAGGTCTACCTCCGGAGCGAGAGGTGGATTTCTCTATTGAGCTTCTTCCAGGAGCAGCACTAGTGTCCATTCCTCCATATAGGATGGCTACACCTGAGTTACAGGAGATCAAGAGGCAGTTAGAGTAGTTATAGGTAAAGGGATTTATCTGACCCAGTACTTATCAAATGGGATCACCGGTTCTTTCTGCGAAAAAGGCGGACGGTACCCTCAGACTTTGTGTGGATTATCGGAAGCTGAACCAGTTGATGGTTAAGAACCGATATCCCTTACCGAGGATTGATGGTCTTTTTGGTCAGCTTCGTGGAGCACGAGTGTTCTCAAATATTGACCTGAGATCAGGATATCATCAGATGTGTGTGAGACATTTTGATATACCTCTCACGGCTTTCAGGAGTAGGTATGGTCTATATGAGTATACAGTTATGCCGTTCGAACTCACGAATGTGCCAGCAGTTTTCATGGCTCTGATGAATCATGTGTTCCATCTGTATCTTGGTTATTTTGTGGTAGTATTCGTGGATGACATCTCGGTGTACTCTCGCACTCGACACGACCATGCCACCCATCTTGATATTGTCTTGAGTACACTGAGAGAGCATCAGCTATATGCTAAGATCTAAAAGTGCCACTTTTGGATGGACCAGATTCACTTCCTAGGTCATATCATCTCAGAGGAAGGAGTCTGAGTAGACCCAGAGAAGGTGAGAGAAGTAGTTTCCTGGGAGAAGCCTATGAACATGTTTGTGATACAGAGTTTCTTAGGGCTGGTTGGTTACTACAAGAATTTTATACATGACTTCTCCCACTTAGTAGGGCCGTTGACGGGCTTGACTAAGAAGGGTGTGAAGTTCGCTTGGTCAGAATATTGCGAGACAGATTTTCAGGACCTGAAGGGAAGGTTGATATTAGCACTGATCCTAATACTCCCAGAGTAGGGGAAGAGCTATACAGTTTACTGTGATGCATTAGGTATTGGGCTTGGATCAGTGTTGATGCAGGGCGATCGAGTAGATGCGTACGGGTCTTGGAAGTTGAGACCACATGAGAGGTATTACCAGATGCATGATCTCAAGTTGGCAGCAGTTGTTCATGCATTGCGCTGTTGGAGACATTATCTATTGGGGGATCATTTTGTGGTTTTCACCGACCACAAAAGCCTCAAGTATATCTTTACTCAGCGTAACTTGAATCTGAGGCAGCGAAGGTGGGTCAAATACCTACAGTCCTTCGATTTTGAGCTTGCCTATACACCTGGTAAAGGTAATGCTATAGCTGATGCACTTAGCAGGAAGACTCAGATACAGGTAGTGCAAGAGGCCAGTAGCGAGTGGCAGCTCATGACTTTGTTCTCTAAGATGCATCTGGAGTTGCACGATAGTTAGGGGCAGACTTATCTTTCTTCTTTAGCTATGACTTCTACCCTCCTGGATAGAGTGAGGATGAGACAGCTATCTGATTCAGAAGGCCTATTTCTACAGGAGTCAGTGGCAAGTGAGGACCCTCCTCCTGGTTGGACAATAGGCGTTGATGAGTTTTTTGCATTTCCATCGACGAGTATGGGTTCCAGGGGATATACGTGAGGAGCTGATGCGGGAGTTTCATGCTTCATCTTGGGCAGTTCATCCCGGGGTAACAAAGAGGTATCGAGACTTGAGACTTTAGTACTGGTGGCCGGGTATGAAGATATATGTAGCTGGTTATGTTACAAGATGTTCCATCTATCAGCAGGTGAAAGTGGAGCATCAGAGACCAGCCGGACTATTACAGCAGTTACCCATTCCAGAGAGGAAATGGGATGATGTTGCGATGGATTTCATGACAGGGTTTCTGAGGTCACCTCGAGGCAATGATGTCGTGTGGGTTTTTGTGGACAGACTCACGAAGGTAGCTCACTTCTTACCAATCAAGGAGACTTTCGGTGTTGACGAGCACGGAAGGCTGTATATCCAAGAGATCGTACGTCTTCATGGGGTCCCTTGTTCTATCATTTCAGATAGGGACGCCTACTTTACGTCTCATTTTTGGAAGAGTTTTCAAAGGTCACTTGGTACACAGGTGCTTCTGAGCATAGCATACCACCCTCAGACCGATGGCCAGTCAGAGCGTACGATACAGGTGCTAGAGGACATGCTGCGAGCATGCGTCCTAGACTTTGGGGGATCTTGGGAGAAGCATATACTCTTGGTCGAGTTCACCTATAACAATAGTTTTCAAGATACTATTGATATGGCACCATACGAGGCTTTATACGGTAGGCTGTGCAGATCACCTTTGTGCTGGTTAGAGGAAGGTGAGGTAGCTTTGCTAGGACCACAACTTGTACAGGATACTTCTGAGCAGGTCCAGTTGTTACAGAAGCGGATGGCTACCGCATAGTCTCGTCAGAAGTCATATGTTGATCGCCTCAGAAGACCTTTGGAGTTCGTGGTCAGGGATCAGGTTTTTCTACGTGTTTCACCGAGGCTGGGACACAAGTGGATCAGGAGACAGGGAAAAATTTCACCGATGTATGTGGGGCCATTTGAGATTCTAGAGAGAGTCGGGCTGGTTGCTTATCGGTTATAGTTAATGCAGTGGTACCGAGCCATGCATGAAGTCTTCCACGTATCTCAGTTGCGTCACTATCATTCAGACCCGTCTCACATCTTTCAGCCCGAGGAGGTTGAGCTGGAGGCAGATACGTCCTTTGAGGAGCATCTGATCCGTATCGTTGATAGGAGCATGAAGGTTCTCTGAGGCCGGTCAGTTCCTCTTGTGTAACACCCCAAGCTTCCACGGTGCGTTTCCCTTCGAATAATGCGATAGCGTGTGTTGTACGCAACCTCTAGTTCTAACACACACCACAACTAATTAAACTAGCCGTTGTGGATAGTAATACCTACTTTTTGAAATCATATATATTTTATATTTCAAAATGGACTTCATTTTTGTATTCGGAATATTGAAATTAGCCTAGGATGAAATTTTGGTACTTTTCGGATAACTTTTATATTTTGATGAATAGTGAAAATTACTAAATTTTAATTAAAAACAACTTTTTTAATCAAAATAATTAATAGTGATAAATTGTGAATTTGAGTGGTTTTAAAGTATATTTAGAATATATTTTTACCATTTAATATAATGTTTATCATTGGGCATAATTTTACAATTAAACCGAACATAAACAAGTGTCAATCTTTTGATAGTTATTACCTCTTAAAAACACGCTTTTTGTTTTGACAGCGGGAATTAATTTTAAATTAATTTTTGCCACTTCTGTGTTTTGAATTTAGAAAAATGGATTCCATATTTGGAATCAGGATGTCCTAATTGTGTAAATAGGTAACTTTTATTTTTAGACATTTTGAATAATTACTGTGGTAAATATTTTATTTACCATGGTTAAGGGTAAATCCGGTAAATAAGGGTTAAAAATAATATTATAATAATACAAAATTACCCTAAA
Organism: Viscum album; assembly: GCA_963277665.1. Lineage (NCBI taxonomy): Eukaryota > Viridiplantae > Streptophyta > Magnoliopsida > Santalales > Viscaceae > Viscum > Viscum album. The sequence continues at coordinate 2,004,976,683 of OY728163.1, read as the reverse complement.
ACGTGTCCTAAACTTATTGGTGGACACATACCCGACCATTAGCATCCTTGGGTAAATATGGGGACCCCTTGGAGCCGCTTGTATGTGGTAGGGACACTTTATATTAATAAAGTTAAAATAAAAATAAAAATGGCATAAGCTTACATCTTTTAGAAGAACAATTTTTACATAGGGTAATACATGTTGGATTTTCGATTATAAATATTCATTAGAAATATAAAAAGATTTCATACATAAGGATATTTTATTTATAATTTTTAGACATCAAATAATTTAAATTATTAAGGACACAATAATGATGCAATGTTTACCTCATTAATAAATCATTTAAATAAATAAGATTATAATGATTAAAATATTATCTAAAACCTATCCAATTCTTATTGGTTGATGTTATTTAGAATATGAGTCATCTTATCTTCGACCTCAATGATTTTTGGACCATTATAAACCGAATATAACTATATTATAAAGTAATACTTTCACTCTTTCCTAAAGAGCCCCTCTTCTCCCTTATAAAAGGAGACCACTTCTACTCATTCCTCACACCTCTCAAGCCACATGGCTCGTCCAAACTCTGCCAAACTAATCTCCCCACATCCCTATACTCATCCTTGAAGCTTCCCCTTAGGCATAAATCATTTCAAGAAGTCCTTTGGTACCAACCAAAGTGAGTTACCTAAATTAAAGGTAACGATTTCTCTTAAATTATCTTCATTTATTTTGCTTCTCCAACCCCCCAAACTCTTTTTATTTCCTTTCTTTTGTAACAAAAACAGTATCCACAATATACTAGGATGTTGTTATAATAAGGATTAAAACTACACATACACACAACTCCATCTAATGGATGATGAACATAATGTTTCTGTGGATGGCAAACTAACGCCTCACGAAACGATGATTGTTCAAATACATCTTACCGCTTCTCATGGTGGCCATTATGATGGCACTGTAATTAAATATGATATTAATGATATATATTTTATATATTAGCTTCTGTAATTCCATTTTATTTCATATCCTTATTCGTTTCATGTTGTATATACATACGATAATTTCATTTGAGGAAGTGCGGACTACCGCCCCCTTAAAATGATATGACTCGTTCATACCACACATGGAACGTATAAAGGATGGTGTTAATGAACATAAGTAACATATATAAAATATTATATTATACTGGAATAATAATATACCTATGTATCATTTGGATTCAATTCTTTTAAAATGAAAAATTAAATGGAAGTAGCGTTCGTGCGTACGTGCGGACTACCGTCTCCACGAACGCGATGAGATTCATTGTCCATCATATCCATTCAAGTATAATTATAATTTGATGATTTAAAAATAGTATCTAAGGACTTTATATCATTCTGGATATGAATAATATACATCCCATTAATAACGAATATGGCTCACATAACAAAGAATATAAAGTAAAATGAACCCGTTAACACCCGAAATGACGATAATTCTAAGATATTATTAACAAATCAATGTTAAAAGATCATATATGATATCATATTAAAGTAAATGATTCTTGTATTATTCAATAACAATTATTTCACCATTATACAGGAGGTAAACGTACCATCGACCAAGGAAAAATTACAAAGTAAGGGATTTTCTTATCTCACTTTCAATTCCGTGAGATTTCCATTGTTCACCACTTAATTATTGCATGTGGTGTACTGCCCATGATTGTATTCATTGTGTAATATAATTTAATTTATGGGTATTTACATCATCATGTTATGATACTTCTTTCATGGGTGTATGTTTCGTAAGTTACCTAATCGATAAGGGAATTTGAGATTTCAATTTCCACTCATTTGGCTTTACACATATTTCATTGATTATATTACTCCAAGATTATGTGTGGAATCGCTATTCATTTGATTATGCCTTAATTTCCACTCCCCTTTCTGTGGATATACTTTTGATACACATAATCACTCCATTGATAAATTCTCAAGTGATCGGTATGAACTTGATAAGAGTAATTTTAACTCAATCTCCATTTGTTGAGTTAAATATCCAATTCGTTGGTGTTGTTTCTACAAGAATATGTGTGAATATCCTTTGATTGTTTTACACTGAATATTCAATCATATTTAGTGTATTTATTTTTTTCACACATAATTATGTCGTTGATTTATCCTTAACCTAAGGATACGGCCTTTATGAGAGATTTCATCTCAATTTACATTGAACTGAGACTTCTTTGTTGATATACACCAAATCACTTTTATGAGGTGTATATAATGTACTTGACATAGTATATCATGAATCCCTTTATTCTCATGATATTACAAAGTTTTTATTACCTCAATTATTTTTATTCAAGTGTCTCTCTTTTGGTTAGAACCTCTAACTAAAATACCATTTTAAATTTTTTAAAGACTTATTCTTCTATATCTTGCTCATTAATGTCCATGTTTTAAAAATGGTTTTAAGGATTTATTTATATGGACATTAAAGTTTTAAAATTAAAACTCATTTTAAAAGTTTCAAAGTGGTATGGGACACTTTGATTCAAAAGTCTACTTTTAAATGGCTTCTTGACAAATAGTGTGACTTTTAAATGTTTTCAAGAAAAGGGGGATATTTCTCTCAAATAGTTCTGATGATTATTTTCATCTATGTCAACATCCTTCATTATTCATGATTGAGGTTAATGTGATACAATACAATCTTCCATATTTTATCAAATGAGTTATGTTTGACTGTGGATGTTCTATTTTTATACCATTCATGGTTTGTGGTTAAAGTATTGACATTTAGTATGCTAGTTTTAATACGAATGTTTATTTTATGCTTAAACCTATTCATATGAGGAATGCATTGGGCTTAATAAGTGACGGGTGGAGCCCGCTATAGCTCCTCGATGCATCGGTAGGTCTCATGAGACAAACTAGTGTCTTGGCACAAGGCCTTGACAAAATCTTATTTGTAGTCTTGGCACGAGGCCTTGGCTAAGTGGTTATGATAGTCTGGCATTATGCATTCCAACATTATGAAAGTGGATATTGATATTTCATGTGATCATTCGACTAGTAGAATATCCATGTGAGTATGTAAATGGAATTATTTCATTTTACCTTTGCCATTTTATGCTGAAGTTCAAGTTTAAAAGGCTTTTGTTTTAGTTATAAATTGCCTTAAGTGTTTATGCTTATTTATGAAATCTTATGCTATAATGTTATCCTTACTGAGCATCGGAGCTCACCCCTTTCAATGTTTTATTTTTCCCAGGATTATGAAGAAGTAATTTATGAATGACCTGTAGGGATAGTATGAGGGGATATGAAGACATGATGTTTTTTTATGATGTAATGTAAAAAATTATGGATGTATCTAGTTATTCCAAGGCTACTAAACTAATCGATCTTTCGAGACTTGATCTTTCTCGTGATCATGCCAATGTAATGTAATAATGCACCGACTGTAGGTAACTAGGGTCGGGGCGTTACAGTTGGTATCAGAGGAAGTTTAGTACAAACCTTGGAAGCTAGATTTAGATAAACTCTAATTAGAGCACGTAAACCTAAGATGAACTTTGAGGATTAATATAGAAGAACTTCCTAGAATTTTGGTATTGTAGATATTTTGTGAGTTTTCCGAGCAATACATCCCTGTCTGGATACGAGCAGGTAGAGGCGGCTCTGGCACAGATGTACCTAGGGGTAAAACCCAAAAACACCGCTTTGAGCTAGACTCGAACGAGAACTGGTGCACGACAACGGGCCTTGCTGCACTCTTGGTTACGACACTCCCGGGGGATATGCTTTGGTAAATTCACAAGATTAGTATAAACCATTATTAAGGGAATACAAAAAAAATGCCCCTAAGAATATATGTCGGCAAATAGATAGTGGATAACCTAGATTTTAACATAGGGTACCCCAAGTTAGGATATATTGTTCAATTACAAGATTATCCTATTATGTCTATTTTTTTTACATTGTTATTAGATAATTATTCAAAAAACCCTAATTGTATTTTCTTTTGTTAGTTGAAACATGGAGGGAGCAAGATCACGAACAACTCTTCTCTCTCTTCCTAAAGAACTACTTACAATTATTATCCAGAATTCATGCGCAGACGATGTTGAAACTTTTTCAAATGTCCAAGTTACATGCAAACAACTTTATGAGACATCCAATACCTCTAGCATTGCACGATTCTTTTAAGGATCAAGTACCGACTATGGGATAATATTGCGCTCTCAAATTTCTTACCACGCTAAGCGTGGGAAGTACCATCAGGGTCTTTTCAAATTATTCACTTTATCTCAAAATTACGATGCACTAAATGATTTTCTAGATGCTGCAGAAGAGGGAGACCTTCGAGCAGCCTATATGTATCAAATTATATATTTATGTCTTTTGGGATATACGAAAACTGATTTACCAAAACCTTATTTTGAAATATTAGAAGATGAATCGGTGAGAATTTTTCTAAAAAAACATGTTAAAGACGATGTCTCAAAATTATATATAAGAAATACCTATTTTTTTATGATGCATCGATGCTTCCATCGATATAATCCAAAATGGATGAGGAGTTTTTGGGTAAAGTAAGTAGATGATTTTGAAAAATTCCTGAGGTACCATTGTGACACATGAACGCATTCTACCAAAAGTCAAATCCGCCTAGTCTCTCCAGAGTTCATGTTGTGATCCACATACCTCTAGTGACAAAATACATGCCTGACCCAATGCATTTACTCACCTATGAAGAATTATAACTGGAACTCGATCTATCTTATTGTGAAGAGCCTATCAGAATTCTGCATACCAAAGATCAAGTGTTGAGAAACCGGATGACTTGTCTGGTAAAAGATCTATGGAGAAATCATAAGATGGAAGAGGCAATGTGGGAACCCGAGGAACATATGATGAAGAACCTATGTGGAAATAAATGGATGGTGAAATGTTTAAAAGTGTTAGTGCTCTTTATTGATGGGATTACTTTGGAATAATTTTCTCTTGTATGTGTAAACCTGCAATTTATCATGTGAAAATGATATCTGAGGAAGAATTATCTTTTCTGTTGCGGATATAGTTATAAATAACCATTTGGTCTTATATGATCATTGGGTTTGAGGAAATTATAAGTTATTATAATTTGGGATGAAAATGCAAGGTATGATATAATATTTGTGGTTAAATTATGTTATTTTGAGGAATTTATCTCTTTTTGGTAATATTATAAAATATATTTTTTGAAAAAGGACAACACGTAGACCGTGTGACAACCCGTCGCGTCGGACAAAGTTGTGGGAATCGAACCCACAACCAAAGTGCGATTGGGATTTATCGCCTACCACTGGACTACGTGAAGTCCCTGGTTAGTGTGACTATTTTTTTTTGTAAAATGATTTTATTGATCAATAATAAGATTATTTGGGTTCTTATGTCTTATCAAATGAATACCCTTGGTATAGGAAAATGATTTGGTGATTAAGTGATAAATGTTATTTTGGAAGATGTTCTCTTTGTTGGGAACACTATATGCCCAAGGAAAATAGAATACAATGGGGTTTCATTTATAGAGTAATGGTGGATTTTTATGTACGTTTTTATTGTTGATTTATAGTGATTTGGGTTATTTATAGAAATGATTAACCTATAACAGAGAATATGTGATGATGTTAATTACTTTTAAGTATGTGACTTTAAGAGTATTTGATTTCATTTGGAGATACAATGTAACATGGGAGACTACATAATCAAATTCTTCTATGATTTGGGTTTCAATATTAGTTTGGATTATATTAAAGGATTTTAAGGACAATTGGTTATTGAATGGTATCTATTTAACTTTGGGGTATTGTTGGTTTAATTTTAAAAATTAAGATTAGTGCATATTTATCTCAATGAATATTCTTTTGGGGGATCATTAGATCATTCACTTACCATTTTGGTTTTGATTAATCTTCAAAGACAATGTAAATATATGGTTTATCCTGCATGGATCATGTGATTCTAAAGAAGTTTATTCTAGCTCTTCCAGTGTGACCAAGTCTTCTTGAATACTCATCGTTTAAAAAAAAATTGAGTTAGTGGTGGAAATTTATTAAAGAGTGAAAATTTACTTAAAATGTAAGTATATCTCATAATTTTATTAGTCAATATCATAAATTAATTCCTCTTCCTTATGTAATGTAACTTTCAAAAAAAATGTTGTCCGTTTACTTTCCTACTAGGAGACTAATGGTCATTTTTCCCAACACAAGTTTGTGGTTTTCTCATTGTTAACTTTCTCCTGATCATGATTTCTATCCCTCTCCATCAGAACTTGACACTTAGTTTATCATCCATATCCATGTTTTCTTACATGGAATCCTAGTATGGGTTATCTTGGATGACCCTTATACCTCTCTTTCTTTCTTTTAAAGTGATAGTTTTATTGACTCTTTTTCCGATGTGGGACTTTCCATTATATTCCCAAGCAAAATTTTAAAAATTGCGAGGACGCAATTTATTGAAGGAGGGGAGAATGTAACACCCCAAGCTTCCACGGTACGTTTCCCTTCGAATAATGCGATAGCGTGTGTTGTACGCAACCTCGAGTTCTAACACACACCACAACTAATTAAACTAGCCGTTGTGGATAGTAATACCTACTTTTTGAAATCATATATATTTTATATTTCAAAATGGACTTCATTTTTGTATTCGGAATATTGAAATTAGCCTAGGCTGAAATTTTGGTACTTTTCGGATAACTTTTATATTTTGATGAATAGTGAAAATTACTAAATTTTAATTAAAAACAACTTTTTTAATCAAAATAATTAATAGTGATAAATTGTGAATTTTAGTGGTTTTAAAGTATATTTAGAATATATTTTTACCATTTAATATAATGTTGATCATTGGGCATAAGTTTACAATTAAACCGAACATAAACAAGTGTCAATCTTTTGATAGTTATTACCTCTTAAAAACACGCTTTTTGTTTTGACAGCGGGAATTAATTTTAAATTAATTTCTGCCACTTCTGTGTTTTGAATTTAGAAAAATGGATTCCATATTTGGAATCAGGATGTCCAAATTGTGTAAATAGGTAACTTTTATTTTTATACATTTTGAATAATTACTGTGGTAAATATTTTATTTACCATGGTTAAGGGTAAATCCGGTAAATAAGGGTTAAAAAATAATATTATAATAATACAAAATTACCCTAAAACGTGTCCTAAACTTATTGGTGGACACATACCCGACCATGAGAATCCTTGGGTCAATTTGTGGACCCCTTGGAGCCACTTGTATGTGGTAGGGACACTTTATATTAATAAAGTTAAAATAAAAATAAAAATGGCATAAGCTTACATCTTTTAGAAGAACAATTTTTACATAGGGTTATACATGTTGGATTTTCGATTATAAATATTCATTAGAAAGCTAAAAAGATTTCCTACATAATGATATTTTATTTATAATTTTTAAACATCAAATAATTTAAATTATTAATGACACAATAATGATGCAATGTTTACCTCATTAATAAATCATTTAGATAAATAAGATTATAATGATTAAAATATTATCTAAAACCTGTCCAATTCTTATTGGTTGATGTTATTTAGAATATGAGTCATCTTAGCTTCGACCTCAATGATTTTTGGACCATTATAAACCGAATATAACTATATTATAAAGTAATACTTTCACTCTTTCCTAAAGAGCCCCTCTTCTCCCTTATAAAAGGAGACCACTTCTACTCATTCCTCACACCTTTCAAGCCACTTGGCTCGTCCAAAATCTGCCGAACTAAGCTCCCCACATCCCTATCCTCATCCTTGAAGCTTCCCCTTAAAAAGAAATCATTTCAAGAAGTCATTTGGTTCCAACCAAAGTGAGTTACCTAAATTAAAGGTAACGATTTCTCTTAAATTATTTTCATTTATTTTGCTTCTCCAACCCCCCAAACTCTTTTTATTTCCTTTCTTTTGTAACAACAACAGTATCCACAATATACTAGTATGTTGTTATAAGAAGGATTCAAACTACACATACACACAACTCCATCTAATGGATGATGAACATAATGTTTCTGTGGATGGCAAACTAACGCCTCACGAAACGATGATTGTTCAAATACATCTTACCGCCTCTCATGGTGGCCATTATGATGGCACTGTAATTAAATATGATATTAATGATATATATTTTATATATAAGCTTCTATAATTCCTGTAACGACCCAATATTTTTGAGTAGTATATTAACTTACTCTTATTGATTTAATAAGATGTTAATGGTTAATGCAGAAAGAGGAGTCGATGGCTTCATCCAGTAGACTCAACCCTTACGAAGCCCACTTATCAGAGCTTGGGAAGGAGGTAGCATATGTGGTATTCTCTTTGGACCAAGCCCAAGCCGAGCTCCAGCGTGTCAAGCTTGAACGAAAATGCTTGCAGGAGAAGTTCAAGTTAGTGGAGATTGCTACTAGGGCAATGTTATCTGAGACTCCCTCAGATTCTCTCACCATAGCACACCTTACACTTAGGTCTTATGCCAGTGTTATAAGGGGCTATGTGATGAGACCCTAGTTTCCTTGTGTAATCCTTTCGGGTGAATAAATTGAGATTTCTTCCTTTAGTGATGTTTGTGAAATTTCAAATGTCTAGATAATTTTAGAATGTATTTTATTGATGAATTTTGAAAAAGGGATATTTTGAAATATATATGTAAACCCTAAATAACTAATGATGTGTAATGATTTTCAAAAAATGGTCTTCTACAAAAGTGTTCATTAAGGAATTTGGAGTCTAATAAGATCAACTTAATTCTTGATGAATAGTAAATTATGAATAGTGATTTTACGCTTAGAATTAGTAATATGACCAAATGGATTAGTAATTTCACTCAAAGAAAGTTTTAATATAATTTAGACACCTTGATTAAGTAATGTGATTCAATAAAATGGGTAAATAACGGTTTCATAAATTATTATTCAAGTATTAGTTTTTTCAGGTGAATAGTGTTTTTATTTAAAAATAAAATTAAAAATATTTAGAAAATTATTTTTATAAAATGGAGTTCATTTTTGAAATCGTAGCATTAATATTTGGTTAAGGTGAAATTTTGGGATTATTCTGAGAAGGTTGAATTTTCGGTGAATAGTGAAAGTATAGTTTTTAAGTTACGGGTGTTTAATGACATCATTAAATGATGTATTAAGTATATATTAAATATGGTCGAATTATGAATAGTAAGATAAGGTGTGAGGTGTCCCAAGTGGCCAATACCATTGGCAAATACCATGGGCAAGCCCATGGTTTTGCCAAAACCACTAGTGAGGTGTCCCTTGGCCATTAATGCTTTGTCCCCTCACTTTCCCTATAAATACCCACCCTTTCCTCCTTTATTTTTCACTCCAAACTCTCCCCCAACGAAGTTCTGGTCTTCTTACCTTCCAAGGAGTCCTCCCAAGGTGCCCCCAAGCCCTCAAGGTCCAATCCTTTGAGTTTCAAGAGTCACGTTTTAAGGTAAGGGATCCGACCCCTCTCTTTCTTTTCAAGTAATCTCTTTTATGTCATTTATTTTATACTCCATGTTCCTATGTTGGAAGATGTTCTTTTATATTCATCCTACTGCCTATTTCATGTTCATATGATGAGAGACCCCCCTTTCTCCCATCGATTCGTTTTAAGAATGTTTAAGTGACGCCGTTAGGCTGCCGAATTTTTAAGGGATTCTTTCACCCTTCTCATTTTTCAAGTTCGATTTTCATGTCAAGTCTTTCAAGTTCCTTTTTATTATGTTGGGGTATGATCTCTATATCAATCATACTGATCTCTTATGATCATATGATGAGGGACCCTTTTTTTTATCTTGTCAAATCATTTTCTTTTGAAGTTAAGTGACGCCGTAAGGCTGCCGAATTTTCATAAGAGAAATCTAATCTTTTTCCTTCCATGTTTTTCATTTCAAATGGTATGTCCCTAAAATTTCATTACCATGTCCATATGTCCTTCTTATTCTTTCACCCTACTGTTTTATGGATCATTTATGAGTGGGTGACCCATGTCCCCTCTCATTTCAATGTTTTCTAAAACCCCGAAACTTAGCCGTTATGCTGCAGAATTTTCCCCTCAAAACGCCTCTCTCTTTTCTCAAAAAATATTTTATGTTATAAATTGAATACTCAAAGATCTTATTTCTACAAGGTTATTCACATATATATCAAAATGTTCCATTTTAAATTCTGGTATTTACATACATGAGACCCGCTTTCCCTTTCCGTGGGTTTAAAGTGACGTAAAGATCATGTCTTTAAAGCAGTTTTTAAAACGTTATGATTATGAAATGAAACCCATTTATTTCATGCTATATGGGTTATTTATGAAATGTTTGATGATGAAATATGTGGCTCACATGATAATAAAGATAAATTTAAGGGTGCGCCCTGATAGCGCTCCAATGCATTGGGTAATGATGTAACCACTAGAGATTACAATTTTCATGACACCTTGGTGAATAACCTTGGTAATTTTCAAATGACACCTTGGGGATGGACCTTGGAGATATGTTCATGATTGTCTATGTTAAATGATGTAGCCACATCTTCAAGTTATGGAAAATTTTGTTTTTATTATGAAATGCCTCATGATTTTCTTTCTCATGCCTTAAAGTTCTTTTCATGTCCTTATTGAAGTATATCAAGTTCACATGTAAAATGTCCCTCTTGTTTCCCTTACTGGGCCTTCTGCTCACCCTTTCCTTTGATGTATGTCCCCAGGTTATGAGATGCAGTAATGAACCTAGGATGAACTTAAGGAGAAGCCTTTCAAGTGTTTAAGAAGAATGCTTTATGTTGTTTTCATGTATTATGTTCCTGGTTTCCAAGACACTAAACATTAAAGATCCTCAGTTGTGTGTAATGTAATGAAAGTTTATGTTATAAAATGGCGGGATGCCATAGTTGGTATCAAAGGTATGGTTTAGTTATTTGTGGAAATTAGGATATAAAAACTTTAGGAAGAACCCTATAGAAAAGTTTAAATATAGGAAAACTTCCTGGTATTTTGGTAAGTATTGAGTAAGTGGTCTATCAAACAAATACATCCCTGTCTGGATACGAGCAGGTAGAGGTGGCTCTGGCACAGATGTACATAGGGGTAAAACCCGAAAACACCGCTTTGAGCTAGACTCGAACGGGAACTGGTGCACGATAACGGGCCTTGCTGCACTCTTGGTTACGACACTCCCGGGGGATATGTTTGGTTAATCACATGCTTTTTATGAATCATTATGAAGGAATTATAGAGAACTATAATTGTTTAAGCATGAAGTCTTAGTTAAAAGATTCATAAATGAAATAAGTTTCTCACTAAGGTTTTATTCTTATAGAATATGGCGGGAAATAGGAGGAACCGTGCCGATGGTGACCGCAATGCACCATGTGCTGACGGCCCTCTGATGGAAGCCGGAATGGAAACATTCATGCGAATGATGAACCAACTGACTCAAGTTATGAGTAATAACTTGAATCAACCTGAGAGGACGACCTCACCACGAAGGGAACAACTTTCTGTTGAGTCCTTCATGCGTCAACGACCGCCAACATTAAGTGGATCTACTGACCCATTGGTTGCGGAACAATGGATAAGCTCCATTGAAAAGATCTTTTCTGTACTTCATTGTTCGGAACAAGAAAAAGTCACCCTTGCTGTTTACCGCCTAGAGGGAGAAGCTGATCAGTGGTGGTCACTGATCAAAAACACGAAGCCACGAGGAGAGATGGAAGCTATGGAGTGGGAAGAATTTCGGGGGATTTTCTTTAACAAGTATTTCCCTCATTCCATGAAAACGAAAATGGAGAAAGAGTTTCTCGAGCTGAAGCAGAAGGAGAACGAATCTGTCGGAAGCTATGAGATGAACTTCACAAGGCTTTCCCGTTATACCTCAAGCTTTGTCATGGACCCTAATGGGAAGGTTGATAGATTCTTTGGTGGACTACGACCACATCTGTGGAAGAATCTAGCCAACAGGGACTACGATAGCTATGAAGAAATAGTTCGAAGTGCTATGAAAGTTGAACTAGAGTTTGGGGAGACACAGTGGTCTCACAAATCTAATGAGAAGAAGAGAACTCTAGAACCGAGCCTGGGAAGAAGTTTTGATCAGGAAAGAGGTGGAAAGCATATGCAACATGCCACATGCAATAAATGTGGGAAGAAGCATCCGGGGAACTGCTTGATCGGAAGTGGAAAGTGCTATAGGTGTGGAAAAGAAGGCCATATTTCTCGGAATTGTCGTGGTGATGTGAAGCCTCAACTTCCCAACACTAACGACAGAGGAAAGATGGTTCTGGCCCTACCCGAAGTCACATGCTTCAAGTGTGGACAGCTTGGGCACTTTGCTAATCAATGTCCAAATCCGAGGGTGGTGGAGGGGAATCACCATCAACCTCAGCAGAGGCCAAGGGAGCAAGGTCGTGCTTTCGCTATCACAACAACTGAAGTTGAAGTTCCGAACGATGTGGTAGCAGGTACTCTTGTTGTCCTCTCAAAACTAGCAAGTGCTTTATTTGATTCTGGTTCTACGCATTCCTTTATTTCCTCCAAGTTTGCAAGGAATATAGAATCAATCCCCGAACTGCTAGAGGTAGAGTTGTCAGTCAAGACTCCAAGTGGGATTATCCTTGCATCAAAAGTATTTAGAGACTCTAGTGTTTACTTTGGTGAGCTCAATCTTATCGCAAATCTAGTAGTCATTCCCATGATGGAATTCGACATTATAATAGGGATGGAATGGCTCTCAAAGTATAATGCTAAGATCAAATGCAGAAGTAAGGAAATCTCAGTAGTCTTGAATGAACGACCTACAGTTATCTTCCAAGGAGAGATATCCCGAACTGATCCCTATCTAGAAGCACCTCCTATAGCTTTCTTTATGGAGTTAATCGGTGATGAGGAAGAAGGGAAAGGGAGCATACAAATTGAAGATGTTCCGATTGTTCAGGAATACATGGATGTATTTCCTGAGGAGTTACCTGGACCTCCCCCAGAAAGAGAGGTAGAGTTCTCCATTGAACTCGTACCTGGGTCTCAACCGATATCAAAGACTCCGTATAGAATGGCAAATGTGGAGCTAGAAGAGTTAAAGAAACAACTCCAAGACTTGTTGGAGAAGGGGTTTATCCGACCGAGTGTGTCTCCTTGGGGAGCACCAGTTCTCTTTGTGAAGAAGATGGATGGATCAATGCGGCTATGCATTGATTATAGAGAACTGAACGGGATCACAGTGAAGAACAGATACCCTCTTCCAAGAATTGATGATTTATTTGACCAACTTCGTGGGGCTCAATTCTTCTCTAAGATTGACCTTCGATCTGGTTATCATCAACTGAGGGTGAAGAAGGAAGATATTCCAAAGACTGCCTTCCGATCGAGATATGGACATTATGAGTTTACTGTTATGCCCTTCGGCTTGACTAATGCTCCTGCTATTTTCATGGATTTGATGAATAGAGTCTTTAAGGACTACCTTGATAACTTTGTGGTAGTTTTTATTGATGATATTTTGATATATTCAAAAAGTCACGAGGAGCATGAAGATCATCTGAGGGTTATTTTGAAAACTCTACGGAAGGAGAGGCTCTTTGGGAAGTTTAGCAAGTGTGAGTTTTGGTTACAACAAGTGGCTTTCTTGGGGCACATCGTAACCAATGAAGGAATCTCGGTTGACCCTGCAAAGACAATGGTTGTGGAGGAGTGGCCTCAACCCACAACAGTAACTGAGATTCTTAGTTTCCTTGGTTTAGCGGGATATTATAGGAGGTTTGTGAAAAACTTTTCACGGCTTTCTAATCCACTAACCAAGTTGACTCGAAAAGGGGTTAAGTTCATCTGGACAAAGGAATGCGAGGAAAGTTTCCAAGAGCTGAAGAAGAGATTGGTTACTGCACCTGTATTAACACTACCCTCTATCGGAGAAGGATTCGTTATTTTTAGCGATGCATCTCTGAAAGGGCTTGGGTGCGTCCTCATGAAAAATGACAAAGTAATTGCTTATGCATCTCGACAGTTGAAGATTCGTGATCAGAATTATCCTACGCATGATCTAGAGCTGGCGGCAGTTGTTTTTTCTCTAAAGATATGGAGGCACTATCTTTATGGGGAGAAATGTGATATATACACTGACCACCAAAGTCTAAAGTATATTTTCACACAGAAAGAATTGAACATGAGACAAAGGAGATGGTTGGATCTTATTAAAGACTATGATTGTTCAATTCATTATCACCCTGGAAGAGCAAACAAAGTCGCGGATGCGTTAAGCAGGAAAGATCCTGTTGTTCTGGCAACAATGAGGATCCTGGGAGATCCCTTGATTAAAGATCTAGTAAAACTGGACATGGGAATTATAAGGAAAGGGACATCATCAACCCTATCCCAAATGATTTCTCAACCTTCATTACTAGAGAAGATCAAGAAGGCTCAAAAAGAAGATCCTTTGCTGCAGGAGAAGTTCGAGGCTGTAAAGGATGGGAAGTTCCCTGATTTCAATATTGATCAAGAAGGTGTATTCAAATTTCGTGCAAGACTATGTGTTCAATCTATTCCGGAGATAAAGAAAGAACTGATGGATGAAGCTCATAGCTCTACTTTCTCTATAAATCCGGGAAGCACTAAGATGTATAGAGACCTTCGTGATCATTATTGGTGGGATAACATGAAGAGGGAGATTGCCGATTACACTACAAGGTGCCTGGTGTGTCAGCAAGTAAAAGCAGAACGACAACTTCCTAAGGGGGTATTACAACCGCTACCCATACCAGTATGGAAGTGGGATAATATCACTATGGACTTTGTAACTGGTCTCCCGAAAACATCCAAAGGAAACAATGCGATATGGGTTATTGTGGACCGTCTCACCAAGACAGCCCATTTTATCTCTATTTGGGAAGATTTCTCTCTGGATCAGCTTGCCAAGATATACGTGAAGGAAGTGGTAAGGCTGCATGGGGTACCACTATCCATCGTATCTGATCGTGACCCAAGATTCACATCAAAATTCTGGAGAAGTCTTCAGCATGCTCTGAACACTGAATTGAATTTTAGTATGGCCTATCATCCTCAAACTGATGGCCAATCTGAAAGGACTATTCAGACACTCGAAGACATGTTGAGATTATGCTCAATGGAATTTAAAGGTGGATGGGATAAACACCTCCCATTAGTGGAGTTCTCCTATAACAACAGCTTCCATGCGAGTATTCAGATGGCACCCTATGAAGCTCTGTATGGAAAGCGGTGTAGAACTCCTACTTGTTGGGATGAAACTGGTGAGAGGAAACTTCTTGGGCCTGATCTTGTGCAAGAAATGACAGAACAAGTTCATGCCACCCAACAACACATAAAGGCTGCTCAGAGTCGGCAGAAGAGCTATGCTGACAATCGTCGAAGGGACTTGGAGTTTGGTGTTGGTGACAAAGTCTTCCTTCGAATTTCTCCATGGAAGAGAGTCATGCGGTTTGGGAAGAAAGGGAAGCTCAGCCCTAGGTACATTGGCCCCTATGAAATCCTTGATCGCATAGGAGCAGTGGCCTATCGTCTAGCACTTCCACCGAACCTAGCTCAAGTTCACAATGTCTTCCATGTATCTCTCTTGAGGAAGTACATACCCGACCCTTCGCATGTACTGAACCCAGAGGTGGTACAACTGGAACATGACCTCTCTTATGAGGAGCAGCCAGTGGAGATCTTGGACCGTAGAGACAAGGTCCTACGAAACAAGACTACCCACCTTGTGAAAGTGTTGTGGAGGAATCATAAATATGAAGAAGTGACTTGGGAGCCTGAGGAAACGATGAAGCAAAAGTACCCTCACCTTTTCAAAAAGGCCTCAAGTATAAATTTCGGGGACGAAATTTCTTAAGGGGGGAAGAATGTAACGACCCAATCTTTTTGAGTAGTATATTAACTTACTCTTATTGATTTAATAAGATGTTAATGGTTAATGCAGAAAGAGGAGTCGATGGCTTCATCCAGTAGACTCAACCCTTACGAAGCCCACTTATCAGAGCTTGGGAAGGAGGTAGCATCTGTGGTCTTCGCTTTGGACCAAGCCCAAGCTGAGCTCCAGCGTGTCAAGCTTGAACGAAAACGCTTGCAGGAGAAGTTCAAGTTAGTGGAGATTGCTACTAGGGCAATGTTATCTGAGACTCCCTCAGATTCTCTCACCATAGCACACCTTACACTTAGGTCTTATGCCAGTGTTATAAGGGGCTATGTGATGAGACCCTAGTTTCCTTGTGTAATCCTTTCGGGTTAATAAATTGAGATTTCTTCCTTTAGTGATGTTTGTGAAATTTCAAATGTCTAGATAAATTTAGAATGTATTTTATTGATGAATTTTGAAAAAGGGATATTTTGAAATATATATGTAAACCCTAAATAACTAATGATGTGTAATGATTTTCAAAAAATGGTCTTCTACAAAAGTGTTCATTAAGGAATTTGGAGTCTAATAAGATCAACTTAATTTTTGATGAATAGTAAATTATGAATAGTGATTTTACGCTTAGAATTAGTAATATGACCAAATGGATTAGTAATTTCACTCAAAGAAAGTTTTAATATAATTTAGACACCTTGATTAAGTAATGTGATTCAATAAAATGGGTAAATAACGGTTTCATAAATTATTATTCAAGTATTAGTTTTTTCGGGTGAATAGTGTTTTTATTTAAAAATAAAATTAAAAATATTTAGAAAATTATTTTTATAAAATGGAGTTCATTTTTGAAATCGTAGCATTAATATTTGGTTAAGGTGAAATTTTGGGATTATTCTGAGAAGGTTGAATTTTCGGTGAATAGTGAAAGTATAGTTTTTAAGTTACGGGTGTTTAATGACATCATTAAATGATGTATTAAGTATATATTCAATATGGTCGAATTATGAATAGTAAGATAAGGTTTGAGGTGTCCCAAGTGGCCAATACCATGGGCAAATACCATGGGCAAGCCCATGGTTTTTCCAAAACCACTAGTGAGGTGTCCCTTGGCCATTAATGCTTTGTCCCCTCACTTTCCCTATAAATACCCACCCTTTCCTCCTTTAGTTTTCACTCCCAACTCTCCCCCAACGAATTTCTGGTCTTCTTACCTTCCAAGGAGTCCTCCCAAGGTGCCCCCAAGCCCTCAAGGTCCAATCCTTTGAGTTTCAAGAGTCAGGTTTTAAGGTAAGGGATCCGACCCCTCTCTTTCTTTTCAAGTAATCTCTTTTATGTCATTTATTTTATACTCCATGTTCTTATGTTGGAGGATGCTCTTTTATATTCATCCTACTGCCTATTTCATGTTCATATGATGAGAGACCCCCCTTGCTCCCATCGATTCGTTTTAAGAATGTTTAAGTGACGCCGTTAGGCTGCCGAATTTTTAAGGGATTCTTTCACCCTTCTCATTTTTCAAGTTCGATTTTCATGTCAAGTCTTTCAAGTTCCTTTTTATTATGTTGGGGTATGATCTCTATATCAATCATACTGATCTCTTATGATCATATGATGAGGGACCCTTTTTTTTATCTTGTCAAATAATTTTCTTTTGAAGTTAAGTGACGCCGTAAGGATGCCGAATTTTCATAAGAGAAATCTAATCTTTTTCCTTCCATGTTTTTCATTTCAAATGGTATGTCCCTAAAATTTCATTACCATGTCCATTTGTCCTTATTATTCTTTCACCCTACTGTTTTATGGATCATTTATGAGTGGGTGACCCATGTCCCCTCTCATTTCAATGTTTTCTAAAACCCCGAAACTTAGCCGTTATGCTGCAGAATTTTCCCCTCAAAATGCCTCTCTCTTTTCTCAAAAATTATTTTATGTTATAAAGTGAATACTCAAAGCTCTTATTTCTACAAGGGTATTCACATATATATCAAAATGTTCCATTTTAAATTCTGGGATTTACATACATGAGACCCTCTTTCCCTTTCCGTGGGTTTAAAGTGACGTAAAGATCATGTCTTTAAAGCAGTTTTTAAAACGTTATGATTATGAAATGAAACCCATTTATTTTATGATATATGGGTTATTTATGAAATGTTTGATGATGAAATATGTGGCTCACATGATAATAAAGGCAAATTTAAGGGTGCGCCCTGATAGCGCTCCAATGCATTGGGTAATGATGTAACCACTAGAGATTACAATTTTCATGATACCTTGGTGAATAACCTTGGTAATTTTCAAATGACACCTTGGGGATGGACCTTGGTGATATGTTCATGATTGTCTATGTTAAATGATGTAGCCACATCTTCAAGTTATGGAAAATTTTGTTTTTATTATGAAATGCCTCATGATTTTCTTTCTCATGCCTTAAAGTTCTTTTCATGTCCTTATTGAAGTATATCAAGTTCACATGTAAAATGTCCCTCTTGTTTCCCTTACTGGGCCTTCTGCTCACCCTTTCCTTTGATGTATGTCCCCAGGTTATGAGATGCAGTAATGAACCTAGGATGAACTTAAGGAGAAGCCTTTCAAGTGTTTAAGAAGAATGCTTTATGATGTTTTCATGTATTATGTTCCTGGTTTCCAAGACACTAAACCTTAAAGATCCTCCGTTGTGTGTAATGTAATGAAAGTTTATGTTATAAAATGGCGGGATGCCATAATTCCATTTTATTTCATATCCTTATTCGTTTCATGTTTTATATACATACGATAATTTCATTTGAGGAAGTGCGGACTACCGCCCCTTTAAAATGATATGACTCGTTCATACCACACATGGAACGTATAAAGGATGGTGTTAATGAACTTAAGTAACATATATAAAATATTGTATTATACTGGAATAATAATATACCTATGTATCATTTGGATTCAATTCTTTTAAAATGAAAAATTAAATGGAAGTAGCGTTCGTGCGTACGTGCGGACTACCGTCTCCACGAACGCGATGAGATTCATTGTCCATCATATCCATTCAAGTATAATTATAATTTGATGATTTAAAAATAGTATCTAAGGACTTTATATCATTCTGGATATGAATAATATACATCCTATTAATAACGAATATGGCTCACATAACAAAGAATATAAAGTAAAATGAACCCGTTAACACCCGAAATGACGATAATTCTAAGATATTATTAACAAATCAATGTTAAAAGATCATATATGATATCATATTAAAGTAAATGATTCTTGTATTATTCAATAACAATTATTTCACCATTATACAGGAGGTAAACCTACCATCGACCAAGGAAAAATTACAAAGTAAGGGATTTTCTTATCTCACTTTCAATTCCGTGAGATTTCCATTGTTCACCACTTAATTATTGCATGTGGTGTACTGCCCATGATTGTATTCATTGTGTAATATAATTTAATTTATGGGTATTTACATCATCATGTTATGATACTTCTTTCATGGGTGTATGTTTCGTAAGTTACCTAATCGATAAGGGAATTTGAGATTTCAATTTCAACTCATTTGGATTTACACATATTTCATTCATTATATTACTCAAAGATTATGTGTGTAATCGCTATTCATTTGATTATGCCTTAATTTCCACTCCCCTTTCTGTGGATATACTTTTGATACACATAATCACTCCTTTGATAAATTCTCAAGTGATCGGTATGAACTTGATAAGAGTAATTTTAACTCAATCTCCATTTGTTGAGTTAAATATCCAATTCGTTGGTGTTGTTTCTACAAGAATATGTGTGAATATCCTTTTATTGTTTTACTCTGAATATTCAATCATATTTAGTGTATTTATATTTTTCACACATAATTATGTCGTTGATTTATCCTTAACCTAAGGATACGGCCTTTATGAGAGATTTCATCTCAATTTACATTGAACTGAGACTTCTTTGTTGATATACACCAAATCACTTTTATGCGGTGTATATAATGTACTTGACATAGTATATCATGAATCCCTTTATTCTCATGATATTACAAAGTTTTTATTACCTCAATTATTTGTATTCAAGTGTCTCTCTTTTGGTTAGAACCTCTAACCAAAATACCATTTTAAAATGTTTTAAAGACTTATTCTTCTATATCTTGCTCATTAATGTCCATGTTTTAAAAATGGTTTTAAGGATTTATTTATATGGACATTAAAGTTTTAAAATTAAAACTCATTTTAAAAGTTTCAAAGTGGTATGGGACACTTTGATTCAAAAGTCTACTTTTAAATGGCTTCTTGACAAATAGTGTGACTTTTAAATGTTTTCAAGAAAAGGGGGATATTTCTCTCAAATAGTTTTGATGATTATTTTCATCTATGTCAACATCCTTCATTATTCATGATTGAGGTTAATGTGATACAATACAATCTTCCATATTGTATCAAATGAGTTATGTTTGACTGTGGATGTTCTATTTTTATACCATTCATGGTTTGTGGTTAAAGTATTGACATTTCGTATGCTAGTTTTAATACGAATTTTTATTTTATGCTTAAACCTATTCATATGAGGAATGCATTGGACTTAATAAGTGACGGGTGGAGCCTGCTATAGCTCCTAGATGCATCGGTAGGTCTCATGAGACAAACTAGTGTCTTGGCATAAGGACTTGACAAAATCTTATTTGTAGTCTTGGCACGAGGCCTTGGCTAAGTGGTTATGATAGTCTGGCATTATGCATTCCAACATTATGAAAGTGGATATTGATATTGCATGTGATCATTCGACTAGTAGAATATCCATGTGAGTATGTAAATGGCATTATTTCATTTTACCTTTGCCATTTTATGCTGAAGTTCAAGTTTAAAAGGCTTTTGTTTTAGTTATAAATTGCCTTAAGTGTTTATGCTTATTTATGAAATCTTATGCTATAATGTTATCCTTACTGAGCATCTGAGCTCACCCCTTTCAATGTTTTATTTTTCCCAGGATTATGAAGAAGTAATTTATGAATGACCTGCAGGGATAGTATGAGGGGATATGAAGACAAGATGTTTTTTTATGATGTAATGTAAAAAATTATGGATGTATCTAGTTATTCCAAGGCTACTAAACTAATCGATCTTTCGAGACTTGATATTTCTCGTGATCATGCCAATGTAATGTAATAATGCACCGACTCTAGGTAACTAGGGTCGGGGCGTTACATCTTGTATGAGTGCTATGGCAGCATGGCCGGGTGCAGGACGAGACCTGGGAGCGGGAGGCCAACGTACATGCTCAGTGGTCGAAGTTGTTCACAGCTATATCTTCACCACCCTTGTAAGGGAAATTCGGGGATTAATTTCTATAAGGGGGGAAGTTTGTAAAAACCTGGTTCTTATCTTTGAGGTACGAGTTTCTTCTTTTCTCATTTCCTTAAGTTTTTTTGAGAATATATGGAAAACATGGAAAAATCATAAATTTTAGAAGTACACGTTGTGTACTTTTTCCACACGCCGTGTACTTCTGGCCATGTTGGGATGAGTACACAGGGCGTGTAGCCATGTTGGCGACAAAGGGTGTAGGAACCGACTACAAACCGTGTAGTTGTCCTTTACACGCCGTGTAGTCAGCCAGTAGGCCTAAATAGTAAGGCGGTGGAGCAGCTGCCAGATGGGCGATAGTACACGCCGTGTACTCAGGAGTACATGTCGTGTACTCATGTCGGCAAGTGAACGGTGCCATGCTGGCAGGAAGCCTTCAGGTGAGCAGTTAAATGAAAGGGGTACATGTCGTGCACTTGGAAGTATATGACGTGTACTTTGTTTTTTCGGATTAAAATAGGCAGTTGCCTCCTCATTTGGAAGAGGAGTCATTTGATCCATTTTAGAGCCAATGGAGGAGGCCGAACCTTTTAATATCCACCTAGTGTTTGTCTGGAATCCGATTTCGCTTCGGACGATCACATTGGAACTGCACGAGTAATCCCTCTCTTCTCTTAGTGTGTTTCTTACCAATTCTTCTCCTAACGTAAGTTATTTTCGTTTAAGTGGGTTTTTATCTTTGTCAGATCTACGCCATTCTTGGGCATTTCTAGAGTTGGCATTTGGGTATACCATTCGTTGGCGTATAAGGTAGGTGGCTTTGTGTTAAGTTTTCCAACTGTTGTGTGATTTGTGCTTTTTTGAACCATGAACCCATGTTGGGGTGTCGTGTGGCTGAGGTCGTTGATATATTTAATGCCTAGAATTGATTAGGTATTTAAATTGTAATAATAAATGCTGGTTGTGATCATTTCTTAGATCTGGAACCACCCCAGGGGTGTGTTCCACTATTTAGCCATTTGTCCAGGATACCTGAGGGTATTCCTTTGAAGTAGTAATTGTATAATTGCCTTGAGAGGAATTACTTATTACTGCTTGTTTACATGTTGGGCATGGCCCGGTTACCTGTTTGGCATGAGGGCGTTGTTGTGTTTAGCCCGTGGGAACTGCACTATTTGGCCTGAGGGATATACTTATTTCACCTGAGGGAAACCTTTTGTGCCTCAGGGCTGGACTTTTTTGCCTGAGGGTGAGAATACCTACACCTGATGGCAAATTCTGTTACGCCTGAGGGCTATACCTGCGGGTTGGGTTCTGCTTGCCTGAGGGTAAGGTTTTTCTTGTGTGAGGACGTGGACTGTTTCCATAGAAATGCACTGTGGTGATTTCTAATAATTAAATGGATTAAAATGAATATTAAATTGGAAATTTAACTGTTAAGTTGGTTACTGTTGAGTACTTCTTACTTTATTTCATTTTACTATTGCACTGTTGTTGCATGCTTACACACAGTTGGGAACAGGCCTTTACTGGATGTCTACTGAGATATATTTCTCACACCCTGTTTGGGTCACGCTTTTCCGCCAAAACAGATTACATTTATGCATGTTTGGATAAGGGAAAAGTCCCTATACAGGTAATTGATTGTTGCTGAGGAGTAGGAGGGAATGGGACCGAGCCTAGGAACGTGATGTCGTGGCCAGTTGTTTTTGCTTTGTTTTGTTGTACTATGATTTTTTTTTGTACTGTATTGATGTATAGCATGTTCTGGATGTTTTCTTAGTACTTGAGACATGTAGCATCATTATTTATATACTGCTGGTTATATCCACTACTGTTGTGTATTTCAGTTGTGCATGGTTTACTGCTTCCACTGTTGTATGTTTTATTTTGTATTCCGCTGCACTACAATTTGACAAATGAGGGCATAGTTCCCCCACTATCAGACCTAGTCCCTCACTGCTAGTCGGCAGCCTCTGGTGTTTGGGGAAATGCGCTTGAGGTCGCATGGAGAACCGGGTTCGGGGCACCCATTGAGTGGCACGCAGAACCGGGACGTTACAAAGTTCTATCCGAGGGGTTCTTTTCTTTGACTTACTATTTGGAGCCGTAGTTAGGGATAGGACGAACGGTGGTTGGTAATAAGTTGTGCCCGGGCGTTGCTAACTCGTGTACAGGGAAAAGCCAGTCTACCTCGTATTTTTCAATTTCTGATTTTGAAAATTTTACAGTTTAAATGTTTTCACCGTTGGGTGACCCACTTGGATTGTGTTGTTTATATTTTATCTGTGGGTTCTATTTAGTCGTAACCCGATGTGATGAGGGTATTCCATCTCATACATCATTTCAGCACATTCTAGATATCGCATGCCATGCATAGTTTCCATGCCAGGTAGGTGCATTAGAAATTTCATGTTGTTGTGAAAATTGTTGTGATAGAAAATCATCATGTTGTGATAGCTGCACTGATAAAATACCTGCTGTTTGATAGGGTAATTTTTGTGTGAGCTGTTCATAGAATGGACGCCAAACTTTGGTTGTTGGGGAGTATGGGCCCCCATTTACCGGAATTTAGTGGATCATTGACTTTTTATTAGTTATAACACAGATAAGATGTCAAACTTTAATTCGTGGGGAGTATGGGACCTCACAGGTCGGAAATTGACACTTAGGTGTTGTTTTTCGGTATTTGATGGGTTCCGAGGAAGTTTTTGAGGCATATTGTTCGAAAACTCAGTATACATGACATGTAGTATTTTTACACACGCTGTTTATGGCCTTCTGTTCAGGAAGAAAAATGAACTCTTTGAGTACACGCCGTGTACTTTGAGTGCACGCCGTGTATTCTCTTCTCGTGTCATAAACCGTGTGGATGGAGACACGAGGTAGGGAAGTGCTTGGGTAAAACACGTTGTGTACCTGATATACACGTCGTGTAGTGTTGACCCGGAGTCCGGATGTGTAACTAACAACACGGGTCGGTGAACGCCTATACAGAACACGTTGTGCCAATAATGAACACGTTGTGTAGTGTGGCCTGGGGACTCGACCGTGTAACTAATAACACAGATCAATGTCACCGTTCCTTGAACACGTCGTGTACCTTTGAGGACACTCCGTGTAGGCTTGTCCGAGGACAGATTGTGTGGACTAAGCCAAGTGGCTAGGGAAATGGGGTGATGTACATGCCGTGTGCGGGTGTAACACGCCGTGTAGTTTCAAGTAGAGTAGTCGGCCATGTCACAAGAGACACACAAAGTTGTAAAATAACACCATACATGCCATGTAGGTTAAGTACACGCCATGTAGTTTTGTTTAACAGGAGTCGTGTAGCTTAGCCATGTCAAAGGACCCAGGCAGGGGAAGGGAAGTCAAGTACAGGCCGTGTAGTCAGTATAAACGCTGTGTAGTCTTGTTTTTTAAATCTTTAAATGCCTTCTTCCTCTTGTTCCCTTTGTGGTTTCTTCATTTCAGCCTTAATAATCTTGAATCTAAGGCGTGATTTTGACCTTTTAGTGTCATTCCTCCTAGACGACCATGCGTTGTTCGCCAGGAGAGTGGAAACGAGAATACTCCGGAGATGGTGAGCTATGGGCTACCAGTTGATCCTCCAGCAGAGCCAGATGCGGCGCCGGCTTCTATACCAGACACAGGCGCGGAGGCCCAGTTCTGTGAAGGCTTATTGAAGTTCATGCAGACCTTTCAGGGAGCACCGTAGGTTGCGACATCTATGGCCGAGCTGACACGTATCTTCCAGCAGCAGCATCCGCCTACGTTCTCAGGGGATGGCGGACCACATGCTGCAGAGTCTTTGTTGGGGTCGATGAAGACTATTTTTGAGCATCTTGAGACGCCTCCAGGGTGGAGGGTCAAGCTCACGACATACATGTTGCGCGATTCCGCCAAGTGGTGGTGGGATGTTACCACCCAGTTAGAGCATCACAGGGACATGGCGTAGAAAGACTTTCAGGTAGTCTTCTATGAATTTTTCTTCTCGGAGATGCTGAGGCCAGATAGAGCTCGAGAGTTCATGAATCTGTAGTAGGGCGTTATGTCAGTGATGGACTATTCTGCTTGTTTTACAGAGCTTCATTGCTTTTCCCCCCTGCTGGTGGGTGATGAGATGCTGAGAGCCAGAAGTTTTGAGGATGGGCATCATTATGAAATCTGAGCACTGGTGAATGTTTTCAGGTTGCCTACTGTACATGCTATTGTAAATCAGGCGCTGATCACAGAGAGGAACCTGCGGGAATATGGTGGTGTGGGCCAGGGCGGTTCATCATCAGTTACTAGTACTATTTCTGGTGGCAAGAGGAAGAGATAGATGGACTTCTCTCAGTGTGGATGTACCAGCCAGACAGGTTCTTTAGGTAGACCGGTCAGGTGCTACAAGTGTGGTAGAGAGGGGTACAAGAGACCGCAGTGTCCACGAGACCCAGTGGAGTGTCGAGCTTGCGGAAAGATGGGTCATCTGCAGCGCTTTTGCAGGGCGTTTCCACCAATGGCTAGTGAGAGGGGTTCTGTGAAGACTCCGCGAGCGGGAGCGGGACTAGTGGATTCTTACCAGTTGGGGACCTGTAATACGTCAGGGCGTGTAGGTAAAGATGGTGGTCGTGGTCATGGTAGCCAGACACCAAGACCTCAGAGGCAGTAGGGCGGGACAGCTCAGGGTAGCCAAGCTGTGTCGCAGGGTCGTGGCACTGGGCAGGCATATACAGTGCATCAGACCCAACAAGAGAAGGATCCCAGACCTTCTACAGTCTGAGGTACTATTTTAGTATCTTCTTTCTTATCTTCAATACTTTTCGATACGGGTGCTACACATAGTTTCATATCTATACTCGTTGTGGAGATCCTTGGGATCTGTGTTTCTACTTCTTCTGATATTAGGACGTTAGACACTTCTTTGGGGACTAGAATGGCTAGTGTGTGTCAGTGCAAGGAGTTACCCCTTGAGGTTGGTGGGTGTCACATCCTTTGGGACCTCTATGTCCTAGAGATGACGAGTTATGATGTCATTCTCAGAATGGACTGGTTGGTTCCCTATCAAGCCTTTATAGACTTCTCTCGTCACAGGGTGTGTTTCACATCACCAAAGGGTGGAGAGTTTTTATCCAAGGGCGAATGGGATGTTCAGGAAAGTCGAGCAGGACCAAAGCATCGTGGGCGAGGTGGAGTCACAGCCCAGATTGCGAGCTTATATCTGGATGACCAGGGGACTTGTCGGACGGATTTCCCTCTAGTGGATGATCGTTATAGGGATGTCTTCCCGGACAACTTTTCAAGTCTACCTATGGAGTGAGAGTTGGAATTCTCTATTGAGCTTTTTCTAGGAGCATCACCGGTGTCCATTCCTCTATATAGGATGGCTACACCTGAGTTGCAGTAGCTCAAGAGGCAGTTAGAGGAGTTATAGGCCAAGGGCTTTATCCGAACCAGTACTTCTCCGTGGGGATCACCGGTCCTTTTTTCAAAAAAGCTAGAAGGTACCCTCAGACATTGTGTGGATTATCGGAAGCTGAACCAGTTGATAGTTAAGAACCGATAACCCTTACCGAGGATTGATGATCTTTATGATCAGCTTCATGGAGCATGAGTGTTCCCTAAGATTGAACTGAGATCAGGATATCATCAGCAGCGCGTGAGTCCATCTGATATACCTCTCACAGCTTTCAAGAGTAGGTATGGTCTATATGTATATACAGTTATGCCGTTCAGACTCACGAATGCACCATCAGTTTTCATTTCTCTGATGAATCATGTGTTCCATCTGTATCTTGATTCTTTTGTGGTAGTATTCGTGGACAACATCTTGGTGTACTCTCGCACTCGACACGACCATTCCACCCATCTTGAGATCGTCTTGAGTACAGTGAGAGATCATCGGCTATATGCTAAGCTCTCAAAGTGCCACTTTTGGATGGACCAGGTTCACTTCCTGGGTCATATCATCTCAGAGGAAAGAGTTTCAGTAGGCCTAGAGAAGGTGATAGAAGTAGTTTCTTGGGAGCAGCCTAAGAACGTGTTTGAGATACGGAGTTTCTTATAGCTGGCTGGTTACTACAGGCATTTTATACATGACTTCTCCCGCTTATCAGCACCGTTGACGGGCTTGACTATGAAGGGTGTGAAGATTGCTTGGTCAGATGCTTGTGAGACAAAATTTCAGGACCAGAAGGGAAGGTTGACATCATCACTGATCCTGATACTCCCAGAGCAGGGGAAGAGCTATACAGTTTACTATGATGCATCAGATATTGGTCCGGGAGCAGTGTTGATGCAGGGCGATCGATTAGTTGCGTACGGTTCTCGGCAGTTGAGGCCACATGAGAGGAATTACCCGACGCGTGATGTCGAGTTGGCAGCGGTTGTTCATGTGTTGCGTTGTTGGCGACATTATCTATTGGGGGATCATTTTGTGGTTTTCTCCGACCACAAAAGCCTCAAGTATATCTTTACTCAGCATGACTTGAATCTGAGGCAGCGAAGGTGGGTTGAATACCTACAGTCATTCGATTTTGAGCTTGCCTATACACCTGGTAAAGGTAATGCAGCAGTTGATGCACTGAGTAGGAAGACTCAGATACAGGCAGTGCAGGAGGCCAGTAGCGAGTGGAAGCTCATGGATTTGTTCTCTAAGATGCATCTAGAGGTGCACGATAGTCAGGGGCAGACATATCATTCCTCTTTAGCTGTGACGTCTACCCTCCTGGATAGAGTGAGGATGAGATAGCTATCTGATTTAGAAGGCCTATTTCTACGGGAGTCAGTGGAAAGTTAGGACCCTCCTCCTGGTTGGACGATCGACGATGATGAGGTTTTTCATTTCCATTTATGAGTATGGGTTCCAGGGGATATACGCGAGGAGCTGATCTGGGAGTTTCATGCTTCAGCTTGGGCAGTTCATCCCGGGGATACCAAGATGTACCAAGACTTGAGACGTCAGCACTGGTGGCCGGGTATGAAGATAGATGTAGCTGGTTATTTGACAAGATGTTCCACCTGTCATCAGGTGAATGTGGAGCATCAAAGACCAGCTGAACTATTACAGTAGTTACCAATTCTGGAGTGGAAATGGGATGATGTCGCGATGGATTTTGTGACAAGGCTGTCGAGGTCACCTCGAGGCAATGATGTTGTGGGGGTTGTTGTGGACAGACTCACGAAGGTAGCTCACTTCTTACCAATCAAGGAGACCTTCGGTGTTGATGAGCTCGGAAGGATTTATATCCAAGAGATTGTACGTATTCATGGGGTCCCTGGTTCTATCATTTCAGATAGGGACGCCCGCTTTACGTCTCGTTTCTGGAAGAGTTTTCAGAGGTCACTTGGTACACAGGTGCTTCTGAGCACAGCATACCACCCTCAGACCGATGGCCAGTCAGAGCGTATGATACAGGTGCTAGAGGACATGTTGCGAGCATCCGTCCTAGACTTTGGGGTCTTTTGGAAGAAGCATATACCATTGGTCGAGTTTGCCTATAACAATAGATTTCAGGCGACTATTGAGATGGCATCATAGGGGGCTTTATATGGTAGGCCGTTCCGATCACCTTTGTGCTAGTTAGGGCAAGTGAGGAAGCTTTGCTGGGACCACGGCTCGTACAGGAGACTTCTGAGTAGGTCTAGTTGATGCAAAAGCGGATGGATACCGCACAGTCTTGTCAGAAGTCATATGATGATCGCCACAGACAACCGTTGGAGTTCGTGGTCAGGGATCATATTTTTCTACGTTTTTTGCCAAGGCTAGGACACAAGTGGATCAGGAGACAGGGTAAACATTCACCGAGGTATGTGGGGCCATTTGAGATTCTGGAGAGAGTCGGGCTGGTTGCTTATCGGTTACAGTTACCACAACGGTACCGAGCCATGCACGACGTCTTCTATGTATCTCAGTTGCGTCGCTATCATTCAGACCCACCTCACATTTTTCATCCCGAGGAGGTTGAGCTGGATGTAGATACGTCCTTTGAGGAGAATCTGATCTGTATCGTTGACAAGAGAAAGAAGGTTCTCTGAGGCTGGTCATTTCCTCTCGTACGAGTGCTATGGCAGCATGGCTGGGTGCAGGACAAGACCTGGGAGCGGGAGGCCGACGTACATGCTCAGTGGCTAGATTTGTTCACGGCTATATCTTCACCACCCTTGGAAGGGCAATTCAGGGACGAATTGATATAAGGGGGAAGTTTGTAAGAACCCAGTTCTTATCTTTGAGGTACGGGTTTCTTCTTTTCTTGTTTCCTTAAGTGTTTTTTAGAATATATGGAAAAGGAAGAAAAATCCTAAATTTTAGAAGTACACGCTGTATACTTTTTCCACATGTCGTGTACTTATGGCCGTGTTGGGATGAGTACATAGGGTGTGTAGCCATATCGGCGAAAAAGGGTGTAGGAACTGACTACACGCCGTGTAGTCAGTCGACAGGCCTAAATAGTAAGGCGGTAGAGCAGCTTCCAGCTGAGCGACAGTACACGCCGTGTACTTAGGAGTACATGTCGTTTACTCATGTCAGCAAGTGAACAGTGCCACGCTGGCAGGAAGCCTCCAAGTGAGCAGTTAAATGAAAGGAGTACACGTTGTGTACTTGGAAGTACATGCCGTTTACTTTGTTTTTTCGGCTTAAAATAGGCAGTCGCCTCCTCATTTGGTAGAGGAGGCATTTGAGCCATTTTGGAGCCAAAGGAGGAGGTTGGAACTTTGAAGATCCGCTTGGTGTTCGTCTGGAATCCGATTCCGCTTTGGATGATCACGTTGGAACCGCACGGGTAAGCCCTCTATTCTCCTAGCGTGTTCCTTACCAATTCTTATCCTAATGTAAGATATTTTCATTTAAGTGTTTTTGTTCTTTGTCATATTTACGCTGTTCTTGGGCGTTTCTATAGTCGGCGTTCAGGTATAACGTTCGTTGGAATATAAGATAGGTGGCTTTGTGTAATGTTTTCCAACTGTTGCATGATTTGTGCGTTTTTGTACCACGAACCCATGTTGGGGTGTCGTGTGTCTGAGTCTGTTGATATATTTAATTCCTAGAATTGATTAGGTATTTAAATTGTAATAATAAATGCTGGTTGGGATCGTTGCTTGGATCCGGAACCACCCCGGGGGTGTGTTCCACTATTTAGCTGTTTGGCCAGGATACCTAAGTGTATGACTTTGAAGTAGTAATTTTAGAATTTCCTTGAGAGTAATTTCTTATTACTTCTTGTTTACATGTTGGGCATGGCCCGGTAACCTGTTTGGGCCGAGGGCGTTGTTGTGTTTAGCCTGCGGGCACTACACTATTTGGCCAGAGGGATTTAGTTATTTCGCCTGAGGATAACCTTTCGTGCCTTAGGGCTTGACTTCTATGCCTGAGGGAGAAACTACCTATGCCTGAGGGAAAATTCTGTTATGCCTGAGGGCTATACCTGCGGGTTGGGTTCTGCTAACCAGAGGGTAAGGTTTTTCTTGTCTGAGGACGTGGAATGTTTCCTTAAAAATGCACTGTGGTGATTTCTAATAATTAAATGGATTAAAATGAATATTAAAATGGAAATTTAACTGTTAATTTGGTTACTTGTGAGTACTGCTTACTTTATTTCATTTTACTATTGCACTGTTTTTGCATGCTTACACACAGTTGGGAACGGGCCTTTGGTGGGTGCCTATTGAGATATATTTCTCACACCCTGTTTGGGTCACACTTTTCGGCCCAAACAGATTACATTTCTGTAGGTGTGTATAGGGGCAAGAGTCCCTATATAGGTACTTGAGTGTTGCTGAGGAGTAGGAGGGCATGGGATCGAGCCTAGGCTCGCGATGCCACTGCCAACTGTTTTTTCTTTGTTTTGTTATACTCTGCTTTTTGTTGTACTGTATTGATGTATAACATGTTCTGGCTATTTTCTTATAACTAGAGACATGTAGCATAATTATTTATATACTGCTGGTTATATTCAATATTTTTGTGTATTTCAGTTGTGCATGGTTTACTGCCTCCACAGTTGTATGTTTTATATTGTATTCTGCTGCGCTACACTTTGACAAATGAGGGAATAGTTTCCCCACTATCAGACTTAGGCCCTCACTGCTAGTCGGAAGCCTCTCGCATTTGGGGAAATGCACTTGAGGTCATGTGGTGAACCAGGTTCGGGGCACCCGTTGAGTGGCACCCAAAACCGGGACGTTACAATCTTATTCTTTATTACTTTTCTAATTCACATTTTATCTATTTATCAAGGCCGTATATCTTCTCCAATTATAATTTCATTTTCCAAGAAGGATCATAAATTCCATCCATTATTCTTGTTTTGAAATTCTAATAATGACTATCTATCTTTCCATATTATTATTTTAATTTAATGGATGCTTATAAATAATTATTTTTTGGTCTAAATTATGGGAATTCATGACATGTGGGATGTTTATTCGTGTTGTTACAAGAAATAATGATTGTTTGTGTGGTGATTCTAAATGAATTTTCTATATTGGTATACATTATTTCAATAATATGAAATTTGTATAACCATAGTGTGATCATATATATGTTTTATTCTAAGTGTTCTACTTGACAATCCATCACAGTGTGAATATATTCTACATAGTGTTGTCTTCTATTTCTCTAATTTCCCTTGAATACCTCAGTTGAAATTCTACTAAGTACATGACCTTTAAAAATTCCTCTATAATCTAAAATGGAACTTTACACGTCATCCAAAAAACTTATTAGTATAAAATGAAATATTTTTATACATCTCTATATTACTTTTACATATTTTAATTTCATTCCCTATTGTGTAAAAGGAATTTATTTTTATGTATCACTTGTGCCACATGGTTTAGTTTTACATATCATCTTTCATTACCTTTACTTGTATTCCATAGTGATTTTTATGGATTAAAAAAATTATTTAGTATATAGTTCAAATGAATATTATTTATTTTTTCTAGTAGTTCTAATAAACATATCATATGATCTGATAGACTCGTTTATATTAGCTATTTCTTCCCCATGACAAAGTAATTTACCTTTACACATACTGGGTAGCTACTAAACATTATTTTACATATCCAAATAATGAATCTAATTTTTCCACGTGATGAATCATATGTATAAATATATAATAATATTAAATTTGAAACTTTTATAATAATCTATTACATTAACTTTAATGCATCATCATAATTACTCTTGCATTTTTCTATTTAAGAGTCTTCAATTTAAAAAAGTCAACACATCCTATAACTTTTAGAAATAATATTATTGGATTCAAAATTGATAAATATAAGAAACTATATGCACACTAAATTTAATTTCATTTATAAGTTTTTTAAATATATTCATTCCCAACCCTTTTCTAGTTTCTTCAGTAAACTTATAAATGTTTTCTTCTTAATTGTAGTCTTTTCTCCACTACTCCAAATTAATATTGTGAAAATATATATAAATATTAATTATTATTTGAGTTATTATTCAGGTTCTTTTCAAAACTATTTAACTTCCAAAAATTTCATATATTTAATTACATAATTTTCAACTTTATGTTGTTTTCTTATGATCCCAAAGGCATTTAATCTTATACTAGCTAAACTTAACATTAAGAATATCCTACATTAATTTTATCTAGAAATTAAAGATATCAATTAAATAAAAAATTAAACCATTTATTATAATATACTCTAAAATCCAATGAAATGATGCCTTAATAATAAAACATCATAAATCATAATTAATTATAAAATGTGATAGAATAAAATGAATTAGATTTCAAAAAAATATAATAAATTAATAACCATTTTCAATTCTCCCACAATTAACCCGTATACCCTTTTACTAGGGAATATAAAAAATATTATCAAAATAAAATAAAACTTGCTACCCAATATGTGTCCCTTTTTCAATAGCCAAGGGACCCAAACTTATTATACCTACTTAGTATCATTAATTACATATTCTTCATGTGATCTATTCAACTTATTTCTAGGTTTATTTTATCTCATGAACATCAATACCATCCTCATAGGAAAAATTTCACACATCCCACAAATTATGAATATAAGAAAATTTATCTCATTCCAAACACATACAGTTATCACCAAAGGCTTGTTGTTTTTCTAAATATCAGCCCAATAAGTCAAGTACTTCTATTTATTACCAAAAAATTCAATGGTTGTTATATTGTTATGAGTTTATAGGTTCTAGGATTTAAAACTTCTATAGAATAATGAGGTTTTTTGGATCTAATTGAACAAAAATGCCTGATTTTTATATTAAATTAAATATTAATATCATCACTCATTCTTGTTTTACAAGATTTAACACAAAGATCATTTTTATTCCAAGGGACTTTTCACAAATAATATAGTTCAGGGAAAAAAAATGTGTCACTCATAAACCTTTAACATATTACTTCATATATATTTTTCAAATTCTACACATATTATATTTTTAAGGTATATGGGATTCTTTGGGTTCTAAAAACAATTGTGAACTACCCCAAATTTTAAAGAAGAATTTTCCATATATTTTCTCATACCTTAATTATTTTCCTAAACATGGATTCTTGGTATGAAATTTTCTTGTAAAATTATATCAATTGATGTGGAAGTCAAAAAATATCACCCTCACCCACACTTTATATCAATTAATATATTGAAATTACTTCAAAAGAAGGATAAAAAGGTATTTAATGTTTTTAATCTAGCTATTTAGCATTGAAATTCATGGATTCTAGAGGATTATATGGGTCATATATAATTTTTGGTCCATAAAAAGAGGATATATTTTAAAATGGTATTATTTTTTAATCAAAATAATGAATGAATAATATTTTACAAAAGTAATTCAATGTTCCATAATTTTTACAAGAAATCAAAACAAATTTTTGTTTCTCAAGCATGTATTGGTTTTCTCAATTAATGAGTGTCTAGTAAAGAATATGTAAAAAATTGATTATTTTCTACACAAAACATTTATTTTAATATGGGAAAATATTTAATTGATGGGAATTCAAAAATTAGTCAACTTCTCATGAATTTCCCCAAATTTGAATCTTAAAATAAGTTCATTTCAGTATTCATCCAAATTCAATTTACTGGGTCATGTTATCATCTCATGAATGATTTAGGTTCAAAATTTACAAATCTATTCAATTTAATATGAATAGGGTTCAAAAACACATTAAAAGAAAATAGATAAAAAATGAAAAAATATAAAATTTTCAAATTTTTAAAAACTAATAAGGTTTATAAAAATATTCTTGTAGAAAACTAAATTGGTTTCTCAACATTAACAGTCTCCCCTATTTATACTTGAATTATAAAGTTTTCCCATTTCATTTCAAAATTAGTACATTGGTAAAAATGGGTAAAGAACGGTATAATCAAGTGGTTTACTTGTATAATGGGAGGATGAGTGGGATGTTCTCCCCTAGTTCTTATGGAGGTTTTATAAAAATAATATTTTAGAATATGTTCATTGACTCTTAATGATTTCTTATCACATTATTTTATAATATTCACATCCCAAAATGAATACACATTTGAGACACTAAATGGGACTTCCAATTTGAAATGAATATTTCCAAGCATTGACATCAATCTTCAGTTGTAAAGTATCACTTGTTCTCCTATATGGAAGTATCTTTAACAAATAATCTTGTCGTAAACTAATTTTTTATTTCATTTAAAATTTAAGAGTAAAAAATTCTGTCTATTATGATTTATTATATCTCTTTAAACTAAATTCAAATTTTCTTTCCATATTTTTCTAACTCCATATTCATCTCCTTGTTTGTCTAAAAGGATTTGTGTTCTATTTTTGTAGGTAAATGAATATTTTTCCTAGAAATAAAATGTTAGGGTCTCATTATAAGAGGGGTTTCTTAGGTTTTCATATAATCACCCAAGGTCACTTTTGAAAAAATATTCCAATATTTTCTTTTTGTTTTGAAAATTTATCTATAATTCTTTTCACTTACTATATACTCTTTTTTACTATTAGGTTTGGGATGATAATGTATTTATGCTCTATGGGTTATTAAATATACTTCCTCATTAAATATTCTAATAACATATTGAAAAAGTTGTTTATTTGGTCACTTTTTATTTATATTATGATTTAAATATGAAAAATAAAATAATCATAACAACTCACAAACAAGAGGGGAATCATCGTTTTCTTCCTTTCCTACCACCCATTTGGAAACATAATCTAAAAATAATAATATGTATAATGTCTAAATGACATGTGAAAGGCATAAATAAAATCTTTTACAGATTCCACAAATATTTCACAAATATTTATTGGTCTCTAAATCATTTCTTAACTTTCTTGAAAATTTACAATGAATTGACATTTCAAACGTTTTTTTAAAAACTCATAGGAATATTTAGATAGTGTGGGATTGTATATCAAAAGTTACCAAACATTCATAGTAGTTATTTTGGGTCCAAATTATAATGAATTAGATAACATATAACCACTCTAGTACAGATTATTCCCCACTTCTAGTCATATATCTCATAATAAATTGATCATTAACATTTTCAAAATAAATTTACCATGAAATACATAAAAATTTGTTTCAAATTCGAAAAACTTGTTTTTTATTCATATGTGATGGGACTTTATAATTTATAATAAGTTTCACCATATAAGCATACCATTTTATATCTCCATTAATTAAGTAATGTTATTCTCATGGAATGGAGTACTTAAATGGATCTGTCATGAATTTCTACCATGGTTGTGTGGGACATTCTAATCAAGTTATCTACACATGATTTTTATCTCTATTTTTCAATTCATTTCTAAATCAAAATCTCATTGGTGAAACATATATCCCATTAGTCATTTTTTATTCATCTATATTCACCAAGATATTAAGGTTTCTATGGGTAGTTAAAAAAGTAATCACATAATAATGAAATGTGATACGAAATTATCTAATGTAAAAACAACTACTAAAAATATTTTTAATTATATATATATTTTTTTATGGATGCATATTATCATGGTTTTTTTCTTTAATGTTATGAGAAAATAATTCTCTAATGGGATGGATTTAATCATCACATAGCTACTCAAATGGATAGTCCCGATTATGTAGATGTATGACTACTGGTGTGCTCATTCTACTCTTTAAATCAAAAAAAATATTACTAGAAATGATCTTACAAAAATAAACATGGACTCTTTCAAAAGTATTTTTTATATTGGTAATTAAATGTTAATTAAATTCTAGAGTAATATTCTATAAAATCATATATGTCCAAAAAAGGTTCTAACTTGTTTCATAAAATTTTTGTAAGGTGGTACATTGATAACTTCAATAATAGACTTTTCATACTCAATACCACTTTTTAAACATATATTTCATTGAAAATGTTCTCTATTACCCATAAAATAAATCTTTTTAAAATTCAAAAAAAAAATCACATAAAATTTTTCAATATATTATTTATATTTTCTAAATAGTGATGAAATTAATTTCTAAACATAGTGAAATAATTTAATAAAACTAATAAATGATTTACCTCAATTAAATAGTGTGGGAAACATATAAATTGCTTCTATAATCCTTCATACCACTCATATACCATCTTACATGTGTCTTGTATTGTAGAATAAATATATTTCCTTATGGTCGTGCTCCATGAAGCTAGGAAGAATATTTGAAAAAATATATTTTGAATATTACTCCCACTATTGAACACTCTAGTTTGAAAGATGCATTTCCATATTTCCGATACTCCTTCAATAGAAAATTTAAATTCTCACAATTTTTCATGCCCTTTTATGTGTCTTCTTTTATTAAGTATAGAACAAACTAGGGTGAAATACTTTATTTTTGTGTTCATATATTCACGTAAAATTCTTTTAACATTGATTTTTTTAATAAATTCAGTTTTCAATTCAATCCTATCTTGCAATATAAGAAT
This sequence comes from Viscum album, assembly GCA_963277665.1. Lineage (NCBI taxonomy): Eukaryota > Viridiplantae > Streptophyta > Magnoliopsida > Santalales > Viscaceae > Viscum > Viscum album. The sequence continues at coordinate 2,004,939,542 of OY728163.1, read as the reverse complement.
GGATGTTTAGTAATTCTCATTAATAAAATGTGGTGAAAACAAATCCTTGAGGGTTTGGTTTGTATTTTCAATAATGGTCTTAGATTTAGTGATTGCACTTGAAGTTTCACAAGATTATAATAATGAAAAATTATCAAATTATGGTACTGTATTTAATATTTTTCTTTTTAGAAAGTAAACTCTACTCAATCTATGTATGAGGAGAGTTAGGATGATTTGTGTTATAACGGTTTATCAAAATTATGGTTATAAAATTTGAATCAAGATCCCCAAAAATGGAACCATGATTTAGACACATTTCTTTAAAAAGAAAAAAAAATAGATAATTTTTTTAGGTTATACTAATGTACAATGGGGACCAAATTAAACTTGTAAAGACTGTAGAAATAATCAAATTTTGAAAATTAAAAAAATTAAAGAGGGTAAATTTTTTTGTATTTATGAAAAATAAGAAAAATTTTAAAAAGATATAAAATTTTATTTTATCATGTAATGAAATTGGAAAATGGTATAGGGGTTGTACTACCAATTTTTATACAATCCTAGATTTAAATTGTTTAAAAATCCTACTAATATTGTCTTAATAAGATAATTAAAAATCTATGTATCTATCATCAAGGGATAGTATTTAGTGTGAGTTTCAAATTACCAGTTATCACCACCAATAGATCCTCCAAACTTGGAACTTGAAAGATAAAAAATGGACCCTCCCCAAATTACCCAAGAAATACCCACTCAGATGATAGTACTCTTGATAAATCCTACAAAAATCCAGCAGCATCTATATATATATCAAAAATATCTTGATTATTCACCATAGAAATATACTCATTATATAATATATTATCTAGATAAATTAGGGTTATAAATTTATAACCCCAAGTTGTAAATAATGATTGAAATATAAACAAAAAACAATCACATTAAATTAGATATTTAAACACTAAAAATTGAGATCAAATCATAGAAGAATAATTTTATTGGTAATCAAACCCAAGTATATTAAATGGTTTTCTTCCTCATTGTCCAAATCACAAAAATGTTGTTAGACCTCCACTACCATGGTTAAAGTAGTAAAAGAATAGAAATATAAAAAAATCTTGAATAAAAATGTAGAATCCTAACTCTCACTCTCATCTCTTACAATATGCCTCTATAATTTATACAAATTATTCTTATTTCTACCTTTTCAAATTAATATTAAATCTCTTCACTAGGGCCATCCATATTCTCTACTTCCCATGGATTGGTTGAGAAATATCCTTAATTTCCACTAATTATATTTATTTGAAAATTTTCTAATGAATTGTAGTCCTTACATATTCTCATTTGAATTTGATGAACATGGTTGAATGAGTATTTATTTTCGGAATTTATAGGATCCATTCTATATAGAATGTTTAATAATGTTATTCCATAAAATATGTATCATCCAGGGATTATTTATGATGTAATTTCCTATCTCAGTACAAGTTATTTCCTCACATAATGATTTATATTGCCTTATTTTTATCTTCTATAAGTTTTCATCCACATTTTTTACTATTAATCCATCATTGTGAAACTCTATTCTCCATGACGTTGTGTTCTAATTCATTAATTATTTCAAAGGATAAATCATCCCTTAAACAACTTGGTAAAATTATTACTAAGTACTTGAACATTATGAATGATTCAATAATTTAAATGGACTATTAAAAATAATACAAAACAATTACTAGAAAAAAATGAAAGACATTTATCCATCCCTTTATTACCCTTTTGTATTTTCATTTCATCCCACCCAGACGATAAATGAATTGAATTTTACATGTAACTTGGGTAATCAGTTTTTCTTTTACGTACTGAACTTAGTTACCATTTCATATCATCCAAATTGACTTTTATAAATATATTATACATTTCTAAATTCTTTAGTATAAATTCTCAAAAAAAACTAATATATTTTAGGAAATTTTTCTAATTAAGATTACATATAATTGAGAGGACATATACATATCCATCATTTCATCCACACAGAAAAGGAAGTTATCCTAATATATATAGGCTCGTTACTAAAATTAATTTTATATATCCATATAATGAGTAGTATATATCCAAATAATGACTTTTAATATATCAATAAATAATAGTATTCACGTTGAAACTTTTTTAGAAGTTGTTCCATTTACTTTTACATATCAATAGAATTACTTTTATGTATTCATAAGTAAGTGTCTTCACTAGGAAGATTTTTCACTTCCTATAACTATTAAAAATAATCCACTAGAATTCAATAGTGATAAATATATAGACCTTTACACACTATAGAAGTTATATTTACATATATGATGTTTACTTTTATGAATTCTGAGTCCATTTGAATTTTATTTAATAAAATTTATGAAGTTATCTCTATGCTTCTAGTATTTTCTCCACTGCTCAAAAATGAAACTTATGAAATATTATATTAATATTACATATTCATTGTATTATTATTTGACTTCTTTATTAAATTATTCATCTTTTACAAAATTCATCCTTTTGCTTATGGACATTGTGGCTTCTTCATGTTATCTTATAAGGGATGAAGGCATTCAATCCCAGACATTTTCAAGTTAACTACTAGAAAAACCTACTTAATCAAAATTCACATAAAACTAAATTCAAAATATTTATCATTATCTATTAATTCATTTGATATTATAAATTAAATAGATCAATTAAATCCAAAATTTGACCATTTCAATCAATATTTGAAAAACATAATGAAATTATACTTTAATGATAAATAATCCTAGTACATAATTAAATATTAAATGTTACAAAATAAAATTAATTGAATTCCAAGAAAATAAATTGAATTCATTTTATATTTCATGCAATCTCACATAAAATGGGTTCTCTAGTTTCTTTATCAAACTCAATACCCCTTATCACATTTACCCTATGTTTCCCAAAATTGTATTTAGAAGTCACCTATATTGAAATTTCTCCCTAAGATAAACTATGATACCACTCAAACATGACATGGCCTACCAATTTTAACATCACATGGACTGATCCAAGTAATAATTCCAAGGGAATTTTAATTTTTGGCATTTGGTGGACAATTCGTTCTTTTAATTGATTGTTGAAACATAATTTTGAGAGTTGGAACACTAAAAAGTGTTTTTTGGACATGGTTGAAAACCTGATGGCTTCTTCATGTGGTATATTGAGTTTTAGGAGCATCAGGCCCTGACAACACAATTTTGGGTGGACTAGTTGGTTTTATGTTTTGTCTAAAACCTTTCATCCAACCAGTGTAAACCAAGTGTCTAGAAACAAAGTAGCAACATGTTTCACACGACCTACACACATTTTCCCAAAATGTGAACCTTGTCCACATTATTAGTTCCATTTATGACGTTTTCATGCATTATTCATTGCATTTTTGGTGAAATGTTGGACAAACCATGTGGGAAAACCATGTGAGGTAGTGTTCCTGAGTAGTGGGATCTGCATGGTTGGCACATGGATTGGGAAATCGTGTTTCCACACCATATGTACCAATTTTCATTGGTGAAATTATTTAAATTTCTATAATGAACCTTTTATCCTATTTTCTTATTTATTTTATTCTTCTCCATCCATGTGGGGATCCTTACTTGTGCAATGGGTTTCTTCTCTTCCCTAACATTGGGATCAAGTTATCTCATGGATCCAACCACTAATTCAAGCATCGTTTATCATGTTGGATCAGCATTGGTAGGATCTTAATTCTTCTTGCTTCCTTTATAAGTTTCTATTCTAATTTGTTGCATTATTCTGGTGGGAGATCATTCATAGTATTTTTAGGTCATATGTCTGTTACTTTTATTTCTTCCAAATCAGATAAAATAAATCCTCTCTATTGGATAATTAGAGTACCCTAAGCATAATTTAGCATTTCTATAGCTCTTTCCATTTGTTCCCATTTTTTTATAAGTATAAATTTTTTTCCCCACGACAGCCTTTTTTATGTGTCACCCTAAAATGAGTTCCTTGATACTCTTTTGTTATATGAACCTTCATATACTCTCATTGATCATTTTTAGTAATTGGAGAATGTCAACCTTGATCACAAACACCCCTTGGGAGTGGAAACTTATTTTTCCCCCTTTATAATTAAATGTGGTTCACGCCCAAATTTACCCAAGAGAAGAAGGGTAGAACGGTCCTTGTAGTGTAGCTTGGGTTGTCGATTCCACAGAGACCTAAGAAGATTCCTAAGATACACAACCTAAGGGATGGATTTTTGGCTATGAAGTGGCCAACTTGGATTGATTTTGGATGGGTTTTAAATATATCTAATAGATTTAAGTGGATTCAATTTAAAAGAATGAGTTGATCCTAGGTTATCGCTCGGGGAGGATTGGACGTATTTTCTTTTTAATGATTTCAATTTCTTAAATTTGAGATGGGTTTATTTAAGGAGATAAAATAACATAGTCACTTGCTGGTTTAATGCCTACACCCTCTAATACTAATCACCTATACACTTGACGGATCAAAGTTTTGAGCACTTCAAGGTAAAGGATCGTATTAGTACTTGATGTGTGTGGCCTTAAATTCAACAAGGACGATGAAGTTTAGAAATCATCAAATAAAAATCCCAATTAAAGAAGTGGTTATACATTAATTAGGTGATAAATAACATACAATCCAGCCCCTTTCTACTCCCTTGGATCAACCCATAAGTGTGTTAGCCTTCCATTGATCCCATGGTTTCAATGGAAGCGGAAAGTAGACTCATGAGGGAGGAAATGGAGAAGTAAAGAAAACAGCAAAAATAAAATGATCACTCCACCGTTGTGTGAATAATTTCACAAGGGTTGGTGTGAATAAATTCACACCTTGATCCAACGGTATCAAAGTGATATTAAGAACAACAGAATAAGAGTAGAAGAAGATCTTTTATTAAGAAACTAAAGTGAATTGAACAACTTACATGTGAAAGACAAAATTGAGGCAACAAAAATGCAGCATAACATTACAATTGAACAAAGCATCCAAGATCCTCAACTCCTTCACCAACACTGCCTTAAATAGGCATTTTTGGAGCCTTGGGTCGAACCACCAACAGTACAAAGCATCTTAATTATTTTTTCTAGGCTATAGGTGGTGGAAAGCTTGTGGAATTTGGACTTTTCCACGTTTGACCCGAGGTGGCAGTCAGCTTTACTTCACCGAACAGACGCGTCTGTAAGACATTCTAGACGGCCGAATCAGGGTGGGCCATAGGAGAAGAAACTGAAGCTCAGGATGTCTTATAACCGCCTGTAAATGTTGGGTCCATTTGGAGTTGTGGATTCCGAGATATGATCAAAGTAGTGGACTGTTTTTCTGGGCCGCAGAATCTGGCCCAGAATTTTATCTCTAACTTGGGCCGACTAAATTACCAACATGGAGGCCTAATTAGCATTAACTCCTTAAGAGGGATGTGTTCCTATACATGGATTCTAGCATCCCATGAAATTTGGGATTAATTGGGCCTGTATTTTGGGCCCCACATTCTCATCAGTGGGATGGTGTCCAATCTGCCTTCTCCAGAATTGCTTCCTTTCATTGCCAAATATCTCCATCATCCTCCATGAATTCTCCACTGATCCCTGAATCAAACATGTTCATATTTAAATGTAGATCAATTTCAAAAAATATAAAATTAAAATATGTAAAATTCAATTCCTTAAAATCAGATGAATAATTGGGTACTTTAAATGATGTTCAAAAATGTACCACATAATAGTGCATTTTAAGAAGGTATTACAATCATAATGTGAAATGATGTTCAAAGTGTAAAATGCACTAAAATGGTGTTTATGAATAACAAAGAACATGAAAATTATGTATATTAACAATGAATATTAGCCTCATTTAGTGGCTAATCACACCCCCCAACTTGAGTTTTGCTAGTCCCGAGCAAAATATATCTCATCAAAAATAAAATTCGAATTCCCTTTTCCAAAAACATTTTAATACACAATGATCACCAAAAAACCTTATACCGAACAATCATGAAACCCATCAAAATATTTTAATACGAGGTAGTTTCATAAGAAGATCCCAATCCCAAGCCCATTCTATTGATCAAATCCATCATTATTCTTCATCCAACTCAATTAGGTGTAATGATGTGTTGTGAATCACAATAGATATGGGGGTTCATTTTCATTCAAGGGGAAAATCATGGAAGCGCTAGGTGGAATCACATTTAATCCTAATATGAGTATTCTTCATCCCTATTTTTTTGATTTTTTTTTCAATATTGCTATAGTAATTGAGGTTGCAATTAATCAAATTAACCCATGTAGCAAGACTTTGCCGATGACTCCCAGACTCAAAGGCCTTAGGGCACCAAGTGAAACCCACATACTCGGGCATCGTCTCGAGTTAACTTAATCAAAAACAAAGTCATATTACCATAAATAGAGATATATTGAAAAACTCAGGGCTAGACAACTCTGGAGTCACGATCCCCAAGTTCCGAAAGCCTCGCATTTTATCAATCCATTGCTCTACACGCAAATTTTTATTTTTATTTTTTTATTTTTTTATTTTTTAATAATTTTTTATTTTTTAATAATTTTTTTTTTGAATACTCATATTATTCATAAAAATAAAACCATCCTATGCTATTTATTATGGGACCCCAAAAATTAAAATTAGTACCCCACAGTCTAGAGGACGTGCATTGTGGCATTTTTTTTTTGGATGAAAATATAAACGATGAAATATCACATTGGACAGCCACACTTTCCAAAATCTATGCTCATGAAATTATACAAGGATTAAAATCAAAATTAGGGCATGCTAAATTATTTGATATTCAGTTTCGAAGTGTGCAATGTGTATTACCATGTTCAAAGGTAAAGGAATATTTCCTTCCATTTACTTTTTTTTTCAAATCATTCAATTTTTGTTTTTGACACAAAAGCATTTTTTTTTTATTTTATCTCCCCCCAACTTAAAACAACACTGTCTCCAGTGTTTGAAGAAATGAAAAATTAGAAGGAGTAGAGGTAGGGAATAAAAATTTAAAAAGGAAATTGAAAATGAGGATTATGGAATGAAGTCACCTGGTGGTTGAAGTTTGAAGTTCTTGCTGCTTGAATTTATTCCTTTGATATCCATGTCGCTTGTAAAGTTCCCTAGTGGAAAAAGGAAAAAACAAAACAAACAAAACAAACAAAACAAACAATATATAAATATATTTATATAATAAAGGAAGTAAAATATAAGAATATATATAAAAATTATAGAATAAGGTAGCACAAGAAGCCGCAGGTCAGTGGTAAGCGCGCGCCCCTGTCTCCCTTCGGTCCCGGGTTCGAGTCCCCACGGCTTCGCCGGTTGTGACGGGGTTTTCCCCACGGCCTATGGCATGGAATTTTTTTTTGTATTATTATATTTTTATTATTTTTTTCTTTCTTAACCTATTGAATAATAAAAACAAAATAAACTGATGATACATTGTCTTCTTTTTAAATTTCTGGGTAAGGTATTACTCAAGGATCACACCACGTGACACGGATGAATATGGTGCTCCTCTTTCATACCCATCCATACTCATAATAGAAGAACAGGTCAAAAGTCTATTTTGTTATTTTTAAATATAAAAATTATTAAGTAATATTATTTGAAAAATAAAGATGATTCAGAAAGATTAGAAACATAAAAACCACGGGTTGCCTCCCGTGCAGTGCTTTGTTTAACGTCGTTAGCCTGACATGAACCCCCCAACTTACCCAATACCAACTTTAAAATTTTTAAGGACCACATGTTTCACAAATTCAACTAGGTTTAGATTGATTAAATTTTTATAATTTGTTTCATTAACAAACCTATGTTCTAAAATGAGTTGGTAAATCCAAGGAATATCAAAAATGGTGGATCTAGTTGCTTCACTAGTCTTGCCTAATACATCAAGGGTCATTCCAATTTTATTTATATCAAGAGAAGAAACAATGAAAACATGATGGGTTTGGATATCCTCAATGAATGAAAACTTGATGAATGATGGAAAGGACACATGTTCGAGTTCAGGCAGACTAACATTTTTAGACATAGGATGGGAATTTGAATTGAACTCGGTTTCATTTTCAAAATTTCTCAACAGAATTGGCTCCTTTTGAATAGAAGATTCATTCAACAAATTGGAAAGATCAGTTTTAGGAATGGGTATGGACTCAAAGTTTTTTATTTCTCTTAATGGTTCAGTGATTTGTGTTTTTGAAAAATCATCAACGTAGTTATAATTAGGAGACTCAATCCATGTTGTCAAATTATTCTCTTTTGAATCCAAAAATTCAACTTCCTCTTGATTTAAAGACCCTTCAACAATTCCTTGATCCTTCTCATATTCCCTAAATCCAAAGGTTTTCTCTTCAGTAAATTAATGAGAGGTTTGTGGGAAACTAGATACTTCACATAAGGTTATGGAAGGGACAGTTTGTGTAGGGATGGGTTCCTCACAATTTTTAATACTTTGTAGTTCTAACCTCAATGATGAAACCTCAAAATTCATTATCTCCATTTGTTGAAAAAGTTTTTCAAGTAATGGTTGTGGATCATGATGTTCAAGGGGTTGAGACAGATGGTCTATTCCAGGAGGATAACTATGTTGTTGGAATTCCATAGGAGGGTGTTCAGATTGGCCTTGTTGGGATTGGAACTCATAATATGTTGGAATGTATTGTGGATCATATGAATAAAAACATTGTGGTTCAGTAGGTTGTTGATGATCCCACAAGTAGGAATTAGGATGGTCATTGTACATCGTACATGGGGTTGATTGATCAAAGTAGGGAGAGGTTCCCCATGTTTGGATTTGTTCAAAAGGGTTTTCCATAGGAATGAAATTGGGGATGAGATGAGAGAAGTGGGATGAAAAAAAAGAATGATAGTGTCTAAGATAACTTACTTAGGTCCCCGGCAACGGAGCCAAAATTTGGTTCACGCCCAAATTTACCCAAGAGAAGAAGGGTAGAACGGTCCTTGTAGTGTAGCTTGGGTTGTCGATTCCACAGAGACCTAAGAAGATACCTAAGATACACAACCTAAGGGATGGATTTTTGGCTATGAAGTGGCCAACTTGGATTGATTTTGGATGGGTTTTAAAGATATCTAATAGATTTAAGTGGATTCAATTTAAAAGAATGAGTTGATCCTAGGTTATCGCTCGGGGTGGATTGGACGTATTTTCTTTTTAATGATTTCAATTTCTTAAATTTGAGATGGGTTTATTTAAGGAGATAAAATAACATCGTCACTTGCTGGTTTAATGCCTACACCCTCTAATACTAATCACCTATACACTTGAAGGATAAAAGTTTTGAGCACTTCAAGGTAAAGGATCGTATTAGTACTTGATTTGTGCGGCCTTAAATTCAACAAGGACGATGAAGTTTAAAAATCATCAAATAAAAATCCCAATTAAAGAAGTGGTTATACATTAATTAGGTGATAAATAACATCCAATCCAGCCCCTTGCTACTCCCTTGGATCAACCCATAAGTGGGTTAGCCCTCCATTGATCCCATGGTTTCAATGGAAGCGGAAAGTAGACTCATGAGGGAGGAAATGGAGAAGTAAAGAAAACAGAAAAAATAAAATGATCACTCCACCGTTGTGTGAATAATTTCACAAGGGTTGGTGTCAATAAATTCACACCTTGATCCAACAGTATCAAAGTGATATTAAGAACAATAGAATAAGTGTAACATCCCAAGTAAGTAATGAATGAGAGATATTTTTATCTATGTCTATTAATGATTAAGATAGTATTATAGAGGCTTAAAATGAAAATAAATACAATCTTATGCATGGAATACACTAATATTCTTAAAAGATTGTTGTATTGCCTTTTGATGGAAAACCATTTTTGAATCTATATTTTGACAATTTTATAAACTATGTTTGTCAAAATAAACTTATTCTTTATGATTGGGACATCAAAATTTACCTTGTGTGAATTTTTGGTATTTTTCTGACAATGTTCATTTTTTAATGAATAGTGAAAAATACTACATTTTACATCAAAACTGCTTTTTAATCTAATTTATTTATATGATTAGATTATGTTTTGAATTGGTTTTGAAGTGAAATTAGAATATATTTGTACCATTTTATCCAATGGTGGTCATTGGAATCAATTTCACTTTGAAATTAGACTTAAACTGGTGTCAATCTTTTGATACATATTGTTTTGTAAAAACACGCTATTTGCTCTGGCAGCGGGAATTAATTATTAAATTAATTAATTTGACTTATATGATTTGAATTTTGTAAAATAGACTTCATTTTTGAATTCGGAATATCAAATATAGCTTAGGGTGAATTTTTTGTAATTTTCTGAAAAACTTCAATTTTTGATGAATAGTGAAACCACTAAGTGATAATCAAGCAAACTGATTTTTCAGTTAAATGAAAGTTTACCACTAATGTGTACTGAATTTTGAAAATCCGACATACATGGTTGTCATTAAGAAGTAAAATGTGGTTCAATGAGATTATAATAATTTTTTGGTGAATAGTAACTTATTAAGTTCTTAATCACGATTAGTGGTAATTAGGGTAGTTTAAGGTATAAATAATACTTTAATAAAATGAAATGACCTAGACACATGTCCCAACCATATTGGTTGTGTCGTGGCCGACCAAGACAAGCCATGGGTCAATTTGGGGACCCCATGGATCCACTTTTGTTGGGAAATGACATAAATTACTTTTTATTTAATGTTAAAGTGAAAATGACACAAACATAATATGTTTTACGAAAACAATTTTTAAGTGGGGTTATACAAGTCCAAATTTTGTTTATAAATAGTAATTGGAAAGCTAAAAAGATTTACTATATCATAGTATTTTTTTTATAATTTTTAGACATTAATTAATTTAAATTATATATGACATAATAATGATGCAGTGATGACATCATTATTTGACGATTTAAATAAAATGGAATGATAATGAAAAATTCTAAAACCTACACATGGCCAAAACCAATTGAATGAGTGGATTTAGAACCTTTATAACCTTATCCACGAATTATATCAATGTGGGACCTTTTGTAACCGAAACACATTTTCAAATAATGTAATATTTCTTTACTTTCCAAAAGTGCCCCTCCTCTCCTCTTATAAAAGGCCCCCACCTCTACCTCATTTCACACACTCCTCAATCCTTTGGCTCGGCCAACCCCTGAACATTTTCTCTCTCCACATACCTATCCTCATCCTAGAGGATTCCCTTTGGGCAGAATCCTTTCAAAGGAAGCCTTTAGGCTCAAATCAAAAGGAGTTACACTTTTTAAGGTAATTCATTCTCTAATGTTCATTTGTTTTATTTTGCTTCTCCAACCCCCTAAACTCTTTTTATTTACATCTTTTGTAACAACACCAGTATCTTCAATATACTAGGATGTTGTTATAAGATTTATTTGAGCTACACTCTCACACAACTACATCAAATGGTTAAAGAACATACGGTTTCCGTGGATGGCGAAATTCTGCCTCCCGAAACGATGATTGTTCAACACTCATTTAACACCTTCAAAGGTGGCCATTATGATGTCACTATTTTCATATATGATATATAATATGTTTATGTTTTCCTTAAGCTTCTTTGTTTTTCATTTTGGGCATACCTTTATGGTTTCTGTTATGGGTAAAACACGATATCTTCATTTTAGGAAGTGCGGACTACCGCCCCCTAAAAGTGATTTGATTCGTTAATACCATATGTGGGATGTGTAAAGGATAAAGTTAATGATATTATATATTTTATTATACTGGAATTATAATATACTCTTATATCATTATGATTCCATTCCAGAAAATATGAAATAGAAATGGAAGTAGCGTTCATGCGTACGTACGGCTTACCGTCTCCATGAACGGTGCATTTCATTTCTTACCTTTAAATGTGATGTAATATTATAAATACATGTATATGCTGAATATATATGATATATATGTTATCCAAAACAATAATATCATTCTGGATATAATGAAACTTTGACCAAATTAACAACATATAAGTGTAAGAGGTCTATTTTTAACTTAAGAACCAAATACCGACAAAATGAACATTATTAACTTAACTGATTACATGATGTTTATAACATGGTATAAAAGGAATAATGAACTTGAAAAAGATTCATAAGCAAGTATAGATTAACTCAAGTTTATTATTCAGGAGATTAAAGAATGGTCGGGTCAAGTCGGATACGAGGTATGGGACTTTGTCTCAATCTCCTTTCATTGAGGCATATTTTATTTTATACACAACATTCTTTTATACGGTGTATAAACCCCTTTGACTTTTACGTTTATTCAAAAGGAATATTTTTTATACGAAGCATTTACTAAACGACAAAAGGGAATGTTTTTTTCGTACATATGCGGCGACAACGACTTCTCCGCCGTCGTAACCGTTATTTGAGTTTCGGCTTCCTCTACAAGCCATACCTTTTTTTTAAAAGAAAAATAAATACCATGTTTTACTTTTCTTTTATTTTGGTGTTGAAAATGGTTTTCATAATGTTTTTCTATCAATTTGTTTTATTGATATCTCATGATTGAAATGTGGAAATTTTATGTTTCCTTTATGCATGTTTATGTGATATGATTATGTTATGGTTCTTGGGCATTATTATGAAGACGGGTGGTTCCGTGATAAACTAAGGGCGGGTGAGCCCGTTATAGCTCTCCAATGCATTGGGTAACGCGAAGGAGTAAAACATTCAGGTTTCTCTGAAGAGATTTTAGGGAATATACTGTGATGGGTATTCCAAACGTAACCAAGAGGGTTACTCCCTATGTAAGAATGTTATGAATGCCTCACGTTACCTTTATGTCTTATGATTTCTATGATTTATTCATGATTTTATGAGGTATGTTAAAGTGCCTATGTTTTATGGGTAAAGTATGATTTCATTATTATGTATAAATGAACTCATGTTTCCTTCCCATGTTTTATAACCCATACTGAGTTTTTATGCTAATCCCATGTTTTTGAAATGTTTTTCACAGGTCAAGGGAAAGGTACATGATAAGATGATAGGGTCAAGGATGTGTCAAAAAGAATCCATGTTTTATTTCAAATGTGTTTCCATTGATGGGAATGAAGAATACTATCTTTATGTAACCACTTTGTTTATATGTGGAATGTAACCCAAGTTTTATGATCTAATTCTATAAAACTCTAAACCCGAAAAGATCCTCAATGTGTAATCTTGTAATAACTCAAGATTAAGTAAGGTTTAAGGCTGGGGCCTTATAGTTGGTATCAAAGGATGGTTTAGACAACTTTAGGAGTTAGAAAAGTGTTAAATTATAATATTATTGAAATGATATAGCATTTACGGATTACCATGTTGCTTCGCCTAAGATATTTCTGTGTTCAGAATGGTTTTCCGCAGAGGAAACAAAGCAGCTATGTTGGGACGACATCAGGAGAAATATAACCTTCCAAATCAGCAACCTGAGATGGTCGGAATCGGAACTGAACAGTTTGTTACAGTGATGGCACGGTTGACTCAGGCTATAAATGGTGGTGGTATCCATGCACGAGATCAGCCAGATCAACCGCAGAGGAACATGTTAGTGGTGGAACATTTCATGAGGCAACATCCCCCATCATTCAGAGGATCATCTGACCCTATGCAAGCTGAAGGGTGGATTAAAGCACTGGAGAAGATTTTTGATGTCATGGGGTGTTCACAACATCAAAAGGTTAGTCTTGTTGTTTACCGTTTTGAAGGTGAAGCAGATCAGTGGTGGTCTATGGTTAAAAATATCAGGGATGCCGATGAGATTGATGCTCTTGACAGGGATGAATTCAAAGGTATGTTTCTTGAGAAGTATTTTCCTAAGGCTATTCGACTTAGGATGGAAAATCAATTCTTGGAATTGAGGCAAGAGGAAGATTCAGTGGCTGCTTATGAAGAAAAGTTCACTCGATTGGCATGGTATGCTCCAAACTTCATACGAGATCTTGATAGTAAAATAAACCGTTTTTACTCAGGGTTAAAGCCAAAGTATCGAAGGGCTTTAGCTTCTCGTGAGTTCAAAAGTTATGAAAAACTTGTTCGATGTGCGGAGAAGGTGGAAATGGAGTTTGCCGATGATCAGGTGTTCTATGACAAACAACAGAATAAGAGGTCTAGTTGGCAGGAAAAGGGGAAGAATTCATCAAAGAAGCAAGGAGGTAAGAAAAACAAATATCCATCCTGTGAGAAGTGTGGTAAAATGAATCCTGGAGAATGTTTATCCAAGTCTGGTAAGTGCTTTCGGTGCGGTAAGTCTGGTAATATTGCTCGTAACTGTAAGGAAGATGATCAAGCAGGAAATGAAAAGCCAACGGTAAGATGTTTTAAGTGTAATGAAATGGGTCATTATGCAAACGAGTGTCCAACGAAGAACTCAACTGGGGGAAAGCAGTTAGACTACAAGCAGAAAGGGGTGGTAAAATCATTTGCAACAACTTCAGCAGATGTTGGGCCATCGAATGAAGTGGTATCAGCTCCAGGGAGCTCAGTATTTTTCGAAGATTGACTTGAGGTCGGGGTACCATCAGTTGAAAGTAAAATAAGCAGACGTTCTGAAGACTGCGTTCCGTACTAGATATGGCCATTATGAATTTGTAGTTATGCCTTTTGGGTTAACCAATGCACCTACTGTATTCATGGACCTTATGAATAAAATTTTCCATGAGTTCTTGGATAAGTTTGTGTTTGTGTTTTGAGTTTTGGGAAGAGGTTATGTGTGCCTTGTGATTCACAGTTGAAGAATGAGTTGTTATGTGAGGCTCATAGTTCCCCGTTTTCAGTTCATCCGGGCAGTACTAAGATGTATAGAGATCTGTGGGAGTATTACTGGTGGGATGGAATGAAAAGAGACATTGCTGATTTTACTGTGAAGTGTTTGACATGTCAACAGGTTAAAGCAGAGCGACAGTTACCGAAAGGGATTCTTCAGCCTTTACCAGTTCCAGAGTGGAAATGGGAAAACATATCCATGCACTTTGTTTTGGGATTACCGAGGACATCTCGAGGTAATAATGCAATCTGGGTTATTGTTGATCGCTTGACCAAATCTGATCATTTCCTTTATATACGAGATAATTTCTCTCTAGATCAACTTTCTCGTTTGTATCTTAAAGTGATAGTCAGGTTACATGGAGTTCCTCTCTCCATTATATCTGATCGTGATCCCAGGTTCACATCTAACTTTTGGAAAGGCCTTCAGAAGTCGTTGGGTACTGAATTAAATTTTAGTACAGCTTTTCATCCTCAATCAGATGGGCAGTCAGAACGAACAATTCAGACCATGGAGGATATGCTACGAGCTTGTTCTATGGATTATCAGGGAAGTTGGGACCAACATATTTCTTTGGTTGAGTTTTCATATAATTACAGTTTTCATTCCAGTATACAGATGGCACCATTTCAGGCATTATATGGGAAGCGGTGTCGAACTCCAGCTTTCTGGGATGAAGTGGGTGAAAGGAAGTTGATGGGACCAGAATTGGTAGAAGAGATGGCAGAAAAGGTTCAGCTGATTTAGAAACACATGAGAACAGCTTAGAGCAGGCAGAAGAGTTATGCGGATAACCGGAGGAAGGATCTATCTTTCGAGGTAGGTGATCATGTTTTTCTCAAGGTCTCTCCTTGGAAAAGTGTGATGAGATTTGGTAAGAAAGGAAAGTTGAGTCCAAGGTTCATTGGACCATACGAAATTCTAGAGAGAGTTGGATCAGTTTCATACCGAGTGGCTTTACCTCCGAGTTTATCTCAGGTGCACAATGTTTTTCACGTTTCGATGTTGAGAAAGTATATGCCAGATCCATCTCATGTTTTGAGTCCAGAGGTAGTTCAGCTGAAGAGAACCTATCTTATGAGGAACAACCGGTCCAAATTCTTGACCATAGGGAGCAAGTGTTACGGAATAAGGTGATTAAGCAGGTAAAGGTTTTGTGGAAAAACCACATGATTGAAGAGGCAACATGGGAATCCGAAAATGCAATGAGGGATAAGTACCCCCATTTATTTGATAAGTAAATAAATTGCGGGGACGCAATTTTCTAAAGGGGGGAAAGATGTAACATCCCAAGTAAGTAATGAATAAGAGATATTTTTATCTATGTCTATTAATGATTAAGATAGTATTATAGAGGCTTAAAATGAAAATAAATACAATCTTACGCATGGAGTACACTAATATTCTTAAAAGATTGTTGTACTGCCTTTTGATGGAAAACCATTTTTGAATCTATATTTTGACAATTATATAAACTATGTTTGTCAAAATAAACCTATTCTTTATGATTGGGACATCAAAATTTACCTTGTGTGAATTTTTGGTATTTTTCTGACAATGTTCATTTCTTAATAAATAGTGAAAAATACTACATTTTACATCAAAACTGCTTTTTAATCTAATTTATTTATATGATTAGATTATGTTTTGAATTGGTTTTGAAGTGAAATTAGAATATATTTTTACCATTTTATCCAATGGTGGTCATTGGAATCAATTTCACTTTGAAATTAGACTTAAACTGGTGTCAATCTTTTGATACTTATTGTTTTGTAAAAACACGCTATTTGCTCTCGCAGCGGGAATTAATTATTAAATTAATTAATTTGACTTATATGATTTGAATTTTGTAAAATAGACTTCATTTTTGAATTCGGAATATCAAATATAGCTTAGGGTGAATTTTTGGTAATTTTCTGAAAAACTTCAATTTTTGATGAATAGTGAAACCACTAAGTGATAATCAAGCAAACTGATTTTTCAGTTAAATGAAAGTTTACCACTAATGTGTACTGAATTTTGAAAATCCGACATACATGGTTGTCATTAAGAAGTAAAATGTGGTTCAATGAGATTATAATAATTTTTTGGTGAATAGTAACTTATTAAGTTCTTAATCACGATTAGTGGTAATTAGGGTAGTTTAAGGTATAAATAATACTTTAATAAAATGAAATGACCTAGACACATGTCCCAACCTTATTGGTTGTGTCATGGCCGACCAAGACAAGCCATGGGTCAATTTGGGGACCCCATGGATCCACTTTTGTTGGGAAATGACAAAAATTACTTTTTATTTAATGTTAAAGTGAAAATGACACAAACATAATATGTTTTACGAAAACAATTTTTAAGTGGGGTTATACAAGTCAAAATTTTGTTTATAAATAGTCATTATAAATCTAAATAGATTTACTATATCATAGTATTTTTTTTATAATTTTTAGACATTAATTAAATTAAATTATATATGACATAATAATGATGTAGTGATGACATCATTATTTGACGATTTAAATAAAATGGAATGATAATGAAAAAATCTAAAACCTACACATGGCCAAAACCAATTGTATGAGTGGATTTCGAACATTTATAACCTTATCCACTAAGTATATCAATGTGGGACCTTTTGAAACCGAAACACATTTTCAAATAATGTAATATTTCTTTACTTTCCAAAAGTGCCCCTTCTCTCCTCTTATAAAAGGCCCCCACCTCAACCTCATTTCACACACTCCTCAAGCCTTTGGCTCGGCAAAACCCTGCCCATTTGCTCTCTCCACATCCCTCTCCTCATCCTAGAGGATTCCCTTTGGGAAGAATCCTTTCAAAGGAATCCTTTAGGCTCAAATCAAAAGGAGTTACACCTTTTAAGGTAATTCATTCTCTAATGTTCATTTGTTTTATTTTGCTTCTCCAACCCCCTAAACTCTTTTTATTTACTTCTTTTGTAACAACACCAGTATCTTCAATATACTAGGATGTTTTTATAAGATTTATTTGAGCTACACTCTCACACAACTACATCAAATGGTAAAATAACATACGGTTTCTGTGGAGGGTGAAATTCTGCCTCCTGAAACGATGATTGTTCAACACTCATTTAACACCTTCAAAGGTGGCCATTATGATGTCACTATTTTCATATATGATATATAATATGTTTATGTTTTCCTTAAGCTTCTGTTTTTTTTTTCATTTTGGGCATACCTTTATGGTTTCCATTATGGGTAAAACACGATATCTTCATTTTAGGAAGTGCGGACTACCGCCCCCTAAAAGTGATTTGATTCGTTAATACCATATGTGGGATGTGTAAAGGATAAAGTTAAGGATATTATATATTTTATTATACTGGAATTATAATATACTCTTATATCATTATGATTCCATTCCAGAAAATATGAAATAGAAATGGAAGTAGCGTTCATGCGTACGTACGGCTTACCGTCTCCATGAACGGTGCATTTCATTTCTTACCTTTAAATGTGATGTAATATTATAAATACATGTATATGCTGAATATATATGATATATATGTTATCCAAAACATTAATATCATTCTGGATATAATGAAACTTTGACCAAATTAACAACATGTAAGTGTAAGAGGTCTATTTTTGACTTAAGAACCAAATACCGACAAAATGAACATTATTAACTTAACTGATTACATGATGTTCATAACATGGTATAAAAGGAATAATGAACTTGAAAAAGATTCATAAGCAAGTATATATTAACTCAAGATTATTATTCAGGAGATTAAAGAACGGTCGGGTCAAGTCGGATACGAGGTATGGGACTTTGTCTCAATCTCCTTTCATTGAGGCATATTTTATTTTATACACAACATTCTTTTATACGGTGTATAAACCCCTTTGACTTTTACGTTTATTCAAAAGGAATCTTTTTTATACGAAGAATTTACTAAACGACAAAAGGGAATGTTTTTGTCGTACGTATGCGGCGACAACGACTTCTCTGCCGTCGTAACCGTTATTTGAGTTTCGGCTTCCTCTACAAGCCATACCTTTTTTTAAAAGAAAAATAAATACCATGTTTTACTTTTCTTTTATTTTGGTGTTGAAAATGGTTTTCATAATGTTTTTATAACAATTTGTTTTATTGGTATCTCATGATTGAAATGTGGAAATTTTATGTTTCCTTTATGCATGTTTATGTGATATGATTATGTTATGGTTCTTGGGCATTATTATGAAGACGGGTGGTTCCGTGATAAATTAAGGGCATGTGAGCCCGTTATAGCTCTCCAATGCATTGGGTAACGTGAAGGAGTGAAACGTTAAGGTTTCTCCGAAGAGATTTTAGGGAATATACTGTGATGGGTATTCCAAACGTAACCAAGAGGGTAACTCCCTACGTAAGAATGTTATGAATGCCTCAAGTTACCTTTATGTCTTATGATTTATATGATTTATTCATGATTTTATGAGGTATGTTAAAGTGCCTATGTTTTATGGGTAAAGTATGATTTCATTATTATGTATAAATGAACTCATGTTTCCTTCCCATGTTTTTATAACCCATACTAAGTTTTTATGCTCATCCCAAGTTTTTGAAATGTTTTTCACAGGTCAAGGGAAAGGTACATGATAAGATGATAGGGTCAAGGATGTGTCAAAAATAATCCATGTTTTATTTCAAATGTGTTTCCATTGATGGGAATGAAGAATACTATCTTTGTGTAACCACTTTGTTTATATGTGGAATGTAACCCAAGTTTTATGATCTAATTCTCTAAAACTCTAAACCCGAAAAGATCCTCAATGTGTAATCTTGTAATAACGCAAGATTAAGTAAGGTTTAAGGCTGGGGCCTTATAATAAGAGTAGAAGAAGAACTTTTATTAAGAAACTAAAGTGAATTGAACAACTTACATGTGAAAGACAAAATTGAGGCAACAAAAATGCAGCATAACATTACAATTGAACAAAGCATCCAAGATCCTCAACTCCTTCACCACCACTGCCTTAAATAGGCATTTTGGGAGCCTTGGGTCGAACCACAAACAGTACAAAGCATCTTAATTAATTTTTCTAGGCTATAGGTGGTGGAAAGCTTGTGGAATTTGGACTTTTCCACGTTTGACCCGAGGTGGCATCCAGCTTTACTTCACCGAACAGACGCGTCTGGAAGTCCTTCTAGAAGGCCGAATCAGAGTGGGCCATAGAAGGAGAAAATGGAGGTCCGGATGTCTTATAATCGACTGTAAAATATGGGCCCATTTGGATTTGTGGATTCCGAGATATGATCAAAGTAGTGGACTGTTTTTCTGGGCCGCAGAATCTGGCCCATAATTTTATATCTAAATTGGGCCCACTAAAGTACCAACTTGGAGGCCGAATTAGCATTAACTCCTGAAGAGTGATTTGTTCCTATACATGTCTTCTAGAATCTCGTGAAATTTGGGATTAATTGGGCCTGTATTTTGGTCCCCACAGTCTCATCAGTGGGCTGGTGTCCAATCTGCCTTCTCCAGAATTGCTTCCTTTCATTGCCAAATATCTCCATCATCCTCCATGAATTCTCCACTGATCCATGAATCAAACATGTTCATATTTAAGTGTAGATAAATTTAAAAAAATATCAAATTAAAATATGTAAAATTCAATTCCTTAAAATCAGATGAATCATTGGGTACTTTAAATGATGTTCAAAAATGTACCACATAATAGTGCATTTTAAGAAGGTATTACAATCATAATGTGAAATGATGTTCAAAGTGTAAAATGCACTAAAATGGTGTTTATGAATAACAAAGAACATGAAAATTATGTATATTAACAATGAATATTTGCCTCATTTAGTGGCTAATCAAAATGATTAAATGAATAGAATGCCTTCTAATAATTCACATTGGATTATAAATGGAGTTTCCCCTTGTAGGTGATAAACCATCTGATAATCGCACCTCTTGAGTGACATGATGAGCATAGTAATTGAAATTCCACGTATGGTGTCTTCCTAAAATGATTCTTTTTGGTGAATTGGGTAATTAATCTTGAATTAAATTTTTGGTTTTACTAAATGAATTTTTTGGTAAACAATGTCATGTTTTGTAATAAAACCCCTTAGATGAGATGTGCTTCCTTCCAAATTACAAAGTGGTTATTAGTGTTTTAAACTAATCTTGGCACTAGGTCGTTATTGATTTCCCATAATTTTGTTATTTTTGGATATATTTCATGCTTAATATATGGAATTTTTTTCAGGTTCTTAAATGGAATTTCCCATGTTGGTAATTTACTAAATGATAATGGTGCCTTCTACATGCCTCTTAATACTTGTAAGATGAATCACCAAGTTTTGAAAGATTAAATTACATGTGTTGAATGGAATTAAATGTTCAAAATGGTTTTTCACCACTAAATGAATTAAATTTTTTAAATTAAATGAATTATAAAGGGTGAAAGGATACACCGATCATTGCACTCTTTAGTACATTCTTTAAATTGAATTATATTGCCTTTAATTATAGTTGTTCATAATAAGTCTCATGCATGAGAGGTAATGACACATGGATATTATTATTATAAATATGATTACTCCTTTATATACTCTGTGGAACAATACTAAGGGTTTTATTGGGAATGACAATTCAAGTTCTCTTACATCGGGTGTTGAGCATGATGCCTCACACCATAGACACTATCTTGACAGTGGGAATGACACACCACATCCCTTGTTTTTGGATATCATCCTGATAAAACACAAAAAATATTGGGTGAAGAGAGTGATGTCTCCCAATAATTAAGAGATGTTGGTATTGTACCCTCTTTTGGATCTTTTAAACTCATTTAGACTGGTTATGGATTCTTGAGTTACGCCCCGGTCCGTCCAGCACCTAGTTTTCTAGGTATAAGACCAATTATGTCTACATTTACTTGATCCATAAAAGTGGATACATTATATAACTATATATATATATATTACTACATATATTTAGTTACATGTCATAAATTCCTTCTGGTCAAGGGCTGAAGCAAGTAGAGTCATCCAGGTGTCCTTCAGGGACCTAATCCAACTGGTACATGTTTATTTATTCAGAATTTTTTATTAATATATTTATATGCATAGTACTTTACCTTATATTCATGAACTGGAATTATCTTTAGGCGCCATTGGTGTTGGAATACATGGATTTTATCTCACACCCTACTCAGGTAGCCATTACATTGTGGTACCTAAGCTAATCTCATGTTCGCAGGACCATAGATTATTTCTTGCACTGTTATACATGTAACTGATAGTTAGGAGCATCGGACTAGGTTGGATCTTAGTATGCTCAGGGAGTTAACCCTCATGGTTCGTACCCATTTTTTATTAATGTATTGAACTACATCATTTTTCTTATTGTGTGTGTTTTTTTATTTATATATCATCATCTGGAAAAGAATGTGTGTTTTTATATTAGTGTTGACCATTTAGGTTTAGTTGATATTATACTCTTTCTGCTTTTTTTATTTAGTTATTATGGATTCTTTTGTTACATATTATTTATTTTTCTAATATACTATTGTGATACTCTGATCAAGAGGGTATAGTCTCCCCACCATACTAATATTAGACTAACATTGCTAATTGGATGCCTCTGGTGTATGGGGTGGCTTGCATGACTCCAACTGGTGACCAGTCCGGCTACTTATTTTATAGGAAGTTGGGTCGGGACGTTAACCCATAGACTAACCTAGACTGGTAGTTATGCTATGTGTGCCACCACAAACTCACCACTAATATTATAAGGTATAATAACTGGCACCATGATAAATATCACACATGGGAGACCATATCCTAATGAAACCAACAACATATATACATCTCCAATAAATAACATGACCAATAACCACCAATAAAAATACCAAAATTGTAGAATAATATGCATACATGAGAAAATAAATAGCCAACACCAATCCACACAAGTAGAATCATGTTTTAATTTAAACATGTTAAAATATCTCCAAACATTATTACTAACTTATGATAAGGGAAAACACATCATCACAATAGTAACACCTATCATGATCCTTGATAACAAGGAACACTATTAAACACAACTAATCATTGTAATTTCCATATCTATATCCACTAATATCACCTCCAAATTGTAAATCGTCTTCATAAACACAAAACTTATGAAAATGGATGGTCATGATTGGATGAGTATAACAATACCCAGTACAAAACCATAAATATAAAATAATGTATGAAATAACAATGAGTTAGCTTGAAAATAAATAAACATGAGTAAAAATAAATTTACATTATGGGTAAGAAATGAAAGATTACATTAATTACCATTTTCACTACTCATCTTCAATAATGTTATATATCATAGTAGACTAGAGTTTCAAAAAAATAACATCAATAATATATAACCTACCCTACTCCCAAAACATTCATACCACCACTCTAGAATCGTAGTGGTGTACCCACGCCTAATTAATGGAAAATTATATCGGTCAAGGGAGTATTTTTCACCTATGTATGGATGAGACCTTATATATTCTGGAGTAAATAATACATGGCTATAGGATCATGATTCGACACATGGGTGTGGCTAAACTGCATCTTCCATGTGGAGATCATTCCCGATAATGAGTTTATAAACTCGGGATTTTTGAGCCTCATTTTTAAAATAAAGGATTTAACCGGGAAAAATGAGGGATTACTTTATCCAAAATGCATGTTGGGGACCTATTCCCAAATTTAAATATCCCTCCAAATGAATATTGACCATGTTTTCTCTCTTAATTCCTCACCTGAACCCCATCATCGCCTCAATGAATATATGATACAATAATTATTCTAAAACACCACACAAATGGAATTTGATTTTGAAAGGGAAATTACAATCATGATATATATAAAATGGTCACATAATATAAAACTCATTCATAAAATTATGATTCCTAGTATGGAATATATGATAGATACTAGAAAAGATAAAGTATATTACATTTACATTATTCCACACCACATGTGTACCTCGATGGGTCAACTGAAAATGTACTATTAAGGCCAAGTTATATTGGGTTGTCATTAATGGATTAATTCACTAATTTACATGGAATGTGAGACATGATGTTTATCTAGTAATATACTCATGTCTTAGACATGTCATGTATTATACATGACATGTTTTAACTAGTTATGTACCATGTGTAACAAAGAGGGATTTATGTCACCTAGAAATAGTGTGCTCTAAAAGGATAAACACCATGTGATATATATGTATACCATGAAACCAAAAATATTATTTAATACATTACATGATTTTTCCCATAAAATTTGTACAATGACTCTATAGTGGTGAATTGATTCATTGAGTTTTACACAAAATTAAAATTTCCCCCTTTTAAGAAATTTAATTATCCCATTTCATTAATCTATTAAGTACTGAAAAGAAAAAAAATATGGAGTATGACAATATAAAATATTATAGTAATTCAAGGATAAAATAACATCCCCTAGTCCACTCCACCAATACTCTATGTGATTTTTGGTACTTTTTTCTAAACCTTTTCCTAGGGATTGCACAGTTGAGTGCAAGAAATTGTTATATACTGGCCTATATATGTCCATAATAAATGAAATCTTATTTAAAAATGAAGATTTAATTTTATTTTAAAATCCAATAAAATATATTAAATATTAAATTTCATAATAAAATTATATATCATGAATTAATATTGACTATATAAACAAGGAAAAAAAATATAAGGAGATAAATAAAAAATAACAATGAACACACTTTTGTAAAATCAATTGGCCAAAATTATCCAAAGAAAATATATCCTTATTTAAAAATAGTGAAAATAAATATAATAGTTAGTAATATAGTAGACATTATCAAGGAATCTATAGAGTGAAGTAATAAATGTTGAGATATGAGAATGGATAGGTATATATTGGGTATAATGGGATAAGTGATAATTAAGATTTGACTGTTACCCAACAATTTGTAAATATAACTATTTGTTAGATATAATCATTATGAATTATGATATTTGGTAATAATATTAAAATTATAATTATTGTATATAAAGTGTAGTGACATAATATAATTTATTTTTGAAGAGAAGAACAATGGCCTCAACATGTATGATCATTCCTTTTGAATCCCATTTATCAAAGCAATAGAGGGAGGTAGTTCCACCATTACGCACCTTACCCTTAGGGTGTATGTTTGGTAATAATTAATTATTTATCTAGACTTTAGTATTATAAAGGTGTAATTTCCATTTTTTAAACAACAATATTGGTTTCTTTACCACTATTTTCATTATTAATTTATTTGACAAAATAAACATGAATACATGATGAATATGATGAATTAATTTTTTTAATATAAATAAAAAATTTATTTTTCTTGAAATGTATTATTAAAATAAACTGTTATTATTAAATAAGGTATTTTAAAAAAAATTAACTTCATAAAATACTATTATAAAACACAGTTTTTAAAATATAAATTATAATATAATTTTACATTGTCCCATGTAATTTTTAAGAGGGTAAAAAACTATATTATGTCGTAAAATCTATTTTTTTCCATAAATAAGGTTTTAAAAGTTAAAATTATCATATTTAGAAATTTATTTAGATAAAATAAACACTTTATTTGAAATCAAAACATTTAAGTTATGTTAGGGTGAAATTATTCTAATTTTATAATCTATATTTTTTTAGTGCATAGTAAAATTGATGTTTTGTGTTTCTTAAATATTTTATGAATTAATAAATATATAATAAGGATTAAAATTATTAAAAAATATAATATAAATAAATAATAAATTATTTTATTAATATATTTTATATTAAGAAATTTCACTCAATTTTAAACCTATAAATAACTTTCCAATAACTAAAATGGAAATTATGGTTTAAAGACATTATTTTTTGAAAAACTATATATTTTTCCATTAAAAACTAATAATAAATTTTCAAGTTTTTTTTTGGAACTAAAATTTTTAAATTAACACCTTATTAATTTCATAAACCATGATCCCAAACCATTGGTAATCCAATGCTCATCCATTTTCCACAAAAAACTACAAGGCCTATATCTAAAAATTAATATATAATCCTCACACATTTACTATAAATACCCGCCTCTCCACCCCATTTCATTCACTCCAAATATATTATTCTATAATTTTCCCTCATTTTACATTCATATAATATTTTCAAGTAGTTTTAAAGATTTTAATTAACTCTCCTCATGCTTTAAAAATTTATCTCACAAGGTAAGATATTTCATTCCTTTATCCAAGTACTTCCTTTGTATTTACACTTATAATTTAAAATTTATTATATTATCATGATATTATAATCATTAAATTATTTTCAAAAAAGTTTCATGTCAATGAGGTACATAAATTTTCATTCATTAATCTCATTTCATAAACGACTTTTCATACCCCTTATGATGCCGAAATCATTTTTTGATTTCTCATGCCTCCTTTTTTATATTTTTAATACTGAACCCTATTTGTATTCAAGATTATTAATATAGATGCAATTATACTTAATTTATTAGTTATTACCATTTATGAAACCAAAATTTCCTTCTCTTGGGTTAATTTTATCAAATGTTCAAGTTTTTAAGCACTTATGTATACAACAATTTTATATGAAACCCATTATATATTGTACATGCGTTATTCATGACAAAATTTATTATAATAGATGTGCATCACACAAATTAATACATATGTAGAGTGTGTCTTGATATAACTCTAATTCATAGGGTAAATAACTAATCTCTGTTGATGAAATTTTTTAGGAATCCTTGGTGAATAACCTTAGTAATGTGTTTTATAATACCATGTTATTTACATTTGATGATATGATTCGGAATGTATCATTTTTTTTATATAGACAAATTTCCATGTTATGTATCATATACTTGTTATCATTTTTATGCCGATTTTTTTATCAATGGGGATCACAATGGTTCCATTTCCTTTTTTTATACTTTATTATGCTTTATCCTCAACTTGTTTTGTTGATTTATGTCCATAAAAAATTTCTTATAGTGAGGTGAGTTGTATTACATTGATAAATTATAATTTTAATTGGATTAAATAATTTTTATGTCGTATTTTTTCTTATATACTTCAATTATTGTGTACATAGTTTCCAATACACTAAAAGTTTAAAGTCCCCTCAATGTTATTAATGTAATATTTTATTAAGTATTTATGTTAAAAATTGTTTATTTAAAAAGATAGTCAAAATGGTTGATTTCAAAGTTATAGATTAGTTGTTTGTGAAAATTAGTACTAAAAAATTATGAAAAAACCCTGAGGATAAGTCTAAAAAAACATAAAAAAATACTTAAAATTTTGTGAAATTTAATTTAAGTGGTTTATATGTAATGAAATCTCTATCTGGATACTATGTTTGGATGTGGCGCAAGTATATTTTTACAAAGTGTTAATAACCTTAAAAAGGGTCGGTTGGAAATTAAATCAATCTTCACCATGTGCATGAAAAATAGGCCTTTCTACACACCTATTTTAATACTCCCATGGGATATTAATATATAAAACACATGTTTTTTACAAAAAATTATTAATGATATGTAGATAATGTGAACCTTTTTAAAGATTGATGTATATCATCCTAGAATAAATAAAAAAAATGGATTAATATTTCATGTAGAATTATTATTAAAATATTTCACATAGTAAAAAAATTATCACTTGGTTATTCATCTTCTATGAAATTGTAAATAAATATAAGGACATAGGTGGATAAATAATGTAATAGAAAATTCCACGATAGTCTTCAAATATGATAGATGTTGGTGTTGAAAATTCCATGAGGATGATGAATCAGTTAATTCAAGTTATAAATAACAAACTAAACCATGTGCAGTGGAAAACTTCAACAAGGAAAGAATAACTATAAGTTTAATCTTTCATGCATCAATAGCCACCTAGTCTAACACCTAATCCACTAATTGTAGAAAAATAAAATAACACTATATAGAGAAAAATTGTTCTCTATTATTATGTGTAGGATAAAGTAACATTAGCACTATATCACTTAGAGGAATAAGTAATTAGTGGTAGAAATTGATCATGAACAAAAATCCAAGGGATAAGGTGGAATATAAGGAATTTGAAGACATGAATAAATTATTTTTCAAAAAATATTTTCCTTACACCCTCCAAACCAAGATGGGGAAGGTATTACTTGAGTAAAAACAATGGGAAAAGGAATGATGGAAAAATTCTAATATGAACATTATTGGGTGATACACTTCAAAATTTCATCTTGATTATAATATTAATATTGACCAATTCTTTGGGGGGATAAGAACTCCAATATGTAAATATCTTAAAAATGGGACTTTAGGGGTTACAAACAAATAGTATGGAATTCTATAAAAGGTGAAATTGAGTTTTGAGAAGCATAGTGTAATCATGGAAAAAATTATAATAAGATGACAATAGAGTTAAATTTTAAAACTAATTTCAATCATGTAAGAGAAGTACAGAAAAAAACTACTTGTGTATAATAATTATGGGAATAATCATAAAAGAAACTAGTTTCAAGGAAATATATCCTACTATAATTGGGGAAGATATTTCAAAATTGATTAAAACTATTTTGGAGATGAAAATCCTAAACATATGAATTATAATTTAAAAAAGGTAAGTAGTGAAATCACAACATGATGTGAAATCCATCATTTGGGGAGGTATGGACATTTTAATCAATTTATGAATCTTTAGATAAATGATAGAAACCACTATCAACCCTAGAAGTGGAAAAGATATCATTTTTATTCTTTTTTAATCATTATGGATGAAGTTGGGGCTCCGAATTATATTAGGTAACATACACTCATCGTACACTCAAAGATAGGAAGTAAATTTTTTATTCTAGTTATAGGAATTATTTTAATTCATTTATTATTACAATAGAGATCAATTTATGACTTGAACTACTAGTGTTAAATATTTCATTTAAAACTCCTTGAGGAACCATTTGAGAATCAAATATATATAGGAATTCCCCTATTAAAATTTGTGAGTCAAATATCTCCACAAACAATGTTATCATTCTAATGGTCAAATATGACATAATACTTGGGATGGACTGGTTGTCAAAAAATAATTCCAATATAAAAAATATAAGGAAAGAAAATATATTATTATTTAAGTGATAACATGTAATTATCTTTAAAGGAGAGGTATCCTAGACTTAGTGCCTCCAAAAACCACCTCTTATTACCATACATATTGTAATTATAGGTGATGATTGAGAAGAAAGAGGAAGTATAAATATATGAGATGTAACCATTGTTCAAAATTACAATGATTTATTTCTTGAATATTTACCTGTACCTACACTAGATATATAGGTGGATTTCTCAACTGAACTCATATCAGGAACCAAGAAAATGTTGAAGACCTCATATAGAATTCCACGTGTTGTGTTAGAGGAATTAAAGAATAAAATTTAATATCATTTGGAGAAGGTTTATATTTCACCAATTATGTCTTCTTAGGGATATAATGTTATCTTTTAATTAAGAATTATTTATTAATGTGTCTATTAATTAATTATAGAGAACATAATGGGATCATAGTGAAAATAAGATACCCTCTTCCATGGAATGATAATTTATTTGACAAAATTCATGGGGATCAATTCTTTTCCAAGATTGACCTTTGATTGGGTTATCATTAGATGAGGGTAATGAAAGATGATATTTTGAATGCTATCATCCAAATAAGGTATAAACATTATTTTTTTGTTATTAAGACCTTTAGATTGAAAAATTATAATTTTATATTTATATATTTTATTAATAGAGTTTTAGTGACTACCTTTTTGTAACTTCTACTGTAACTTTTATATAGGGGTAATTAATGAGTGGTTGAGCCCCCCGAGATCTAGTCATTTTGGTATAAAAATGGTGGAATTTGGGGAATTTTTATATTTCACACGATTATATAACATAGATATTTTTACCATGAAGAATATTTTTATATCATTTGTAGATATTGATAGTGGGTATCTTCATGGTTGTCACATTTTTTTTAACCATGAAACCCAAAGAAAGAGGGTTATTTTTTCCCATTTTGATTATTTTTTAGTGGGGTTTCTTCCCTGGGACACCCCACTGATTTTTTCCCTAACTTAGACACCATATGTAGTGATTTCCCCTTCTATAAATCTCTTATAATGTGTTTTAAAGATTGTTTCTTGGTTCTAATTTACCCAGTTTGAATGGTTAGAGCTTCCTTTATTTCTTCTTTGGGGTTTTCCAAGTTTCCACTTCTCTTATCACACCTGTGGAAATTGAAGGATGATTTTATTGCTTAGGGTTGTTAGGAATAATGGATTTTGGTTTCTAATGGTTTTAATCCAACCTTTTACTTCCTTTACAGTGAATTTCATTGAAGGTGACATGATTTAACATCCTGAGGTAGGTGTTTTCATTTCATTTTCTTTTATTTAAGAGTTCTATGAGTGGTTTAATTTCAAAATTCATTTTCAAACTAGATAATTATGATATAGGTTATCTGGGTTTTATATATGAGATTATTTCATAACTTTTAGTCGTTTTCATATGTCTTGTTAATTAGAATTTCATATTTAAATGGGACTTTGATATAAAATGGTACTTTATTAATTCTACATGTTTGAAAAAATGAAAAAGACGGTATTCAAGGAAAAAAACGTATTCATTGGGTTTTAATAAAAATATCATTTTCAATGTGAATTACCTTTTTTTAAAGGGGTTTTATTTATTTTAAAAGGGGTAGTGTTTTATTATTAAGGGAATTGAATTTTCCCTTTGTTTTTGTTTGGGATGGTTTTTTGAAATGGTTTTGGGATTTAAAATGGTTTTTCAAATGGTATTTTCAAATTTATATTGTATATGTAATAAAAGAATCCCTGGATTGAACTTGGGAACTGATGTTGTTTATTCCCCTATCGAACCCCCTTCTTTGCTAATGTTGTTTATGTTATACATTTGATTAATATTTTTATGTTATTTACGGTGTGCTTATGGGTTGGGCCTCATTTTAAGGTATTTGTGTGCTAGGAAGTATGTGATTATGGTTTTAGTCATGGTACATTTTAATTTTCATGTAATAACATTGTTTTCTCATGGACCATCTATGTTCATTATTCCGTGAGAAGATAGAGGTTACTAGGTGGGAAGTAGTGGCATATAAATATGGATAGTTGGGATTCCTCACTAGCTTGCCTCTAATTATTATGATTCGTGAATTGGTTATGGGTCATTGTTGATGAGGTCAGTTGAGAGTGATTTTTTTTATAGTCATGTGTGATCGTATTACTTTTCAGTTGTAAGGACTGCAATTATTTTGTTCATCGTGTTATCCTGATAGAACCTATGGTGTTACCTCGTGATATGTATCCTATTCTGTGACATAATTTGTATATATTTTTCATGTGATTTTCTTATTTCTTGGATGGATATTCTTAATGTGTTGATACCTTTTATGGTTTAATAATGTTATTGGGTAGTATGATTTTATCTGTTTATTGGTATTGTGTTTGACCTTTTAGTTTTTTCCTTTATTGTGGCTTCCCTTATTTCCATGCTTATCCTTGATTTGGGTGTGTTTAGTTTTTAATATAAAACGGGGGTATATGGTTTTTAAAGTAGAATTATTGGTTTTAATTATTTTTAAAGTTTAAACCATGTGTTGATTTATTTTTAAAAAGTGTGGTGTTTTGAAATGGAAATCGTAAACAATTTTAAATGTGACAGTTTTTGGTAAAATATTTTTATGGATTTTATTGTAAATGTTGTTATTTTGGAAAGTGAATGAACAATGTTTTCCTTGCTCTTATATTATGTAAAGTAAAACTAAAAACTTATTTTTATGTATTATTTACAAACTAGTGAACTTGGTTTCTTTAATTGAAATAATTAAATAGAATCATGGTGGAATCATACTATCTATATCTCATACCCTACATAATCATGATGGTGATTTTGTAGTCTTCATGCATTGTAAATGTTTTTTCAGGTCTTTACTTTTAGGTTGGTTTTATAGTATTGTATTCCTTGGGAAGCTAATGGTTGTTGGGATCGTGGTAATGAATTGTGAGTCACGTGGATATTGTGATCAGTCCTTCAGTTTTTTGAAACTGGCTATCTTGGGTTCTTGGTATTGTCCCTTTGGTCTTCCATTATATTTCTTTTATA
Organism: Viscum album; assembly: GCA_963277665.1. Classification (NCBI taxonomy): domain Eukaryota; kingdom Viridiplantae; phylum Streptophyta; class Magnoliopsida; order Santalales; family Viscaceae; genus Viscum; species Viscum album. The sequence continues at coordinate 2,004,907,484 of OY728163.1, read as the reverse complement.
TTCCATTTTAGTCATGTAACTCTATTTTTAAATTCCTATAGGTAGTAAGTGATTTTCATAGAATATTTCTTTGTTTTACCTGGCTATCTCTTGTTTTCTTATTTTTTTTCTCATCTTTTGAGTGTGAAAACAACCCCAATGGTTATGTATGATAAAATTGATGCTTTTCTTCATCCTAGGGGAATGAAAGATGCTATTAGGGAATTTGGATAGTGGTTTTAGGAATCAATTTTTATGGAAGTCCATGTTGGTTCATTAAAAAATGTATACCATAAAAAACCCTATCTATTATTTGGGATGTTTATGGGTAGTATGGAGACAAGTATTATCATCGAGGCTTGCAAAGACTATGCTGGCAAGGGCCTAGCTAGAACTTTTATAAACTGAACCATGAGTTCCCATGGGTGTATAAAGAATTATTCTTGATCTTAAGTTCATATTTAGATATTTTGATGGATTTTTTATGTATTGAGAAGATTCGTTGATCTCTGTTGATTTTTTTGGTGATTTTGGGGTCATATTGAGTTTCAGAGGTGAATATAGTGAATATTTTATGGACACACCATTAGCACACAAAGTCTAGTAAAATATATGATGCCCATGTGATGTGGATATACAACCATGATAGTGTATGTTGTATAATTTTCACATTGTCTACCATCAAATGTGGCCAAACCATGCACAGTTCAATTTCCCCTTTAGTAGTATTTATTTTTATCGCTTTCTTCCCAGATTGACTATAATAGAGTATTCCATTCGAATAGTATCCAACTGAGGATTTTTATTAATTATTTTTGGAACTTAATTTTGTTGGACTTGGTTTTATATGATATTGGTATTAGTTTACATGGTTTGGACCCTTGGAATCATTTTTAAAAAAAATGATATTTGGATCTTGAAACTAAATAGAGGTGTATTATTTTTTAAAACCATTTCATGGGGTCTAGAAACCAAATGTGTTTTTTAGACTGATATAAGGAAAAAAATTGGGTCGGAAAATATTTTAGTTCCAAAAGATAAATTTTTTAAAATACATTAATTATTAAAATAGGTGTTTTAAGAATATATTTCATGAAACTGTCTTCTTTGAGATAGTTTGTTTTAAAGAAGAATTTCAATATAGTTTTTGGAAGAGATTGTGGGATTTATATTTTTAGGAATTTTCATGTAATGATTTTTAAATATAAGGGTTTTGACCCTTGGATAAATGTCTATTGTTACCGGTAGGTATCTCTAATGGGTTGAGATTTTGATAAAAAGAATAGTGGTAAATAGTTAATATTTCAAATGATATTTTCAAATTGTTTAGAAATTTGTTTCAAAGTGTATTCTCAAACAATGTTTTCTTTGATTCCATGGGTAATGGGTCTGGTATTTTTTTTAAGGAACATGTTTAATTGGGATCATGTTGTGTACATCTTTTTAAATGATTCCTAGAAAATTCCTACCATATGAGCGATTGTTCCTCCTAGGTGTTCTCTTTTGATGGTTATATTCTGAGGTTTTACACCTACAATATTCCAAATATCCTTCTATGAGATCTTGGTTGTTTTAAAATTCCGTAATGTTAAATATAAATAATTTCATGATTGGAGGTACGGTTTTTTAAGCTGTACAAGATTAATTTTATCTTCTTGAATGATGTCTTCCACCTGTAATTTCAAGCGATACTTGAAATGAAAAGTGGTGTTATGTTCTAAAAGTTTATTTAATGCTTTATGTGTCATTTTAAATAGTTCTTTACCTCATTTGGGAAATGAAGTGATTTGAGTAGTTTATAGATCAAAACCCAAATATTTTTAGTGGTTGCTCCAATAAGGGATATTAATTTACAAATTAGTTACAAGTATTTGGTATAGTATTTTAAAAAAGTGTGTGATGTTTTAGAAAATATTTCTCCTATTGTTTTGTGTTGTGAAATTTTAAATGGATTTTTTAAGACTATTGAGTGATATGAAGGGAATTATTTTATTTTTTAAATCCTTCTTATTTTGATTTGTAAAAACTCCTTTGAAATATTATTTTCAAATTAGATATCAAGATCATGGTTTTGAAATAATGGTTTGATAGTAGACTTGAACCATTTAAAATTTGACCATTTTTTGTCTTACTAAATATAATGGGGGATCTATGAATTAATTCACTTTCAATTTGGATTATGGAAATGATTTGGAAAAATAATTTTGAAAATAAAGGAGATATTATTTGACTTGTTTTTGGAAAAACATTTAATAGAGGCCAAAATGAGTTTTTGTTTGTTTTGTTTTTTCATGAAATTGATCATATTTCAGTGTTTTGCAAAAGGGTTTGATGTCTTGGTATTCGATCTTGGGTGCATGACTCATTGTTTAGTTTTTATATTTTTAATTTCCTAGTGTTTTCTTATTCCATGACCTATTTTAAAGTCTTTTTATTGATGATTTTCATGTAAATGTATTTTGGGTTTGTTATAGGTTAATTAAGATGGATGTTTCATTTATTGTTTTAAGCACTCGATGGACCTAGTTTAGTAGGGTTCTCCCTAGAATGGTTTTCCAAGTTGAATTCAAAGTTTACCCCTAAATTGTAATGACCTGAGTCATGATCATATGTCAATTATCATTATGAAATGCCTAGAATGTTATCTTGTATTCACGTGAGTTTTAATCTTGATGATGGATCAAGCATGTGGGTCTTGAGTTTCCGGAAGATTTTTTCACTTTGGGAAGTGAGATTGTGTGTCTAATTCTTCTTCAAAATATTTTTGGACATGTTTCTCAATGGTGTATGTACTTATTCATGGTTTTATACTTGTTACACCATTTAAGTGATTTTCTAATGGCATAGAGACCTATTATGGTCTCCATTTTTTGGGGGTTTGAATCGAACTATGGTTGTTCTTTGTTTGAAGAATCTCAGTGGCCTAGTGGATTCGGTGGTTTAGTTTTGAGGAATCAACATAGCTCAAGAGTTTCTTTCTAGGGACCTCTCTATTTTTTCTTCATTTAACTCTCCTCACATTGTATTTGGTGGGTTTTTGGATAGTTTTTATTACTTATTTCATGAATCAAGACATTCTCAGGTGAAAGAGTGAAATGGTGTTGATTTTTTGACAACCCTAGGTTTAATTTTATGTATGGATAATTGATGGAAGATTTATCCCCTAGATTTCAAGTAATTTATGTCTTAGAAGGGTGAAATTTGGGGACTTTTTCCTAGTCACATGATTATGGTCCATGAATAGTTTAATTGTATATCCTGATTGTACAACTCATGATGCTCTTGATAGTTGGGATCTCCATGGTTATCACATGGTTTGTTTAAATGTGTGAGTAAACTATACAAATCATAAAAGAGGTGGTTTTTTCTTTTTTATTATTTTTAAGTGGGGTTTTTCCCCCTTAGACACCCCACACATTCTTTCATCAACATAGATCCCTTCCGTGGACCTTTTTCAAACTCAAAATCTCTTATAAGGTGATTTTTAGGTGGTTTCATAGTGGTTATCCACCTAGTTAAAAAGTTTAGGGAATCGATACTCTTGTTTATTTTTTTTATCCATGACTTCACTTCTTTTTTAACCATATCTTGCATAATTGACTTATTTCCTTAGTCATGGTTGTTTTTAGTTGAGTATTTCAGTTTATAAGTGTTTTGATCAATCCTTTTTATTCCTTTATAGTGGATTTGATTGAAGGAAACACGATTACACATATGGGGGAAGGTGATTCCATTTCATTTCTTTTTACTTAATAATTCCACGAGTTATTTTCTTTATAAATTCATTTTCAATCTAGAAAATTATGATATATGTTATCTAGGATTGATATATGAATGTATTATATAACTTTTCTAGGTTTTTATGCGGCTTATTGGTTGTAATGTCAAGTTTTAGTGGTACTTTTTAAAAAAATGGTATTTTATAAATTATACATGTTTAATAAAATTACAAAGATGGTTTTCATAGAGAAAAAAAAATCATGGGGTTTCATACCAAATGTGACTTGAAATGTGAGTTCTATTTTTGGATTTAGGGGTTTTCTTTATTTTAAAAATGGTGGTGTTATTTTACAAAGTGAATTGGAGTTTCCATTGGTCTTTGTTTTTTATTATTGATAATCATGAAATCTTTTGGAATGAAATTTTAATAAAAAATTACTTTTCAAAATGTATTTCTAGATATATGTGACATATGTTATAAGAGAATATTTGGTTGGAACGTGTGAAGATATGTTCTTTGTACCCATGTTAATCCCCCTTATTTGTTGATGATGTTTATATTTTTCATGTGATAGATGTTGTGATGTGATTCATGGTGTTCCTATGTGTTTGGGATCATATTAAGGGATGTGTGGGGTGGGTATGATATGATTATGGTGTTAGTTGCCACGACCCGACCCAATGAGGCTCGAGCCGTGACTCCCCAAGCCCACCTCCATTAGGCCAGGGGTTAGTGACTAGCACCAAGTAGGCTATCACACACATGGTAGGCATTAGCCTAAGGTACCTGTACACATGCACCCACATACACCTTCATGTTGTAGTGTAGAGATATATATTAAAACTGAAATGAAATTCATGCATACATCTAACCAAAAACTATAGTATAGTGAAAAGTAGAAAAGGAAAAATAAATGGCCCACCATATTAAAATAGAAAAAGAATCCAACTTGCTTAGAAGGAGGGAATAGCTGTCAAAAACACCTAATAAAAATCTCATCGGTACAGCTCCGGTAAACACCCTAGTCGGTCAAGCTCACTAAAATCAGCCTGGTTCAAGTCCTACTGGGACTCCATCGAATGGCATGTGGTATACAGAAGACACAAAACATGTGTGGGAAAATCTCAGGTAGGGGTGAGTATAAAGATACTCAGTAGGCACCAAAAAAACACCAAAAGAAAAGTGAGATACTGAAAGGAAACAGTCACCTCATCCCAGCCAGAGGTAACCCGAAAGAGAGAGAAACTCCATCTCTAGACCATCCTCAGCTAAACACGACTAGTTAGCTTAACTCTGATATATGCTCATACAGATACCATGAACATCCAATTAGTTATATGACCATACAAATACCATGAACAACTAGATACACTTATTTCACACACCATGCCTCATGAGGTTCCGACCTCATCACCTATGAAAAATACATAACTAGGGGAACAGACTTCACGAGCTATGTCATCCCTGATGACACTAATCCCAGAGATACACGCTCATCGGATATCATCACTATGAAAAAATCACTAAAACAGCAGAATTACCAAACTCTTTGGATAGGGTATCACTCCTAGGGTCCACTAGGTGATACAAGAACCCACTCTGGTAACTAGTAGATCTCACAGATAGGGGATCACTCACAGGAATCCTTGGTGGATACCACAACTCAATATGGTGCTCCACAGATCACATCACTCAGATAGAGGATCTCCACCCATATAAATGTGTTTAGGACAATACTGAAATCCTATCTCATATAACTCGTGATGTAGGGGATCGAACTGATGATGCACCAACCCTACTGAAATCTCATTCTGAGTAGGAGATCATATAACCAACGATGCTGCAACCCTACTATAAACCACATGATGATTGGGTGATTTTATACATGAGGATTCTTCAAACCCTACGGGGGTTAACCCACTAGATAGGGGACTACTACCTGTGGATAAGCGGTTACAACGATACCAAGACCTCGATCTAGGGAAGTAAGCTAGAGGATCCCGCTCTGAACCCACAAGAGGGATTCAAAAACACAATCAGAATTTCATCCTATAGAAGGGATCACAAACCCATACTAAGGTTGTAATTCTAGATGAACCCTCATAGTAACGAACCAAGGGAGTACACTCAACCACTTATGGTCAAAATATCGCTAACCCGAGCGACCCATAACATCACCACACTATGCACCTCCTAGGCCCATACTGAGGCCACCCTCTTGATCTACATGGAAAAACACGCAGGATAGGATACCTACTCACCTGAAATAGACAAACGATAAAAAATGTACTATTCACCATAGCAAGCCCATGTGGAACCCACACCTCAGTCCAAAAAATCATCATGTAGAAAGCACTGTTGTGATCCCCAAGGAAAAATGCACGATATCTTCTATTCATTCGTCTAAAATGGACACCAGATAAAAAAAATCTTGTTTCTCCATAAACACCAAAAACCAGCCTTGTAGGGCCTACACCATTATCTCATTCCCAGTGCCTAGAAACTATCCAGAAAATTTCACCTTACTTTCAGGATCATAATGCAACTAATGGCGAGTCAATTGGACACTCTGTGTAAAAGTTAATATGGCACAAAGCTTAATAATAATAAAATATTATTATTATTTCAATTATTCATAGCCCCGGGCCAAGAACCTAACATGTAAAATTCATAAAGTGAGCTCAAAAGGTTCATCTCGATGCAAGGAATGCATCACCACAAATGGATCCCAAATCAGAGTTACAGTTTGCGGGCTATGAAGGTTTAAAGAACCCTTAGAAAATCCTGGTCGGAACACCGCCTGTCTTGCCAGAAACAACGATGTTGTTGATGTAAACTAATGCTCCAGAGCCAGAAACTACGACACTGCAGCCACCCTTACCGGATTCTGCCATCAATGCCAAAATATGGGTTTTCTACCAGAAAACATCCCAGAACCACTGGGAGCACCCCCAGTGCTTCAAATTTAGATCTGAAACTTGTTTCTGAAAGCTCGAGACCTGAACTACGCAACCCTTATAAATATTTGTAGAAAAAACAATGCATAAACGGGATCCTGTTTTTCAAAACTAAAATCGACTACCTCAAGGGAGAATCTCCAAAGCTTCTAGGCCAGATCTGTGCTCTGGAGCTGCTGTTTCACCATCCGGGAGTGATCGCCGCCAAGATCTGAGTCTGACGACACCTTGTTTTTTAGATCCTGTGGTTTGTCACTTGAAGGGGGAGGGAGACACTGCACAAATAATGTTAGGGGGGGAAGAGAAGATTTATTTATTTTTATTAATTTATATTTAATTAATTAATCGATTTAACCAATGACCGCACCCCCGACGAAACATCCCGACGAAGAAAAGATTAGGCCACCCCTAGGGTAAACGAGGGGTTCTGAACTCAACCGCGCACTCTTAATTTTGATCTGAGACTCCATTTAAGAGTAATTAAATCCAATTACCATAAATAAATTATTAATTTATTTACAAAAATTCCACCAGTCATGTTTTTTTACAGCAGGTGTGCACCCACAAAGGTTACATCCCACCTAGGATAAATGGCACTCTATAGATGTAATTGTGACCTCATATTTCTGATATGAGTTACCGTTTATGAGAAAAATAATCTCCACCACATGAATAGTATAAAAAGACTTAATAGTTATATGAAATTTATTCTAGGAACACCGGTCCTTGAAATCACATGCCGTCATCGCGCTTAACTCTGGAATTATTCGTAAAAATATTATAAAGTCTCCCAGGGCCAAAACCCGAGTCACTACATTGCTTGTAGGGATTTTCAATATCAAATAATGACATTATTTATTTGTGGCCCACCTATATTTTTTATTCCATGAGGATACCATGGTTACTAGGTGGTAAGTGGCTTGATGAAATGGATAGTTTATATTATGCACTATCTAGTCAACCCTAGTTGAGAGTTATTCAATAGAAAGTATGTTTTCGCTGATGAGTCTAGTTGAGAGTGACTCAATTGATGGTTGTGTGTAACTGTATTACTTTCTTGTCTCTAGGTCCATATTTCATTCATGTATTATTTTGGTGTTACCTCATGATATGTATCCTATGTTATTAATTTATTTGTATATATTTTCTTATGATTTTCTTATTCATTTTATGGACTTTATTTATGTGTTTATTTCCATTGTGGTTTAGTTGTGTTGTTGGATATTTTAATTCTATATATTTATTATTATTATGTTTGACCTTATTTGGTTGTTCATTATTCTGGTTTACCTTGTTTCCTTTCTTGAACATCACTTGAGTGTGTGTAGTTTTTAAATGATAAATGAGAAAATGGTTTTCAAAGATTAATTCTTGGTTGGAAGGATTTTTGAAATTTTTGTAAACCATGTGTGGGATTGTTTTTCAAAAGTGTGGTATTGTGACAGGGAAATAGAAATCAATTTGAAATGGAACAGTTTTTTATGAAACCTTGTGATGATATTTTTGTATATATTTTTCCTTGGAAATTTGAAGAACCCGTGTTTTTTTTCCTATTATATTATGTAATGGAAAATTAAAAACCTATTTTTTTACATTATTTCAAAACTAGTGAACCTGGTCTCTTTAATGAAAGGAATGAAATGGACTCATTGGTGTATCTGACTATCTTTGGTTCACACCGTACATACTCAAAATGGTGCGTATGTAGTCAACAAGTTTTTTTAGGTTTATTTATTTATTTTAACTCATGTTGGTTTCTAGGGTCATATTACACAGAAAGTTGATGGTATATGGGATTATGGTGGTGACATGTGGGCCACAATGATAAAGAGATAATTTCTTTGGTTTCATGTAAGTATTTGGATAAAATTTTTGGTATTCACCTCTTAGTCTTCTATTCTATTTATTTTATCATCCATTTTAGTCCTAAAACTCTATTTAAAAATTCTAATTGGTTTATGTGATTTATTTTACATTTACCATTGCTTCCATTGGTTATTCCTTGTTTTATCATCGTTTCCCTCTAATTTTGAGGGTGAAACATATCAATGATTACGTATGATGCACTTAATTATTTTTGTCCACCTAGGGGGATATTTGATACTCCTTGGGTATGTGGTGGGATAATTAGGGAACCGGTTTTGATGGTGGTCTGGGTTTGTTCCTTAAAACCTTGAAAAATATTGTTTGTCCTTATAGATGATATTTTGACATATTATAAAAGTCATGAGGTGCTTGAGGATAATTTAAGGGTCATTTTCTAAAAATTTAAAAAGAGAATCATTTTGGTAAATTCAGTAAATTTTTGTTTTGGTAAAAAAAATCACATTCATGGGACATGTCATGATTAGTGATAAAATATCACTAGATCCAACTAAGATAAGGGTCGTCGAAGACTGACCACATCCTCAAACATTAACTGCTAATTTTTATTTTCATGGTCTAGTAAGATACTATATGAGGTTTATGAAAATCATTTCATGACTTTCTAATTCACTAGCTAAGTTAACTTGAAAGGTAGTTATGTCTATCTATATAAAGGAGTGGGAAGAATGTTTCCATGAATTAAAGAATAGATTGGTTAGTACATATGTGATAACATTACCTTCTAATGGAAATGATTTATTAGTTATAGTAATGCATCCTTGAAGTTACATGGATGTGTACTCATGAAAAATGAAAAGGTTTTTTCCTATGAATCTAGACAGTTAATTCCTCATAAAAAAATTATCTTACTCAAGGCTTTGAGTTGGTTGAAATTATATTTTCATTAAAGATATGGAAACACTATATTTATGGGGGGAAGTGTGATATATACACTAACCACAAAAGTATGAAGTATATATTCACATAAAAGGAACTCGACAAGAGTAAAATGAGGTGTTTGGAACTTCTTAAGGACTATGATTTTTTTATCCATTATCACATAGGAAAATAAAACAAATTAATTAATACATTGAGTAGGAATGATATCATAGTTCTTGTGATTATATAAATTGAAGGATATCCCTTTATCAAAGACTTCATACATATAAACATAGAATTCATAAGGTATGGGACATAATAACAAAAATCCAAAATGATTTTCGAACCATCATTACTTGAGATGATCAGGAAATATTAAAGAGAAAATCCTATGTCACAAAAGAATATAAGATACGTGAATATGGGAAACATTCTGATTCCAATGTTTATCAAGGGGGATTATTGAAATTTTTTAAAAGGAAATGTATCCCGCATAGTATGTAGTCAAAGAAAGACTTGATGGATGAAGCGCGTAGATTTTTTGACTATACTGTAAGATGGTTTTTTTCACTACTTGATGTAGGAGTGAAAAATACACAAAGTAGTTATGTAACCACAATCCATACCTATATGAAATTGGGAACACATCACTATGAACTTTGTTAATATGATTATAAAAATATCCAAGGGAATTGATTATATATGGGTATTTATTCATGGATTAACAAAATCATATAATTTTTTCACCATGTGAGATTATTTTTCCCTTCAGTTCCATGTTCATATATATAATAAATAAGTGGTGATAATTTATGGGGTGGCATTGTAAATTGTTTCTTACCATGATTCAATGTTTCCTTTCATGTTTAAGAGGGTTCTTCAAAACAAAATTCAATATTAATGTAAAACTTATAAAAAACATATCATATTCAAACTAATGTATAGCCTCATAGGGATATTTAAACATTGGAAGACATGTTAAGGGCTAACTCACTTGATTTTCAAGTTATTTGTATCAATGTCTTTAACTTGTTAAATTCCCTATAAAAATTGTTTTCAATTGATTCCTAACATGGATCCACATGAAGTACTCTATGGGAAGATTTTCATAACTCTTACATTATGGGATAAAGTTAGAGAAATAAAACTATTGGGACTAGACATTGTGAAATATTATATAGATAAGATACATGTGATTCAAAAACATATCAATGTTACTTAATGTAAAAAACTATTTATGTTGATAATAGAAGAAGTGACTTAGAGTTTAATGTATGAGATAATGTATTGTTAAAATTATCACCACTTAAAGGGGTTATGAGGTTAAAAAAGAATGGGAAACTAAGTCCAAGTTACATTGAGCTATTTCAGATTTTGGATCATGTTGGAGTAGTTGGATATCAGGTAGCACTGTCTCCAAATCATTCCAATGTTCATGATGTATTTCATGTATCCAAATTAATAAATCATATGTCATACCAAACTGATATAATATAAACAATTAATATTGAATTAGAACAAGAATATCATATGAAGAAGAATCAATCTAGATTATAGAAGAAGTAGAACAATTGTTGGCGAACAAGACAACCTGACCTAAGAAAGACTTGTGGATAGATCAAAAGTTTGAAGAAGAATCTTGGGATACTAAAGAAGCATGATGGAGAAATACCCCCCCTTTATTAATGAAGGACACTCATCTTAAGGATGTAGATTATTATGGGGTAGAATTTAATGGTCCAAAATTTTCAATAATAAAAGAACTCATCTTTTATAATGAGAAATTTATTAGGTTTTATAATAAAAGCAGAGAGGCAGACTACAACATTTCATAAGAATGTTACAACTCATGAATTAATATTGACTATAATAGATAGAAAAAAATATGTGTTTATAAAAAATATGCACACATTAATATAAACACCACATGCTTGGATTATCCAATGAATATAACTCCTAGTATAAAAATAGTAAAAATAAATTGATGAGCTATGAATATGATATACACTGAAAAGGGAAGTGTATAACCTCTATAACAGAACTAATTAATGTTAATGTATGACAATGATAGATTATATATATGATATAAAGTAAAAATATATTGTTATTATCTTATTTTTATCTAACCATTATCCAATATGAAAATATTTGGAATTATGAGTGTTGGAAATATTTTTTCATTATAAATAGTGAATCTAAAGGGTAAGGAAAAAAAGACAATTGATGAAGAAGGAAGATTTGAAGTCCCCAACCAGTAGGATGATTCCTTTTGAATCCCATTAATTGTAACTTGGGAGGGAGGTATCATTATTGGGGTTTTCCCTTAACCATGCCCATATAGAAAGTTAAAAAGTAAGTCACAAGAATAATTTACCATGAGAGAAGTTCAACTCAGTAAAGATCACCACCAGGTAATTTTTAACTTAGTAACCCCATGAAAGTACAACCATCGTGAAAATTACCCTTAGTGTAACAAATCATGTAATGATGGAATATATAATTTTCATATATATTAATATTAATTTATAGATATATTTTTTTCTTAGGTGATTGAGGGTATAGTTACATTAAAAATAAACATAACAAACACACATTCTAGAAAGGTAGACCATCCCCCCCCCCCGTCAAGGTATATCCCACCCATAAAGCCTTATTTATTTAGTACATGGAACAAAGGGATAGTGGTAACAGATCCCAATACATAGTCCGAAGTCCCACAAACTGACCTAAAGGCCTGGTGCAGCATCATTCCTACATCACCATCTGTCGGTGTTAGGCATGTATCATCACCTGCCTACATCATGCATGTTTCACCACCTTACAACAGAAATTCTCTCCCATGTGAATTTAAAATTGAGTCTGATTTATGATTACAGGGATCATTTATCACTTAGGTAAGCCCCCAACTGAAATTGATATTTATATTATTCATAAAAAATATGTGTTATTTGGTTAATGAATAATGTAATTTTTTAAAGTATACATTTTTGTAATAAGGTTTTATTTTAAAACCTATTTTATAAATTTTATAATTTTAATTTGAAAAAATTAAAATAATTTTTGAAATCATGATAAAAACATAATAATTTTTTAAAAAAGAAATTTATTTTTAATAAATTAAGTAATTTAAAACTATTAATTTTTTTAAATTTTTTTAAAGTAACCAAAGTATTATTTTTCATAGAGTTAATATAGAATCATATTTATCGAAAAAAATAATCTTCATAAAAACCTGTTGTCTCACCTCATCTACGAGATTCATATTAAATTAAATTCTTCCACATATGTTAATTGAATTTTGAAAAATGGATTCCATATTTTGAATAATAATAATTTTTTATTTTAAATACATCCAATATAATTTTTATACCATAATTATTGGTGAAAATATTTAAAAATAATTATAGAAATTAATGTAAAAATTTAGTTTACTTAGTGGTTAAACATCAAATATAAGGTGTGAAAATGACACAAAATCTTCTAAAACCCCATTTTATGAACATATTTTTACCTTTTCCATTATATTACCATGATTATACAACTGTTAGGGCCTTTTATGGAGATAAAAATGTGGGTGGAATTCAATATTTGAAACAAATTACAAGTGTTACACTCACCTCACTTAAAAAAGGCCACCACCTCTACTTCTCTCTTCACACATTCAGAAGCAATTGGTTCATAAAATACCAAACAAAATTAATTATAAAATTCGAACATATAATTTTTTTAATCCTTACATTATGCAAAAATCCTAAAAATATGGACTTCGGTGAAAACATAAAGAAAATACATGAAGAGAAGGTAACATTTATTAATCATTTTTTTTGTTTTATTTCATTATCCACCCCTAAAATTATTCTAATAAAATTGGAATATAATAACCAAAATACATTACATATATTAAAAAAAAATTATGAAAATTTTATAATATAAAAACCCACAAACTTTCATCAAATGGGTTAAAAAATCATCATTTGTGTGTATAGTGGGCTACCGCCTCACAGAATGATGTCATTCATTTTTTTTCATAAACACCTCTCACAGTTGTGTATTATTAAGGATATAATGTTATGTAGGATTTTTATAACATAATTATACCCCCTAACCAATTATATCATATATACCCTTTTATATTCTATTTCATAAGGGATCCGATAACATCATACGTGTGTACGATGGACTACTGATGTGGAATGATATGTGATTCGTTTTTCACTAACACATTATGTGGAAATTATTAATGGTAATGTTAATAAATTAATATTATATAAATGAGATATTTATGACGTTAATGAAATATTTATAATTCATTAAATATGATATATCAATTTCTATTAACCTTTTCATTCACAAAAAAAATGATAACGTTGTTCATGGACGTGTAGACTACCACCTCCTTAAAGAGATGTGATTCTTTTCTTCACCACCACATCACAGGAATTATATGTATATATATAAGTATATAAAATAAAATAATTTGGTATTTATGATATAATTATCATTTATAAATATAAATTATTACTTACCTTCTTCTCTTAGTGATCATTGGATAATGGAAACATTACTCATGTGTATGTATGACATACCATCTCCATGATCATAACATTAGTTAATTTTAAATTTCCATCATTCATGATTGGTTTTAAAAGTATAATTTATATATAAATATTATAATTTTTTCATTATTTTTATTTTTTATATTTTTAAATAATGACCTCTTTGACTATATTCAACCTACCAATGTTTTTTTGACACTTAAATTGAATATGGTCGGAACATTCAACTTAAACATAGTTAGTTAAGTAATTTTATATAATTTTTAAATAATTTATTTAACAGTAGAAATATAATTGAAAATGGATCTCCAAAATTTAATAATTAACAAACTTTTAATATATATGAGGATAAAGACACGTGACTCAAGTCAAACTCAATGTGAACTTCGTCTCAGTTTTCTTTCTTTGAGGTATTGTTTTGATGTTATGCACCTATATTCTATTATAACGGGTATATATTTCCCTTTTGACATGGTATATCATGAATATATATATATATATATTATAATTACATTTAATTTTTTTAATGTTACAATTTAATGTTGTTTATGATTCAAGTGGTTCTGAACTGATTAGGTAATTTTCTAGTAAAAAGATTCACCTTTAATGTTTTCCTTACAACTCTTATGTTTCCTTGTATATGTATTTAAAATTAATTTATAAAATTATTCACATTAATTTAAAATATTTATAATGTACATGTTTTCAATACTTTTAATAAAATAATCTTTTTACTTGTTTTTTTAAATGTTTTGAAAAATTAAAAAGGGAATGTAATATTCTTAATGTACATGACGATCATGAATTTATGCTACCATGCCCATTATTTGGTACCTATATTCCTTTGAAATATTTCATATTTTATTTAAAGAAATTCATTTTCCCATATTCTAGGTATTTTTTTATTGAAAATGGTTTTCATAATTAAATGTTATTTTTGTTATAAAAAGGGATTTTAAAATAAAATATTATTTTAATATCCAAAATTGGGTTTTTTATTAGATTAAAATATTATTAAAATGTGAAATAATTAAAAAAAATTATTCATGTTATGGTAGTTTAGTGTAATATATGACAAATGGTTGTTCCTATATAGTTTTGGGAGAGAAAATTACAACTTATACGATGGGGTGATCTTGATAAAATCAGGTGAGTATATTACAACTTATATGATGGGGTGGCCTAGATAGAATCAGTGATCCTGTTACAATATATATGGTGAGGCAGCCTAGATAGTTTTAGGTGAGCTCATCATATATAAAATGAAGGATACACCAATATAGCACTCCAACGCATTGTGATATGATTATATTAGAATTCATTCATATGGCTATTCATGTTTTTTATGAATATAATTCTCTAACCCCGAAAAAGGAGTTTCAATTTATTAATATGGATTTTAATTATTTTCATTGATCAAAAATATGTTTTTTTCAATTTAATTTTTTTCATAAGATCAAAGTTCTTTGAAGATAAAGGTAAATGTTTTATGAGTTTTAATGTTTTCACTAGACTAATGGTTTCCTTTTTTTTTCAGTCCATTGTTTTTATTTCTATTCGCATACAACATTTTTATTGTTTTTCATATGATGGGTAAGGGAAAAAAATAGGTAAATTTGGAAATAATGAAGAGTTTTCTTGAAAATTAAGTAAGTTTTGTTTTTAATGTTTTATATGTTGGGAAAAATAGATACTGTTTTGATGTGTCTACTTTGTATTATATGGTTTTTTAATGTATGAGTTATGACCAAATTCTCTAAAACTCTAAACCTAAAAATATCATCAAACTAAAATAAAGTAAATTTATGAGTAAAATTCAAGATTATGTAATTTTTAAGATAGGGTTTTTATAGTTGGTTTCAAAGGGAGGTTTAGAAAACCTGAGAAATTCAGATAATGTTAATGACTTTCCCTTGAAATATTTTTACTTATGGTTATGTTAAAATGATAGAGTATTTATATATTACCATGTTGATTCTCTTACACTATTTATGTTTAGAATGGTTTTTGGAAGAGGAGATATGGAATCTATAGTCAGAAGGAATTGAGAAAAATATATCCTTCACTACCAACATCCTAATATGGTTGGAATCGAAATAGAATAGAATGAAGTAGTGATGGCTTAGTTCACATGAGCTATAAATGGTGGTGGTATCCTTGCTTGATATGAACTTAATCTACCATGACCTAACATATCTTTTGTAGATAATTTCTTGAGGAAACATACCACATCATTCAATAGATTGTTTACCCGTACGGTAGCCAAAATGATGGATAAATTCACTGGAAAAGATATTTGAGGCCATGGGATATTTAGTACAACAAAATTTCACTCTTTTAATTTATCATTTTGAAGGTGAAACAGGTCGATGGAGGTTTATGGTTAATAATACTTGAGAAAAAATGATCTTGATTCTATTGAATGAGAAACATTCTAAGACATTTTTTTGAGAAATATTTCCCTAAGTGTGTTCAGATTAGGATGGAAAAACAATTCCTGGAGATGAGGAAGTAAGATTAATATTCTATAGCCGCATATGAATAAAACTTCATAAGACTGGTTAGATATGTTCTGAATTTTATTTGTGACACTGATAGTAATGATTAGAAATTTCATGCATGGTTGAGACCAAGTTTACAAATTTCATTGGTCGCACGATAATTTAAAATTTATGAGGAAGTGGTTAATTGTCCAAATAATGTTGAGATGGAGTTTTCTAACACATGTGTTCCTCGAGATTACAATGGTAAGAGAATGAAAAGGTGGTAGAAAACTGAGAAACAACTATCTAATAAGACCATAGGTAAGAAACCAAAATATTTCAACTATGGAAAATGAAATTTCAAGGAATGTTTGATCGGATCTAGGAAGTTTTTCGGGTGTGGTCATTTTGGTCTGAGATCACGTGAATTCAAATAAATGAATATTGAACAGCCAAACTATGGGGTAACTCATATCGATATAATGCTAAGGTTTTTTAGTCATAGTGAGTTGGGTAACTATACTAATATGTTTTTGAAGTTAGTTTCACTGTATTAAAATAATCATGATCAAAAATAGAAGGGTGCAGTGAAACAATTTTTTACTACTACTGTTGATGTTGGTTCATTAAATTAAGTGGTTACAACTATGTTACATATGCTTTCAAATTATGCCAATTTTTTGGTTGACTCTGATCTTCACATTATTTAATTTTTTATAAATTTTCAATTAAATTTTCAATATTTTCCTTATAAAATTAAGATAAAACTTTGGGTTAAAACTCTATGTGTAATTATTAAATAAACCAATATTTATAGTAATATTCCTATTATTATGAGTGGGATAGTCTTTCGTGAAAATCTTGTCGAACTAGATTCAGTAAAGTTTGATATCATTCTTGGTGTATATTAACTTTCATATTGTCATGCTAAGATATATTTTGGAGGAAATAAAGTTGTTTTTAGTGATTTCATTCCTTTTATAACTTAACAAAAAGATAATAAATTTATTAGAGATGGTAGTGACCATCACCTAGCTCATATTATAGAAATTAAAGAAAACTATTCAAATTTTTGACTTTTTAAAAGTAAATGAATAAATATATGTTTTTATTTTAAATTTTCCAAGTTTTATTCATGATCTATAGGTTCAGTTTACTATTGAATTAGTAAATGATGTTAATCCTATTTCAGAAACCCTTTTAGAATGGATTAAGTGGAACTTTTAGCATTAAAAATACAACTGCATGAGTTATTTGATAAAGGATTCATCTAACCTAGTACTTCACCATCAGGTGCTTCTATTTTTCTTGATAAAGAGTAAGATGGTTCAATAAGTCTTTCAATTGATTATATAGCTTTTATTAAAATCATTTTTAAGAAAAAGTATCATTTTTCTAATATCAATGGGTTTTTTATGAGATCTAGGGTGCTTGGTATTTTTTGAAGGTTGACCTGAGGTCAGGGTACCATCAATTGAAATTGAAGGAAGTAGAAATTTCAAAGACTACGTTTCAAACTAGGTATGGGTATTATGAGTTTTTATTTATTCTATTTTGGTTATTTATGAATCTTCTATATTTATAGACCTTATTAATATAATTTTTCATTAGTTCTTGGACAAGATTGTGGTTGTGTTTATTAATTAAATTTTTGTATATTCTAAAATTCAAGAGGAATATGAAAGAAACCTAAGGGTTGTTTTTCAATCATTAAAATAAATATTGTTTTATGGAAAAAAATTCATGTATGAATTTCGGTTAAAAAAATTTATTTCCTTGTATATATGGTTTCTCAAGTGTCGTAGCTACTCTTAATATTATAACAATATTTGTTGAAGAATGGAATAGACCCACAAATTCAAATGATATTTGTGGTTTTCCTAAATTAGAATGTTACTACTAGTATATTTTGGAAAATAAATCCAAGATATCTAGACCACTAACTATATTAACTCTAAAAGGATTTAAATTATTCAGGAAAAAAATAATATGCTGATTTTTTCAAGAACATAAAATTATATTGGTGAATGCTCTAGTTTTCATCATGCATACCATAAATGGTGAATTCATCATTTACAATGATGCTTCATCTAAAGTACATGGTTTTGTACTAATTAAAAATGATTAGTTAATTTCTTATGCTCCACTTCAGTTGAATCCTCATGAGTTAAATTACCCTACACATGAATTGGAATTAGATATTATGGGTTTTGTTTAAAAAAAATTAATACGTCATTTGTATAGAATAAAGTATGAAATATATGCTGATCACAAATTTTTTAAGTATATATTTAGTAAAAAGGAATTGATCATGATGCATAGAAGATACCTAAATCTGATCAAGGATTTTACCTACACAATTCATTACCATCCTAGAAAATGAAACAAAGTGGTCGATGCTTTGTGTCAAAAAAAATAATTCTACATTAACCATGTTACATTTGGATTATGACACATTGGTTAATGATTTGATAAATTTTGTGTAACACCCCAATATTTTGAAAATAAATTTAATATTTAATGCATGAAACACTAATTATCTACAAAACACCACTTTTTAATAACCAATCCTGTAAAAAAAATTCCACCTCTGTGATTTGAATTTTGAAAAACTGACATACACGATTAAATTCAGTAAGATATTTAGAGTCTGATAAGATGAACATTATTTTTTTGGTGAATAGTAACATACACTTGTGAATAGTCATATGAATAGTAATATGGCCCTAATGAATAGTGAACCATAATATTATTTCATTGTCTTAAGGTTATGATCTTGATTAATTTTTCAATGTGATATAAAACAAATTATAGTTTTAAAATTTTTATTTTTCAGATAAATTATTATTTTATTTAAAAATTTAATTATTCATATTTAAAAAATTATATTAAAAAAATGGAGTTCATTTTTGAATTCTACATGTCGATAAATGGTTAGAGTGAATTTCTAGGATTTTTCTGAAATATATAATTGTTTTGTGAAGAGTCAAATTTCACTATTTACAAAATATGTTAAATAAAAGAATTTTTACATCATGATTGAGTCATGGATGATTTAAATTACCATTGGTTCTAACACACAAGAACTTATTATTATTTTTGGTCATAATAACCAATACTATTTCCTTTATTTGTCAAAATAATAAAATCATGATTAAAATAATTAGAAAACCGTCCTCACCTCCACTATAACCCCCCCCCCCCCCCCCCTCACTCCCTCTTCTCTTGATTCCTCTAAGCCTTGAATCTCAAAAATATTCTTCCACAATACCCTTCCCTAGTCACTCCCCATGTCCAGGAGCTCTTGTTCTTCCCAAAATACCAAAACCCCTTCCCTTAAGGAGGATCTCAATGAGGTTATTTCCAGAGGTAAACATCTTTCTTTTTCATTTAGTTTCATTTAATTTTATATTATTTTCTTATTCTCTCCTAAACTCCTTTGTTAAATTTACAATTATAAATCCCATATCACTTATATACTATAATTATACCATGTTAATATAATAAACATTATCAATATTCTTACTCTCTATCTCTATTTTATAAATTAAATCATTATCCATGAGGTTCCAATTTATATCCTTCGTGAATGATGAAGTTTTATTATTCAATTTCTACATCATTTATGGTAATGAATCAATTTTTTTTGTTGAACCATACTATAAAATATGTATTTTAACCAACTTAACATTCAAGAATCATTACATGAACATAGTATTGATTTATATTACAAAAATAGTTCATAATAATACAAATACCGCCAAATAATCTATGGGATTGTCATTAATATTTAATCCAATTATTCATCCTCATACCATGAAAAAAATTCTATATATAAACATTAAAACTTTTTTATGATCATAAAAATTATATAATTTCAATTTTGGATAATTTTATCTTTTCTACCTGAACATCCATATTCATACACAAATATACCGATCATGAAAACCAAGGAAATGAACACTCCAGAACGACAGAATTCAATTTTATAACTTATCAATAAGAACATAATCAACTAAATAAAATTGTTATAAAATAAATACATGTATAATAGGTTATTAATTAATTTAATAATAACTCTAATTTCATATTCCATGATCTTAAGTTCAAGATCGGAACACATTTGGACTTAATGTAAGGGTTTACAACCCGAACATCCATTTTCATTTGGCTTACTTTTATTATCCACATACCTCAATTAAATTCTTATCCATTCATATTTACTTCTCATAATTTCTATTTTAATGTTTTATATATGTGTTCATACTAGAATCATGCCTTTATTTATGGGGAGTTATATGTTTTAAATGGATTTTTCCAAAATCCTTCCCGATAAACAATCATGATTCAAAGGAATTCCTAAAATTCTTAACAATTTTCAAGGGAACAATATAATCTGTTTTTTGAAACCATTATAAATATAATATAAATCATTTTATTATAAAAATAATATATTACATCACTATTGGTTTTATACAAATTGTTTTCCAAAAGAACTGTTTTTCAAAGTAAAAGAGTACCTATCTCAAGAATTAATTGAAGATTTTATAAGCGTATCTTCAACTATTTCAAAACTACTATTTATTATTATGTATTATTGAGGTTAATATTTTATTGTATAATCTAACTTATTTAATTTAATAGTTTATTATTAGCTTCATTGAATATTTTTTATCTTAAAACCATTCTCAATTTACTCTGAATGGTTAGTGTTTATGTATAATGTTCATGGAAAGTTATTTACATTTCATATATTAGTTTCAATATGAATGTATATGTTGTTTATGTTTATCCCCATTCATATGAGGAATACATTGGACATTGTAAGTTTCGGGTGGGGATCTCTATATCCCCTATGTTCATCAGTAGGTATCATGAGACAAACTACAATATTGGCGCAAGGTCTTAACAAAATGATTATTTAATGTCTTATCACGAGGCCTTGACAGTATGGTTATGATGTCCCACATTATGAATTCCCTCATTATCAAAAATATATTTATGGTTCATGTGGTTATTCCACTAGTATAATTCTGATGATTCTATTTTAGTATGGCATTATTTATTTATCTATTATTCTGTCCATAATGTATTCATGTTTTTTGTTAAACGAATATGTTATTTGTTATTCAACATGCCTAATGTTTATGTTTTGATATCTTATAATGTATTGATTAACATTACTAAGAAATTGAGCTCACCCCTTTCTTATGTTTCATTTTCTCAGGACATGAAGATTTTTTTTATGAATTACATGCTGAAATCACCTAGGAGTTATGGATGTTGTCGAAGCAATTTTTATGTTTTATTTCATTTCAATTTGTATTGATTAAGATATGTATGTTTCTTGTTTCCAATGATACTAAACTAATCAATCCTTCTAGATTAATATTCCTTGTATATATTCAAATGTAATTAAATAAGGTACTGGCTTCAGGCATCTGGGGTCAGGTCCTTATAGTTGGTATCAGAGGAAGCTTACTAGAAAACATGGAAACTAGATTTAGAGAATAATGATTAGGGAATAAATACTAAAGATAGTCTTCAAGGATAAAACATAGAAGAACATGCTATAATTTTTCCTATAGAATATATTATGTTGATATTTCTAGAAAATACATCCCTACCTAGATACTACAAGTAGACGTGGTTCTGGCAAAAATGTACCTAGGAGTGAAAACTCTGACAAGGAGTTTCTAGATTGACTCTGGGTATCATGTTACACGACAACAGGCCTTAATGCACACCTAGTTTGACACTCCTGGGGATATTTTTAAGATAATCCATATCTTCTTTACAAGCCATTATGAAGGATTTAAATGTTACTTTGTTCTCAAGAAAACCATGATTATGATATTGAGATTATCTATGTACAAAATTTGAATTTATGCAAAGTATTTTTCTACATTGAGATTTTAAATTATTATCCATAACCTAATCTAGTGCATGCCATTATTTAAAAATGGAACCTAGTGGAAGGAATGGAAAATGAATGAATGCGTGTTTCCAATTTTGGGATTTCCCTCTGATGAAAGATAATGATGTTGGATATTGTGCTTTGATAGGTGTTGAGTAACTTATAACTATACTTAGACAGCTGAATCAGGTTATGAATTATAACATTACCCGTATGGAGCATCTGGATCCATAATTTGGGGAAGCTATGTTAGATCTCTTTATGGGACAATATCCTCCATCATTCAACAGGACTACAAACCCATTTGTATATGACCAGTGTATTTTTTTCCCTATAGATTATATTTTTTTTATTGGGATGTAACGAATGATAGAAGGTTTTCATGGCATTTTATCATCTATCATGAGATTTGGATTAGTGGTGGTCGTTAATCCAAAACACAAAGGAGGAATAAGAAAAATAAGAGATGGAATGGAGGTATTTTAAATAAATCTTCCTAGAAAAATTTTTCCCCCCGAATAACGAGTAGATATGGAAAGGAAATTTTTTAATATGAGATAGAAGGAGGATAAAAATGTTTCCAAGTATAAAGCTAAATTTACAAGGCTGCCAAGGAATTCTGCAGACTAAATACATAATCCAAGGAGAAAAAATGATCTATTCTTTTATGGTTTAAAACCATTCCTTCTATGGGCACTAGTCTCCCAAATTTTTTCATCATATAAAGATATTGTCCCAAGTGCTCTCAAGATAGAAAAAATAATTTTCTAAGACTTATGAATTTAAAGGAAAATAATAAAACTAGAGGGATGCAGAGAACTTTGGAAAAGGAAATAAGGAAATGGGTAAGTATGGAATATTTTACCTTCTATCCTACAGTAATTTTGAAAAGAAACACCATGGAACGTTCCTGAAGGGAATCAGAGTCTTTTACAAGTGTGGAGAAAAAGGACACATATCTTGGGATTGTAAGGGGAAGAAATAAGTAACCAATGTTCAATGCAATAATTTTAGGGATTTGGGACCTTATGCACATGAATGTTTGTTGACACATTGTTCTTTAAAAGTGTCTAATAAATGAAAAAGTGAAATGCCATAGAAAAAAGTGGAGAAAACATATGAATAAAAACAATATTTTCAAAGGATTGAGTTTTGGATCACCCTATTTTGACCAAGGAGACATCTGCACACAAGGTATTTGTGCACCCAGATCTGGAAAACAACCCACTTTCACACCAAAACTCCTTTCACCCAGGGTCCAGTTTTTCCTATAAATAGACCCCTAGGGCCTTCATTTGTATGAACGAATTTTTCTAAAGCCCAATTGATGCAATGGTTTCCATAGTGATTCACCCAAGTCTTCCAAAACTTTCAAGGTAGTTATTTAAGGCCTAGAGTATAGGATTTGAAGTAGGATCAGTAGACATAAGTCCTTTTAGTGTTTTAAATCCATAACACTTGCCGTCAAAAGAGCCAAACCTACCTGAATCAAAAACACATGCATGCCACCTATTCCTCTCATAGGAACTTGAGCACCCCAGTTCTAGGATCACCTGTGAATACTCCTAAAGTCTTGAGACAGGTATCTCCCAAGCATTAACATCCAATCTGTTCATCACTTAGGTGAACATAATATCTCCCAATCTTGCTTGCATGCCCATACTTGCACATTGTTATCTACTTGGGTGCCCCTCTTTGATTCACCAACCCTCTTCAGTCTACAAGATATTAATCCATCTTCATAGACACTAATGTAAAGGTTTATTTTTCATTGCCTCCTTTTTTTAAAGGGATTTTTTGAGACCTTCTCCAAAACCTCCTGACTTATCAAAACATTGGAAATGGCACATTAGTGCATATTCTATTTGGGTTTGTATATCTGTATTCAGAGGTTTCCCACATTTATTTCACAATGGATATAGGATTCAAGGAGTGTGTGTGGGTTTGAATATCTTTAGTCATATATAAATATCTCCCAAGAACATTCTTGGGGAGTTTCCGATTTGGAGGATTGTGGTTTGGGTTCTGACATCCCCTTCTCATCTCTAGGACCCGGAACATCAGTTCTGTGGTAGGGAATGTATGATTCTCTATTGATTTTCCATTAATGCAATGTAAAAGTCTCCCTCCCCCACCAAGATCAATTTTAGGGCAGCCATCCTGGTGTAACCCCTTAACCATTTAGGTAGTAGGTTGCATTCATTATCCTTTCTACTTCCTCCACCTTCACTCCTTCCTTTCATTGCACCATTGTCCAATGTAAATAGAAGAGAGGGATGGTTTGTCACCTCACCCACTTCTCAAGTCAACTCGACCACATCCTACATCACTGTCGTAGGAGTGCCCTCTACCATTAGTGGAGGATGAAAAGTTTGGGTTCCTTTATTGAATCGCTAACATCCAATTGTTTCTCACACCAAGAATGACTAACATGGGCTTAGAGATTTTTCAAGATAAAAACATTTTCACAAGTACTTGGACTACGAGAACTCTGAATTCTATTCAAACCATGATACATAGGAAGATTTCTCATGGATTGAGCTCATGGGATATCCTATTCAAGAATCCAATCCTAATTCCCCTAATCTAGGAATTTTTCTTATAATTAATCGCTAAATGAAACCCCCAAATCACCCAGGAATCCTTTTTAGGAATTAAGCTCAAACCCATTACTCCCAAAGGACTATACTCTCCTATAAGACTTATTAAACTACATAGGTTTTTATTCTCATCCAAATGGGATATTTAGGAAGCCTCCTTGATGTTCGAACTCGAAACTCCAAATAAAGCCTGTTCTTCATGGGAAATATTCCTAACAAGGTAAAATTTTACGTGGAATCCCATATCCTTTCCATGATCCTTGGGCTTCTTCGGCGTAATTCCAACACCAAACTTTGACTATGATCTTTTCGCTTAAATTCCCATACCACATGATATGAAAATGTAATATTATGTATTTATCACATGAACTTAAAAGGTATGTTGTGTCCCACTAAGAAGCACCAAACTACGATGGTTCTCATTCCTTTCACAAGGATACATAGGTAGCCCATTTTATGGGTATGATCCCGATATCCAAAAAAACCTTCATATACCTGGACGATAATAAATTCCAGAGTGCCCCAATGAGTGGCATAAAAACTAGTATCCTCATAATGATGATTAAAATAATCTCTAAATAGTATATGATAGAACCTAGAATAAATATGTATATCTCCATTAATGAAGAACCTCTTATACATACAGATGATTCTAAATTTCACACATGTTAATGAGTGAGTTCATATTTGAATGGAAACTTATGTTATACTTGGTGAATTATTAAGGATTCATAAAAATATCTTTAATTTATAAACAGAGTCCCTGAGTAGGCAATAATTCCCCCCAAAAGGGTGTGATGAGTTCGACTTACCATCCTCTTGACCAATTCATGTTCTTATATACCGTAAAGTTCAAAACTAACAAGCGCCTAACTTTGGAAAGTATACCCCTCTTGGATAAAGATCTATTGGATGTTTTTGGTTCCGTGAATAAATATAATGGAAACTACCTAGAGGCGGCGATTCTTAAACTAAAACACAAGTTTAAAGGAACTACGAAACAAAAATGGTGAACCTACCATGAATCCTTAACCAAGTTAATAGTGTTACCCACCCATAAGTCCCCTATCAATTGATAAAGTAAGGCTAGACAAAGGAATAAATCACACATGTATCCAACCAAGATATGTCCCTTTAATAGATTTAATTGTTTTTTTCATGTAATTTTTTTAGAAATACCTTAAGTCCAAAATGGATTTCTTCAAGAAAACATTTCGGAACTTCCTAACTACTTCTCAAACTGGATCCCCATCCATGGGAAAGACATCATCAACCACTCAATGCCTTTAACTCTGGGTCTCCAACATGATGATAAGGGAGTAAAATCATCATAGTACAATCCCAACATTAGAGGCTACCTGACAGGCTCTCCAGGTTAATAGAAATCCTTGATAGTTCGGCCAATGTTGACCAATGATCAAGAAGAAGACAGTGCTAACCACTATTTTAAACTATTCCAGGTTCTTATCCCCATAACACAACAACCAGTCCCTCCCATACTATAGGGAGGTGGATCAAGAGGTCACTCAGGGACTCAATTCAAAGCTGTAGGGGTCTTTCCTGAGGAATCCCACCAATCATCGCCGCTAGTAAAATATCAAGGTATTGAACCCCCAACATGATGGGGGTGTTTCCCTTTGATGTTCGGACAGGGTCCCTCAGACCCGGGCATGCAAGATGAACCACCAAGGACAATTTTCAGTCAATAGGGAGTAGGTTATTACATTTTTCCCCTATGGATAAGTCCATCAACCTAAACTGATGGAAACCAAAGATCTGGCACATACACTCATCTCTATTTATTTTTCTACCCAGAAGACTTATCTGGTAGAGACCCACCAATCCCACCAGGAAAATTCGGTGGAGTACTGTTAGTAGGGACATAAACATGTTTACAAATTATCATCCAGTTAGCAGGCTCCTTTTGCTTCATTTAAGAAATCCCTCTAATCAAATGTGGTGGAAACTGCTAAATAGAAACATACACCTACTTTCACTAATCAATCCTTCCAGCATTCTCATCTAAAAGTATTGAAAGAAGGTTTTCAAAAATTCTTGACAAAAAACATCTAGCAGTAACATACACCTGCCATCCTTCATCAGGTATTCCAAAAGTCTCGTTTGGCAGCACCAAGAGAAGTTAGTCAGAAAGCTCCAATGACAGATCTAGGGAAGACTCAACTCTCTGCCCCCATATATGAGTATTATTAGTATCCAATGATAGGAAAAGGAGTAAAGGATCATGCACATACACCAACTGCAGATACAGAATGGATGTATATTCCCATCCCGGTCACTGATGTTATGAAATACATCTTATCAATGGTGAATGGTCATACAAAAATTCCTACCCATATTCTGGAAGCATGCTAGAATATCATAACAACTTCATTAGTACCATGGGAACATAAAAATAAATTTTTCCCCACACCTGGGATGACACATCAACCTGCCATCTTTAGTAGACACATACCTCTACTCTAGTCCAGGAGGGTTATGGGGCATACTCTCCCATATCATACGGGCAACCAGATCAAGAACATACGCCCTTTCCAATTGGGGTTAATCGGCATGTTCTTATGAACACTCCAAGGTAGGCACATACACCTACCCATGATAACCACTTCTCCCATAAAGTGGCCCCAACTAAGTTTAAGAGATCATCGATGAAGAAGTCTCACCAAACACAATTGTAAAATAAATATCCAAGTCGCGAACTGGCTCCTCTTAATGATGATGTTCTTGAAGCCCTCATACGTTTATCTATTTTAGCTCAAGATTCTACCCTCTCATTACCAAATTAATGGGGTACTAGGAGTAGTAATTATAAATTTCCCCATCAGACACTTCATCATTAAGGCTTTCTTCATGAAAATTTGGTCAATCTAGAGATCCTATCTTCAAATGAGAGACAGGGAAACCCTCTGTGTGGCCCAAAGACCAAGGACCAAGTGGATTTATCCCTTGAATTAATCCATAATGGGGGTCCTCCTCATGATGGAATTTTCTATGAACATTCTCTCCATAGTAGTATTTCTCATTGTCAATATAATTCTATAATTGACAATGTAGTAATGAGAAATCCCTCTTATCTCGAGGCACTTGACCACATAAGGCCAGTCATGTCTAATTCATTATCATTAACTAGTGAAATACTTTCCCAACCAGAAGATATATTAAGGGAAAATTCCTTCTCCAAACCTCCCTTGGTTCATTTATCATCTAATACAGCAGAGGAAAAAGTGTCTAATTCGATTGTTTTTAAAAAAAATAATCAAGAAGCGCCCACTTTGGTCAGACCAAGTGTAGAAACCTCTAGTGAAATTTGATGAAGGTATATTAAAAATGAGAAAACAACTGGATAAAGGAGAAATACCAGTCATGTTATGGACTTTGGAAAATTCTCAATATAACATTCCAGAATTGATGGCAGAAGATTGCATTAATATTGTCTACCTCAACTTATGGAATACTCTTCATCATTTTAGAACTGAAGTATTATCGTATGATGAATATCAAAATCATGTAAAGGTAATAGAAGGTTTTCAATTCCAAATTGAATTTTTATATCTCTTAGTTTAATGATGTACAATTGTTGGAAAGCATCTAAGAAACCTTTAGCGTGCATACCTTAATGCTCTAAAGAGGATAACCCAATTAATTTCTGATACCCTATCTGGTGATTGTATCAGAGGATGGGGTGCACATGGATAAATACATTTCACTACACTCTATAATCACTAAATCCTCCCAAAAGTTTTCTCATTCAATGTTATTTCCCACAGCTATCTACAATCAATAGATTTTTCATGTAATCAAATAAATGCTCAAGAACATGCCTCAACTGTCTCTCATCAGAGTTAGGCCCAAAGAAAACAAGTTGTTGTGTTTATTTTTCATCACACATCTAATAATATTCTATAGGCCTCCCTCTTAAATGATTCTAGCCATAATATAACGAAAATGTATGAAATAGAATAATAATCTTCCAAAGTAGTTGATTTTAGTGGTTTTCAAATAATGCACCCAGTTAATGTCTAAACCAGAATTCACAAAATCATAAGATCAACTGCGTGAATCTCATCCATAAAAGTTCAAGGGTCACCCTAGCTTTCAGGGCTGGGGGGATTTTTTAATTCATCCATTGAATTCAGTAAACCCAATTAGAAGGTTTGAAGAAGATGAACCGGAATAGCCCCATCCTATATGGCTGGGGGATTTTTCACATCTAAAATACCCTCCTCAATGGAAGATAGTTTTCTCCCGATTAGGGAAGAAGACACAAAGAGGGCGCACAACTGAACTATCCAAGGATTCCCTTAGGGTAACTATCCACCACAAAATTCCCAGGAATTCAGTATATAGGAGAATAGAGTCTCATGGAAAATACAGAAGGAGAGAATCTTAAAAAGATGCTGACAAAATGACATCAATGCATTATGAGTCTATAAACATCATTAAAACCATTGTACAATATCCTCTAGATAATGAGTTTTGTTTTATGAGAATAAAAATATTAAGTTCCTATCCATAATATGGCACATAGAGAACCAAATCAAGGAGGTGTACATACCCAAAATTATAGGCTTACCCAGAATCATGGTATACCCTTAAATAACCAAATCCCACCCCTCTGAATGGAATATAACAAAGGGAAAGGTAAAATTCATATTGCATCTCACTTTTCCACTAGATATGGTCAATATATTTCTCTTGAATACCGATTTTCATATAAAAAATAAGAGATGAAAGAGTTGAAAAGACTCAATATAGAGATACTTAGAAGCATAATTTTGGCTAGAAATACTCTCCGGGAAGATCCTCAACATGCACATATTGTAGGATCTCCCCAAAAAATAGGATTTGTAGTAACTACAGATGTAGATAATGAATTACATCCATTGGGTACACAACTATGGAAGGATCAAACACATCCTTGTTGAACTATCCCTATTGGTTATCCAAGGCAGATACAAGTAGCACGATCACCAATGGTTTTGTTGGTCATTGCATGTGTCAAACTCTAGATATTGTACCTATATAGGTTCTAGCTCATCCAGATATTCCCCAAAATCTTATGAACATAATTGAGGAATTAAAAAATCTATTGGAAGCTATAGAAGATTGGTTTGCACTAGTTCATCTGGAAAAGAGAGCTTACCCCGAGTGGGTGGATCTAATTCCTCCCCCACCAAACTTTGTGAATTTTACAATCCGAATATTTAATGGTTCGAGAGATCTAGGAGAACACATAACGCATTTCATTTCTCATTGTGATCCCATGATGGGTACTCCTCAACAAAAACATTAAGTAAATATTAGGTGTTTTGTGCAGTCATTATAGGGACCAAATTTTGTATGGTATACCAGTTTTCAAAATTGATCAATTACTGGATGGGAAGGTCTCCGTCAGAAATTACTTCCTCAATTAACTAAAATGCTTCCAAAGATAATAGTTTTCGATATTACAAATTTCTAACAAAGGGGAAATGAAATAGTTTCATATTTCATTGCTCGTTGGAAAGGAATAACAAATTCCTTAAATTTTGAACTCCCTCATGAAGAGTTACTTTCAATTTGTTGGGAAAATTCTTGGGATGATTTACGCACACCACTGATCCTAGGGAAATAAATAATAGGGTTTCGAGACCTCAATTTCCCAACAGGTGGATGATTCCATTGTGGAAACAAAATCTAAATCTCATGTAATTCCATCAGCTCCGCGAAGGAAAACATGGAAAGAGGAGGATGCTTATGTCACACTCAAGCAAGCACTTGTACCTGTTTCCACTTCAAAACCATCATCATATCGAAGATCTATGCCTTCCAAGCATCAGCAATAACAAATTCCTCATCAAGATGATCAAATAGATCAAAGGTAGAAATATTTTTCAGAGTAAAAGAACAAAGGTTATTCTTAGTTGAATGAACAGGTACTCGGTTACTTCATCTCAACTCTGGAAAAAAAATTGGTTCAGTTTCCAAGGCTGAAGAAACCAAACAAAGAAGGAGATGAGGATATTTCAAATTATTTTCCCTTTTATCATATGTTGGGGAAACCCATTCAGGTGTTTTTTGTATTCAAATACCTCTTGCAAAAAATGGTAGACTCTGGACAAGTTAAACTGAACAGTTCATCGCCCAAGTATCATGTGTTACTACTACTGATCTAGAGGAAGAAGGAAAATGGAAGGATGTCAAAGGTAAAAGTTCTCATAAATATGATGATTGGATGATCAGGAAAATAAACCACCAAACTCATGTAATTCTACAAACACAATTGAAACAACCGATTGTGTCTTCTACCACTCCCACCACAGCAAAACTACCTTCATTAAAAGTTCAATATCCAAAAAAGTGAAGTGATTAGGAGGGTAAAGAGTAGTTAGAAGAAGGAAAACTCATGTTAATATCAATGTTGTCATTGAATCTGGTAGATTTCATGCCATTTTCTTCAAAAGGATGGACACCACCACACAAAATAGCATAATCAGAACAGAACTGTCAAGAAGAATCCTCATCAGATGAAGAATTGATCTTTGGTTATCTTAACAGTATCCACTTAACGGATCCCTATGCCGATGGAGATTCTGGTTATAATGAACCTAATATTCTTATTCCTAATTGGGGAACTATGGGAAGAATCCAAGATCGAGGATATAGGGGAATACATGGTATTCTAGAAGCCATTATTTTAACTCTACCCATGCTAAAACCGTATATGCTGTGGAAACTCATGGGAGAGACCTTCATCAGGCTCAATATGGACAAATAGATTCTTCCATGCATGGTAGGTTCGGTCCTAACATGATTATTTTGGAGGACCTATTAGAGGCTAAACCATACATCTTTCAGCAGGTAGATAGACCTCGTCAGTTTAATCTACCAAATCCATGAGTATTTCCAGCTTTTACTCTAACATAGGGAACATCTACATTAGGAGCATCAACTTCTATTTCACCTATAAAACAGAATCTCCATGATGGAAACATAGACCACTAGACCAAAAGGTAGATTTTTTGAAAGAGCTATCCCATGTAATGGATAGGATGTCGATTTTGGATGCCTTGAATTTGTCAAATGATCTTTGATAAGCACTTAATGAGGCTCTCTCAATACCTCAAGAGATTGAAACTGAAGTTATTGATGCTGAGGTCTACCATATAGAGAAAGATCCTATAGAATGTCATGTAGTTATATCATTTATGGATGAAGATGAAGATGATGTTGTACATAGACATATCAAGCCCTTGTATCTATCGGGTATGGTCAATGACATTGATATCTGACGAGCCTTCATTGATAATGGATAAATATTTAGCCTCATTTTTGTTCGTACACTTCATCGATTAGGCCTCACTGAGTCTGATTTGTCTCCTTCCACTATAATGTTGCTAGGTTATGATACTAATGAGCAAGAAACTTTGGGAAATATTGCACTCAGAACTCAGTTCAGAGATCATGTGTCTACTTTAGACTTAATGGTTGTCAATCAGGACACACCCTTTAATATTTTTCATGGTAGGCCTTAGCTACATCAACATGCATCCATACCCTAATCATTTAACCAATGTCTCAAGTACTGTTACAATGGTAAAATTGGAACATTTTATGATGACAAGGCTCCATTCAAAACGTGTGAATCTCAATACATTGAGGCATAATTTTATCACACAAAGGGAACAAGGTCGATGAAAACTAAGGTAACCATAATCAATTCTTTGAATGGCCTAGAAAAGATCATATAAAACCCATTCAATCATTTCAGTGTAGATTATGTGTTACCTATAAATAAAATTTAAATGATAAACCCAAATCCTAACAATCATATGGTGACTTCCATAACATCAATTGTGGAAATCGAGCCTGGAAGCAGAAAAGAAATTGTTGATTCACTAAGAAGTGATAAAATATTAAATGGAGATGTCTTCATTTCATCTATTGAACTTCAGAAAGTCTCCTCTTCATCAACCAGAATAGAATATTTTTTAGCAATACTAGAGGAAGACAAGGATGTTGATTCCCAACTCATTATATCTTCTTCAACTCTATATAACTACCCTTCTCCATTAGTGGGGTTTGAAATTGTGGCCTCTTTTTCAAGATGTTCAAATACTGACTTCTCCCCTAGATCTGAAAGTTTTTCTTTATCACCTACTATAAAAGTAGAGGCAAAATAAGTGACACATAATGAAGAAGAATAACAATATCTTATGGATTCTTCTCCATCACTTAAGGAATGCATCCCTACCACTGTGTATGAGCTCATAGAATTAAATCTGTGTACACGAGAGGATCAACGCCCCACTCTAATTAGTACTGCCATGACTTCATAAGAGAAAGAGACATACACTTTTTTCAAAATAATTATCAAGATATATTTTATTAGAATTATACATAAATTACAGGACTTAATCATGTTGTACCCACCCATCATATGGGTTTTCCAGAATAAAATCAAGGATTTAAGCAGGCAGTAAGAAGAACACACCCGACTCAGGCCTCTAAAATTGAAGCTAAAGCCTATATGATTATAAGGGATAACTTTCTCAGGGAGGTTCAATATCCAAAATGGCTTCCCAAAATTGTCCCAGTGAAAAATGAAGAGTGGGAAAATTAGAGTGTTTATTGATTTCAGAGATCTTAATTGTCATTGTCCCAAATATGACTTTCCAGTTCTGATCCTTGATCTTTTAATTGATGCAACAGCTGGAAATGAAGATCTTTCCTTCATGGATGGATACACTGGGTATAATAAAATCTACATGGACCCAGTAGATGAAGAGTCTACAGCTTTCAGAGACCCTCATGGTGTATTTTACTATAGAGTAATTCCCTTTGACTAAAAGAATATAGGTGCAATATATCAATGTTCCATGCACCATAAATTCAATCCCTTCTTAGGAAAATATTTCATATTTTCTGTGGATGATTTGGTGGTTAAATTCAGAAAAAGTATCAAACACTTGTCTAATATGGAGACCATATTCAATAAACTTTAGCAACACGGTTTGAAGATTAACCCCTTGAAATTTGATATTAGGGTAACCTCAGTGATGATCCTGGACTTTATTGTACATCATCGTGGCATCAAAGTTGATCATGAGAAAACAAAATCAATCCTTTGTATGTCACCTCCTCATAATTTTAATGAATTAAGAAGAATCTAAGGACTCTTAGCCTATATTTGGCAGTTTGTCTTCAATTTGGAAAGTAAGTGTTTACCCTTAACCAGATTAATGAAGAAGGGAGTAACATATAAATGGACTGAAGTCTACCAAGAGGAATTTTATATCCCCAAGAAATATCTCTTAAGTCAACTAGTATTAATTCAACTTGTTGAAGGAAGACCACTTTTTCTCTATGTGGCAGCTTTAGAGCGATAAATGGATGCCTTCCATGACTAAAAGAACGATTTTAGGAATGAAAACAATGTTTACTATCTTAGTAAAACTATGCTTATTGCAGAAACTCGGTATTAAATTATTGAAAAGTGCTGACTAGTATTTATCTTTTTATTTTAGAAATTTAGGTACTACCTACAACATCATGAGGTCTAATAGGTGTCTCGCAATAACCCACTCAAATTTATCCTCAATCATCCTATCCTTACAGAGCATCTGGTACAGTGGGAAGGTATTTTGCAATAGTTTGATATCTAGTTTGTGCCTAAGAAAGAAATAAAAGGCCATGCTTTAGCCTAATTCCTTGCTGAAAACCTATTTGAATAAGATACATCATTGAATACTAATCTTCTAGATGAATAGGTCTTCTCAATTCAAGATAGTTCCCAAAAATGGGAAATGTACGTTGATGGTGCCTCTAAAAGTCCAATAGGGAAGAAAATGGAAAACCCTAAACTCAACAAAATAGGGTTAGGAATGGTACTTATCTCCCATGAAACGGCATTGTTTTCTTATTAATTATTGTTTTTAGAAGGTGGTACCAACAATGAAGTAGAATATCAAGCTCTCATCATAGGCTTTGAATTGGAATATTAGGTATAAGTGAATCACCTAAAAGTAAAATGTGATTCAAAGTTGTTAATCAAACAAATCAATGGGTATTATACTATCACAAATGAAGAGTGAATCCTTTTGTGTGATTACATCAGAGGTTTAATGGCTGAATTTTCATCAGATTTGATATTGTCATATGTCCCGCGATCATAAAATTTCCAAGATGATACACTAGATAATGCAGTTATAGCCCTGGAAGATCCAAATTGGGATGATAAAATCATCATTATAACCCATCATCATGTCGTCTCACATTTCTTCCAAAATAGAATTGATGAATTAGTGAAATTGTCCCTATTTCTTATCCAAATTTTCATACCATGGGATGAAGAACATCCATCATAAAATACATTTAAAATGGAGTACTTCCACCATGTAGAGATGAAAAATAATAGATTTGATGATTGGTGGCCAATTTTACTATTTGTGATAGTCCATATCACCAGAAGATCCTCTAAAAATGAGGCCTTGATGGAATACTCTTCAAGTGTATTAATGGAGAATAAACTGTAGTTTTCATAAAAGAAGTTCATTTAGGATCTAGTGGTGCTCACCATTCTTGGTATATGATTTCTTATCAAATCCAAAGGCATGGATACTTCTATCCTTCAATGATGCATGATTGCACATATTTTTCCAATAAATGGCATACCTTCCATTTGCATGCCAAAATCATTAACCAACCTCATAGTTTCTACATACATCTAAATACTCCTAGTTATTTCCCACATGGGGAATTGATGTAGTAGGGCCTTATCCACCAGCTACGACTAAGCAGTTCAAGTATATCATTACTGCTACTGACTTTTTCTCCAAATGGGTTGAGGCAATACCTCTCAAATAATTTGGAGCCAAAATCATTATTAGTTTTTTCAAAACTAACATCATCAACATATTTGGTGTCCCCATACTATATTAACAAAAAATGTCACCAATTTCTATTCTATTAATGTACAGAAGTTATATCAAGATCACAACATCAAATCCACCCATTTTTTCGCTATCATCTAGTGGACAATGGATATATAGAGGCCTTTAATAAGACCCTATCAAATTTACTCCAGAAGATGGTGGATATAGTTAAGAAATATTGGTCTAGTAAATATTTTCATGCTTTACGGGTTTATCAGACTACTACCTGTACTGCCACCTAGGAACCCCCCCTCCCTATTCATTGGTGGATGGAACAGAAGCACTTTTGCCCATTGAAATTCAATTTCCCTCACTCAGAGTTGCAATATGTGATCAGTTGTCTACACGTGATAGGTCTGATAAATGGTTTGATGATCTGGAATGATTAGATGAATAAAAATTGCATACATTACGTAATTTAGATGTCTATCAGAATAGAATAGCGTGAAATTTTAACCTGAAAGTTTTCCTCTGTTAATTTCTTCAAGGAGAATAGGTATTGGTCATTAGGACTATAATGATACTTGGAAAGAAAACTCTAAATATTGATCCAAAATTGGAAGGACCTCATTCAATACAAAATTTCTTCTCAAATAGAGATTATTCCTTAATCTCAATGGATGGAGAGCTTATCATAACTCCAACCAATGAGAGATTCTTGAAGAAATACATTACGTAAATGCACACATTTTCCTCACTACATGACTCTAAACTACAAAGCACAAATTCCTAGTTGCAAGACATTAAACTGCATAACAATCAAAAGAGTCCATGCTTCATGACAGTAAAATTTGTTGCATCTTTTTTTTTGTCCCATGATGTTAAACTTTAAGACATCATTTGTCCTCGTTACATGATATTAAACTATACGGATATCATCTTCTCTACATGATGTTAAGAGATTCCATAAGTAAGAATCATTGACATCATTTCCGATCCTTAGTGGAACATGATTCCCTTTCTTCCCTATGTTTGAGTCATATATGCATAGGGACCTCATTTCAAGAACTATGTGTGGCTTGATTATTATCTATTTGAGATATGTAGAGATTACTGGATCTCTAACCTTGGGCCCAACTGCGACCACAAAATTTTTTTATTTCCTTTTCTCCTCCTGTGTATGAATCATACCTATACTGAGTGTTCCCTTAAGATAAATGGTTTCATTTTTATACCATTTTGTGTCTTAAGTTTAACCATTCTTACAGAACGTGTCAAAATCCCCCATCTCCAATATCAAACTCGAGTGGTTTGGGAAATGAATTCGTTAAGAACTATGTATGGATTGATTATCATCTATATGAGATACGTATAGATTCACAGATCTCCAATCATGGGCCCTTCCACAATATAAAAAACACCCCTTTATTCCCAATTTAAGAGTTAAAACTACATAGGGAATGTTGAAATAACTACATATGTATTTATTCTCATCTATATGAGATATGTAGTGACACTTGGGTTTAATTCCATGGTCTATCCACAATATTTCCTTTTTATGTTAGAATCACTTCATGTCCTCATTGCATGACTCTAAACTACACAACATAATATTGATTCAAAGGAAGCAAAGAAAGTCTCCATTTTATATATGACTCAGATATATGTAAAGGACATTAAAATCACGACCAATATTGATTCAAATATTTCTCATGTGCATTAATCATTACCCCTTCGATTTTTCACACTCTTAATCTTCAATATTTGCAGATCTTCAAGATATTTTTTTATAGTTTTTGGTGAAATATTCTTGGATATCCGAGAACTCTTTTTCTTGACTATGCAGTATGTGCCCTTAGGTGGCCTTGAAAAAGTTACCAACATAATAGGCATATCATTCAAAATGTTCCAATGTAACGCCCCGACCCCAGCTACCCAGAGTCGGTGCATTAATTACATAACATTGGCATGATCACGAGAAAGATCAAGTCTCGAAAGACCGATTAGTTTAGTAGCCTTGGAATAACTAGATACATCCATAAATTTTTACATTACATCATAAAAAAAAACATCTTGTCTTCATATCCCCTCATACTATCCCTGCAGGTCATTCATAAATTACTTCTTCATAATCCTGGGGAAAAAAATAAAACATTGAAAGGGGTGAGCTCGGATGCTCAGTAAGGATAACATTATAGCAGAAGCTTTCATAAATGAGCATAAACACTTAAGGCAATTTATAACTAAAACAAAAGCCTTTTAAACTTGAACTTCAGCATAAAATGGCAAAGGTAAAATGAAATAATGCCATTTACTTACTCACATGGATATTCTACTAGTCGAATGATCACATGCAATATCAATAACCACTTTCATAATGATGGAATGCATAATGCCAGACTATCATAACCACATAGCCAAGGCCTCGTGCCAAGACTACAAATAAGATTTTGCCAAGGCCTTGTGCCAAGACACTAGTTTGTCTCATGAGACCTACCGATGCATCGAGGAGCTATAGCGGGCTCCACCCGTCACTTATTAAGTCCAATGCATTCCCATATGAAAAGGTTTAAACATAATGTAAACATTCGTATTAAACTAGCATACGAAATGTCAATACTTTCACCAAAAACCATGAATGGTATAAAAATAGCACATCCACAGTAAAACATAATTCATTCGATACAATATGGAAGATTGTATTGTATCACATTAACCTCAATCAATAATAATGAATGATGTTGACATAGATGAAAATAATCATCAAAACTATTTGAGAGAAATATCCCCATTTTCTTGAAAACATTTAAAAGTCACACTATTTGTCAAGAAGCCATTTAAAAGTATATTTTTGAATCAAAGTGTCCCATACCACTTTGAAACTTTTTAAAAGGATTTTTAATTTTAAAACTTTAATGTCCATATAAATAAATCCTTAAAACCATTTTTAAAATATGGACATTAATGAGCATGATTTAGAAGAATAATTCTTTAAAACATTTTAAAATGGTATTTTGGTTAGAGTTTCTAACCAAAAGAGAGACACCTGAATACAAATAATTGAGGTAATAAAAACATTGTAATATCATGAGAATAAAGGAAT
This sequence comes from Viscum album, assembly GCA_963277665.1. NCBI lineage: Eukaryota > Viridiplantae > Streptophyta > Magnoliopsida > Santalales > Viscaceae > Viscum > Viscum album. The sequence continues at coordinate 2,004,868,552 of OY728163.1, read as the reverse complement.
TCATGATATACTATGTCAAAGTACATTATATACACCACATAAAAGTGATTTGGTGTATATCATCAAAGAAGTCTCAATGGAATGTAAATTGAGATGAAATCTCTCATAAAGGTTTGGTTAAGGATAAATCAATGACATAATTATGTGTGACAAATATAAATACACTAAATATGATTGGATATTCAGTGTAAATCAATCAAAGTATATTCACACATATTCTTGTAAAAACAATACCAACGAATTGGATGTTTAACTCAATAAATGGAGAATGAGTTAAAATTACTCTTATCAAATTCATATCAATGACTTGAGAATTATCAATGGAGTGATTATGTGTATCAAACTTATATCCACAGGAATGGGAGTGGAAATTATGACATAATCAAATGAATAGTGATTCCACACATAATCTTGGGGTAATATAATCAATGAAATATGTGTAAAGCCAAATGAGTGGAAATTGAAATCTCAAATTCCCTTATCGATTAGGTAACTTACGAAACATACACCCATGAAAGAAGTATCATACCATGATGATGTAAATACCCATAAATTAAAGTATATTACACAATGAATACGATCATGGGCAGTACACATACACCACATGCAATAATTAAGTGGTGATCAATGGAATTCTCACGGAATTAAAAGTGAGATAAGAAAACCCTTACCACGTTAATCAACTGAGTCGTATGGCCAAAAGTTAATAACCACCAAATGATTTACAGAATAACATGAATATAAATAGAATCATGAATATATATCAAATGGAAATACACAATACACCACTTTCAATAATTTAGTGGCGAAAAATGGAAATCTCACGGAATTGAAAGTGAGATAAGAAAATCCCTTACATTGTACTTTTTCCTTGGTCGATGGTAGGTTTACCTCCTGTATAATGGTGAAATAATTGTTATTGAATAATAAAAGAATCATTTACTTTAATATGACATCATATATGATCTTTTATCATTGATTTGTTAATAATATTTTAGAATTATCGTCATTTCGGGTGTTAACGGGTTCATTTTACTTTATATTCTTTGTTATGTGAGACATATTTGTTATTAATGGGATGTATATTATTCATATCCAGAATGGTATCAAGTTCTTAAACATCATTTTTAAATCATCAAATTATACGATGGAGAATGAATCTCATCGCGTTCGTGGAGACGGTAGTCCGTACGTACGCACGAACGCTACTTCCATTTAATTTTTATTTTAAAAGAATCGAATCCAAATTATACATAGGTATATTACTATTCCAGTATAATATAATATTTTATATATGTTACGTAAGTTCATTTACACCATCCTTTATACGTTCCATGTGTGGTATGAACGAGTCATATCATTTTAAGGGGGCGGTAGTCCGCACTTCCTCAAATGAAATTATCGTATGTATATACAACATGAAACGAATAATGGTATGAAATAAAATGGAATTACAGAAGCTTATATATAGAATATATATCATTAATATCATATTTAATTACAGTGCCATCCTAATGGCCACCATGAGAGGCGGTAAGATGTATTTGAACAATCATCGTTTCGTGAGGCGTTAGTTTGCCATCCACAGAAACATTATGTTCATCATCCATTAGATGGAGTTGTGTGAATGTGTAGTTTGAATCCTTCTTATAACAACATCCTAGTATATTGAGGATACTGGTGTTGTTATAAAATAAAGGAAATAAAAAGATTTTGGGGGTTGGAGAAGCAAAATAAATGAAAATACTTTAAGAGAAATTGTTACCTTTAATTTAGGTAACTCACTTTGGTTGGAACCAAAGGACTTCTTGAAATGCTTTATGCCTAAGGGGAAGCTTCAAGGAGGAGGAGAGGGATGTGGGGAGCTTAGTTGGGCAGAGTTTGGACGAGCCAAGTGGCTTGAGAGGTGTGAGGAAATGAGAAGGAGGAGTGCCCTTTTATAAGAGGGGTGAGGGGCACCTTTGGAAAAGCTAGAAATATTAATTTATAATAAATTCATATTCGGTTTCCAAAGGCTCCAAAGTTTACTATTCAAAGGATGAGGTGGGGATAGGTCGAAAACAACTCATCCAATAGAATTTAGACAGGTTTGGGTACTTATATTAACCTTATCTTTAAGTATTAACTCTAAGTTAATTAGTTTCACTTTTACAATATCTCTTTGTATTTTTATATAATATGGTTAATAAACTTACTATATACATCCAATCGACCCCCAAGTGGTCCATTAATGATTAAACTATCATGATATAAGTCTCTTGGCCGAACCTTAGATTTTTAGGAATTTAATATCAATTAATAATATAATATTTGTTTTAAGAACTCTTTTATGTCAATTTTGACACTATTCATTAGTTGATTTTTGTGAAACTCATAACAGATTGATTATTTCGAACAAAGTCAATTAAATCAATCCTAATATATCATATTATCCTAGAAAATTAGTTTAATTCATTAAAAGTGTCATATTATATTTATTTGGGTATTTATAAAATCAATTATTTTAATTTTTTACTATTATAGTAATTACTGCATCATCATTGTGTCATTAATATTTTACATTATTTGATGTCTAAAAAGTATAAATAAAATATCTTTATGTAGGAAATCTTTTTATCTTTCTAATGAATATTTATAATCTAAAATCCAACATGTATAACCCTATGTAACAATTGTTTTGCTAAAAGATATATGCTTGTGTCATTTTTGTATTCATTTTAACTTAATTAATATAAAGTGTCATTATCACTTACAAGTGGATCCATGGGGTCCCAAAATTGACCCAAAGATGCCCATGGTCGACCATGTATCAACCAATAGGGTTAAGACACGTTTTAGGGTAATTTAGTATTATTATAATATTATTTTTTTTAACCCTTATTTACCGGATTTACCCTTAACCATGGTAAATAAAATATTTACCGCAGTAATTATTCAAAATATCTAAAAATAAAAGTTACCTATTTACACAATTTTAACATCCTGATTCCAAATATGGAATCCATTTTCCTAAATTCAAAACACAGAAGTGGCAGAAATTAATTTAAAATTAAATCCCGCTGTCAAAACAAAAAGCGTGTTTTTAAGAGATAATAACTATCAAAAGATTGACACTCGTTTATGTTCGGTTTAATTGTAAAATTATGTCCAATGACCAACATTATATTAAATGGTAAAAATATATTCTAAATATACTTTAAAACCACTCAAATTCATAATTTATCACTATTAATTATTTTGATTAAAAAAGTTGTTTTTAATTAAAATTTAGTAATTTTCACTATTCATCAAAATATAAAAGTTATCCGAAAAGTACCAAAATTTCACCCTAGGATAATTTCGATATTCCGAATCCAAAAATGAAGTCCATTTTTAAATATAAAATATATATAATTTCAAAAATTAGGTATTACTATTCATAACGGCTAGTTTGATTGGTTGTGGTGTGTGTTAAAACTCAAGGTTGCGTACAACACATGCTACTGTTTTATTCAAAGAAAGCGTACCGTGGAAGCTTGGGATGTTTCATTTTAAATTTTTGATGTCCCCATTTAGTCAAAAAGTTTAAAATATAGTATTTAAAAAGGGTTCACTATTAAAGTTGATAAAAGTGCAATACTGAAAATGAATTTGTTCTTGCATTATATCTAAGAAACTCATAATATGGATTCTAAAATTATAAGGATTATATAAACATTAAAATTTATCTAATACTATTCATAACCTCTTTTGAACGGCTTGTTTGGTAAGTCATGGTGTGCTTGAACATGGTGTTGCATGTAGTGAAAGTTATTGAATTATTTTGAAGAAATAACACACTATGAAATCTTGGGGTGTTACATTCTCCCCTCCTTCAATAAATTGCGTCCTCGCAATTTGAAATTGTTCTTCGAAAAAAAAAGGTTGAAAATAGATAATATATTTGTGGGAAAACCCATATCGGAATTTGGGTTACTAAAATTTAGTCTTAATATGAGAAAAAGAGAAATCAAAGGGTCACCACCAAATTATGATCTCGATTAGGAGAACATTGGTGGCAACTAGAGACATATAATTGGAGGAAAAACGTAAATATTTATAGGTGGTGATTGAGGTCATCAATCACAAACAAGTGTAAAATTGAGGTCCTTATAATCATCAATCTATGATGATTTGAAATACCATCGGTTCAACAAAACATAGGGTATTAGGATAACACATTTTTGACGTTTCAAAATATCTTAGTTGAAATCCCACATCGAAAAATGAATTAATGAGGCCTCTATTTAAAATAAAGAGTCGAAAGTATAAAGATTACCGAAAATAACACATACTAGGGTTCCATGAAGGAAAATATGGATATGGAGGAGAAATCTAACCATCAATTATCTGATGGAGAGTGGTAGAGAACATGGCTATGAAAAGGCCAAAAATCCCAAAGCCATAAATTTGTGATGATTTAAGGTACCATCTAGGACAACATTTTTGTTCTATGTTTCTTTTATTAATGTTGGGGATTTTATTTATGAGATTGGCTAAGAACATTATGAGATATACTTAAATTTTAAGTAGATTTTCATTCTTTAATAAATTTCCACCACTAACTCAATTTTTTTATAAACGATGAGTATTCAAGAAGACTTGGTCACACTGGAAGAGCTAGAATAAACTTCTATAGAATCACATGATCCATGCAGGATAAACCATATATTAATCAAAACCAAAATGGTTATTGAATGATCTAATGATCCCCCAAAAGGATATTCATTGAGATAAATATGCACTAATCTTAATTTCTAAAATTAAACCAACAATACCCCAAAGTTAAATAGATACCATTCAATAACCAATTGTCCTTAAAATCCTTTAATATAATCCAAACTAATATTGAAACCCAAAACATAGAAGAATTTGATTATGTAGTCTCCCATGTTAAATTGTATCTCCAAATGACATCAGATACTCTTAAAGTCACATACTCAAAAGTAATTAACCTAATCACATATTCTCTATTATAGGTTAATCGTTTCCATAAATAACCCAAATCACTATAAATCCACAATAAAAACGTAGATAAAAATCTATCATTACTCCACAAATGAAACCCCATAGTATTCTATTTTCCTTGGTCATATAGTGTTCCCAACAAAGAGAACATCTTCCAAAATAACATTTATCACTTAATCACCAAATCATTTTCCCAAATCAACTTATTATTGATCAATAAAATCATTTAACTAAAAAAAAGTCACACTAACCAGGGACTTCACGTAGTCCAGTGGTAGGCGATAAATCCCAATCGCACTTTGGTTGTGGGTTCGATTCCCATAGCTTTGTCCGACGCGACGGGTTGTCACACGGTCTACGTGTTGTCCTTTTTCAAAAACTATATTTTATAATATTGCCAAAATGAGATAAATTCCTCAAAATACTATATCATAAATTTAACCACAAATGTTATATCATACCTTGAATCTTCATCCCAAATTATAATAACTTATAATTCTCTCAAACCCCAATGATCATATAAATCCAAATGGTTATTTATACCCATATCCACAAGAGAAGAGACAATTCTTCCTCAAATATCATTCTCACATGGAAAACTGCGGGGTTACAAATACAAGAGAAAATTATTCCATAGTAAACCCATCAACAAGGAGTGCTAATACTTTTTAAACATTTCTCCAACCATTTATTCCCACATAGCTTCTTCTTTGACCAAGAAAATATCCTATAGAATAGGACATTCACTCGGGTAATGGCCAGGTCCCCTACATTTACGGCAAATGACTGTAAATGGACTCTTGGGACCATTTTTATCTTCTTCCATAGTACTCTTCATTTTTCTTCGGCAATTCTTCACTTTATGTCCTTCCTTCCCGCACGTAAAACATTTCGTTGTCCCATTGAGACACTTTCCTGGGTGTCTCTTTCCACAATTCCTGCATGATGAAAATTGAGGTTTCTTTTCTCCATGGTCTCCATTGCTGGAGATCTTATCATTTATCACCTTTCTCTTCCTTGTTGAGTCTGGGAGTTGGTTAATATATATGTTGTTGATCATATTTTTGGAAAACTGATTTGGCATAAAGACGATATCTTTCACGCCTATCAACATTCCATTTTGTTGCTCATTGCCACCACTGTTCCCAACTTGTACATCATTCTCAAAGTCACTATGACTTCCTTGGAATCCAGCCATTGACTAAAACCAGAAGGCATTGTGTGAGTAATAGTAGTCGTAAAATCATTTAGAGATTAAAATGTCACCATATTCTCAATTTGAAACATATTAGGATTAACCAAGGTCATTTTCTCTCATCTTATGTATATATTACTTAAATCGGTTTGTAAAGAAAATGTAAATTATCCTAAGCATATCCCCCGGGAGTGTCGTAACCAAGAGTGCAGCAAGGCCCGTTGTCGTGCACCAGTTCCCGTTCGAGTCTAGCTCAAAGCGGTGTTTTCGGGTTTTATCCCTAGGTACATCTGTGCCAGAGCCGCCTCTACCTGCTCGTATCCAGACAGGGATGTATTGCTCGGAAAACTCACAAAATCTTTACAATACCAAAATTCTAGGAAGTTTTTTTTTTATACTAATCCTCAAAGTTCATCTTAGGTCTACGTGCTCTAATCAGAGTTTATCTAAATCTAGCTACCAAGGTTTGTACTAAACTTCCTCTGATACCAACTGTAACGCCCCGACCCCAGCTACCCAGAGTCGGTGCATTAATTACATAACATTGGCATGATCACGAGAAAGATCAAGTCTCGAAAGACCGATTAGTTTAGTAGCCTTGGAATAACTAGATACATCCATAAATTTTTACATTACATCATAAAAAAAAACATCTTGTCTTCATATCCCCTCATACTATCCCTGCAGGTCATTCATAAATTACTTCTTCATAATCCTGGGAAAAAAAATAAAACATTGAAAGGGGTGAGCTCGGATGCTCAGTAAGGATAACATTATAGCAGAAGCTTTCATAAATGAGCATAAACACTTAAGGCAATTTATAACTAAAACAAAAGCCTTTTAAACTTGAACTTCAGCATAAAATGGCAAAGGTAAAATGAAATAATGCCATTTACTTACTCACATGGATATTCTACTAGTCGAATGATCACATGCAATATCAATAACCACTTTCATAATGATGGAATGCATAATGCCAGACTATCATAACCACATAGCCAAGGCCTCGTGCCAAGACTACAAATAAGATTTTGCCAAGGCCTTGTGCCAAGACACTAGTTTGTCTCATGAGACCTACCGATGCATCGAGGAGCTATAGCGGGCTCCACCCGTCACTTATTAAGTCCAATGCATTCCCATATGAAAAGGTTTAAACATAATGTAAACATTCGTATTAAATTAGCATACGAAATGTCAATACTTTCACCACAAACCATGAATGGTATAAAAATAGCACATCCACAGTAAAACATAATTCATTCGATACAATATGGAAGATTGTATTGTATCACATTAACCTCAATCAATAATAATGAAGGATGTTGACATAGATGAAAATAATCATCAAAACTATTTGAGAGAAATATCCCCCTTTTCTTGAAAACATTTAAAAGTCACACTATTTGTCAAGAAGCCATTTAAAAGTATATTTTTGAATCAAAGTGTCCCATACCACTTTGAAACTTTTTAAAAGGATTTTTAATTTCAAAACTTTAATGTCCATATAAATAAATCCTTAAAACCATTTTTAAAATATGGACATTAATGAGCATGATTTAGAAGAATAATTCTTTAAAACATTTTAAAATGGTATTTTGGTTAGAGTTTCTAACCAAAAGAGAGACACTTGAATACAAATAATTGAGGTAATAAAAACATTGTAATATCATGAGAATAAAGGAATTCATGATATACTATGTCAAAGTACATTATATACACCACATAAAAGTGATTTGGTGTATATCATCAAAGAAGTCTCAATGGAATGTAAATTGAGATGAAATCTCTCATAAAGGTTTGGTTAAGGATAAATCAATGACATAATTATGTGTGACAAATATAAATACACTAAATATGATTGGATATTCAGTGTAAATCAATCAAAGTATATTCACACATATTCTTGTAAAAACAATACCAACGAATTGGATGTTTAACTCAATAAATGGAGAATGAGTTAAAATTACTCTTATCAAATTCATATCAATGACTTGAGAATTATCAATGGAGTGATTATGTGTATCAAACTTATATCCACAGGAATGGGAGTGGAAATTATGACATAATCAAATGAATAGTGATTCCACACATAATCTTGGGGTAATATAATCAATGAAATATGTGTAAATCCAAATGAGTGGAAATTGAAATCTCAAATTCCCTTATCGATTAGGTAACTTACGAAACATACACCCATGAAAGAAGTATCATACCATGATGATGTAAATACCCATAAATTAAAGTATATTACACAATGAATACGATCATGGGCAGTACACATACACCACATGCAATAATTAAGTGGTGATCAATGGAATTCTCACGGAATTAAAAGTGAGATAAGAAAACCCTTACCACGTTAATCAACTGAGTCGTATGGCCAAAAGTTAATAACCAACAAATGATTTACAGAATAACATGAATATAAATAGAATCATGAGTATATATCAAATGGAAATACACAATACACCACTTTCAATAATTTAGTGGCGAAAAATGGAAATCTCACGGAATTGAAAGTGAGATAAGAAAATCCCTTACATTGTACTTTTTCCTTGGTCGATGGTAGGTTTACCTCCTGTATAATGGTGAAATAATTGTTATTGAATAATAAAAGAATCATTTACTTTAATATGACATCATATATGATCTTTTATCATTGATTTGTTAATAATATTTTAGAATTATCGTCATTTCGGGTGTTAACGGGTTCATTTTACTTTATATTCTTTGTTATGTGAGACATATTTGTTATTAATGGGATGTATATTATTCATATCCAGAATGGTATCAAGTTCTTAAACATCATTTTTAAATCATCAAATTATACGATGGAGAATGAATCTCATCGCGTTCGTGGAGACGGTAGTCCGTACGTACGCACGAACGCTACTTCCATTTAATTTTTATTTTAAAAGAATCGAATCCAAATTATAAATAGGTATATTACTATTCCAGTATAATATAATATTTTATATATGTTACTTAAGTTCATTTACACCATCCTTTATACGTTCCATGTGTGGTATGAACGAGTCATATCATTTTAAGGGGGCGGTAGTCCGCACTTCCTCAAATGAAATTATCGTATGTATATACAACATGAAACGAATAATGGTATGAAATAAAATGGAATTACAGAAGATTATATATAGAATATATATCATTAATATCATATTTAATTACAGTTCCATCCTAATGGCCACCATGAGAGGCGGTAAGATGTATTTGAACAATCATCGTTTCGTGAGGCGTTAGTTTGCCATCCACAGAAACATTATGTTCATCATCCATTAGATGGAGTTATGTGAATGTGTAGTTTGAATCCTTCTTATAACAACATCCTAGTATATTGAGGATACTGGTGTTGTTATAAAATAAAGGAAATAAAAAGATTTTGGGGGTTGGAGAAGCAAAATAAATGAAAATACTTTAAGAGAAATTGTTACCTTTAATTTAGGTAACTCACTTTGGTTGGAACCAAAGGACTTCTTGAAATGCTTTATGCCTAAGGGGAAGCTTCAAGGAGGAGGAGAGGGATGTTGGGAGCTTAGTTGGGCAGAGTTTGGACGAGCCAAGTGGCTTGAGAGGTGTGAGGAAATGAGAAGGAGGAGTGCCCTTTTATAAGAGGGGTGAGGGGCACCTTTGGAAAAGCTAGAAATATTAATTTATAATAAATTCATATTCGGTTTCCAAAGGCTCCAAAGTTGACTATTCAAAGGATGAGGTGGGGATAGGTCGAAAACAACTCATCCAATAGAATTTAGACAGGTTTGGGTACTTATATTAACCTTATCTTTAAGTATTAACTCTAAGTTAATTAGTTTCACTTTTACAATATCTCTTTGTATTTTTATATAATATGGTTAATAAACTTACTATATACATCCAATCGACCCCCAAGTGGTCCATTAATGATTAACCTATCATGATATAAGTCTCTTGGCCGAACCTTAGATTTTTAGGAATTTAATATCAATTAATAATATAATATTTGTTTTAAGAACTCTTTTATGTCAATTTTGACACTATTCATTAGTTGATTTTTGTGAAACTCATAACAGATTGATTATTTCGAAAAAAGTCAATTAAATCAATCCTAATATATCATATTATCCTAGAAAATTAGTTTAATTCATTAAAAGTGTCATATTATATTTATTTGGGTATTTATAAAATCAATTATTTTAATTTTTTTACTATTATAGTAATTACTGCATCATCATTGTGTCATTAATATTTTACATTATTTGATGTCTAAAAAGTATAAATAAAATATCTTTATGTAGGAAATCGTTTTATCTTTCTAACGAATATTTATAATCTAAAATCCAACATGTATAACCCTATATAACAATTGTTTTGCTAAAAGATATATGCTTGTGTCATTTTTGTATTCATTTTAACTTAATTAATATAAAGTGTCATTATCACTTACAAGTGGATCCATGGGGTCCCAAAATTGACCCAAAGATGCCCATGGTCGACCATGTATCAACCAATAGGGTTAAGACACGTTTTAGGGTAATTTAGTATTATTATAATATTATTTTTTTTAACCCTTATTTACCGGATTTACCCTTAACCATGGTAAATAAAATATTTACCTCAGTAATTATTCAAAATATCTAAAAATAAAAGTTACCTATTTACACAATTTTAACATCCTGATTCCAAATATGGAATCCATTTTCCTAAATTCAAAACACAGAAGTGGCAGAAATTAATTTAAAATTAAATCCCGCTGTCAAAACAAAAAGCGTGTTTTTAAGAGATAATAACTATCAAAAGATTGACACTCGTTTATGTTCGGTTTAATTGTAAAATTATGTCCAATGACCAACATTATATTAAATGGTAAAAATATATTCTAAATATACTTTAAAACCACTCAAATTCATAATTTATCACTATTAATTATTTTGATTAAAAAAGTTGTTTTTAATTAAAATTTAGTAATTTTCACTATTCATCAAAATATAAAAGTTATCCGAAAAGTACCAAAATTTCACCCTAGGATAATTTCGATATTCCGAATCCAAAAATGAAGTCCATTTTTAAATATAAAATATACATAATTTCAAAAATTAGGTATTACTATTCATAACGGCTAGTTTGATTGGTTGTGGTGTGTGTTAAAACTCAAGGTTGCGTACAACACACGCTACTGTTTTATTCAAAGAAAGCGTACCGTGGAAGCTTGGGATGTTTCATTTTAAATTTTTGATGTCCCCATTTAGTCAAAAAGTTTAAAATATAGTATTTAAAAAGGGTTCACTATTAAAGTTGATAAAAGTGCAATACTGAAAATGAATTTGTTCTTGCATTATATCTAAGAAACTCATAATATGGATTCTAAAATTATAAGGATTATATAAACATTAAAATTTATCTAATACTATTCATAACCTCTTTTGAACGGCTTGTTTGGTAAGTCATGGTGTGCTTGAACATGGTGTTGCATGTAGTGAAAGTTATTGAATTATTTTGAAGAAATAACACACTATGAAATCTTGGGGTGTTACATCCAATATGTGTATATGATGCGTACACCCCCTTTTTCCATGTATAACACAACCCCCATAACAGGTTTTTCAAATAATGGTAATTTTGTTCTTGGTTAAAGTGGATTTTTCCCCTTTTAGACTTTGTTAAAAATATACAATAATTAGTATTTTAAAGAAGAAATTCATGTATATTTTTTCCATTACATTTCTATCAATATAAATTTCTTCAAGACCATGATTGACACATTTCCCTCTCTATGTGTTCGAATTAATATGAAATAACCTTAGATCGCTTGACCACATATTATATATTGTTTCCATCTTTGGTCCTAGTTGTATGAACTAAAAACTACAGACACAATACTTCCTATGTTTGGGCGAGACCTTTATTGAAATCCTATTGCTATGATTCTTTGGAAATCATGATTAGAAATACACTCTCTATATTCAGGTACCTGGCTTCATAAACCAAACTCTGTGCCTTGGAAAATATGAATCTCCATAAACATTCTTCAGCTTTTATTAATAGAAAGTAAAACTTTTAAGAGCTCTTTTTCCTGACTATGTAGTACATTCCCCTATGTGTCCTTCCATGAAAATTTTCTATATAACAGTTATGTCAGTCAATAGATGGCACTATTTGTCTATGCATCATATTCCTCAGTTGGCCCTACTGAATAAAACCCCCATAACGATTTTTTCAAATAATGGTAATGTTGTTCTTGGAAAAGAATTCCTCTAATGCATTTAACCATTTTTTTCCTATATCATTCATCTAATTCAACATTTTATAAATCATAGTTTACATTTATTCCCTTTTATACCAAAATATGGTATTATGTTTCTAAAAAAATATCTAGAAATAGGGTGAGTTTCATACCTTTGGTCAAATCTAAAGATCTTAAATTGAAGCTACCCAATGTCCTCACTACATGACTTAAAAATGCGTAGCTTGATATCAGAAATTATCATTTTTGAAAAATTTCAACCATTCCTCATACACCCAATTTGTGTAGAAGTATTTTTCCTATTCATGACATATGATGGCATAAATAACCCTTTATTGCTAAAATCCATTTATTTGAAAAAAAACATGCAGTGTGGTCTTGAGTCATCCAATTATTATTTCCCTTGTCTATAAACAGTACAATGTTAAATTGCTAAGAGCTCTTCTTCTTTATTATGTAGTACATGCCCCTAAAGTCCTTGCATAAAAATTGCCTATATAATTGTCCTACCAGTCAAGAGATTCCACTATTTGGCTATACATGACATGCCCCAGTTGACCCTGAATAATACAACCCCCATAATGGGATTTTCAAATAATGGTAACTAATTCTTGGAAAATACTTCTTTTATGTTTATACATGTTTCAGATTTGGTGACCATAAAAATCATGACTCATGATTCACCTATGAAATATTTAAAAAATATTAGAGAAATTCATATCCACTGAGTCCTTTTTAGGATCTATTTTCAAAATTTATGGTCAAAGTTGTTCGACCTTAAACACTAGCCCTTTATAGTCCAACATGCATGACTCTAAACTGCCAACAAAAAAATACGTGGTACTCACTAGTTTGGGAACCCACAAAGAGAAATCTTGACAAAATTTGAGTCCCATCTCACTAAATGTACATTTTTTATGGCTTATGTAATATTGAGAAATAAAAATCCAAAAGATACAAAGTTTGTGGGGTTGTTCATATAACCCTAGTAAAAACCAAACTATGCTTCATAGGCCCTATGGAATAGGAAAAAATTATACAATCCTTCCACACATTACGTAGCTCCAAATCTAACACAAAAATTTTATAATGCATCAATGTTCCTTACATATACCTTAAAATAGGATTCTTTTCATTCCGAACGAATCAAATTCTAAGGGTGGGATTTTGTAGAAACCATGAAGTGTGTTCCATGTAATTTTTCTGCAAAATTTCCTCAACCGGGCTTGAAAAGTATGTGGTGAGCCTTTTCATTTTTCATGGGTCTCAGTGGCGGTAGTAAAGGCACCGGCCCGAAGGGTGAGGACCATAGCCTGGCAGTGAATCCAAGTTGGTGTGCGGGGATGTAACCCCCATGGAATGAAAAAATAAATTTGGATAAGTCCATAAGGAGAAACCCAAGGTACCTATGTGGAAACACAAGAACACCACAATGATTGAGAATAATGAAGGTACTATTTTTTCTATGTCCTCAAAGTGTCACCCTAGTTAGGCCAAATCACCAGCGGCACGAAAGTCTAATTGGGTGCCACCCATCTGGCGTGCAACTCACTAGAATGACCAAAATCCTTTATCCTAAGGTCACTAATTTTCCTTTAAATAGACCCTTGGGGCCTTTATTTGTGAAGATGAATTTTCTTGAAGCCTAATTTCTGCTCTCATCACCCTAGTGCTTCACCCAAGTCTTCTGAAACATTAAAGGTAATTCTTTAACACATAGAGCAGAGGATTTGATGGAGGATCATTGTAATTAAGTCCTTTTAGTGTTTAAAATCCATAACAATTGCGTGCCTAAAGATCCCAACCTCCCTGAATCAAAAACACTTGTGCACCACCTATTCCTCTCATAGGAACCTGAGAACCGCGCTTCTGGGATCACCATTGAATACTTCTGAAGGATTGTGCCTGGTCTCACCCATGTATTAACATCTAGGTTGTTCGTCGCTTTGGTGAACATCAGGTCGCCCAAGACTGCTTCTGTGCCCATTCTTTCGCACCATTATCTACTTGGGATCCCCTCTTTGATTTACCAATTCTATTAAATCTAAAATACATTAAGCCGTATTCAAATCCACTAATTGAAACATTTCCTTTTCATTTCCTCATTTTATAAAAGGGATTTTTTATTGACCTTCACCAATACCTCCAGAATTATCAAACCTTTGGGAAAGGCACATTAGTGTGTCTTCTATTTGGGTTTTTATATCTGTAGTTAGAGGTTCCCCACATTTGTTTCACATTAGGGTTAGGATTCATCGATTGTATGTGGTTTTGTACATATTCAGTCACATAGACCTTTCTCCCAAGAACATTTTTGGGTAGTTTTCGATTTGGAGGATTGGGGTTTGGGTTCTAACCTCCCCTTCTCGTCTCTATGGTCCGGAACCTCAGGTCTCTAGTATCGAATGTACGGTTCACACTTGATTCTTCATTCAAGGAATTGTAATGTCTCCCTCCCCTACTGGGATAAATTTTAGGGTAGCCATCCTGGTGTAATCCCTTAACCTTTCAAGTAGGATATTTCATTCTTAGTCCACTATACTTCTTTCACCTTCACTACTTCCTTTTATTGGACCCTTGTCCAATGTAAATTGAAGAGAGGTAAGGTTCGTCACCTCTCCCTCTTCTCAGTTCAACTCAACTTCATCCACCCTCATCATCATATTTGTTCCCACTTCTATCAGTGGAGGAGGAAAAGTGTGGGTGCCTTTGTTAAATCATTGACATCCTATTGTTTCTCACAACAACCATGACTCACATGATCTTAGAGATTTTTCATGATCACAACATTTTCACAAGTACTTAAACAACAAGAACTCGGATTCCTTTTCAAACTAGCATACGTATGAATCCTTTTCAGGGCCCGAGCTCATGGGATATCCTCTTCTAAAATCCAACCTTAATTCCACTAATCTGGGCATTTTCCTTAGAATTATTCCCCAAATTAAACCCTCAAATCACCAAGTCATCCTTTTCATGAAGTAATCCAAAACCTATTTCTCTCAATGGACTATACTCTCCTATGATAATTATCTAACTATGCGATCTTGGATTCCCATCCAAATGGGATATGCATGAAGCCTCCTTGAGGTTCAAACCCGACACTCCAAATCAACCTTGTTATTCCAGGGCCATATTCCTAATAGGGAATAATTTTACTTGGTAACCCATATCCTTTCCATGTTTTTTGTGATGATTCAGCATAAGTATCACACTGAACATTGTCTAAGAACCTTTCCCTTAAATATCCTCACCACATGACATTAAACTATACAATTTGGTCCTTGTCACATTACTTTAAATGGTATGATGTGTCCAATTAAGTGGCCTCAAAATATGATGGT
Organism: Viscum album; assembly: GCA_963277665.1. Lineage (NCBI taxonomy): Eukaryota > Viridiplantae > Streptophyta > Magnoliopsida > Santalales > Viscaceae > Viscum > Viscum album. The sequence continues at coordinate 2,004,852,792 of OY728163.1, read as the reverse complement.
TATGATGCCTTTCACAAGGATACATAGGTATCCCATTTTATGGGTATGATCCCAATATCAAAACAAACCTTGGAATCCCTGGACGACAATAAATTAGAGAGTTCCCCACTGAGTGGATTAAAAACAAGTATCATCATAATGATGATTAAAATAATCTCTAAATAGTATATGAGAGGATACCATTGATGGAGAACCTCAAATACATATGGATATCTCCAATAATTAAGAACCTCAAATATATATAAATGATTCTAGAATTCAAACATGTTAATAAGTGATTTAAATATCCAAGGGAAAATTATTTTATACTTGGAGAATTAATAAGGATTCATGAATATATCTTAAATTTATAAAGTGAGTCTCATAGTAGACAATAATTCCCCCCAAAAGGGTGTGATGAGTCTGACCTCCCATCCTCTCGACTAATGCAAGTTCTTCAGTATCATAAATTTTAAACTTAAATAATTTATACCTTTGGAATGTAGGTCCCGTTTGGATAATGAATTGTTTGATGTTTTCATTTTTCAAGGTACTTGTGCAAAAGGTACATGTGTTCCCAGATCTAGAACGCAACCTACTTGCATGCCCAAACTCATTTCACCCACAGTTCTATTTTTTCCTATAAATAGACCATTAGGGCCTTTATTTGTACATATGAATTTCCTTGAAGCCCAATTGTTCTCTGGTCACCCTAGTTCTTCACCCTAGTCTTTCAAAACATTCAAGGTAGTTATTTAACACATAGAGAAAAGGATTTGAAGGAGGGTCATTGGAATTAAGTCCTTTTAGTGTTTCAAATCCATAACACTTGCATGCCTAAAATGCCCAACCTCTGTGAATTAGAAACACTTGCATGCCATCTATTCATCTCAAAGGAACTTGAGCACCCCCCCCCCCCCCCCACTTCAGGGATCACCGTTGAATAATCCTGAATGCTTGAGCCTGGTCTCACCCAAGTATTAACATCCAGGTTGTTCATCACATAGGTGAACATCGGGTCACCCAAGCCTACTTGTGTGCCCATGTGTGCACGGTGTTATCTACATGGGTTTGCCTCTTTGATTCACCTACTCTGTTTAGTCTACAAACCATTAAGCCCTCTTCAAATGCACTAATGTAAAAGATTATTTTTCCTTGGATCCCTTATCTGAAAGGGATTTTGTTGATACCATCACCAAAACCTCCTAACTTATCAAAACATTGGGAAAGGAACATCAGTGTGTCTCTTATTTGGGTTTCTATATCCGCAGTCTGAGGTTTCACAATTGTTTTTAAAAATGTGGTTTGGATTCATGGAATGTCTCTGGGTTTGTATATTCATAGTCACAGGGAACTTTTTCCAAGGAATAATGTTGGGGAATTCCCTATTTGTAGGATTGGGATTAGGGTTCTGACCTCCCCTTCTTGTCTCCAAGACTCGGAAGCTTGGGTCTCTAGTAGTGAAGGTAAGGTTCATAATTTCTTTTCTATTCAAGAAAAGAAAAAGTATCCCTCCCCTACCTGGATCAATTTTAGGGTATCCATCCTAGTTTAATCCCCTAAACATTCAAGTAGGAGGTTTCATTCTTTCTCTTATATACTTCCTTCCACCTTAATCCTTCCTTTAATTAGACCCTTTTCCAATGTATATTTAATTGAGGGAAGGTTCATCATGTCGCCCTCTTCTCAGGTCGACTCATCCTCATCCACCCTCGCTGCCATAGGTACGCCCTCTTCCATCAGCAGAGGGGGAAAATTGTTGGTGCACTTTTTGAATCATTGAGATCTTCTTGTTTCTCACACCAAGCATGACTCGCATGGGCTTAGAGATTTTTCAAGATCACAACATTTGCACAAGTACTTGAACTAGAATAACTCTGATTCCTATTGAAACTATGATATGTAAGAAGCCTTCTTAGGGAATCAGATCATGTGATATCTTCTTCATTAATCCAACCAAAATTACCTTAATCTGGGCATTTTCCTTAGAAGTAATCCCCAAATTAAACCCAAAATCACCAAGGAATCCTTTTCAGGAAGTAACCCCAAAACCATTTCTCTCAAGTGTGTATAATCTCTTATGAGACATATCAAACTACCTATGCTTTGATTCCCAACCAAATGGGATATGTAAAAAGCCTCCATGAGGGTCAAACCCAACACTCCAAATCAACCCTATTATTCCTAGGCCATATTCCTAAAAGGGTATAATTTTACTTGAAAACCCATATCATTTCCAGGGTTTTTGGGCTACCTCATCATAAGTCCCACACTGAACATTGACTAAGTACCTTTCTCTTAAATGTACATACCACGTGACATTAAACTTTGTGATTAGATCTTTATCACAAGAACATAAAAGGTATGGCGTTTCTCATTAATCATCACTGAAATATGAGGTTTTTGATTCCTTTTACAAGGATATGTAGGTATCCCATTTTATGGTTACGATCCTAATATCAAAACAAACCTCTATCTCCCAGGATGAAAATAAATTACAGAGTTCCCTACTAAGTGTCTTAAAAAATAGTATCATCGTAATGATGATTAAAAGAATCTCTAAATAGTATATGGGAGTATACCATTAATGGAGAACCTTTAATACATTCGGATATCTCCATTAATTAATAAACATGAATACATACAGATGATTCTAAATTTCACACATGTTAATAAGTGAGTATAAATTCCAAGGGAAACATAGCTATACATGGTGAATTTAAAAGGATTCATGAAGATATCTTAAAATTATCAAGAGAGTCCTAAAGTCGAAAATAATTCCCCATAAAGGGCTGTTATTAATCTGACATCCCACACTCTTGAGCAATGCATGTTCTTAAGTATCGTAAAGTTCATACTTAACAAATGTCTGCCTTTGGAAAGTAAGTTCCTTTAGGATAAAGAAATGGTGGATGTTTCTGGTTCCATGAATAAATCCATTAGAAACTACCTCTATGTAGTGATTCTTAAACTAGAATACATGTTTCAAGGAACTAAAAAACAATGTTCTAATATTTAGGAAAACATTCCCCAAAGAAGTCTAAAGGAGCAAGGCAAAGCTTATGCTGTCACAATTACAGAGGTTGAAGTTCCTAACAATGTGGTTTCATGTACTTTAATCATTTACAAGAACTTATCCAGTTCTTTATTTGATTTTGGATCTTCTCATTATTTTATATCTTCCCATTTTTCTAAGAAAATTCGATATTCCCAATTTGATTTAATAAGGGAGTTTTCATTCATAACTCATAAGGGGAGTATCATTGCAACAAATTTGTGTTAGAAAGTCCCCATTATGGCATATAAACGTGCTTTATATGTTGATTTTATTTTCATATCCATGATTGACTTTGACATAATCCTTTGTATGGATTGGAATTCAAAACATGATGGAAGAATTTATTGCAACAAGAAGGACGTTACAATTTTTGAGGATGATGTTGAATCCCTTATCTTTATATAAGAAACATAACCATCTGATTATCATCTATATCCACCCTCTATAGCTCTACTAAATTAAATTATTTAAGAGGAATGGAATGCAATAAGTACTGATGCGGAAAATAATATTCAAATAGGGTACATACCTATTGTGCAAGAATATGTTGATGTATTTCAAGAGGATTTATCTAGCAATCATCTAGAGTTGTAAAATGATTTTTCCATTAACTTAATTACTCATTTAATGCCCATATCAAAGACCCCATATAGAATGGTCATAGTGGAGTTAGTGTAACTGAATAAACGACTGGCGGAATTGAGTGATAAAGGATTTATTCGCCCTAGTTTTTCTCTACAGGGAGCCCCTATTCTTTTCGTTAAGAAGAAAGATAGATCGATGAGGTTGTGAATTGACTACAGGGAGATTAATTATATAACAATAAATAATAACTGTACCCTACCTATCATTTATGATTTATTTGATTAACTTTATAAATATCAATATTTTTTGAAGATTGACCTTTTATCTGGATATTATCAGTTACTTGTGAGGGAAGAAGACATTCCAAAAATAGTATTTTGAACCAGGTCTGAGCATTATGAGTTTGCAGCAATTCCTTTTGGACTGACTAATGCACCCTCTATTTTCAAAAGGTTCATCTTTCTTTATAAGGTTCATATTTCTTTATATAGTTTATCTTTATTTATAATTTTCATTTTTCATTTGGTTAATATTTTTTAATAAGCTTTATATTTCATTATAAGGTTGTGTGACACCCCAACATTGACCCATTATCCTATGTAAGATAGAGATTCCACTAAATTTAAATGAAATTCCCCAAAAAAAAAGGTTTTCCACAAATTCTAAGGTTTTATGTAAATATTGATAAAATATTTAACTTAAAAATAGAAACTACGCAAGACAAACTCAACATAAATAAAATAACATGATACATATCACATATACCAATAGTAATAAAATAAAAAAATATACTACAAACATAATAAGAGTCGTTGTAGTCACAAATACACTAACAAGTCTATTTCAACAAGGACTTAAATTTCGGCGAGAAACTATTGAATAGATGTGGGACCCTGAAAAACTCCTCAACAAGACCTCCCTAATATCCAACTCTAAAAAACTATACTATATCATCATGGTTCATCTAGAGTGAAGTATGAAATATTCACCTTACCTATATCATGATAAATAGTATTTTCATGTACACCAAGGTGTATATAAAGGGGAGAGTATACAAGTTAGAGGGAAAGACTCAAGACTTCCCAAACATGCCACTAAAAAAGAAAACTTTAGCTCGTATTTATAATATGTAAATATTAAGGAAACTTATTTAAAATATATATAAAAATAATTTAGATAAATAACCCATAAAAATCCATACACATGGATTGAACCCTTGTTCCCATACATTTTATAAACCCGATGCATATCTTATATCACTAGGCCCTCTAAACAGTCCAACTCATGAAAGAAAACTCATCCCTCTAGTCCTAATCCATCACTTGGTGGTATAATCATGTGTTACTAATAATTTACAATGAAAACCTATCTAACTCATGAGGCCTTATCCTTATACATATAAATAAACAAAAACCATTTCCCTTCCAATTTATCACACCTAAAAACGGTAATTTTTAAAATAAATATTAAATATTTTTATTGAACACATTGTGTTCACCACCCACAACTCAAAATTTTATTACCAAGTATAAAGAGAGTTTTTAAAAAAAATATCAAGTATTTTTTAATTCAAAGTATAAGAAATTTATTTAGAAAATAGAAATCCTTTGAGTTCTATGAGGTAATAGAATGAGGGAGTAGTCACCTACCTCAAACGAGTTTGTGTCAAAAAATCTCACCATCATCCCAAAAATATTGGATCCCCTTTTATTTTATTCAAAAAATAAAAAATAAGTTCAATATAAACTAACTGTAAATAATAGATTCTGTCATAACACACTTGCTGTAGGGTTTCACACAAAAATATAATGAGGATACTATAATTGATAAGAATCATCATGACTCTTACCCTTAACTATAAAGGTCCAAATCTTTAAGATTCAAAAACAAATTGTCACTTAAAGGAAGAGGATCAATAAAATCTTCTGGTGGAAGCCTGCGGTCCAAGATCCAAAGTCAAGGTAGGAATATTGTGATTTTTAGGGAAAGTTTCAGGTTTAAAAAAAATTAGTTATAATTAATAATATTGCATAGTTAAGCCACACAATTTACCAAACCATTCACTAAATATGTGAGTGATATTGGAAAATACCTAGGGCCCCATGGTTGGGCTACATGGTTTAGAAAACCATTCAACAACCTTGAGAAATTCAACTAATTTTTATGGAATGCTTTAGAAAACCCATTATACAATTCTATGCTTCCCTCTAAATCTCCTCTCTTCCACGCATGATTACCTTGAGAGCCCACATAGTTTATCTTAACAAATATTAATTCATGTTTCTTATAGAAGGATTATAAAACTCGTCACAACCATCTAGGGACTCCTAGAAATCAACCCAAGCATTATATGAATATAAAATGTATAAAAAACAAAGTTCCTCATACAGGTGGTTTTATATTCTCCCAATTATTGGGCTTTCTTTCCTAAAAAAGATACAGGTTTGCAGTGTCATAGTAGAGTTTCATCCATTTCCTAAAAATAAAATTCTCCCACTCTTAAGTTTCTTCTTCAATCGAACCATGATGTCATAGCACCCATACCAAATAGATTTTTTTTCTCATAAGTACTTTCCTTTACTATCTAGAAAACAAATCAGTTCATCGATGATTTTAACTTATGGTTCAAGAGTAACATGGTCTGAACAAATCACATATTTAGGATTATGGTGATAATTATTTAACTAAGACACAAGGGAAATACTTTGGAAATATTTGAATATAATAGGTATGGTTAACTGATATGAATAATTATTAATAAATTCTAGAATCTAAAATGTTTGAATGTATTATAGAGCTAATTTCCCCTACTTTCCTAAAAAATGGTGACCCAGTATTGGTGGCACTTTGATGAATATATAGTCACATATGTAGAAAGATAATGGCTGGTGATGATGATGATATATATAATAATTTTTATACATACATACTAGCCATCGATATCATTATAATTTATATTTTCATAGTACTCCCATGGAAAATACTTGGTTCCGTCAAGGAATTTTCCCCAGTCTATACCCAATAAAATAGAGAAAATCATGGATGGTTGTATAATAACTTGAATAGATCCATAAATATCATGGAATTATAACTATTATTATATTAAATCTACACTAATGATAAATGAACATCCCATGAACCATAAAAAACCATAACATGATATTTGGTAATTTCTTACATCTTCATGATTCAAGAAATCCATTTATTTGAGGATAATATATTGTTCTAACTGTTAATTAGGTCCCAGCATCTAGTTTTAAGGATCACCAAATTATGAGGGGAATCATGGTTATCGATCAACCATAATGAAAATTATGACTCCATTAAATTTAAAAACATTTAGAATATATACCATTTCCAAATATTCTACCAAATTAGACACTCAAATTGGAATGAAGTGTATTGGTATGGTGAATTCATCCATAATCACCCAAATAGTGTCCTAATTCAGAAGTATCCATAGTTAATCAATGAAAAATTCCAGGGAAATTAGTTTAAATTTCTATATGGGTAAGGGAATATATTTTAAAATGTATATTGTCAATTTATATTCATCCATTACCTATTGACAGGTGACATACCTTGTAAAATAATCAGACAAATTTAATTTCATACCTAATCCACAAAAATGGATCTATAATTACGTGTACATTTTCGAAATACCCAAGTGGAAAACCCAATTTGAATAGTGATAAACAAAAATGGGTTGTTCATTCCATTATTAAGGAACTATGATCTAATACCAAAATCATAACATAGAGATTTAATCTTCCCTCTAACCCTTACTCGTCTCCCCACCATTGAGGATTGACTTAATGGTAATATAATTTGGATCTGATCATTGGGACTCCATGACTAGGTCTAAAAGTTCATGACTAGTAGTAAATAGAAAGACAATGGTATCCTCATTTATTTTATATACTCTATATTCACTTAATCAATTACAATAATTATTTTCCATTATTTATGATCTTCTTGAACCACATGTTTGTACTACCTATGACTTAAATCATCGACCACTTAATTCTCTGTTTTGGGTGTATAAATCAAGTCCAAGTAAAAAATCTGGAGATATTCCATCAAACAACTTTTCATCAAGGGAATATACCATTGAGAAAAGATGTGCCTCAAGAATTTTTTATCCATAAATAAAGTGAACTTTTCACCAATGTGATATTGGTCCCATATTTTAAATATATATATATCACTACAAAAAAATTCCATATAATGTGTTGGGTAATACTTATCATTTGATTTCAATTTCCTTGATCCATAATTCATGAATGGTCTCCATGTATAATAATTCCCCCTATTATGGATAAATATGCATCATAATATAATACATAAATTAGTCATAGTTCTAAAAATATGAGGATAGGTATTGAAGTAAGCTAATAATTAATCTCTTAAAATGATTTATGGAAGTTATGATTCCAATGGAATGGAATACCATTCCATTTAAATTCACTCATAGGAGAAGTAAGTTTTTAGAAATATCAGAAAAAGAGATCATAATAGAATTCTAATCCAATAAATATTTATATATTGATGACATTATTAGGTGGTTTCTATGAAATGAAAGCTTCAATATTTTTAGTATCATCAAGTATTACTTTGTCATAAATGAAATGATGAAGGAATAATACTTCATGTATACTAAATTCATACTCATATATTTTATAATAGAGTTAGTGTTCATGAAATATACACAATGAAATTTATTATTGTTATTCATACTCATTTTAGTTATATAATACACCATAATATCCTAAAAAATACCATTATAAACGAGTCAATGTACTTGTGAAAGATATGGTTCATTAATTCCATGAAAACAACATGTTCATTCATAAAACCAAAGGGAATGACCCAATATTCATAGTGATTATATAGAATTTGAAGAGATGTCTTTGGGATATCCTATTTTCTAAATTGTAGTTGTTGACACCCTGATCATATATGAATTTTGGATAACTACTTGGCTTCCTTAAATTAATCCAATAGATCATAAATTTGGGGAAATTAATATCAATTATTGATAATAACATGGTTCAGTTTTCAATAATCAGCACCTAACCAAATTGAGCATTCTACCTTCTATATAAACATAATAAGAGTGGAACAAAGTGATGTACTTGGTCTAATGAATCACTTGATTTCCAATTCCTCGAATTGGACCTTTAATTATCATTATTCTATTAGTACCATTATGTATTATAGAAATTAAATTGGACTTGTTCCCAAATGTATAATCGATTGAAATTATTTTTCCCATACATTTGTTAGCCTAGATAAATCATATGGAAATAATTTAGGGTATTCATCTACTATAGTATGAATAATCATTGTCCTAGTTGTGTTAGTCATGCATAAGTTCATATTGACCATATGATAAGAAATTATTCCATCCATACTCACTATGGTTCCTTCTTTTCCAGAATTCATATCTCAATCCCTTTTGAATAAATTAATACCACAATCTGGGGATGTAAAAGATAATTTCTATATAAAACAGTAAATATAAGATTGGAATTCTACAAACCATCCCATTCCTAAGATTAAATTGAAGATATTGAATTCCAATATAGTAAATTATCATAAAACCTATACTATATCGATGATAATAGAACATGAACCAACCTTAAATCCTCTACATTCTAGAATCCTAAGAGGTTTTCTGAGGATCAAAACATGAGACTTCATTTCAACATGAAGTCCCAATTTGTTTACCATGTGAGAGGTGTTAGACGAATGCTATGGGATAGTATCAAACAAGGAATGCATAATTTTTAAGTTAATAAGGATGGTATCTTTAACTGTTTATGGGAATAGTTCCTTATTTTTGATTTTTTTCTCATGTTTACATTGTTTTTTGTCAGCTGTGATGAAGTAGTCTCTGTTCCCATGATTTAGTGGTATTGTATGGGATATTTGGGTAGTCCTAGAATCATCATATTTCACTCAATTTGGGTGGTGATAAATACTTCAATGGGAACATATTGTTTGATAATGATAGGCATGAGACTAAAAAATCCATTCCCACTGGTTGATTTGAAAATTTTTGTACAATAATACTTGATGTTTCCTCTTTGGTCACAGTTGTGACACTCTAAGGATGGTTCCATACATTCCCTCTTTTAATTACCCAATGAGACACATTTATTGTAACATTATTTTTAATATAATGACATAGAAATCCATATATTTCATACATATATGTTATAGTTTAATAAATTTAGATTTATGAAAAACATAATTATCCATGCAAGAATCATATATTTCTAGTGCCTTTAGAAAAATGGCCACCTAAAAAATCAGTTCATAAATAAACTATATCGTCTCCCACTAAGTTCTTCATAACTAACACCCTTTTTAGATATATCATTTCTAAAATTATTCTCCATATCCTGGGTAAAGGAAACATAATAAAGAGTGAACTCATATTATATATCAAGGTAACAAAGAAAAATATCCATAATCAAAAATGAATTAAATTATCATAATGGTACCAGAACATGAGCTTAACATTTGAGATCCACACAATTTATATCATATATCATAATCTTGACTCGGGTCATAATGCTCGATGGTTCATAATATATTAAACATAAAAGAATAAAATAACATTATCCCTAAGATAGTAACATTATTATAAAATAAGGAAATTTTGAATTCAAATAAACTTATAACTTTTTGAACATGTATAAATTGAAACAATTTCACTCGTTATTTAAAGGACATGAAATTAGGCCCCTAACTAATCTTGTGGACATTAATCTATGTCCAAAAATAACCCAATACACATGAAAACCAAGTCCATACACCACCTTATGGACAAGAAAACTAGGCCATTTCATAAACTCGTGGGAAAGAAAACCAGGTAGGAGCATAAAATTGAAAACATAAAATATGTTCCATTTATAGCATATTTATCAGATGTGTTATATTAATCTCATGAGTTATCTATCTTTACCTAATTCATTAAAGGGAGATATAGTTTCCACCCATACCCTAATGAAAATCATACATATATGTTCCAAGATATCATAAAACATTATTCATGTAAGAACCCATGAAAATAAATGAGTTTCATAAACATTTCATCATAGAATAACCCATGGAAAAAGAAATATGTTTCCTAAATTTTTTACATAATAATCATAAAATATCCAGAGAAAGAATAAATTTCGTTTCATTGAACATAAAACCCAATAAATATTAAGTAAAATCAAATTATTTCATCCTATATATAAAATGACTTTGAATGATCACTTGGAACATTTCTTGAGGAAAATAACCTTTCTATTTTGAAATAAATTATTTAAAATCTAAAAAATTACAAAATATTATAGAAAATTTCTTCTATTCAAATAAATTTTAAAATTTAAAAATTAATCTTCACAACATTGATTGATTATGATGGAGTTAAATTCTTTTTATTTTATATATATTAAAACAAAATATTCCTTTAATAATTTTGATAAAAAGTTAAGAAATACCTCATTTCAAAAACAACAAGAATATTCCTTTCAAAAAAAATTTAATAATTCAGTAATGGGTAAACTAGAATTTAAAAAATCCTAGTAAAATAGTAAAAACCTACTTTAAATTAATTTTAGAATACATAAATATGGAAGAAAAATGTTTTTTACTAAAGAGATGAATAAATTTGATTTTCCTCAGAAAACATTTTAGTATCTTGAGTACTCACAGTGTGTAAAATGAAAAAAAGAAAAATTATTTTCTATTAATATCCAAAGGATAAGAAAATATATGAGTTTCTTGAGAGATGGATCATAACATTTCATCATCATAAGAATAATCCGAAATAATTTTGATAATAATGATATTATATCATAAAACATGTAACATTATGGTAACTTTTAAATCATAATCCCTATGAAATAAAAAAACTATTTGGAAATTTATATAGAATAATTTTAATGATAATGATAATAAAATATATTCATTACTAGTATATATACTATAAAAAACAACAATTTGTGCCTAAGGCATTTGTCCCACAGAAATAAATTTCAGACAAAAATCTTTTACCTTAGATATGGATTCATTCTTAAACATTACAATTTACTATGTGATAAAAATAATTTTATTAAAAATATATTATATAAACATAATCATATATATCATACCATATATGATTTAATTATAACCATTTATAATTTTTTTGATAACAATTCTTTATTAAAATCATTATTCCATGTGATATCAGCATCGTTTTTCATTTATGTTTTTGTTTGGTAGTTTTGGTCCTTGTAATTTGATCATGGTTCCATAATTTAGATAATTGTAATCATGATATAAAGATAATATATATTTATTATTCACATGTTTAGATTCATTCATAAAATTTGATTTATAAAAATGAATTACACTGTTCATTGATACAATAGTTCATACATACACATGAACGTTGTTTCCATTTCTCGATGGATGAAATGAGAAAAAAGAAAAATAATAATAACTCACAATTATTATATCATTATTTTATCATATATATTAACTAAATACATCCTTATTATTATCTATGTAAAATGGAAATGAAAAATGAATCACATTTTCTCATGGATGTGGTAGTCCACATGTACGCAAGAGCAACGTTATCGTTTTCTAACAGTTTTGAAGGTAAGAATGTAGATTACATATTTTTATTAGAGTCGTATAATTATGTCATAAATAACATAAAAAATTTTAAACTCATCATGATAATAATCCATAAAATATTGTAATGAAAAATGAATTGTATCACTACGTGAAGACGGCAAGGCGTATGTATGCCAAATCGATACTTTTAAATTACATAAGATTGAAAAGTGGGTGAATAAAGGTAGTTTCATAATCATAATAACATTTAATAATATTTATAATAATAAATTTATTATATAATATATAATATAATATATTTATAGGATATAAAATAATAATTAAAAACAAGTGATCAGTTAAGGTAATTATCTCTTCTTGGGAATAAATTCGTGTATCTCCTCTAAAGGATCATATGGTTGGTCTTTTGGGGATACCATCACCTCTATAATGTGTCTAGGGAATTTTATAAGATAAATTGATTTATTTTTTTCAAGGTAGAACGGCCAAAGTGGTTTGAAAAAAATTATGGAGGGGTTCCCTTTAAAAATTGAGGGGATGGGCACTTTAATAATTTTATAAAATATTAAATTAATATAAATTAATTTTTATGTCCAAATGCCTCCAAATTGGTAATATTAAAATATAAAATGATTATAAATTAAAAAAATATTATACAATAAAATTTTGATAAGTTTGGGCCACATTTTTACCATTTTCTATTTTCCATTAACCCTTTTTCGAAAATTTTAATAATTACTATAATATTAAAGTTTTCTACCATTTAGGGGTTAACAATGATACTATAAAATGAAAAGTACCCAAAAATAAGCCATTATTTATGTTTAAAAACATATCCCATTCATGTTTTCAAATATAATATATTATGAATAGTTTATCACTTATTAAAAATGATTTATTATTAAAAATGATTTATTATTAAATATGATTAACGCTATTTTTAAAACTATTTACTTAATTTTACTTCAAATACAACGATACAATGGGTAAATTCTAATATAATGCTTCAAAATTGTCGTAATATTTCATATATATATATATAATTTTGGGACACATCAAATAATTCAAATTATATAACTTTTAATATATTATAAATCATTTATTTTCTTTTTCACTTAATTAAATAACTGTTTTATTAGCGTTGCACAAGCATTTAAGATAATTATAGGATTTCTAAATATTATAAATAAATTTCTATAAAGAAAATAATTTCATTAATATGATAAATAGACATTTACATTTTTTCATAACTTTATTTTTCTAGTATGTAGATATATAAATGATATTTAAATCCAAGAGGGTGGTATTTTGTAACTTTCTATGCTTAAAATATTAAAAATGCCATTTTTATGTAAAAATATCCATTAAAAAATATATTTAGATCCACATATAATAAATTTAAAATTAAATTCATCCAATAAAAATAGGATGAAAAATTATATCCTTATTGCAGAGATTTATCATAGATTAATCAAAATTACTCTTTACTACTGTGATAAATTTTATAATGGTTACATTTCATGTTGATCAAAAATAAAAAGGAACTATATGAAAATTTTGTACATCATGATTCCAAATATTGATTCAATTTTATAAAATTTAACCTTGTAATTATCAAAAATTTAATTTTAAAATAATTAGGCAAAAAACAATGTAACTGCTTTTTTTGAAAAAATACATTTTTTCTAAAAAAATGATTTTTATGTATACAATGTTTTTACAAAATTTTAAATAATAATAAAATTTATTACAATAAAACTAATAATATATGAATAATATAATATAACTAATTTTACTTTTAAAATATTTTTAAATAAAAAATATCATTATATATTCATGAAAAAAATTTAACTATCGATAAAAATCAGGATTTTCACAATTCATTAGAAAACCAATATTTAGAGAAAAATCTAAAAACAATCACCATAAGAAAATGTAGATATGATAATTTAAATATGATATTATTTTTATGAAAAAATAATTATAAACTTTTCATAAATTAATTATAATACTTTATCATAAAAATCAATTTTTTTTATGAAAACGTATTTCTTAAGCATAAAATTAGTTAACATAAAATTGAGATATTATTTCCTAATAATTAATAAATTATTTTTCATATATTAGGTACTTTATATATATTTTATAATTCATTTAATTATATTCATAACTGTTAATTTTAATTATAGATTATAATATCCATATTTAAATAATAATATTTTGGTGTTCATTTAGGATCAGTGTTGTTTGCCGTATATGCTATCGAACATTATTTTATTTTAAAATCCCAAGGTGTTACATTCCCCTCTAAATAATTTTTTCTACATAATTTTAACTTTTCTTGGTAATCATGGGTTTGACATTTGAAAATACCTTTTTGAAAACCAACATCATAAAAAAGGATAATAAAACATCCTCTTAAATAGATGGAGAAGAAAGAATGATTGTAATGACCAGAACTTTTTGAGTAATATTTGTTTCCTAAAAATTATATTTATATTATATTATACACAACATAAATATATATCTTTAATAATTAGGTGAGTATAATTTTAAATGTGACCATTGGGGTTTGACCATTTTATATCTGTTGGTCAATTATGATAATTGGTCAATATAACCATTTGAAACTATACTCTTAATAATAATTTTAACATTATAATTAGTGTTATAAATAGAAATGTTAATGGTTAATTGTTACAGAAAGAATATTTTATGGCCTCAACCGGTAGAATTTTTTCAAACGAATCCCATTTTTCAGGGCTTCAAAGAGGTTTATCATATTTAAGATTCACTCTTGACCAAAACAAAGCTGAGCTTGAAAATTTTAAACCAAAACAAAATCTCTTTTGAGGGATTTGCAATCTGGTGAAGATTACCAATCGAGTGATGTTAGCTAAGCCACCCCATGATTCTATCAATATCACACACCACACCCTTAGGTATTATGCTGGTGTCTTAAGGGGTTATGTTTCAAGGCCTTAGTTACTTATTATATAATACCTTTGTATAAAGAAATTTTTTTTCCATCAATTCATTTTTGAGTTTAGTTTTTCTTAAAGACTATAGAGAATTTAATAAATTGATTTTTTAGATAGAAATTGTACTTTTAAAAAAATTATTATAATAAAATAAGGTATTATTAATAATGTTTATTTTAATTAAATAGTGTGATTCAAACACTCTTATTTAAATTTAATTGTTAAAATAATTTTATTTTTTTAAGTGTCAGAAATTTTACTATGAATTTCACTATGCATTTTATGTCTGCTATTATGTTTAAAAAATAAGTATTTTTATATTTAAAAGTTAAATTTCTCATAACTATAGAATTATTAAGAAAAAATAAGCATAATTTTTTAAATCATCATGTTAAAATTTGGTTAGGGTGAATTTAGAAGAATTTTATAAAATATTTTGATTTCGCTGAATATTAAAAATGTAGTTTTGATTTTTCAGTATGTCAAATGAAATAATAATAAAGTAATAAGTAATATAAAACATTGGTTAGATATTGTGGATTATAATATCATAAAAAGTGTCCCAATAGAAAATGACATAATCAAATACCACGGTAAATCCCATGTTTTTTAATATACCACTATCAAGTTCTCCAAAGAAATCAATAAAATAAATCCATCACTTTTTTTATAAATACCCACCCATTTCTACATTATCCATCATTCCAAATTCATACAACATTAAAATATTATATTTTTACCTCCCAAGGAGTCTCCCCAAGGTGTCATAAATCTCTCAAGGTCTCAATATTCTTTTTTTTAAGTAACCCTTCAAGGTAATGGAAATATCAACTTCTCTTTTCCTTTCAAGTTCCATTTTTTATGTGGTATGTACTTAAAATTTTTATAATATGTTCTTGTATCTATTTTATTATACCACTTTAATATATAAATATTGTTTTATTAATTTTATATCCTTTTCCCAACACTTTTAAATTTTTTCTAAAACCATGTTTCATACTCGTTTTCTGCTGAATTTTCTTCACAAAATCTCTCTCATTTTCTAAAGAAATTACCTTATTTTCTTTTGAGATTACCCAAAGATCTTTCATTTCTGGGGTTATTAACCTATATTTCAAAATGATATGTTTTATTCTATTATTAATAAACACAAAACCCCCTTCTTTTTTATGGGTTAATAATGACATAAATATCTTATCTTTAAGCACTTTTTTTAAAATGTCATGATTTCGACCTGAAACTCATTTCTTTTATTCTCCATGGTCTATTTATGAAATGTTTTATTATTATCTATGTGGATCAAATTACATAATACATATTAATTAGGTTCACTGATATCACTCTAATTCATTATTTAAGGAATTTAATCTCTAGATATGACATATTTTATGATACCTTGGTGAATAGACTTGGTAATTTTTATGACACCTCAGTGATAAAACCTGATGATATGATTATGATTGACTCAATTAAATGTTTTATCCAAATTTAAAAGTTATAATTCATGTTATTTTATTTATTATTTTCCTCAAGTTCTCTTTTTTAGACCATAATGATATTCATAATGTTCTTATCAATATTTCTCAAGATCACAGGTAAATTGTTTCTCTTGTTTTCCCTTACTAGGCCATGTGATCACCCTTTCCTATGATTTATATACCTATGTTTTCAGATTAAATAAATTTCATTTGTATTAACATTAAAAAACCATTTATTTTGACTTGAATAATATTTCAATTTTTCATTTATTATATACTTTTTTTCAAGAAACTAAACATTAAAAGATATTATGTTTGTATAATGTAAAGAAAATTTATATAATAAAAATGTGAGATGAAATAGTTGGTATCAAAGGATGGTTTAGATATTTATGGAATTTAGGATTTTAAAATTTAGGAAGAACCCTATAAGAATTTTTAAATATGGTAAAAGCATCCTGGTATTTTGGTGAAATATTATGTATCTGGTTTCTGAGAAAAGAAATCCTTGTATGGAAACGAACAAGTGGATGTGGCTCTAGAACATATATACCTAGGGGTAGTAGCTCTGACAAGGTGCATTATACCTAACTCAGTGTGACCAGGTATAAGACAACTATCCTTACTGTGCTCCTAGTTTGACACTCCTAAGGGATATGTTTGGTTAATCACAAATTTTTAATTAACCATTATAAAGGATTTATAGAAAATATAATTGTTGTTACAGAATAATATATTTGAGCATGATATTTTAATACATTAAATTCCTTTATAATTATAATATTATTAAATGAAACATGTTTCTCACTAATTTATTGTTCTTCTAGAAAATAAAGGGAAATAGGATAAACCACGTAAAGGGTGAGTGTAATAGTCTAGGCGTTGATGGACTTCTAATTGAAGTCAGAATGGAAAAATTCATGGGAATGATGAATCAAATGAATTGATTAATTATCAATAAATTTTATCAATATGAGATACTAAATTCACCTTTAATGGAACTACATTTTTTGACCCCTTTCTGAATCAAAGACAACCTTTATTTAGTGAATCTTCTAAACCATTGATTGTTGAACAATGGATAAGATCAATAAAAAAGATCTTTTCTATACTCTGTTGTTCAGAAAAAGAGAAAGTTGACATGGTTGTGTACCACTTTGAGGGATAATCTAATTAGTGGTGGACACTTGTTAAAAACTTGAATCTAATAGTGATTATTGAAGCTATGCAATAGAAAGATTTCATGGTAAAATTGTTTTTCAATATTTCTCCCGTTCTATGTGAAAAAATGGAAAATTTATTAGTATAGCTAAATCAAAATCAAAATGAATTTGTGGGAATCTATGACATGAACTTCACAAGACCTTTCTGTTAGATCTCTGGATTTTTCATGGATTATAATGGTAAGGTTGATAGATTCTTCTCTGGACTAAGACCTTATATATGGAAGAATATAGCCAACTGAGACTCTAACAACTCAATATTGACATATATCGACATTAAATTACTTCTGTGGAATAATTAATACTAGAAACAAAAATATTCCCAAAGATCGTATTAGTTTAGTGTCTTTGAAAACTTGGAACATAATCTTCTATCTTTATAAAAGATCTTCAACATCTCCCATTAATATATTCCCCTTTTGTTTTCTTACCTAAACCTTTCTTTATATCCTAGGGAAAAGAAAACATAAAATGGGTGAGATAAAATGATCATAAAGGGTAAACATGGAGAACATAAAACAAACCATAAACATAAGAATGAAAAAACATTAATATAAAGTTTAAACATCAGAATATTGAGTAATAAAATGAATCCTAGAAGTATATAAGGAATATATCATAAAATAACATTAAACATGATTGTAGAAAATTGTAATCAAACATGTAATTATTGAAACCTAATAAGCACATAATATGATTTCCATAGTAGCTAAGGCATTGCTTCCTAGACCATAATTATGGACAATGTCCATTACTGAACTGGGTTTACTTGACGTTCCAGCCATGTATTACTAAACTTGATTTACATGTGATTCTAGTCATTTATATCTCATGAGATATATATCTTTTCCCAGTATATTGGTGGGAGATATAGTTCCCACCCCTCTCAAAATAAAATTATTCTTACATGTGCCACAAAAACTTAAATCATTCATCATAGCATAACCCAAGAAATAAAATGGGTTTCATAAACATAATTCCATCATAAAATAATCCATATAAAAAATAATTACATCATTAACATAATTAAATAATATTTGGGATAGAAACATAATACTTTTTAAGAGTGTCATCATAGATGGAAAATAATTTTGATAAAACACTTGATCTTAATTCTTGAGGAAAATATCCTTTCTTCTTTAAAAGCATTTTATTTTTTCAAAATACCATGTAATTTTAAAAGTAAATAATATATTTAAAAATAAACATGAAATAGTGTAAAATAATATTCATGGAAATAAGTCTTTAAAAAGATGTAGAAATTATTTCAATCCATATAAGTTAAAAAAACATTTTCCTTGAACTTTTACCAGAAAACTAAAAAAGTACCTCATAAGGAAAAAAAAGAAAAGATTCCTTCCATACCATGTAGCAAAAGTAAAAATGGGTAAAAATGAATTTAAACATACATATAAGAATATCGAACATTTTATGAAAACATTTTTAGAAAACATGGACATGGATGATAAAGACATCACCAGTAAATACTTACGTTTAAGCAATCTCGTATAAAAATGAGATGGAAAAATTATTCATTACCTTAGGTTTGATTTCTTTGGTTTGTGTCTGAAACATTTATATAGTGGGTTTAAATATTTTATTAACTTGTAAAAGAACCATAATAATATTTATGATTTCATATATGATTTATTTATGACTTTATATTACTTATTTATTTTTCAATTCCATGTTAAAGCAACGTTTTGGGTAATAATAGTTTTATTTATCATACGTGTTTGGACTTATTATTGTTGATATTATTAATTATATAATTAATTAATTACTTATATAATGTAAAAAAATATTTATATATAATATATATTCAGTATATATATATATATAATAGATAGATAAATTAAATTGAATACATCGTTCATGGAGACGGTACATAGTACGTACGCATGAATGTTGTTTTCATTTCCTCATTGAATTGAATGGAAGTAAGTAAATGATATATATATACATAAATAAAGTAGATTTATTATTTAATATATTTCATGATTATTTATTATATATAACTTATAATCATTCTTGAATGGTTAACGTGGAAATGAATCCCATCGCGTCGTGGAAATGGTAAGTTGTTCGTACGCATGAGCGATGATATCATTCCCATAATTATTGAATGGTATTTAAGAGAATGATTTATAATATCTAAGAATTTGTATCATGTTATAATAATTTTATATTGTTTTTATTTCCACCATTATACCTATCCAAATAAGGTAGTGGTGAAAAAAATATTACACTACGGCGTGAAGACGGTAAGTTGTACGTACCCATGTGCGGTAATTTCATTTTTCGTAGGATGGATAGAAGGTGAAATAGTGTTGTTTAAAATTTATAATAACACATTATTATATGACTGATAATTATGTTATTAATTTATAATGAAACAACTTATTTAGAGGAAGTAGAAGAAGAATGAAATTTGAATGAATCGGTAGAAGAGATTACCTCTTCCTCAATGTGCCTCCTTTAAATTTCCTCTTAGGGCACTAGAGTTGGTCTTTTGGGAATACCAACACCTAAAGAATGTATCTAGGGAAGTTGATAAATTAATTGGGTAGGTTTTGGCCAATATTTTATGCTCTAAATGTTGTTAATAGGAGAGGTAGAAGGTGCCTTTTATAGTAGAGGAGTGAGACACTTTATGAAACTCTCAAAATATTAATTTATTATAAATTCAATTTTGAATAAAAATAGTCCAAAATCAATTTAATTGAAATATATAATGATTTTGGTTCTAATACCCATATTCTAATAATTTTTAGACATGTTTTGAATATATTTTTATCCATATCTTTTTTGTTTAACCCTTATTTTACCCTTTTTAATCATACATTGATATCATGTTATTTACACATTGTGCGTTAATGTAATTAACATATCATGTAAAAAGACCAAAAAAAATAATCTAAGAAATATTTGGAATTGTATTAACCATTTTACCGAATCTTATATTTTTAATAATTTAATATCATTTAATAAACTGTTATATGTTTTAAGTAATAAATTATGTCAATTTTGGACACTATTCGTTCTTGACTTTTTTCCAAATTTATAACAAAATTATTCCATTGAAAAAAAAGTCATTAACTCAAATATAATATGTCAATATAATCCATAAAATTCTCGGACGGCATAAAAAAATAAAATTACATTTATTTTAATATTTATAATGTCATATATTTGAAACAATTATTAATGAAGTAATCACTGCATCATCAATGTGTCATAATTAAATATATTTATATAATGTATAAAAATTATAAATAAAATATCATAATATAAGAAATATTATTATATTTCCAATTAGTATTTATAGTTGAAGATATCAGTTACATAACCCCATATAAAAGGTTGATTTAGTGAAAAAAATACATGTTTATGTTATATTTCTCTTTAAATTAAATTAATTATTATAAAATATCATTTTCACATCCAAGTGGCTCCATGGGGTACCACAATTGACCCAAGGATGCCCCTGGTCGATCATATCTCATCAAATGGGATTATTACATGAGTTAGGGTAGTTTAGTATTATTATAATATTTTTTTTACCCTTATTTACCAGATTTGCCCTTTGATGAAGGTAAATAAAATAATTATTAGAGTTACTATTCATAATGTCTAAAAATAAATGGTATAAATTTAAACAATTTTACATTTTTATTCCAAATATGGAATCATATTTTCTAAATTGAAAACATGTAATTTTCAGTAATTAAATAAAAATTAATTCTCCTTATCAAAACCAAAAGCGGGTTTTTAAGAAGTAATAACTATCTAAAGATTAAGATGTGATTTTGTCCAATTTTAATGGGAAATTACTTCCAATGAAAAAAATAGGAATAAATGTCAAAAACATAATCCAATTACACTTTGAAACAATTAAAATGATAACATAATTATATAAATAAATTATATGAAAATGAGTTTTGAATTAAAATGTTGTATTATTTACTATTCATTAAAATATGAATTTTATCAAAAAATACCTAAAATTTTACATAAGTAAATTTTATGTCTCCCTTCCAAAGAAGAATTTTATTTTTTCAAATAGAATATATAAAACTATTAAAAACTAGTTTTAAAATGGGTGTTCCATCAAAAGGTGGTAAAACTGTATTTTTTGAAAAATATTTTTTTTATCCAAAAAATGAACTTGTTCTCATATCATGTATAGAAAATAAATAAGATGATTTTTAATGTTATATAAAATTTAAAATTTGGTTAATACTATTCATAATTGTTAGTTTATATCCTATAATAATATTTTAACAATATATCAATGTTTAGTGAAACTCGGTTTGGCGTACAACGCAAGAAATAGATAAAGGTCGCTCTTGTGGGCAATGCAAACAAAGAGTAGTGTTGCATATACATCCAGATAATACGGTGTTGTGTATAGAACAAGATAATATTGGTGTAACATATAACACAATACATCAAAGAAAAAATAAAAAGAATTCATCCCATAAAATATTGGGGTGATACAATCTACCCCACTTAAAATTAATTTCACCCTCCCAATTTGTTAGGGTTATAATTGGTTTACCAATTGAATGTTTCCTTGATTAAAACCCATATCGTAGAAAGGAATACTAAAAATTCATTTTAAAAACGAAATTTAGAAACATAATGGTTACCTTAAGTAACTAATCACTGGGATTTCACATTAGAGAACATAGGTGAGAAGTGAAAACATGGATATGGAAGAGAAATATAACCATCATGTTCTGATGGATAGTGATAGAGAATAAGGTATAGAGAAAGTTAACTACCAGAGATCCATAAATTTGTGATGATTTAAGGGACCATCTAATTCATCATAGAAAAAGGTACTAGGATAACATTTTTTGTTTCAATATCCTTTTCATAAAGTTGATGGAATTTCACATGAGGAGAAATACTTAATTGATTTAGTAAAATATAACTATTGGTTACTCCCAAAACAATTTCCACTTTATATCTTATTTAAATAAATGAAGTTGAATTTTTCATTGTTATATTGTTAGCAGATCATGGGATTGAATGATATTTCATTCCATCTGTCTCAACTAAAAGTTTAGCACAGGTAATCATATATGCATAAGTCCACCTATAGTGAGTTAATACAAACTTCAACCAGAATATAACTTATACAATCCATAAATGGATAATATTACAATCCTTACAAAAACATAACATATAATACTTTAAAATGAGGTGAACTAAATCGACTTAACATTTATCTCTCATATCTCATAAGGCAGTTCTTGGCTGTTATATTCCAAACATGTGAATAACTTAATCATACTTTATCTTGAAACATTTTAATAAAATTAATTACCATATAACCTTACTAAAAACATATATTTTATCAAAATTAACTCTTTCCACACACCAAAAATACCAAAAAATTTATATACTCAAACCATGATATCACTTTGACCTTAAATCAGTTATGAGCTCATTAATACTATCAAATATCTCATTAGATCCTTATACTATCATTTTGTTTATATCATGTGCTTTCAAAAAATATTTTAATCACATTTCATGGTTAATGGTACCATAAAAAAATGGAATACCATAATGGACCAATACATAGATATTACAATATTCCATAATAATATAAATGATATTTCACAAAACTATTTTTGGAATCCCATTTCATGTGATTTTTCTTTATCTTTGGATTTTAGAGGTTGTTGACGCCGATAACTATCATTAATCCTTGGATTTGGGCATTAGTTAGCATAATGCTGCATTTCCTTACACTTTTATCATTGAACTTTTGGTGGTGCATTCTTTGTAGTCTTTTCTTTATTTAAATAATCAATAAATTTTTTCCCATTACTTCAGCACCCAACTGCTCGATGAATTTGTTTCCCACACATTAAAAATTTTCTCTCCCCTTTAATACAATCTCCATGATGCTTCTTTCTACACTTTGAGCATAAGGAAACATTCATCTTATTTTCACAATTGTCTTGAGATTTTCCACTAAACACTATCTTTCGTGTCTTGTCAGAACCATGATATGGATATGCAACACCAAATTCCAGTTCTACCATGATAGAACAATGCACAATCTCTTCATATCTCTTGAATTCTCTTATAGTTAAGCCCCTTCGAAGACTTGGTTTTAAGACACCGAATAATCGATCGAGTTTACTTTCAGGTTGGATGATAAAGCCTGAAGCATACCTTTCCAGTCTTGTAAAATTTTCCTAGTATGTACCATTAGATTCATCATCCTTTTTAATAAGCTCAAGGAACTATTTTCCATATTTTTTTGAAGAATACGAGGGAATTACTTATTGAAAAATATGTTTTTGAACTGGTCCCATTCCATGGATTCAATTTCATATTGCTGCCTTATATTCTTAATTAGAGTCCCCCACTGGTCTGCTTCACCTTCTAATCGACAAACACCTAAAATGACATTTTTTATGTTTCGAATAGTGAATGATGGAAAATATCTTTTCAATGATACTAATCTATTGTTCAGCAATAGGTGGATTAGAAGACCTGCTGAAAAAGGTGGAAACTTCCTTATGAAGTATTCAATAGAATGTTGTTCCTTTCTCTACTCATTTGAAATTCCAGAATGATTCATTGATTGTGTGAGTATAAAAATAAGATTTTTCATTCCATCTCACATAATAATTGGTGTTTCAAGAGTATAATCATTGCATTTCTCAGTTCATTGATCATTAACATACTTACTTCGGGTTTCATCCATCGTATAAAACCCAAAAAGGATTGTGTAAGAGGAAAAAGTAATACTATGAAAACAACATAATCAAGGGGGTACATTCAATCTCTTACATATTAGGTTTAATCATAGGTTATTAATTATTGTTATCATAATTATAGGAATGTATCCTATACTTATACTTAACCATAGGGACATCCTTAGACATACCTTAGAAATATCTCTAGGGATCTCAAAAAAAGATTGCGTCCTAGTTTAAAAAGGTTAACTAATACTTTACTCCAAATTATACTCTAACTACCCTAGATTTATGTACATGCACATTACATTAATTTTTCAGAATACTTAATATAAGATAGAAAATGACACCCAAAGACCATATTTGTTTAGTTTCTTTGGAAACATGGAACATAATCTCTTAAAATAATGAAAGATCTTCAACATCTCTGATAAAGATCTTACCCTTTTTTCAAACATAAAATCTTTATTTATATCATGGGGAAAAAATAAAAAGGGTGACATCAAATTCTCAGTGAGGTTAAACAAGGAGAAAATAAAACAAACCACAAACATAAGAATGCAAAAACATGAACATAAAATTTCAACATTAGAATATTGAGTCATAAAATAAATCTTGGCAGTACGTAAGGCATAGGTCATAAAGGAACATTAACCATGATAGAATAAAATTGGCATAAAACATGTAATTATTGAAAACTAATAATCACATAATATGATTTCCATAGTAGCCAAGGCATTGTTGCCAAGGCAATCATAGTGGACATAGTCCATTATTGAACTAGGTTTTCTTGTCATTCTAGCCATGTATTAATTAACCAGATTTACTTGTTTTTCTAGACATTTCAATCTCATGAGATATAAATATTTACCTAATTAGTTGGAGGGATATATTGGTCCTACCCATCTCATAATGAAATAATTTTTACATGTTCCACAAAAACATAAATCATTCATTATATCATAACCCAAAAAATAAAATGGGTTTCTTAAACAAAATTCTATCATAACATATCATGTAAAAAGACCAAAAAAATAATCTAAGATATATTTGGACTTGTGTTAACCATTTTACCGAATCTTATATTTTTAATAATTTAATATCATTTAATAAACTATTATATGTTTTAAGTTATAAATTATGTCAATTTTGGACGCTATTCGTTCTTAACTTTTTTTCAAATTTATAACAAAATTATTCCATTGAAAAAATGGAATTAACTCAAATATAATATGTCAATATAATCCATAAAATTCTCGGATGGCATAAAAAAATAAAATTACATTTATTTTAATATTTATAATGTCATTTATTTGAATCCATTATTAATGAAGTAATCACTGCATCATCAATGTGTCATAATTAAATATATTTATATAATGTATAAAAATTATAAATAAAATATCATAATATAAGAAATATTTTTATATTTCCAATTAGTTTTTATAGTTGAATATATCAGTTACATAACCCCATATAAAATGTTGATTTATTAAAAAATACATGTTTATGTTATATTTCTCTTTAAATTAAATTAATTATTATAAAATATCATTTTCACATCCAAGTGGCTCCATGGGGTACCACAATTGACCCAAGGATGCCCCCGGTCGATAATATCTCATCAAATGGGATTATTACATGAGTTAGGGTAGTTTAATATTATTATAATATTATTTTTTTACCATTATTTACCAGATTTTCCCTTTGACCAAGGTAAATAAAATAATTATTATAGTTACTATTCATAATGTCTAAAAATAAATGGTATAAATTTAAACAATTTTACCTTTTTATTCCAAATATGGAATCATGTTTTCTAAATTGAAAACACATAATTTGTAGGAATTGATTAAAAATTAATTCTCCTTATCAAAACCAAAAGAGGGTTTTTAAGAAGTAATAACTATCTAAAGATTAAGATGTGATTATGTCAAATTTTAATGGGAAATTACTTCCAATGAAAAAAATAGGAATAAATGTCAAAAACATAATCCAATTACACTTTTAAAAAATTAAAATTATAATATACTTATATAAATAAATTATATGAAAATGAGTTTTGAATTAAAATGTTGTATTATTTACTATACATTAAAATATGAATTTTATCAAAAAATACCAAAAATTTGACATAAGTTAATTTTATGTCTCCCTTCCAAAGAAGAAGTTTATTTTTTCAAATAGAATATATAAAACTATTAAAAAATAGTTTTAAAATGGGTGTGGCATTAAAAGGTGGTAAAACTGTATTTTTTGAAAAATATTTTTTTTATCCAAAAAATGAACTTCTTCTTATATCATGTATAGAAAATAAATAAGATGATTTTTAATGTTATATAACATTTAAAATTTGGTTAATACTATTCATAATTGTTAGTTTATATCCTATAATAATATTTTAACAATATATCAATTTTAGTGAAACTCTGTTTGGCGTGCAATGCAAGCAATAGATAAAGGTCACTCTTGTGGGCAACGCAAACAAAGAGTAGTGTTGCATATACTGCAAGATAATACGGTGTTGTGTATAGCACAAGATAATATTGGTGTAACATATAACACAATACATCAAAGAAAAAATTAAAATAATTCATCCCATAAAATATTGGGGTGATACATTCTACCCCACTTAAAATGAATTTCACCCTCACAATTTTTTAGGGTTATGATTGGTTTACCACTTGAATGCTTCCTTGTTTAAACCCATATCGTAGGAAGGAATACTAAAAATTCATTTTAAAAAGGGAATTTAGAAACATAATGGTTACCTTAAATAAATAATCACTAGGATTTCACATAGGAGAACATAGGTGGGAAGAGAAAACATGGATATGGAAGAGAAGTATAACCATCATGTTCTGATGGATAGTGATAGATAATAAGGTATAGAGAAAGTTAACTACCAAAGATCCATAAATTTGTGATGATTTAAGGGACCATCTAATTCATCAGAGAAAAGGATACTAGGATAACATTTTTTGTTTCAATATCCTTTTCCTAAAGTTAATGGAATTTCACATAAGGAGAAATACTTAATTGATTTTAGTAAAATATCACTATTGGTTTCTCCCGAAACAATTTCCACTTCATCTCTTTTTTAAATAAATGAAGTTGAATTTTTCATTGTTATATTGTTAGCAGATCTTGGGATTGAATGATATTTCATTCCATCTGTCTCAACTAAAAGTTTAGCACAGGTAATCAAATATGAATAAGTCCACATGTAGTGAGATAATACAAACTCCAACCAGAATATAACTTATACAATCCATAAATGGATAATATTACAATCCTTACAAAAACATAACATATATTACTTTAAAATGAGGTGAACTAAATCGAATTAACATTTATCTCTCATATCTCATAAGGTAGTTCTTGGCTGTCATATTCCAAACATGTGAATAACATAATCATGATTTATCTTGAAACATTTTAATAAAATGAATTACCATAGAACCTTACTGAAAACATATATTTTATCAAAATTTACTCTTTCCACACACCAAAAATACCAAAAAATTTATATACTCAAACCACGATATCACTTAGTCCTTAAATCAGTTATGAGCTCATTAATACTATCAAATATCTCATTATATCCTTACACTATAATTTTGTGCATATCATGTGCTTTCCAAAAATATTTCAATCACATTTCATGGTTAGCGGTACCATAAAAATATAGAATACCATAATAGACCAATACATAGATATTACAATATTCTGTAATAATATAAATGAGATTTCACAAAACTATTTTTGGAATCCCATTTCATGTGATTTTTCTTTATCTTTGGATTTAAGAGGTTGTTGACGTCGATCACCATCATTAATCTTTGGATTTGGGCATTAGTTAGCATAATGGTTCATTTCCTTACACTTTTAGCATTGAAATTTTTGTGGTGCATTCTCTATAGTCTTTTCTCTATTTAAATAATCAACAAATTTTTTCCCATTACTTCGGCACTCAACTACTCGATGACTTTGTTTCCCATACATTAAAAATTTTCTCTCCCCTCTAATAAAATCTCCACGATGCTTCTTTCTACACTTTGAGCATAAGGAAACATTCGTCTTCTTTTCACAATTGTCTTGAGATTTTCCATTGAACACTATCTTTCCTGTCTTGTCACAACCATGATATGGATATGCAACACCAAATTCCAGTTCAACCATGATATAACAATGAAAAATCTCTTAATAGATCTTGAATTCTCTTATAGTTAAGCCCATTAGAAGACTTGGTTTTAAGACACCGAAGAATCGATCGAGTTTACTTTCAAGTTGGATGATAAAGCCTGAAGCATACCTTTACAGTCTTGTAAAATTTTCTTAGTATGTACCATTAGATTCATCATCCTTTTTCATAAGCTCAAGGAACTATTTTTCCAAATTTTTTTGAATAATACGAGGGAATTACTTATTGAAAAATATGTTCTTGAACTGGTCCCATTCCATGGATTCAATTTCATATTTCTGTCTTGTATTCTTAATTAGAGTCCCCCACTGGTCTGCTTCACCTTCTAATCGACAAACTCCTAAAATGAAATTTTTATGTTTCAAATATTGAATGATGGAAAATATCTTTTCAATGATACTAATATATTGTTCAGCAATAGGTGGATTAGAAGACCTGCTAAAAATGGTGGAAATTTCCTTACGAAGGATTCAGTACAATGTTGTTCCCTTCTCTACTCATTTGAAATTCCAGAATGATTCATTGCTTGTGTGAGTATAGAAATAAGATTTTTCATTCCATCTCACATAACAATTGTTTTTCAAGAGTATAATCATTGCATTTCTCAGTTCATTGATCATTAACATAGTTACTTCGGGTTTCATCCATAGTCTAAAACCCAAAAAATATTGTGTAAGAGGAAAAAGTAATACTAGGAAAACAACATAATCAAGGGGGTACATTCAATCTCTAACATCTTAGGTTTAATCATAGGTTATTAATTATTGTTATCATAATTATTGGAATGTATCCTATACTTATACTTAACCATAGGGACATCCTTAGACATACCTTATAAATATCTCTAGGGATCTCACAAAACATTTTGCATCGTTGTTTTAAAAGGTTAACTTAATCCTTCACTCCAAATTATACTCTAACTACCCTAGATTTATGTACATGGACATTATATTAATTTTTCAGAAAACTTAATATAAGACAGAAAATGACACCCAAAGACAATATTAATTTAGTTTCTTTGGAAACATTGAACATAATCTCTTAACATTATGAAAGATCTTTAACATCTCTGATAAAGATCTTACCCTTTTTTCAAACTTAAAATATTTCTTTATATCTTGGGGAAAAAATAAAAAGGGGTGACATCAAATGCTCAGTGAGTTTAAACAAGGAGAAAATAAAACAAACCATAAACATAAGAATGAAAAAACATGAACATAAAGTTTCAAAATTAGAATATTGAGTCATAAAATAAATCTTGGTAGTACGTAAGGCATAGGTCATAAAGGAACATTAACCATGATAGAATAAAATTGGCATAAAACATGTAATTATTGAAAACTAATAATCACATAATATTATTTCCATAGTAGCCAAGGCATTGTTGCCAAGGCAATCATAGTGTACATAGTCCATTACTGAACTCGGTTTTCTTTTCATTCTAGCCATGTCTTAATTAACCAGATTTACTTGTTTTTCTAGTCATTTCAATCTCGTGTGATATAAATCTTTCCATAATTAGTTGGAGGGATATATTGGTCCTACCCATCTCATAATGGAATATTTTTTACATGTTCCACAAAAACATAAATCATTCATTATAGTATAACCCAAATAATAAAATGGGTTTCTTAAACAAAATTACATCATAACATAATCCATATAAAAGATAATTCCATCATTAAGACAATAAATTCATAGAAATAATAATTATAGAAACATAGAACTATTTAGGAGTGTAATCATAGATGGACAATAATTTTGATAAAACACTTGAGCTTAATTCTTGAGGAAAATAGCCTTTCTTCTTCAAAAATGTTTTCTTTTCTCAAAATGCCACGCAATTTTAAATGAAAATAATTTAGTAGAAAATAAATATGAAATCATGTAAAGAAATATTCATTGAAATAAGGTGTTAAAAATACATAAAAATACATTCATGCTGTATAAGTTAAAAAACATTCTCACCATACTTTTAGAAAAAAAGTCAACAAGTACCATGTATGGTAAAAAAAGGAAAGATTCCTTCCATACTATGTAGTAAAAGTCAAAAATGGGTAAAAATCACTTTGAAAATACATAGAATAATTGTAAATATTTTATGAAAACATTTTTAGAAAACATGTACATGGATGAAAAATATATCCCCAAAAATTACTTATGTTTAAAAAATCTCTTATAAAAATGATATTACAAAATTATCCCTTACTTAGGACCAATGTCTTCCTTATGTGTCTGAATGTTTTATATAGTGGGTTAAAACATATTATAAAATTTTAACAAAACCATAAAAATATTTATGATATCATATAATATTTATTTGTAATTTTATATTATGCGTTCATTTTTCAATTCCATGTTAAAGCAACGTTTTGGGTAATAATAATTTTATTTATCATACGTGTTTGGACTTATTATTTTTGATATTTTTAATTAGATAAGGATTTAATTACTTATAGAATGTAAAAATTGATTTACATATCATATATATTCAGTATATAAATATATATATATATATATATAATAGATAGATAAATGAAATAGAATACACCGTTAATGGAGACGGTAGGTCGTACGTACGCATGAACA
Organism: Viscum album; assembly: GCA_963277665.1. Taxonomy (NCBI): domain Eukaryota; kingdom Viridiplantae; phylum Streptophyta; class Magnoliopsida; order Santalales; family Viscaceae; genus Viscum; species Viscum album. The sequence continues at coordinate 2,004,821,345 of OY728163.1, read as the reverse complement.
TTGTTTTCGTTTCCTTATTAAATTGAATGGAAGTAAGTAAATGACATATATATATATATAAATAAATATAGTAGCATTATTATTTCATATATTTCATGATTATTTATTATAAATATTTTATAATCATTATTGAATGGTTAACGTGGAAAATGAATCTCATCAAGTCGTGGAGACGGTAAGTCGTACGTATGTACAAGCGGCGATATCTTTCCCATAATTATTGAATGGTATTCAAGTGGATGGTGTATGATATTTAATAATTAGTATAATTTTATAATAATAATATATAGTTATTATTTATCCAATTATACCCATCAAAATAAGGTGGTGGTGAAAAATATATTACACCATGGCGTGGAGACGGTAATTCGTACGTACGCATGCACTGTGATTTCATTTTTCGTAAGATGGATATAAGGATAAATAGTGTTGTTTCATATTTATAATACAATATCTGTATATTATTGATACTTATTTCATTACATTATAATGAAACAACTAATTAAGAGTTAGTAGGAGAAAAATGAAATTTGAAAGAATCGGTATAAGAGATTACCTCTTCTTCGACGTACCTCCTATAAATTTTCTCTTAGGGCACTAGAGATGGTATCTTAAGAATACAAAAACCTCTTGAATGTAACTATAAATGTTGAGAATATAAATGGGTATGTTTTGGTAGATCTTGAAGGCTAAAAATGGAGTGAAGAGGCGAGTTAGGAGGTTCTCTTTTATAAGAGATGAGAGGGGCACTTTAGGAAACTCTCAAAATATTAATTTATTATAAATTAAATTTATATTAAAAATTGTCAAAATATAATTTAATTAGAAGATAGAATGATTTTGGTTCTAATTCCCCTCATCTAATAATTTTTAGACAAGTTTTAATTATTTTTTTATCCTTGACTTTTTTGTTTAACCCTTATTTTACTCTTTTTAATCTTACAGTGATATCATGTTATTTACACATTGTGTATTAATGAAATTACCATATCTTGTCAAAATACACACAAAAATTCATTTATGAAATATTTGGACTTTTATTAGACATTTTACTGAATCTTATATTTTTCATAATTTAATATCATTTAATAAACTATTTTATATTTTAAGTTATGGATTATGACAATTTTAGACACTATTCATACTTGAAATTTTTACAAATTTATAGAAACCTTATTCCTTATAAATAAAGGAATTAAATCAATTATAATATGTTAACATAATTCATAAAAAAATTATATCATAAAAAATCAAATTACATTTATTTTAAAATTTATAATATAATTTATTTGAATCCATTATTAATGAAGCAAACACTTCATCACCATTGTGTCATAATTAAATTTATTTATTTAATCTCTAAAAATGGTAAATAAAACACCAGGATATATGAAAACTTTTTAACTTTATAATTACTATTTATATTTGAAGTGATCAGTTATATAACCCAATATAAAAAATTGTTTAGTAAAAGATACTTGTTTATGTTATATTTCCCTTTACTTTAAATTAATTATTATAAAATGTCATTTTTACATCCATGTGGCAACATGGGGTCTCAAAATCGACCTAGTGATTCCATTGGTCAAACATATCTCATCCAATAGTATTAAGAAATTTTTTAGTGTAGTTTAATATTATTATAATATTATTTGTTCACCCTTATTGACCAGATTTAACCTTTAACCAAGGAAAATAAAATAATTACTGAAGTTACTGTTCATAATGTTTTAAAATAAAAGATAAATACTTAAATAATTTTTACCTCATGATTCTAAACATGGAATCCGTTTTTTTAATTCAAAACACAGAATTTGAAGTAATTAATTTTAAATTAATTCCCATTGTCAGAACCCCAAAACAGGTTTTTAAGAAGTAATAACTATCAAAAGTTTGAAATGTGTTTATGTCCAATTTCAATCAGAAATTAAATCCAATGAAAAACATTGTAATAAATGATAAAAATTTAATCCATTTAAACTTGAAGACAAATTATAAAATTCTAACTATATAAATAAATTAGATGAAAAGTAGGTTTTAAATTAAAATGCAATATTTTTCACTATTAATTAAAATATGAATTTTATCAGAAAAATACCAAAAATTCAACATAAGTAAATTTTTATGTACTTATTTAAAATAAGAAGTTTATTTTGTCAAATATAATATATAAAAGTGTTAAAAACAATATTTAAAATAGGTGTGCCATCAAAAGGCAGCAAAACTGTATTTTTTGAAAAATACTTATTTTATCCAAAAATAAATTAGCTTTTCCTTATAAAATGTCTAGAAAATACATAAGATGAATATTAATATTATATAAAATTAAAAATGTGGTTAATAATATTCATAACTCCTATTTTATATGCCATAAAAATATTTTAACAGTATATCGTTGTTTAGTGAAACTCAGTATGGCGTACAACGCAAGATATCGAAGAGTGTCGCTGTTATGTGTAACAAAACCCAAGAATAGATTTGTGTATATAAAAATCTAATATAGTTTTGAATATATTATAATATAATATTGGTGTATTGTACAATACAAGACATCAATGAAAATAAAAAGAATTTATCCCATAAAATTTCCGGGTGTTACAGAGACTGTGAAAACTATGATGAGATCATTAAGAGTTCTATGAAAGGTTAACTGGAGTTTAGAGAGATTTAGTTGTCCCATAGATCAAATTAAATTGATGGATATTTGGGACAAACTTGGGGAGGATCTTTTATCTTGTAAGTGGAGGAAATCTAGTTCAACTTTCCACATGCAATAAATGTGGGAAGTGTCATTTGGGGAACTACTTGAATGGGATATAAAAATGTGACAAGTGTGGAAGAGATGGCCATATATCTTGAAACTATCATAGTGAGTTGAATCCTAAACTTCTCAAAACCAATGAAAAAGAGAAGATGTTGCAAGCCCAGCCTGAAGTCCAATGCATCTAGTGTGGACGTTTTGGGAACTTTTCCAATCATTATCCTAATCCAATGTTAATGGAGAGGAAACATCATCAACCTCGGTATAGGAAAAGGGATAAAGGTCATGAGTTTTCTATCATGACGACTGAAGTTGGAGATCCAAATGATTTGGTGGTAGGTACTCTCATTGTTCTCTCAAAGTTAGCATGTACTGTTTCTTATTTTGGTTATAGGCATTCCTTTATTTCATCAAAGTTTTTAAAGAATATAAAATCAATCCCAAAACTGTTGGAAGTAGAGTTATTATTATAGACTCTTAGAGGGATTATCCAAGAATCAATAGTGTATAGAAACTATAGTATTCACATTCATGAGCACAATCTCATCGAAAATATAGTAGTCATTCTTATGTTCGAATTTTACATTATACTTGGGATTGACTATATCTCAAAGTATAATGCTAAGATCAACTATTGAATAATTGAAATATCGGTAGTCTTGAATAGAAAAACTATAGTTTTTCAAAGATATATATCTTGACATGATATTTTTCTAGAAGCACTACCCATAACCCTCTCTATGGAGATGATCAGTGAATATGAAAAAGGAAATGAAGGTATATGAATATATAATGTCCCCATCATTCAAGAGTACATTTATGTATTTTTTAAGGATTTTCCTAAACATCCCCTATAAAGAGAGGTAGAGTTATACATTGAGCTAATTCCTAGTTCCCAGCCGATTTTTAAGACCCTGTATAGAATGTATAACGTGGAGATGGAGAAAATAAAGAAACAACTCCAATATCTTTTAGAGAATGGGTTTATCTAACCTAGTGTGTCTCCTTGGGGATAAATTGTTCTCTTTATGAAGAAGTATGGATCAATGTGGTGTCAATTTATTATTAAGGACATAATGTGATCTAAATCAAGAAAAATAACCCTCTTCTAAGAATTGATGATTTATTTGACCCGCATCTTCTGGCTCTATTCTTTTCTAAGATTGATCTTCGAACTTGATACCATCAATTAAGTATGAAGAAATAAGAGATTCTAAAGACCTCCTTCTGATCAAGATATGATAATTATGTGTTTTTTGGTACTCCCTTAGGTTTGACTAATTCAATTTCTATATTTATGGATTTTATTAATAAAGTCTATAAGGACTACCTTGATTATATTTTAGGTAGTTTTCATTGATGATATTATGATATATTAAAAAATTCATGAGGATTTTTAGGATCATATTTGGTTTATATAGTAAAATTTTATGAAGTTTAGGCTATTTAGAAAGTTCAAAAAATGTGTATTTTGGTTTTAAAATTTTACTTTCTTAAAGAACATTATAACCAATGAAAGAATATTAGTTGACTCTGTAAAGAAAATAATTATGGAGCGGCCTCATCCTTTAGAAGTAACTAATATTAATAGTTTCATTGTATTAGTAGTATATTATATGAGGTTTTTGAGACACTTTTCATGAACTTCTAATCCACTGACCAAGTTAACTCAAAAATGGGTCAATTTCTCCAGTACAAAATGGTGTGTAGAACGTTTCCAAGGGCAGAAGAAGAAATTAGTTACTACACCAATGTTAACTATACACTATCGAATAAGGATTCATTATTTTCAGTGATTCTTATTTGAAAGGTCTTGGGTGTGTCCTCATGAAAAATGACATGGTTATTTGTTATTCAAATCGAAAGTTGAAGCCTCATGAGTAGAACTATTCTATGTATAACCTGGAGATGGGTGCTTTTGTTTTGTCTATGATGATCTGGATGAATTATCTTTATGGGGATAAATAATATATATACATAGACCATCAAAGTTTGAAGTATATTTTCAAGCAAAGGGAATTGAACACGAGAAAGAGGATATGGATGAAACTTATAAAAGTATATCATTTTTCACTTAATTATCATCTTATGTGAGAAAAAAAATTAAGGAATGCATTAAGTAGGAGAGTCCATGTTATTCTAGCAATAATAAGTATTCAAAGAGATATTTTGATCAAATAACTTGTAAAACTAGACATGGAAATCATAAGGGAAGGTACATCATCAAACCTATCTCAAAATATTTATCAACCATCGTTACTTGAGAAGATCAGGAAATCTAAAAGAGAATATCTTTTATTTTAGAAGAAGATAAAGGCTCTAAAGAATGGTATGTTTCCTAAGTTCAATATTAATCAAGAAGGTGTGATGAAATTTTTTACAATGCCATGTGTTCTATCTATTTAGGAAATAAATAATGAGTTAATGGATGAAGGTAATAGATATACTTTCTCAATAAATCTTGGAAGAACGAAAATGTATAGGGACCATCGTGATCATTATTAGTGGGATAACATGAATAATCCGGAATGCTTGAGCCTGGTCTCACCCAAGTATTAATATCCAGGTTGTTCGTCACATAGGTGAACATCGGGTCACCCAAGCCTACTTGTGTGCCCATGTGTTCACGGTGTTATATACTTGGGTTCTCCTCTTTGATTCACCTACTCTGTTTAGTCTACAAACCATTAAGCCCTCTTCAAATCCATTAATATAAAAGTTTCTTTTTCCTTGTATCCCTTATCTGAAAGGGATTTTGTTGAAACCGTCACCAAAACTTCTTAACTTATCAAAACATTGGGAAAGGAGCATCAGTGTGTCTCTTATTTGGGTTTGTATATCCGCAGTCTGAGGTTTCGCAAAATTTTTTCAAAATGTGGTTTGGATTCATGGAATGTCTCCAGGTTTGTATATTCATGGTCACAAGGAACTTCTTCCAAGGAATAGTGTTGGGGACTTCCCTGTTTTGAGGATTGGGATTTCGGTTCTGACCTCCCCTTCTTGTCTCCAAGACTCGGAAGCTCGGGTCTCTAGTAGTGAAGGAAAGGTTCACACTTGCTTTTCTATTCAAGAAAAGAAAAAGTATCCCTCCCCTACCTGGATCAATTTTAGGGTATGCATCCTAGTTTAATCCCCTAAATATCCAAGTAGGAGGTTTCATTCTTTATCTTATATACTTCCTTCCACCTTAATCCTTCCTTTAATTGGACCCTTTTCCAATGTATATTGAATAGAGGGAAGGTTCATCACCTCGCCCTCTTCTCATGTCGACTCATCCTCGTCCACCCTCGCTGCCATAGGCACGCCCTCTTCCATCAGCAGAGGGGGAAAATTGTTGGTTCACTTTTTGAATCGTTGATATCTTCTTGTTTCTCACACTAAGCATGACTCAAATGGGCTTAGAGATTTTTCATGATCACAACATTTTCACAAGTACTTAAACTACAATAACTCAGATTCCTATTCAAACTATGATATGTAAGAAGCCTTCTTAGGGAATCATATCATGGGATATCCTCTTCATGAATCCAACCCAAATTACCTTAATCTGGGAATTTTCCTTAGATGTAATCCCCAAATTAAATCCAAAATCATCAAGGAATCCTTTTCAGGAAGTAACCCCAAAATCATTTCTCTCAAGGGTGTATAATCTCTTATGAGACATATCAAACTACATAGGCTTTGATTCCCATCCAAATGAGATATGTAGAAACCCTCCTTGAGGGTCAAATCCAACACTCCAAATCAACCCTATTCTTCCCGGTCCATATTCTTAAAAGGGTATAATTTTACTTGAAAACCCATATCCTTTCCAGGTTTTTTGGGATACCTCAGCATAAGTCCCACACTGAACATTGACTAAGCACCTTTCTCTTAAATGTACTTACCACGTGATATTAAACTGTATGATTAGGTCTTTATCACAAGAACATAAAAGTTATGACGTTTCCCATTAATCATCACTGAAATACAAGGTTTTTGATTCCTTTTACAAGGATATGTAGGTATCCCATTTTATGGTTACGACCCGGATATCAAAACAAACCTCTATCTCCCAAGATGAAAATAAATTCCAGAGTTCCCTACTAAGTGGCATAAAAAATAGTATCATCGTAGTGATGATTAAAATAATCTCTAAATAGTATATGGGAGGATACCAATGATGGAGAACCTTGAATACATTCAGATATCTCTATTAATTAATAAACATGAATACATACTGGTGATTCTAAATTTCACACATGTTAATAAGTGAGTATAAATTCCAAGGTAAACATAGCTATACATGGTGAATTAAAAAGGATTCATGAAGATATCTTAAATTTATCAAGAGAGTCCTAAAGTAGAAAATAATTCCCCATAAAGGGGTGTAATGAATCTGACATCCCACACTCTTGAGCACTGCATGTTCTTAAGTATCGTAAAGTTCATACTTAACAAATGTCTACCTTTGGAAAGTCACTTCCTTTAGGATAAAGGAATGGTGGATGTTTCTGTTTCCATGGATAAATCCATTGGAAACTACCTATAAGTAGTGATTCTTAAACTAGAAGGCACGTTTCAAGGAACTACAAAACAATGTTCTAATATTTAGGAAAACATTCCCCAAAGAAGTCTAAAGGAGAAAGGCAAAGCTTATGCAGTCACAATTGCAGAGGTTGAAGTTCCTAACAATGTGGTTTCATGTACTTTAATCATTTCCTAGAACTTATCGAGTTCTTTATTTGATTTTGGATCTTCTCATTATTTTATATCTTCCCAGTTTTCTAAGAAAATTCAATATTCCCAATTTCATTTAATAACGGAGTTTTCATTCATAACTTATAAGGGGAGTATCATTGCAACAAATTTGTGTTATAAAGTACCCATTATGGCATATAAACGTGATTTATATAATGATTTTATTTTCATCTCCATGATTGACTTTGACATATTCATTTGTATGGATTGGAATTCAAACCATGATGCAAGAATTTATTGCAAGAATAAGGAGGTTATAATTTTTAAGGATGATTTTGAATCCCTTATCTTTAGATAAGAAATATAACCATATGATTATCATATGTATCCACCCTCTATAGCTCTACGAAATTCAATTATTTAAGAGGAATGGAATGAAATAACTACTGATGTGGAAAATAATATTCAAATAGGGTACATACCTATTGTGAAAGAATATGTTGATGTATTTCTAGAGGATTTATCTAGGCATCCTCTAGAGTTGTAAAATGAGTTTTCCATTGACTTAATTACTCATTTAATGCCCATATCAAATACCCCTTATATAATGGTCATAGTGGAGTTAGTGGAACTGAATAAATGACTAGCAGAATTGTGTGATAAAGGATTTATTCGCCCTAGTTTTTCTCTACAGGGAGCCCCTATTCTTTTCGTTAAGAAGAAATATAGATCGATGAGGTTGTGAATTGACTACAGGGAGATTAATTATATAACAATAAATAATAACTATAACCTTTCAATCATTGATGATTTATTTTATTAACTTTATAAATATTAATATTTTTTGAAGATTGACCTTTTATCTGGATATTATCAGTTACTTGTGAGGGAAGAATACATTCCAAAAATAGTATTTTGAATCAGGTCTGAGCATTATGAGTTTGCAGCAATGCCTTTTTGACTGACTAATGCATCCTCTATTTTCATGAATCTAATGAATAGACCTATCAAGGAATATCTTGATGACTTTTTGGTGGCATTTATTGATAATATCTTGGTATACTCCAATATCGATGAAGATCATGAAAATCACCTGTGCATTATTTTGAAGACTCTTATAAGAAATGAATTATATGGCAAGTTTAAGAAGTGTGAATTTTGGCATCAATAAGTTTCTATTATTTGAAACATTTTCTCTATGGAGGAAATATCTATTTATAAGGTAAAGACAGAGTTTATTCAAAAATTTCCAACTCCGACAACAATAATTGAAGTAAGTAGTTTTATTTTTTAGCAGGTTATTATCAGAAATTCATTTATAATTTCACCAGATTAGCAAACCCAATGACCAAGCTGACACATAAAGGGGTTAAGTTTATATGGAAAAAATAATTTGAGGATGGTTTCAATGAATTAAAAAGGATATTATTTAATTCTAGGATTCTAACTCAACCATCAGGGAATGATGGGTTTGTGATCTATAGTGATGCATCAAAGAAGAGACTTTGTTGTGTCGTTATACTGAATGGTAGATTTATTTCCTATGAATCAAGGCAGTTAAAAATTCATGAACAAAACAATCCTCATCATGATCATGAGTTAGTAGTAGTAATATTTTCTCTGAAGATATGGAGACATTATCTCTATGGAAAACAATGTGAGATATTTACCGATCAAAAGAATCTAAAATATATCTTCTCAAAGAAAGAACAAAACAGGAAGAAAGGGTGATGGATCTAAACACTCAAGGATTATGATTATTCCATACACAACCACCCAAGAAGGGAAAACAAGTTAGCTGATGCATTGAGCAGAAGGGATCATTGAGTTCTCAATAAAAAGAGTTTTAACAAGGATACTTTGTACATGAACCTAGTGAGGATAGATATGGGAATTATGAAAGAAGGTGAAACATCACTAATTTTTCAAATGGTTTCCCAGCTGTATTTATTGGAAACAATTATACCTTCATAGTCTGATGATGAGAATATCATAAAATAAAATTAATGTTGTAAAATTTGGGAAGTTGGATGAATTCATGTGTAAAGATGGAGTTTTGAAATTTGGGAAGAGGCTATGTGTTCCCACTCTACCTGAGCTGAAAAGGGAGTTATTGGATGATTATAATAGCTCAAATTTCTCTATAAGCCCTAGTAGCACTAAAATTAATAAATATTTGGAAGAAATTTCTAGTGGGATAACATGAAGAGGGAAATTGTGGATTATGTATCAAGATTATTAGTTTTTCAAAAATTGAAGGTCAAACGACAACATCCTAAAAGTGTAATGCAACCTCTATATATTTTTACATAGAAGTGGGATGACATCGCCATGAAATTTTTCAATAGATTAACCAAAACTCCATAAAATTATGATGCAATATGGGTAATTGTGGATCGACTTACAAATCATGCACATTTCCTCGCTATAAGGGAAGATTTTCCATTGGAGTGCCTAGAAAAACTTTATCAATGAGGTTGTGAGACTTTAGGGGGAACCTATATCAATTTTTTCTGATCTTTATCCATGATTTACATCAGAATTTTGGAAAATTATTCAGAAATCCTTTGATACTGAGCTTTGTTTGAGTACTAGTTATCATCCTCAAACTGATGTGAAATTAGAAGGGAAGATTCAGCCTTTAGAAGACATGTTGAGATAATTATCCCTTGGCTTTCAAACTATGTGGGATAAGTATTTACCCTTGGTTAAGTTTTCCAACAACAATAGTTTCCATTCTGGTATTCAAATGGCTATATATGAGGCATTGTACGTAAAGAGATTTCGTACACCAGCATATTGGGATGAAGTCGGTTAAAGGAAGCTAGGTGGGACCAGAGATTGTGCAGAAAACAATAGCGAAGGTAAATACTATTCAAGGGAATATCAAAGAAGTTCAAAACATACAAAAATAATATGCCTATAATCGAAGTAATGATTTTGAATTTCAAGTGGTAGATCATGTTCTCTTAAAAGTATCTCTATGGAAAGGTGTTATAATATTTGGGAAGAAAGGGAAACTGAGTCCTAGGTATATAGAACTTTTTGAAATTCTAGAGAGAATTAGAGCTATTTCATATCGTTTGGCTATGACACCTAGCTAGTCTAATGTACATAATGCGTTCCATATCTTGTTGCTAATAAAGTACATGCCAGACATAATAAATGTCCTCAATTATGAAGGTATAAAATTAGAGCCTGGCCTATCTTACTGTGAAGAGCCTATCCATATTTTTTATACTAAAGAACAAGTGTTGTGGAATCATAAAACTCGACTGGTAAAGATACTTTGGGAAAATAATTAAATCAAAGAGGCAACATGGGATCCTGAGGAGCTTAAGATGAAGAACTACAAAAATCTTTTTTTAAGGTAGCATTTTGGTAATTTCGATGACGATTGTTTTTGTAAGGAGGGGACAATGCAACACCAAAAGATATTTAAAATAAATTTAATAATGAATTCATGAAAAACTAAGTCTCTAAAAAACACCACTTTATTATAACCTAGCTTTTAAACATAATTTTTTCACCTCTGTGATTTGAATTTCAAAAAACTGACTTACATGGTTGCATTTAGTAAGATATTTAGTGTCTGATAAGAAAAACATAATTTTTTTGGTGAATAGTAACAAACCCTTATGAATACTATTATAAATATTAAAATTAACCTTATGAATAGTGAATTTTATTATTATTTTATTTTCTTAAGGTTATGATCCTGATTAATTTTTCCATGCAATATAAAATGAATTGTAGTTTAAAGATTGTTATTTTTGGCATAAATTATTATTTCATTTAGAAACAAAATTAATAATGTTTAGAAAATAATTTTCAAAACATGGAGTTCATTTTTGAATTCTACATGTCGAAAAATGGTTAGGGATAATTTTTGGGATTTTTCTAAAATACTTAATTTTTTTGTGAATATTATAATTTACAAAGTATGTTAAATAAGTGAATTTTTGCATCATTCCTGAGCCATGGATGATGTAAATTACCATTGGTTCGAAAACTCATGAACTTATTACTATATTTGGTCACAATAATCGATACTATTGGTTGTATTTGGAAAAATAATAAAATATTGAGTAAAATAATGGGAAAACCCTCCTCTCCTCCACTATTACCCCCCCCCACACACACACACACTCCCTCTTCTATTCAATACTATAAACCATTAAGGTCCTAAAAATTATTAAAAAATACCCATCCCTAGACATTCCCCATGTCTAGGATCTCTTGGTCTTTCCAAAATACCAAAATCCCTTCTCGTAAGGAGGTTCTCAAGGATGTTATTTCAAGATGTAAAACATATTTCTTTTTCATTTAGTTTCATTTCATTTATTTTCTTTTATTATTATATTATAATATCCTTTTTTCCATTTATTGTTATAACTCCAGTATCATCTATATACTGGAATTATACAATTTTAATGTATTAACCATTTTCAATATTCTTACTCTCTCTCTCTCTCTTATAAATGAAATCATCATCTGTGAGGTTCCAATTTAAAACCTTCATGGATGACGAAGTTTAGTTCTCCAATTTCTCCTTAATTACGAGTCATGAATCCATTTTTAGTTTTTAAAAAGACTGTAAAATTAGTATAAGAACTTAATTAATATTCATGAACCAATATATGAACATATTATTAATTTTTTTTGACAAAACTAGCTCATAATAATCCAAATAACACAAAATAAACTAAGTGATTGTCATTAATATTTCATCCAATTATTCATCCTCATACCATGTAAATATCTCTATATATAACCATTAACACTTTTTTATTTTCATAAATGATATATAATTTTAATTCTGGATAATTACATCCTTTCGACATGAACATCCAAAGTTACATACAAATCCACTGATCATGAAAACCAAGGAAATGAACACTCCAAAATGACAGAATTCAATCTTATAACTTATCAATAAGGTTGTGATGAACTTAATAAAATAATTATAAACTAACTACATGTCTAATAAGTTCTTAATTAAGTTATTAATAAGTCTAATTTTATATTCCATGACCTTATTTTTAAGAGTGGAAGAAATTCAAACTTAAGGTAAGGGTTTTCTAACCGAACTTTATTTTTTATCCTGGTAACTTTTATTATCTACATACCACAATTGAATTCTTATTCATTAATATTTAATACTAATAATATATATATATATATTAATTTTCTATATATGTGTTCCAAATATAATCACACCTTCATTTATGAAGAGTTATTTGTTTTAAAAGGATCTTCAAAAATCATTCCCGAAAAACAATCTCGTTTCATGGGAATTCCTCAAATTTTTACTTATTTTCAAGGGAATTCAATATTTTGTTTTTGGAAACCAGTATATTTCTAAAATCACTCATTTTATTATAAAAATACTATCTTACTTCATTTCTATTTTTATAAAATGTTTTTTCTAAAAGAACAATTCTTTTCAAATTAATAGAGTATTTATCTCAAGAAGTACTCTAACATTTTATAGGAGTATCATAATATATTTCAAAACTCTTATTGATTATTATATATTATTGGAATTAATAAATGTTGGTATCATATACCATATTTAATTTAATTTATTATTATTAGTTTGGATGTGGATCTTCTATCTTAAAACCATTCACCAATTTACTCTGAATGGTTTGTGTTTATGCTTAATTTTCGGGGAAAGTTATTTACGTTTTTTTTTACTACTAATGATAGAATTTTTATTAGAAAAGATGACCCACCGCAAAGTCCATGGGGATGGCCAAAAAAAATCAGTGAGGTCTAAAATAGTGAATACCAAGTTGATCTCCCAAAACCAAACACACCCCCTTGGTTTTCAGTTGCTGAATATTCAAAAACACTTAAGACTAGTACCTTGAACCTCCTCTGCCATGGAAGAAAAGTAATCAGCCACTATATTACCCTATCACCGCGTATGAGTCACCGTGATGCCCCTATTGTTAACATTATCACAACACCTCCTGATATTGTAAGAAATTTCTTAAGGAGGAGAGTTTTTTTTCTTTATGTAGTCATGTATCACCATGGAATCTGTTTCAACTACATTAATAACAATATTTGTTTGATCACAGAGGCTAAGACCAGCCAGTATCACCCTATCCTCAGCTTGAATGGATCTTCCCCTCCTATATAAGGATGAAAAGGTGAACATAATATTCCCCCCACAATCTCTAACCACTCTACCTCCTCTCATAATACTTGAAATACAAGAACCATCAAAATTATGCTTCAAACCTCTGGCCGGTGGGAACCAGGGAACCCAGTTTCCTCTGTCTGTAGAGCACCATCGCTTTATCATGGTTGAATTTGTCTTCATAGTGTGAAGTGATAAAGAATTTCTCTAGTTATTAATGCCACTAACTAGGTCCATAAAAATAATTTTAATCTTTTTTTCAATGTTTTTTTACATTGAAATTTTCCCCTCAACCATTTTTTTGTTTCTGGCTTTCTAGATACGCCAGAACCCAATGTTTAAAATCATATTTATTTCCACTCTTTATGGACCAGAACCCCTTAATACCTGAAACCATCTATCAAAAAAATAGGAACCTAGATGATCTGGAGAAATGAACCTGATAAATTCACTAAAATATCCCCAGAAACCCAAGGCCCAATCACCTTAAAAAATAGATGATTAGAAGTCTCCTCATTGTGAACCTAACAATAATTTCATTTAGAAACACGGTTATTGTCCAACCTTATTACATTTTCATCCATAGGAATGGACTGATTCTTAGTCCTCCATAAAATAAAATTAAACTTGATAGAATCCTTGTTACACAATACAATACCATTCCAAATACCCTTATGACCCTAAGAAGAGGTAATCTCATGAAAATCATTTATCAAAAAACTCCCATAATTAGAGGCAGTAAACACAAATTTATCTGGTTCACAGTTAAGTCAATAAGATCAAAAACCTAATTTTGATCCCTATTCCAGATAGCATTAATGAATTTGGGGAATCCATTATCCTCCTTGAAGGATGTCATAGGAATAGGGAATCCAGGAAAACCAATATATGATCCTACCCAGTTATCATGCCAAAAAGAATTATTTCCTTCGACAATAATCCATTGATAATTCAGCTTGATGTTCATGATCATATTCAAAATTAAATACCACAAAGGAGAACCATGAGAAACAAAATTCCTAGACATAACTTTACCCCACAGCGTATGCTTCTCCACTACTTTCCACACAAGCCTTGCATGCATACCATAAATAACACTAGCCAAAATCCTCACATTAATACCACCCTCTTGAACATACCTTTCTAACTTTATCCATGATGTTTTGTGATATTTTCCCTCATCCTGAGCATCCTAGATAAAACTATACAGAACCTTATTAATAGAAGCAATAATACCCTTCGGCACATTCAGCCTCAAAGTGTATGTATGGGAATGGAACCTAGAACGCTATTTTTTAAAGTTTTTCAGCATCCGAATGATTAAAAGATGTTTTTATTGTTATGCACATAGATGACTATTTTATTTATAATTCCATCAAAATCAGAAATTTGAATATGTACTGGAGCTAAATGAGACCCCAGATAAGTCATCGTAAATAAACCCCTCTGCATATTTAGATTACTACACAGAGACTTCATTTGCCTTTCCCCACATTTTTTTACATATAAATAATTCTATTAGATCTGTTAATAACCTTCCCACTCCATAAGAAATATTCATCCAATATATCTATAAGAACCTTGAATGAATGCTAGCTTCCACTCATAAAAATGGGAGTTTCATCCAAAAACATAATACGAGAGGTCTTTTGTTTATTCATAGGCCTATGATAAGTAATAAAATAACCCATGGATATCTTTATACTAATAAACCTACTAATAGGATCATGTATAAGGATAAATAGGGTTGGAGATATAGGGTCCCCCTATCTTAGCCTCAAAGAGGTTTTAAAAAAGACATGAGTTTTACCCAAGAAAGAGACTGTTATCCCAAAGGATCTGGAAAATCTAAACACAATATCTTTATCCAAAGTAGATAAACTCATACACATTAATCCCATATTTATAAATCCCCACTCCATTTGATCATATTCCTTATTCATATCCAATTTAAGGGCCATGTTGGATCTATGGGTTTTGAAGTTAAGGTCCCGAATTAACTCTTGGGAAAACACAATAGCACCCTGAATAGACCGACCTTTGAAAAATCCATGCTACTCAAAAGATATCCACCAAGAAAAAAAATATTGATAACCTTGAATTGAAAAACATTGACAGAATTTTACAAGAGAAATCTCTTATTCTAACTGGCTTGTAGTCATGAATAGAAGACAGATTTTTAACCTTTGGTTGCATGAACAGAGTGGTATCACTAGCTACCCTATGAAATAAACCTCCTTGATAGAAATATTTTATGGACAAAATAATGTCATATTTGAAAATATCCCTATCCACCCACTTAAAAACAACTCAAAAACCATTGATTCCAGGTGCACTCTCTTGATTGAGATGCATCATCACACTATGAATGTATATATTTTTTATGTTTATCCTTATTCATATGAGGAATATGTTGGACATAGTAAGTGTCATTTGGGGCCCATTGTAGCCCCTCTATGCATTAGTAGGTCTCATGAGACAAACTACGTTCTTGGTGCAAGGCCTTGAAAAATTGATTATTTATGGTCTTTGTACAAGGACTTGAAAGTATGGTAATGATATCCCACATTATGAATTCCCTCATTATGAAAATATTATTGATGGTATATGTTTTTATTAGACTAGTAGAATATACATGGTTTTGTTTTACTATGGAATTATTTATTCATCTCTTATTCATTCCATAACGTGTTCGTGTTTTTTTAATAGAATATGTCTTTAGTTATTCAACATGTCTAATTTTTATGTTTTGATATATTAGACTATTTTATTTATCCTTACAGAGCTTTTGAGATCTCCCCTACTTATGTTCCATTTTCTAAGGACAAAAAGATTTTTATTATGAATGACAAGATGAAATAACCTAGGAGTTATGGTTGTTGTCAAAACAATTTCTATGTTGATTTTCATTTCAAGTTGTAATGCTAAACTTATGTATGTATCTTGTTTCCAATTCTACTAAATTACTCAGTCCTATAAGATGAATATTCCTTGTTTATATGTCAATGTAATTAAATAAAGCACTGGCTTCCGGAAACTGGGGTCAGGTCTGTACATTTTGTGCTAGAAGTTGTAGATGTATAGATATCCTTTTTTCAGGCTTCGGTATAGTCTACTTTGTTAAAAAGAATTAAACAATCTTAGAGGGAGAAACAATATTTCTAGAAAAATCATAGAATATCTTAAAAATGGTAAGTTTCCTAATTTTAATATTCATTATGAATGTGTTTTACAATTTTTAAAAATACTATGTGTGCCTTTGGATTCCTAGCTAAAGATAGATTTATTTATTGAAGCTCATAGTACTCAATTTTATGTTCATCCTGGTAGCACTAAGAGGTACAATGAACTGTTAGAGTATTATTTGTGTGATGGAATGAAAATAGATATTTCATACATTACATTGAAGTGTAGTAATTGTCTAAAGGTTAGAGAAAAACAACGGTTACCTAAGAGGATAATTCAACCTTTCTCTAGTTCTAGACAGTTAATGGGAAAAATATATCCATGGATTTTTTTGGGGGATTTCCACGAACATCAGGACATAAAAATAAGATTTGGGTTATTATTGACTGATTAATTAAATATTCAACTTTCATTACCATTCGAGATACAATGCCTTTAGATCAGATTCATTACTTTATTGTAAAGAGATAGTCATGTTACATGTAGTACCACTCTCTATTATATAATACTATGATCCCATATTCACATCCAATTTTTGGAAAGTGCTTCATAAGTCATTGGGTGCTGAATTGAATTTTAGTAGACTTTCATCCCCAATATGATTGGAATTCTGAATGAAAAAATCATACCTTGGAAGATATCTTTCATTATTTATCAATGGATTAAAAGGGAATATGGGAGAAATATCTTTCTTGGGCTGAGTTTTCTTATAATTTCAGTTTTCATTCTAGTATATAGATGGGACTATTTTAAGAATTATATAAAAATATTTTTTGGACACCAAAATTTTGGTATGATTTAGGAGAAATGAATTTTATGGGACTATATTTGGTATAGGAAATTAAATATTAAGTTCCATTTATTCATAAACATATGAGGATGGATGAGAGTAGGTAGAAGAGTTATGAGAAAAACCAAAGGAAATATATTAATTTTGAGGTAGATGATCACATCTTTCTCGAAATTTATCCAAGGAAAATTGTGATGTGTTTTGATAAAAATGGAATTATAAGTAAAGATTCTATTAAACTCTATAAAATCTTGGATAAAGTTGGATTAGTTTCCTACAAAATGTCTTTTCCCACGATTTTATCTCAGGTACATAGCATATTTCACATTTCAAAGTAATGTAAATATGTGTTGGATTCATATCATGTTTTAAGCTCTAAATTAGTTCATTTGGAAGAGAATATTTCTAATGAGAAATATCCATTTCATATTATTGAATATAGATATCAGGGGTTATAGAATATGTTTAATAAATGGATTCATGTTTTATGAAAAAATGATATAGTTTAAGAGGAAACATTGGAATATGGATATGTTATACGTTAAATATATCCCCACTTGTTTAATAAATAAATAAAATTATGAGGGTAAAATTTAAATAATTTGGGAAGGATATAAAAACATGTGTAATTATAGAATAAATCATTTTATTATTTATTAATATTAATTATATATTTATACTATTTGAATTGATATTAAGACATTTTCTTAACCAAAAAGGAAAACTATTTTAATTAAACATTATTATTATTAGGGTTTTTCCAAAAATATTAATTTTTAAATATTAGAATTTTAGTTTGATAAAATTATTATCATAGGGTATCAATATTTAATTTGGGTGAAATTTTGGGGTTTCTCATAAAATATTTATTTTTCAGTGAATCGTGAAAAATGATGACTTTTTTAAAAACACATTAATTTTTAATTAATTAAGTAACTTAAAATATTAATATTATTTTATTATGTTTCAAATTAACATAAGTATTATTTATTTATATTTAATCCTGTTAATTTTTTTTAATTAAATTTATATTTTTTTTAAGTATTAGAATGATTTTTGGGTTTAAAAACAGGTTTTAAAAAAATTATTTAAAAATGAATAATTTTTCACCGTTTAATTAAATAAAATAATCCATGATGGGTAATTATTTAAATGAAAGTTTTAGAATATATATTATTAAATATTAATTTAGTTTCATACAATGCTTATTATTAGTCATAGATTTAATATAGAATCGTCTTTTTCTAAAAAAATACTCTTCTTAAAAATTCATTGTCTCACAACATCTGTGGGTTAATATTAAATTAAATTCTTTCCATTATAGAATTTGAATTTTTAAAAATGGGATAAATTTTTTGGAATCAGACAAATTTAAAATTTCTATAAATTCCAACTTATTTATTGGTCATAATGATTAGTGAAAACAATTAAAATCAATTACAGTGATTAATGTAAAAATAATTTTACTTAGTAGTTAATATTAGAATAAAATGTGTAAAAATGACCCAAAACGTATTAAAACACATTTATTGGACATATTTATAACTTATCCTATCTATGAGAGTTAATAAAGCTTATTGGGTCTTGATGACATTAAAAACATGCTTGTAATTCACTCTTTCAAAAATATATATATTTTTCACTCACCCCACTTAAAAAAGGCCACCCCCTCTCCTTCTCTCTTCACAACTTCAAAAAAATAGATTAGCCAATAACTATCCAAATAAATTATAAATTTTCCCCTTATCATTATAGATTCCTTATATTTTCCTAAAATCCAACCAAGCAATGCCTTTGGGAAAACCAAAAGGGGATACCTGAATAACAGGTAACATTCATTAAAGAGATTTTTTGTTTTATTTCCTTCTCCACACCCTACAATTAGTCTTATAACATGTGGATATAATAACCACAGTATATTTTATATTCTTATGTGTTTTTATTCTTATTTTATGACCTAAAAACAAAAACACTTCCATCAAATGGGCTATTAAATAAACACGCTTGTGTACAGTGGACAACCGCCTCATGAAAGGATATCATTCATTTTTCCATTAACACCTCTCATAGTTGGGTAAGATGATGGACCTAAAGTTTTTATATTATATTTAAAAAATATCTATACTTATATGATAATTATATCATATATACCCTTTTATGTTCTATTCTATAATGGATATGACAATGTCACTGCTGTGTACGGTGGATTACTGCCTCACCAAGCAATGTGATTCTTTGTTCACTAACGTGTTACATGAAATATAATAAAGGTAAATATAATAAATATATGTGATATTGATGAATTTTTCATGATATTAATGGCATATTTATCATTCCGTAAATATTATATATCATTTTCTTTTTACCTTTTCACTGACAAAAAAAATAAAAGCATCGTTCATGGACTTGTGGACTACCTGGCCATAAAGCTATGTGATTACTTTTTTCCCCACCACATCACAAGAATGATATAAAAAATTATATATAATTAAATTATGTGTTATTTTATATATAATTATCATTATTTAAGGTTAATATATTATATAACTACTTTTCAAAATGATTATTGAAAAATGTAATAATTACTCTTACGTATGTAAGACATAAAATATTTATGATTGTAGTGTTAGTTCATTTTTCATAATAATATTCCATGATTGGGATTAAAATTATAATTTATGTATAAATATGATAATTATTTCATAATTATTATTCTTTATATGGTTAAATAATGACCTCTTTAACCATAGTCAACCTACGAAAGTCCATTTTGACGCATAAACAGAATATAGTCAAAAAATCTTACGTACTCTTAATTTATTATGTAATTAAATATTACTTGTTAATAAGTGATATAAAAAATAGAATACATTAAAAAGGTTATAAAGAAATTAAATAATTATTTACTGAGATAATGAAACCCGAGACAATTAGGACTCAATGTAAGGGACTTCCTCTCAATTTCCCTTTGTTAAGACATTTTTTTATATTATACCCCTATATTATTTTATAAGGTATATATATAGCATCATTTACATTTTATGTCAGAAATTTGTCTATTATAATTATATTTAATGTTTTTTAATGTTATAAAGTAATGGATTTCATGATTGAAGTGTTTTTTATGTGGTAAGGGACTTTTCTTTGATAAAATATATCTTCAATGTTTTCCATCCAACTATTACTTATCAATGTCCATGTCTCTAAAATTATTTTATGAATGTTTATAAACAAATTTAAATGATTTATAAACTAAATTTTTTCAATGGTTTTCAAAAATGAATTTTTTTATGTGTTTTATACTGAATTTTTTGACAAATGATTAAATGAATGTTTTTTCTTAATGTATTTGGTGATAATGAATTTTACACCACTTTGAAAATAATTTTATTTCTATATTCCTTTGAAATATTTCATCTTTTATTCATATAAAAACATTTTCCCCGCTTTGGGTGTTCTATTTTTAAAAAAAAAATCACATAAAAATTGTATTTTTTATTGAAAATTGGTTTTGAAAGAAAATGGTATTTCAGTTTCCAAGAGTGATTTGTTTATAAGTTTAATAGTGTTTTTTAAAATTGAATTCATAAAAATGATTATTCATGTTATGATACATGACCATTATAGATGATAAATGGGTGCACTTAGATAGCATCGGGTGAGCATGGCACATCTTATATGATGGGGTTGCTGAGATAGCTTCGGGTAAGAACATTACATCTTATAAGATGGAGTGGCACAAATAGCACTAGGTCATTCCATTAAAGCTTAAACAAATGGGTGTTCCAGATAGTGTTGGGTGAGGATTTATAGATTAAGCCACGTGTTCTCCTAGATATCACTCCAATGCATCAAGTAATAATTACATTCGAATTAGTTCATATGGTTATTCAATTTAAGAAGGTTATGAATGGGTTTTATAAATATGATTCTCTAATTCAATATAAGTTTTTTTAATTTATTATAATGTGTTTTTAAAGTGAATTTTTCTTTCATTTTATAAAAGAAATTTTAAAATAAAGGTAACTATTATATGATTTTTCTTATTTTCACTGGAAAAACGGTATCCTTTATTTTTATATCCCTAACTATGATTTTTGTTCTCATCCCACTAGTTTTGATGTTTTTTATAGGATGGGTAATTGAAAGAAAGAGGTCAATTTGAAAATCATGAAGTGTTTACATGAAAAGAAATAATGTTTTAATAGCTTTATATGGTGGTAAAATGGATATCATAGAGAATTTTCCACTTTTTATTATATGTTTTGTAATTTATGAGTTACGACCTAATTATCTGAAACCCATTACCTGAAAAAATCCTCAAAGTGAAAGAAATTAAATTCTTCACTAAAACTATCGATTATGTAATGTTTAAGGTTGGGTCCTTATACTTAGGGTGTATGTTGGTGTAATATGGGGTTATGTATCAATAATTTTGTATTATAAATCTTTAATTTTATTTTTAAAAATGAATAATAGGTTTCTTCAATTATAATTTCATTATTATCTTATCTTACAAAATTCACAAGAATTTCCGATGAATATGATATGTAGACTTTTGGATATAAAGAAATCACAATAGTATTTTTGGAAAATATTTCATTACAATACACTTTTATTAAAAATTTATTTATTTTAAATAAAAGTAAATTTCCATAAATAGGATTATAAAACACTATTTTTTAAATATATATGATAGTATAGTTTTATAAAGTCCCATTTAATTCCCAATAGGTTCAGAAATTTAACTATGGAGTAAAACAAATTTAAGAAAATAAATAAGGATTTTTATTTAAAAGTTAAAATTATAATATTTTGAAAATTATTTTTATAAATCAGACACTATATTTTAATTCATCGCATCATAATTAGGTTAGCATGATAATTTGATAATTATCTAAAATACATTATTTCTTAGTTATTAGTAAAAATAAATTTTTGTTTCATCAGTTTTTTTTAAAATATAATAAATATGTAATAATGATTTAGTAATTAATAAAACATATTCCATGACAAAAACAATAATTTATTTTATTAATATATTGTATTATAATGAATTAAAATGATTTTTCAAGCCAATAAATAACATTCAAATGTCTAAAATGTGTATTATGTTTTTATTAACATTATTTTGTAGAAAAGATATTTTATCATGATAAAAATAATATAAAATATTTAATTTTGGTTCTAAAAATAAAATATTTCAAAAAAAAAATCTTAGTTTATTAAACCATTATCTAAAATCATTTGTAATACAATGGTTTTACATTTTTTGCAAACAATATTTTCAAGGCCTAATTTTAATAAATTATAAAATATCCTACCATATTTTCTATATATACCCACCTCTTCACCCCATTTCATTCACTCGTAATAAATTAATCATGAATTTTCCCATATTTTTCATCTGTATATCCTTTTTTACAAGCTTCTAAGGTTTATAGGAACTATCAGGATTTAAAAAGTCATCTTGAAAGGTAAGGGATTTTATTCCTCACACATTTCATCAAAGTACTTCCATTATAGTCATTCTTATAATTTCAAAGTTATTATCTTATCATATGAATGTAATATAATTTTTTTAGTTTCTAAATATTTTTATATCTATGAATTACTTTCATTCTCCCTCCATGAGCCTCTTCCTAACCCACTTTGCTTACTTGTTATGCTAGAAAAAACATTCTTTGATTTTTCATGCCTCTCTTTATATATAGTGATTACCCACCACCATTTTCATTCAATATTATTCTTATAAATGTAATTATACTTCATTCATTAAGTATTTCCATTTAAGAAACTTTTATTCCATTATTATTTGATAATTTTATGAAATTTACAAGTCTTTATGCACTTATGTACTTAATGATTTAATATAAAACCCAATATTTATTCTATATGGCTTATTGATGAAATAATTTATTATGATCGATGTTGATCACATGAATTAAGATATATGAATAGTGATACCTAATATTAATCTAATTCAATGGGTAATTAATTAATATTTATATATGAAATGTTTGACAATACCTAGGTGAATAAACATGGTATTTTATTTTACGACACCTTAGTATAGAACCTTGGTGATTTTGTTAAGAATGTCTCATTTTTATGTTATAGCAATATTTATATGTTACTTATCACGTACTTAAGATTTTATCTCATTTAATGCCTCATTTTTTATAAATGTTGATTGCTTATGATCTATTTCATTTTTTTCCCTTACTGGTCTTTATGGTCACCTTGTTCTATTATTGTTTTTCCCGAGGAAATTACTTACAGAGAGGTAAACATAGATTCAATAATAAATGGGAGTTTCAAGAGGATTAAATTATGTTTATATTTATGTTTACCTTATTTTCATCATTTATTATATACAATGTTTCCAAGACATGAAACCTCCAAAGTCTCTTCAATGTTATTAATATAGTTTTTTAAGGAATTATATTAAAAATAATATATTAAAAAGTTAAGTCACCATATGTTACTTATTATACCCCTTCAAGATATTTATTCTATGTTCTCCCTTATATTAATAATTCCTAGTCATCTCACTACACTCATTTTAATAAGTATGAACTTACATTATAATTGAAATTAAAAATGAATATAGATTAGTTCATATCTACAAGCTCTTAAAATTGATAGATGATAGAAATTATTCTACAGAGAATATAATCCTTAAAAGTATAGATCTTGTAGAATTTTCTTTACTATAGAAATTATTTTCTCATAAGAAAAGTATTGGTAGATTTATTCTTTATCCTTGTGTTAATCATAAAAATATTGATTTTAATAAATTAATAAGATCATAATTCGTAAAGAGTTAAAAAAAATTGAGCACTTTATTTTGGTATATAAATCTATAAATTTTATATTTAATGTTTTTGGATAAAAATTTAATCATCTTATAATAATTGATAGAGAATATATAATATCATGAATTAACTCAGTAAAAAACATTCCACAATATACTCTATAAAATAGATAACTATATGACCATTTACAGTAGTCTTTATCCTTCCTCATAATCAGCAATCTATTTAATCCCAGGAAAGACTTCTTAAAATATTTTCATCTTTAGAAACAAAGAAACTTGAATTATTTTATCCCAAAAATGAGAAACATTAGTATATTTTTTAAAATTAAAAATATTAAAATAACTATAAACACTCAAAGGGGTAACTCATTTAATATGGTTTAACTCCCTTCAAAAGGTTCATCTTTATTTATAAGGTTCATATTTATTTATATAGTTTATCTTTATTTATAATTTTCATTTTTCATTTGGTTAATATTTCTTAATAAGATTTATATTTCATTATAATGGTGTGTAACACCCCAACCATGACCCATTATCCTATGTAAGATTGAGATTCCACTAACTTTAAATGAAATTCCCCAAACAAAAAATGTTGTCCACAAATTCTAAGTTTTTATGTAAATATTGATAAAAGATTTACCTTAAAAATTGAAACTACGCAAGACAAACTCAACATAAATAAAATAACATGATACATATTACATATACCAATAGTAATCAAATGAAAAAATAAACTACAAACATAATCAGAGCCGTTGTAGTCACAAATACACCAACAAGTCTATTTCAACAAGGACCTAAATTTTGGCGAGAAACTAATGAATAGATGTGGGACCCTGAAAAACTCCTCAACAAGACCTCCCTAATATCAAACTCTAAAAAACTATACTATATCATAATGGTTCATCTCTAGTGAAGTATGAAATTTTCACCTTACCTATATCATGATAAATAGTATTTGAATGTACACCATGGTGTATATAAAGGGGAGAATATACAACTTAGAGGGAAAGACTCAAGACATCCCAAACATGCCACTAAAAAAGAAAACTTTAGCTCATATTTATAATATGTAAATATTAAAGAAACTTATTTAAAATATAGATAAACATAATTTAGATAAATAACCCATAAAAATCTCTACACATGGATTTAACCCTTGTTCCCATACATTTTATAAACCCGATTCATATCTTATATCACTAGGCCCTCTAAATAGTCCAACTCATGAAAGAAAACTCATCCCTCTAGTCCTAATCCATAACATGGTGGTATAATCATGTGTTCCCAATAATTTACAATGCAAACCTATCTAACTCATGAATCCTTATCCTTATACATATAAATAAACAAAAACCATTTCCATTCCAATTTATCACACCTAAAAACTATATTTTTTAAAATAAATATTAAATATTTTTATTGAACACATTGTGTTCACCACCCACAACTCAAAATTTTATTACCAAGAATAAAGAGAGTTTTTAAAAAAATTATCAAGTATTTTTTAATTCAATGTAGAAGAAATTTATTTAGAAAATAGAAATCCTTTTAGTTCTATGAGGTAATAGAATAAGGGAGAAGTCACCTACCTCAAACGGGTCTGTGTCAAACAATATCACCATCATCCCAAAAATATTGGATCCCCTTTTATTTTATTCAAAAAATAAAAAATAAGATCAATCAAAACTAACTGTAAATAATATATTCTATCATAACACACCTGGTGTAGGGTTTCACACAATAATATAACAAAGATACTATTATGGATAATAATCATCCGGACTCTTACCCTTAACTATAAAGGTCCAAATCCTGAAGATTAACAAAAATTTGTCTCTTAAAGGAAGAGGATAAATAAAATCTTCTAGTTGAATCCTGCGGTCCAAGATCCAAAGTCAATGTAGGAATATTGTGAGTTTTAGGGAAAGTTTCGGGTTTAAAAAAACAATTTTTTGATATAATTAATCATGTTTCACAGTTAAGAAACACAATTTACCAAACCATTTACTAACTATGTGAGTGCTATTGGAAAATACCTAGGGACCCATGTTTGGGCTACATGGTTTGGAAAACCATTCTACAACCTTGAGAAATTCAACAAATTTTTATGGAATGCTTTAGAAAACCCATGATACAATTATATGCTTCCCTCTAAATCTCCTCTCTTCTACGCATGATTACCTTGAGAGCCCACATAGTTTATCTTAACAAATATTAATTCATGTTTCTTATATAAGGATTATAAAACTCATCACAACCATCTAGGGACTCCTAGAAATCAACCCAAGCATTATATGAATTCAAAATGTATAAAAAACAAAGTTCCTCATACCGGTGGTTTTATATTCTCCCAATTATTGGAATTTATTTCCTAAAAAAGATAGAGGTTGGCAGTGTCATAGTAGAGTTTCATCCATTTCATAAAAATAAAATTCTCTCACTCTTAAGTTTCTTCTTCAATCGAACCATGATGTCATAACACCCATACCAAATAGATTTTTTTTCATAAGTCATTTCCTTTACTATCTAGAAAACAAATCAGTTCATCGATGATTTTAACTTATGGTTCAAGAGTAACATGGTCTGAACAAATAACATATTTAGGATTAGGGTGATAATTATTTAACTAAGACACAAGGGAAATACTTTGGAAATATTTGATTATAATAGGTATGGTTAACTGTTATGAATAATTAATAATACATTATAGAATCTAAAATGTTTAAATGTATTATGGAGATAATTTCCCCTACTTTCCTAAAAAATGGTGACCTAGTCTTGGTGGCAATTTGATGAATATATAGTAACATATGTAGAAAGATAATTTCTGGTGATGATGATGATATATATAATAATTTTTTTACATACATACTAGCCATAAATTTCATTATAATTTATATTTTCTTAGTACTCCCATGGAAAATACTTGGTTCGGTCAAGGAATTTTCCCCAGTATATACCCAATAAAATAGAGATAATCATGGATGGTTGTATAATAACTTGAATAGATCCATACATAACATGGAATTATAACTATTATTATATTAAAACTACACTAAAAATAAATGAACATCCCATGAACCACAAAAAACCATAACATGATATTTGGTAATTTCATACATCTTCATGATTCAAGAAATCCATTTATTTGAGGATAATATATTTTTCTAACTGTTAATTAGGTCCCAACATCTAGTTTTAAGGATCACTAAATTATGAGGGGAATCTTGGTTATTGATCAAACATAATGAAAATTATGACTCCATTAAATTTAAAAAAATTAGAATATATACCATTTCCAAATATTCTAACAAATTAGACACTCAAATTGGAATGAAGTGTTCTGGTATAGTGTCTTCATCCATAATCACCCAAATAGTGTCCTAATTCAGAAGTATCCATAGTTAATCAATGAAAAATTCTAGGGAAATTAGTTTACATTTCTATATGGGTAAGGGAATATATTTTAAAATGTATATTGTCAATTTATATTCATCCACTACCTATTGACAGGTGACATACCTTGTAAAATAATCAAACAAATTTAATTTCATACCTAATCCACAAAAATGGATCTATAATTACTTGTACATTTTCGAAATACCCAAGTGGAAACCCCAATTTTATTAGTGATAAAAAAATGGGTTGTTCATTCCATTATTAAGGAACTATGATCTAATACCAAAATCATAACATAGAGATTTAATCTTCCCTCTAACCCTTACTTGTCTCCCCACCATTGAGGTTTGACTTAATGGTAATGTAATTTGGATCTGATCATTGGGACTCCATGACAAGGTCCAAAAATTCATGAATAATAGTAAATAGAAAGACAATGGTATCCTCATTTATTTCATATACTCTATATTCACTTAGTCAATTACAATAATTATTTTCCATTATTTATGATCTTCTTGAACCACATGGTTGTACTACTTATGAATTAAATCATCAACCACTTAATTCTCTTTTTTGGGTGTATAAATCAAGTCCAAGTCAAAAATCTGGAGATATTCCATCAAACAACTTTTCATTAAGGGAATACACCATTGTGAAAAGATGTGTCTCAAGAATTTTTTATCCATAAATAAAGTGAACTTCTCGCCAATGTGATATTGGTCCCATATTTTAAATATATATCACTACAAAAAATTCTATATAATTTGTTGGATAATACTTATCATTTTTTTTCAATTTCATTGATCCATAATTCATGAATGGTCTCCATGTATAATAATTCACCCCATTATTGATAAATATGCATCATAATATAATACATAAATTAGTCATAGTTCTAAAAATATGAGGATAGGTATTGAAGTAAGCTGAGAATTAATCTCTTTAAACGATTTATGGAAATTATGATTCCAATGTAATGGAATACCATTCTATTTAAATTCACTCATAGGAGAAGTAAGTTTTTATAAATCTCAGAAAAAGAGATCATAATAGCATTCTAATTGAATAAATATTTATATATTGATGACATTCTTAGGTGGTTTCTATAAAATGAAAGCTTGAATATTTTTAGTATCATCAAGTATTACTTTCTCATAGATGAAATGATGAAGGAATCATACTTCATGTCTACTAAATTCATACTCATATATTTTATAATAGAGTTAGTGTTCATGAAATATACACAATGAAATTTACTATTGTCATTCATACTCATTTTAGTTATATAATACACCAAAATATCCTAAAAAATACCATTATAAACGAGTCAATGTACTTGTTAAAGATATGGTTCATTAATTCCATTAAAACAACATGTTCATTCATAAAACCAAAGGGAATAACCAAATATTCATA
The DNA here is from genome assembly GCA_963277665.1 of Viscum album. NCBI lineage: Eukaryota > Viridiplantae > Streptophyta > Magnoliopsida > Santalales > Viscaceae > Viscum > Viscum album. The sequence goes on along the minus strand of OY728163.1, from coordinate 2,004,792,136 downwards.
GTGATTATATATGATTTGAAGAGATGTCTTTGGGATATCTTTTTTTCTAAATTGGAGTTGTTGACAACATGATCATATATGAATTTTGGATAACTACTTGGCTTCCTTAAATTAATCCAATAGATCATTAATTTTGGGAAAAGAATATCAATTATTGATAATAACATTTTTTAGTTTTCAATAATCAAAACCTAACCAAATTGAGCATTCTACCTTCTATATAAACATAATAAGAGTGGAACAAAGTGATGTACTTGGTCTAATGAATCACTTGATTTCCAATTCCTCCAATTGGACCTTTAATTATCATTATTTTATTAGTACCATTACGTATTATGGAAATGAAATTGGACTTGTTCCCAAATGTATAATCGATTGAAATTATTTTTCCGATACATTTTTTTTCCTAGATAAATAATATGGAAATAATTTAGGGTATTCATCTACTATAGTATGAATAATCATTTTCCTAGTTGTGTTAGTCATGCATAAGTTCATATTGACCATATGATAAGAAATTATTCCATCCATACTCACTATGGTTCCTTCTTTTCCATCATTCATATCTCAATCCCTTTTGAATAAATTAATACCACCATCGGGAGATGTAAAAGATAATTTCTATATAAAACAGTAAATATAATATTTGAATTCTACAAACCATCCCATTCCTAAGATTAAATTAAAGATATTCAATTCCAATATAGTAAATTATCATAAAAACTATACTATATTGATGATAATAGAACATGAAACAACCTTAAATCCTCTACATTCTGGATTCCTAAGAGGTGTTTTTAGGATCAAAACATGAGACTTCATTTTAACATGAAATCCCAATTTGTTTACCATGTGAGAGGTGTTAGATGAATGGTGTGGGATAGTATCAAACAAGGAATGCATAATTTTTAAGTTAATAAGGATGGTATCTTTAACTATTTATGGTAATAGTTCCTTATTTTTTATTTGTTGCTCATGTTTACATAGTTTTTGGTCAGCTCTGACGAAGTAGTCTCGGTTCCCATGATTTAGTGGTATTGTATGGGATATTTGGGTAGTCCTAGAATCAGCATATTTCAGTCAATTTTGGTGGTGATAACTACTTAACTGGGACCATATTGTTTGATAATGATAGGCATGAGACTAAAAAATCCATCCCCACTGGTTGATTTGAATATTTTTATACAATAATACTGGATGTTTCCTCTTTGGTCATAGTTGTGACACTCTAAAGATGGTTCCATACATTCCCTCTTATAATTACCTAATGAGACACATTTATTGTAGAATTATTTTTACTACAATGATATATCAATCCATATATTTCATACATATATATTATAGTTTAATAAATTAATATTTATGAAAAAAATAATGATCCATGCAAGAATCATATATTTCCAGTGCCTTTAGAAACATGGCCACATAAAAAATCAGTTCATAAATAAACTACATCGTCTCCCACTGAGTTCTTCATAACTAACACCCTTTTTAGATATATCATTTCTAAAATTATTCTCCATATCCTGGGTAAAGGAAACATAATAAAGGGTGACCTCATATTCTTTATCAAGGTAACAAAGAAAAATATCCATAATCACAAATGAATAAAATGATCATAATGGTACCAGAACATGAGCTTAACATTTGAGATCCACACAATTTATATCATATATCATAATCTTGACTCGGGTCATAATGCTCGATGGTTCATAATATATTAACCATAAAAGAATAAAATAACATTATCCCTAAGATAGTAACATTGTTATAAAAAAAGGAACTTTTGAATTCAAATAAACTTATAACTTTTTTAACACGTATAAATTGAAACAATTTCACTAATTATGTAAATGACATGAAATTAGGACCCTAACTAATCTTGTGGACATTAAACTATGTCCAAAAATAACCCAATACACATGAAAACCCAATACACACACCACCTTATGAACAAGAAAACTAGGCCATTGCATAAACTCATGGACAAGAAAACTAGTTCTAAGCATAAAATTGTAAACATAAAATATGGTCCATTCATAGCATATTTATCATATGTGTTATATTAATCTCATGAGTTATCTATCTTTACCTAATGCTTTAAAGGGAGATATAGTTTCCACCCATACCATAATGAAAATCATACATATATGTTCCAAGATATCATAAAACATTATTCATGTAAGAACCCATGAAAATAAATGAGTTTCATAAACATTTCATCATAGAATAACCCAAGGAAAAAAGAAATAAGATTCCTAATTCTTTTTTATAATAATCATGAAATATCCAGATAAAGAATAAATTTTTTTTCATTGAACAAAAAACCCAATAAATATTATGTAAAATCAAAGTATTTCATCCTATATGTAAAATGAATTTGAATGATCACTTGGAACATTTCTTGAGGAAAATAACCATTCCATTTTGAAATAAATTATTTAAAATCTAAAAAATTACAAAATATTATAGAAAATTTCTTCTATTCAAATAAACTTTAAAATTTAAAAATTAATCTTCACAATATTTATTGATTATGATGGAGTTAAATTATTTTTATTTCATATATATTAAAAAAACATTCCATTAATAATTTTGATAAAAAGTTAAGAAGTACCTCATTTGAAAAACAACAAGAATATTCCTTTGAAAAAAATTTAATAATTCAGAAATGGGTAAACTTGAATTTAAAAAATCATAGTATAATAGTAAAAACCTACTTTAAATTAATTTTAGAATACATAAATATGGACGAAAAAGTTTTTTTCTAAAGAGATGAATAAATTTGATTTTCCTCAGAAAACATTTTAGTATCTTGAGTACTCACGGTGTGTAAAATGAAAGGAAGAAAAATTATTTTATATTAATATCCAAAGGATAAGAAAATTTATGAGTTTCTTGAGAGATGGATCATAATATTTCATCATCATAAGAATAATCAAAAATAATTTTGATAATAATGATATTATATCATAAAACATATAACATTATGGTAACTTTTAAATAATAATCCCTATGAAATAAAGAACACTATTTGGAAATTTATATAGAATAATTTTAATGATAATGATCGTAAAATATATTCATGACTAGTATATATACTAAAAAACAACAAGTGGTTCCTAAGGCATGTTTCCCACAGAAATAAATTTCAGACAAAATCTTTTACCTTTGGTATGGCTTCATTCGTAAACATTACAATTTACTATGTGATAAAAATAATTTTATTAAAAATATATTATATAAACATAATCACATATATCATACCATATATGATTTAATTATAACCATTTATAATTTTTTTTATAACAATTCTTTTTTAAAATCATTATTCCATGTGATATCAGCATCGTTTTTCATTTATGTTTTTGTTCGGTAGTTTTGGTCCTTGTAATTTGATCATGTTTCCATAATTTATATAATTGTAATCATGATATAAAGATAATATATATTTATTATTCACATGTTTAGATTCATTCATAAAATTTTATATACAAAAATGAATTACATTGTTCATTGATACAATAGTTCATACATACACATGAACGTTGTTTCCATTTCTCGATAGATGAAATGAGAAAAAAGAAAAATAATAATAACTCACATTTTTTATATCATTATTTTATCATATATATTAACTAAATACATCCTTATTATCATATATGTAAAATGGAAATGAAAAATGAATCACATTTTATCATGGATGTGGTAGTCCACATGTACGCAAGAGCAACGTTATCGTTTTCTAACAGTTTTTAAGGTAAGAATATAGATTATATATTATTATTAGAGTCATATAATTATGTCATAAATAACATAAAAAAAATTTAAACTCATCATGATAATAATCCATAAAATATTGTAATGAAAAATGAATTGTATGACTACGTGAAGACGGCAAGCCGTATGTACGCCAAATCGATACTTTTACATTCCATAAGATGGAAAAGTGGGTGAATAAAGGTAGTTTCATAATCATAATAACATTTAATAATATTTATGATAATAAATTTATTATATAATATAGAATATAATATATTTATAGGATATAAAATAATAATTAAAAACAAGTGATCGGTTAAGGTAACTGTCTCTTCTTGGGAATAAATTCTTTGATCTCCTCTAAAGGACCATATGGTTGGTCTTTTGGGGATACCATCACCTCTATAATGTGTCTAGGGAATTTTATAAGATAAATTGATTTATTTTTTTCAAGGTAGAATGATCAAAGTGGTTTGAAAAAAATTATAGAGGGGTTCCCTTTTAAAATTGAGGGGATGGGCACTTTAGTAATTTTATAAAATATTAAATTAATATAAATTAATTTTGATGTCCAAATGCCTCCAAATTGGTAATATTAAAATATAAAATGATTATAAATTAAAATAATATTATCCAATAAAATTTTGATAAGTTTGGGCCACATTTTTACCATTTTTCAATTTCCATTAACCCTTTTTCGAAAATTTTAATAATTACTATAATATTAAAGTTTTCTACCATTTAGGGGTTAACAATGATACTATAAAATGAAAAGGACCCAAAAATAGGCCATTATTTATGTTTAAAAACATATCCCATTCATGTTTTCAAATATAATATATTATGAATAGTTTATCACTTATTAAAAATGATTTATTATTAAATATGATTAACGCCATTTTTAAAACTATTCATTTAAGTTGACTTCAACTACATCGAGACAATGGGTAAATTCTAATATAATGCTTTAAAACCACCGTAATATTATATATATATATATATAATTTTGGGACACATCAAATAATTCAAATTATATAACTTTTAATATATTATAAATCATTTATTTTCTTTTTCACTTAATCAAATAAATGTTCTATTAGCGTTGCACAAGCATTTAAGATAGTTATAGGATTGCTAAATATTATAAATAAATTCCTATAAATAAAATAATTTCACTAATATGATAAATAGACATTTATGTTTTTTCATAACTTTATTTTTCCACTATGTAGATATATAAATGATATTTAAAACCAAGAGGGTGGTATTTTGTAACTTTCTAGGCTTAAAATATTAAAAATGCCATTTTTATGTAAAAATATCCATTAAAAAATATATTTAGATCCACATATAATAAATATAAAATTAAATTCATCCAATAAAAATAGGATGAAAAATTATATCCTTATTACAAAGATTTAACATAGATTAATCAAAATTACTCTTTACTACTATGATAAATTTTATAATGGTTACATTTAATATTGATCAAAAATAAAAAGGAACTATATGAAAATTTTGAACATCATGATTCCAAAATATTGATTCAATTTTATAAAATTTAACCTTGTAATTATCAAAAATTTAATTTTAAAATAATTTCGCAAAAAACAACGTAACTGGTTTTTTTGAAAAAAATACATTTTTTCTAAAAAAATGATTTTTATGTATACATTGTTTTTACAAAATTTTAAATAATAATAAAATTTATTTCAATAAAACTAATAATATATTAATAATATAATATAAATAATTTTACTTTTAAAATATTTGTAAATAAAAAATATCATTATAAATTCATGAAAAAAATTTTACTATCGATAAAAATCAGTATTTTCACTATTCATTAGAAAACCAATATTTAGAGAAAAATCCAAAAACAATCACCCTAATAAAATTTAGATATGATAATTTAAATATAATATTATTTTTATGAGAAAATAATTATAGAATTTTCATAAATTAATTATAAAACTTTATCAAAAAAATCAATTTTTTTTATGAAAACGTATTTCTTAAGCATAAAATTAGTTAATATAAAATTGAGATATTATTTCCTAATAATTTATACATTATTTTTCATAGATTAAGTCCTTTATATATATTTTATAATTCATTTAATTATATTCATAACTATTAATTTTAATTCTAGATTATAATATCTGTATTTAAATAATAATATTTTGGTGTTCATTTAGGATCAGTGTTGTTTGTCGTATATGCTATCGAACATTATTTTATTTTAAAATCACAAGGTGTTACATTCCCCTCTAAATAATTTGTTCTACATAATTTTATCTTTTCTTGGTAATCATGGGTTTGACATTTGAAAATACCTTTTTTTGAAAACCAACATCATAAAAAAGGATAATAAAACATCCTCTTAAATAGATGGAAAAGAATGAATGATTGTAATGACCATAACTTTTTGAGCAATATTTGTTTCATAAAAATTATATTTATATTATATTGTACACAACATAAATATATATCTTTAATAATTAGGTGAGTATAATTTTAAATGTGACCATTAGGGTTTGACCATTTTATATATGTTGGTCAATTACGAAAATTGGACAATATAACCATTTGAAACTATACTCTTAATAATATTTTTAAAATTATAATTAGTGTTATAAATAGAAATATTAATCTTTAATTGTTAGAGAAATAATATTTCATGGCCTCAACCAGTAGAATTTTTTCAAACTAAGCCCATTTGTCAGGGCTTCGAAGAGTTGTATCATCTTTGGGCTTCACTCTTGACCAAAGAAAAGCTGAGCTTCAAAATGTTAAACCAAAACAAAATCACTTTTGAGGGATGTCCAATCTGGTGAAGATTACCAATCGAGTGATGTTAGCTGAGCCACCCCATGAGTCTATCAATATCACACACCACACCCTTAGGTATTATGCTAGTGTCTTAAGGGGTTATTTTTCAAGGCCTTAGTTAATTATTATATAATACCTTTGTATAAAGAAAATTTTTGTTCCATCAATTCATTTTTGAGTTTAGGTTTTCTTAAAAACTATGGAGAATTTAATAAATTGATTTTTTTAGATAGAAATTGTACTTTTAAAAAAAATTATAATTAAATAAGGTATTATTAATAATTTTTATTTTAATTAAATAGTATGATTCAAACACTCTTATTTAAATTTAATTGTTAAAATAATTTTATTTTTTTAAGTGTCAGAAATTTTACTATGAATTTCACTATGCATTTTATGTCCGCTATTATGTTTAAAAAATAAGTATTTTTATATTTAAAAGTTAAATTTATCATAACTATAGAATTATTAAGACAAAATAAGCATAATTTTTTAAATCATCATGTAAAAATTTTGTTTTAGTGAATTTAGAAGAATTTTATAAAATATTTTGATTTCGTTGAATAGTAAAAATGTAGTTTTGATTTTTCACTATGTCAAATGAAATAATAATAAAGTAATAAGTAATATAAAACTTTGGTTGGATATTGTGGATTATAATATCATAACAATTGTCCAAATAGACAATAACATAATCAAATACCACGGTAAATCCCATGTTTTTGAATATAACACTATCAAGTTCTCCAAAGAAATCAATAAAATAAATCCCTCACTTTTGTTATAAATACCCACCCATTTCTACATTATTCGTCATTACAAATTCATAAAATATTAAAATATTATATTTTTACCTCCCAAGGAGTCTCCCCAAGGTTTCATCAATCTCCCAAGGTCTCAATATTCTTTTTTTATAAGTAACCCTTCAAGGTAAAGGAAATATCAACTTCTCTTTTCCTTTCAAGTTCCATTTTTTATGTGGTATGTACTTAAAATTTTCATAATATGTTCTTGTATCCATTTTATTATACCACTTTAATATATAAATATTATTTTATTAATTTTATATCCTTTTCCCAACTCTTTTAAATTTTTTCTAAAACCATGTTTCATACTCGTTATCTGCTGAATTTTCTTCTCAAAATCTCTCTCATTTTCTCAAGAAATTGCCTTATTTTCTTTTGAGATTACCCAAAGATATTTCATTTCTGTGGTTATTAACCTATATCATAAAATGATATGTTTTATTCTATTATTAATAAACATAAAACCCCCTTCCTTTTTCATGGGTTAATAATTACATAAATATTTTATCTTTAAGCACTTTTTTTAAAATGTCATGATTTCGATATGAAACCCATTTCTTTTATTCTCCATGGTCTATTTCTGAAATGTATTATTATGATCTATGTGTCTCTCATTAAATAACACATATTTATGAGGTTCCCTGATATCACTCTAATTCATTATTTAAGGAATTTAATCTCTAGATATGAACTGTTTTATGATACCTTGGTGAATAGCCTTGGTAATTTTTATGACACCTCATTGATAAAACCTGATGATATGATTATGATTGACTCAATTAAATGTTTTATCCAAATTTAAAAGCTATAATTCATGTTATTTTATTTATTATATTCCGCAGGTTCTCTTTTTTAGACCATAATGATATTCATAATGTTCTTATCAATATTTCTCAAGATCACAGGTAAATTGTATCTCTTGTTTTCCCTTACTGGGCCATGTGATCACCCTTTCCTTTGATGTATATACCTATGTTTTGAGATTAAATAAATTTCATTTGTATTAACATTAAAAAAACTATTTAGTTTGACTAGAATAATATTTCAATTTTTAATTTATTATATACTTTTTTTAAGAAACTAAACATTAAAAGATATTACGTTTGTATAATGTAAAGAAAATTTATATAATAAAAATGTGAGATGAAATAGTTGGTATCAAAGGACGGTTTAGATATTTATGGAATTTAGGATTTTAAAATTTAGGAAGAACCCTATAAGAATGTTTAAATATGGTAAAAGCATCCTCATATTTTAGTGAAATATTATGTATCTGGTTTCTGAGAAAAGAAATCCTTGTATGGAAACGAACAAGTGGATGTGGCTCTAGAACATATATACCTAGGGGTAGTAGCTTTGACAAGGTGCATTATACCTAACTCAGTGTAACCTGGTATAAGACAACTATCCTTACTGTGCTACTAGTTTGACACTCCTAAGGGATATGTTTGGTTAATCACAAATTTGTAATTAACCATTATGAAGGATTTATGGAAAATATAATTGTTGTTAAAGAATAACATATTTGAGCATGATATTTTAAGACATTAAATTCCTTTATAATTATAATATTATTAAATGAAACATGTTTCTCACTAATGTATTGTTCTTCTATAAAATAAATTGAAATAGGATAAACCACGTAAAGGGTGAGTGTAATAGTCTAGGTGCGTATGGACTTCTAATTGAAGTTAGAATGGAAAACTTCATGGGAATGATGAATCAACTGAATTGATTAATTATCAATAACTTCTATCAATACGAGATACTAAATTCACCTTTAAGGTAACTACATTTTTTGACCCCTTTCTGAATCAAAGACAACCTTTATTTAGTGAATCTGCTAAACCATTGATTTTTGAACAATGGATAAGATCAATAAAAAAGATCCTTTCTATACTCTGTTGTTCAGAAAAATAGAATGTTGACATGGTTGTGTACCACTTTGAGGCATAATCTAATTATTGGTGGAGACTTTTTGAAAACATTAATCCAATAGTGATGATAGAAGCTATGCAAAAGAAATATTTCAGGGAAAATTTGTTTTTAAATATTTCCCCCGTTCGATGTGAAAAAAATGGAAAATTTATTAATATAGCTAAATCAAAATGAAAATGAATTTGTGGGAATCTATGACATGAACTTCACAAGACATTTCTGTTAGATCTCTGGATTTTTCATGGATCATAATGGTAAGGTTGATAGATTCTTCTCGTGAATAAGACCTTATATATGGAATAATATAGCCAACTGAGACTCTAAAAACTCAATATTGACATATATGGACATTAAATTACTTCTGTGGAATAATTAATACAAGAAACAAAAATATTCCCAAATATCGTATTAGTTTAGTGTCTTTGAAAACTTGTATCATAATCTCTTTAACTTTCTGAAAGATCTTCAACATCTCTCATTAATATATTCCCCTTTTTTCCTAACTAAACCTTTCTTTATATCATAGGGAAAAGAAAACATAAAATGGGTGAGATAAAATGATCATAAAGGGTAAACATGGAGAACATAAAACAAACCATAAACATAAGAATTCAAAAACAAGAATATAAAGTTTAAACATCAGAATATTGAGTAATAAAATGAATCCTAGAAGTATATAAGGAATATATCATAAAATAACATTAAACATGATAGTATAAAATTGTAATAAAACCTATAATTATGGAAACCTAATAAGCACAAAATATGATTTCCATAGTAGCCAAGGCATTGCTTCCTAGATCATAATTATGGATAGAGTCCATTACTGAACTGGGTTTAATTGTTGTTCCAACCATGTATTACTAAACATGATTTACATGTGATTCCAGTCATTTATATCTCATGAGATATAAATCTTTCCCCAATATATTGGTGGGAGATATAGTTCCTACCCATATCATAATAAAATAATTCTTACATGTGCCACAAAAACATAAATCATTCATCATAGCATAACCCAAGAAATAAAATGGGTTTCTTAAACATAATTCTATCATAAAATAATCCATATAAAAAAATAATTACATCATTAACATAATTAAATAATATTAATAATTGGGATAGAAACATAATACTTTTTAAGAGTGTGATCATAGATGGAAAATAATTTTGATAAAACCCTTGATCTTAATTCTTGAGGAAAATATCCTTTCTTCTTTAAAAGGATTTTATTTTTTCAAAATACCATGTAATTTTAAAAGTAAATAATCTATTTAAAAATAAACATGAAATAGTGTAAAATAATATTCATGGAAATAAGGCTTTAAAAAGATGTAAAAATTCTTTCATGCCATATAAGTTAAATAATGCATTTTCCTTGAACTTTTACCAGAAAACTAAAAAAGTACCTCATAAGGAAAAAAAAGAAAAGATTCCTTCCATACCATGTAGTAAAAGTCAAAATGGGTAAAAATGAATTTAAACATACATATAATAATATCGAACATTTTTTGAAAACATTTTTAGAAAACTTGCACATAGATGATAAATACATCACCAGTAAATACTTACGTTTAAACAATCTCGTATAAAAATGAGGTTGAAAAATTATTCATTACCTTAGGTTTGATTTCTTTGGTTTGTGTCTGAAACTTTTATATGGTGGGTTTAAACATATTACAAACTTGTAAAAAAACCATAATAATATTTATGATGCCATATATGATTTAGTTATGAATTTATATTACTTATTTATTTTTCAATTCCATGTTAAAGCAATGTTTTGGGTAATAATAGTTTTATTTATCATATGTGTCTGGACTTATTATTGTTCATATTATTAATTATATAATTAATTAATTACATAAAAAATGTAAAAATATATTTATATATAATATATATTCAGTATATATATATATAATAGATAGATAAATGAAATTTAATACACCGTTCATGGAAACGGTACATAAATGTTGTTTTCATTTCCTCATTGAATTGAATGGAAGTAAGTAAATGATATATATATACATAAATAAAGTATAATTATTATTTAATATATTTCATGATTATTTATTATATATAACTTATAATAATTCTTGAATGGTTAACGTGGAAATGAATCCCATCGCGTCGTGGAAACGGTAAGCTGTTCGTACGCATGAGTGATGATATCATTCCCATAATTATTGAATGGTATTTAAGAGAATGGTTTATAATATCTCAGAATTTGTATCATGTTATAATAATTGTATATTGTTTTTATTTCTACCATTATACCTATCCAAATAAGGTAGTGGTGAAAAACATATTACACTACGGCGTGAAGACGGTAATTTGTACGTACGCACGTGCAGAAATTTCATTTTTAGTAGGATGGATTGAAGGTGAAATAGTGTTGTTTAAAATTTATAATAACACATTATTATATGAATGATAATTATTTTATTACTTTATAATGAAACAACTTATTTAGTGGAAGTAGAATAAGAATGAAATTTGAATGAATCGGTAGAAGAGATTACCTCTTCCTCAGTGCGCCCCCTTTAAATTTCCTCTTAGGGCACTAGAGTTGGTCTTTTGGGAATACCAACACCTAAAGAATGTATCTAGGGAAGTTGATAAATTAATTGGGTAAGGTTTAGCCAATAATTTATGCTCTAAATGTAGTGAAGAGGAGAGGTAGAAGGTGCCTTTTATTATATAGGAGAGCGACACTTTTTGAAACTCTCAAAATATTAATTTATTATAAATTCAATTTGGAATAAAAATAGTCCAAAATAAATTTAATTAAAATATAGGATGATTTTGGTTCTAATACCCATAATCCAATAATTTTTAGACATGTTTTGAATATTTTTTATCCATATCTTTTTTGTTTAACCCTTATTTTACCCTTTTTAATCATACATTGATTTCATGTAATTTACACATTGTGCGTTAATGTAATTAACATATCATGTAAAAAGACCAAAAAAATAATCTAAGAAATATTTGGACTTGTATTAACCATTTTACCGAATCTTATATTTTTAATAATTTAATATCATTTAATAAACTATTATATGTTTTAAGTTATAAATTATGTCAATTTTGGTCAGTATTCGTTCTTGACTTTTTTCCAAATTTATAACAAAATTATTCCATTGAAAAAAAGTCATTAACTCAAATATAATATGTCAATATAATACATAAAATTCTCGGACGGCATAAAAAAATAAAATTACATTTATTTTAATATTTATAATGTCATATATTTGAATCCATTATTAATGAAGTAATCACTGCATCATCAATGTGTCATAATTAAATATATTTATATAATGTATAAAAATTATAAATAAAATATCATAATATAAGAAATATTTTTATATTTCCAATTAGTATTTATAGTTGAAGATATCAGTTACATAACCCCATATAAAAGGTTCATTTAGTAAAAAATACATTTTTATGTTATATTTCTCTTTAAATTAAATTAATTATTATAAAATATCATTTTCACATCCAAGTGGCTCCATGGGGTACCACAATTGACCCAAGGATGCCCCTGGTCGATCATATCTCATCAAATGGGATTATTACATGAGTTAGGGTAGTTTAGTATTATTATAATATTTTTTTACCCTTATTTACCAGATTTTCCCTTTGATGAAGGTAAATAAAATAATTATTAGAGTTACTATTCATAATATATAAAAAAAATGGTATAAATTTAAACAATTTTACCTTTTTATTCCAAATATGGAATCATATTTTCTAAATTGAAAACACGTAATTTGCAGTAATTGAATAAAAATTAATTCTCCTTATCAAAACCAAAAGTGGGTTTTTTAGAAGTAATAACTATTTAAAGATTAAGATGTGATTTTGTCCAATTTTAATGGGAAATTACTTCCAACGAAAAAAATAGGAATAAATGTCAAAAACATAATCCAATTACACTTTGAATAAATTAAAATGATAATATACTTATATAAATAAATTATATGAAAATGAGTTTTGAAGTAAAATGTTGTATTATTTACTATTCATTAAAATATGAATTTTATCAAAAAATACCTAAAATTTGACATAAGTAAATTTTATGTCTCCCTTCAAAAGAAGAATTTTATTTTTTCAAATAGAATATATAAAACTATTAAAAACTAGTTTTAAAATGGGTGTGCCATCAAAAGGTGGTAAAACTGTATTTTTTGAAAAATATTTTTTTTATCCAAAAAATGAACTTGTTCTCATATCATGTCTAGAAAATAAATAAGATGATTTTTAATGTTATATAAAATTTAAAATTTGGTTAATAATATTCATAATTGTTAGTTTATATCCTATAATAATATTTTAACAATATATCAATGTTTAGTGAAACTCGGTTTGGCGTACAACGCAAGAAATAGATAAAGGTCGCTCTTGTGGGCAATGCAAACAAAGAGTAGTGTTGCATATACTACAAGATAATACGGTGTTGTGTATAGCACAAGATAATATTGGTGTAACATATAACACAATACATCAAAGAAAAAATAAAACGAATTCATCCCATAAAATATTGGGGTGATACATTCTACCCCACTTAAAATTAATTTCACCCTCCCAATTTGTTAGGGTTATAATTGGTTTACCACCTGAATGTTTCCTTGATTAAAACCCATATCGTAGAAAGGAATACTAAAAATTCATTTTAAAAAGTAAATTTAGAAACATAATGGTTACCTTAAGTTACTAATCACTGGGATTTCACATAAGAGAACATAGGTGAGAAGTGAAAACATGGATATGGAAGAGAAATACAACCATCATATTTTGATGGATAGTGACAGAGAATAAGGTATAGAGAAAGTTAACTACCAGAGATCCATAAATTTGTGATGATTTAAGGGACCATCTAATTCATCATAGAAAAAGGTACTAGGATACCATTTTTTGTTTCTATATCCTTTTCCTAAAGTTGATGGAATTTCACATGAGGAGAAATACTTAATTGATTTAGTAAAATATCACTATTGGTTACTACCAAAACAATTTCCACTTCATCTCTTATTTAAATAAATGAAGTTGAATTTTTCATTGTTATATTGTTAGCAGATCATGGGATTGAATGATATTTCATTCCATCTGTCTCAACTAAAAGTTTAGCACAGGTAATCATATATGCATAAGTCCACCTATAGTGAGTTAATACAAACTTCAACCAGAATATAACTTATATAATCCATAAATGGATATTATTACAATCCTTCCAAAAATATAACATATAATACTTTAAAATGAGGTGAACTAAATCGACTTAACATTTATCTCTCATATCTCATAAGGTAGTTCTTGGCTGTTATATTCCAAACATGTGAATAACTTAATCATACTTTATCTTGAAACATTTTAATAATATTAATTATCATATAACCTTACTAAAAACATATATTTTTTCAAAATTAACTCTTTCCACACACCAAAAATACCGAAAAATTTATATACTCAAACCATGATATCACTTTGTCCTTAAATCAGTTATGAGCTCATTAATACTATCAAATATCTCATTAGATCCTTATACTATCATTTTGTTTATATCATGTGCTTTCCAAAAATATTTTAATCACATTTCATGGTTAATGGTACCATAAAAATATGGAATACCATAATGGACCAATACATAGATATTACAATATTCCATAATAATATAAATGAGATTTCACAAAACTATTTTTGGAATCCCATTTCATGTGATTTTTCTTTATCTTTGGATATTAGAGGTTGTTTACATCGATCATTATCATTAATCCTTGGATTTGGGCATTAGTTAGCATAATGCTTCATTTCCTTACACTTTTAGCATTAAACTTTTGGTGGTGCGTTCTCTGTAGTCTTTTCTTTATTTAAATAATCAACAAATTTTTTCCCATTACTTCAGCACTCAACTGCTCGATGACTTTGTTTTCCACACATTAAAAATTTTCTCTCCCCTTTAATACAATCTCCACGATGCTTCTTTCTACACTTTGAGCATAAGGAAACATTCATCTTATTTTCACAATTGTCTTGAGATTTTCCACTGAACACTATCTTTCGTGTCTTGTCAG
Organism: Viscum album; assembly: GCA_963277665.1. Taxonomy (NCBI): domain Eukaryota; kingdom Viridiplantae; phylum Streptophyta; class Magnoliopsida; order Santalales; family Viscaceae; genus Viscum; species Viscum album. The sequence continues at coordinate 2,004,776,721 of OY728163.1, read as the reverse complement.
AACCATGATATGGATATGCAACACCAAATTCTAGTTATACCATGATAGAAAAATGCACAATCTCTTCATATCTCTTGAATTATCTTATAGTTAATCCCCTTTGAAGACTTGGTTTTAAGACACCGAAGAATCGATCGAGTTTACTTTCAGGTTGGATGATAAAGCCTAAAGCATACCTTTCCAGTCTTGTAAAATTTTCCTAGTATGTACCATTAGATTCATCATCCTTTTTCATAAGCTCAAGGAACTATTTTTGCATATTTTTTTGAAGAATACGAGGGAATTACTTATTGAAAAATATGTTTTTGAACTGGTCCCATTCCATGGATTCAATTTCATATTGCTGCCTTATATTATTAATTAGAGTGCCCCACTGGTCTGCTTCACCTTCTAATCGACAAACACCTAAAATGACATTTTTATGTTTCAAATAGTGAATGATGGAAAATATCTTTTCAATGATACTAATCTATCGTTCAGCAATAGGTGGATTAGAAGACCTGCTGAAAAAGGTGGAAATTTCCATATGAAGTATTTAATAGAATGTTGTTCCTTTCTCTACTCATTTGAAATTCCAGAATGATTCATTGCTTGTGTGAGTATAGAGATAAGATTTTTCATTCCATCTCACATAACAATTGGTGTTTCAAGAGTATAATCATTGCATTTCTCAGTGCATTGATCATTAACATACTTACTTCGGGTTTCATCCATCGTATAAAATCCAAAAAGGATTGTGTAAGAGGAAAAAGTAATACTATGAAAACAACATAATCATGGGGGTACATTCAATCTCTAACATCTTAGGTTTAATCATAGGTTATTAATTATTGTTATCATAATTATAGGAATGTATCCTATACTTATACTTAACCAAAGGAACATCCTTAGACATACCTTAGAAATATATCTAGGGATCTCAAAAAAAAATTTGCGTCCTAGTTTAAAAAGGTTAACTAATACTTTACTCAAAATTAGACTCTAACTACCCTATATTTATGTACATGGAAATTACATTAATTTTTCAGAATACTTAATATAAGATAGAAAATGACACCCAAAGACCATATTAGTTTAGTTTCTTTGGAAACATGGAACATAATCTCTTAAAATTATGAAAGATCTTCAACATCTCTGATAAAGATCTTCCCCTTTTTTCAATCATAAAATCTTTATTTATATCTTGGGGAAAAAATAAAAAGAGTGACATCAAATTCTCAGTGAGGTTAAACAAGGAGAAAATAAAACAAACCACAAACATAAGAATGAAAAAACATGAACATAAAGTTTCAACATTAGAATATTGAGTCATAAAATAAATCTTGGCAGTACGTAAGGCATGGGTCATAAAGGAACATTAACCATGATAGAATAAAATTGGCATAAAACATGTAATTATTGAAAACTAATAATCACAAAATATGATTTCCATAGTAGCCAAGGCATTGTTGCCAAGGCAATCATAGTGGACATAGTCCATTATTGAACTAGGTTTTATTGTCATTCTAGCCATGTATTAATTAACCATATTTACTTGTTTTTATATCCATTTCAATCTCATGAGATATAAATATTTACCTAATTATTTGGAGGGATATATTGGTCCTACCCATCTCATAATGAAATAATTTTTACATGTTCCACAAAAACATAAATCATTCATTATATCATAACCCAAAAAATAAAATGGGTTTCTTAAACAAAATTCCATCATAACATAATCTATATAAAAGATAATTCCATCATTAAGACAATAAATTCATAGTAATAATAAAATAGAAACATTATCCTATTTAGGAGTGTAATCATAGATGGAAAATAATTTTGATAAAACACTTGACCTTAATTCTTGAGGAAAATAGCCTTTCTTCTTCAAAAATGTTTTCTTTTCTCAAAATCCCATGCAATTTAAATGAAAATAATTATTTGAAAATAAATATGAAATCATGTAATTAAATATTCTTTGAAATAAGGTGTAAAAAATACATAAAAATTCGTTAATGCTGTATAAGTTAAAAAATATTCTCACCATACTTTTACCAAAAAGTCAAAAAGTACCACGTATGGTAAAAAAGGAAAGATTCCTTCCATACCATGTAGTAAAAGTCAAAATGGGTAAAAATGACTTCAAAAATACATAGAATAATAGTAAATATTTTATGAAAACTATTTTAGAAAACATGGACATGGATGAAAAATATATCCCCAAAAAATACTTATGTTTAAAAAATCTCTTATAAAAATGATATTACAAAAATATCCCTTACCTTTGGACTAATGTCTTCTTTATGTGTCCGAAACTTTTATATAGTGGGTTAAAAAATATTTTAAACTTTTAACAAAACCATAATAATATTTATGATATCATATAAGATTTATTTGTAATTTTATATTATGCGTTCATTTTTCAATTCCATGTTAAAGCAACGTTTTGGGTAATAATCATTTTAGTTATCTTACGTGTTTGGACTTATTATTTTTGATATTTTTAATTAGATAATGATTTAATTACTTATAGAATGTAAAACCTGATTTACATATCATATATATTCAGTATATAAATAAATATATATATATAATAGATAGATAAATGAAATAGAATACACCATTAATGGAGACGGTAGGTCGTACGTACGCATGAACATTGTTTTCATTTCCACATTAAATTGAATGGAAGTAAGTAAATGACATATATATATAAATAAATATAGTAGAATTATTATTTCATATACTTGATGATTATTTATTATAAATACTTTATAATCATTATTGAATGGTTAACGTGGAGAATGAATCTCATCACGTCGTGGAGACGGTAAGTCGTACGTATGTACAAGCGACGATATCTTTCCCATAATTGTTAAATGGTATTCAAGTGGATCGTGTATGATATTTAATAATTAGTATAATTTTATAGTAATAATATATAGTTATTATTTCCCCAATTATACCCATCAAAATAAGGTGGTGGTGAAAAATATATTACACCATGGCGTGGAGACGGTAATTTGTACGTACGCATGCACTGTGATTTCATATTTCGTAGGATGGATATAAGGATAAATAGTGTTGTTTCATATTTATAATGACATATCTGTATACTATTGATACTTATTCAATTACATTATAATGAAACAACTAATTAAGAGTTAGTTGGAGAAAAATGAAATTTGAAAGAATCGGTATAAGAGATTAACTCTTCCTCGACGTGCCTCTTATAAATTTTCTCTTAGGGCACTAGAGATGGTATCGTAAGAATACCAGAACCTCTAGAATGTAACTATGAATGTTGAGAATATAAAGGGGTATGTTTTTCTCTATCTTTAAGGTTCAAAATGGAGTGAAGAGGAGAGTTAGGAGGTTCCCTTTTATAAGAGATGAGAGGGGCACTTTAGGAAACTCTCAAAATATTAATTTATTATAAATTCAATTTTAATTGAAAATGGACAAAATATCATTGAATTAGAAGATAGAATGATTTTGGTTCTAATTCCCATCATCTAATAATTTTTAGACAAGTTTTAAATATTTTTTTATCCTTGACTTTTTTGTTTAACCCTTATTTTACTCTTTTTAATCTTATAGTGATATCATGTTATTTACACATTGTGTGTTAATGAAATTACCATATCTTGTCAAAATACACACAAAAAGTCATTTATGACATATTTGGACTTTTATTAGACATTTTACTAAATCTTGGATTTTTCATAATTAAATATCATTTAATAAACTATTTTATATTTTATATTATGGATTATGTCAATTTTAGACACTATTCATACTTGACATTTTTACAAATATAAAGAAAACTTATTCCTTATAAAAAAGGAATTAAATCAATTATAATATGTTTACATAATTCATAAAAAAATAATGTCATAAAAAATCAAATTACATTTATTTTAAAATTTATAATATAATTTATTTGAATCTATTATTAATGAAGCAATCACTTCATCACCATTGTGTCATAATTAAATTTATTTATTTAATGTCTAAAAATGGTAAATAAAACATCAGGATATATGAAAGCTTTTTAACTTTATAATTACTATTTATATTTTAAGTGATTAGTTATATAACCCAATAAAAAAAATTAGTAAAAGAAACTTGTTTATGTTATATTTCCCTTTACTTTAAATTAATTATTATAAAATGTCATTTTTACATCCATGTGGCAACATGGGGTCGCAAAATCAACCCAATGATTCCATTATTCGGACATATCTCATCCAATAGTATTAGGAAATGTGTTATTGTATTTTAATATTATTATAATATTATTTGTTCACCCTTATTTTCCAGATTTAACCTTTAACCAAGGCAAATAAAATAATTACTGAAGTTATTGTTCATAATGTTTTAAAACAAAAGATAAATATTTAAATAATTTTTACCTCATGATTCTAAACATGGATTCCATTTTTTTTTAATTCAAAACATAGAATTTGAAGTAATTAATTTTAAATTAATTCCCATTGTCAGAACCCCAAAACGGGTTTTTAAGAAGTAATAACTATCAAAAGATCGAAATGTGTTTATGTCCAATTTCAATCGGAAAATAAATCCAATGACAAACATTGTATTGAATGATAAAAATTTAATCCATTTAAACTTGAATACAAATTATAAAAAATCTAACTATATTAATAAATTAGGTGAAAAGTTAGTTTTAAATTGAAATGCAATATTTTTCACTATTAATTAAAATATGAATTTTATGAGAAAAATACCAAAAAATAAACATAAGTAAATTTTAATGTACTTATTTCAAATAAGAAGTTTATTTTGTCAAATATAATATATAAAAGTGTTAAAAACTAGATTTAAAATAGGTGTGCCATCAAAAGGCAGCAAAACTGTATTTTTTGAAAAATACTTATTTTATCCAAAAAAATTAACTTTTCCTTATACAATGTCTAGAAAATACATAAGATGAATATTAATATTATATAAAATTAAGAATGTGGTTAATAATATTCATAACTCTTATTTTATATGGCATAAAATTATTTTAACAATATATCGTTGTTTAGTGAAACTCAGTATGGTGTACAACGCAAGATATCGAAGAAGGTCGCTCTTGTGTGTAACAAAACCCAATAATAGTTTTGTGTATAGAAAAATATAATATAGTTTTGAATATATCATAAGATAATATTGGTGTAGTGTACAATAGAAGACATCAATGAAAATGAAAAGAATTTATCCCATAAAATCTCCGGGTGTTACAGAGACTGTGAAAACTATGATGAGATCATTAAGAGCTCTATGAAAGGTTAACTAGAGTTTAGAGAGATTTATTGGTCCCATAGATCAAATGAAATTGATAGATATTTAGGACAAACTTGGGGAGGATCTTTTATCTTGTAAGAGGAGGAAATCCAGTTCAACTTTCCACATGCAACAAATGTGGGAAGTGGCATTTGGCGAACTACTTGAATGGGATATAAAAATGTGATAAGTGTGGAAGAGATGGCCATATATCTTGGAACTATCATAGTGAGTTGAAGCCTAAACGTCTCAAAACCAATGAAAAAGGGAAGATGGTGCAAGCCCATCCTGAAGTCCAATGTATCTAGTGTGGACGTTTTGGGAAATTTTCCAATCATTGTCCTAATCCAATGTTAATGGAGAGGAAACATCATCAACCTCGGTATAGGAAAAGGGATAAAGGTCATGAGTTTTCTATCACGACGACTGAAGTTGGAGATCCAAATTATTTAGTGGTAGGTACTCTCATTGTTCTCTCAAAGTTAGCATGTATTGTTTCTGATTTTGGTTATAAGCATTCCTTTTTTTCATCCAAGTTTTTAAAGAATATAGAATCAATCCCAAAACTGTTGGAAGTAGAGTTGTTATTATAGACTCTTAGAGGGATTATCCAAGAATCAATAGTGTATAGAAACTATAGTATTCACTTTCATGAGCACAATCTCATCGAAAATATAGTATTCATTCCCATGTTGGAATTTTACATTATACTTGGGATTGACTATATCTCAAAGTATAATGCTAAGATAAACTATAGAAGAATTGAAATATCGGTAGTCTTGAATAGAAAAACTATAGTTTTTCAAAGAGATATATCTTGACATGATATTTGTCTAGAAGCACTACCCATATACCTCTCTATGGATATGATCAGTGAATATGAAAAAGGAAATGAAGGTATATGAATATATAATGTCCCCATCATTCAAGAATACATTTATGTATTTTTTATGGATTTTCCTAAGCCTCCCCAATAAAGAGAGGTAGAGTTATACATTGAGCTAATTCCTAGTTCCAATCCAATTTTTAAGACCCTGTATAGAATATATGACGTGGAGATGGAGAAATTAAAGAAACAACTCCAATATATTTTAGAGAATGGGTTTATCTAACCTAGTGTGTCTCCTTGGGGATAACTTGTTCTCTTTATGAAGAAGGATGGATAAATGTGGTGTGAATTGATTATTGAGGACATAATGTGATCTCAATCAAGAAAAAGAACCCTCTTCTAAGAATTGATGATTTATTTGACCAGCATCTTGTGGCTCTATTCTTTTCTAAGATTGATATTCGAACTTGCTACCATAAATTAAGTATGATGAAATAAGATATTCTAAAGACCTAATTTTGATCAAGAAATGAGAATTATGTGTTTTTTTTGGTACTCCCTTAGGTTTGACTAATTCAATTTCTATATTTACGGATTTTATTAATAGAGTCTATAAGGACTACCTTGATAATTTTGTGGTATTTTTCATTGATGATATTATGATATATTAAAAAATTCATGAGGATTTTTAGGATCATATTTGGTTTATATAGTAAAATTTTATAAAGTGTAGGCTATTTAGAAAGTTCAAAAAATGTGTATTTTGGATTTAAAATTTTACTTTCTTAAAGAACATTGTAACCAATAAAAGAATATCAGTTGACTCTGTAAAGAAAAAATTTGTGGAGCAGCCTCATCCTTTAGTAGTAACTAATATTAATAGTTTCATTGTATTAGTAGTATGTTATATGAGGTTTTTTAGACACTTTTCATGAACTTCTAATCCACTGACCAAGTTAACTCGAAAATGGGTTAATTTCTCCAGTACAAAATGGTGTGTAGAACGTTTCCAAGGGCAGAAGAAGAAATTAGTTACTACACCAATGTTAACTATACACTATCGAATAAGAATTCGTTATTTTCAGTGATTCTTATTTGAAAGGTCTTGGGTGTGTCCTCATGAAAAATGACACAGTTATTTGTTATTCAAATCTACAGTTGAAGCCTCGTGAGTAGAACTATCATATGTATAACCTGGAGATGGGAGCTTTTGTTTTGTCTATGAAGATCTGGAGGAATGATCTTTATGGGGATAAATATGATATATTAATAGACCATCAATGTTTGAAGTATATTTTCAATCAAAGGGAATTGAACATGAGAAAGGGGATATGGATGAAACTTATAAAAGTCTATCATTTTTCACATAATTATCATCTTATGTGAGAAAACAAATTAATGAATGCATTAAGTAGGAAAGACCATGTTATGCTAGAAATGATTAGGATTCAAAGAGATATTTTGATCAAATACCTTATAAAACTAGACATTGAAATCATAAGGGAAGGGACATCATCAAACCTATCTCAAAATATTTATGAACCATCATTACTTGAGAAGATCAAGAAATATAAAAGAGAATATCTTTTATTATAGAATAAGATAAAGGCTCTAAAGAATGGTATGTTTCCTAAGTTCAATATTGATCAAGAAGGTGTGATGAATGTTTTTACAATGCCATTTGTTCTATCTATTTAGGAAATAAAAATGAGTTAATGGATGAAGGTCATAGATATACTTTCTCAATAAATCTTGGAATAACAAAAATGTATAGGGACCATCATGATCATTATTAGTGGGATAACATGAAAAAGGTGATTGTTGACTACACTACAAGGTGTCTGGTGTATCAATAAGTGAAGGCAGAGTGACAACATCCTAAGGGTGTATTACAACCACTATTCATACTGGCATGGAAGTGGGACAATATCACTATGGAATTTTTCACTGGTCTCCCAAAAATATCCAAAGAACATAATGAAATTTGGGTTATAGTGGAACGTCTCACCAAGACTATGCATTTTATCTCTATTCATGAAGATTTATCTCTTGACCAACATGCCATGATATATGTAAAGGAACTGTCGAGGATGTATAGAGTTCCACTTTCTATCATTTATGATCATGACCCAAGGTTCACATAAAAATTATGGAGAATTCTTCAGCATGGTCTAACTAATGAATTTAATTCTAGTATGGCATATCACTCTCAAACTTATGGCCAATATAAAAGAACTATTCCAACACTTGAGTACATGACGAGAACTTTCTCAATGGAATTTAATGGTGGATGGGATAAACATATCTCATTAGTTAATTTCATATAAAGCAAAATCTTCTATTCAAGTATTCAAATGTCACCCTATGAGCCCTATATGGAAAGCGATGTAGAACTCCTACTTCTTGGGTTGAATTTGGTGATAGAAAGCTTCTTAGGACTAATATAGTTCAAGAGATGACAGAAAAGGCTCATTCTATCGAACAACATTTAAAGGCTTCTCAAAGTTAGAAGAAGAGTTATGATAACAACCATTGATGGGACTTGGAGTTTGACGTTGGAGAAAAATTCTTCCTTTAAATCTCCCCAAGAGATTCATGTGGTTTGGGAAGAAATGGAAACTCAACCCCAGGTACATTAGTCCCTATGAAATCCTCAATCACATTGGATTAGTAAACTATCTTCTTGCACTTCCACCAAACATAAATCAAGTTCATGATGTCTTTCATGAATCTATATTGGGGAAGTACATACCTGACCCTTCACATGTACTTAATCTAGAGATGGTACAATTGGAACATGACCTCTCTTATGAGGACCAATCAGTGGACATCTTGTACTATGAAGACAATGTTCTATCCAATAGGACTACCCATATTGTTAAATTTTTATGGAGGAACCACAAATATGAAGAAGCGATGTGGGAACCAGAGTATTAAATGAGGCATAAATACCCACACCTTTTCTTAACTAATGGATTGAGTTGAATTTTTGAGAATGAAATTTCTTAATGGGGGAAGTATGTAACGACCTGAACTTTTTGAATAATATTTTTTCCCTAAAAATATGTTTTTTATTATACTATACTCAACATAAATATGTCTCTTCAATATTTATGTGACTATGATTTGAAATGTGACCCTAATATTTTGACAGTTATATGATCATTGGTCCATTATGGTCATCGGTCAATATGACCATTGAAAACTATACACTTAATAATAATTTTAACGTTATAATTAGTGTTATAATAAGTGTTATAAATAGAAATTATAAAGGATAATTGTTATAGAAAGAAGAGTAGATGGCCTCACCCAATAGAGTCACATCATACGAAGCCCATTTGTTGGATCTTGGGAGAGAGGTAGTGTATTTGAGATTATCTCTTGACCAAAATCGATCCCAACATCAACATGTTAGGATTTAATGAAATCCCATATAATAGAAGTTCACGTTAGTGGATATTACCACTCAGGCAATGTTAGCTGAGCCACCCCAGGAGTCAATCACATTCACACACCTAACCAATAGGTCGTATGAGGGTTTAATAAGGGGTTATGTTTCAAGAAATTATTAACTTATTGTATAATAAATTTTTATAAATAAAATTTTTGTTCTATAAATTCTGTTTTTAGTTTAATGTTTCTTAAAAATTATGATGAATTTGATAAATTGATTTTTCTGATAGAAATTTTAATTTTCAGAAAAGATATTGTTATTATAATAAACTAAATTATTATTAATAATTTTTATTTTAATTAAATATTATGATTAAAACACTTTTATTTAAATTTAAATGATAAAATAATTTTTTTTCTAGTGTCGGAAATGTTATTATGTCTTTTACTATACATTTTTTGTCCACTATTATTTTCCATAAATAAAGATTTTTATATTTAAAAGTTAAATTTTTCATATATGGAGAATTATTATGATAAAATAAACATTATTTTTTAAATTATTATGTTAAAATTAGGTAAGGGTGAGTTTATAAGAATTTTCAAAAAATCTTTTGTTGTTCAGTGAATAGTAAAAATATAGTCTTGAGTTTTTGGAATGTTTAATGACATTATAAGGATGTAATGAGTAATTTAAAATTCTGGTCAAATATTTTGGAATAAAATATCATAATAGGTATCCCAATTTTCCAACACCCTTGGAAAATACCATGGGCAATCCAATGGTTTTGAATATACCACTATTGAGGTATCTAAGGAAATCAATAAAAAATCCATCACTTTTTATATAAATACCCACACATTTTCTCCATTATATTTCATTCCCAATTCATCCTCCATGAATAATTGATATTTTTACCTCAAATGGAGTTCCCAAAATGTGTCATAAATACCCCAATGTCACAATCTTCTAGTTATAGGAGTTACTCTTAAAGGTAATGGAAATCTCAAATTCCCTTTTCCTTTCAAGTTCTATTTTTATGTGGTATGTTTTTCAAAAGTATATAATACATTATTTTGTCCATTTTATTAAATCACTTTACTTTATTAAAATCCTTTTATTAATGTAATACCCTTGTGCCATCTCTTTTTAATTTTTTATAATACCATGTTACATACCTATTATGCTGCTGAATTTTCTTCTCATAATTTCTCTCTTTTTCTTAATAAATTATCTTATTTTATTTTTTGAATATCCAAAAAACATTATTTTTCATGAAAATTCAACAATATTCAAAAATTATTTATGTTATTCCAGTATAAACATACAAAAAACCTTCCTTCATATTTCTTGGGTTAATAATGACATAAATATCTTTTCTTTAAGAACCTTTTTATAAAACGTCAAGATTTGGATATGAAACTCATTTATTTTATTCTCCACATGATATTTATGAAAAACATTGAGATGATATATGTGAATAAAATTAATCAATAAATATTAATTGGATTCCCTTATAACCCTCCAATGAATTTGGTAAAGAACTTAATATGTAGATACGACATGTTTTATGATACTTTACTAGATAACCTTAGTAATTTTTATGACACCTTAGTGATAATCCTTAGTGATATTCTTATGAATGACTCAATTAAATTTTTTATCCACATTTCCAAGTTATTAGTCATGTTATTTTATTTATTATATTCCTAATTTTCTCTATTTCATTCCATAAAGATATTCATAAAGTTCATATCAATTTTTCTCAAGATCACATGTATACATTTTATCTTATTTTCACTTTCTTCACTATATGCACACCCTTTACTTTGATGTATGTCACCTGGTTATGAGACTCAATAAATATACTTAGTATGAACCTTTAATAATACTTTCAAGTTTAATAGTATAATTTTTAATGTTTTAATGTATTATGTACTATTTTATAATAAAATTATTATTAAAAGATAACATTATTTTACAACATAATGAAAAGTTATGCAATAAAAATTCAGATTTTATAATGATGGTCATAAAAAAATATAGGTTTCTAAAAAGGTGAATGCTAATAGGAAGTGAAAATATGGATATATAAGATAAATATTACACCTAAGGATTAATATATATTGATAGAAAACATGTTTATCAGAAAAAAACCATCACAAAATTGTAAATATGTGATGGGAAATAAGGAAATTGATTTCATGGTAAGAAAGTTAAATGCATAAAATTTTTATTTCAAGGTCCTTTTCCTAAATTTGATGGATTCTTTTACTATTGAGATTAATATATCATGGAAATAAATAGTCATAATTTCCTTCTATTTCATAAGACAAATCTCATCTATTGGATGTACTTTGATAAATGTTCACTTCATTCCCTATTCTATAAGATAGATATTACTAAGGAATTTTTCATGCATAAATAAATTTACTTGAATAATCATATCCAAAATGTTGGAACTGGGATTGCATTGGAAGCCCCAAACATGTGGTTTTTTTAAAATTTTCTACTGATGATCAACGTAAAATTGTCGACGTCAGTGAACAGCAGCTCGGTCTTAGCTTAGGACCACACGTGAAAGATTTTAAGCATGAAAATAAACCATAAAATACATGGTTTAATTATGAATCTATACATGAGGTATACTCATCGTTGGAGATTTCTACTCAAATAATCTGACATAGAACTCCTCTAGATTATCCACACGTGCTTCAAGAAATCTGTGGGAGCTCCATTCGTTGTAATCCGGGTACTAGTGTGGAATTGTGGCAACTCCTTAGACACTCCAATGATCACTTCATCACTTCACAAGAGATTCCTGAGAGGGTGCTTGGTCCATCCTCCTTGGATTTATAGAATCTCTCTCTAGATCATGGGAGAAAATATAAGAGATATAAGCATAATGAATATTCATTTGAAATCTCCTCTCCACTTATATTTATAGTGTCATTTAATTACCCAAAAAGGCCATCCCATCCCACGAATAATCAAAGAACTATTAATAATAGATTATGACTACTTATCTTAGACATAAATATTATTATCACTCACTTGTAATATATTAAAATATATTATGTGATAATAATTTAATCATTAACTCGACTTGTAACTCCCATAAATATTAATTGAACATTGAATATATTTAATATTCGTCAATTAACATTTTTCATGTACTTACTTAAAACTCTTAAATACTATTAATAAATAAAATAAATACTCATTATTCTAAACTCAAATAATATGAATTTTATTTATTGTATTGGTGATTATTTATCCTTGGACAAATCTAGGACCCCATTGGTGGGGCCCACCATGTCCAAAACTTCTATCAACTAAATAGGGTAGATTCTGCAATACACTATTGTGTGTGACCCCCAAGTCCCTTGTCTCGACAGTAGTGAATAGTATTCACAAACCAAGAGCGGGATCTAGCAACCCATAATAGCCCCTAAAGAGATAAGGATTTTCACAGTAGCGACAACCAACCTAGGAACATGCACTGTGTAATATAATCTCATTATACATAATATCTCATAAAATAGGATGCACTCACGTGTCATCACCCATTTTTTGCTTTATTGTTTGTTTAAATAACTAGATAGATTTACCCTTGATTGTCATGGAAATGGTCTTATAAAGGTACCGCCATCTATATCCACTTTTCCTGGTATATATTACTTCCATAACACGAAAGGGACAAATCCTTTCTTGACCACTCAACCAATGTCATGCCACCAATGATGCACCCAACACAAACAATCTCACCCCGACTTCATTTCCATGGTTTTCATCTAGCTTAAAAGTACACAATCAAATGACATACATTGGTAATGATCTCAATTCAGGACACCAACACACATCATCATAGATAGGAACCTCCAATGACACTTGAAACATGTGGTGTTCTTATTTGCAGGTCATTCCTCATGATATCACTACTAGAGATCACTAAGTACGATCTTCATGAGAAGAAGTCTCAATGCTTATGATCCTCTCAAACCTAATAATCAGACATCGATTGTGTCCAATCAGTAAGATGTATCTATACAATAGAACATATATTTAATATTACTTTAATAGTATCTCAATGTTCTCATTATATCCTGGGAACTACTATAACCTCTTGATATGATAAGTAACCTTTGCACATTACCATTTAAATAGTGGATTTAGAAAAGTATACACTATAATGGTAAGGTGAAATCATGTATATCTAACTGTATACAGAATATGGTAATCTAAAGCACCGAATAGTTTGGTCTAGGGAACCCACTATTTCAACACTCCCACTTCCACTATGGCCAACTTTCTAACCAAACTTTTTAGCCACTCACATCATTAACTTTGTGTTTTTGCTGAGTAACGGATTTAGCTATTGGGTCCTCCACAGTTCTATTGCATGGCTATTCTGTTATAGCAACCTCATCTCCATGAGTAAAACTTCAAAAGAGATGGTATGCCGAGTATGTCCCTTGTGTCCACTGTCATAACTTATCATATTGGCTAGTGAGAATATCAAATTTTACATTATTATAATAAATTTCTTACGATGTGTGATTCCAAAAACTAGAACAAATTGTTTCATTTAACTACTTCTTAGCTTCCTTAGATGCTGAAACACACTCGGTATGTGTAGGTATGGCTACCACAAGCTTTTATGAGCTCTTTTCACTCATCGTCTTTTATCCTAAATATGATAGTAGATCACATTGATCTATGTAAACTAGTTTTTATCCTCAAAAACAAGTATGTCATCTTCTCCATTTACCTGGTACATATCTTATGTACTTTCCTAAGTATAATTAGATAGTTCTTTATGCTTCCCTTTCAATTATCCTAGATATAACTGATACTTTCCAACTATAAAGTATGTTTTTTCAATATCAATTTTTGTACATATTATGGAATGTGTAATTGATCCATCACTTCAATGTGTGGATTTAACTCACGACATTTATCTCTTTCCATGTCCCAAAAATTTCAACCTGAAGAGATTATGCCCTGTGACAAAGGCAACAATTCATCTCATGAATTGTTCAAACTTGTATTTTTAATACAATGTCACTATATGTACGACTAAATAGGACTATGAAACATATAGATCTAACTAATTTGGACTTGTTCCCTAGAACTTAGGTTGCTACTTGAATTCAATCCCTAGAGAATAAATTCCATCTTGGTCTTAACTAAATATAAGACCATCATTTTTTCATATGTTGTTGAACATACTTCGCATGGGAAACCATAGCGCTCCCACTAACCTCTGGTAGACACATTGAAAATATATTTTGGAAATGTATATTCTAGGAACTTTTTCCCTACATTAACCCTAAACCATATTTCAGTTACTTGAAACCTTTATTTGAATTTTGTGACGCGAACATCCATTTCTGGTTGCATCGTACAGACACCATCTATGATTGGTGGTTATAACATCCAATGCTAAATAATTTGATCATAGATATTAGCTAGGACAAGCAAAATTCTAACTGATTTAGGAATAATGACTTGGTGAAACCAATCAAACCTTATTGGTACTACGCTTGTACCACCCATGTATCAACTCACTTGAATACCCACTACAGTATTCAAAAAAATAATCTCCCTTTTTAAATTGATACATGAAATCCATTAATTGAATTTTAGTTGGTCTTATCAATTTTAGCTAATTCCATACACTGCTTACTTGTAGGAAATATTATTCACATTGAATAATAGATCACTGACCATATTTAATATAAAAACCATCATCATGGTTTTATCCTTCTTATATTGTATTTGTCTCTAGAACATACTTTGTTATACATTCACTTGTGGAACTAGTTCCAATTCCAACTATTTGTGCATCTTGAGCATTGAAAAAATGCAAGTCTATATAGCTCCCACTATCTCTAATAGATATGTGCACCCTAATATAGAAATGTAGTCTATCAATTGACTTTAACTTTTCTATATTAGGGATTTATGTAATATCCTATGTAATTTTTAGGATAAGTACCTTAGATGTGCAATGTGTTTATCTTGGTGAAGTTTGTTTGTATCCGAAAAAACTATTTTCATCCAAACACATGTCCTTATGACATAATGGATTTACATAATACTATGAATTTTATGATATCCATTTTTCAGTATAGTTGGAATATGGTTTTGGTATATCGTTGTTATTTTCAAAGCATTTAATGAAATATAATGGAAGTTTCTACTAGTTTCAACATTGAAACTATTTGCATCAAAAACATTTATGTATAACATATGTGTTTAGGAATTGATCCGCGCTACATGGTTGTTGATCAATGTTTATATGTAAGACTTCATCATCAATCCTCTTCATTAACATAAATGTCATTATGTCAATAAGGTAATGTGCCTTTCGGAATTTTTCCATGCTACATTATCATGATTGATGCATGCTTCGTCATGATATTCTTCGGTATCCCAACCCGAAGCAACTCATATATTCTGAACATTAATATAATTTAATTTATTATTCCTAAATTAATTCTAAAAATATTATTAAGTATATATACCTCTATCTTATACTTGGAATAGTTTATTCTAACTTTTTGAACTATTTCTAAAAGCTTTGTGACATACCTTTATTTCTAAAGGCTCCCTTGTCCAAACAAAAGACGTCGATAATACCAAAAGTATTTAGTGGTTCTTAGACTAAATACCATACTTGGTATATTTATGACATCCACATTTAGTATTACATGACAAAGAATTGTCCTGCCACAACTGGGTATAAGTCTTATATTTATATTCATCACTAATAGCCTATGATTCATGTATCACTAAACTAATGATTGGGTTTACCAAAAACCACATTCATTCCAGAACCTAAAAAAATGTTTCATTGCATCCATGGAAGCATGGGATTAATGTTTATGGTTATACTCAATAATATTTCAACACAAATCTTTCACATGGAAATTAACAAGTCACGTACTTCTCACCACTGACCAAGGTATCACCCTTTCTCAGCCACTTGGATAATACACCTGACTTCTACAAATATTTCTATAATTACTTTGTAAATGTACTGAAATACACATATATAAAAAGCATATATTGTTAAATACCCAATTAGTAAAAAGAAACATTACATTGATGAATATTCCTAATTTAGAAGCAGAAAATTGCTTCTTTAAATCAGTTTATTACTTTTAAAAATCCATAATGTTATTTCATAATATGAATTACATACAACCTTTGTTTACTACTCATTAATTGACGGGTGTCTCGAATGTGTCATTGGAATTAAATACCTTTGACCTTTTCACATTGTTTTTTAATTTATTCAACATAAGAACTAAACATAACTATCTTTTATTCTTATTCACTTGGAAAACTTTACCTTGATAGGTAATGAAGTGTTTACTCAATACTTGTTCATTTTATAACTTAAAACGATACTTTAGTAAAGTGGTGAAAATGATATGAGAAATAGATCAATTTAATGATCATGATCAATCTATCAATTTACACTAGTCAGTGTAACATCTCCTTATTCATATCATTACTTCTCTTTCTACTTACACACATCTCAGACATGAGACTTCATGTTTATATCACCCATGTCCTGGTGTAGCAACCACAACTGTTGTCAGACGTTGATGAAAGTATAAAGATATAACTATCATGTGATTTGTATGTTATTCTCCTGTATGCAGTTTCATGCTCACTTATTGAGGTAGTTTACTAGTGTTGGGGACACTTGCACATTGATTTTCCTATATCATAGTACTATGTGCACGCACCTGTACTATTCATGTATACTCGTTTCAGTGAGAGCATTTACTTTGTCCAATATTTATCACATTTTAAACTTGTGGTATAACATCCCATTATCCTAAAAAATGAATTATATCAGATGAGTGCCTTTTATCTGATTATTGGTTTATACATATTTGATTAATTTCTTAAATAATTAATGTCTCCCATTATTTTATCAAATTTGAGGAACCATCTATAGTAGAATTGAAATACTATGTCTCTTGAGTATTATAGTGGTAAGGATTCTAGAACCACCTTTAATAGTCTACAAGCTATGGTTACGCCACTACATGGAGGGTTCGAGGTAGGATTTTGGCTGGCTGACCACATTAACTTGTAGTTCCCTGATCTGTTGAGTGAAGTGCCAGCTTCTTAAAATCAGAAATTGATTTACACAATGCTCTCCTATAAAATTATAATGAGTTAGATACGGCTATTTATTTTATGCAATTTTAGTTAAGTCAACCCATCAATATTTTGAGGACTCCCTAGTAGTAAGAGGCATCCTCATCTATGGCATGACCGGCACCTCAAACAGTCGGTTTTTTCCAAATTTGAATGACGGAAGGCAGTTATGACTAAATATATGTTTTTGGGTTTTATTAGTTTAGTGTGACAAAAAAAAATATTTTTCTATTTTTATAAGCATGTATTATGTGATCTCACTAACAGCTAACCAAACAAGAAATATAAATTTCATCGCATCATGTGTTTATTTTATCTTCTATGATTCTTTATTATTATACTATGTGATCGTGAGATAAACTACAAATTCACAAAATAACAAACCATGAAGAAATAAATTGAAAAAACATAATCATGATCCAATTATAATGGTTGATCCATTGAGTTAATAACGAACCAACCAAAACCCTATGGGTGAGTACCTTTAGTCAGGTGGATTGCAACTTGAACAACAACGTCTACTCATCAAATGCATTCAACTCTTGTCTAGTGTGTCTCCATCACTTGGAGAGATATGTGTCACGCCTCGTCTCATCATTATACAACTGTACTCGCACGTAGGCGAGGGGGTCACAGGGTATAATATAAAACTCTGAGATTGGGCACACAGGCCCTTATACATATAATGACACTTGAGATAACATGCAGATTGTCTTTAATTAATTAAACTAATTATTGAAATACTATGAAATAATTAAATAAATTAATTAAATAAAAAAACCCTAGACATACATTGGTCGATCTAAGACACAGGATCAGTCATATACGCATTAAAATGGAATATATTAATTAAATTCCAAATAAAAAAACTAGCATTAAAATAAAGTTGAGGGCATTTAAATTGAATTAAAATTTTGACTTGAATTTTTAATTCAAAAATTATGTTGATCAGTCCAGATTAATTAATTTAATTTTAAAAACTATAAATTAAATTACTTAATTAATTTAATTAAACACCAATTAAAATTAATTACATCACTGGACCTTTTAAACCAAAAAATAATATTTAATTAATTTAATTATAAACTATAATTAAAATAATTATTTTAATTAACATTTCATTATTTTAAGATAACAAGGCCTCGAAAACCCCGAGTCGGCCTGTGCACGTCAGGACGGACCTATGAAGGCCATGCCCGGTCTGTGACGATCCTGTGTAGGGGCTTTCTAGACCAACCAATCCTGCCCACACACATTCATGGCTGGAAAAACCCGTCTGGTCACCTTTCAGGTCAGCTTGAGTCCAACAGGACTCCTATGGGTTACCGAGGTGGCAGTCAAAATTTGGAAGATCGGTAAGGGTCACACCGGGAGGCGGAGTAGCAGCGTAAAGCATCTATGACTCGTAGGTGTTTTTGGCCAGCTATTGCTAGTGCTGAAGGGAATGCTTCCTGATTGTAGAAGGGAGGAGGTAACTGGACCTAGGTAGCACAGTTGGTCGGTGAGGTCAGGTGGAGTGTCTTGGAGTCCCTCATGGCGGTCGCGGCGCCTGCTGCATGAGGTCTCCATGGGAGGGAGACAACTGAGAGTTAGGTTGGTTGGGGCAGAAATTCAGGTGGTCGGTCAGCATAGGTGTCATGTCTATGAAAAAGAGGTCACATGGAGTTCCTCATGTTGGCCAAGAGGGTGGCCACACTGGACTCCCCAGCCGGAGGTGATGCAGCCCAAGACTAGGTGGTTCCTTCCTAGTGTGGGAGGAGGCAGCTGCACGGGATTGTTCTAAGAAGAGTGGTGTTGGGTACTACAGTGCAATGTGGTCTGTCCGGCGACTTGGTGCGCGAGGTATGGGAGGGACTTGTCGCTGCAGCGAGGCAGGTGCGGCTGGCGTGGTACTGATGTCAGCTTGGGTGGGATTGGGTATAGATGGAAGCTAAGCACCACCGAAGGCGGTGCGAGAGTTCATCACGTGGGGCGTCGGGGTGGCCTGAGTGCAGTGTATTTCTACGCACAGAGGAGAGCCGCATAGGGCTCCATGGGGAAGACAACCCACACCCAGGTTTTTTCTTTTTTGACCCATGTGCTAGACACTTTGTTTTTTTTAATTTAATGGTGTCCATAAAAGTCGTTCTCCAACCTTTTGTGTGTTTTTTGTGTGTGTCATCACCTATAAAGAAGGTCATGAATTCCCTCTCCACCTTTTTTTATTTTACCAATACCTCCAAAGTAAGCCTTCTAATTAATTTTTTTAAACAATACTTGAAAAGAAAGTATTTATTTAAAATTTTATTAATTAAAAATGACTCCTAAAAGTGATTCATCCCCTCCTTTT
Source organism: Viscum album (assembly GCA_963277665.1). Classification (NCBI taxonomy): domain Eukaryota; kingdom Viridiplantae; phylum Streptophyta; class Magnoliopsida; order Santalales; family Viscaceae; genus Viscum; species Viscum album. The sequence continues at coordinate 2,004,756,705 of OY728163.1, read as the reverse complement.
TATGCATATATATAAGACTAGAAATTTTATAACTTATAAAAATAAAATATTATTACTATAGAATATTATAATAATAAAATTATTATTATAATCAAACTATTATTATAATAAAATTATTATAATCATCATCATCATTATTGTTCACCAGAAAATACTATTATTGTAACCGGATGTCCAGCAGGTGAAAATTTATAAAACAAATGGTTTAACTCTAATTTTTAAACTTTGGATGATGGCAGATGGGTCATCCAATATCAGATTCCAACGCGGTCTGCGGCGATGGGATCGTATAAATGCCCTTCATTAAATTTAATTAAAATTTAATTTATAATTCGATTAAAATCAACATGTGTCCCCCTGATATAACTTTGTTGGAACCAAGCATGCAATAGAATCACCAAATAGGTGGGATTTTAACAATTTTATACTTACGATCGACGTAAACTTGTTGATGTCAGTGAACAGCAGTCCAGTCTTAGCCGAGGACCACACATGAAGAATTTTAATCACAAAAATAAACAATAAAATACCCAGTTTATTTTTGAAGCTTCACAAAATGTATACTCGTCGTTGGAAATCACTTCTCGAAGAATATGACATCAAACTCCTCTATATCGTCCACATGCGCTTCAAGAAATCTACAAGAGCTGATTCGTCGTAATCCAGGTGCAAGTGCATAATTGTTTTTTTTAAGGTTGGGGTTGAAGCCTCATTTTATTGTTAAAGTAAAGAAAAGACCTCTTTAACTAGGTAGTGGGAGACCCATTACATAGCCCGAAGGCCCAGTGGTCATTTGGCCCATTACATGACCCGTAGACCCAATTTTTGGTCCCAAATCCCATTTTGTGAATAGTGCTGCTAAGATGCCTGCGTTGTTACAGTACTACATAGTACCCACTGCAGCTACAGTGCTCTGCCGCCACTACAGTAACCTTCCGCTGCTACAATGCCCGTCGTTTCTACAGTGCCACCACAGCTACAGTACTGCTACAATACTGCTACAGTGATGACACTTTCAATGCTCCAATGATCACTACATTACTTCACAAGCGATGCCTAAGAGATTTCTTGATCTATATGCCTTTGATCTATATCCACTCTCTCTTGATCATGGGATAGAAGATAAGAGAGAGAAGCACCATGTATGGTCTTTGGAAATATCCTCTCCTTTTATATTTATAGTTTCATTTAATTACTCAGAAATGCCAACCCATCCCTCGAATAATCAACGCACTATCAAGACATGTTATGACTACTTATCTGAGTCATAAATATTATTACCCATAACTTTTAATATATTAAAATATATTGTGTGATAATAATTGAGTCATTAACTCAACTGGTCACTCTCGTAAATATTAATTGAACCTTGAATATATTTAATATTCGTCAATTAAAAATTTTCATGTATTTACTTAAAACTTGTAAATACATTTAATAAAAAAATTCAATAAACATTATTATAAACTCAAATAATATGAATTTATTTTTTTCATTGGTGATCATTTATCCATAGAAAATTCCTGGATGCCAGTGGTGGGTCCCACCATGTCCAAAACTCATATTCAACTTAATAGGGCATATTCATCAATACGCTATTGTGTGTGACCCTCAAAGCTCTTATCTTGACAGTAGTGAATAGTATTCACAAACCAAGAGTGGGATCTAGAAACCCATCACGACCCCTAAAGAGATAAGTATTTTCATAATAGCAACAACCAACCTACGAACAAGCACTGTGTAATATAATCTCTTTGTCTATAATATCTCAAAAAAAGGACACACTCACGTGTCACATCCCTTTTCTTGCTTTATTTATTGTTGATTTAACTTAACGGATTTACCCTCGACTACCATGGCCAGGGTCTTATAAAGGTACTTCCATCCATATAAACATGTTCTTAGATATATTACTTCTATAACTCGAAAGTGACAAATCCTTTCATGAACATTAAACTAATTTCATGCCACCTATGATGCACCCATCAAAAACTATCTTGCCATTACTTCATTTCCATGGTTTTTGTATTTCATCAAAGTACGCAATCAAATGGAATACATTAGTAATTATCTCAATTCGGGAGACCATTACACATGATTGTATATAGTAACATCCAATGATACCAGAAACATCTAGTGTTCCTATTGGAAAGTTATTCCTCATGGTATCACTACTAGAGATCACCAAGTGCGAACTTTATGAGAAGAAATCTCAATGCTTATGATCCCGTAGAACATGATAGTTAGACATCAATTGTACCCAATCAGTAAGATGTATCTAGACTGTAAAACATATATTTAATATTAATTTCATTGTATCTAAAGGATCTCATTATATCTTGGGAAATTATTTAACCTCTTGGTATGATAGTTAACCTTTGGAAATTACCATTTCAATTGTGGATAAAGAAAAGTATACACTATAATTGTAAGATGACATCTTGTATAGATAACTGTATGCATGATATGGTAATCAAAATCACAGAATAGTTTGGTCTAGGGAACCCACTATTTCGAAACATAATTCATTCTTTAAACCTCTAAATATTTACTAAAACTAAAATGGTTAATACATGTTATGATAAATTATACTCTAACTGCAAATATTAATATCCAAAGTAAACACAATTTAGTCCATAAGTAGTTAACCACAAGACTCTACCAAAATATTATCGACCATATTCAAAACATAAAAATGATTTTATCTTATATCCTTCCATGATCCACATAAATATATTTTTTACCATTCAAAAAGAATAATACCAAAATTTATATAACATGATAATATATTCTAAAATTCATACTAATAATTTATTAAAAGGTCACAAAGTAATCATATATGATTCTAAAAGATAATTAACCCCTTATTTTTTCAAATAATCTCTTATCTTAGCCAAAAAATATTTCCATTTGATGGTTACGTATATCTTTTCACTGATATATGATCATAGGTTGATTTAGAATATAAAATATGATTTCTCTATTCAATAAATATAAATGGAATCTATATAAGGAGAGCCAATCAACTCTCAGAATCACATAAAATTTCATTAAAGGATAATATTTTATTTTGAATTATTCATAAAAACATTTACATTGAATCCCTAATTATATAGTGATGGAAAAGTTCTCCTTAACTATCATGATTCACTTAAATTGTTGTAATTTCATTATATTTACCTTTTACTTTGAATTTAGTGGTTGTTTTGGATTATTATCTTTATTATCCTCTGTATTAATATTTTTATTATCATAATTCCCAAATCCTTTTCGTTTGTAGCACTAATGTGTGAGTGGGGTCTTATGTTGATCTCACACTCTCCATTTCTTTCATTGACTAGCCTCTTTATATTAATTAAAAATTTTCTTTCTCAATAATTAGGCTTACCAAAATTTAAAAAATTTCAAATTAATCTCATAAATTCACATGAATACTCTTTCCCATATTTTTGGGAAGTAAGAGGTTGAAAATTTCTCCTCCCTCTATGTGAAAACCAAATGAGATTACATGAATCTCGATCTTCCTTTTCCTTTCACTTGAAACTTGAAAGTTTCTAGGTTCAATTTCCACATTCAGTGCACATAAAATGATTTATTCATAGCGTCTAATGTCTCCTTTGTCTAATGATGTTTTAACATTTAGTTTCAACCAACTAAAGAATCAGAAAATTTTTCATGGATCATGAATAAACCTGAGGCATACCTGGTAATTATAGTAACATTTTCTTCATAGGTACCAATGGATTCATCATCCTTCTACTTATTCTCAAGGAATTCCTTCTAAATTTTTTTACATAGATAACGAGGGATGTAATTACTAAATATTCAGTATCAAACCACAAAAGAATCGGTTAATTTTTATTGTATAATGATTAAACCTAAAAAATACATAGTAATTATTGTAAACTTTTTCTCATATGTACCAATGGATACATCATCCTTCTAATTATGCTCATGTGACAAACCACTAGATATTATAGGAATTTCCATCATCCTTTTCTTTTCACCTAAAACTTGAGGGTTTTTGGATTCCATTTCCACATTCAGTGCACATCGAATGATTTTTTCAAAGCTTCCAAAGTCTCCTTTGTCTAATGACTTCTAAATATTTGGTTTCAAAACACAAAATAATCGGTCATTATTTTAGGGTGAATGATTAAATGTAAAGAATACCATGTTAAAATTGTAAAATTTTCCTTATAGGTACCAATGGATTCATTATCCTTCTACTAATGATCAAGTAATTCATTCTAATTTTTTCTATATAGGGGACGAGGGAAGTAATTACTGGAATAATAATCCCTTAAACCCATCTCATTCCACTGATTAAATTTCAACATATATCCTCATGTTCTTAATAATATTCCACCATTTATCTATGTTTCATTGAAATTGATAAATAGATAGGAAAAAAATTTAATGGTATGAGCACTGAAGAACAAAAAATATCGTTTCTATTACATTGTTCCACTTCTCTGGAACTAGTGGATTAAGAGGCCTATATAAGTATGGGTTTAATTATCACATAAAATATTCAATAAATTTTTCTCCCTCCGTGGTGAATTTCGATGTTCAAGATAATTTTTGTTACCACTAATAGCATGATGGATTTGAGTGATTATAGTCACAAGATATTTTATCCCATATATTAAGAAATTCAGTTACTCATAATGATGGTTTTTTCATTGGCCATCACATTCTTTATCCACACGATTCCTTTGGATTCCATCTATTGACCAAAACAAAAAAATCATAGCATGGACAATAATAATCACAATTAAAACCAAATAATCATAAAACATTATTCATTGGATTTTTAAATCAAGATGCATTCTTTTTAATCTATAACACCTTTGGTTTAACCTTTGTCATCCATGATCATTACCAAAACTTGAGGATATTATCTTATAATTAGACTTATCCCTAGGGTTCTCAACAATGTTTTCTCATTCTTATTTCTAAAGTTTGCCTATATCGTTCTAGGATACCAAATATAGAGAATCATACCTTTTATACAAATAAATCAAATCTTAATTTGAATAATATTCATTTAAAAACAAAAAAACCCATTCTAGAATTATATACTTCCAGTTTCTTTAAACACTTGGAAAAATAAATAACGGGTTCATAAATTATCTACATTAACTCCAAATAACTTCTTCATAAGTAGAACCCTTGATAAATATAACATTTATAATAATTTTATCCATAACCTGAGGAAATAAGACATAGGAAATGTTGAGCTCAGATGATCCGTAATGGTAAATAAGGTATATATCAATGATCATATAATCATAACATATGTATAAGGGAGTGAGAACATTAGCTTAACATTTTAAATACACACCCTATATATCCCATATTATAATCTCGATTCATGGAATAAAGATTTTCATTTCTTCAGAAATCAATCATAAAAGAATATAATAACATCATAGATGAATACATAACATTGGCATAAGACCTGGAATTTTGGTATGCATATAAACATTAAATTTTTTTAAACATGTAGAAATAGAAATAATTTTACCCATTAAGTTGAGGAAAAGAAATCAGACCCTCAAATAAACTTATGGACAGAAAACCAAGTCCACACATAACCATATGGACATGAAAACTAGGTCCATGAATAACCATATAGACATGATAAACAAGTCCATGCATAACCTTATTAACCGGAAAACCAGGTTCACGCATAAAATAGATTTTATAAATAATCATCATAATAATAAACCAACTAGATAAAGAATAAGGATAGTATCATTGGATCACAACCCCAGTATATCATAAGTATCATAAATGAAGTCATCTTAAATGGAAAATTATTTTTATAGATGAAATAGAACGTTATATGATGAAAATAACCTTTCCATTTAGAAATAAATTCTTTAAAATATAAAAATTTCCAAAATATTATAAAGATATTTTCCTTGGAAAGAATCTTTAAAACATATAAATCATGATTAAAAATAATGAGTGATCTTGAAAATTAGAAGCTATGTTCATGCCACATAAGTTAAAAAGAAATATTCTTTTAACATTTTTGGTAAAAATTAAAAAATTACCACAGTTGGAAATATATAAGATGTTTCCTTTCAAAACATTTTAAAAAAATTCAAAAATTGTTTAAAATTATTTTAAAATCATAGTAAAATATTAAAATCAAAATTTAAAATATTTTTATAAAACATGGTTATGGAAGAAAAAGGATTTTCGACTGAAGAGAGAAATGAAGTGGATTTTACTTAAAGACATATTTTTGGTCTCTTGACTATTTAAGGTGATTAAAATGAACGAAAAGTATTTTTTATCAAGAAATAACATTAGGGGAATATAATTCATGATTTTTTTTGAGATATAAATAATAATATTTCATCATTAGAATCATAATTTTAAATAATCCTGCTAATAATAAAATTTTATCACAAAAACATTTACACTTTGGTAAATTTCGAATCATATGAACAATGAAATAAATAAAAATTTATGGATATGTATAAGACATTAGTTATATTATAATAATAATTAAATAAATTAATGGTTATTATATACACCACACAGAAAAAACCAGTGGTGTATAAGGCATGTGTCCCATAGAAATATAAATGAGATGAAAATTTATTCCTGTCTGCCCGACTTCCTTCAAACATGTTGGAACCTCCTGTATAATAAATATAAATTTATTATACGTATACTATATAAACATACTCATATATATAATACCATAAATTATTTACATATTGACTTTTATCACCCATTTGTTAATAATTCTTTATTAAAATCATTATTCTGGGTGATATCTTCTTCTTTTTTCATGTATGTTTTGGTTTCGTTGTCTTGGTCTTTGAAATTTGATCATGGTTTCATCATTAAAATAATGTTAATAATGATATAAATATAATATATATAAATTATAATCATGTTTTTTTCATTCATAAAATTATAGATAGAAAAATGAATTACACATTTTATGGACACAGTAGGTCATATGTACACATGAATGTTATTTTCACTTTTCGATGGATAGAATGAAGAAAATGTAAATAATAATAAGTAAACATTAAATAATAATTATTATACCATATATATATATAATATATTCATTAAAAACATCCTTATTACTATTTAACTAAAATATAATCAAAAATTGAATCACATCGCTTCTTAGAGGTGGTAGTCCACATGTACGCATGAGCGACGTAGTCATTTTCAAATGGTTTAGTAGGTAAGATGGTAGATGTGATATTATCAATATATGAGTATAATTATTTATTAAATATAATATATAAACAATAAACCCATCATAACACTCATCTATAATATATAGTAATGAAAAATGAATTTTATCTCTATGTGAATATGGTAAGTCGTATGTATGCTTGAGCGATAATTTCACTTCCCATTTTATTAATATAGGGTAAATGAAGGTTGTTTCATAACCATAATAATATTTAGTTATATTTTGGAAAATAAATTTATTATTTTATAAAAAAAATATAAAATATATAGATGAGTTAAAATAATAATTTAAAAAGAAATTGATCAGTTAAGGCGATTACCTTTTCCTAGAAACAACTCCTTTTGATCTCCTCATAATGATCCTATGGTTTTTCTTTTGGGGAGACCAAAACCTATAGAATATAAATAGTTAAGTTTAAAAGGTAAATTTTAAGATTTTTGTCATGCTATAAAGACAAAAGTGATGCGAAGAAAACAATAGAAGGATTCATGTTTATAATTGAGGGGATTAGAACATTTTAATTTCATAAAATATTAAATTAATATAGATTAATTTTGATGTCCAAATAGAACCAAATTGATAATATTAAAAGATAATATTTGTACTATTATAAATAATATCATAAAATAAAATTTGGAAAAGTTTCACTACTGGAAATTAACACTTTACCAATGGTTCAAAATTGTTTGTATAATATATACCAATGGTTATCCAAACCGTAGAGAAGTAGGGAATAGGGAAAAATATATGCCAACAGTTTTTGGAAAACTGTTGGCATATTTTAAGATATCTACCTTATTCCAACGGTTTGACATAATCTTTGCTATAAATGTTTCACCAATGATTTCAAACCATTGGTAAAAAGACTATTCCAACTGTTTGAAAACCTTTGGAATACAGTTTTTTATGTTTTATACCAACGGTTGTAAACCATTGGCATAGTCCTTGCTGTGCAATTGCAACAGCCTAGAGCAGCTTTCTACTGTGAGTGATTTCCAAGACTGTATTTCCAGCTTCTAGAAGATATACACATAGAGAATAAAAACATAATTCATAAGGTAATTATAAACATACATAATTGATTTAGAATAAAATTCTGGGAGATAATTACATGTGAAATCTGGAATTCAATTCATAATTGAATAATAAATTGAATACATACATAATTTAATTATCAATTATGAATAAAATACATAAAAACGGAATACGTAATTATATGTGTTATACAGAATTAATAATACATACAAAATTTCATTTTGTATAACACATACATGATGGAATTCAGAAATTAGAATCTAATAACCCAAAAATTAGGAAATGGATAAATTACATCAACCAAACACAAATATAATGTCCCATGGTTTGGGGCGGGTGTCTTTGAACTTAGTGATGATGATAATGGGTGTGTATCAATGAGATTGTGTGACATAGGGAATGTAGTTGTTCTTGGCATATTAAATATCTTGTGTTTTAGAATAGTGGTAGGAGTTCCTCACATGAGAAGTGGATTGTGTGAGGCTGGACCATGAATCCTTGTGCTAAAGTATCAATACTATCTAAATATGAATGGTCAGTTTTCCGTATGCCAGTAGTTTTTACATAAAATGATATTAATTTTAAACAAAAGTCAAACACTTCGAGTGATATTGGCCACACCGTGCCTCAGATTGAGGCGGGGTTGACATGTACAAGTCACATATGACCCATGGATCGGTGTCCTAAAGTATCAACAGAATATGAATGTGTTTGGTCAGTTTTTCGTATGCTAGTATTGTTTTCACATAAAATGTTGTCCATTTCAAATAAAAGTGATACAATTTTTATGGTACCGGCCATATCATCCCTAGGATTGAGGTGGGGATGACTCTTACACATCAAAAATGAACCATGTATCGTTGGGATAAAGTATCAACACAAACCAAATACGTTTGGTCAGTTTTCCGTATGCCAGTTGTTTTTACTTAAAAAGATGTCCATTTTAAACAAAAGAGAGACAATTAGAGTGATACTGGTCACACCATGCCTCATATTGAGCCGAGGATGACTCTTATATCTCACAAATGATGCATAGATCATTGTCCTTAAGTATAAATACAATCTTAAATCGTTTGGTCAGTTTTCCGTATGCAAGTTGTTGTTTTCACTTAAAATCTTGTCCATTTCAAATAAATGTGAGACAGTTTGAGTGGTACCAACCACACCATGCCTCAGATTGAGGTGTATTTGACTCTTACACATCAAAAAATGTCCCATGGATAATTTTCCAAAATTATCAACAGAATCTGAATGCGTTTGGTCAGTTTTCCATATGCCAATTATTGTTTTCACTTAAAATGTTGTCCATTTCAAATAAAGGTGTGACACTTTAAGTGGAACCGGCCAAAAAATGCCTCATATTGAGGCGTGGTTGACTTGTACACATAAAAAATCACCCATGTATTGTTGTGCTAAAGTATCAACACAATCCGAATACGTTTGGTTGGTATCCCATATGTCAGTTGTTTGTACCTAGAAGGGTGTCCATTTTCAACAAAAGATAGAAACTTTGAGTGATACCAGCAACATCGTGCCTCAAATTGAGGCATGGTTGACTTGTAAACATCACATAGGACCCATGGATCATTGTCCAAAAGTATCAACACAATCTGAATTTGTTTTATCAGTTTTCCGTATGCATGTTGTCCTCTTCAATTAAAATCATGTCTATTTTAAATAAAAGTGAGACAGTTTGACTAGTATTGGCCACACCATTCCTCAGATTGAGTAAAATTTGACTTGTACACGTCACAAATTTTCCATAGATCATTTTCCTAAAGTATAAATAGAATTAGAATGTGTTTGGTTAGTTTTAGTCTACCAGTTGTTTTGTTCACTTAAAATGTTTTTCATTTCAAATAAAAGTGAGACACTTTGATTGGTACCGGCCACACCGTGCCTCGGATTGAGGCGAAGTTGACTCGTACACATCACAAATGAACCATGTATTGTTTTACTAATGTATCAACACAATTATAATATGTTTGTTCAGTTTTCTATATTCTAGTTTTTTGTACCTTAAAGGGTGTCCATTTTAAACAAAATACAGACACTTCGAGTGATATCGGCAACATCGTGCCTCAGATTGAGGAGGGGTTGACTCGTACACATTACATATGACTCATGGATTGTTTTAATAAAGTATCAACACAATATGAATGTTTTTGTTCAATTTTTTGTAAGCTACTTGTTGTTTTCACTTAAAATGTTGTCCATTTCAAATAAAAGTGAGACACTTTGAGTGCTACCAGCCACATCGTGCCTCATATTGAGGCGGGGTTGACTCATACACATAACAAATTACCCATGTATCCTTGTGCTAAAGTATCAACAGAATCCGAATGTGTTTGGTAGGTTTTCTGTTTTCTAGTTTTTTTACTTAAAATGATGTCCATTTTAAACAAAAGAGAAACACTTAGTGGAATACCGGCCACATCGTGCCTCGGATTGATCCGCAATTGATGCATACACGGCATCGATGATGCATGTATTGTTTTCCTGAAGTATTAATTAAATCTTAAAGTGTTTGGTCGGTTTTCCGTATGAAAGTTTTTGTTTTCACTAAAAATCTGGTCCATTTCAAATAAAAGTGAGACATTTTGAGTGGTACTAGCCACACCGTGCCTCGGATTGAGGCAGAGTTGACTCGTACACGTCACAAATGAACTATGGATTGTTTTCCTAAAGTATCAACAGAATATGAATGTGTTTCTTGGTTTTTTGTATGTCTGTTTTTGTTTTCACTTAAAATGTTGTCTGTTTCAAATAAAAGTGAGACACTTTGACCGGTACCAGCCAAACCGTGCCTCGGATTGAGGAATGGATGACTCTTAAACGTCAAAAATGACTCGTGTATCATCCTCCTAAAGTATCAATACAATATGAATATGTTTGGTTGTTTTTTTGTATATTAGTTGTTTATACCTAAAAGGGTGTCCATTTTAAACAAAATACATACACTTTGAGTGATATCAGCCACACCGTTCCTCGGATTGAGACGGGGTTGACTCTTACACGTCCCATATGACCCATGGATCGTTGTCTTAAAGTAATAACACAATTTGAATGGGTGTGGTTAGTTATCTGTATGCAAGTTTCCATTTTCACTTAAAATCATGTCCATTTCAAATAAAAGTGAGACAGTTTGTGTGGTATCGGCCACACCGTGCATTGTATTGATGCAGAGTAGACTCGTTCATTTCACAAACGATCCATGGATCGTTTTCCTAAAATATCAAAAGAATTTAAATGTGTTTGGTTAGTTTTCTGTCTGCCAGTTTTTGTTTTCACTTAAAATGTTGTCCATTTCAAATAAAAGTGACACACTTTGATTGGTACCAACCACACCATGCCTCAGATTGAGGTGGTTTTGATCCGTACACGTCAAAACTGAACCATGGATCGTTGTGATAAAGTTTCAACATTGTCTGAATATGTTTGGTCGGTTTTCCTTAAGTCAGCTGTTTGTACCTAAAAGGGTGTCCATTTTAAACAAAAGACTGACACTTCGAGTGATACCGGCTACACTGTGCCACAGATTGAGGTGGGGTTGAGTCATACACGTCACATGCGACCCATGAATCTTTTTCCTAAAGTATCAACACAATATGAATGTGTTCGGTTAGTTTTCTGTATGCTAGTTGTTGTGTTCACTTAAAATTATGTTTATTTCAAATAAAAGTGAGATAGTTTGAGTGGTACCAGCCACACTGTGACTCATATTGAGACATAGTTGACTCTTACACATCACAAATGACCCATGGATCATTTCACTAAAGTATCAATAGAATCTGAAGTCATTTGGTCAGTTTTCCATATGCCAGTTGTTTTTACAGAAAATGATGTCCATTTTAAACCAAAGAGAGACACTTGGAGTGATACCGGAATCACTGTGCCTCAGATTGAGCCGGGGTTGACTCGTATATGTCACAAATGATTCATGGATCTTTCTCCAGAAGTATAAACATAATTTGAATGTGTTTAGTTGGTTTTCCATATTTATGTTGTTGTTTTCACTTAAAATACTGTCCATTTCAAAAAAAAAGTGAGACAGTTTGAGTGGTACCGGCCACACCGTGCCTCGGATTGAGTCAAAGTTGACTCGTACACATCACAAATGACCCATGGATCTTTATAATAAAGTATCAATAGAATAAAATTGTGTTAGGTCAGTTTTATGTATACCAGTTGTTTGTACCTAAAAGGGTGTCCATTTTAAACAAAAGAGAGGGCGGGGGTTGTCCGGGTGCTCTCCAGGGGGCTATCTGGGGGGGCTGTATGGGGTCCAGGATGAAGGGTGGCAAGGCTGTCTGGGGGAAGCTTGGGGGGCTGTCCAGGGTCCAGGGAGGTGGGTGGAGGGGCTATCCGGGGGGCTGTCTGAGGTCCAAGGAGGAGGGTGGGGAGGGTGTCTAGGGGGCTGTCCGGGGGGTGAATTAGTCATAGAAAATCATCAAGTCAAGTTTTATTAATAATAGATAAAAATAAAGATAATTTGGACTACCTAATCACACATATATTCAGGCAAAACAAATCAATAAACATCAGAGGTCAGTAATATCAGTCAAAAATGTAACGGATCAATCTATCCCTCATCACCATCACTATCATCACCATCATCATCAGCTTCACGCTCATCCTCATCATCATCACCATCATCATCCCTGCCCTCCTCCTCAACCTCTTACTCATCCTCGGTCACCTCATCACCCTCCTCATTTACCTCGGCGTCCTCCTCACCCTCCTCCTCTGCCTCGGCCTCCTCCTCTCCCTCCTCCTCCTCCACCTCGGCCTCCTACTCACCATCATCTCGACCACCATTAGAACTACCACCTGGGGAACAATATATAGAATGCATCGATGACATATATTCATCACAATCTGTGTTGGCCTCTGGTGGAAGTGTTGGATGAAAAACTTCCATCAGTTTCATAAATTCGGTGTTTTCCCTAGCATACTGTTTTTCCGTCTCTGTGGCCATTTTTTCATCCTATTCTGCCAGTGGCTTAACCTGGTACAACTTGGTGGAACTACAAATCGTAGTTTTCTTGAAAACCATATTTGGTTATGTGGTATCTGAATTCATCATGGCTCAACCAAGGACTACAAACACAAATGGACCATGGGAAGTGTATACGACCACTATCTGAAGCATTGTGAAATGAAAAATATAAATAGATATCAAAATTGTTTTAAAAATCACTTGAGATAAAATCGGTTTCATACATACAACTTCTATACATTCTGTAAAAATAATTGGTATAATTCATTTTATCATAATCAAATCAATAAGATTGAAGTTTAATCGAAAATATATTTAAGTAAACGATAAAGGAAGGAGTTTCTAGTTGATGTAGTGAATTATTAAAACAATGTAAAGATATACTAATTTAGTTATGTGTGCCTAAATTTGAGGTCAGATGTGTTTTGTAATTTTTTCATTTATCACATACAAGAAGACACCATAGACCTAACATAACATTGTTCAACATATTACAAAGTGAAGGATTTTCATGAAAGAGGTAGAATGTGTAAAGAGAGTTTTTTAAATAAGTTATTAATGCTAAAAATGGAAATATTGTGAAAATTTATTACATTTCATAACACCCAAACTAAAGTCCAAAGAAAGTACCATATCACCCCACTGAAAAAAGGAAAACCACCTATCCCACATAAAGTACCATATCCATCCATTCCATACAACTTCTTTGTTTTCTCCTACAGTCCTCTCACCTTATTTTACTATACACTAGAACTTCATGTGCCTCACTGATATCCAATAGGTTCTAATTTTTTAACAATAATTTCAATATTCAAATACATCAAATACACTATCCCACACCATCGTGACTTCAATTGAATTCATCTACAACCTTAGTCTACACCTATGTTTTTTCTCATAAATGGGAATCTCCGCTGAAATTTTGACTAAAGCTTGAACCATGTTTTCTAACCATTATTTCTTTATTATAAATTTTTTATAATGATTGAATTTACATAACGAACCATTTGATTTTTAAAATGAAATTCTAATGATGGATTTTCAGTGTTTAAGAGGTTATTTTTTCCTATCATGGTGATGTTACATGGAAGGTATCTTGATCATAATAATCTTTTTCTCTATATTTATAGAATGCTTGGATGCTTCCAATAAATATTTTGGTTTTATTTACTTTTTATTGTGTTTTATCTCACATACAAATAATGATTTTTGGGAGTGAAATAGAGTGGATCATGAGCTTTGTGTTCAGAAGAGGAAGATATCAATACAACTTCATTTGGGTGAAGAATAATAATCCAATGGTCCTCTTGATATTTGAACCACACAGTCATGATTTTCAAGATGAACTTGTATCCATGAAAATATATGAGAAGCATGATTCAAAAAATGAGTATTTCTGATTTTCCTAGGCATTTTGAGGAACCCCAAATCAGGGAAAATGTTCATTGTGTTTTAAAAAGGTGATTGAATAACTCATGTATAATGTTTAAGGAAGAATGATTAATGGTTATATTAGAAAAAATAATATTTATTAATATTCCAAATTTGACATTCTCTGAATTAGTTTCATGAAGAAGGAATAAGTACTACATGGGAGAAGGAGAGGTCCCACCGAGATTTACCTTTGTAGATATTTTATTCATAATGAACATTGGATTGTACGGTTAAGTATTTCTTATTTCCTCTGAGAAGAATAATTAGGGACCACATACTATTTTACAAAGTTGAAGAAGATACTCTATATGTTCTATTGTGCAATGGATAAGTGAATAATGTGTCATTTTATATATATAAATATTTTGATAGAAACATGATACATACTTGTTATGTAATACACATAGTGTACAAAAATGAAGATGAATAAGATATTCATGTTTGACATGATATTAATGAATGGAGTGGTTTTCATGAAATAATATGAATAAGTATTACAAATAGTTTCTTATGAGTTCATATACATGAAGCTGTAATATTTGGAGCACTGAGATTAAAAAAAGAACTATGAATCTAAAGAGGCCATGTCCTTATAAATGTATATGTGTAATGAAAACATTAATTGGACAATGTGAACATTGATGTAGTTATTTTAGTACACAATTCGTGAAGGGAGTAGTGAATCATTAAATTTTCCAAAATCCCGAGAAATAGGGAATAATGACGTGATCTTTCTAAATAGTAAAATAAATGGAGAAAAATTGAGAATAGAAGGATATCCTTAGCTCATATTTGGGAAAAGGTTGAAGAAGTATAACCTGAATGGGGGAGTTGTAGATAATCAAATGGGTTAGCGTTCACCTACGCGGGGGCTTCTAGGAGTTGGGGGGAAATCTACCTCTAGAAATCGAGGGTGGCAATCTGCTTAAGTTGGATTTGGGGTGGAATTTTCCAAACGGTTATTAAAAACCATTAGGAAAAGCAATGATTTGGGGGGACATTTTCCAACGGTTATTAAAAACCATTGTGAAAAGCATGTATTTCCCAATGGTTATTAAAAACTATTGGTAAAAGCATGGATTTCCCAACGGTTTTTTCAAACCATTGGGAAATCCTTCCCTAACTCACCCTTTACCAACGGTTTATTCAAACTGTTGGTAAAGGACACCTATACCAATGGTTCTTTTCAACCATTGGTATAAAAGTGTTGAGAAACCCCAACTTCCTAGTAGTGTTTGGATCACATTTTATAGCATTATCTTTTTTTAACAATTCATTAACCCTTTTGACAATTATGGTAATATTAATGTTTTCTTCTATTTAGAGGTTAAAATGTTACAATAAAATTTAAAAAACTAATAAATGGACCATGGTTGATGTTTAAATTATTATACCATTAATTTGGATAAATATTATATTTTAAAAAAATATATCATTTAATAAAAAAATAGTTATTATAACATATCATTGATGTTATTTTTAACATTATTCCTTTAATTTTACTTTGAATACATCGCGACAAAGGGAAAATTTAAATATAAATCTATAAATTTCCCAAAATATTTCATATATATCTATAAAATTCAATTTATATACTAAATCATTCAAATTATATCACTTTTAATATTTTTAAAAATTATTTATTTTATTGTTTTATTAATTAAATAAATGTTGTATTAGCGTTACACAAGAATTTAAGATAATTATATAATTTATGAAGTATAAATAAGTATCTATCATGAAATTAATTTTATTAATATCAAAATATATATTTATATTCATTTATAACTTTATTTTTTCCGTATTGGGACATATAAAATATATTTAAAATGATGAGGGTAACATTTTGTAACTTTCTTCGCATAAAATATTTAATATGTCATTTTCAAAGAAAATTTCCACTGAAAAAATATATTTTAAAACAAAAATAAAAACAATATAATTTTATATATCTAATAGGAATTATAATGAGGAAATATGGATTTATCTCTTATCTTTAAACAAAATTAACCTGATTTACCCTGTACCAAGTCGATAAAATTTTCCTTAGTTACTACTCAAATTGACAAAAATAAAAATGACATATTTAACAAATTTATATATCCTAATTCAAAATATGGAATCCATTTTTATCAAATTTTATGCCTTTATTTTATGATAATTAATTTTAAATTAATTATAAAAAATATAATGAAACTTATTTTTTAGAATAAAATACAATTTTCTAAAAAATGTCTTTCTATGTATAAAAAATATTTTTATATTGAATTAAATAAATAAAATAATTAATAAAATAAAATAATTAGATATAAAAATTATAAGAGAACTAATTTAATGTTTTAACCATTTTAAAATTTAATGGAACTTTGTAAAAGCATGAAATAAAAATATAATATTTGATAAAATTTAGTATATTTTACTATTCACTGGAAAATCAATATTTTTAGAAGAATAGATAAAATTCACCCTAAGAAATTTTTGATATGCTAATTTAAAAATGGTTCTATTTTTTAAAAAAAATCAGAGAAGTTCTTGAAATTAATTATAATAATTTATCACACAAATTAATAAAAATGATTTTTGTTGAAAATGTATTTCTGAAGGATAAATAAAATTTATAGAAAATTAAATTCTTATTTTATAATAATTATAAAATTATTTTTTATTTAGTAGTTCCTTTGTATATATTTTACAATTTCGTTAATACTGTTCACATCACCAATTTAACGGCTAGGTTACACAGACCATGTTTAAAAAATAATATTTTGGTGTTTGTTTATTCTCAGTGATGCATGTCATATACACTTTTGAACATAGGGTTATTTTAAAATCTCAGGGTGATATAAATGAGGTGGAAACATGATTAATCAAGTGGATTGGTTCTCTTGTTCTCTACTACCCTGAGAGTACTTATCCCTAGTATTCTTATTTCCACCGTTGGATTTGTATCTAGTGTTTAGTTAGAAAGATATGTTTCCTCATATCTAGTTCCCAGTAATTTATTTTTATACCAACCCATATTTATACACCATATTCATTAGTTTTAAATACAAAAAATAAAATCCTTGGAGTGAATATCCTATCACAAAACAAAATCAAATATACAAAACTTTAGTGATTCAATAGGAGCTACCTCTAGTGAAAATAAATCCAAGTAACTGAATCAAGATTTAGATTTAGTAAATTCAGTTATTCCTTTATTTAGATCAAATAACTACACTATCCATGATAATTGGAAGTTCAGTTGATGGAATTTTAAAAAAAAATCCCTCAAAATATTCTCAAGTAATTCCTTGATCAAGATTACATTTAAAATATAACTCCCGCCATTTTCATTCTAGGTCTTCAAGTATGTACACCACTAGGTTAACATTATGTTTAGTATCAATTTGAAGGAAACAAAAGATTATATTCATCCTACCATGCCATTATTATACTTTCTCATATCCTGAATCCCCCAAAAATATCAATGGGTTATGTCTCTAGAATTCTAATGATCGATATACATGAAATTATTCCTCCATTCAGTTTCTATTTTCAATAGAATGAAATGATTTGACAATTCTATAGAAAATATATTGGTTCACATGTGGTTCATGTGGAACCACATTCTTATCCACACCCTCTTACAATATTAAAGTCTCCCAACTAGTGGCATCTTTCTATAACCAAATTAACAAACTTTAGTTATTTATGACATTTTTCATAAATAATCAATTATATATAATTTTATAACACATAAATTAAGTTTATAGTAACATAATGTATCAATAAATAATTAAAATAACATATCGATTTACAATTATAGTGGTAAGTCTATTTAAAAATGCATGACTGTCTTGACCCCTAACTCCAAATATACCAAAATAATAGAAGAGATATAATAACCCTTGATTTCTACCTCGAGTAGGCCCCAGGTTTGTTACTAGTACCAAGGGTATAAATATCTCACATATAAAAGTAATTTCCCTCTATAAATAAAATAGGATTAGGAGATAAGATAACCAAAAACCAGGAAACTATGTAAAATAAAATAATAGTAAACCAAAAACCAACGCACAATGCATAAATAATGTAAACTGATTCACCTAAAATTCACCAAATATAGTAACATCCAAGTATATGTAAATGAAACAACAACCACACCAAACCCATGATATAAATTTCAATCTCGGTCCACAATGTCATCCTAGAAATGTGAAAAATAGTTTATATATTTACGGTGAGAATAACATGTATACTCAATAGGGGAATAATCAAGGCCTCAAGGGAACATGTGAAAACTGCATACTAATCAACCAACGAACAAATACAAGAACCAACAAGAAACTAAATAGTTAAACTAGCCAATCAAATCCACACCATGGCTTAGTCATAAAAATCATGCATCCAATTTAATAATATAGCATCAACATCATAAAAAATAAAGGTTCCCCGATTCTAATTCTCCACTAATTTCCTACTCTCACACCTCAATGATGAACGTCATGTGCTCCCATCCCTTCCATACATATCACATCATATACTAATCATATATAATATGTTTTGGGTTCCATACCTACCTACCCCACCCTCTCAAGGTCTATCATCTATTGCAATCATCATGTATCACCACACCACGCCTCACCCAAGGATACATGGGATATCACATCTACACTCATCACATAACTAGGGTTTTAGGGTTTTATGAACATAAATGAAATCAACCTAATTCCCTCAACCTACCATGAATGAACCCCACAATATATCACATCACATCCCTGCCTCATCACATCACATCTCTCTTGAAAACACCTAGGTCATAAATACATATTTTTCTTAAATACACCTGGACCATCACTATTGAAGGAAGTGCAGCGAAAAGGGGGTATTCAACCATATATATCACCACCACCCTAAATGTTGGGGAGAACACTGAGAACCTAGAACCCTGTAGTGTTAGTAAGGTTATTAAACAAAGGTGGGGTGTGTATAAGAAAAATAATAAACATACATGATATTGATATAGTTAACGTTAAACATGCAATGGGTTCATAATAACTATTCCATCACACACCACATCATAACTACCATATCACACACTAACAGTCAGAGCCACTACCACAACTATATAAATCACATCATTCAATCACCTCACAAGACACACAATATTTCCACTTTTAGTTACGTGTTCCACCACATTAATTCATTTATTCATTCCATTTCACTTTACACAAACTGTTTTTTCATTCAATTCAATTAATCCATTTACCAAACATTAATTTCAAACCCATATTGATTATTTAACTTCTTGTTTTTTTATTATAATCACAATTTATTCCTTAGATAACTGAGAAACTAACATCATCACACTTTGACACAACTACCCCATCTCATAAAATCATTTCCACAACACCTTGAATCTACCATCATTGTCATGACACACCAGTAAAACAACTACACCAGAGAAACTACACATCAAACATCCCAACCACCTCTCAAAACACACCCCCCCCACACACAACAACCACACATCACCACCATATTTCATCACCAAAATTCATCACTATTGAGCACCACATCCTCTACTCACCACTACCACTTCAAAACATGCATTATCTCTTATATAAAACATAAACGCTTCACACCAAAACCACTATGCACTACATTTCATAGTTCCCCACACAACATCCATTCCAACCAACCACTCCATCACATCACAGTACCACTCATCTCATGGCCCAGTCGGACACCTCACTCACGGCCCAACAACTCACCAAAACCATGTAGGGCAGCACAATAAGAACAAAAATGAACAATATTATAGCGCACTAGATTATAAAATTATCCCAGGGATTTTATCAGAATACCTATTTATTTAGAATGGGTATTATCACTAAAACAAGGTTTCCATGGTAAACCAATTTATTTCCTTGACATACATTATTTATCATTTTATTCAAGTTGATATCAAACAATAACATAGAAAGGGTCTTAGAACATATCATCTAAAGTGAAAATAATATTCCTAGTAGACTTTATTTTCATTGTTTGAAACAAGCAGGCATGACATCCTAATAAAAATATAAAAGTAGTAAAGCACATGACATATCCCCATAACCATCAATTTCAATTATGAAAATTAAATCTCTTTATAATTCCCACACTTAATTTCCACCCAAAGGAAATTAAATTCATGAAAATAACACACATATCATGTAAATATGTGAGAAAAAGGATCCCCTACCTCAAAGTATCTTTTTGATATCATTATGCACCATTGGGTAGAGAAGAACCATTCCATGAACCACAACTGTATTAGAAAAACCATGATCAGCCAAACCTACCCCCTAAAGGTTTTCAAAAATCAATCCCAACACACTTGGATGAAAAAAAACATATCTATAATGGAACCCCCAACAAGAAAAAGGGATAAAATAGAATAAGGGAGGAGAAATCACCACAGATTTCCAAGGACCAACCATCAGAACCCATGGATTGATGTAAAGTACAACAGTGTCAGCCCAGTTGGTGAGGACTCGGCAAGTGAATTCAAGAAACCTGAGTTCAAAACTTGGTGGAGACATAATTTCATGGGACTATAGTAGTATTGTAGCAGGAACTATAGCGGACACTGTAGCAGACACTGTAGCAGGCATTGTTCGGTACTATGGCAGCCGAGACTATTCATCCATTTGGGCTTTCGGGTTGCCGGTTTGGGCCTCGGGTCCTTTAAGGCCTTCGGGCCACCTGAGGCGTTCGGTCTAGTAAGGACATCACGCCACCTCAATGTCTTTGGGCCACCTCAAGGCCTTCAGTCCACCTCAAGGATTTCAGGCCACCTGAAATTGTGCTTAAATGATCAGAAAGACTCAATATGAAGCAAAATCTAGATGGGGATTCAGAGTAGGTGCATCCACCATAGAAGAAGCAAAGAAGATTTATTAGAAATAAAGGTATGGAATTTCAATCAGGACCAGCATATGCTTGCATGGGAAACCTAGACAAACAATCCATGCAAAGGAGGAGTGATAATATCAAGATGAAGAAGCATGGTGGGGAGTTCCATTTATAGTGTATATATTTTTTAAAGACATATGGTTCATGTAATCTCTAAGCCTATGGGCCTTGTAAAGGATCTAAATCATCTCTTGAAATAGGTTTTTTCAAAAATAAATAAAAATAATTCATTCAGGCCATTCTGGAATGGATTGAAGTAAAAGTAAAGGAGATGGAATATCTCTAAAAACCTCAAAGGATTCACCCAAAATGAAGAGATAGTGATGAAAAAATGATAAAAGAATCAGTTAAAAGAGAGACATAAATAGGTTACAAGTTTCTATATTTATTGCATACAACCCACATTTATGACATAAAATCTACATCACCATAAACATACAACATAAAACCATCCTTTATGCCATAAAATTATCAAAACCTCAAATTTCAAGAAAACAAATGGCTTTTAGGTCTTATTTTTTTAGGCCACGATACTTATCTTATAGTGTAAAACTGCTTTTCATAGCCACCCCTATTCTGCCTAGAATCAATAAATGGATGGCCACACAAGCCATAAACCAACATCATACACTGTAAACCCCTGTTTTAAAGCCTCAAAATATTGCTGCAGTTCTATTACAGATCAAACCCCCAACTAACCTCCTCTAGCATCCTCTTATCACTCTCCAACAAAAATACTATTAAAGTAACATAACAAAAAGTTATGTACCATTACATTAGATACCTCTTAAATTATTATCATCCTTCAGAATCAAAACCAAACCCATAAAATAAAGGGTTTGAACATCCACATCATGAGATACCTCTCAAGGATCACATTACATCTCGACACTACCACCACCTAAAAAATACAAAACAAAATACCCAAAATATTTCTCACCACCATCTTTATACACAGCCACACCAATACCACTCATTTGGCACAACACCACACATCTAGTACCAACCATATGCCACCACTTTCCACATATCCATTCACATAAAAAATCCAACCTCTACATATTCCACACCAACCACTTACAAAAAAAACATAGCACTACCTTGAGTACACAAATAATGTAATTCTATCTTCTGTTTCATGATAATATCTGCATTGGGCAGTACTGACTCACCCACATGGTTTAAATCACATTTTAGTATAATATATCTCAATTTTGAATCAAGTATTACCCATTTAATATGTTGGAATATTTATCACATGTCACACATCAATAAAACAACACATCTCATAAAAATGTGGATCCATCATCACAATATAAAGAAAAATTTAAACAAAGAAAATAAAACTCAAAAAACTATGGTTGTTAGGAACACATCTGTGTCTCTGGCTCCAATGTTCTCTCCTCTAGGACACCATGCCTCCATAACATGTGATGTAAGTTGATGGTACATCCATGAATTATAATCACTTTATGATCATGAATCTCTATTCGACACTCCTCAAACATTTTTTTTGTCCTCAATATCCAACTCTCTCCAATAAATGATATGGGAGTCATCATGAAGATACTAACAAAGCTAGGGAATGTAGAGGATTTCATGGATCCTCTACAATCATGGAGGAACTAAAAACCAATATTAACCCTCACCAACATTCCCTAAAAAATCAAAGGGACCAACAAACCAGAGAGAAATCATAATCCCCATATCAAACCTTTACTAAACACACTGAGGGGAGACTCTCAATAATACATGGTCTCTAACTTCAAAGTCTAGAGGCCTCCGCCTATGATCGTCGTAGGCCTTATGAAGGTCATGTGCCATCATCATCCTCTATCCAACCAACTATATCTTATTAGGCATTATCTACACCACATCCAGACCAAGAATTACTGACTCCCCAACCTCTATCAAATACAATAGAGAGTGACACATTCATCTATAAAATGCCTCAAATGGGTCCATTCCAATGGATGAGTGATAGATTTTATTTTATGTAAATTCAAATAGAGGAAATTTATTTAACCCTTATCCACCAAAGTACAAAATGAAAGCTTTCAACATATCCTCCTGCATCTAGAGGGTCCTCTTTCACCTACTGATAAACTAGACACCTTTCCACAAACTCTTTTACTGACTGTTTTATCCCCATCAACCAAATTTATATCCTCAAACCACTATACATATTTTTATAACCAGGATATACCATTAAAGTTGTGTTTGGAAACTCACAAATAACTCCCTCAATCAACTCCTATGAAATGAATAGGCTCACTAGAAACAACATCATATTCTAAATATCCCCCAACCATCACTCAAGGGCATCACCCTAAACAACATGATCACATATGAACTCTACATATAAGTCTCCCAACTTAGAATCCTTTACCTTCCACATCAACGATTACTCCATAGTTATCTGATAGATGCACCCACAAGAACATATCTCCCCCAATGTCTAGATACATCATACTAATCCCCTCTATCCCTTTCCAAATATCCATAGATTATTGAACCACATAACCTTAAAAAATATGAACCAGTGTGTCAACAACCACATTCACCTTTTTTGATTTATAAGAGAAATCAAAATCAGAATCCTATATAAACTACATCCACCTCCACTGGTGTACATTCATATCTCACTGAGAGAAAACATATTGCAGGATCTTGTGGTTCATAAAGACCACAAAATTCCAGTCAATGAGGTAATTTCACTAAAAATTATGTGAAAATATAAATTACACTTTCTCAAGATCACGGGATGCATAATTACATTCATGGGGACATAAATACCTAGACCCATAATATATCACTACTCTCTACTACATCAAAATGCATCCCAAGCATAGACGTGATGTATCAATGAAAACTGAAACAAAAACCATCCTTGGGAAAATAAAGCATTGGATCACTAAGTAACTTCTCCTTTAGGTATTCAGACATTCCCTATAATTGCTCACTTCACAAAAAAACTTTTTCCTTTCTTCTCAATGCCATCAGTGGTGTTAAAACACAATATAAATTGGGTAAAACCCTCCAATAATTGCCTATGAGACCAAGAAAACTAGGAAACTCTTTCACACTCTTATGAGATTCCTAATAAACAACTGCCTTCGCCTACGAGGACTAAAAATCACACCCTATTGGGACACCACAAGTCCATTTAAACACACCTATCTCATCAGAAACATATACTTGGAAAACATCCCATAGAGATGATGGTGTCAAAATAACTAAAAATAAGATTTGATATGCTCGGTATGCTCCTCTTATTAACTTTAGTAGATAAAGATAACATCAATGTATATAATGATAGACTCATTTAGGAACTCATGGATCATAGAGTTCATGAACCCCACAAATATGGATGGTATTTTTATAACATTAAAGAGGCTTGACTACAAACTTGAAGTACCCATATCATCACCTAAAGGATGTATTTGGAATATTATAATCCTTCACCCTCAACTGTGGATATTCAAAACAAAAATTGATCTAATAAATACAATTATAACCTCTCATCTACTCAAAAAATATATATCCTCAAAAGATGGTAATTATTCTACACTGTCACCAATTTCAACCTCTGGTAGTCTATACAAAAACTTATTTGACTTTGAACCTTATTACATAACAACACTGGAGTACCCCCTAGTGACACACCAGATTGGTTAAAAATATTCTACATTTTATCATTCACCTTCAAACTCAACACCCATTACTTTTTAGGTCTCATATAATATGGTTACATTGAAATAGAAGGAGTTCACAAGTACAACTCTATCTCAAACACGATGTTGTGTGGAGGTGGAAGTGTCATAACCCCCTCTAGGAAAGCATCTATGAACTCCTACATAATTCATTAAACACCCATTTCATGATATTACTCTAAAATCTATGATAATAGAGACAAAATAATCTCCACTTTCCTACCAACCATTTAATAACCACACTCGCCAATGAATGATAATCATTTCCCCTCCACAACAGAAAATAAAACTCTCATATGGAAGCAGTCGATGACTAAAAGCCTGAAATGCAGCCAATCCATCTTGAGGATAGCATTTTATGGTTGTATCTACAATAATTAGAAGTCCCCCACTGACTGGTGATTCCCTATCACTAGTCTACCTCCCCGGCACACATCAGACAAAGAAGTTTACCTTCCAACTGGTGTAGATAACACCAGGAGCATTTGAAGTCTCTCTACATCCAGTCCCAAATCATAGACAAAATAAGGATAAAAAAAGAGCATGAGGCTCCAAAATAAAATAAATAACACAAAAGGTTAGATGATATTATAATAATACCTTGAACAATTATTGGATCTTATGGAGCTGCCAACTCTAATGCATGAATCTAACACCACATAGTTTTTCCACCTCTCTACTATTAGTATATGTTACCATTCACTAGCCTAGGTCCTAATGTATAAATACCATAAAGAGGATTCTTTATAACAACACCACCTTCCCTCACCTTATGAATAATAATTTTCATTCCCTACAGCTGAAAATGACTCATAAGAAACAGTTGTTGCTGCTACTTAAAAGGGGGTTGAATACCCACATGATATTGGCCTCCAATAGTGGTCGGACACTAGTCCTGGTTGTCCTCATTTTATCTGTAGATGTAACATGAAAATGGAATACCACTAGCAGTTCTCTAAATCCAACCTACCCAGGACAAGGGAAAGAGGTCTTCCATGGTCGGTTCCCTATTGACTGGAAACCTGACTACATAAAATCATGTGGCCCATTACCTAAAGATATACTCCTCAAAACACCATGATGGACATTATCTCATGTCTCACCTCCAATATCAAACATATCATTGATCACATCTACCTTACTATTAAATTATAGATATGTAGGAAACATGAGTTGGGTGCTTTCATGCCTTATTATAGTACGTAAATCCTCTTCAAGATGTGATTCTCTAGAATCCTCATCTAGAAAAACATATAGAACAAAGTGAAGTAGGGTCTTAAACAGAATCCATAGCTCCCACATCCTCAAACACCCTTTATGAATAGATAATGACTCCTAATTCCTGGTTGGACTCATTGTAAATGATTGGAACTCTTCCTGAAACTCCCACTCGTATTCGATCCACAACACATCTTCCACCTTACGATCACAAAGAAACAATTTCCACCACTAAAAAAATATCCCCGCATATGAATAACTAAAAAATCACCCATAACATAGAACATGATTATAAAATACCAAAGGTGAAATTTTTCTCCTCCATATGATTCATCATATCCTGGTTTGAGATGCTCCCCTCATAGTTTCCAAAACTCTTTCACTGAATGGAATGAAAATATCTCTATTAGGACTCTTCCACCTTTGTAACTTCTACTCTTTAATGATCAACCTGATCATCATATAAAACCTCAACTGACTGAGATACCTGAAGATGATGAATAGGATCCATTCCAAAAAAAATGAGAACATCATAATACTAACAACATAAAATTATAAACAATAGTATTTATTTATTTCATTTTTTTCACAAAAAACCAAATTCAAACATTATCACAATCAATCATGATACATGTACCTCTCTTAGTTATATACCCTATAAATAGGTCCACCTCACTTATTGGTTCAATAACCATATATTACATAAATTGGATCTTGGGGGAAAAAAATTATATGTCCTAGTTAGTCTCCCTAGCCTAGGTCATGCACTGAGTTCAACTTGAACTACTTCCCAACCAACCCATGTAACCCTCACTATTCCAAACACCAACCTCCATATTATCTCTCAACTATAATCCTTTGATGCCAATATTTCATGACATACTTCCAACAAAGACTTCACAATGAAGAAAGAGAGATAATGACCCCTAAGTCCCTCATCCAGTAGGCCCTAAGTTGGTGACTAACACTAACAGTTTAAAAATATCTCATATGGGAGGAATTACCCTCTATAAATAAAATAGGATCATGAGATATGATAAAAAACTAAAAATAGAATCCAATAAATAAAATAATGATAAACCAAAATCTGTCCCACAAGGAATAAATAATGTAAGTAATATTCATAAAGGTATCAAAATATAATAAATGAAAATTATATGATAGTGACAGAAAAACAACTCCAAACCCAATGTATCAATGTCCATCTTGTTCCCCAAAGTCCTCTAGGAAACCTGAAAATGATTTATATATGTCGTTTGATCATAACAGGTATACTAAATATGGTTATAACCAAGGTCTTAATAGAATTTATGAAAAGCGCATTCTAATGCACCGGTAAAAAATAGAACTAGCTAGAACATAAATAGGTCAACTAGCCAATACTAGCCACACTATGGATCAGTCACCAAATCAAACATCCAATATAATAATATAGCATCGATATAATAAAAAATTAAGGTTCTATTTCTCTCACTTCCCCACTAATTTTACACTCTCACACCCCAATGTTGAACATCATGTTCTTCTATCCCATTCAAACATATCAAATCACATCACATCACATACCAATCATGTATGATGTGGGTGGGGATGCAACCCTACCTACCCTACCCTCGCAAGGTCTATAATCTAGTGCTATAATCAGGTATCACTACACCACTTATCTCTTGAAGACACACAGGCCATCAAATATCAACTCATTACATAACCAAAGTAGTAGGGTATCATGAATGTGAGGGACGTCAATATTTTTACCTCCCCCAACTATACATGAACCACAATAAAAATCACGTCACATCACTACCTTATCACATCCCATCACATCTCGCCTAAAAGAACCAGTTTTATAACTACAAATATCCCCCAAGAAACCTAGGCCACCACTACTTAAGGATGAAGGGGAGAGGGGGTATTTAGCCATCCATATCACCACTATCCTAGTTGTTGGCAAAAAAACTGGGACCCAAAACCTATGAGCATCGGTAACATTATCCAAATCAATTATACGTATATAGAAATAGAATATAAAAATATGATATATAGATAGCACACATTACCCAATATATGGGTTCACCACAACTGCACCATAAAACACCACATCACCAATACCATACCCCACACCAACTATCACAAATTCCACCACCACAATATGAAGCACATTATACAACTCCCATACAAGCCACAAAATATTTCTACTTTTTGTTACCAGCCCCACCACTTTTATTCATTTAGCTATTCAATTTCACATCACACAACTAGTTATTTTATTCAATTCATTTAATCTATTTACCACACATCCATATCCATCCCATATTTCTTATTTACCAACCCATTTCATTTTGTTTTATTATCACAATTTATTCCATGGCTGACAAGTAAATTAACACAATAATGCCAACCCATTCAAACTAAATCACCACAACAACCCCACATCATACATCCCAACCACTTCTAATAACACAACTTACACAGAGAAAAACCACACATTACCACCATACATCATCTCCACTACACACTAATTCCTCTGCGCACCATAATCACTACACATCACATATCATCACCATCATTAAACTCAACCTATATGCACCATAACCACTATTCACCACATCATACAACTTATCACACCCCATCCATGCCAACTAACCACTGCATCACATCATAGCCCCACTAATCACACAACCAATCCTATCAACTCCGTCAACACATACCAAATCTCCCAAACCATGTAGGGAAACACAATAAGTAAAAAAGTAAAAAAACAACACACACTAACTTCCATGATTATTCAATGGATTTTTATCACATTTCCTCTTTATTAAATATAGGTATTATCACAAAAACTAGGATTCCATGGGAAACCAATTTATTATCCAGATATAAATTCTTTATCCTTTTATTCCGTGTGTGATTACACAACAACACAGTAAGGGTCTCAACACATATCATCTACATTATAAAAAAGGCTTCCAAAAGCTATTATTTTTAGTACTAACAACAAGAATTCACAATATCGTCAACAACTTATATCAAGGTAGTAAATCATATGATATATCCCCATACGCATAAATTTAAGCTATTCAAAATAATATTAATTATTATTATGACCCTTATTATCCACCCAAATGAAAGAAAAAGTATGATAATCTCATACATAGCATGTAAATTGGTGATAAAGAGGATCTCCTGCCTTAAATAAGTTTAATGATCTACATTTTCACAAAAAGGTAAGGATGAAATAGACCATGAATCTCAATCTTACAAGGAAACCCATGATCAACATGAAATGTAAAAAAGGGTTTTCAAACAAATATCCCAACACACCCCAAACCAAAACCAATACCTCTATAACAAATCCTTTATGAAGAATGAGGGAAAATAAGTGAATAAAAGAGGATAATTCACCACTAGACTCCAATGACCAACCACCAGATCCCATGAAGTGAATCGGGGGGGAAGGGGTTGGAATATATTTCAAACCCACTTAGGCTTTTCCCAAAAAGAGATATATAATGATGGATAAATGATAAAATAATCGAAAAGATAAGAGATATAAATTGGTTGTAAGTCATCTAATTTACAATTTAAAACCCCTATTTATGGTTTAAAATCCATTACTTCAAAAAGAAACATCATAGAATAAACCTTTGTTCCATAAAACCTTAGAAACTTCAAATTCCACAGAAAAGCATGGTTTCTTGGGAAAAAATTGATTTAAACTATAAATACCTATCTTACGACATAAAAGCCTTTTTCATGAAAACCCCACTACCATGAATAATCCATTACTGGATTTCCACATAATAGGTAAATAACCATCTTATGCTATAAACCCATCTTTTATGTCATAAAAAGCTTATATCAATTCTTTTATAGATCCAACCTCTACTAAAGCATATCTATCCTCCTATGAAAACTATTCATCCACAAAACTAGAAAATTTACATGATATAAAGGCACATACCACTACAATGATACTCAACTCCCATAAACTAGACCATCTATAATAATATGATGACACTCTAAGAATGTTTTAACAACACTTTTTATACCCAAAACAGTCTAGTAACTTGAAATTTATCATAAAGATGTTATTTATTCCTTTTATGTTATATATTTTGGATTTTGACACATATAATATCCACGCCTACCTTCCCAACTAACATACCACACCAAAATGATACCATTTGTAACATCGTTACTCTATCCCATTGACTTGGATAGGACTAAGATAACACTAACCTTAGGTGACAACGCCTATATAGTAAATTATATAAATAAATCAATCGGTATACATAATCATTAAGAAATGATTTATCATAAAACAATACATCCTATGCTAGAAAAACTCAAAATAAATAAATGTAATTTATACCTAATATAAAAACCATAATCTAATTACATAATAAACCAAAAATAATAATAATCTGAGTCATAGTAGTAAAACTAACTCCAACTGGTATACGTAAATAAGGACCAAAAACAAAATAAGAAACCAAGGATCTGATGTGGCACCATAAAGGACTCCACAGAAATACCTCTCCACGCTCCAACTCCTAAAAACTAGGCTGTAACATCACAATACACCACTAGTGAAGCATGAAAGAGTACCCTTTCATGTATCATGACAAACAACATCTATATATTCACTAAATTACATATTCAATGGGTGAGTAAACAACCAAGTATTAAAACCCAAAGAATTCCCAAAAATTTATCCAAAACAAGAATAGGTTGTCTTATATTTATAATAAAAATCAATCATAAAGTAAGGATACCAATTATCAATATAGATAATCATAAATTACTGAAATTATCTACTCCAAAGCATACTCATGGATTTAACCCATGCACCCATAAAATAAAAAAACCAGGTGTATATATTTTATTAGTTGGCACTTTGAACATTCCAAGTCATGATTAGAAACGTGTCCCTATGGTCCAAATTCGTCACTTAGTAGTATACTCCATTATTCTCCATATTGTTATTGTGGCCATGTCTAAACCACAAGGTACTTTCCATATGCGTATGAATGCACACCAATCATGTCGATGTAAATTTCACACATAAAAAACCTTCTTTTTTGAAAAAAACAATGATTCATTTTACTAAACACAGTGTGGAAATCTCCCAAAACATAATATTTAAAGACAAATCAACAAGGGAGTTTCCAACGGGGATTTAATAAGAATTCTTAAGTCAAAAGTAGAACCAATTTATTTGTAAATGTTAAATACTTAAAGTTCTAATCGAAAAAATATTTTTAATTCTTTTTAGGTGTATTTTAATTAATATATCTCCACCAATTTTTCTTTTGAAGTAGATTAGAATCATGTTTTAAATTCAAGGGTATTTTTACAATTTTAATGAAAATTGATGAATTTATAATTATTAAAAAATTTCAATCATTTCTTGAATAAATTGATCAATCCATGCCTTTTTTTATTCTGAGCTGTATTTGAAAAAATTTGTTTTTGAAATTATAATGAGATAATTTAGCTAAGTCTTAAAAATAAAGATTGATTTTAAGGCTTTACACATCATATATATGTGTGTGTGTGTAATTGTAAATCTTTTATATAATTATTTTGATCCCATTTTAATTATTTTCACTTTATCATAAGAATTTATTCCTTTTCAAAAAATACCAAAAACCATACATCATAAGTCATTCTCTACTGAAACATGAATGATATAACTTGAACATAAGGATTCAATGAATTGTGATAAGAAAAGTCATATGATTAATATTTAAAAGAATTATTCTTATTAATTTTTGAAATTTTAATAAATCTCGACACCACAAAATTATTTCCTACTATCATGATGGTCGACCCACATAGATTTATTATAGAGTGGGAGATCAAAGACAAATGTTTATGGTATGATTAATTGGAGATTAAAAGAATGGTGTACATAATAATTAAATGATATCAAAAAATTAAATCATATAAAGATCAAAAGTATACTACTTCCATATATAATATAAATAAAGGATATGTTGTACTTGGATGGAGAATCCCAAGGTTCAAGAAAAGTATGGAATAAAATTCAAATAATTTTCATTCAATTTTCATGGAAGAACTAATTCATAAAAGGAGTGAAGATACTATGAGTCTCAATGGGAGATAGAGAGAAAAAAATAATAGGTTAATGTTATTATTCACGGAATAATCATGATTTATTGTGCCTGTGAGTAACAAAGAGGAATATATGATCTGATTTTTACATACTTTGTTAAACTCCCATATGGTTTTGATAGTGAAATCTAATGATAATACTCTCTATATCTATATTTTCCCTTATATCCTTTTTCATTTTTCTGGAACTATGTTTTTTAATGAAGTAATTCAGCTTATTTCTTGAGTAATTATCTTCTAAAGTTTTCTAGATAGTTTCTCAATTTAGAAAAGTAATGTTAATATTATAGTATTTTAAACTTTTTTAGAAAGGTTATACCATTAAGAATAGTGTGTTTGTTAAGGTTCAATTTAATAGAGGTATTTGAGCTTTCTAATTACTTTTATAAATGGAAAAACACATATACAAAGGTATTGGTATAGTTTTGAGGGTGATTTAGGTGTTTTTTGAGAGTTAATAGGTTAAACCCTGTGAAATATAAATTAGGTAATCATTTCAGACTAGGAAAAAAGGAGAGTTCAATGGACCCACACTTTCCTTGGCTGATATTCTAAAATATTGTTTTCACTTTTCATTTTCAATCTATTTTCAATCACGTATGTTTTTTCATTGAGTTATCAATTATATATTTCAAGATTGAATTTTTTTCAACTCAAACAAATCCCCATTTTAGTTTGAATTTCTCTATACAAATTGAAAACCAAAGTGACAGGTTGAAACTTACCTCTAATAGCTTCACTGAGAGTCAACCTAAGGGATCCCTTACTGAATTATTAGGGTAAAATTATTTATAATTGATCCAAAATATACCTCTTATATAAACAAGAACCATCTCCATGGATACTATTTTTTTATTTTAATTTATTTTTTGTATATCCAAAAATTATAACCCTGATTTTTTCCTTTTGATACTGAAATTGATATAAATTCCTACTATAAGGCTAGAGATTCTATAAATTTTCCCCTGACTAGTTATGATTCCACTAATAATACGCAAAAAAAAATTAAATAAATCTTAATTTCTAAGAATAAAAATTAAAAATATTTAGTATCACCTTATAAAGACAATCATCAAAACCCTACAGAATATCCTTACTCCCCTACTTGTTTTGACATCAAATATGGGGTTTTTCACCAACTACAAAAATTCAATGGACTAATAGGTGAACATCCACACAAACATCTTTAAGTGTTCAATTATTTTTGTTTCAACATGAAACCCCATGGAATTGATTGAAATCAAATGAAACTGAGATATTTTTCCGTTTCTTTATAAGGATCTTCCAAATAATTCTTCTTTTATAAATATTGTAATTTAATTTAATATTATAATGAATTAAAATATATTTTTCATGTTAAAAAAATTATTACCTTTTAGAATTTCATCTATTAGAAGATAAATTTATGGAATCAGACAAACCCAATGATAAATTTTAAATTAATATCTGGAAATATTCAAGTGACATTGTTTTAGTTTCCCCCATCAACAAATAAGCGAACAACGTTTGATCCTATATTTTTCTGAAGGATTTTATCTTATTGATAAGAGTATGATTGATGTTTATAATAGAGGATATTTAGATTTTTAAACAATTTCTACTACTATAAAATTAATTTCAAACATGGCTCAAAATGAATAAAAAATGGACATAAGAATCCTCTTCATGTTAAATATTCCTAATAATTATCCACTTATGATTATGAATATAGAAAATTTATAGGGAAATTTAGTGATATTACAATCAGGGTTCAATCAATGATATTATCCAACACTCCACAACCCCAAAAAAACATCATAAAACTTTTCTAGTACAGGATCACTATATAATTGTTTCTTCAAATGGCCATTTTAGTGACCAATGTAGTCAAATGAAAGATCCTTATGAAAATTATAGTGTTTTATTTAATGTAAGACCATAAAACTCTAACCTAAAAAGATTATTTAAACCCAAAAAAAATTATAACCAAGGATGGAATAATCACACCAAATTCAGATTTAGAATTCAAAAAAACCGAAGAGATTTTTTCAAGTAGAGTAGGGTAATTCATAATCAAGATTCTTCAATGAGAGAACCAATTCTCAACCTATATGGAATTTCTAATTTGACTATTCAAAAATCTGAAACCAATTTTGAAGAAGCTATGATATAAAAAGAAGTAAATACGAAGAAAAATCAAAACAATAATTGATCATAATGAATAATTT
Source organism: Viscum album (assembly GCA_963277665.1). NCBI lineage: Eukaryota > Viridiplantae > Streptophyta > Magnoliopsida > Santalales > Viscaceae > Viscum > Viscum album. The sequence goes on along the minus strand of OY728163.1, from coordinate 2,004,721,782 downwards.
GATGGATCAAATGAAAAAATTTGATACTAATGTGGTTACCATTAGGAATCCAATGAGTACAGTTTCAAATTCAAACCCTCAAGTGAATACTCTAGATAAAGGAATGAAAAATGAGAGTTCCAATGAACTTAAGTGTGTTATAGAGCTAAATAGACCCCAAATCAAGTGTTTTAAACCAAATACCAAACCCAAATCTATCCAATAGATTTCTATAACTTTTCACCTTTTTAAAAACCTATTGTAGAGAAACAGACCACTAAATATCTTTATAAACATTCTAAATATACTAAAAAAATAATCTATTATGAAATGAAAATCATTTTCAAATGAAGAAGATTTGATTTAAATGAACATGAAATGTTAGAAATGATGTTGTGTCCTTATGTTCGCGATAATAAAGAAACATTCAAGCCACCACTCCCCTATCCTATGATTACTCAACTAAAGAAAACAAGTTCCAAAAACATAATTGAATAAATAAGTGTTATAAACTTTTATAAATTATATGTTAATATACCATTCTTAAATACACTGAAATAAATCCCAAAGTATGAGTTTTCTTAAGGCAATCATTTTTCAAAAAAATAAATTTCATGGAAGGGAAGAAAGTAAATTTTGGAAGAAATTTTTCTCTAATTATTCTAAATGATTCCCATATAAAATTGAAAGATACATAAACATTCATCATTTTCTATACTAGAGGATAATTTAAGTTCAAGTATGTAATTATTTACTTAGTAGAATATATAAATACTATTCTGCACTATTTTAATTCATAATTATAGGTTAGAGAAATCAAATCTACCATAATAATCAATCAACTTGCTAAATAAACTTCCAAAAAGACTTCTGGATTTATTGAAGATATTTTGTTTCAAGTTAGAAACATTACTTTCTTATCTGATTTTTATTTCTTAGATATGGAAGATGATTTATTTAGAATACATGCATCACTCATTCCTGGGATAGCCTTTCTAAAAACTACTAAATTCAACTTTAATGCCCATAAATCAATATTTTCACATGAATTTGGAAGAGATTTTGTTTATTTCATAGGTTTTAAATATATTAAACACTAAATTAAATATCATTGAACCTCTTAATTCAACAATATTTATTGGTTTTATATTGAGGTGTTCCTTGATTTTGAAACTGGAGTACGTAAACATTATAATTTTGAAAAAAATATTGTCTAATTATAATAAAACCATTGGAAATTTAGAAACTAATTTCAAAAGAATTATTTAAGATCTATATAATTATTACAAAAGAATTATTGAGACTTATACTTCTGAAACTACTATTTTTTAATGTATTGAATCTGTTCTTCATGGACATATTTACATTTTGAAATTTGTGTGCTTTTATTTTAAAACAAATTGTTATAAATTTTCAAAAAATTATTGGGGATATTAAAATTGATAACCTGTTTTTTTTTAATTTATGATCCTTTATATTCCTTCAAATATTTTTTGTGGCTTTACCTTGTAAACCGAAAACTAGATATCATAATATCCACAACTTCAATTTAAAATCTACTCATTTTTTGATCAACTGGGATCTAAAATTTATATAGCTATTGCACATAACCCTTGTTTGAACAAATAAATTTTTACCCTAAGATAAATCATAAATTGTTACCTGAAAACATAAAATATTCCTTTCTATGAGAGAATGAGAAGTTCCATATAATTATTTATAAATATTTTTCAAAATACCAAGCAACCAAACTAGTAGGGTTACATTGGTTAAATAATAAATCCTTATGATATACCCACTATGATATCACTATAATCATCCCTTAAACTTTTATCGACTGCATTGTATTAGAGGAAAATGTCAACCAATTGGAAAAAATTTAATAGAAAACAGAACCCAAATTTTTTAGAGGTAGTTAAGAAACAAGTCACTACTGTATTTTCTGTTGGAATAATATTACACATATCTTATATCTAATGGGTTACCCCTATTCATGTTTACCCTAAGAAAAGTGTGTTTTCAATCTCAAAGAAATAATTTTTTGTGTTATCCCCTATCATTATTTCAAACAAGTAGTGGATATATATTGACTAAAAAAATAAACATGGTGACAAGAAAAGATCATTTCCCTATTGTTTTTCTTTCTAAATTTCCTAAGAGACTACCTAGACATACTCAATACTATTTTTTGGATAGATGTTTTAGGTCCCTTGAAAATCATATAACACTAGAGTATCAAGATAAAGACCCTTTCACATACCGTGTTGGTACATTTAATTATAGGATAATGAATTTTGGTTTTTGAAATACACTAAGAATATTCCAATGATGCATGATGAGTATTATTTTGAATTTACTGAAATATATATGGAATTTTTTATGGATGAATTCAATATCCATGTATCATATTTAAGAAGTTTCTTAAATAATTATGCTGATTTCCTTTAAACATTCATTCAATAAAATATTTTTTTAAAATTATATAATTTTTCATTTCATAGTAAAAAATAAATTATACTAGGTCATGTTGTGTCTCAATAAAAAAATCCAACATGAAACGTCTAAATGTGATCTAATATTGTCAGTAACATACCCAAAATCTAAAAAAGATATGAGATAACTCCTTAATCATGGTGGATTTTATTGGTGATTCATAAAATGATTTGGAAAATATATTTTCCCTTATTGATGTTTCTTTAAATAGAATCATTTTTTGTCTTTGGGGATAAGTGTAAAAAATAATTTGAAGAGATAAAATAAAAAAGGATATCCCCCATTATAATCAAATCAATAAACATGAGGTTACCCTTTGAAATCAGGACTGAATATTTTTATTTTGATCTTCTTATTGCCTTAAGTCAAAATCTATAAAATAAATCTCATCTCAAGTTTATCCATATAGAAAATTAGATCAATAAAGAGATAATTACACAACCACGGAGAAAGATTTTTTGATTTTTGTCCTTTATTTAGATATGTTTATATGTTACTTGTTAGGTTCTAAGGTGATTGTTTTTATTGATCATTCCACAATCATATTTTTAATGAGAAATCAAGGTTTCAACATGAGACTTTTGAAATAGACCTTATTTTCATAAGAATTTGATTTTCAAATAAAGGAAAATAAAGGAATATGAAATATTATAGCTAGACATTTATGATGGATACCCACTATTGTTTATGAAAAAATTTAGATCTATCCATCAATCAAAGAAACCTTTCCTAAGGAGAAATTGCATTTTGTTAGAAATGAGTGACCTTGGATTGTTGAGTTAGTTAATTATCTAGTTTTTGGTGAAATACCCTATTTCTTTCTTACTAATAAATATCTAATCTTATAAGTGATTCAAATAATTATTTTTGTGATGATCTTTATCTATGGAATATTAGAAGTGACCAAATTATAAGAATGTATATTTCTAATTATGAACTCAAATAAGACCTAAATTTTTTCACACATTAAGTTGTGGAAATAATTTTGTATCTAAAAGAACTATTAGAAAAGTGTTTTATTCTAGTTTTTAGTGTATTTATCCTTTAAAAGATGATTTTGAGTTTACCAAAACATGTTAGATTTTCCAGCTTCACAGAAATATTTCCAAAAGAAAGGAAATTCTTCAATGGTACCTTTTTGTGGTTTATTTAATATATAGCGTATATATTTCATGTAAATATTTCCCAAATATTTCAGATAACTTTACAGACTACTTTCTTTGGATTATGATTCAAAATGGATAGAATTCATCCCCAAAATAACTGATAAGAGAAAAGTAGTTTTCAATTTTTTAAAATAAACCTGTTTTGTAGAGTTAGTTTACCAAGTTCTTAATAAATATCTAGGGTATCCACTTCTATAATATGACTTTATAATCTATGATGAAGAAATATTGAGTCAATAAATGGGTTTTAACACCTTGTCCCCCACAATCTAATGAAATGGTTATACTATAATATTGATAAATCAAATAAATTCTAAAGAAAAATTATCATATAAATAGAAAAAACATGTGTCTAACATCAGATAATGAAACTAAATATTTTTAAAACAATGGTACTAATGTCCAATTTTATATTAATCTATTTAAAACCATTTCACATACTTTTCGGTTTGTAGCACAAATATTTTTCATCTTTAAAAACATGCAACATGAATATGTTTTCCACTGAAAAAGGATGAAAACTCTTCTTATAGGATCTGAAATAAATTAAAAACAATTCTTATGAATTTATACGCTATACAAAGAGAATAAAAATTATTTTAATGGTGAAAACATACTCAGAAAATAATTTAAATAAGAAGATTAATTATCACAGTATGACACCGAAATGATTCTCTTTTTAGGTAAATTTCATTCGAAGTGGTCATGAAATTAGATTGTAATTCATGTTTTCCCTTTAGTGTAATCAAAATTTAAAATTTATATAAATAAAAACTATTCAAAGTAAATGGAAACTGATTTAAAAAATTTAAATAAATACTTCAAGACCTTCTAGGAGAGGAGTTCTATATGTTTAGGATGTTTATTGCCATTGACCACCAAGTTGTGTCTACATATATTACTTGATTTTTGTTTTTTCCATACCATATGCATTTTATTCTCTTATCCAAAAATTAAGGTAAATGAGAAAATTTCACCAAATAAGTTTCAGGGGAAGGAAAAAAATTAACACCCTTTTAATTTCTAAAAATTAATCCCTTGGGTGAAATAATTGTCACATGAAATTAAAATTAATTGAATGATGAAATAACTATATACACGATTCAAATATTTTCAAATACCATGAAAGGAACACAAATTTTTTAATATCATATCTCAAACCACTATCCAATTCCAAATTCACAGAACTGTGAGGCCTCTAAACCATTTTTTCATCTTCTTCATATTCACTTAATTAATGAAAGAACCAAACAATGCTTTCAGAACTGAATAAATATTTATTTCTGTCAAAACCTAAGAGTTTGATGAAATTTTACTTAAACCTGTTGAGTAACATTCTATGAAATTAAATACCACTTTTCATGAAATTTTTTTTTTTGCACACCAAGATTTTATAGTAAGTTATTTTTTTTAATGTAATTCAATAGATTGTGCAACATGCAACACCGAGTTCGAGCAGACCACAACTCACCAAACTACTTATTCAAAAAATAGTTATGAATAGTATTAACTATATTTTTAATTATATATACTCCATATAATTTTAACATCTATATTAGGTGTTTCTTAGACATAATATAAGAACAAGTTCAATTTTTCAGATAGAAAAAGTAGTTTTCAAAAAATAAAATTTTACCACCTTTTAATGGAGAACCCTTTTTAAATAAAATATTTTACACTTTTGTATATAAAATTTGACTAAATAAAATTCTTTTTTAGAATTTATAGATAAAAATTTAGTTTGGATAAATTTTCGATTCTTTTCTAATAACTTTCACATTTTGATGAATAATGAAAATACATTATTTTAATTCAAAACAACTTTTTTAATCAAAATAATTTATAGTGTTAAATTATACATTTTAATGTTTTTGATTTAAAATTATATTATATTTTTATCATTTAAAACAATTTTGGTCATTGGAATTAAATTCACTTTTAAATTCGACCTAAACACATATAAATCTTTTGATAGTTTTTACTTTTCAAAAACACGCTTTCTGGTTTTCACAATGGAGAATATTTTATTAAATTATTTTTTACAATTTATATGTTTTAAATTTGGTAAAATATAAATCATTTTTGAATTTGTAATATCAAATTTAGCTTTGGCTGAATTTTTGGTATTTTTCTAAAAACTTTCAATTTTTGATGAATAGTGAAAAACACTGTGTTATTGTTTAAAGATGACTTTTTATTTAAATAATTATTTTTAATTTAAATTTATTTTAATTTAAAATAAAAACATAGTTACTATATTATTATAATTTAAATCATTTAATTTATTTTATAATTATATTAGATATATAATTTTTTATTGAACTCATTACCGTCATTTACTCACCTTCTAGGCACATTTCCAAATTTGCATAAAACATAATTTTACCACTTATATGAATTGAATTTAAAACATAAAAGACACACGGTTGACATAAGTAAGTAAAATGTTGTTCAATATAATGAAAATAATTGTTTTGAATAGTATCTTTTGAATTTTATTTACCAGAGTTATAAGTAAATAGAGTAATTAAAGTTAACAATTATATTATAATTACCCTAAAACAAGTCCTAATTCTATAGGATAATATTATTTTGACCAAACTAAACCTTAGTAAAAAAATATTATCCTTTTGATCCACCTGGATTAGATTAGGACATTTATTATTATTTTATTTAAAGAAGAGTTAAAAGTGTTAAATTCAATGTTTAATAACTAAACCATTTTTAATATAGGGTTACACATAAGATAAATTCGACTATAAATATTAATTATAAATATAAAATTATTTCCTAAATCCTTTTATTTTATTTATAATTTTTAGATATTAAATAATTGAATTCATTAATGACACAATGATGATGTAGTAATTAACTTATTAATGAATGATTAAAAAAAATTGATATTATCAATATCAAAATAAATATAAATTGGGACTTTTGTTACATTCCACACATTTTATAGGTTAATATGACATATTTGGGTTTATTTAATGTATTTATTTCTAAGTAATCATGTTTTTTTGACTTTCAAAAAAACCATATTCTAAATAGTGTCAAAATTGACATAAATGAATATTTAAAACAAATATTATATTATTAAATGATATAATATTCCTAAAAATTTAAGGTTCAGCCAAAGGACATATATAATTATATATATGTCATTAATTAACCAATTTATGTTCTCTTGAAATTTTATAGTAATTTAATTAAGCATTGAATATAAAAATACAAGAAGGCATGGTAAAAGTTAAACTATTTAAATAAGAATTAAATCTCAACGATAAGGTTAATATGGTGATCTAAACGTGTCTAAAACCTATTTTTTGAGAGGATTTATACCCATACCAACCTTATCCTATAAATAAATCCATTTGGGACCATTATAAACCGAATATTATTTTATAATAAAATAATATTTCAAGATTTTCCTAAAGTGACCCTCACCTCCCTTATAAAAAGGTACTACCCCTTCTCTCAAAATCACACCTCCAAAGCCATTTGGAACAGACAAAACATGCTCAAATATTTTACAAACAACCCTCACATGAACCTAGATTCCTTAATTTGATCATAAATCCAACCTATGGATCCCTTTTGATCAAATCAAAAGGAAGTACCTGAAAAAGACGTAATAATTTCATCACCTCTTTTAAAGTTCTTTTCTTCTTCCACTTCCTCTTTCGTTATTGTTTACATTCCAAAATAATAAATCCAATACCTTATGCATACTATGATGTTATTATAAATATCATACAACCATATTCACTATTCTATCCATCCTATTAGAGACAAATTCACCATACGTGCTTACGTACGGCTTACTGTCACCACAACGCGATGAGATTTTGTTCCCCATCATAACCATTCAAGGATAAATTTCATTTGATTATTAAAAATAATTTTTAATAACTTAATATAATTATTTATATGAATCAAATACATCCTATCCATAACAAACATGACTTACATGACAAAAAATATAAATGAAAATGAATAAGTTAACACCCAAAACAATGATACTACTGAAATATCATTAACAAACAAATATAAGAAGATCATATATGATATAATATTTATTTTTGTGGTTATTTTATAATTTAATAACAATTATTTCACCATTATACAGGAGTTTAACCTACTTTCTACAAAGTAAAAGTACAAGGTACGGGGTTTTCATCTCACTTTTTATTACTATGAGATTCATGTTATATTGACACTATTTCCTTTTGTGTGGTGTATGTACTGCCCATGATTGTATTATTTGTGTAATGTGAATTAGTTTATGGGTAATTACATGTTCATTGTATGATCCTTATTTCATGGGATGTATTTTTCCTAAGTTACCAAATCAGTAAGGTAATTTCTAATTTCTATTTCCACTCATTGGGTTTTACGCAAACTTCATTGATTATTTTATTCCAAGATTATGTGTGAAATAATTATTTGTTAATTTATGTATTAATTTCCACTCCTCTTTGTTTGGAAATACTTTTGATACATATAATCACTCCATTGATAAATTCTCCAGTCATCAATATGAACTTGATAAGAGTAATCTTAACTCAATTTCCATTCATTGAGTTAAACATCCAATTCATCAGGGTTGTTTTTACATGAACATGTCTGAATGTCCTATTATTTATTTTCACTGAATATCCAATAATATTGAGTCGATTTATTTTTTTCACACATAATTATGTCATTTATTTATCCTTAAACTAAGGATGCAGTCTTTATAAGGTATTTCATCTCAATTTACATTCCATTGTGACTTCTTTGTTGTTATGCACCAATTAACTTTTATATGATATACAAATTGTAATTTGATATAGTATATCATGAATCCATTTATTCTCATGACATTATTAAGTTTTTATTACGTCAATTATTTTTATTCAATCCTCTCTCATTTGGTTAGGAACTCTAACTAAAATATCATTTTAAATTTTTTAAAGATTTATTCTTCTCAATCTTTCTCATTAATGTCCATGTTTTAAAAATGGTGTTAAAGATTTATTTATATAGACATGAATATTTTAAAATTAAAATTCCTTTTAAAATTTTCAAAGCGGTATGGGATAATTTGATTCAAAAATCTATTTTTAACAGCTTCTTGATAAATAGTGATACTTTTAAATGTTTTCAAGAAAAATGGGATATTTATCTCGAATACTTTTAATGATTATTTTCATATATGTCAATATCCTTCATTATTATTGATTATGGTTTATTTATTATAATAAAATACTTCATATTGTATTGAATGAGTTTTGTTTTCCTGTGGGTGTGCTATTTTTATACCATCCATGTTTTGTGGTTAAAATATTGACATTTCGTATGCTAGTTTAAATAAATATGTTTAGATTATGTTTCATCATTTTTATATGAGAAATGCATTGGACTAAGTAAGTGATGGATGGAGCCCGATAGAGCACCTCAATGAATCAGTAGGTATCATGAGACAAACAAGTGTCTTGGTACAAGACCTTGACAAAATCTTATTTATTATCTTGGAACAAGTCCTTGACTATGTGCTTATGATGTTTGATAATATGCATTCCATCATTATAAAATTAGCTTTTGATATTAAATGTGACTATTCGACTAGTAGAATATACTTGTGAAAAATTAAATGGAATTATTTGATTTATCTTTGCCATATTATGCTGAATTTTAATATTAAAAGGCTTTTGTTATAGTCTTCTAAATTGCCTTAAATTTTTATTCTTATTTATGATGGTTTCCATTATATTGTTAACCTTACAGAGCATCTAAGATCACAACTTTTTTATATTTTCATTTTCCCAGGATGTGAAGAATTATATTATGATTAACTTACAGGGATAGGCCAAAGGATATGAGTGTGTTTCAAGGGGACACAATGTTGTCTTTCTTTATTTCATTATGTAATGTAAAACCTATGTATATATCTAGTACTTCCAAGGATACTAAACTAATCGGTCTTTTGAGACTTGATCTCTTGTGATCATTCCAATGTTATGTACTAATGCACCGACTCTTAGAAACTAGGGTCGGGGCGTTGCATTTTTATTTTTTTAAATCCCACTTGTACATGTTATCCTATTTATCTCTTTAGAATCCATGAAAATCCCATTAGTTTGCCACATTATAAGCCTGAAATTTATACCAAACCATATACATGAAGTTAATTTCATGAATTATATTAATTAAAGTGTGTGGGGTAGTCTTGTGGCTAACCACCTCATTTTGGACTATTTTGGGAAGTAATGTTATAATTTTATTTTGCCGATAAAATTTAGTCCTATTAAAATTTGTCCCTTAATGGGGATTTTCAAGAATATTTTTGGAAATAAACATTGAAAATATATATATATATATGGTTTAGTAGAAGCTAAATAATAAAAAGGGATATTAGTTTTATGATGTTGAAAAGGATTATTTTTATTTTAAAAATGTGCTGGAAATTTAAACAATATTCAGGAGACCAAATTTATGTCTCTTCCCTTCACTATCTCAAAGTTATGATGGAATTAATATCTAAATAAATACTATAAAACAGTGATATAAAGTTAAAGAGGTGTGATGAAAATTATTTTGTAATTGGTTTTAAAATTCTATGAACTTTCACTTGATATTTTTGAGATACGAGAGTTTATTTGTTAATGGAAAATTGAGGAGAGACACACATGAATAAAAATTGATTAATTAATTTTTTATTCTAAATGAGACATAACCTATTTGTTCTATACTATAGTTTTTCACCTCTAAAACCTACCAAATAAATTCCTTAAAATAACCAATAATAATCCCTCATGATTTAACCTAGCTCCTCGACTCAATTAGAGCTGAGATTTAAGAGTTTATTAAAATTATGGTGACTCTTGAATTTTTTGGATTATCAAAGAATTATATCGAATATATACTTGTGTGAAGATGTAAAGTTTTAGGTGAATTAGTTTCTTTTTTTAATGGAATTATAAATTAAGTGTATTTTGATTGACTATAAATAGAGAATTTTGAATAATGGTTATTTAAAATGCATGATAATTCTAATTTACTTCATTTTTAATTATTGAATCTCATGGTTTTATGTTTTGAAAATATTTTGGTGTAATTTTGATAACATAATTGTCCAATATTCCAAGTCCTAAATGTAGGGGAATTTATAGAACTCTTATTTTCAATTCTTTTTTATGAGTATTTTAATGAATAAATCCTCACCAATTTTAATTTTGATATAATTTACATCATTTTATGTTTACCAGGGTATTTTATAAATTTAAAAACAAATGTTTAAATTCATACCTTTTTAAGTGTTTTTAATCGTTTATTTAAAATATTGAACAAAAAATATTATTTTACTTTATTCATATTTGTTTCTGAAAAATTTTATTTTTGAAATGGAAATGAAAACATTTGGATATGTTTTTATTTTAAAACATGATCATAATACTCTAAGAATCATTTTTCTTTGTCTGTATAATCATAAATCTTGAATGTTGTTATTATTATCCCATTATAAATATTTTTTATCCATCATAATATGTTCTTCCCTTTCTAAAAATGATAACCCCAATATCGTATGTCATTGTTTTCTTGAACATAAATCTTTAAATTCCATGATAAGGATTCAGTGCCTTATGATAAAGAAAATTATTAGATTAATATTCATATACTTTCACTAGATTATTTGTGAAATTTAAAAAAAATGGGAACCAACATAATATTTCCAAGATATCATGAAGGTTGACCCATAGGGATTTATTTTTGAGAGGGAGACCATATGATAAAGTTCGTGGGTTTATTTAGAGGAGATTATGATCTTGGTGCACATAAAAATTAAATTCCATCAACACATTTATCAAGTGAAGATAAAATATCTACTACTACAACCTAGAAGTTGAAAAAAGTATGTATTGTGAATACACGTATAATATAAAGGATCAACTGAAGGGAAAAAAATAAAATTCAACAAAATTTTCCTCCATTTTTGTGGAATAACAAAGATATAAAAAGATTTTAGATCATGTAGGCTATAAAGAGAGAGGGAGGGATATAGAGATATAGAGATAAGATAAGGGGTGACTATGCTATATTTTTTTGATAATCATCATATTATATGGATATATGGAAGAAGGGAGAAAATTGGAGATGATTTATCCTTTCTCATCTAAACTCTTGGGTGACTATGTCATTATGATCTCAGGAGGAGCCTTTCAAAATATATGTTTTCTATTATATATCCTTTGCATTTTTCTATAATTTTATTACTGAATAAAACTGTTCATATTCTTTCATGATTTTTTTTCTTCAAAATTTTTCTATATAGTTTCAAAATTTATAAAATTAAATCATTTTTTCATTATATATACTTCTTTGGAAAGGCATTTCCCTTGAGCATAGTGAATTTGTTCATGTTCAATTTCTTAGAGGTATTTTGGATTTTGAATCACATCTATAAAGAAAACAACCCCTATATTAAGGAATTACTATATTTGTTTCTTATATTTATGTGTTTTCTAGAATCTATTTGGTTAAACACTAATAAATATAAATTAGATAATCATGTTATATAAGTAATAATGGAGGGAATAAAGGATCTTCCGTTTCCAAGAAAGCTGATTTTAAATTCAATTTTCACTCTTCTTTTTCAATCTATTTTTAATAAAAATATTTTAATATTTTAATTCTCAATTATTATTAATTTCGGACTTAATTTTTTGACTAAAAATCCCCAAATTAGTTATAATTTCTCTAAAAAAATAGACAACCAAAGTGATAGTTTAAAAAATAATTCTAACGACCTCCTTGATAGAAAACCCAAGGGGATAAATTACTACTTTATTTTGGGGAAAATTACTGATAGGGGATCCAAAATAGATCATTTCCATAAAATTTAATCAGAAAATGGAATGGGGGAGAACAACATACCTCAAACGGGTTCTTGTTGAAGAATCACACCACAATCTCACTGATATGGCCCCACTTTATTTCCTTTAGTGAGTAAAAAATAAGTTATATCAAAATGATACATATACCACATATATGATAATGAAATACATGGTTTAGGTTTTTTACAAATATTAAATAATCATATTACAAGGTAGAAGAAGAAGGATTATTACCTTTGATTTCTTAGGTCTAAAGCTTTAAGATTCATTGAAATTGATCTCTAAAAGGAATAGGATCGCAAAAAAATCAAAGAGGAAGCCTAGGATTCAAGATCCAAAGTTAATGAAGGATTAATGAGGGAATTAAGTAAATTTTCAGGTCTTTAAATAAATTTATATATTCAATTAGTCATATTTCATGGTTGTCCATTGAGTTTTTTCAAATAAAGTGTTAACCATGTAGGGTTTTTAGGTAGTACCTAACGATACATGATTGGGATGCAGGATTAGGAAAAAAATGCATCAACCATGTGAAATGCCAATACAAAAAAATTCTAGGACCACACTGTTTAAACAAGGTTTAACCAAACTCTAATCAAATAATCACTTTCCTCTAAGACTCATATATACCTTTACTGGTAACCTAAGAACCCAAATTGTTTCCCCTGACTATGCTCAAATAATGCTCCCTCTTGAAGCCTTCTAAAATAACCTTCAACCATAAAAAATCTCCTATAACTGTACCCAAACATTATAGGAAATTAAAATACAAAAAAAACAAAGGTGAAAAAACCGGGGGTGTTATATGTTCTATAATATTACTAAATTGGTATGATCTTTATAAGGTTGAATGATATTAATTATTTTTTCTGATCTTCATACCATTTTGAGATCTTCATTAGGTTTCCCGGTCTTTATAAAGTTGTCTAATCTTGGTAACGTTTTCTGATCTTCATATGTCTATTTGATCTTCATATTGTTCTCTAATCTTTTTATGGTACATTCTTATCATTTTAAGGTCAATATACATTACCAATATCATAAAATCAAAATTTCATATGGCTCATCAATTATCTTCATATGGTTGATACACACAAATTCATAAGGTTCATTACTTATGAAATTTTTCAAAACTAATTATAAGAAACTCAAAATAATAATTTTAAATATAAAAAAAATAATAAATCACTAATTAATAACCTAAAAATCACTTCAAGTAAATACACTTGTAAGATAAAGAGCATTTTTTGATTATCAAAATATGTGCTAGAATTATGTTGGATCGATCTTAATTTATCCAATAATATCCCACTTTTTATGATCTCATAACCTATAAATTTTAAAATAAAAAAGTTTTAATATTTTCCTAGATTTTATCCAAAATGATAAAAACAATATTACAAGATTATTGGAATAAATAATTAAGGGTAAATTGAAATTTTGTGTTTCCCATTATTTATCCCCCTTTTTATGATGTAAAAAAAGAGAGTATATAATAGTGGTAAAAACATTAATAAAGAACACATAAATATGAAACCATTAGAATATAATAATAAAATGAATAATAATATTTTTTATGATAACAAATTCTATATTGTTTTTAAATTGTCTTTTAAGTAACATTCCATGACACTAGTTCATCACCTATGACATAAGAGCTTACTTGGAATTGAGCTACCAGGATATGGTCATCTCGAACACTTAAAGAGAGGAAAACATGGTGGTTGATGGCCAGAATTTGAATGCTATGTAAGAGGATATATTATACACATATACTTATATTTTTTATCCCATATAGACTACTTGAAACTTATAACATGATATTCCATTATGATACATTACTTTAGACACCCATGAATATTTTAGAGTCATTTTTTAATTCTATAATTATTCAGTTTCCTTTTAATAAAGTATTAAATTTTAGTTAAGTTTGTTAATAAAATAATTACATAGAGAATCAATATCATTTCAAATAATAAAACAATATCCAGAGAAACCTAAAAATATTAATATTGAAGCTCCTTATTTAGTTTATTATGGAGTTTAGGAGGTTTTATAAATGGTTTTGGAAAATAAAATTATGGACTAGAGGCATGATCATAATATTTGAGTCCAAAATTATCCTACATAGATTGTATTGTAATACATAATATCTAATCATTTAATTTCTTACCTCTTTTTCATTATACTTATTGGTAAGAGAAAAATAAAATCTAACCTGAAAATTTATAGATTCATAAGAAGTTGAAACTTCTCTTTGAGAAGAAAAACAAAACATATATATCATATTCTTAATATGATCTATAAGGTAGAAAACTATTTCTAAATATCTCCCTTATAGTGGGATATTTTTCTAGAGGATTAATTCCAAGGGATCTCAAGTCTCTTACCTCATAAAGTGATTTACCACACATATCCAATCACTTTATAATCTCATAATTCCAAAATTTAAAAACAACTAAGTATTCTTTTATTTATGAATAATAGAAATGTTTTTCCAGTTTAGTCATATCGTGGGACTTTACACAATCATTGAGAAACTTATTAAAGGGGACTAATTTCTCATTAGTAAAAATTAGTGTACCAAAAAGAGGTTATGTCTGGGGACCTAACTATTCTACAACCCTCTTTCACTTTATAGAGTTTCTATAAACATTAGATTCCCCATTTTTAGAATAATCAGAAGTTTTTTGTGATTCTAAATAAAATAACTCGTATATAGGCTGCATAATTTTTTTTCTATCGTCTAAAAGTTTTAAAATAGAATTCAAAGAAAATTTTCAACTCTTAAAAATCATAAAAATTCTTGGATATTCTTTAATATTTTCCATAATAATCTCTCTTAAAGAAGTATAATTATCTTCAATGAAATGAGCTATCTCTATCACGGATATTTATATCTTTTTTAGATACTTATTTTCATCAGATTTGACACTATTTATTTCAATAATCAAATCATTATTTAACTCTTCATAAATATATAGGTTTATAGAGCTATGTTATAGACCATAAATTCATTCATTAAATTGAAATATTATGAAATAGTTATCATAAATTATTTAATAGAATATATCTCCACCAATATGGAGGATGGAACACCTAATTTTACAAGTTGTATAATTTTTAGCATTTTACTTTGAGCTTTAAAAAAATAATTTTAACTAAATTAAGTCAATCATGGAAACTATATGATCTTAAATATACTCAAAGTCTAATTTGTAAATAGAATTGTCCTTACATACTCTTAATTATCACCTACAAACATTATGTTCAAACATCTACGATGTTATCTCCTTATGTATAATATTTTTCTTTTATAATTCTTCTATATTAAAACTATAAACTTAAACATTGAAATTATAATCAACTTCATGCTTTCAGGTTAGTGAAAAAGTTAATTATTAGTTTATAAATTTATTAGATTCCATATCAATGTAATTTTATAAATTTTGTCTTTGGATACTTCTAATTATCTTCTGACATTTTCTATAGTTTTATCTTCTATTCTCTATACACCAAAAGCTTCAACTTGAGGAACCTCAATGATTTTATAAAATTGGTTTTCTTGGGTCATTAAATTATTCAATAGAATCCTCTAATTAAAATTCATCATTATAAACCAAGGTTATAATAGGATTATATTTTTTTAGTTCTCAATAATTAATTTATCTTATAAATTTCCTCCCTTGAAGGATCCCCATTAATGTGATAAGGCTTCTCCTCAATTCATCATAAGCTTCTCTCTTGATAGATACAAGTTATCTCAGAGTTTTATTATAATAATATATAATATTCTTAAGTCCATCAATAGATAAAGATATGTTATGATGACACTTTATAACTCCCAATTCATTCAACTAAACACATTCCTTATCCAATAAAAGATGTTATAATCTTTAAATGGGATAAAAAATAAATTTATTCAATTTTTAAGTATAATGATTCATATAACTTATCATATTTGAAAATATATTCACCTTATTATAATTCAATATGAGACATAAAATATATATGTCTTGAAAGAAAATATTTTCAGACTCCCCAACTCACTATGAAATACCAGTTTGAATAAACATATAAAGAAGTTTTTCCTCAAGTTATAAATCTTTCACAAACATCTTCTTAATATTCTGGGATCAAAATAAATATGACATAATATCTTCATGTATAAAATCATGTTAAATTCTAATTTTTGAACTGAATAAAAAATGTCTTTCATGGAGATAATGAATAGGCTCAACCATCATAATAGGATAAATCGATATCTCTTTATGATACACTTTAGAGATAAATATTCTTAATTATGTGTCAATATAACTAATGTATTCTCATAAAAATCACAAACTTCTTTCTCAAAAACAAACTTTGTATTCTTATTATAAAAATAAAACTCCAATTTTTTAAATCATAAACTTTATTCAATAAATAATATCTAATATGAATCCATGAAAAATTAACAACTTTCTCTAGTATAACACATCTCTATAAACTGATAGATTTTACCTTCTTTTCTTTTTTAGAAGAACCATCATTGATTCTCTTGGTATTTCTCATATCAACTAGTGGTTTATGGTTCAAAATGTTTTGGGTTGAATTAATCCTATATAGATTGTATTTTTTATCCATAAATAAAGAAATCAATAGATGTATGACAAATTATGATGAGTTTATAGCATAGAAAATATAAAAGTGTGAAATTGAATATGGGATATGCTTTTATGGAACAGTCTCAAATTCTTGAATTTGCTAGAAAATAAAATGGAAAAATAATATTCTTCCCTTAAATATATTTCTAAGATATATTCAAGTAAGAAACCAAATTTATTATGGTTTTTTGTGTTTAAAGTAAACAAGAAAAGTAATAACAGTGAGAGTGTTATCAATGACATGTTTTTATGTTGATTGAAGTGGTATCTAAATGAGGATTGTAATAGATTTGAGTTCAAATGGTAGAGGATAGCTTAATAGTTAAATATAATTATCCAAGGATTTTTGTATAAGGAAGTTAAAATATTGTGAGTTTAAATACACTTGGTTGAATTATTGGATGTATTTATAACACCCTAATTAAGTTTAATAAGTTTCTAATTAAGTTTGAAAGAAATATAGAAATATTAAGAAGATATGCAAAGGTAACATGATACCAAACATATGGGTATTTTAAGGTATTCTAAAACTAGTACCTATCTAAATATTAGATATCAACTATGTAAATATCTTCAAAAAAATACACTAACTAAAAAAAATTATGAATGAACATTGTGTAAATATAACTTTTTATGTGTTTCATAATGTTAATCCAGTACCAAAATTAAAGTCCTTTGAATATTTCACTACCTAAAGTAATGTCATCTAGAGTTTTCTCAAGGTAACCCAAAAATATAATACCTACAAAAAGATCATATAGACTATATGTAAAAGTAAACTAGAACCTGTGAAAATGTTACTCTAAAAATTGAGAAATAAATAAACGTAAAAAATATTGTCTCCATAATATTAATTATAAATAATTTAAAAAAAAAACTAAATGAATTTGTTAAGAAAATCTTAATGAATAAAAAACCATGATCATATATGGATCAAGATTTTAGAAATCAAAGAGGAAGATCGATCCGAGGGAGAAGATGGTGTGATTGAGATACTCCATGTCAATTCAATGGAAACTACAATATAGGGAGATGTTAGATAAAGATACCACCATTCCATAGTAAATTTTCACTTTATGTTTTGGTAACCATTGTGAGATTATATTTTAACTGTGAGAAATTGTGAGTTTCAGTTTTTAGAAGTAAAGAACCACATCACAGTTCATACATCTCAAGAACACATGGATATTTTCAAAAGAATTAAAATAATTGGTTTTGTGGTACTATTAATATTACATTATTCATATAATTTATGGGATATTGTATTCTAGGTTTTAAGGAATAATTAATGGCTCAAAAAAATTTGAATAAATTTGAATGAGTTCAATGATGAGGATTACTTGTGAATATTTTAGGAGAAAATAAAAGTGAATATTATGATAATTATATTAACTTAATTATTCATGATTTTATATGGAGATATGTATTTTGTATGAGTAAAATAAAATTATATATCTTTTTACACTCTGATATACTAAAAAACATTTTTAATTGAAGAGATACATAGTGATACCACATTGGTTTATCATCTATCGTGTATTGAAATAATTACAATGCTTTTAAGAGGAAAACATTGTGTTGAAGAAGATAAATAAGAGGAAGCAAGTGATATAAAAATATCTTAGAGGTTAAAAAGATAAGTGTAAGTGATAGATGTATTATTTTTGTCTATGTTTTTCATTAAGATTCTTGAAGAACCATTATGACTAATAATCATAGTGAGTCTGAGTTGAAGAAAATTTTCATCTTTCATAAAGACTTATTGATTCAATATTAGTTTCTTATGACCTATTCAAATGTTTAATAAATAACCACTAAAGTTTTTTGTTCAATCATAAACAATTCCATTATCCAATCAAGGGGATGATATGTAAAAGATAGAAAAAGGGAAGTGGATGATACATGCCTGTCTATTTTTTCACTTATTAGGAACTTGTAATCACTTAAAATGAAAGTGATAATAAAATATATGACTCAATAAGATATGAACATTGAAATGGTTAGGTTTTCTAAGAGGCGTCAAACCTTTTAAAAACCACTTATACTATTGTGATTTTCTGTTTTGGTTTTTCATATAAAATTATGGGTATAGTTTGTATCAAAAGTTTCTAAATCTTAATGGGATATGGGTTCAAATAAATGGGGAGGTAATTTTAAGAAAATGTAAATCATGGTGAAATTGGGTTATCACTAATTCAAGCCCCCCCCCCCACTCCCTCTCAGTGACCCTTCATTGTCAACTAGTTTCTATAAGGGTTTGGAATCAAAATTAAAATCTCTAATGGTTTCCAATCGAGTTGTTTTTAGTCAAACTACTGATCAAAAAAAAAATATTTCAAGATTAATTCTTATTTGATCTAAATTTTATGAAATAAAGAACAAAGATATAATAAAAATAATGAATTAATTAATAAATAAAAAATATTAAACACAATAATAAAATAATTTAAACCTAAATATAATAAATAAATAAAATAAAACAAAAAATAAAATAGATAAAATTCATTTAAATTAAAATAATCATAATTCACTATTAATAAAATAAAAACAATCTGCGACAGGAGGCCTAGAAAATATAAAGACTAATTGATTTCAAATGTCAATGAATTCAAGATAAATATCGTCATTTTTAGTTTTATCCCATGAGAAATGATGTCTATTATCAATGGTAATTATTCTATAATGCCTTATCAAATATTGTGAAATGTTAATGACACTAGTATTATCAAATTTGATAGGAAATTTTCCAGAATTGAAACCAAAAATCATTTAAGGTGTGTTTCATCAATAACACTTATGTAAAAAATAGAATATTCAATTTATTTAGCTTTAAAAGTTAATAATACAATAGAATATTTCCTCATACTTGACATTGAAACTAAGGATTTTCCAAAATATTGAAAGGTTCCTAAGGTTATATTTTTATAGAATTTATAACCCCCAAATTCAACATCAATATATTAAATTAAATCAAATATAGAGATATTTGGAAAAGGTAGAAAAAGTGAAATATAACTTTTCAAATATCATAAAATAACTTTGGTATCTCTAAAATGATATTTTTTAGGATTAGATTAAATATAAAAAAAATACATACAAAAAACATAATGCATATTTTAATTGTAGATAAGTATAAAAAATTACTTATTATTATCCTATACAATTTTTCATCTACTGGTTTCCCAAATTCATTAAAATATATTTTAATAATATAACTAATTGAAGTTTTATATACTTTAATATTTTCAAGTCCAAACTTTTTAAGTATGTCATTTATGTATTTAATTTGATTAATCACGTTCCCAAAGTCTCCTTTAAATATTTTCAAAAAAAATAAATGCATCTCTCCCGCCAAGATCATTTCAAACTATTGTTGCATGGGTTTATTAAATTCATTCCAAAACTTCTTGTTAGTTGGACCAAAAATTACATTATCAAGATATATTTTAGCTAGTATAATATCCAAAGATAAAGTTTTCAGAAAAAATATATTCTCTTAAAAACCTACCAAAAACCCATTTGATAAAAAAAGAACTAATAATTTCATACTATGATCTAAGTGCTTATTAAAGTCTACATAAATATTTGGTATGTTTTAAAAATAAATTTGTACAATGGTAATTTTTCAACCCAGGAGGTTTTTCAACATTAACCTCCTCTATAAGTTATTAATTTAAAAAAGGAGATATAAAATCTATATGTAAAAGTTGAAAATTCATATGAGATGCATATGCTTAATGAATTTTAATAGGTTTTAAGCTAACTGTAGGTTAAAAGTTATCCGCATAATTCTTTTTATCTTTGTGATTATTAATTTCATCCAATAATCTATTCATATTATAATATAATTACTCCATGATCATCTTCCTTAAAATTAAAATCCCATTTATTACTTATAACTAGATAAAATGAGGTTCTATATACTAATTATCAATCATTTTCCAATTAAACATGCTTAAATATTATTTAATAACTAAAACCAAACTTTAATTACTAAAGGATTAATTTATGGATTTGGTTCAAGTTTTCATATAAATCTAGAGAATTTATAAAAGTAACTATCACTTCTTATAGTCTTACAACATTCATCTAAACCTAAAATAATAATTTCTAAATGAATCTTATTCAAGGTTCTTGGAATTATAGGCATCAAACATTTAGTTTCATTAGTTTATAACCTTTAAGGACTATTTTTTTTCTTGAACATATTCTTAATGATCATCCTTTTTAGTGTTAACAAAAGTATAAAGCTTCAAGTTGCTTGAAGAGTCTCTAAGATCATCAATGTGGGTTTTCATATTATTAAAGGGATCACTTTAATGAAATTTAAAATTATTGTACTCTTTAACTATCCATTAATTATTATTAAAAAATCTATATGTTATAGAATTAATATAATTACATAGAAAAAAAATATTTATTGCCATTCAGATAAAATATTCCATGATTATCCTTCATGCTTAAAATATAAACCATACATCCCAAAAAATTAAAGTATCCACCATTTTTTTCTTTTTTCTACTAATCTTAAGATTTTCCCCATATGGTAGCACTTTTTATAACTCTATTTATGACATAGAATATTTTTTAAATATCTTTATCCAAAAAATGATTATCCATACTATATTCATTAAAAATTATTATACAAATTTCTTTTGAAGAAATATTTCTAATTTAAATAAATTAATTCAATAGAGGTTTCTAGGGGTATAGAATGTGTGTTTAATACCATGATTTGAAAAAAAAATTGAATTTAATTAATTTTTAAAAAAACTTCCTCTATGGAAAGTTCTTAACAAAAGAATTTTGTAATCTTATTCATTTTGAACTGGTTTTTAAAATATTCATGAAAGCATCGCAAGCTTCAATATTAAAAATTAAATGGTAACACTTAGTAAATCTATAAAAAATATCAACTAAAACAAAAAAACTTTCCACTAAGGATATCTATTCTAGAAGGTCCAAAAAATCCATGTTGATAAAATCTAAATTTATAGAAGTAGAATATAAATTTATTTTCTTAAAATATTAAAAAAAATCTGTTCCATTTTACATGAATCACATATCTTCATTTTATCTAACTTCATATAATGAAAATCATAAATCAGATTCCCCTTAAGCAGCTTCATCAAATAGTAAACATTACAATGTCTAGGTCTTCTATTACATTTCTAAATTATGTCAAAATTCATACAATTAACATCTTATAAATATAAAGAATTAATTTCTAAGTTATATACATGTTTAGTTCTAGGTGACTTAAATCTAATTAATATATATTTAGAAATAGAACATGTATTATTATATAAATTAATAGAATAAAATTTATCAAAAAATTTGAGAGATACTTATCAGGTTGTATGTAAAGATCTCAATGTAAAGACATTTGTTGATAAGAAATATTTTATGATTTCAGAATAATAAAATTAAAATAATTTTCCCTTTTTAATTGTCTCTAGAGGTGACATAACATATATCCATCATTGATAATGAATTAAAATTTGAAACATCTCCACTCATATGTCTTGAACATTGTAACAACATGATATTTTTCAATATATTTTATTTTAATTAATAATTGTTTTCGATAGCTTTTGAAGAATTTATAAATGAACATACGTGTATAATTATTCAAAATTATAAAATTAAGATCATTATATGATATTTAATTATTTAAAATATTTTTTAACTTATTTAGGAAATACTATGTATCCTAAAGAACATTTTTAATTATTTTGTTTATGAGAATTCCTTCGGAAATGTATATATTTTATTTAAAAATTAATTCATAAGTTTAAATTTATGATAAATTATTTTATAAACAGGATGAAAAATAATTTATTTGTTATCAATTGGTTTGAAATTAATATAAAAGACTTTAAGGAAAAAAGTGACGTTTTTTATAAAAAAATACATTTATGAGTGCAATGTAGTTTTATATTAATATATTAAATTAATTTCTATTAATGAATTATTTTAATTAAATGTGAATATAATATATTATATCAAATAAATTAATATACATTTAATGTTTTTTACTATGTAAGGAATGAGAATAAATTCTGTGTTTTGTTTAAAAATGCATTTTTCAAAATATAGTATTCACTGCATTTTGTGAGAATATTTTAAAATGAATTTATTAAAATAAAAGTAAATGAATTTGATAAAATAGTTTATATATATATAATCAAAATATAAAAAATTGTAAATAGGTCAATTTTATTTTTAGACATAATAAATAGTAACCATGGAAAAAATTCATCATTATGGTAAAAGTTAGAATAGGTTTAAAAGGGGATAACAAAAAGACATAAGGGTTAAAATAACCTAAAAAAATTTCTAAATCCTATGGGTTAAGTTTATTATAACCCACCCCAATCTATATTTGAATTTGGATTTCTTTTATTTCACTTTCACTTAATATTAATTTATTATATTTTAATGTTTAAGTATTTACAATAGTGTCACTCCCCTCACTTATAAAATAAGAACCAATCCCCATCACTCCATAACACAATTTAAGCCATTAATATCATCCAATGGCAACAAAAATTACTTAGAAAATTCCTTCCCCATATCATATAGGTTCTGTTCTTCCAAAAAGAACAACCATTGAAGGATTATGGTATATGCCGAAGGAGGTTTCCAAAATAAGTGTTAATTGTATTTACCAATATAATTTGAGTTTATTTCTTTTTTAACATCCAGAAATATTATGTAAACTTAATAATATGATTAAATATATATATTCTATAAATAAATTTTGTTAGGTTAATGGTAAAACCATTTTCTAACACATTGATATCCTATGAGAATTTATATTGTCTTTGGTGTGTACATGTGGACTACCACATCCATGATACAATGTGATTCATTTTTCATATTCCCCAAACATTGATGGTAATATCGATAGATTTAATGAATATTTATGATATTGGTTATTATTATATAAATATTTATTATTATTTATTATTCTTTATTTCCATTCATGTGAAAATGAAAAATGTACTCGTGTGTACGTATGAACTACCATATTTATGTATTGATGTAATTCATTTTGCATCACCACTATATTTGAATAATTAAGAAAATTGTATATAAAAAATAAATATGATACTTATAACATGATTAAGATTTTATATATGATTAAACCATGATGAAGCTGTTATTATCAGAACCATCGAACCAAAACTTGAATGGATAACATACCAATTTGCACCTGAAAACTGATTAAAATGAATAATTATTAATAAATGTGAGATTTTAAATTATAAAGTAATAATATATTCAAAGATAAATACGAATATAGTTCTATTATATGTTTATAATATGTCTTTATTTATTATATAGCAACTTAATATCAAGTATGAAAATATTTTGGACCTGAGGTAATGGTTTATATCGTTATTTCATTTTTAATCATGATTATTTAGGCCTCAATCTACTTTGGTAGAATTATATGATATTTATATCTTAAACCATGTATATTTTATTATCCTCTATTTATTTATAGTTATTTAATTATTCCCTTTCATTCTCAACTCTTTAGTACTTAAATCGATCAAAAATGTTTTTAGAAAAAGTTGACCTTATTTTCTCTTGGGTTGGATGGATACTATTGATGATTTTTTATAAATTTATCATGTATATGAAATCCTCTAACCAAGTTTATATGAAATTTATCCAGGCTCCTTTTTACAAATTATTGCGAAGAAAAAAATTTGTAACTAAAGAGAAGGTTGGTAAGTTAACCTGTGATCACAATACCCTATAGTAGAGAAGGTTTTTTTATATATAGTATTGTATCATAGAAAGGAATGGGATATGTTCTCATGTATAATGACATGGTAGTAGCATATTCCTCATTAAAATTGATTTTAATGAGAAAAAATTCTAGTATCATGATTTCAAATTGTAGTTATAAATTTTTATTTTAAGATATAGAGGCATTATATTTATGGTGAAAGGTGTGACATATATATTGATCAAAGTAGATAGTCATATTTGAATAAAGATTGTGGCTCCTCAACATACTGCCATTGTGGGATGGAAAATAAGGTGTTTAATACTCTAAATAGTAATGAACATGCTTGTTTTTCTATGATGAGGATTGGAATAGTTCAAATACTTATAGATTTATAGAGGATAGACATTGAAATTATAAGTAAAGTATAAATATAATATCTTTCCCAAATTAATGTTCAACCATCTATTATTGTGACTATTAAAGGGGTTTATAAGGAAGATGTGGATCTATAAAAGAATGTGAGGATTTTTCCAAAGTTATACCTTGAACATGATGGAATGATCATGTTTAGGAATAGAGTATGTGCCCTATTAATAATATAACTGGAGAAGAATATATTAGATAAATATTATGGTTCATCATTCTATATTCATCATGGAAGTAAGAATATTTATAAATATTAGAAACTATATTTCTGGTGAGATAACATGAAGATAGACATTACAGATTATATATCTTGGTGCTTGGTATACTCGGATGAGAGATATAATTATAAGTTGATATTAAAACTATTACACATAACTAAGTGGAAATGAGAAAACATCACAATTGATTTTTTCATGGGACTCCCCAAGACATCTAAAGGGAAAAATGTTATTTGGGTTGTAGTGAATAACCTTATAAAATAATAAAATTTCACTACTATCAGATAAAATTTCTCTCTTGATTAGAACATGAGGTTATACAACATGTTTTAAGGATTTATATATTACAAATCTCAATTATATTTGATTAAAATCTGAGGATTATCTCAAATTTTAGAGAATTATGCAGCAAGATTTGAATTTACTGTTAATATTTATGATTGTATATCATCGTCAAATAAATGGTATGTTTGAATAGACTATTCAAAATCTAGAAGATATGTTGAAATACTGATCTATGTATTACAAAGGAGTTTAGTTTTGACACATTCCTATAGTTTAATTTTCATACAATAATGACTTTCACTCGAGAATTCACATAGAACCTTATAAATCGAATTATGAAAAGACGTGTAACTCTCTAATATATCATGATGAAGATTGGAAAAATATATTGGGACATAATTACGCTATGTAAATGATAGAAAAGGTCAGATACATTCATAAACACATTAGGGAAGCTTAGAGTCAATTGAAAATTTATTTTGATAATAATCGGTAAGATCTAGAGTTAAAATTTTGTGATAATGTATTCCTTAAAAAATATTCTTGGAATAATTTCATGTGATTTTTAAAGAAGGGAAAGTTAATCCCTAGGTATATCGAGCCTTATAAGAATATTCATCTTATAAATATGGTAGCTTATCACTTGGTCCTCCCTCTAAAACTCTCCCAGGTTCATGGTGTATTCCATGAATATCTTTTAAGAAATTACATAATAGATACTTCATATGTACTACCTCATTGGTCATAACATTCGATCATAATCTTTTTTGTGAGAAAAAATGGGTCTAAATTGTTTAATATATAGATAAATAACTACCTAAAATCAATACTCACATGGTTTAAGTTATCCAGATGAATAAAAAAATTAGTAATATATATTGGAATCTGAGGATGTGAGGTGGTATATGTAATGAACCGTCTTGGGATACCATCCTAAAACACAACAAAACCAATTATCTATAAGTCCTAAAGGAAATTCCCAATCCCCATATATTGGAATCTAGTTCTTAGGAATCAAAGTATTCTCTTTAAGAATGATTTCACCCAAATTAGTGATGAATACGGTAGAATAAATTAATAAATTGACCAAAATGAATAAACATGCCAATATTTCAAAACCAATTTTACTGATCCAATCAATTTACATATAAACAAAAATATATATAAAAATAATTAAGTAATAAGGTAGAGGATACAACACTAACTAAAACTAAAATAAAAAATATATCAACTTGAGCCATGCCTGAACCATCTCAATGTGACCTCTAGTTTCTCAACACAACCTATGTTACCCCATGTTGTCCATGATGAGCAAGAAGCAATTATCCTAGGGATATAGTGTAAGGACACAGCCTTAAAAATAAAATAATCTCAATTCTATTAAATAATTTACTATATTTCATATTTAGGATCTTTTCAGGTTTAGATTTTAAGATAATTAAGTCATAACTGATTTATTAAAAAACATATAATACAAAGTGCACAATTCTGATTTGTATAAATTTTTTCGGTTATATAAATTTTTTAAAAAAAGTATGATTTATTTTTCACATAAAATATTCACGAATTTAAAATTGACTTCTTATTTTACCTTATCCATCCATAAACCCAATTAAAAATACATTTTAGATATATTAGGAGCACAAAAACATCAGTAAGGGGTATAAAAAAATGAAACTATTAATCTGATGAAAAATATGAAAAACCAAGAAATGTTTTACATTTATCTCAACCTCAATTGAATGAAAGAAATAAATTATTTTCAGCTGAAAAACTAACACTTTTATTAAATAAAATAATTAAAACCAATAAAAATAAAACCAAACCCTTTTTTGGAAACATAGAGCATCACATTCATAACCTTTATTAAACTCATGTCGTAAGTAATTGGATACCAGTTAAATATATAGTAGAAACCCTTTCGCAACTCCCTCCTTCTTTATTTTTAAGAAAAAAAAAACATTACCTAACTAATTTGAGAGCTATAATGGGGAACACCATTCATATAATCTATATCAGGCTCACTCATGTGCCATAATGGGGCTTAACCCAACATATAAGCTATATTGGCCCCACTGATTTTTGGTGATCAATATTAGGGCTCAAAACTTAATATAAGTTATATCAAGCTCAATAATGAGTAAAAATGGGGATCAATCTATCATATATTCTCTACTGGTATCAACAATTTTTCATGAGAAATAATGGAGCAAATCCCTTTATATAAGCTGCATGGTTCTCATTTGTGACCTATAATGGGGCTCAACCCATCGTATAAGTTTTATCAAGAAAACTCAATATCCATATAATGCTAAAGTACCATATCATGAATAAAATAGTTTTTGTCTCCATATTTTCATCATAAATTCCATTGAAAAAAAAATTAACCCATATGAAAAAACCTTTACAGATATCAAATTAACATATTCTTTTAAAACCACATTTTCAGTAATAATAATACCATTTTATTTTATAACCCCATTTTCAATACCAAAATAAAATTTCTTTTGAAACAAAATTTTTAATACCAAAATACCCAAAAAATTAAAGGGAGTTTTTTTTGAATTAAATATTAAATTTTTTAAAGTAATACAATCTTCAAATAATAGTTACGGTAGTGGAAAAATCATTATCATCGTATACGTTTAAAAGGGACACTCCTTTTTCCATTTTAAAGAAAGAAACTTTTTCATGAAAATATTATTTTTTTAAAATAATTGAAATATTTTCAAAATAACTCCTTATGAAACTATCATATTTATATAATTATATTCATAAATATGTTTTAAAAACATGTACATGGAATAAAATAGAGTTTTAAGGAAAACTTTAAAAGGGAATTTTTTTTTAAAGGAGAATCCTTTTCCACTTTGGTAGAGTTTCAATCCTAATCCCTATGAAATAGTAACACTATACCAAACATTAAATATCATTATAAAAGATAAATTCATGATATAACATTTAAAATGGGTTATATTTACTCCTCATAAAATAATATAGGTACAAAACAACAAAATATGACCTAATGAAAGGAAATTGAGACGATGTCCCTTACCTAGAGTATGAATTGTCGCGTATATTCTTTATCATTGATAATAATAAACTTATGTTAATTATTTAATTTATTTAAAGCCTTTTTAAAGTTTATTATTACTTTTATCTCATATAGTACCATGTTATATACAATTAATTAATCAACTGTGTTTATGTCAGGTGTTACGGTGATATTTCGCTTACGTATAAAAAACTACTTTGGAAGAATCCCTATTGGTCAAAGATTTCATTATTAAACACCTCCAAAATAGTAATCATTATATAATTATTATATTTATACATAAATTTTACTT
The DNA here is from genome assembly GCA_963277665.1 of Viscum album. NCBI lineage: Eukaryota > Viridiplantae > Streptophyta > Magnoliopsida > Santalales > Viscaceae > Viscum > Viscum album. The sequence goes on along the minus strand of OY728163.1, from coordinate 2,004,692,599 downwards.
TTTACATCCAATCATGAAATATGGTAATGAAAAATGAACTATGTTACAATCATTGAGACGGTAGGTTGTACGTACGCATGAGTAAAGTTTCTTTTTTACAATGATAATTAAGAAAATAAGGTAAAGAAAATTTTAACACTAAAAAATATATTTATACCATAAATAACATTTTATTTCATTCAATATACATACATATATCATCCATGTGTTGTGGTGCTGAAAAAAATGAATCGCATCGCTTCTTGGGGGCAGTAGTCCACACGTACACGAACGACGTTAAGATTTATCAATGTAAGAAATAAAATGATCTAGTAATATTTATAATGAAAAATATTTCATAAATATAATTAATATTTAATTAATATTTTATATATTCATTAACTTTATCCTTATTACCTTCCATGTAATGATTTAGTGAAAAAATGAATCACAATGCTTCACAAGGCGGTAGTCCGTCGTACACATGACTGATGTTATCGTATCCCACCCAGAATGAAAAATAAAAAGGTATATATGATATCATAACTTGATAAGTATAAATATTTTACAAATATCATATATATAATTTTAATCTTTCATTATAACAATAAACGAGATCTGATGATGGAATACGAATGGCAACGATTCGTGAGGCGGTAGTCCGCCGTACACATTAATGATGATTTTGTATCCCATTTGATGGAAGAGGGGATATATTTAGGATATAAAATTAACATAATAAAATATTAGTATATGGTATATAATTATTTATTATATAATCATATTTCAATATTATTTCATGGTATCTAGAGAAGAAATAAAATAAAGACGCTCGATTAAGCATGATACCACTTATTAAGGTAACCTACTTAGGTAAGCACCAAAAGCCATCCTAGGATGGATTTATGATAAAAATAATTCTAATTTTATGGGTATAGTAAATTAATGAATATATTTTTTCAGTTATTGGTTCAGAAAAAGGTATTTAAATGTGTGAATATGAGGGTAGAGGGGTGCAATTTTATAAGTTAGGTGAGTGGCACAATTGTAATTTTTTTTAAAAAAAGAGTACCCATGTTTTACACATTCCAAAAGGATACAAAAATAGAAAATTGTAGATAATTATACATGAAAATATATAAATATTGACATGAAATATTTTTCATACTTTTTTTTAGGTCATTTTAACCATTATACTTTTTTTAACCCTTGGTAAATCGATTTTTACCTTAATAACGATAATTAATTTTTACTATTTTCACAATTCTTAATGGTCAAGAATTATGTTGAAATTATTATATAATATAAATTAACATGATTATAAATATGGGAAAAAAATTTCTTAAATTAAATTCATATAAGTGGAAAATTTTAATAGAAAACAAAACTCGTAGATGGGATGAAAAATATCTTTTCCAATATGTGTATTTCTTCGAGACGAATGTGATTTTATATTAACTTTAAGACTAATAATATTAATTGTGTGAATATAAATTCATATTTACTAATATATATATTATATAAGTTTCATTCAGAAAATATTCCATTAGGGGTTATTCTAATTAATTAAAATGGAGGAACATTATGCAATTTAAAATATTTTTAGAAAAATCCAATTTTTAGATCCAAAAACAAACTTATTCTTAAATCCAATATAAATTTTACTGAAAAGTAATTAATAGGATTAAATATAAATATATTAAAATTATTTTACATTAAATAATATTAAAAACATAATTATAATTTTAAATTACTTTATCTATTGGAAATAAATAATTTTTTTACCAAAATTGGTATTTTTCATTATTCACTAAAAATCAATATTTTTTTAAAAAAAATAAAATAATTTCACCCCAAGTTAATTTTTTATTTCTAATTTCATAAATTAAATTCATTTTATCTAAAAAATTTCTAAAAATTTGAAAACATAATTATAATATTACCATATAAAAATAAATAAAAATCAATTTTAAAAAAATCCAAATTTTGAAGAATAAAATTAATTTACTAAAAAATGATTCATTATTTACAAATAATTTATCAATAATTTATATTTAGTAGGATTTATATATATATATATATATATCATAAAGTATATAATAATATTCATACCCTACAATTCAACAGATTGGTTATTATGCTTATATATTTCACGTTTCATTTAAGCTCGATGTTATGTATCGAACCTAATATTGAACATAGTTTTCTTTTCAAAAATATTTAGATGTTACACCTAGAACCTGAAATGTAACTAGGAATGAGTTAAAATACTGATATCTCACCAAAACTTCATGAAACAATACAATATGTTTCCTAAGTAAATTTATAAATGTTAGTTTGAAAATATAACTACAACTTAAGATTTTATGATATATATATATATATCATATGGAAAAAATACATATTTCACTTTTAAAAAATTCTATTTTTTCCAAAATAAACTCAAACATTTTTCAAAACAATGTTACCAGATGAATACATTTAGAAAAAACATACACCATTAACATTTATCCAAAACAACCCATTTGTTTTAATTAAATGAAAATGATCATGGTAAAGCATTATACCAGTTGAAGGAAACTTTTTAAATCAAACACCGATTTTTTAAATCCACTTTAAATAACCCACACAATAGTATTTAAATGAAAAATAGGTTTTTCAAACATACTAAAAATTCATTTTTCAAATAAATAAACCGACACACATAATGTTCAAGATTAACAATTAAGTCACCAAGCATCACATGACATATACAAAATACAAACCAGATAAGTTTCATATCAATTAATACATAGGAAATGATACAAATGAGAACTAGATCAAACTCCCCAAAATTACTAACAAATCAAGAAATTTAATGTTTCATGGTCTCTACCCTATTATTCTTAACATACAAAGCATCTATCCATATGAGATAATACCACTCATAAACCAGCTACTCGCATGTGCTAAAGTTCAAACCACAAGTCGTCCAATTTTCCCGCACAATCCTCACTATAATGACAAACCCCCACCTAGTCCTTTATACCTAACATGACCGACGACCACTAGAGATTTGGGAACCAAATATGATAACAAACTATATCTTCCACTTAGAACCCATTTTTTCATGACTAATAAAGGATTTCATACGCTTGGAAAAATAAGCCATGTCTAACACACAAGGCATAACCAAAGCTACCCTCACTCATATCACCCATTAATGGATATCCCAATTTATAAAAATTCATATAAGGGATAAAAATCACATTCCCACATAAGAGGATAAATGGGAATCTTATAGAAATAAAGAAACCATACAAAGGGGGGAAATATTGGTAAATCAAGGGGTGTCTCTCACTACTTAAAAACCAAAGTTCCAAATGGACATTTAACACTAAACAAGGTTTGGGATACCAATCCCTTACACATTTAATATAAAAATTCTTAAATGTTTTAAAAAAACAATTTAAATCACTCTCACCATTTAAAGCAATTCAAATCCACCCATTACGCATGAGCATCACCATTTGAAAACCAAAACGCTATCATAGAATTTCAATTTCTTCTAAAACATTTTAAATTGGATGAAAAGAAATTTCAGAAGGGGTAAACCAATAATAGTATTTAGATAACCATTTTAAATATAAAAATAAACCCTTATAATGAATTTTTATGTCAACACATCAATTTAAACCAAATTCATTTTTAAAACATAGTTTTTACACCATGAAACTCAAATTCGAGTTCCAAATCCAATACGCACCATGAAAACCATTTCAAAATCCATATAGTTATTTCACTAAAACATATAACAAACATTTTATTTAGAACATCATACATAAAATTCAAATGAAACCCCACTTATTCGAATCCAAAAACTCCAGTAAATGGTTTGAAATCACTTCAAAACTGTCACATATACTCATACATTCAATAAAAATAAATTTAGAAAGCACAATCACACCACGAATTTATATACGATATAAATAAATAGAGACACAATCTAAAATATAAGAGAATCAAGTTGAAACCATTCAAAACATGTGTCCTTCAATATTGACCACACCCATGGGAATATAAACACTTTTTACACACCCTAGAAACTAAAAATTACATCATTATATCCATCCAAAAAATCTAAAATTACCCAAGAGATATCTAGAGTTCGTGGGGAAATCTGAATCCAATAGAAAATAGGGATGAAAAGGAAGAAGTGAGAAATAGAGGAAGGAATACAGTGACCCAATCCTTTTATTCAAATAAATACATTCCTTTTAACATAAATATGTGTTAATTACCACCCAAAGATCCTGATTCCTAGTATATTTGGAAGACATGGTTCATAATACATCAAATTGGGGAAAAATAAAACTTCTTTTATTCTCTATCATGATATAATAAATCTTTTTTATCTCTTAAAACTAAAAGGGATAATATATGGAATACATAGATAAAAAGGGTGATATAAAAATCCTAGTAAGTAAATAAACATGATAAGGAAGAAGAACATGTGATTCAAAGGTATAACATGATATCATAAAATATAAGGCATGTGGTTAGTCACATGGAATCATAATATAAATATCATGGTATACTAAGATTATGGAATCATAGAAAATTTGGCACAAACATAAAACATGACATAAACATAATTCAAGTATAACTTCCATGACAACACCACATTGTGTATAGAGTCCAATAATGAATTATATTCACTCCCTAATCCTTAACATGACATCTCAAGAGACTAAACCATTAACCAATAAATCGGAATGCTATATAATTCCAAGCCCTCCTATTACATTAATTTCATGTACATGAATATGTGTTACTCATAAAGAAATAAATAATAATACATTAACAAAATAAATTCCCATTTAAATAAAATGGGTTAAATAATCTTTCATTATATCGTAATCAAAATAAATTTCATAATGAAAGAATTTGAGAGACGAACATAAGGCATGTATTACCCCATCAAATGAAGATAAAATAATCTAGATATATATGTGATAAACATTTATACAAAATTTATAATATATCCATAACAAAAAAGGATATTGTTGTTGATGAATATAAATACTATAAAAAGATGAAAAATATTTTTGAGGAAAATATCTTTCCAAAATTTAAAATAATTTTTGAAATACAAAAAAATCATAAAGTATTTTGAAAATAATTTTTTTTTAAAGTAACCCTATAAAATTATAAATAATCTTAAAATAAAATAATATTCATTTTGGTGAGTAATTACATACAACTCATATAAGATAAAACAATGTTCCTTTCACTCTTAAGTAAAAAAGTCAAAAATTGCATCATTTGTAAAAATAAAATAATAAACCTCGAAAAATAAATTGAAAAATTTAAAAAAAGGTAAATATTTACTTAAAAAATCATGTAATAATATTAAAACATTTTTGAAAACATTTTTAAAGAAAACATGGACATGGAAGTTGAAGGATTTTTGACCAAAGAGAGAAATAAAGCCAATTTTGTTAAAATCATTTTCCCAAAAAAATTCATGTAAAAAAGATAAATAAAGTGGTAATATTACATGAAAATTTAATTAATAACCATATTATAAAAGTAGATATTGTTTTATTATTCAACTATTAAATAATTTCTTATAATGGAAATTCAGGTAGAAACAATCTTGATTAAAATGAGATTGAAACATAAAGTCTTACCGATTTGGTAAATTTTGAATCATAACTTCTCATGAATGAAGTATATTAATTATAACATAAATTATCATTAAGTATTAAGGATTAATGTTATAGTATTTAAATGGGTATTATATACACCATTTTAAAAAAAATATGTACATAGAAGAACATGTGTCTCGAAGATCGTAGTTTTGAGATAAAAACCCTTACCTCATTCCTGAACATCACATTTGTTCCTTATCTTACTGAATAATAAACTAATGAAAAAAACCTAATTTATTAAAAACATTTTTCACGTTTATTTTTCATTTTATTTTATTTTTTATCATTAAATGTTCAATTAATTAATCATATAAGTTCAATTCATGCTTTTTTATGATGTTTGTCTCATATGTCTGAAATTGAATTTGGTAACTAGAATAAAGTTAAAGAGATTATTAATTAATAAATTATTGAATAATAAATGTGAAATAATTATTATTTTTATTCAGAAATTATACTTTTAAGACCAATCATGAAGGATGTTTGTGAAAAATGAAGTATGTTACAATCATGGAGATGGTAAGTTGTACATAAGCCAGAGTAACGTTTCCATTTTTCAACTATCATGATGGAAAGATGGTAAGTATAATTTTATATTTAAATAATTATAATTATATAATAAATATTATATTTTTTAATTATGTTAACTTAAATATACCATCCATGTGATGTGGTAACAAAAATTAATCACATCACTTTGCATGGCGTTAGTCGGTCATACACACAAAGGATGTCATCATTTACTCAATGAATGGTAAGGTAAGAAATTAAATTATAAATTTATTTTCAAAAATAATTAATATTTAATTAATATAATATATATATACAAAAAATTAATACTTATTACCTTCTATTTAAATCATAAGTGAAAAATTAATCACATCACTTTACGGTGTAGTAGTACGTCGTACACACGAGCAATGTTATCGTATTCTCTATGGAATGTAGAGTAAGAGGTATATGTGATATTATAATTATATAAGTATAATTAAATAATAAATAACATATATAAACATAATGTGTATCATTATATCCATTTTTGAGAAGTGGTGATGGAAAATGAATATTATCGGTTCGTGAGGGAGTAGTTTTTCGTACACACAATCAACGGTTTTGTTTTAAATTTGAGGGAGGTGGATATGATTTTCTAACTAACTTAACATAAAATCAAATTAAAAAATAGAAGATAATAATTTTATTATATCTAAATGGTTTAATAATATTTTAAGGATGGCGAAGAAGAAATAAAACATAAAGCTCAGTTAAAGACGATGCCTCTTATTCAAACAACTTCTTTAGTTTTCCACCAAAATACATTCAAAGATAGATTTATGAAAAACAAAAGGACTATAAGATTATGGTATGAAATTACCTTATTGTTTTAGAGATTTTCCAAAACAATTGGATTTAAACATTTCTAATGGAGTGGATTGTGGGTTGCCTTTCATAAGTAGGGAAAAGGATACATTTGGGATTTTTTAAAAGAAATAAGTACACCCATGTTTTTCTCAAGAAAAAAGGATCCAAAAATAAAACTTTTAGAACCTTTGAATAGATAAAGTTGAAATATGACCATAAGATAATAATCATACAAGTTTTTGGTCATTTTTAACCCTTATCATCTTATTTAAACCCTCTGGTGAACCCGTTTTTACCTTAACCATGGTAAATTATTTTTTATATTTTCAATATTTATTATGGTAAAAAAATTAAGCTGACATTTTTAGATAATATAAATTATTATTATTACAAATATTAAATCCATTTTTTAAAATTCAAATAACTGATGTGGAAGAATTTAATTTAAAATTAACTCACAGAATTGTCAAATAAATTGTTTTCCCAATGAAAAACATTACAAAGTTTTTAAAACTTATTATATCAACATTAAATATGAAATTTATTAAAATAACATGATTTTGATTAATAAATATATAATTGAACTAATTTTACTATTAAAACCCATTAAAATAATATTAGGCTTGTAAATTCATTAAACTAATAAGTAATTTTTAATAAAAATGAGTAATTTTAACTATTCATCAACAAATGAAACATGTTAGAAAAATCCTAAAAACTCAACTTAAGATAATTTTTAAATTATAATTAAAAAAAAGTAGTTTTTTTAAATAAATTCTATAAAGGTCGTATAAATTGGTTTTAAATTTTTTTCACAGCACGATGAAACATCTTTTTAGAAAAATACAACTTTTAAGAAAACATTTATTTTTAATTCAAATGATCCGTATTTTATATAAAATTAATAGATAATAATTGAATTTATTTTATACGTGTTTAAACCATAATAATTTTTATAATTTATTTATTCATATTCATAACCTTTAATTTAACAGCTAGGTTATAGTGTCATTTTATATTACGGTTTATTTAGATTCGGTGTTGTGTTTTCTGTAAGCTATTGAAGATGTTGAATGTATTAAAAAAAGAAACATATCATAATGTGTTAGGGTGTTATATTTTATTATACTATTTGTGTTTAGTTCAATATACACATTCTAATATAGTGTTCTTCTTTTAAAATCTCAGGGTATTATATTCGACACCCTTAAAAAATTACATCCTCAAAATTTGAACATGTTCTAAATAATAAAGGGTTAACATTTAAAAATTACTTTGTGGAAAACCCACATCACAAAAGGGTTAATAAAAACTACACTTAAAATTATAGAAAGTTAATTACAATGGTCAAATGCAATACCACATAACTAGGGTTCCAAGTTGGATAACATTGGTGGAAAGTGAAAGTGTGGACATGGAAGAAGGCATAAATAATTACAGAGAGTGGTAGAGATAATTTATTATAATGAAGGGAATGATAATAAGAAATTCAATAAAATAAATAAATATTTGATGAATTAAATGGACATTGCTTCATAGAATATTAATGTAATAGGATAACATTTTGGTTTTACATCATTTTTCCTAGAGTTAAGGGATTATTTTTCTATCAAGATATAGAACACCAAAAATTATACATACCTGGTACCTTTTTAATTCATAAATAAAATTTAATAATTAATTTTTCTTTAATAAATTTCCACTTTTACTATTACCCTATGTATATTAATATCCAATATGAATTTTTTTTATACATGTGGCACTAAAATTAACTTTTAACAGATCATAATATCCATAAAAGAGTAATAAGATAATCCTCCTCTCTTAATTTAAATGTTTATCATAAGGTAAGATAATACCAAAAATGAATATGAATATATCAATATCAAAAATTCAAGAACAAAAACCAATTTTGGACATAGTACATTCCTTAAATAAATAAAAATGTATTGTAAATAACCTCAATAACCTCAACATGAAATAAGGTTTTAATCTCAAATGTTATCTTATAACCTTCATGTTCAATCTATGAAAACCTATTATAATTATTATCAATTAATTATTTATATTAAACCTAAAGGTTACATATATCTCAATCTAATAAATTTTTTCCAAAATTATCATTAATCTCCTCAAAATCTAAAATAATAAAAAAAATACACCTTTAATTTGTTTCCCAAATTAAAATTAATATTTTTTCCACTAAAACATTTATAAAAAAATAATTTCATATTAACCAATACATCAAGTAGGTCATTTTTATGTGTTTCACCGGTATCACAATTCATGTATGAGTTTAAGCCCCGTAGACTTCCCATATGTGACGGGTTGTCACCCATATTTCGATTTTTCCTTTTAAAAAAATATAATTAATGTAATTTCTATAATGTTTCCTAAAATGTGATGAAAATCTTAAAAATAAAATTAATCATCAAAAAAATTAAACCTCTAAGATTTTATATCCATCTCATTCTTTTAAACAAAACCAAAAAAAATTATTTAACTAAAGTTACCTCAACATTAATTACATATTAGAGATTTTCTTTTAACCAGTCATGTTTTTTACACATAAAATTTCACCCTACCATTAAATCACCTTTTTAGGTTATTATTACCATTCAATATATTCTTGAAAATATATAATGAAAATTCTTTTAGTAAAACCCTTTGAGTGTTCATGTTTCTTATAACCATAATATGATTAAAACACCTCAATAACATGATTCTAAAATTAAGAAATCTAAATACTTAAATCATTCAACTTCAATGATTTTCATAACATATAACCTTAAGGATTAATCCTTATATAAGTGCATTTAATTGGATAATGACCAAGTTTTCCACATATAATACAATGAATTCCATAGAAATTCATTGCTCTATGCCCATTATATCAATATAGAAAACTTGTTCCCCTCTATTTGAAATATTCAAGGAGGTTTTTATTCCCAAATTCTTATCATGTTGAAAATTGAATATTCTTTACATTTTAATCTTTAACACATGACCTTAAAAGATATTTCATCCTTCTCTAATTTGATATGTTCATAAATTCAAATATTTTTAGTTGATGATTGTAATTCTAGATAGATATTTTGGTATGATCATAATATATCTAATATTCATTACCATTAGGTTAGACATCCCATTTGGTAAATCATTACATTTCCCATCACATTGGTTTTCAGCATTCTTTCTCTTATTTCCCACCATTAACTAAAACATAAAAAATAAAAAATATGAGAATAAATTAATATGCTAGTAGGAAACTTATAAACTTAGAAGGAATAACTTATAAATGATAATTTTGTTTCAATGTCCCAGAAATTCCATATAATTTTTTTAAAATTATATGGAATTATTTCAAGACTGAAAAATATGACGGCGTGTCATTCCAAGGCCCAGATGCCTAGAATGATCCATCAAAGTTCGGTTGAGTTTTAACAAGCGCGCATAATCAGTTTTCTGGAAAAAGTGTAATAAATCTTAAATGATAACTCGGATCAAAAATCCAAGGGCACCATTGTGTTCTGGATGGTAGGTTTATCCTAGGCGTGACTAGTAGGCGCGGCCCTCTTGTGAGAAAATCCAAAAATGGCATAACCATAAATAAAATAATTAAATAAATTATTTTATTTTTAAAATGCTTATATCTCACAAATGCTAGCTCAGATAAAAAATCTGATTCCACTGTTTCACTCATGAGGGAATTCTTTATTTAAGAATATATTAACTTTGACCAGATCAGGCCACCAGTGAAAGTTAGTTTTTGGCCGTAAATAAAATAATTAAGTGATAATTATTTTATTATAAAATCCATAATGTTTAAACAGTAACTCAAAATTAAAATCTGAGAGTATCGTTGGGTTCTTTGGGGCGTGTTTCACTTAGTTAAAGCCTAACCTCGACCGTTGTGGGTCAAGGATGACTGTTATAATTTTTTACAAACTTTTTTCGGGTAGGTTCAGTAAAGTCGTGAGCATCATTATATAACTTTTGAACTGATGATCGGAATTTGAATCTGAGGGCACCGTTGAACTCGCAGGGCTGATATGTTATTAAAGAGACCTTCAACTTAATCGTAGTAGGTTGAGGGTGAAATTTAGTTTTCTTGAATTTCATGTGAGAGTTAAAAGAATAAAAATAAAATAAAGAACAACTTTTATTTTATTTCTAAAACCTCCCATTTGATGTTTAGTGGTGGGGACCACCCGAACTAAAAACCCCCAATTTAAATTCAAAGGTGGGGACCACCCTACCCTTGAACTCCCCCTTTAATGGGAGATAACTCTTCATTTTCCTCCTGTTGATGTGCCAACTCAATTAGTTTATTTAATAAACTTCTTTGGCACTTCACCATTTGGTTGGAGGATTGTTGGAAAAAGGGAGAGCTCTGGAGAACATGGAAAGAGATTCTTCAATGAAGAACATCCACTACAACGAAGAGCATCCTTCGGAATCAGAGAACAAGGATGACACTTGTTCCCGGATCAGAAACATCTTGTGGGAGAAACTAACGCTTACATCACCATCTCATCGACTTCATCTTCTTCCTCTTTCCACCTCCAACGGAAAATCGAGTTAGGGGTTTTTATATATGTTTGAATTTATTTTATTGATTCATTATATCCTAAATTCATGATGACGATGGCCAAACTAACATGAACATTGTCCCGCACATAAACCGTGCTCCTATTTCTTTTTTATTCTTCGCGCATTCTTCGTGCGTTCTTCAATGCCTAATATTTATTGGAACTGGAAACACGAAGTTTTATTTAGTGCGATATATGAACCTAAAGCCCTTGATGCAAGAATCGCAAATATGAGATCGTTTAATTTTTCAGGGTTAGAATGTAGACGTGACAGCCCATGGAAGGAGCGATGTGGAGGAGCAGGGCAGTCTGGTGCAGCTGGTGTTGGAGGTGCTTGCACAGCAAGCGGGGTCAGGTGGCATCAGATGACGACGAGGCAGATTAGGTGGTGGCATGAGTAGGCAGTGTGGCAGAGGCAGGCCGTGTGCGAGGCGGAGGCGCATCGGATTCCTATTTCGTGTACAGGGGTGCAAAATTGTGGAAGAATAAAATTATATTGGAGAGAGGAAAGAATAAATAGGAAATAAAATTAAAAGAAAAATGAATATAAAAAAGTGACAAAGGCACTATTTAGACCCATGCACACCAAAATGGGATACCCGCTCTAGTGTGTGAATCTCAAATGATATTGGAGGGAGAAACTTTCAATGAAATGAAATAATAATATATTATTATTATTATTATTATTATTATTTATGGTTGTCAAAACACTATTTCATCCATAACTTATCTGTGCGACCTCAGTTTCATGAACCATCAATGATAGTGCGACCAAGACTTCGAGATGAAAATTATGAGTCTAATATAGGATGTATTTTTTATGTTTTCAGATCGGGTACTCAAAGTACTCAGAAAATAATAGATTTAATATTATTATTAAATATTTGACCCGCCATAACTCATGTGTGCGACGTCCAATTGACTTATCATCAGTGGCGATGTGATCATTTTATTAATATAGTCGATTCATATCTAATGTTGGATACTATATTCTGGTTCATGGATCGGGTTCACGGAACACCCAATATTAATATTATTATTATTGTGAGATCTTATATTCGACATATCTCCATCATATGGTGTTGAAATGATAAACTGTCTGCGGCACTGGAAACCTTTGATCGAGATGGTCCTTTTGGTATACACCACTTGGGTTTTGGATAATTCTGGGGTATAGTCAGATTGGATTGAACACAAATCCAACCAGACCCTCGGAACTGAAAGGCTAATAACTTACAGTTTGGGTTTCTGATTGACACATCGTCTATTATATTGATAACCTTATTACGTGGCGGGCCTTTGGGATAATTCTTCATGGGACTTCGTTACAGTTGGAGTATCGACTCATTCTTGAGGAGAGGACCCTCCCAAATACAAGCAAGATTAATGCAGGAACACAGCAGCTGGTTGTGACGTGAAAATTGAATAGCGATCATGTGTGGTTCATCACTGAGCGATCTTGTGTGGGTCACCATCGAGCGATCCTGTGTGGGTCAGCACCTAGAGATCCTATTTTTGTCAGCATATATCAATCTTATGTGGTTCACCACCGAGCGATCCTATGTGGGTCAGCACCTAACGATCCTGTGTGGTTCTGCACCTAGCGATCCTGTGTGGGTCATCACCAAGTGATCTTGTGTGGGTTAGCACAGAGTGATCCTATATGGGTCAGCACCGAGCGATCTTGTGTGGGTCAATACCTAGAGATCCTATGTGGGTATGATGATGTACTTGCGATGTACTAGGATCATGTGTGGGTTTGACGACGTACTGATGAGGTACTAGGATCATGTGTGGGTCTGACGATGTACTATTATCCTCTGTGGGTCTAATGATGATTAGGGATCCTTCGTGGGCCTTCTTCTTAATAGAGTAAGATTATTTAGTAGTTATAAATAATAATCTCTATTACTATACTTAAGAAATACTTGGTGTGAGCTGAGTCAGTACCTTTGTGGAATTCTTTTGTGTGGCGTATCTATGTGGTACTTACCTTCATGTTATTTCTTCATTTGTGGAAAATTTGAGCTTTGGGATTTTGAGTTGGACTCTGTGTTTATTCATGATTGAGATGGGTATAATTGATAACTTAGGTATATTTATGGGAATATACCTAAGTAGTATTGTCACTCAATAACTTTCTTTGTGGTTTATCCTTGGTGGATTTTTTGAGACCATGAGGGTCTCAGGGCCCTTATTGAGTATCTTTATACTCACCCCTGCACAGGCTATGCTCGCACCTTGTTGTGTTTGGTGCAGATGACGGATAGCACTGACTAAGGCGAGAGTACCTAGACTTGAGGTAGCTCGGAGGTGGAAAATAAATGAGGTGTACTGCAGAGATGATCGTTCGATAGTTGTACCAACCCTTCAGGTAGGATCCTTGGTCGGTGTTCACAGGTGCTATTTTAGTTTACTTGTACATTTCAGTTTCTTGTACTTTCCAGTCAGGCATATATTCTAACCCTTTTACATATTATACTCACTCTATTTTTATATATAGTTTTCTTCTGTTTATATCTTGTTGATTTCTTGGTAGCGTGATTTTACAGGTTATAAAGGCAATATCTTCCCATTTTTAAGGAATTTGCCTTTGGTGCTAGTCCCCCGCCCTTGGCCAATGGATGGTGGCCTTGCGGTAGTCACGGCATGGGCCCCAGGGGACAGGTCGTGACATTTGTCCTCACTTATGGGCCTCTAGGTTTTAAATCTACATTTTCTAGGGTAATAATTAAAATTAGGTTTTCTAGCATGAAAAATCATTCTAATAATTCATAATAGTTCATAAAGAGTTTTTGATTTTCTAAATCATATCCCTTGAAAATGTCAAACCAGGTGCATGGTAATTCCTATTATCGTGTTCCAGGTAACGCTCAATTGAAACCCAATGTTCTTTCTTAGAGTTATTACCCATAAATATATCTATTCTAGAACCATTTCCACCTGTAGTATACAAATAGGGAAGTAATTTTTCTGAAACCAACTAATCTATACTTCAGTAATATTCCATGATATTTTGTTATGCTTAGTCTTTTCATTAGACATATACCTTGGTTTCTCACAAAAAATTTCTCTTCCCAATTTCTATAATGATCTCCTAAATCCTTTCATTATTTTAAAACTACATGGGATAACATAGGGAATACAATGAAAAAGGTATATCTAAAATCCTGAATAAGGAAATAAAAATTGTAGTAAAAAATAACATGTGAATGAACAGTATAATATGATATCAAAAAAGAGATGGTGCATGAGTAATTACATGGACACATAACTTATATAAGATGGTCTCATAAGATCATGGAATTATAGTAAATGTGGTAGAAATATAAAACATGACATAAACATAAGTCGAGGCTAACTGTTGAGATAACATCAAATGGTGTATTGAGTCTCATAATGGATTAGATTAACTCCCTAATCCCATACATGATGTCTCATAAGAGTAAAACATTAATCATTTCATTGGAGGGATATATAATTTTGATCCCACCTATCATGTTCATTTCATATAAAATTATATGTGTTTAATGTAAATAAATAAATCATGATGCATAAACATAAGAATTACCCATATAAATAAAATGGGCTTTATAATCTTACTTGATATCATTATCATGGTAAATTTCATAATAATGGAATTTGAGAGACAAACATGTGGCACGTATTACCCAATAAAAGGAAGAGATAATAAAACCTTTATTGAGGAAAATTACCTTTCCACATTGAATATAATATTTAAAAAACAAATAATTCGAAAACAAATCAAGAAATAATTTTATTTTTAATTAAACCTTTAAAATTATAAAATAACCTTCAAATAAAATAATGTTCATAATGATGGGTAATTTTGTACATGTTTTAT
The DNA here is from genome assembly GCA_963277665.1 of Viscum album. Lineage (NCBI taxonomy): Eukaryota > Viridiplantae > Streptophyta > Magnoliopsida > Santalales > Viscaceae > Viscum > Viscum album. The sequence continues at coordinate 2,004,677,111 of OY728163.1, read as the reverse complement.
AAGTTGAAAAACATTCCTTTTACACTTGGGTAAAATGTCAAAAAGTGATTCATTTGGAAAACGATAAGGATATTCCATTTAAAAAAACATAGAATGGTAAAAACAAGGATAATATTACATAAAAAATAATGGAATAATTTTAAAAACAATTTTTAAAAAAAATTAAAGAAAATGTTGATATTGAAGAGAAATGGTTTTCAGGGGGAGATATAAATATTTTCAATTTTCATAAAGGAATTTTATCAAATAAAAATATCAGAAAAGAGAAAACAAATTAATATTAATTGAAAATTTCATGAATAAATAGAGGAGAAATAAATTAAATGATTATATTATACAATGATCAAATATTTTCATACAATCAAAATTCATGCATAAATAATCCAGATTAAGATGAGATTGAAATATAAACCCTTACCTTTTTGGTAAATTTTGTATCACAACTTAACATGGATTAAATAGATGAATTGAAACTTAAAATATCATGAATTAGGAAGTATCCATCATATACTTTGTAAATGGTCAGTATATACAGCATTTAAAATAAATTAGGTGCATAAAGGAAATATATGTGATATCATGTTCATTTCATATAAAATTATATGTGTTTACGTCATTTCCTGAGGTGGTAGTCCACTGTACACATCATCAATGGTTTTGCTTCCCATTTGAGGGAGGAAGAGATGGTTTTAGTTGATGAACATGAAATAAAAACATATAATTATATGGAATATAATTTTCTTTTTATATAATCATGCTTTAATAATATTTTAAATATTTTTAATAAGAAATAAAACAAAATGATCGGTTAAGGATGTTAATTGTTCTTCAGAAAAATTTGTTATGTTTGTACCAAAATCGTTTCTCGGTGGGATTTATGATCAATAAAAGGATCATAGGATTATGGTAGGTAAGTAATTAATTTATTTGGGTATTTATTTTATGAACCAATGGGTTTTTAAATTGTGTATAGTAGAGGACTGGGGTGGCCTTTTATAAGTGGGATCAGACATATTTGGAATTTTTGAAATGAAATAATTACCCCCACATTTTTCTCGTAGAAAAAGGAATAAAAATAGACCATTTTAGAACCTTATAATATTTAAGTTTAAAATATTACCATAAAATACAAATTATTCATGTTTTATTCTTTTTTAACACTTATTATTTTAGTTTAACCCCCTAAGAAGCATGTTTTTAGCTTAACCATAATAATTGTTTTTTTTATTTTCACTATTCATTATGGTCAAAAATTAATTTTACCTTAATAGATAATAAAAATTATAATGATTTAAAATAGGGAATCCATTTTTCTAGATTCATCTTAGAAAATTTTCATAATTTAATTCAAAATTAAACCCATATACGGGTTAAAAATGGTTTTCCAAAAGAAAGATATTCAAAAGTTTACAAATATTTTATATCAAAATTAAATATGAGATTGATTAAAATGAACTAATCTTGATTAATAAATATATTATTGAACTAATTTTACTTTTTAAGATATATAGAAATAAATTTTGTCTAATACATTATTTAAACAAAAAGGCGGTTTTAATAAAAATAAGTATTTTTACTATTCATTGAAAAATGAAACTTTTTAGAATAATTCAAAAAACTCACCCTAAGATAATTTTGGTATGATTATTTTGAAAATGAAGTTAATTTTTTATAATTAATTTTCAAAAATTGTTAAAATTTAATTTATAAAATATTTGTGCAAAGCATCGTGAAACCTCTTTTTAGAAAAATATATCTTTTCACAAGAAAAAAAATTATGTTTCTTTCAAATGATTATTATTTATTTAAAATAAATATGGGATAGTTGAACTTATTTTATAAATATATAAACCATATAATTTTTATAATTTAGTTATCCATATTCATTCCCTCTAATTTGATGGCTAGTTTATAATGGTATACTGTATCATTGTTCATTTAGATTCAGAATGCATATTTAGAAAGCTATCTAAGAGAATGAATTTGTTTTGAAAAATATATATTCTAAAGTCTAAAAGTATTAAATTATCTTATATTCATCATTTTTTGTGTCATATATTCCACAAAACATAGTCTTTTTGTTTTAAAATGTCATAAAATTACAAGAAATCACCTCAAACCTCTTTGGGATCATCAAATGAAGGATGAGAATCCCACATGGGGGAGTTTGGAGAGCCTCCTTGACCTATCAAGGGTTGGTCGATGTAGGAGGGGAGAATAGCGGTGAAAACTCTTTAAATCTAAGAGGTGTATTTTATGAAAACCCAAAAATTAAAATCTTGGGAAGGTTACATGGTTTGGCTGCATGGATTTCCAAACTATACAAAGACTATGTGTTGGCCACTATCAAGGAATAGAACCCCCATGCACAATTGATTCTTGGTGTTGCACAGTTTTTAAAAACCATACACCTCACCCATAACACATCCCAAACCCCACAAGACTTTTGGGGAACTCCACATAGTTTCAAAACCCATTTAGAATCCATGAAAACCTAATCTATCAAAATGAAATATCCACACACACTAGCATTGTGCAATTACTAATAACTATGTGGGTTAATCATGATCCCGCCAAAAAGCCTCCAAAAACATAAATTTTCACCAAACAACCAATCAAAACTCAAAAACATCCAAAAAAAATTAAATAATAGTAAATAAACAACACAATGAAACTAGAGGTATAACAAACTCCCCACCATTCCACCTTCTTCCCCTAGAAATTCCACTATCAAAAAGATATCCAAGAAGTAACAAAGGATACAAAACGGGCCTAACCCAAGTGAACCTCTTAAGAATATATAACCATAAGAAAACAACTAAAATCCTTTAAAGGTTTGAACCAAACTAACCAAAAGGACTCTAAATTTCTCAGAGAGAAAATGAAATAGAAAATTATGCCAAAATATTTAAGTATAATAGGAGACCAAAGATGGTCACCCCACCATTTATAGTTCCTCTGATGTAGTTCCACAAAAGAAAAAAATGCCAATATAAACATCATCAAAAAATGAACAACCATAAGATAAGATAACTCTCAAACAAAATCACTTACAAACCCAAAGGATAAACAACCATGAGTTTCCTCAACAGAACAACATGAGCTTTAACCTTGGTACATGACACACATGGACAACCTGCTTCCAAAATTTGATCACCCTTACATGGTGTATCCTAATTGGTCATATCTAAAAACTGGTTTGTAAAACCAAATCAATTAAAAAAATGCACACCATAGTTACCCAATCATTCAACCAAAGGCTCTATCATGTTCTAATAATAAACACATCCACATCTAAACATAATAATGGGTACAAAAAATATAAAAATAGGTTCACCGAAAAAAAGAGAAATGGAACTCACTACCAACCACAAATAATGAGTAAAACTATGAGAACCTCAAAATCCACCCATATAGGGCTAATCATTCCATGAGAAAAAAAATTTATTCCAGAAAACAAAATTCAAACCATCCATTAAAACATTATTAAAGATAATCATTCTCAATATTCCAACAATACCATAAAATCTCTCAAAACCAAAATTAGAACAATAAAATGAAGGTTCCAACAACAAAATACCAACCTTAAAGGATTATCCTTGAGACTTAATCCAGAAACTAATCTTATAAAACCTTTTTATATGACCCAAATTTCCACATTTTAGAAAAAATCTAGGAGAATTTAGGTACAGGATCTTAGAATTCCTTAGGGACCAACACTAGAAGCACACAAGAGTTTTCCTCTTCACATAATAAATACCCTTTTCCCAAAGCTTTATCCCCTCCTTCCCCTACTATTTACTCTCTAAGTTATCCCCATATGCACTAGCTATAATTAAGGTATCCCACACCACAGGTTTCTAAATTAGTCAGCTTACACTATAATGGATCCATTAAAAACCTCTGAAAAATATGTTAGACCAGATGCAATCATATCTAGACCAATATCAGGGTGAAGATCAACTATGAATAAATAATCTTTATTAGGATCGCTAGACACCATATTTGGAGAAAAGGGTACCAGCTTTGAAAATTGATTGATGAACTCCCTCATCAATAGGTCACCCTTACAAATACCTATTAGATCACATCCTTTCTAAACTTTCAAAACCTCTGGAAATAACCACTAGAAAAATTCCTTATTGAAAAGATCCCAAGACATACCTCTAGGTAATAGAGGAGGAACCATATACTCCCACCAAACTCAGATAATACCAATAAGAAAGATCTCAACAATTCTAACCCGTGATGCTTTATGTGTTCCATGAGATTAAAGGATCACCTCAATCTCTTCCAACCACCATAATGCTTCAACTGACCCCTAATCCCTACCAAACGAAGGAAGATACTAATTAAAGAAGTTAAAAACATGTTATAATATTAAATAAAATTGCACATCCACCACTCCACTCAAATTATAGGTAGTAACTGGAACAAAAGAAAACCCTTCAACCATTATGGGGGTACCCATATTCTCCTAGTATCTTGAGGCTTGAGATGATAAAGATATAGCTAGAATATCTCCACCCATACATCTCAATCATCAAAAACATTTGCCTCTTTCTATTAAGACATCTCTAAATAATAAGGGTTACACAAGAGGCTAAGGATATCACCAAATAACTAAAAAATCTTATACCATTTTCTAATGAACTCGTCTTTTCTTCCACCAAAATTGGCACCCAAACTGATTCACCACAAGGATAGAAGGGTGGTACCAATCACCAAGGGTAGGTAACTAGTGCATGTACATCATTGGAATCTATTTGGGAATGATTTCACCCAAATTAGAGATGAAAGTATAGGAATAAATAAATACAAGAACTAAAATAAATAAACACGGTAATATTTCTTAACCAACGTCATTGATCCAGCCCATTTTCATATACATAAAAATATATATAAATAGAAGGAAAAAACAAGGTATAAATACTAAGCACTAGGTAAAAAATAAAACAATGACAAACTAGCTCGATCCAAGCCTGAACCATCTATAAGAAATCTCTGGTTTCTCATCCCCATCCATGTCGCCCCACTTTGGCCAAAATGAACAAAAAGGAATTAATATTTGGACATAGAAACTAAAATGTATATAGGTGTGATCTAGAAATCCCACTTGAACTCCACAACCTTCTAAAACTATAAATATGTTACATAAGTAAATTCATCAAATATCGTTTGAAAATAAAACTATAAATTAATATTTTCATATATATATATTTATATAACATATGGAAAACCAAAACAATTACATATTACACTCTCAAAAAAATTCACATTTCTTTCTAAAAACAACTAACAAGTTTTGAAAAAAATCCCACTAGCCTTATCCATCTCAAAACAAAAAACACCATTAACATTTCTAAAAAATAACCCATTTTTTATTTAAATGAAAATGGCCATGGTCAACCATTCGATCAGATAAATCCACTATTTAAAATCAAACACCCATTCTGAAATAAACTTTAATAAACCTTCATAAGAGTATTTAAATTAAAAACCTATTTTCCAAACACCCCTAAAAATTTAGTTTTCCAAATAAAAGGCCCAATACGAACATGGGTTAAGCATAACAGAGTTGGAACCAAGAATCACATGACATATATCAAATATAAACAAGATAGGTACCATATTAATGAATACAGGGAAAACGATACAAATGATCACTAGATCAAACTCTCCTTAATCATTAACCATTAAAGCAACCAAATGTTCCATAGGCTCTACCATGGGATCCCAAACATGTGAAGCATTAAATTTTATAAGAGTATACCACTCAAAAACCATATATCAGCATACAATGAAGTTCAAGCCACTAGTCATATAATTATCCAACACAAGTTTCATTTTGATGAAAAACCCCCCACTTAGACAATTGTGTCTAGATTTATAGGTGTGACACTTGCAGTGTGTGAACTAATTAGAATAAAAAATTAGAACTTCCACATAGTTCCTGATTTCCCATGACCAATAAAGGAAGTGAGGTGTATGAATAAAAATCCAAGTCTAAAACACATGGAATAAAAAATATACCCTCACCCACATCACCCAATGATGAATATCAACATATTTAAAAATACAACAAAGTCATAACAAGAACATTCTCACACAAGGGAAGAAACAAGAATCTCATAGAGAAAAAGAACCCACAGAAGGTGTAGAAAACTAGTGGAAATCAGGGGTTCCTATAACTATTTAAAAAACAAAGTTCTAACCAGGCCTTCGACACTGAAAAAACTCCTAATGCTAAGACCATTCAGATTTAATAAAATACTACATAAAAAAATCTCCAAAATGATGTAAATCACTCACCCCACTTAAAATGTTTCAATACCACCCATAACAAAAGGGCCTCTACCTTAGAAAACCAAAACAAGGAAAAAGGCCATCCATTTTGTCCAAAATATTTTAATGGATCAAACAAGATATTTCAAAAGGATTAAATGACACATACTTTTCAAATAACCCTTATAAATCTATTAAAGAACCCCTTATAAGATATTTTGATGTCACCACATTAATTTCAACCAAATTCCTTTTAAAAATATACTTTTCACACCATGAAATCCAAAATTGGGTTTTAAATATAATACACACCACAAAAAACATATCAAAAGTCATACGGGCACTTCCCCAAAATATGGAACCCATAAAAAATTCATTTCCAACCTTAAAACATTCAATTCACATGAAAATCCACTTATGCTAAGCTCAAAACACTATTATATGGTTTCAAATAACTTCAAAACTATCACATATATTCTAACTTTAAATAAAAATAAATTTAAAACGAATAATAACACGTGTAATCACAAAATGAAACAATTTTATAGAAATGGATTCCTCAAAGATAAGAGAATGAAGAAGAGACCCTTCAAAACATGTCGCTTTCAATGGATACCACACCAAAAGTAATATAAATGTTGTTCACAAACCTAAGACACCGAAATCTACATAATTAGATCCACCTAGAACCCTAAAATTTTACAAAGAATATATAGGGCTCATGGGTAAATCCAAATCCAAGAGAATAGAGGTAGGAAAAGGAAGAATGGGGAAATATAGGAAGAGCTCACTGCAAACCTCTGGGAAATCATCACCGGAAGGATAATAATCTAATGTGGAGGCGGTTGGATCTACTCCTTGAGCTCCCAAGGGTCGACTAACATAGGAGGGGATAATTGGGGGTCAAAACCATTAAAAATTAATGATGGTTATTTTAGAAAACCCCCAAAATCAAAAACCTAGGCAGGTCTCATGGTTTTCCCACACTGTCTGGATACACTTGTGTCATCTATTTCTAATGTCAGGAACCCCCCCACATGATTACTCCAAGGTGTCTCGTAATTTGTAAATACCATGTGCCACATCTCTGACACACCCCAAAGACCTATACAGCTTCAAGATATCTCTACATGGTTTTAAAAACCATGAAATTTCCATTCAAAATAGATTAATCAAAATGATGGAACTACCTACATGGGTATTTCATGCTTACTACTAACCATACGGGCTAACCATGGTCCTACTAGAAAGCCTCAAAAAACATTAATATTCATCATGAAAACAACCAAAACTCAAAATTACTCAAGACAAGAAAAAATAGTTCAAAATAAAACACATCTTGACAAGGGGTTTCCACAATATATTTATCCTCAATTGCATGTATCAAAGTGATAAAATTTCATGGGATAAATTCTTATAAGGGGTAAAATGATACACCCCTAGATTTTAGAATATATTTATATTTAATAAATGAATAAATTTTATGTCTTATATATATTGAAACCATAAAATAATGTGTGTAATTATAATATATTATAAAATAAATCACATTTTCTGAAATTCAATTGTTGAAAATACTTTTAATTCATTTAGAAAATATTATTCATCCTAAAAAACTATTTTTATGTAATTTTTTATAAGAATTGTTTTTTCATATATTTTTTATTTAAAATATAATTTATATTATTAAACATATGAAAAAATATTTTTATAAATGAAAAAAATGAAATCACTGGTTACTAATTTGTTAGAATTTAAAATTAAAGCATTTGAAAACAAAACAGGGATGTGTTTTTTTGAAAAACTAATTTTATGATGGTACTGTGTTTTTATCATAATAAATTAAATTAATCACTATTTATGAATTTTTTCTAATGAAATGTGACGATATTATATTCAATAAAATAATTTAAAATTTATTTATGAGTTTTTACAAGGAAAGAAATGAGAATAAAATCAATGTTATGCTTAAAAATTAATTATTCTAAAAATAGCTTTCATTACATTTTTGTGTTCTTATTTTAAATTGAATTTTTTCCCATTATAGGAATAGAATTTGATAAAATGGTTTACATATATTTAATTTTCATGTCCAAAATTATTAAATAAGTCAATTTTATTTTTTTCCATAGTGAATAGGAATCTAGGTAAAACCCCATTACTATGGTAAAGGTAATATAGGGTTAATAAGGGGTTAAACTAAAGATATAATAGTTAAAATAACCTAATGTATTTTCAAAAAACTTTTTGTTTTCATTTTTTTAAACAACCTTATCTTATCGTAGAATTTGGGTTTCTTTGTTTCCAGTTTCACTTGAAAGTTACTTTATTATATTTTAATGTTTTAAGTATTTACAATAGTGACATTACACTCATATATAAAAAGATATCCTATATTCATATATCCCTAACACATTTTGAGTCATATATCTTATACAATACCTACCCAAATTCCTTCTTAACTTCCTTTCATACATTATAGAGCTTCAGATATTCCCAAAATACCAACCATTAAATGATTAATGTGTAATCCAAATGAGGTTTCCCAAAGAAGATTCAATTATACATACCAGTCTATTTTGAGTTTATTTATTCTATATACTCCTCTAAATATTTTATAACCATATTTACATGGTGAAATATGTAGATTTACTATACTTAAATATTTTTATGTTAACGGTGAATCCTTTTTCTACTTCATTTTCATCTTATGAGAAATGTTAATGTCACTCATTCATACATGTAGACTTCCACCTCCACAGATTTATGTGGTTTTCTTTCATGACTTTCTTATATGTGTATTATATAGATGGATTTAATGAACATATATTGTGTGTACATATGGACTACCATCTCCGAGAAGTAATGTAATTTATTTTTCATCACCACATTATATGAGTGGTTATAAAAGAGTATATAATGAAAAAATATGATATTATCACATCATTAAAAAATTTGGGATAATGAACCCATGACCAAGGTGCAGGTATTGGAACTGTCAAACTGAAACATGCATGGAAAATGGACAAATTTTCACCCGAATATTTGTTTTAATGAATAATTATTAACAATTTGGTGATTTGAAATTATAAGTAACTGATATATTATTATGAAGGTATGAATATGGTTCTAGTATAAATGTATAATAAATATAATTTTATTATATAGGAACTTTAGAGATTGTACACATAATGTTAGGACCTAAGGTAAGGGTTTATGTCGTTATCTCATTTTTAATTGGGATTGTTTATCCTTGAATATCCATTAGTAGAATTATATGATATTTAACCCTTTAAACCCATATATTTTCTTATCCTATATTTATTTTTATGGATTTTAAATATTCCTATTATTCTCATCTCTTTGGTAGTTAAAATGTTTGAGTGAAAGTTTTTAACAAAATTCTACCTTATTTCTTCTTTGATGGATGAAAAAAAATTTCAATGTTTGTGTACTTTGAAATTATTTCAAAATGTTCCTTTATATAATCAAATTATTATTTAAATTCATTTTCAATCAAATTTTTATTTAATTAAAAAAAATTAATGGAATATTTTTATCATTTTTCAAACCATGTACTTTTTGAATTTTTTCCAAAAGTGTGAATGGAATATTTGATTTAAAATTTACCAAGTGAACATATTTACAAACAAATTATGACTATTATTTGATTTTAATATTCCTTTCTAATTTCCTATGGTTATTTTCAAAGAAAATTAGTTCCTTAAAATTCTGGGAATCTCGATTAAAAAATTTTATGAAAAGATAAGGATATTTTATCTTGATTTTTATGAAAAGTTTCAATGTTATTTTAAAGTTTTGTTTTATCCTTGTCATAATATTTAATGTTTTTATGCTTCACCGGTGATACGATATAATTAAACTATCCATGTTCATTATCTAGATAGATTATTATTATGTGATGTTGAAATCATTATGAAACTCATTTATTTTCCATGGGTTATGATATGATGAATTTATTAATGTTTTTATGATCTTGTGGAACAAAAATGTATGGTTTTCAATAATTGATGGGTTTTTCTGTTAAAATACACCAATGACTTGTGTAATGATTCATATATAATGTGATAATATTAATTATAATGTAGAAAAATCTTGTTCAATAAGGGACTCTATCCACTATGATAGTCTTTGGATTTAACCTTGACAAAAGAATTGATGGAATGAGGAGTGAACCCAATACACTATAGGACTTTGTCCACTACGATAGTCTTAGAAGTAAACCTTGACTAATGAAATTATTTTCATTACTTATGATTGTGGCACAATTCCAATAAGATGTTATTATACTTATGATATGCTCGCTTGGATCATGATTAATTAATGATGATTCCATTTTCTCATAACTCATGTATTTCAAAATGTTAAATATTTGTAACATGAATCATGATTTATGATATATGGTTGATTGTGTAAAAACATTATAAGTTATGAGCATGATCTTTTACCCTTATGTTTATCTTGTTATTAAAAATGATCATCAATTATTATCTTCCATGTTTACCTGTATTGAGTATCATATATCACCCTTTATTATGATTCTGTATTCCCTAGGTTATGAACAAGGTTTTTAAGTAGGATATGTCTAAGAAGTTTACTATTAAAGAATAAATTTAGGAGATATTTTGAAGATAATTTATGATATAATTTGATTATATTTCTAGTCTCTATATAGAAAAAAACATTATATTTCGAGGGAGTATATTATCATGAAATGTATAAAATATTTATCTAAAATGATACAATATTTATGGATGTTATGCTTTGTTTGACTTAAAAATCCCTTATTCATATACCATTTTTCATTGTTTTCTATATGAATCATTTTCTATAAAAATTAAAACTAATTGGTGTTTTGGTACCTATATACTCTTGGTTCTAAGAGTATTCGAAAATAAGGATTTCAGAATACAAATCTATTTAATTTTAGAATATGTTCTATCCATTAATTTAGATAAACTTTTAGAATAATAGGCATGATTAATTACATAAAATTAATGAGTTTTAAAGTAGCAGTCATTTTCATAGTGACCAAAAAATCCAAAATGAATTAAATTAATAGTAGCAATTCATTTACATTTATATATACACACAAAATAATTTATATAGGGTTTAGGTTTTTATCTATTTATTCAAATCCAAAATTTCCCATTATTTCATTTATCGGTTACAAGTATTTGATTAATTCATATACTAGAAGCCAATTTCAAATATCCAACCTTAGTGAAAAAATAATCATCTTACAATCTTGAAAATAATACACTTTTTGATTACCCATGTTTTTTAAAAACATTGGGAAATGAGGCATTTCTAAATTAAACAAATTTATAAACAAGGGTAAATCAAACTTACCCATGTTTCAACGAATACTAGATATTTTATTATACTTCTCCATGTTTTTAGAAATGTGGGTAATTAATTTTCTATTAAAATTTATTTTTTATTACTTTAAAAATTGATCCTACCCTAACCCATGTCCCCCCCACCCCATCACAATAGACGCTCCAGAAACTAACACATTACCCCCCATACTATCACAGTGCATAAACCCACCCACCATGGCTCTCAAATGAACCCTCCCTCCAAAGGTAACCCTCCTAGGTCTATGATGAATAAAGGGATAAAATAACCCATGAATCCCACTTCTAATAGGTCATAAGTTAGAGACTATCACTAATGGTATATAAATAAAACATATGGGAGGCAGTACACTCAATATAAATTTAAGGATATGAGATAATATGACACTACCAAACAATTCATATAATAAATGAAATATAAACCATCCTAATATTTGAATTTAATTCCCTACATAAACTAAAACAATTAAAAATACAAAAAATAATCTTTTATAGTGACCAAAAATCACCAACAGCTTCTTAACAACCCCTAAAACTATTAATGTTTGGCATGATCACTGAATAGAATGTGCAGACCTATAAACTATTTATATATATGTAGAGAGAGCATAAAAAATATGCTTAGTTTAATCCCCTAAGACCCCATCAAAAAATATTTGTTAACACCTCCTTATTTTATGGATCACAAATCATTTTTTATGTCTCTAATAAGTTTAATGTTTTATGATAGTAAATATTTTTCTAGTAAAATTATGATAAAACTTAACTAAGTATTGATCTACCATTATTTGAACATATATACCACCTGTCAGATCTACCATCATACATCTAACATTATAAATATTCCACTACACATCTACTTCCATACATCTACCATCATACATCTACCATAAAATATCTACCATCATACATATACATCCAAACAAATACTATCAGATATATACCATCAAAAATCTACTGCCAAACTGATATAACATTGTGATGATCTACTTTCAATTTTTTCTACCATATATTAATGATACCACCAAGATGAGATACCAATAGACTATGCTTTTTCTATCACCGGAGTGATACCCTTTCTATATTGATTAATTTCAAAAGTTATTCTCTCTGATGTATTTTATAAGAATAGAATGCAGTCGATTGCATATGGATTTAAGAATCATTATTATTAAAATGAACCAAAAATAAATTAAATATAAAATTATCATCTCTTGATTTTATGCTTTCTATGAGGATTCAGGTTATATTATAATTATTCTATAATGGATAATTGGACCTAGAGAAATATAAATTCAGAAGGACTCCCACATACACAAATTCATGAAACGTGTAGAGAATAACATTGACCTTTATACACTGAATAAAATAAAAATCCTAATACACCTGTGTGTGGAAGGACTCTAGAAATCCACAGACTGAAAATAGAAGGATTTTACACAAATTCATGACACTCTATTTTCTTGTACATTTTATAGAACTTATTTTAAATTCTTAAAATGATATATTCAAGGACCTCAAACCATATCGAGCTATTAAGATTAAGAAACATCAATTTTTACCATATTTAATCACTTACACTTTATGTTTATTCTTTATATTTGGGATGTGTTAGTTTTACTTTGTTTGTCTATAAAAAATAGTATCATGTACTAAATTGGAGAGTTCTTGACACTCACTCTCAAATTTATTCATTTGTATACCCATGAACACTGTGGAAGTGGTCATGTGTGACCTATAACTTTTTTTATCCCACATATAAAAGTGGATTAATATTTGTTCTTGAACAGCCTTATGTGTTGTTTTCCTTAAAACCATATATAGATTCTGGATCAATTTGTTTAGGTAATAAAATATTTTGCAGCAGATTATTTCTGAGTGGAGGGGATTAAGCCTTAACTTGAGGCTGAACCACTTGTTTAATGTAACACCCCGAGCTTCCACGATACGCTTCTCATTCAATAATGCAATAGCTTGCATTGTACGCAACTTCGAGTTCTAAAACACCGCGACTAATCAAAGTAGCCGTTATGAATAGTAATAACCACTTTTTAAAATTATAGAAATTTTATATTTCAAAATGGACTTCATTTTTGGATTCGGAATATTGAAATTAGCCTATGTTGAATTTTTGGTATTTTTCTGAGAACTTCTAAATTTATATGAATAGTGAAAAATACTTAAAAACAACTTTTTTTAATCAAAAAAATTTATAGTGATAAATTATAATATTTAGTGGTTTTAAAGTATAATTAGAATATATTTTTACCATTTTATCCAATGGTGGTCATTAGAATTAATTTAACATTGAAATTGGACATAAACAATTGCCAATCTTTTGATATAAATTGTTTCTTAAAAACACGCTATTTGTCGTAACAGTGGGAATTAATTATAAAATTAATTAATACAACTTATATGTTTGTAATTTTTTAAAATAGACATCATTTTTGAATTCAGAATATCAATTATATCTTAGGGTGAAATTTTGGCCTTATTCTGAAAAACTTCAATTTTTGATGAATAGTGAAACCACTAAGTGGTTGTTAAAAACTGATTTTTTGTTAAAATGAAATATTACCACTTCTGTGATTTGATTTTCAAAAATCCGACATACATGGTTGTCATTAAGAATTAAAATGTGGTTCAATGAGATTAAAATAATTTTTTGGTGAATAGTAACTTTTAAGTTCTTAATCGCGATTAGAGGTAATTAGTGTAGTTTGAGGTAAAAATAATGTTTTAATAATATGAGATGAGATTGACACTTGTCCTACTCCTATTTGATGAGTCATGCCCGACCAAGACAACCCATGGGTCAACTTGGGGACCCCATGGAGCCACTTTAGTTGGAAAATGACATTAATATATATTTATTTAATGTTAAAATTAAATTGACACAAACATGAGTTGTTTTACTAAAACAGTTTTTAAGTGGGGTTACGCAAATTCAAATTTTGACTATAAATATTAATTAGAAATCTAAAAGGATTTCCTACATCATAGTATTTTTTCATAATTTTTATACATTAAATAAATTAAATTATTTATGACATCATTATGATGCAGCAATGACCTCATTATTTAACGATTTTAATAAAATGAAAAGATAATGTAAAATCCAAGGCTTACACTTGTCCAAAGACTATTGTATGGGTAGATTTCGAACCCTTATCACCTTATCCACGAATTATATAAGTTTGGGACCTTTAGAATCCGAAAATCATTATGTAATAATGTAACATTTCAATCTTTCTAAAAGAGCCCCTCCTCTCCACTTATAAAAGGCCCCCACCTCTCCCACCTTATTCACACTTTCAAGCCATTTGGCTCGGCCAAACTCTGCCCAAATACTCTCCCAAAATCCCTAACTTACTCCTAGAAGCCTCACTTTGGGCAGAATTCTTCCCAAGGAAGCCTTTGTCTCAAATCAAAAAGAGTTACCCGATTTTTTAGGTAATGTCTTCTCTAATGTTGTTTTGTTTTATTTTGCTTCTCCAACCCCTTAAACTCTTTTCATTCCTTTCTTTTATAACAACACCAGTAACTAAAATATACTAGGATGTTTTTATGATAAGGACTTGGTTTACACTTACACACACCTTCGTCTAATGGTTAAAGAACATACTGTTTCTGTGGGTGGCGAAATACTGCCTCACGAAACGATGAATGTTCAAATTCTTTCAACACCTATAATGGTGGCCATTTTTATGACACTATTTTCATATATGATATATATTTTATGTTTATGTTTTCCTTATGCTTCTGTATTTCTCATTTATGGCATACTTTATGACTTCCATTATGGGTAAACGCGATAATTTCATTTTAGGAAGTGCGGACTACCGCCCCCTCAAAGTGATGTGAATCGTTAATGCCATATGTGGGATGTATAAAGGATAGAGTAAATGATATTATATATGATATTATACTGTAAATATATTATACCTTTATATAATTAGTATTTCATTCCATTAAATATGAAATAGAAATGAAAGTAGCGTTCATGCGTACGTACGGCTTACCGTCTCCATGAACGGTGCATTTCATTTCTTACCTCTAAATGTTACGTAATATTATGAATGAATGTATATACTGGATATATATGATATATATGACATCTAAATCATGAATATAATTCTGGATATAATGGATATTCTACCACATAAACAACTTGTAATTATAAGAAGTTTATTGTTGACTCAAGTACCAAAGATCGACAAAACGACCGTTATTAACTTAAATAATTACATAATGTTCATAACATGGTAATAAGTGATATAAAAGGAATAATGAATATAAAAAAAGGTTCTTAAGTAAATAGAAATTAACTCTAGTTTATTATTCAGGAGGTTAAAGAACGGTCGAGTCAGGACAAGACGCAAGGTAAGGGAACTTCTTAACCCAATTTCTATTCTTTGGGTTAATCTCCTACTTTCAAATTATGTCATGATATTATTATGTCATATCTTGTATTTTTAAATTATTTATGTGTAATTATAGTGAATACACATAATAGACCTACTTTATAAAAAATGATCTTTTTAATGACTTCGTCTCAATCCCCTTTCATTGAAACATATTTGGTTTTATACACAACTTTCTTTTATACGGTGTATAAACCCCTTTGACTTTTACGTTTATTCAAAAGGAATCTTTTTATATGAAGCGTTTTTCTAAACGAAAAAAGGGAATGTTTTTCTTTCTGTACTTATGCGGCGAAAACGACTTCTCCGCCGCCGTGACCATTATTTGAGTTTCGGCTTCCTCTACAAGCCATCATTTTTTTAATGAAAAATAAATACAAAGTTTTAACTTTCTTTTATTTTGGTATTGAAAATGGTTTTGAAAGCGTTTTTATTATATCAATGTGTTGTATTGATATCTTGTGATTGAAATGTGGGAATTTTATGTTTTCTTTATGCATGTTTTATGTGATACGATTATGTTATGGTTTATGATATGTTTAAACCTATTCATATGAGGAATGTATTGGACTTAATAAGTGACGGGTGGAGCCCTCTATAGCTCCTCGATGCATCGGTAGGTCTCATGAGACAACTAGACGTGGAATTGGCTGAGGCCCTTTCCCAATTTTATTTATGGTTTTGGCCGAGGCCTTAATCATTTTAGACGTCTTGGTCGAGGGCTTGACAAAATGTATCAGAAGGTCTGGCATTATACATTCCCTCATTATGAAAGTGGTTATTGATATTGCATGTGATTATTCGACCAGTAGAATATCCATGTGAAGAAGTAAATGGCATTATCTCATTTTACTTTTTCCATATTATGTTGATGTTCATGTTTAAAAGGATTTTGTTTTAGTTATACATTGCCTTAAATGTTTATGTTTATTTATGAAATCTTCCGCAATATTGTTATCCTTACTGAGCATCTGAGCTCACCCCTTTCAATGTTTTAATATTTTCCAGGATGTGAAGAAGTATTTTATGAATGACCTGCAGGGATAGTCAGAAGAGGATATGAGTGTGTACTATGAAGACTTTGTTATTAGTTTTTCACTTTATGATGTAATGTAACATTTATGAATGTATCTAGTGTTTCCAAGGATACTAAACTAATCGGTCTTTCGAGACTTGATCTTTCGTGATCATGCCAATGTTACGAAGTAATGCACCGACTACGGATAGCTGGGGTCGGGGCGGGGCGTTACATTTAAAATTCCATTATGTGTTTTATGAGTTTTTTTCATTATTTCAATGTTAAAAACTGTATTTATTTTTAAATATGTATCAAAACTTTACTCTGATAGTTAGTCATAATTTATTCTCTACATAGAGTGTTTGATGAATTTATTTATCTTGAAAAGTTAATGTGGTTTCAAAGATTATTTTAATTTATCATTGATCCATTTTTGAGAAGCAATTTGAAAAACTATATTATATATTTATATTATTTTGATTAACTTGGTGTCTTTATAAAATTACGGTATTTAAGCTTTAAATTGTTTTTTTTAATTATTTTAAACTCAATTCAACCCCAACCCACCCCCCCCCCCTCTTCATTTTTTCACTCAGACCAAACTTTGTTATAAAATCTTTTTTAAAATACCTATTTTTTTATCTAGTTTCAGTTAATGATCTCAAATTTCTATTTATTACAAATTTAATTTTTTGTGGATAATAATAAATAATTAATAACATAGAATAATCATCCTTAAAATTTAAATAAAACTAATTATACTCTATGGAAGATTAAAATGAAAATTCATATTAAAAGCATGGGTTTTGAAATTTGGATTGTCATTGAAGATAAGTATGAATTACCCTAAATAGTTAGAGATTAATGGATTGATCCTAATAAATAATGTTATAAAATACCTATAAAGAAACGAATTATTTATATTGTGACATAGGATATTATGAGTTTAATAGAATATATTTATGTACCACTACATTTCAGATTCGGTATACGTTGGTTGTTTCTCATGAACGAACATCAAATGTCAAAGAAATGTCTCTAAATACTTAGACCATTAAATATGATACCTTTAATATGAAACCTGATGAAACTATTTATGATATGTATCTCAGGTACAATTATATTTTGAATGTAATTCATTCACTTGGAAAACTAATTACTAACAAAGATCAAGTAATTTCACTACAAATATGATTACTAGAAAAATGGATTGAACTTCAGTTTCAATTTGAGAGTCCTTTGATATATGTAAGTTTCTAGTTAAAGAGATAATAGAAAAAATTATGATGTATAAATTGGACCACAAAGTGATCAAATAAAATGATTATGAACTAAATAATAACTTATTTGCTTTCAACACTTCTGACTCAAAGGAAAAAAGGGAAGATTAAAGAAGACAGGTCATGTGATGAAGAATCATCTTCTGACAGTGCTAAAGAAATGGTTCACTTGGCCAGAAAATTCAAGAAATTTTACAAAATAAATAAATTATTTAAGAACTCAATCTACAAAGGTAAGTAAGAAAATATAGGTAACTAAGGAAAATAAAAGAAAAAACATTATTCTACAAATGAAATAACATGTTATGAATGCAAGGTAAAAGATAATATTAAAGTATACTATACCAAGTTAATGTTTAAGAAAAATTATGAGGATAGATATAAGTGATATAAGAAGGATATTGAATAAACATTGTCTGATTCATAAGATAGTTTAGGTGATTTAGAATCAATAAAATAGAATAATCATGATAGATCCATTATGTGTTTTATGACTAACAAATCTAAGATATCTAATATTTTTTCTGCATCTCCTGATCATAATTCCAACCTTTTTAAAAATGAAAATAGTCATTAAAACATGTATAAAAAATATATGAAAATTTTAATATATTGGAGGATTGATTCAATGAACATAAATATAAATAGAAAATTTTAAAGAAAATTAATTCCTTGTATGATGTAACACCCCAAGATTCCACGGTACGTTTCCCTTCGAATAATGTGATAGCCTGTGTTGTACGCAACCTCGAGTTCTAACACACACCACAACTAATTAAACTAGCCGTTGTGGATAGTAATACCTACTTTTTGAAATCATATATATTTTATATTTCAAAATGGACTTCATTTTTGTATTCGGAATATTGAAATTAGCCTAGGCTGAAATTTTGGTACTTTTCGGATAACTTTTATATTTTGATGAATAGTGAAAATTACTAAATTTTAATTAAAAACAACTTTTTTAATCAAAATAATTAATAGTGATAAATTGTGAATTTGAGTGGTTTTAAAGTATATTTAGAATATATTTTTACCATTTAATATAATTTTGATCATTGGGCATAATTTTACAATTAAACCGAACATAAACAAGTGTCAACCTTTTGATAGTTATTACCTCTTAAAAACACGTTTTTTGTTTTGACAGCGGGAATTAATTTTAAATTAATTTCTGCCACTTCTGTGTTTTGAATTTAGAAAAATGGATTCCATATTTGGAATCAGGATGTCCAAATTGTGTAAATAGGTAACTTTTAGTTTTTAGACATTTTGAATAATTACTGTGGTAAATATTTTATTTACCATGGTTAAGGGTAAATCCGGTAAATAAGGGTTAAAAAATAATATTATAATAATACAAAATTACCCTAAAACGTGTCCTAAACTTATTGGTGGACACATACCCGACCATGAGCATCCTTGGGTCAATTTGGGGACCCCTTGGAGCCACTTGTATGTGGTAGGGACAGTTTATATTAATAAAGTTAAAACAAAAATAAAAATGGCATAAGCTTACATCTTTTAGAAGAACAATTTTTACATAGGGTTATACATGTTGGATTTTCGATTATAAATATTCATTAGAAATCTAAAAAGATTTCCTAAATAATGATATTTTATTTATAATTTTTAGACATCAAATAATTTAAATTATTAATGACACAATAATGATGCAATGTTTACCTCATTAATAAATCATTTAAATAAATAAGATTATAATGATTAAAATATTATCTAAAACCTGTCCAATTATTATTGGTTGATGTTATTTAGAATATGCGTCATCTTATCTTCGACCTCAATGATTTTTGGACCATTATAAACCGAATATAACTATATTATAAAGTAATACTTTCACTCTTTCCTAAAGAGCCCCTCTTCTCCCTTATAAAAGAAGACCACTTCTACTCATTCCTCACACCTCTAAAGCCACTTGGCTCGTCCAAAATCTGCCAAACTAAGCTCCCCACATCCCTATCCTCATCCTTGAAGCTTCCCCTTAGGCAGAAATCATTTCAAGAAGTCCTTTGGTTCCAACCAAAGTGAGTTACCTAAATTAAAGGTAACGATTTCTCTTAAATTATTTTCATTTATTTTTCTTCTCCAACCCCCAAACTCTTTTTATTTCCTTTCTTTTGTAACAACACCAGTATCCAAAATATACTAGGATGTTGTTATAAGAAGGATTCAAACTACACATACACACAACTCCATCTAATGGATGATGAACATAATGTTTCTGTGCATGGCAAACTAATGCCTCACGAAACGATGATTGTTCAAATACATCTTACCGCCTCTCATGGTGGCCATTATGATGGAACTGTAATTAAATATGATATTAATGATATATATTTTATATATAAGCTTCTGTAATTCCATTTTATTTCATATCCTTATTCGTTTCATGTTGTATATACATACGATAATTTCATTTGAGGAAGTGCGGACTACCGCCCCCTTAAAATGATATGACTCGTTCATACCACACATGGAACGTATAAAGGATGGTGTTAATGAACTTAAGTAACATATATAAAATATTATATTATACTGGAATAATAATATACCTATGTATCATTTGGATTCAATTCTTTTAAAATGAAAAATTAAATGGAAGTAGCGTTCGTGCGTACGTGCGGACTACCGTCTCCACGAACGCGATGAGATTCATTGTCCATCATATCCATTCAAGTATAATTATAATTTGATGATTTAAAAATAGTATCTAAGGACTTTATATCATTCTGGATATGAATAATATACATCCCATTAATAACTAATATGGCTCACATAACAAAGAATATAAAGTAAAATGAACCCGTTAACACCCGAAATGACGATAATTCTAAGATATTATTAACAAATCAATGTTAAAAGATAATATATGATATCATATTAAAGTAAATGATTCTTGTATTATTCAATAACAATTATTTCACCATTATACAGGAGGTAAACCTACCATCGACCAAGGAAAAATTACAAAGTAAGGGATTTTCTTATCTCACTTTCAATTCCGTGAGATTTCCATTGTTCACCACTTAATTATTGAATGTGGTGTACTGCCCATGATTGTATTAATTGTGTAATATAATTTAATTTATGGGTATTTACATCATCATGTTGTTATACTTCTTTCATGGGTGTATGTTTTGTAAGTTACCTACTCGATAAGGGAATTTGAGATTTCAATTTCCACTCATTTGGCTTTACACATATTTCATTGATTATATTACTCCAAGATTATGTGTGGAATCGCTATTCATTTGATTATGCCTTAATTTCCACTCCCCTTTCTGTGGATATACTTTTGATACACATAATCACTCCATTGATAAATTCTCAAGTGATCGGTATGAACTTGATAAGAGTAATTTTAACTCAATCTCCATTTGTTGAGTTAAATATCCAATTCGTTGGTGTTGTTTCTACAAGAATATGTGTGAATATCCTTTGATTGTTTTACACTGAATATTCAATCATATTTAGTGTATTTATATTTTTCACACATAATTATGTCGTTGATTTATCCTTAACCTAAGGATACGGCCTTTATGAGAGATTTCATCTCAATTTACATTAAACTGAGACTTCTTTGTTGATATACACCAAATCACTTTTATGCGGTGTATATAATGTACTTGACATAGTATATCATGAATCCCTTTATTCTCATGATATTACAAAGTTTTTATTACCTCAATTATTTGTATTCAAGTGTCTCTTTTTTGGTTAGAACCTCTAACCAAAATACCATTTTAAAATGTTTTAAAGACTTATTCTTCTATATCTTGATCATTAATGTCCATGTTTTAAAAATGGTTTTAAGGATTTATTTATATGGACATTAAAGTTTTAAAATTAAAATTCATTTTAAAAGTTTCAAAGTGGTATGGGACACTTTGATTCAAAAGTCTACTTTTAAATGGCTTCTTGACAAATAGTGTGACTTTTAAATGTTTTCAAGAAAAGGGGGATATTTCTCTCAAATAGTTTTGATGATTATTTTCATCTATGTCAACATCCTTCATTATTCATGATTGAGGTTAATGTGATACAATACAATCTTCCATATTGTATCAAATGAGTTATGTTTGACTGTGGATGTTCTATTTTTATACCATTCATGGTTTGTGGTTAAAGTATTGACATTTCGTATGCTAGTTTTAATACGAATGTTTATTTTATGCTTAAACCTATTCATATGAGGAATGCATTGGACTTAATAAGTGACGGGTGGAGCCCTCTATAGCTCCTCGATGCATCGGTAGATCTCATGAGACAAACTAGTGTCTTGGCACAAGGCCTTGACAAAATCTTATTTGTAGTCTTGGCACGAGGCCTTGGCTAAGTGGTTATGATAGTCTGGCATTATGCATTCCAACATTATGAAAGTGGATATTGATATTGCATGTGATCATTCGACTAGTAGAATATCCATGTGAGTATGTAAATGGCATTATTTCATTTTACCTTTGCCATTTTATGCTGAAGTTCAAGTTTAAAAGGCTTTTGTTTTAGTTATAAATTGCCTTAAGTGTTTATGCTTATTTATGAAATCTTATGCTATAATGTTATCCTTACTGAGCATCTGAGCTCACCCCTTTCAATGTTTTATTTTTCCCAGGATTATGAAGAAGTAATTTATGAATGACCTGCAGGGATAGTATGAGGGGATATGAAGACAATATGTTTTTTTATGATGTAATGTAAAAAATTATGGATGTATCTAGTTATTCCAAGGCTACTAAACTAATAGATCTTTCGAGACTTGATCTTTCTCGTGATCATGCCAATGTAATGTAATAATGCACCGACTCTAGGTAACTAGGGTCGGGGCGTTACAGTTGGTATCAGAGGAAGTTTAGTACAAACCTTGGAAGCTAGATTTAGATAAACTCTGATTAGAACACGTAAACCTAAGATGAACTTTGAGGATTAGTATAGAATAACTTCCTAGAATTTTGGTATTGTAGATATTTTGTGAGTTTTCCGAGCAATACATCCCTGTCTGGATACGAGCAGGTAGAGGCGGCTCTAGCACAGATGTACCTAGGGGTAAAACCCGAAAACACAGCTTTGAGCTAGACTCGAACGGGAACTGGTGCACGACAACGGGCCTTGCTGCACTCTTGGTTACGACACTCCCGGGGGATATGCTTTGGTAAATTCACAAGATTAGTATAAACCATTATTAAGGGAATACAAAAAAAATGCCCCTAAGAATATATGTCGGCAAATAGATAGTGGATAACCTAGATTTTAACATAGGGTACCCCAAGTTAGGATATATTGTTCAATTACAAGATTATCCTATTATGTCTATTTTTTTTACATTGTTATTAGATAAGTATTCAAAAAACCCTAATTGTATTATCTTTTGTTAGTTGAAACATGGAGGGAGCAAGATCACGAACAACTCTTCTCTCTCTTCCTGAAGAACTACTTACAATTATTATCCAGATGTCATGCGCAGACGATGTTGAAACTTTTTCAAATGTCCAAGTTACATGCAAACAACTTTATGAGACATCCAATACCTCTAGCATTGCACGATTATTTCAAGGATCAAGTACCGACTATGGGATAATATTGCGCTCTCAACTTTCTTACCACGCTAAGCGTGGGAAGTACCATCAGGGTCTTTTCAAATTATTCACTTTATCTCAAAATTACGATGCACTAAATGATTTTCTAGATGCTGCAGAAGAGGGAGACCTTCGAGCAGCCTATATGTATCAAATTATATATTTATGTCTTTTGGGATATACGAAAACTGATTTACCAAAACCTTATTTTGAAATATTTGAAGATGAATCAGTGAGAATTTTTCTAAAAAAACATGTTAAAGACGATGTCTCAAAATTATATATAAGAAATACCTATTTTTTTATGATGCATCGATGCTTCCATCGATAAAATCCAAAATGGATGAGGAGTTTTTGGGTAAAGGAAGTAGATGATTTTGAAAAATTCCTGAGGTACCATTGTGACACATGAACGCATTCTACCAAAAGTCAAATCCGCCTAGTCTCTCCAGAGTTCATGTTGTGATCCACATACCTCTAGTGACAAAATACATGCCTGACCCAATGCATGTACTCACCTATGAAGAATTATAACTGGAACTCGATCTATCTTATTGTGAAGAGCCTATCAGAATTCTTCATACCAAAGATCAAGTGTTGAGAAACTGGATGACTTGTCTGGTAAAAGATCTATAGAGAAATCATAAGATGGAAGAGGCAATGTGGGAACCCGAGGAACATATGATGAAGAACCTATGTGGAAATAAATGGATGGTAAAATGTTTAAAAGTGTTAGTGCTCTTTATTGATGGGATTACTTTGGAATAATTTTCTCTTGTATGTGTAAACCTGCAATTTATCATGTGAAAATGATATCTGAGGAAGAATTATCTTTTCTGTTGCGGATATAGTTATAAATAACCATTTGGTCTTATATGATCATTGGGTTTGAGGAAATTATAAGTTATTATAATTTAGGATGAAAATGAAAGGTATGATATAATATTTGTGGTTAAATTATGTTATTTTGAGGAATTTATCTCATTTTGGTAATATTATAAAATATATTTTTTGAAAAAGGACAACACATAGACCGTGTGACAACCCGTCGCGTCGGACAAAGTTGTGGGAATAGAACCCACAACCAAAGTGCGATTGGGATTTATCGCCTACCACTGGACTACGTGAAGTCCCTGGTTAGTGTGACTATTTTTTTTGTAAAATGATTTTATTGATCAATAATAAGATGATTTGGGTTCTTATGTCTTATCAAATGAATACCCTTGGTATAGGAAAATGATTTGGTGATTAAGTGATAAATGTTATTTTGGAAGATGTTTGCTTTGTTGGGAACACTATATGCCCAAGGAAAATAGAATACAATGGGGTTTCATTTGTAGAGTAATGGTGGATTTTTATCTACGTTTTTATTGTTGATTTATAGTGATTTGGGTTATTTATGGAAATGATTAACCTATAACAGAGAATATGTGATGATGTTAATTACTTTTAAGTATGTGACTTTAAGAGTATTTGATGTCATTTGGAGATACAATGTAACATGGGAGACTACATAATCAAATTCTTCTATGATTTGGGTTTCAATATTAGTTTGGATTATATTAAAGGATTTTAAGGACAATTGGTTATTGAATGGTATCTATTTAACTTTGGGGTATTGTTGGTTTAATTTTAGAAATTAAGATTAGTGCATATTTATCTCAATGAATATCCTTTTGGGGGATCATTAGATCATTCACTTACCATTTTGGTTTTGATTAATCTTCAAAGACAATGTAAATATATGGTTTATCCTGCATGGATCATGTGATTCTAAAGAAGTTTATTCTAGCTCTTCCAGGGTGACCAAGTCTTCTTGAATACTCATCGTTTAAAAAAAAATTGAGTTAGTGGTGGAAATTTATTAAAGAGTGAAAATTTACTTAAAATGTAAGTATATATCATAATGTTCTTAGTCAATATCATAAATGAATTCCTCTTCCTTATGTAATGTAACTTTAAAAAAAATGTTGTCCGTTTACTTTCCTACTAGGAGACTAATGGTCGTTTGTCCCAACACAAGTTTGTGGTTTTCTCATTGTTAACTTTCTCCTGATCATGATTTCTATCCCTCTCCATCAGAACTTGACACTTAGTTTATCATCCATATCCATGTTTTCTTACATGGAATCCTAGTATGGGTTATCTTGGATGACCCTTATACCTCTCTTTCTTTCTTTTAAAGTGATAGTTTTATTGACTCTTTTTCCGATGTGGGACTTTCCATTATATTCCCAAGAAAAATTTTAAAAATTGCGAGGACGCAATTTATTGAAGGAGGGGAGAATGTAACACCCCAAGCTTCCACGGTACGTTTCCCTTCGAATAATGCGATAGCGTGTGTTGTACGCAACCTCGAGTTCTAACACACACCACAACTAATTAAACTAGCTGTTGTGGATAGTAATACCTAATTTTTGAAATCATATATATTTTATATTTCAAAATGGACTTCATTTTTGTATTCGGAATATTGAAATTAGCCTAGGCTGAAATTTTGGTACTTTTCGGATAACTTTTATATTTTGATGAATAGTGAAAATTACTAAATTTTAATTAAAAACAACCTTTTTAATCAAAATAATTAATAGTGATAAATTGTGAATTTGAGTGGTTTTAAAGTATATTTAGAATATATTTTTACCATTTAATATAATTTTGATCATTGGGCATAATTTTACAATTAAACCGAACATAAACAAGTGTCAATCTTTTGATAGTTATTACCTCTTAAAAACACGCTTTTTGTTTTGACAGCGGGAATTAATTTTAAATTAATCTCTGCCACTTGTGTGTTTTGAATTTAGAAAAATGGATTCCATATTTGGAATCAGGATTTCCAAATTGTGTAAATAGGTAACTTTTATTTTTTAGACATTTTGAATAATTACTGTGGTAAATATTTTATTTACCATGGTTAAGGGTAAATCCGGTAAATAAGGGTTAAAAAATAATATTATAATAATACAAAATTACCCTAAAACGTGTCCTAAACTTATTGGTGGACACATACCCGACCATGAGCATCCTTGGGTCAATTTGGGGACCCCTTGGAGCCACTTGTATGTGGTAGGGACACTTTATATTAATAAAGTTAAAATAAAAATAAAAATGGCATAAGCTTACATCTTTTAGAAGAACAATTTTTACATAGGGTTATACATGTTGGATTTTCGATTATAAATATTCATTAGAAAGCTAAAACGATTTACTACATAATGATATTTTATTTATAATTTTTAGACATCAAATAATTTAAATTATTAATGACACAATAATGATGCAATGTTTACCTCATTAATAAATCATTTAAATAAATAAGATTATAATGATTAAAATATTATCTAAAACCTGTCCAATTCTTATTGGTTGATGTTATTTAGAATATTAGTCATCTTATCTTCGACCTCAATGATTTTTGGACCATTATAAACCGAATATAACTATATTATAAAGTAATACTTTCACTCTTTCCTAAAGAGCCCCTCTTCTCCCTTATAAAAGGAGACCACTTATACTCATTCCTCACACCTCTCAAGCCACTTGGCTCGTCCAAAATCTGCCAAACTAAGCTCCCCACATCCCTATCCTCATCCTTGAAGCTTCCCCTTAGGCAGAAATCATTTCAAGAAGTCCTTTGGTTCCAACCAAAGTGAGTTACCTAAATTAAAGGTAACGATTTCTCTTAAATTATTTTCATTTATTTTGCTTCTCCAACCCCCAAACTCTTTTTATTTCCTTTATTTTGTAAAAACACCAGTATCCACAATATACTAGGATGTTGTTATAAGAAGGATTCAAACTACACATACACACAACTCCATCTAATGGATGATGAACATAATGTTTCTGTGGATGGCAAACTAACGCCTCACGAAACGATGATTGTTCAAATACATCTTACCGCCTCTCATGGTGTCCATTATGATGGAACTGTAATTAAATATGATATTAATGATATATATTTTATATATAAGCTTCTGTAATTCCATTTTATTTCATATCCTTATTCGTTTCATGTTGTATATACATACGATAATTTCATTTGAGGAAGTGCGGACTACCGCCCCCTTAAAATGATATGACTCGTTCATACCACACATGGAACGTATAAAGGATGGTGTTAATGAACTTAAGTAACATATATAAAATATTATATTATACTAGAATAATAATATACCTATGTATCATTTGGATTCAATTCTTTTAAAATGAAAAATTAAATGGAAGTAGCGTTCGTGCGTACGTGCGGACTACCGTCTCCACGAACGCGATGAGATTCATTGTCCATCATATCCATTCAAGTATAATTATAATTTGATGATTTAAAAATAGTATCTAAGGACTTTATATCATTCTGGATATGAATAATATACTTCCCATTAATAACGAATATGGCTCACATAACAAAGAATATAAAGTAAAATGAACCCGTTAACACCCGAAATGACGATAATTCTAAGATATTATTAACAAATCAATGTTAAAAGATCATATATGATATCATATTAAAGTAAATGATTCTTGTATTATTCAATAACAATTATTTCACCATTATACAGGAGGTAAACCTACCATCGACCAAGGAAAAATTACAAAGTAAGGGATTTTCTTATCTCACTTTCAATTCCGTGAGATTTCCATAGTTCACCACTTAATTATTGCATGTGGTGTACTACCAATGATTGTATTCATTGTGTAATATAATTTAATTTATGGGTATTTACATAATCATGTTATGATACTTCTTTCATGGGTGTATGTTTCGTAAGTTACCTACTCGATAAGGGAATTTGAGATTTCAATTTCCACTCATTTGGCTTTACACATATTTTATTGATTATATTACTCCAAGATTATGTGTGGAATCGCTATTCATTTGATTATGCCTTAATTTCCACTCCCCTTTCTTTGGATATAATTTTTATACACATAATCACTCCATTGATAAATTCTCAAGTGATCGGTATGAACTTGATAAGAGTAATTTTAACTCAATCTCCATTTGTTGAGTTAAATATCCAATTTGTTGGTGTTGTTTCTACAAGAATATGTGTGAATATCCTTTGATTGTTTTACACTGAATATTCAATCATATTTAGTGTATTTATATTTTTCACACATAATTATGTCGTTGATTTATCCTTAACCTAAGGATACGGCCTTTATGAGAGATTTCATCTCAATTTACATTGAACTGAGACTTCTTTGTTGATATACACCAAATCACTTTTATGCGGTGTATATAATGTACTTGACATAGTATATCATGAATCCCTTTATTCTCATGATATTACAAAGTTTTTATTACCTCAATTATTTGTATTCAAGTTTCTCTCTTTTGGTTAGAACCTCTAACCAAAATACCATTTTAAAATGTTTTAAAGACTTATTCTTCTATATCTTGCTCATTAATGTCCATGTTTTAAAATGGTTTTAAGGATTTATTTATATGGACATTAAAGTTTTAAAATTAAAACTCATTTTAAAAGTTTCAAAGTGGTATGGGACACTTTGATTCAAAAGTCTACTTTTAAATGGCTTCTTGACAAATAGTGTGACTTTTAAATGTTTTCAAGAAAAGGGGGATATTTCTCTCAAATAGTTTTGATGATTATTTTCATCTATGTCAACATCCTTCATTATTCATGATTGAGGTTAATGTGATACAATAAAATCTTCCATATTGTATCAAATGAGTTATGTTTGACTGTGGATGTTCTATTTTTATACCATTCATGGTTTGTGGTTAAAGTATTGACATTTCGTATGCTAGTTTTAATACGAATGTTTATTTTATGCTTAAACCTATTCATATGAGGAATGCATTGGACTTAATAAGTGACGGGTGGAGCCCTCTATAGCTCCTCGATGCATCGGTAGGTCTCATGAGACAAACTAGTGTCTTGGCACAAGGCCTTGACAAAATCTTATTTGTAGTCTTGGCACGAGGCCTTGGCTAAGTGGTTATGATAGTCCGGCATTATGCATTCCAACATTATGAAAGTGGATATTGATATTGCATGTGATCATTCGACTAGTAGAATATCCATGTGAGTATGTAAATGGCATTATTTCATTTTACCTTTGCCATTTTATGCTGAAGTTCAAGTTTAAAAGGCTTTTGTTTTAGTTATAAATTGCCTTAAGTGTTTATTCTTATTTATGAAATCTTATGCTATAATGTTATCCTTACTGAGCATCTGAGCTCACCCCTTTCAATGTTTTATTTTTCCCAGGATTATGAAGAAGTAATTTATGAATGACCTGCAGGGATAGTATGAGGGGATATGAAGACAAGATGTTTTTTTATGATGTAATGTAAAAAATTATGGATGTATCTAGTTATTCCAAGGCTACTAAACTAATCGATCTTTCGAGACTTGATCTTTCTCGTGATCATGCCAATGTAATGTAATAATGCACCGACTCTAGGTAACTAGGGTCGGGGCGTTACATATGATCACTTTATAACCAATATTTGTTTAGAAAAAGATAAAAATGATCAACTGATAAAAGAAAATAATTAAAAAAAATATATCCAATAAACAATTAAAATGGTGTATTAAGACATTAATAAATGGTAGAAATAATTTAACCTAGATTCTTGGAAATAATACTATATCTAATTATAACACATGAATTGGATGTCAAACTGGATAGAGAAAGATCAATAAGACATTTTTTTTGTTCTAGTTCTACTAGTACTATGAATACATCATATTCTTATAGACCTAATAATGTTTTTATTTATAAAAAACATATATTCTACTACTATAAACCTGTTAAACAATTATAGATTCTTAAAACCCTTACTACTAAAATTTTTGGACCAAGAAAGATAAGTGTGCCAAAATAATTTATTATTTAATTTCTTTTCAGGAAACCTTCCTGAAATATTTGAGTAATCACTTATGGTATCTTGATTTTTTATGATCCATACAAATGACTAGGATTATTAAATCAGAAAGAACCTAATTAAAGTTCATGGTGGAAATTTCACATTCGGTGACTATACCAAAGTAAAAACAATTAGACTTAGTCAAATTGATAAATCTAATATTATTTTAATTTCAATTTTTTATTTGTAGATGGATTAATGTATATTATTATTATAATCTCATTGTTATGTCATTATATATTCCATTTTACATTTGAAAATAATTCCTCTAAAGTTTTTAATTATAAATTTACTTTTTTCCACTACTTTGAGAAATTAGAATGAATGATATTTAACTTTAGATTCCTTGTCTTCTTAAAAAAATTCCTAAGTGCCTCTAATAAAGGATAATAGCTCTGAATTTTAGACTACACCACTATAACATTTATTCACTTAGAAATATAACTAGGAAAGGATTATTCAAGTATCTTCTTAAACAAGAATTCCTAAATGATATATTTTAACCCATGAAAAAAAAAAGAAACAACACAAAATATATTTAAAACCAAAGGAAGGAGTTTAAATTTATAAACCCCTAGATTTGTTTTATATGTACTTTTTTTACCCTATAGAGTTTCAAGATTAAATGGGAAGCATAATTTTTATATTCTAGTATATTACTTTTCTATATATACTTTGGAATTCTTGTTAGCTCAAAAAATTAAAGCTTATTCTTATTTTTCTAGAATTAGTAAATATGTATTAAATCGTAGTGGACTTAGAATTAAACACATAAGAAGTGATACTGGTTGGGAGCCTGAAAATAAATATTTTGAATCATCATGCTCACAATATAGTTATAATCATAACATTTTTACTCTTAGTACCCCATAGCATAATGGTGTAGTGGAAAAGAGAAATAGAACCCTTAAAGAAATTTCCTAGACCATGCTCACTAAGTATGGTTTACCAATTTATTTTGGGGAAGAAGCTTTGAATATAGTCTACTTCATAATCAAAATAGTTCTTATAGGACCAATTTTAATGAAAAGACATTTTGATTAATAAAATAGAAGAAAATAAAAAGGCTAATTAGTTTAATTTTTTTTCAAAATATTCATTATTAATAAGAATGATAATTTAGATGTATTTTATTCTTATAATGATGAAGTAATTTTCTTTGGATATTCTATGACCCATAAGTATCATAAGGTATTCAAAAAAATAATTATGATTTTTTATGAATTTGTACATGTCATGTTTAAAGAAACAGATTCACATGATATTATAGCTTCATTATAAAACCATTAAGAGAATATATATAATCTAAATATAATTGATAAAAATTATTGTAGTTCTATGAAACACATAGAGAAATCTTCTAGTTCTATTGAAAAAATTCATCATGAACCTATAGAAGATAATTAAATGTACAGCACATCTTTTCCAAGAACTATTAGGACTCTTCAATATTATCCCTATGATACTGTATTTGATGACCTATATATAGGAAATAAACTAGGGCTTCTCTTATAAATCACGATGAACATAAAATTTTATTATCCCAACTTGTACCTTTGAGCATAAATGAAGCACTAGATGATGAATTTTGGGTAATGAAAATGTAAGAATAACTAAATCAATTTGAATGAAATAAATTTGGGGAAATAGTGGATATACCTAAAGACACTCTGAGAATTAGCACTAAATGGGTGTTCATAAACATGGTTTATGGGGTAGAAACAATATTTATAAAGAAAAAAAGATTGGATTCGTAAATATACAGTCAATAGGAAAGTTTTGATTATGAGGAAACCTTTTCACAAGTAGCTATACTTGAATCCATTATAAAGTTTCATACCTATAAAGAACATTTGAATTTAAAACTATATCTTATTGATGTTAATATTGAATTCATAATTTGTTATATATTTGAGGATATATTAGTTAAACAACCCACTAAATCCCAAAATCCATATTTTCAAAATCATTTTTTGTAAATTAAAAAAAATATTTATATTCATTCAAATAAGCTCTTACATATTGGTATTATATGTTCAAATCATTCTTTTATAAAGGTTTTACTAAAGTAATTCAACATTATTTATAAAAAATCAAAATATGTTTTAGTAGAACAAATTTATGTTGATGATATAAATTTTAAATGTTCTAGAAATTATTTATGTATTAATTTTACAAAAACAATACAAAGTTATTTTGAACTGAGTTTAATGGATGAGTTAAAATTATTCCTTGGTTTTTTTGATTTTTCAAAATAAAAATGGAATTGTTTTAAATCAAAGTAATTAAACCAATGATCTTTTAAAACATTTTGGTATGGCTAGAACAAAGATTCATGATTCTTCGATGAGTACAACCTATAAACATGATCATGGTTAAACTAAAACATCTTTCAATCACACCAATTACATAGGTATGATTGAAATATTTTTATATTAAACTACTCGTCATTTAGATATTATTTTCAATGTATATTTGTGTTCTTGTTTTCGAGAAAATTTTAAGGAGTCACATTTACTTTCTGTCAAAAAAAATTAAATACCACAAGTATACAACTAACTAAGGACTATTTTATCATTGAAAAGAATTTTATTTAGTGATTTATTAATATCAAGATTTTATTGGTTGTAAGTTAGATTGAAATATCAATTATAGAACATTTCTCTTTTGGGAAAGTCACTAAACTCATAGTGTAGTAAAAAAATCTATTTTGTACTGTCTACTGCTATGGATAAAATGCAAGAAGTTAGTCTGCCTGTATTATGTGGATGAAACACACTATAGAAGATTATGGATATCAATTAAAACATTTCCATATAAATTATGATAACACCAATGCATTAAATATCTCAAATGATCTCGTATCTCATTCTAGGAAAAAACATATTGATATAAGACATCACTTTTGGAGAGATCATTTCCAAAAAGGTGATATAACTCATTAATTCATTGGAACTGAACATAATCTTGAAAATATATTTCCAAAACATTTGAATTCTGAGATATTAATCTATACATAAATGAACTATGAATGATAAAATTTATTTAGTTCATTATCTTTGTATTTACTTTTTAGAAAAATTTCACAGTCAGTGCTTAACCATTTGTAATCGAATATTGGTGATCTACCATTAGTGATCTACCATTGGAGATCCACCATTAGAGATCTACCACTATTTATCCACCATTAGTGATAAAACATTATTGATCTATCATTATTTATCCATCATTTTTATACATTGTTAGTGATCCACCATTGGAGATCTACCATTTAAGTGTTTCTAACTATATACAACTAATCCAATTTTCAATGATTAAGTTATTATTAGGTTTATTTATGTATATTTCATTATAATTTTCAATTAGAAATCCCTAATAATTAAATAATATTAATATTAATATTTGAGAACCCTCTCCCTCTCATTCCTCCTTTGAGCCTTCCATATCCTTTATTTATTGACCTATAACCCTCCTGGTGTTTTCCCATTCTCCCTTAAAACTAGTGTAAAGATGGTAAAAGTAAAATTCACTGCTATTTTGTATCCTAAAGGATTGCCTCTCTCAAAAAAATCACATGGTGACTCTTTTTTGTCCACTTTTTTCAAATATAAGAACCCCCAACTCTCATATAGAGTTTTTATTGCTAAAAAGTATATTTCTATTGAATGGTATGTTTCAAGAAAGTAGCTAGTGCTGAATCTGATCCAGGACCAAGTATAGATTGAATGGTTTTTTAAGAACAATTGACCGTTATATCCTAGGTAGGTTCACAAGTTTTCTAAGTTTGTAGAGAATGATTTCAATAAAAAAAAGATGTTATTAGGTTATTGATTGATGGAAAAGAGGTTAAGTTTTCATCGAAATAGTGTGTCATATTCCTCAATACACCTCATAAAGCTATATATGAAGAATTTCAGTATCCATTACAAGTAAAAGTGAGATATTTCTATATAATTATTCAGTATTAGAATTAATTGGAAATATTTTTTCTGTGAAGTCCTGTTGTTGTAGTTCTTGAGGTGGAATGGATGGTTTTTTAATTTTATCCAATATATTCTTTATCCTAAGAAAGGGGAATTCAATACTATGATGTATCAAGTTGTATTTTTCTTATTTATTATGAAAAGAAGAGATATGATAATCTTTTTTAGATACTTTATGGATTATATAATGGAAATGATCAAGAATTAATATAGATATAAAAATTTGATCTACCCCAAGTTCATTTCAGTTATGTTAGAAGCTAAAGGTTTAGTTCCTGAAATTGAAGATACTATAATAAAATGTGGAGGATTCTATCTAAGATATTTTACTTGCATGAAAATGAAGGATAATTAGGACACATGTTACAGAAATGGTGGATGATAATGATAATCATTATGATAATTTTAACCTTATGTAGCACCTTTCCATGCATAGATACATGGATGATCCTAACTTAGAGCCAGATGAATTTGTAGTATATTACTATGATGAGGAGGTTGTGGTTAATTTTAAAGAAGAGGAATATAAATATGTAGAATAAGATTCAGTTCCTATTTTAGTAGAAGAACTAAGTGAACCCAATGTGGTCAGAAACACTTAGGTTTATTATAGACCTACATGTCCATATATTTTTATTCCTACTAGATAAATATTATTAAGTGAAGGTTAATATTATGAAGAAGAAGGAGTCTTAAATGAAGAATATTCTAAGATATATAATTATGAGAGATAAAGAGATGTTTTTAAAGTATCATATGATATCAATTATGGAAGTGGTGATGAAGTTTAGGTTATCAAGAGAAAAGATGATGTTGGTGTCTCTAATAGAGGTGATGAGAGAGGACCAACTAAGGGTGATAAATCCTCTTGAGCTTCTTAACTAGGGATTGACTATTCATATTTAGAGGATGAATTTGATGATGATGATTACCATGTACGTCCACATGAGCATGGTGTAATTTCCATCTTTATTGATGAAAATGATCATAAGTGATCTCTAGTAGAACATATTGATGAGGTATGAAATTTGATGTTTTTCCTTCTAATGTTCCTACAACTATGTATGGGCATGAGAAGTATTCCTTGTCTGCCTAATAGATCATTCCATCTCATCCTCCTATTTCTCCTCCTTCTAGATATGTGACTAAAGTGGGCTTGTATGTCTTTATAGTAAGAATTTTATTTATTATTGGTGGGATTCTCATATTCGTACCTCCTCAAGAGAACAAAATCTGTGCAGTTATTACTATATGGATATTTGAATTATTTGTCTCTGATATCCAACCTAAATTTCTTTTAAAAATTAAATAATTATAAATGAAGAATATGTGGTTGGAAAATCGGATGGAAGAAACTAGATCCAATATAATATATATTAGAGGGAGCTTTTTAAAATAGGATTTATCTCTTTTGGAAAGATTGGAGTGTCTGGCTATAGCTGGTACTTTTACTTAGTGATCCACCTTCTTATCCTTCTTCAGATGGTATAGATATTATTTATCTCATTTTTATATAGGAACTTCATGTTGTCATGGGTGATCCTTCTACATGAAATCAAGATAAACTTCTTCAGATAAAGGCACATTGTGGGAAAATTTATAAGCTCGTCGTAGAATGATTGAATGAGGCTAAGAGTGATGGAGATATTATCACTAAAGCAATTAATATTACCTTTTAAGTATTTATATAAATAGTTAGATAATGTATAACTTTAAGTTTCTTACTAAGAATCTAAGAATACCTCTTGTGATAAGAGAATTCAATAATCAAGTAAATCTTCTAAAGTTTTATCCCCTTTGAAAAAAAAATTAGGGAAGATAAAAAGGATGTATTCAAATTAATGGAGCTTGGTGGAAAAATTATCATAGATTCTGTTCATTTGAGGAAATGATTTATTTATTCCTTTGGGACTACAGTAGTGGAAACTCAAGATATACCCTTATTTTCTATTACTTTTTCACCCTCTTCCATTCCCCTTCTAATATCTTTTCAATATTTTGGCATGACTCTAGTGGTGGCAGTTCAGCATCTTAGGCATGTCACTATAGGGGAACTTATTTAACCTACTCCTAAACCCACATCCATCACCTTTGTACCTATAATTATTGAAAAAGAAAAGGATCCAGTGGTTCCTTCTTCTCATCAGGCAGACATTGGTTTAGATTCTAATAATTTTTTATAGGGATTTTATTTTTCTTTTATTACTTTTTTTGGATGTATCCTTTGACATTTATATAAAATGTAATTTTCATTTTGTTCATCTCAAAATATTTTATTTTCTATTCTTTTCTTTCTTTCTCATTTTGATTGTACCAAAAGTGGGAGAAGATTGAATGAAATTTAATATGGTAATTATTATCCTTGTATGGGTAAATCTTTTTATCATATTACTAAATTGAATTATTAACGAGCACATTATTAATATTCATTTATACTTATTTCTATATCTATTTTTATATACATGTTTTCAAATGCCATGATTTTTTATCATCAAAAAGGGGGATATTTTTTCACCTCCTTTTCTTTACAATAACAAATCATTTTTTAATGTTTCTAAAAAGTTTAATGTGTCATGATAGTAAATCTTTTTATAGTAAAATTGTTAAAAAACTTGACAAAATCCTCATCAACCATTAGTTCAATGGATCTGCTTCCATTCAGTTCTACCGCTAGACTTATATCATCATATATGTACCTTCAGACATCTACCACTAAAAATTACCTATAATATAACTACCATTAGACATCTATTTTCATAAATCTACCACAAGACATCTATCGTAAAACATATACAATCAATTATATACCATCATACATCTATTGTCATACTTCTACCATCGTACATCTACTATCAAACATGTATCATCAGAAATCTATGGTTAGACATCTGTGGTTAGACATCTTCCACTAGATAGATCTACCCTTAGGATGATCTATCGCTAGTCTATGTTACCGTTTAGTTATGCCATTTCCATGATGAGATACATCTAGACTATGAAATTTCTACCGCCAAATTGCTACCATTTTTTTGATTAACTTGAAAATTTAGTCTTTCAAATTAATAATTTAAGGAATTTAATTTAGTCATCCACAAGTGCATTTAAGAATTGTTATTCTTAAACCACTCCATAGATGTAATAAATAAAAATTATTCTTTTCCTAATTTTTTTATCAGTATAAGGATTCATATTATTTTATCATTATTCTCTGATGGATAATTTAAACTGTAGAAATATAAATTCAAAATATCTCCCTTATGAAAACAAGCATGATACATGAAGTGAAGAACATTGATCTCCATACCCTGAATCAAAGAAAAATCCTAATACACCTATATGTGGAAGTAATTTGGACATATATAGAATGAAAATAGAAGGAATTTATATACCTTTATAAAACAATTTTTTGTTGTACAATTTTTGAAACATTTTTTATCTTCTTACAAAGATAGATTTGAGGAACTATAAACATCAAAAACTATTCGGATCAAGCAACATCACTTTTCCCTATATCTTCTATTTATGATTTATATTTTATATGTGTTTTGTTTTACTTTTTTATCTATAAAACATATTCTTATATACTTAACTGGGGAGTTATTTACACTCTCTCTAAAATTTATTTATTTGAATACCCATGAAAACTATAAAAGAGGTCATGTGGGACATGCACCTTTTTATCCTAAATATAAATATGGAAGAGGTTTTTTCTTGGATAACCTTATATTTTGTTAACATTAAAATTAGATATGAATTATAGGTCAAATTTATTTTTTAATAAACTATTTATAAGTAAGTGATTTCTAAGTGGAGGGGACTAAGTATCGACTTGAGACTGAACCACTTTTTAAAAATTCTATTGTGTGCTTTAATAGTTTTGTTTTCAATATTTTAGAGGTCAAAACTGTATCTCTTTTAAAATATCTATCAATAATTTACTCGAGTAGTTAATCTTAATTTGTATTCTATATTGAGCATTTGATAAAGTAATTTTGTTTCAAAAGTCAATGTGATTTCAAATATATTTTTTTTGATTATTTATCCCACTTTGAGAAGCTATTTGAAAAATAAAATTATATATTTATATAGTTTTTATTAACAATGTTATTTTATAAAATTAGATCATTAATGTTTTAAATTTTTTTAAATAAAAAAATTATTGGAAACTAAGTTCACCCCCCCCCCACACACGCACACACTTGATTTATCCACTTCGACCAACAAATGTGAAGGAAACATACTAAATATCGGTGGAAAAATATATAAAACTAACTCACCACCAAAACTGGTATTACTATTTTCTTAACCATACTATGTATCACTCACCAAATAATGCATAAAAGTAATAAATTCAATAAAATATATATATATAGGTCCCTTGCTTCTAATTCCTCACTGTTTTCTCACTCTCAAGCCCCAATGCCACACATAATGTCCTTATCCCTTCCATGAGTCATGTCATCCCCGATGTGAGTCAGACCTTAGACCTAACTAGTTTTTTCCTATGTAGGCCCCAATTTCTCATGTTGGAATCTTTCCATATGTCAATCAAATATTCATTTCTTTATCTCTAACCAAGTGTAGGCCTAGAAGAAATTACAGTTATTATCATTGTGTTATACCTCAAGAGTTTATAGACCATGCTCATACACCCAGGGGAAGACCATTTCCATAATTAGATACAATTATGTGTTATAACTAAAATAATTACATCCCTAGACATCAATATATAGTAAACCAATATCCATCACAACCGAATCGGGAAAAACCCCTATATAATAAAACATTATATCCCAAGATATTCATATGTATATCTATGTTCAAATAGAGAGTGGAGGGGATGGAGAATAGGGGAATATATTCCCTCGCCATACTTTATTTTGGTGAAAACACCCCTCCCCCCAATTTGGGTTTTAGTTTTCTTACTGATGTGTGTGGGGTATCATATGGAATTAGAAAATATAAATAATACCGTGGACAGAAAAACTAAGTGGAAACTACCTAGCCTTAGACTCATGTTCTACTATTGTGACACAAGACACCCATCTAACACCACTAAGTACTTGGTCTCAAACACTCAAAAAATCATTAAATTTTATCATTAATTAATATTAACACATTTCTATTTCTCTTGTTAACAATTTATTCTTTTAATCTAGTGCCTTTGGTTTCATAATTTTTTTAATATTCTCAAGTATGAAATTATCTTTTATAATTATTTAGAATCATCCACATTATTTTATTAAACTATTTATCATTTCTTAATCATTTAGGTGATCAAGGAATCAGTCTAATCTACCAGATAAAGATGCACTCTATGTAAATAGGGTTGAACTATATTAATTAGTTTGACACTAATAAAATAAATTACATCCAATCATCCATCCATCAAGAAAGTAATAAAAAAGATTAAATATATTAAAAATAAATACCTACTCTAAACTCATAGTGACCACCCCAATGTCATCCACACACTATTTTTCATATTAAAATCTTTCCCACCATCGTTGGCATCGACCATCACTATAGCCCCAAGCTCCCAACCCATTGTTCAACACATAACCAACCATCAATATAGCCCGAGGCCCCGATCCCATTGATCATAAAATATTTAAATTCGTATAAAGTTATCAAACAATCACATAAAGTATCCAAATTCCTAGATCATATTTAACCCCTTAAGATATTAATATATGATTACCTTTAAATAGTTGAATTGTTTTGATAGATTCTATGCACACAACATCAAATTTAAACGAAACCTTGATATATTTAGATAACATTTAAATATTTTATGTATAACCCATAAAAGTTTAGACATCTAATTATTCGGAATGAATTGGAGTAATAACTATATGAATTGTATGAATATATAAAATAAAGTCTAGTTTTTACATTAATGAAATTGAATTATTTTACCAAAAATGACTAATAATAACAATAATATTTTAAGAAATTATTTTTTCTAAAATAATTAACTCTTATATGATTAGAATTTATATTTAAATAAACATATGATTATATATTAACTATGTTTAAAATTAATAATTATTTAACACCAATTTAATTGGTAAATGATAAGAAATAATTATAATAAGAGTTAACTTTTGAAATATTTATTTTCTAATTAAAATGGACTTTCAATGACATTTTATGATTTTTTAATGATGAATTTATAAATTTTTGAATTTTAAATTAATAAAAATTAATTTCATCTTTTAATTACTCATATAAATATTAACTTATTATGACTTTTTGATATTTTTCTGAAATATATCAGCATTTAGTCAAAAAAACAATTTTCATGAAACTTGTAATTTTTATGAATTTTCCATTATATATGAATAAAATATAAATTTATAAAACTTTTTATGTAATCAAATAAAGATTTTAGTAATAACATTATTCATTTTAAATATTCTTCGAACCTAGAAAAAATATCACAAACATTTTTATAACAAATTAAAATTTACTTTAATATATAAAC
Source organism: Viscum album (assembly GCA_963277665.1). NCBI lineage: Eukaryota > Viridiplantae > Streptophyta > Magnoliopsida > Santalales > Viscaceae > Viscum > Viscum album. Next base: position 2,004,635,755 of record OY728163.1, on the reverse strand, counting down.
TATTTTAGGTATTTTCATTGAATCAAGTATTTCTTTAAGAGAAATTCACTATTTGGATTGACTTGGAAGACTAGTATAATTAAATGTTTTATAATAAAAATATATATCTCATTATAATTGGTATACAATATAATTTTACCGTATATATAAATTTAAATCATAAAACTTTTTTCTCTAAAAATTGTTTTTACATGATTAAGTGTTTTTATTTTAAAATTAACATTTCATATATTTAGTAATTTTATTTAATGAATTTATTTATAAATTTGAAATTATAACTATCAAATTAGTTAAAAAGTTCAATCTTATTTTTTTATTAAAATCAAATACTATGATTAAAAATTCTTTTCCACGATAAAAGTAAAATTGGGTAAAAGAGAGAAATTAAAACAAAAAATCCATAAATCACTAAAGATTTTCTCAAAAAGGCGTACTTTAGGTTATTTATTACACAAAATAATGTTTCCCTTCTATTATTTTTATTTTTTTGAGATTTTTCACTTCAATTATGACATCACATTATTGAAATTGTAATCATTACTCCCAAAACTAGCCTTTCGGTCACTTATAAAATGGTAGCATCATATCCACTTAAAGGAAAACCTTTGATTTAAATATATCCTTGAAACTCTTCCATTTCAATATTTATAAATCCATATTACTTGTTAAAAATATTTTTTTCACTTTTTTTATCATAAGGATTTCATTTCTAAGGAGACTTCCAAAAAAAATCAATTCCCTGACGTGAATATTATCAACTACTTAGTTTTCTTATTAATTATCTCCAATAAAATTTACTATAAAAAAATATAATATAATTTTAATATTTTAATTTATATAATTTAATGATGTTATAATAAAATTATTGTCATTATTTATTCATATACTTCGTCCATTAGGATAAATAAAACTAATGTTCATGCATTGTTCAGACTACCGCCTCCACAACATAATGTGTTTTGTTTTCCTTCACCGCCATAAAAGTTGGATATAATGATATAATTAAAAGAAAAATATTATACTTATAATATCATTAAGGTTATGGTATAAAAAAATTTAGAATTAATAAATGATATAATCAACATATTGTTAATTTAGTCAATTAAAATAAGCATACTAAGAGGAAAACATTTCATTAAAATTGTGTAATGTTTTAATATACATTATTTATTATTATAATTCCTTATAATTATTATATATAACAATAATAATCACTAAAAAAGATCATTATTATTTTTCTAAAATGATATTATAACACCACCACAACATAATCTTTTATCCAATCAAGGTATGTTCATGTTTGGGTCAGTTTGACCAACTAATTGAAAATTACATTGAATTTATATTAGGAATGACTATAGGAGAATACTTTATTGTATAATATGATATAAAGGGGTAAATAATGACTTTTTTATATATATTTTATATCAATAATTAATTAATTAATAAAAAAATCACTTTGATTGTCAAATATCACTAAAACATGCTTATTAATGATTTCAGCTTCTAGAATAAAGAATAAAAGACTCATAAAAGGAATTTAAAAATAATAGATAATTATAAATCATCTATAATTATAGGTTTAATGATTTAGTGATTATTATATTTGAAAAAATAATGAAATTGGACACTGCTATTATGAAACTAGTACAAATGATCCAAACTATAAACACCCAAAGTGAAAAATCAGTTGATTTCATATAGAGAATAATTATTTATTAAATTTAAAAATGAAAATGGATATGAGTAAGGTTATTAATTAATTGATTATTATAGATATGTTTTTTATGCATGATGTTAAAGTATGTTCACGGAAGTTAGGAAAAGAGGTAAGAGTTTTCATCTCAAATTTTTCTCTTTGAGGCATATTTGGTATTATGAAACTAATTTCATTTATCTAGTGTATATAATAACTAATTGAAATATCATATCACAAATTATATTTTAATAATGGTATTTAAAGTTCAAATATAATTCATCTCTTTAACTAGGTTTGATTAAAGTTTTACTCGAACTTCAACGGTTTTCTTAGTCTCAATTCTGTTTCTTTGAGTCATGTTACATGTTTTTCACCATGTTTCTTTTCCATGGTTTTATATTAAATTAATTAATATCCCATTAATTCTCTATATTTTATATCATTATAATTCATGGGATAAACTAATCCAAATAAAGATATTTTTTCTAATGTATATTGACTCAAATGTTACCCCAGTCATAATAGTTTTTGGTATCTCAATTTCCATTCATTGAGTTATTTTACATAGGTTTAGTAAATTAAAACATTTGATTGTTTATATTTTTTTATCTAATTTTAAAAAAAAATCATCCAAAAACTATTTTTATATGATTCATACTTCATGGATTATTTTTCCCTTAAGGGATATTAACAACTCAAGTCTCTTTTCCTTAACTTATATTGCTCCGTTGTTATCTTCTTTTATATATGGTGGGGTTAACTAACCTTAATATTTTATTATATAAAATTTTATAATCATATTTTATACAATTAATTTTTAATACCAATTAATGTTTTTTTACTCTTCCTATAATTTTTTTTAACAAAGGGAACTTTATAAATAATAAAAATAGTTTTTCCTTTCACATCCATATGTTTCTTCTTCCTCTATTAATTTATATAACACAAAATTTATATCCTTTAATTGAAATATTATTAGAGATTATTTTTAAAAGAAATGGTTTTCAAAAAAAAATCCATCACCTTTTAAAAATATACATTTGAAAGTGATATGTAAATTGGTATTTTATTTCAATATTAAAAATGTTTTTAACTTTTTTTATGTCTTCACTTCAATTTCCCTTATCATTTTAAAAATGATTTACCTTAATTGGGATTATGTTTCATTATATATATAAATATGTGTGTGTCTGTGTGTTTTAATTTGGTTGATTAAACTTGTGGAATAACATTATTCAATTCTTGATCCATTATTTTATGATACCATTAAAGCATTCTTTTACAAAGTCACACACAAATTTTTGTTTTCATCATTTGTCCTAGTTCATTTTTGGATCTCATATTTTTCTTATAGTTATAGGCCTAATGGATTTTATTTAGTTTATTTTCTTTTTTCATTCTCAATGTAGTGATTATGTATTCATTTCCTCCATGAGTTTTAATGAAAAATGTATGTTTTTTTCAAAAATAGGTGTAGAATGGTTGGCACATAGCTTGGAAAATTGTGTAACCCTTCCCAGCAAACCATATGGCCAAGTGGTGTTTTTGGAAAGTGGTTAACTGATTGGTTAGTGCATAGTTTCAAAGCTGTGTAGGATAACTATGTGGCATGTTCCTCCTAGTCAGGGAGGGGTGCACAGTTTCTGCACGATTTGGTAAACCATGTGGAAAAACCATACACATTGTAAAAGTCATTAGAACTGAAAATTTAATTTTTGTCCTCACTAGATTTATCCCTAAACCACCCTAATTCCATATCATTCAAGATTTATGTCCATGGTATCTCTCTTCCAGATTTCCTAGGCCCCTTTCACCTTAATCCTTTGGTTTTTTTGGCTCGGATTCTTTGAGGAATCTTCAAGTAAGCTATTTCTCCCTCTCTTTAGGGTTTCCCTTCCTCTCCTCTTGAGTTCCTAATATCAAATTGATTTTTATACCCTAAAAAGTGTTTTTTATTTTTTTATTGATTGAGATTATGATTTTTTTTTTGTAGGGTCATTCCTTTTTAGGGTCTTGTGGTGGTGTGGTTGTGGTTTTATAAAAATTTCTAGAAGTCACTAAGTGAGAGGTAGGAGGTTCTATGCCCAAACATTGTTAGATGATTTTAATATGCTTTCTTTTTTATTTATATGTTTTCTTTTGTTTAATTTTGTGGTGTAAAATGTATTTTGGAAGTGTTTCCACATGTATATATGATAGAAATGGATTTTACAAATGAAAATGGTTATGTTTTTTTTTGTTCTTTATTATGGTGATTCATGGAAGTGTTTTATGATTTGTTTGAAAAGTGAAAATGTGATTCTCAAGTAACATGAGTTGTAAATGTATTGAAAGTGGGTTTTTCAAAAGAAATTGATTATTTTGGAATATTGGATTTAGTTGTGAACTATTAATTTAGTTTTTGAATTGTGTAATTATTGGGAAGAATGTTCTAAAGTCAGATTAGTTTATATGGGAATTTGACCTGGGTCTTGGCCCATAGAAATGGTTACATTGATTATGTTTTTTCTTGTAATGTTTCCAAAAGGTTTTCCTGTATTTTTCAAGTGGATCAAAATGTTTTTTCAAATATTTTTGTTGTGTTTAAAGTGGAAAGTTGTTTGATTTATGAAAAATGGGGTTTCCAAATGTATTTATAGTGCTTGGAATGTGTATTTTTAAATGGTGTTATGTGTGAAATGTGAACATGAAATTGAGAAAAAAAAAAGGAGTCCCAGGTATCTAGTTGGGCATGATATAACTAGCACTCTAGTGATTCAAAACTAGAGAGCCCAAATTCCACTAGTGAGTTTACATTAGTTAACTCAAAAGTGTAAAATCATGGATTCATTTAGCATGATTTATGATTTCTACACTAAGTAATCTATAATTATGATCCGAGGACACTAAACTCTTAGGATGTCCCCTCCTTGTGGATCATTCGTGAGAAATGTGATGGGTGTGGTTGATATATCACTTTTTTACCAAGTTTTGAGGTTATAGTGTCCCACTCTAGCTTGATTACCCCTAGAATTTTACCAAAAGTTCTCTCTTATGATGTGATACTTATTTGTCCTCATTTCATCTGTTAGTTTATGATGGACCATGTGTATATTTATATTAATTTAAATAATGTTTATCTTATTAAAAGTTTCCTTTTGAAATATTACCTTATTAAGTGTTGTTCTGAAATTGTTTTCTTTAGAAGCATTTTTCCTTAAAATTATTTCCCTGGGAGTGGTTTTTATAAAAATTATTTCTTGAAAATATTACAAAATATTTCGTACAAATGTGCATTTTAATTTGTATTCTAATTTTATATCATAGAATCCTTTTCCTTTGGGTGGAATCCTATTGGGATTTGACCCACACCCTATATACAAATTTGGGTGTATGTAGACATTATTATGTAAAATCCAGGTAAAGGTAATATGTTTCATTGTGGAAATTGCAAATTGAGTTTCTAGTGTCCTTTCTTGAAAATGTTGTTGGTGGTGGATTGAGGGTGATTCCATAATGATTCCTGGAGGTTTGGGATAGTTTGGTTGTTCCCTTTTTATTGCAGCCTTATTTTGTTTTGCTTAAAGTTTTAAACATTAAATCTAAAATGTTTTTATAACTTTTTTGGCCTTGGTTATTTATTATTTTAATGTTTATTTTTGTTTGTTATTTTATTCTTATAAAAATTGTAGAAATCATTCCTAAATAATATTTTTGAAATGTATGCACTAGTTTCTAGTCCATGTGGATCAGGAACACCCTTCTAGACATGACACGAACTGGGTAAAGTGTCGAGTTAGATGGAACATTGTCTGGGTTTGGGAAAAAAATGTATCAAAGTTGGTAATGCTCTCTTTGGGTCACATTGTTTAGGTAAGATTCAGGATAAACCGGATCTAGGATTGTCGGTGCTTGAGGTTTTGATTATTAGTAGGGTGCCTAGCCAACACACCTCTTGATGAGACTCGAGTCACCATGGTAAATTGGATTTATTTGGTCTATTTGGTTCTTGTGGGTTGTTTTGTGTTGGAAAATGAAAATTTAGTTGGGTCAATAGTCTTCATGAGATTGCATGGCCAAGAAATCCATGTGGTTCTAGGTACTTGGTTTTGGGAGACTCTATATGATGTGGTGTGATTTTTGTATGGCCACTAACCATAATTCGAAGTCACCCATCGACTCTAGTTTCCCTTTATGAATTATTTTGAGGCCCTTGTGATTCTAAAAACTATTTTGGGTCTTTATTGATTCTGAAAATTGATTTTTAGACCCTATTTTGAAAATTGTGAAAGTTGAATATTAATGTGGAAACGGATTGGTTTTGTAATGATGGAAAATGAGTTTTTAGAATCATTTATAAGGAATATTTACAAAATTCTATTTTTATAAAAGGATTTTTGGGTAATGTGGTAATGAGTTTATTGAAAATTATTCTTTTGAAACCAAAACCTACAGTTTATCGATATTGGTTGTTCATAAAATAAAATTTATTTTCAAGAGGGTTTAGGATATTTGTTTTAAATAAAATTAAATGAGTTTTAATCAAATGGTTTTTGATGGAATGAGATTATTGTGCTACTAAAAATGTTTTTAAATTCGATGAATTTAATTATTGAATGGAATCGATGGGATTTTATTTTGAGAAAAGATGATATGATTTTATATTTGATGTTTAAAAATGGTTTTTGATTTGGTGGTTAGTGAGCTTTGGAAAAGTTTTATGAACATTTTAAATCAAAATTGAAATTGATAAGTTGAAAATTTGGGTTTATTTTTTTGTTTCGGAAATTTAAAACCTTTGGTTTTGACTATTGGTACTTATATAAGTGACCACATGCATGGATACGTATGGAACAATGGATGATTTTCTTGGTTTGGTATGAGAATATGCATGTTTGAGGCTCTATGGAATACCTTTGGTGAGTTTGAAACCCATAAATATTGATTTACTTTCAAAAATTCTTTTAATGGAATGTGTGATGCTTTGATAACCAGTGGTTGTGTGGTGGGTATTATTGTAATTTGGGAATTTTGTTTATAAAGTGTTTTGAACTTGATAATTCTTCTTAGTTCACTAGTGTTTCATGTTTGAGTTCATTTTAGTAAGTTGTTTTTTAAATAATGGTTAGTGTGTTATTTTGAAAATTTTTTAGTAAGCCATTGAGTTAGTTCCCTCTTATGTGTTTAGAGTTTGTTTGTAGTGAGTATTTATTAGAGGGTTAGTTTGATTGGGTTCTCAGTTTCCTAGTTGGTTAGTGTATTCCCCCATAATATTTGATGGATATTCAAAGTGTGGCCATAATTAGTTCTCCATTAGGAGACCCTCCAAATAATCAATTCATATACTTTATTCTTGAGTTTTGTAATTTGAATCCTTCTCTCCTTGATATTCCTAAGTTGTTAAACGTTAAGTTTTACACCTTTATGCTTGAAGGTCCATCCTGGAAATGGTGAATGGAACTTCCAGTAATGGAAAGTGTCCTAAGGCTATTGATACTAGTAGTAGTGTTAGAAGACCCTTATATATTTTATCTTCATATTCTAAGAGAAGGATCATGTTGTTCCATTAGGGTTTCAAGTCTAGTCATAATAATCCATCATGTTCTTTTTAAGAAATAGTGTGATGTTTGAGTCTCATTTTAAAGTCTCATCCTTCCATGGCATGTTGTGTTCTATTGATGCTGTCTAGATTATTGTGTGGTTGCTAGTGGAACCAATAGAAGGATTTCTGATTGGGGATCTTCAACTCCTAATAGTGAGTCAGGAGATGCTTCAAACATCAGGGCTCCATCCATATGCCCCGAAGTGAAGCTGGTGTGTAGTCAAGAATCCTAGGGATATAAGGGACCTTAGTCCATCTTGACCTCCAGTGTTGGATGGGGGAAGTTTCAGATTCTCTATTGTAGTTCCTTTGTCTTGGGAAGGTCCCATTTTGTAGGCAATGTCATGAAGGTATCATTATTTATTGTGATCATTATGAGCGGAAGACGTCCTCCTTGGGTGTAAAGAGGTGAGGTGGTCTCATATTAGTGAGATTTATGTAGTGGTTCCCCTTTTTGGATGTGAATATCTATTTGCATGTCCTTGTGTGGCCAAACATTTCAATTGGTTTCAGTTTTGGTTTGTGCTCATCTGGCGGAGATCGCATTCCATGGGAATAGTAGACTCTAGAGTACTTTCCTCTTGGTTTGGAGTTTCATTAGACCCCTTGTTGTGGGTGTTTTTCGGTTATGGAAAATGCTATTATCTTGTTTTTTCTGCTTTTTGGTCTATGATAAGAGTTTCTAGGGTGTCCTATGATGGGTTTTGTTGTTTTAGAAACCATTTTTAATTTTAAAATGGTGGGGAGACCCACCCAGGATCTCATTGTGATTTCTTCTAGTTTTGGTCAATGTTACTTGGTCTTTATGGTGTGTATTCTATTTGGCCCTCCCATTTTGATGATCTAGTTTAGTCTTTTGGGGAATCCAAGAATTTAAAAGTTTCATCCAGAGATATTGGCTTTGAGTTTCCCTTCTGAGTAAATATGGGGATTTTGAGTATATCTGATGGTCTTATTTGAATCAAGAATTGAAAATTTATGGTTTTATTTTTCTGATTTTCTTCAAGAAGTGGTTTGGGTTTATTTTTTTCATTTTTTGTAAGAGGTATAGATTTTTTATTAATGTGTTCTTGGTTTTATAGGTTGGTTTATGCAGTTCTAAAAATTCATTTTCTCTTGATCGATCAACTGGAGGTTTTGTGGCTTTCTGGGGGTAGAAGATTTGGGGGGGGGAGTCTATTCTGGCCTCACTAGTTGAATCTTATGAGTCTCAATTTCTATCCTTAGTGTTATTTCTTTCCTCCCATTTAATTTTTTTTTTTTTTTTGAATTTTCTTGAGTTTTAGAGGAGTATCAATTTTATTTTCATATCAAACCTTTGAATGGATTTCTATTGGAAAAAAGTGTGACCATGACCAAGAAACCATGAAGTCAAGTGGTGTTTCTAGATAGTGGTTAATTGTACTGTTACTACATGGGTTGTAAACCATTTGGGAAAATCCTGCGGCATGTGCCTCTTTGCCAGTGAGGGGTGCATAGTTTCCACACAGTTTGGTAAACCATATATTTTTCTAGGTTATTAAAAATCTTAAAATGACCTTTGTGTCCTCTCAGGATTTAACCCAAAAACACCCATATTCTACCCTATTTTGAATTTTCTGCCATGGGATCTCCCTCCAATATTTCTTAGGCCCCTTGTGCCTCAATAATTTGGTGGTTTTGGCCTTGATTAGTTAATCAATCTTTAAGTAAGTAGTTTCTCCCTTGATTTATCTCCCTTTATGGTTTCTCTTACTTACCTATTGAGTTCCTAATTTTCATCAGGTTGTATAACTTAGGAGGGGGTTTTTTTCTTTTTGAGTTAGACCTTGATGCTTATTGTTAGATATTACCTTTTTAGGGTCTCATGGTGGTTCTATATTGTAACAACCCAGACCCGGCCAGCCACCCGAACATTGTCGAACGGGTCGGGTGTCACTACCTTAGCGCACCTCCCCGAATGCCAAAGGTTATCGACTAGCAGCGAGGGTCTGTTAGGTATATTGGGGAGGCTATACCCTCGAGGAGGATCATAATAAGGGTACTGGTCTGAGAATATTGATAAATATGCAGTGGAATGAAAGACTCAGTAGACTCGAACCAGACCCGCAGAGCGGAAGCATAATCAATATAGATGAACAACGGAAGCAATATAGAAAACAACTACAGCAGAAAGTAAAAAGAATATCATGCCAGTAGTCAAATACAATAACTGCTAAAACAACCAAGCACGTATCCAAGATATTCTTACAAATTAATATATATATATATATATATATATATATAACGGTGCCAATGACTAACCAGCAATAGCTACAACATAAAGTAAATATGCTGATGCAAGAAAAAGAATACTAAACAAGTAACTCCAGTACGGCACGACCACAAGGTCCATTCCAGTCTCCATATCAACAGCAATAAATTCCAACTCCTGAGGCTGACCCTCTACTTACACGCAATTTCATTAAGTCTACACACATCCTGAAGGGCCTGTTTAGGGTGTGAGAAAAGTCTCAGTAGGATACCACCCAGAGGTGCGTACCTAATATAAGTTTTGAGGCAGACATGCTTATGTAAGAAAAATAGTAAATAGTGCAATGCCCAAAAGTACACAAAGACTTAACTGGTGCTCAGTAGCCACCAGGAAGTTTCACCTGCTTCGGCCAATGCCGGAATCTCTGGACTGTAGCCCGACACTTCGTGCCACCTGACACCATGTGTCTCAAGTATCGACGTCTCAAAGGCACACCCAACCGTCGTAACCCTGCTCGAAAGCTCAACCTACCCATGGCACAACATTCGGAGGAACAGCGATACTTGTCCTCAAATAATCACTGGAGGGACAGCAATGTCTGCCCTTAATTAACGACGAGCCTCTGCCCCCAACCCGACCACCTCAAAGCTGTCTCCTGAAGGCTCCTCGCCTTCCACGTGGCTTCCTATGGCAAGCACCCCCAAACCAAATATCCCTAACCGCATCTACTGGGGGCCTCTACCCAGCGAGTGGTTGTACCACCTCATCTCGGAGTCTATCTGTGTGAAAACTACTCAAAAGTACCCGGTGAGCAGTACTCACCACAATAAGTTCCCAAGCCACAACATCTCTGACACCTCGTGTCCCTGTGAACCTGTCGTTCAAGTCTAATGGTCTCACCATCCAAGTAACCTGGGCCAAGCCCAAACTGAGAGTCCAACTGCCTCAAGCCGACGTCTATGACACCCAATCCCGTGGTAGCAACCACCCAAAGTGACCCAATCCAAAGCCCTAACCTGTGATCCTCATCACTCAAAAATATCTGGGCCACGCCCAACAAAACAAGAAGTTCAACACAGATAATATCACACATTGCATAACTATACTCAATAATTACTTGAAACAGGCAATTACTAAGCAATTAATTTCACAAACTTACACCAATCCATACCAGTTCCTAATGTCTTAAATGCCTTAAATAATTACTAATATGCTTTATCAAATCAAACTCATCAGTTTAATCCAACATCCACAAAAGCAGTCTAAATCTGTAGTTTAAATACTGGTCTAAATCATACGCATTTCGGCACCCCCGGCCGATTTTCCCCAAATGAGTTATGACGTCAGACCCGACCTTTCTCAATCACAACAAGGGTTAGGAAATACCCAAAGGCATCCCGAAATGCAGATAAACTATTAAAGATAAATAAAAAAGGGTTTAGATTAATACCCAACGTTGCACCAGAAGGTCGCAACCCCCAGTTGTCTACAAAAACATGAAAGAAGGTATGCACCACCCACCTTGTACTCATGTGATGACACTCCTTTGATTTCAGCCTCTGAATTGGACTGAATCGCGGTAGATCTATGTTTCTGTCAAATCCGTCAATCCCGTTCGGGTGGAATCTGTGGAGGAATAGGTGAAAGATAAAAGATGAAGAAGGGTGCGCAGGGTTAGCCTTTCCGATGCGGTCCCTCTGCCACTTCTGGATTGAAGAACAGAGGTCGTATGAAGATTCTGGGAGGGTTTAAGTTTTCAGGGTTTTTCGGACGAACTGTTCGTCCAAAGAGGAAGAAGAAGTGTTTTTCCTAAATAATAAGTGACGGCGTCTCAGATGATCAAATAAAAATAAAAGTACACAGCGTGTATTTCCAAATTACACAACGTGTAGATGTGTTTTCGTACTCCGACTTAAGCAGAGTCCAGCACATGGCCTAGATCGTGCACACGGTCAACACACAACCAGGTACTTGACCTCTACACAGAACAAGGTTACAGGGCATGTCAAGGAAGAATACACGCTGTGTAGATGGAAATTTACAACTGGAACCACAGGACATGCACATGGCCTTGCACGATTAAGGATACAAGGCATGTCTATAAATACACACCGTGTAGTAAGAAACCTCTACAAGGTCATCACACGGAATGTACAGAGTGAGCACACGGTCAGTCACTTGGTTAAAGCATACACGGGGTGTACTTAAAGTACACGGCGTGTATTTTTGGAAATTTCCAAAAACTGCCCAGATTTTCCAAACTTCTCAGAAACCATTCAAGAACACAAATAGGGTTGGGATTTTGACACATTCTAAAAAAACCCGGGTTCTTACAAACTCCCCACCTTATCATAGCTCGTCCCTGAGCTACCGAAAAAAACCAGGAGATGGCACCGAACACGCCTATCCCGGTTAAACAACCCAGACCACCCTGGTCTCAAGGTTCTGGCTAAATTCATAAAGTGATCCCTACCTTAGGAATTGCCTACACAGTCTCAACCTGAACAAAGCTCAAAGCAATCAGAATAAACAAACAAGTCCCAATGACCTATTTCCCGGACCCATGGTCCCCCCGTGACGCATCATCACCCCTGCACCTCCTCAGTGCTCCCTTGTCACTTTTGACACCCAACATAACCCTCACTGCAACGGTGCCCACCTCCAAGAGGTCATGTATCTCATAGATACTCCAATCAAAACCTGGTGCCTTACACCTCGATTAACTTGCATTCACGATGCCCCGATTCCCACGACACCTCATGTAACCTGCATCCTTGATTCACCTAATTCCACGCATCTCAAATATACAAATAAAATATATATAACGCATCTGTTATGATGCCAATCCCATTAACTAGCATATAGTCAGTCCACAAGTGTCCTTTGCAGGCCGTGCACTCAACCAGACATGCCTCAAAAGTCCATGCCAAAAGAAAGCAAGGAAAATCATGGCCACACTCGCGGTGTACCTACCACCATCATCGGCTCTCCAGCCTGCTCAATCCCTGGTAGCTCCACAGTGTGCACCTAGCCTGAAGCACAGCTGCCCGATGCCTGACCTCCCTGAGATGCTGCTCCAGTCACCGGCCACTGGCCCCTCAGCAGGATCCCGCTATCCATGTCACGTCCTCCACGTGCAACTGAACCTCGACTACCCTCTCCTGGTACCAAAACTGAACCAGCACCTGACGCCACAGTCTGTCCTGGTCCCTGCCTGCCGACTGTCTAAGAAGGCTGTCTGCAAAACCTCTCCAGATGCCCGACCTATCCACACACCCGGCACTCCTTCGGTGGCCTATCGCACTGAGCCCGAACATGTCGCGGCTGCCCACACTGAAATCAAATCACCGAAGAACTTCCACGAGGTGGCCTAGCTGAGTCCTTGGCCTGCCTGCCCTACTGGAACTCGTCTATGCCTCGCTTACGGCTATCTGAACCATCACCTGGGGTCGTCACCCTACCAAAGAGAGACTTCTCCCTCTTATTTCCCTCTGCTATAAGCACCTAGTTCACCGCCTCGGAGAATAAAACTAGCATGAAAATTTTTACCTGAACCCGAATGGTGTGTCGTAATCCATCCTCGAAGTGCCTCACCCTAGTCGCGTCATCGCTCACCATACTAGGTGAAAAATGGGAAAACTCTGTGAAGGTAGCTGTGTAGTCCATGACAGACATATCTCCCTTCTGAAGACTCAAGAACTCCCGAGCTCTCTCTTCCCTCAGTGTCTTCGGATAAAAGTGCTCGAAGAACCTGTCCTCAAAGTCCTTCCCTGACAGTCCCTCATGCCTAAGATCCTGAACCTGCACATCCCACCAACGCTTCGCTGGTCCTCTCAGCATGTACGTCTCCAGCTTGACCCTCCACCCTGGTGGCATCTCAAACTGCTCGAAGATCATCTACATTCTCTCTATCCTGTTCTCTGCCGCCTGAGGACCACCCTCACCCTGAAAAAGCGGCGGGTGCTGCGACTGGAACTCTCGCGTCAGATAGGCCATAGAAGGCTCTGTAACTTGCGCGCCTCTGTAAATCCCATGTAAGACGCATACCAGGATAGCTCAGATCTTCTTATCAAGCCATGGTCTGAACCCTTACAAACTCGGCTACTGCCCTGCCTGGACTGGATCCTGAGCCTGATCCTATCCCTGATCCTGTACCTGTGGCTCATGCTCTGCCTGCACCGAATTCTGAACCTAATCATGCGGCACTGTATCATCTCCTTCCTAACACTCCATCATGTCGTGAAGGAGTAAACAGCTGAATACTACAAATGTTCAGACATCCCACATATATATATAACAATATATTCTTCGCAGATAAGGAAAGCAGTAAAAGGAAGTGAATAACAACTACCCTTACTCCCCCTCACCGCAACCCATGCCCTCGGCACCCCAACATCACGGCCACCTTACCCGCCCTCAACAGAGCCAAGTATCAATAGTACCTCGGGCCATGCCCATCCTGACAACCAACATTGTCATAATCCCGATGACCAAGTCACCCAATCCTGATAGTTACACTGCCTCAACCATAGTACCTGCATGCTCTCATAAGAGCCAGGCCCATATGTCCTGCCACATGCAATTCTAAAAAATACAAAGCATGGCATATACACAAAAATAAATAATTGATTATATTAGGAGTTTCACCTATTCACATTTCAGGGCATACATAGCCTGGAAATTGATTATATTCACATGGTATTATCACTTCACAAAGCATACGTGCAGTTATGAAATTAAAATACCCTAAAATGTGCCTATCAAAATCCAAACAAATAATCCTTTCCATACTGGACAAGGTTTACATATCATACTAAATAACATCACAAAACAAGTGATCCACTAAGGTAGAAATCACATCAACTGTAATCTGAGAAAAAAGCAAACAGCAATTCCCACCCCCGGCAACTCAATCCATCCCTCGTACATGGGGCTGCAGGCACCCAAGCACAAGTTCAAAAATAAAGTTCCAACAACCTATCTCATGTCTACCATATCCCAAATAGTAAAACTAGCAGAAATAAAAAGAGAAGTCTCCAACTCATTAGTAGCCAAAAAAACACTGCTACTAAATCCCTGTCAAAAAACCCTCTGATACCACTTTGTCACGAACCGCCTCCCCGGGTCATGAACCTTATCATCTGACCCCATGGGTCTCCTGTAATACCTTGGTTGACTACCAAGCACACCATAGGCTATTAATAACTAGGGTTGCGGAACAGGATAATCACTCTCCCCACAGGACAACACATGTTCTTCCAGTGTGTTTTGTCCTCACTAACGCACACCAGGGAAAACTTCCCAGAAGGTCACCCATATTGAGTACTACTTCAGGCCAAGTATTCTTAACTATGGAGTTCTAATCAGGTAGGCTCCCAAAAAGAAAGGTGCACCTTGTTGATATGGGTACTAACATTTAGCCTTTTAAGTCTCACTTTTCCAGGGGTGTTACATTATCCATACCTTTAAAGCACAACGCCCTCATTGTGGACCCCAAGCCTCAAACCTAGGTAGTGCCTAAACACTTCCAGCTGAGTATTGCCTCTGATACCACTTTGTAATAACCCAGACCTAGCCAGCCACCCGAACAGTGCCGAACGGGTTGAGTGTCACTACCTTAGGCGCACCTCCCCGAACGCCAAAGGTTGCAGACTAGCAGTGAGGGTCTGTTAGGTGTAGTGGGGAGGTTATACCCTCTTAGACGATCATAATAAGGGTATTGGTCCGAGAATAATACTAAATATGTAGCGGAATGAAAGACTCAGTAGACTCGAACCAGACCCGAAGAGCGGAAGCATAATCAATATAGATAAACATCAGAAGCAATATAGAAAACAACTGCAATGGAAAGTAAACAGAACATCATGCCAACAGTCAACTGCAATAACTGATAAAACAACCAAGTACGTATCCAAGAAAGTCATACAAATCAATATATATATAATGGTTCCAATGGATAACCAGCAGTAGCTACAATATAAAATAAACATGATGATGCAATAAAAATAATACTAAACAAGTAACTCCAGTACGGCACGACCTCAAGGTCCATGTCAGTCTCCATATCAACAGCACTAAAGTCCATCTCCTGAGGTCGACCCTCTACCTGCATGCAATTTCATAAAGTCTACATGCGTCTCGAAGGGCTCGTGTAGGGTGTGAGACAAGTCTCAGTAGTATACCACCCATAGGTGTGTGCCTAATATAAGTATTGAGGCAGAAATTCTTATGTAAGAAAAAAAAGTAAACTGTGCAATGCCCAAAAGTAATCAAAGACTTCACTGGTGCTCAGCAGCCACCAGAAAGTGTCACATGCTTTGGCCAATGCCGGAATCTCTGGTCTGAAGCCCGACACCTTGTGCCACCTGACACCATGTGTCTCCAGTATCGACGTCCTGAAGGCACGCTGAACCGTTATAACCCCGCTCGAAATCTCAACCTACCCATGGCACAACATCCGGAGGAACAGCGATACCTGTCCTCAAATAATCACTAGAGGGACAGCGATGTCTGCCCTCAATTAACAGAGAGCCTCTACACCCAGCCCGACCGCCTCAAAGCTGTCTCCCGGAGGATCCTCGCCTTCTACATGGATTCCTATGGCAATCACCCACAAACCAAATATCCCTAACCGCATCTACCGGGGGCCTCTACCCAGCGAGTGGTTGTACCACCTAATATTAGAGTCTATATATGTGCACACTACTCAAAAGTACCCAGTGAGCGGTAATCACCTCAATAAGTTCCCAAGACAAAAAATCTCTGACACCTCGTATCTCTGTGAACATGTCATTCAAATCTGATGGTCTCACCATCCATGTAACCTGGGACAAGCCCAACCTGACAGTCCAACTGCCTCAAGCTGACGTCCATGACGCCCAATCCCGTGGTAGTAACCACCCAAAGTGACCCAAGACAAAGCCCCAACCTGTGATCCTCATCACTCAACAAATATCCAGGCCATGACCAACACAGCAAGCAGTTCAACACGGATAATATCACACATTACATAACTATACTCAAGCATTACTTGAAACAGACAATTACTAAGAAAATAATTGCATAAACTTACACCAATCCATACCATAAAATAAAGTCTTAAATGCCTTAAACAATTACTAACATGCTTTAACAAATCAAACTCAATAGTTTAATCCAACAGCCACAAAATCAGTCAAAATTAGCAGTTTAAATACTAGTCTAATTCATACGCATTTCGGCACCCCTGGCCGAATTGCCCCAAACCAGCCATGACCTCTCACCCGGTCTTTCTCAAGCACAAAAAGGTTTAGGGAATACCCAGAGTAATCCCACAATGTAGATAAACTATTAAAGATAAATAAACCATGGTTTTGCTCAATACCCAACATTGCGCCCGAAGGTCGCAACCCTTAATTTTCTACAAAAACACGAAAGAATGTATGCACCACCCACCTCGTACTCGTACTATGACACTCCTTTGATTTCATCCTCTGAATCGGACTGAATCGCGGTAGATCTTCATTTCTGTCAAATCCAGCAATCCCGTTCAGATGGAATCTGCGGTGGAATAGGTGAGGGATCAAAGACGAAGAAGGGTGCGCGGGGTTAGCCATTCTGATGCGGTCCCACTACCACCAACGGATTGAATAACAGAGTTCGTATGAAGATTCTGGGAGGGTTTGAGTTTTCGAGGTTTTTTAGACGAACTTTTCGTCCAAAGGGTAAGAAGAAGTTTTTTTCCAAAATAAGACGTGACGGCCTCTCAGATGATCAAATAAAAATAAATATACACGGCGTGTATTTCCAAAGTACACGCCGTGTAGATGTGTTTCCGTACTTCGACTTAAGTGGAGTACAGCAGACGGCCTGGACCATGCACATAGTCAAAACATGTCTAGGGACTTGGCCTCTACACGGAACAAGGTTACACGGCGTGTTAAGGAAGACTCCATGCCTTGTAGATGGAAATTTACACCTGGAACCACATGACATGCACTTATCCTTGCACAGTTAAGGATACACATCATGTCTATAAATACACGCCATGTAGTAAGAAACTTATACATGGTCATCACACGGCATGTACTCGGTGAGCACACGGCCGGTCAGTCGGTTAACACATACACGGCATGTACTTAAAGTACACGGCGTGTATTCTGAAAATTTACAGAAACTGCCCAGACTTTCCAGACATCTCAGAAACCAGTCAAGAACTCAAACAAGGTCGGGATTTTGACCCGTTCTAAAAAAACCCTGGTTCTTACATGTTTGGTTCCATGCCAATTTTTAGAAGTCTCCATTTGATAGGTAGATGGTTCAATTTCCTAAAATTGTTAGATGATTTTAATATGTTTACTTGGTTATTTATATGTGATATATGGTTTAAAATTGTGGTGAGAAATAAATTTGGATGTTTTTTGGCATGCATATGTGATAGAAATTGATTTTATAAAGGAAAATGGTTATGTTTTTTAGTCTGCCTTATTGTAGTGATTCTTGGAAGTTTTTTATGATTTTGTTTTAAGGTGATAAATGTATTTTTTAAGAAAATCCCGGTGAGAATGTATTTAAAGTGGGTTTTCCAAAAGAAATGGATTATTTTGGAACATTGGATTTTATTGTGCACTATTAATTTGGTTTTTGAGATGTGTAAATATTTGGAAGAATGTTTTAAAGTGAGATTGGTTTATGTGTGAATTTGAAATGGGGCTTGGCCCAAAGAAATGGTTAGATTGATTTTTTTTCTTATAAAGTTTCAAAATGGTTTCATGAATTTCTCATGTGGATAGAAATGTGTTTTCAAATGGTTTTGGTGTGTGGAAAGTGGAAATTGGTTTGTTTTATGAAAAATGGTGTTTCCAAATGTATTTATAGTTCTTTTCATGTGTATATGGAAATGTTGTTATGTGGGACATGTGAAGATAAAATTGAGTATAGAGGGAATCCTATGTCTCTAGGTGGGAAGGTTAGAACTATTATGCTAGTGATTCGAAAGTGGAGAGCTTGGATTCTTCTAGTTATTTTCCAATAGATGACTTGGAAGTGGAACAACATAGATTTACTTATAATGATAGATTATTCCAACACTAACTAAACTATGATGATGATCAGAGGCCACTAGTCCCTTGGGGTGTCCCCTTCTAGTTGATCGTGCATGAGAATGCTGGTAGTCATGGTTGTTCTACAACTTTTTCATCGAGGTATAAGGTTCTCGTGTCTCACTTGAGCTAGATTACCCCTAGGGATTTAACCATAGTTCTCTCTTGTGACATGAGATTTTTGTTATGTGGTTCCATACATAATAATATGATAGAAATTGTGTATATGTATTCTAATTTTAAGTAGTTTAATCTAATTAAAATATTCCTTTTGAAATGTTTCTTTTTTAAGTGTTGTTTTCATATGGTTTCCCTTAGAAATAGATTTCCTTGAAAGTTTTTCCTTGGAAATTGATTTTCTTAAAACAATCTTGAAAATTTTTCAAAATATTTTTTATAAATGTGTATGTTAATTTTATCTTCAAATGATATAGCACTGAATCCTTTTCTTTTGGGTGGAACCCCACTAGGCTTTCACTCACACCCTACATATACCTTTGAGTGTTTGTAGACTTTGTTATGTATGAACCATGTAAAGAAAATATGTGTCATAGTGGTGATAGTAGATCGAGTTTCAAGTGATCTTTCTTATAGGATCAGTTAGTGGTTCCTTGATGGGGATTCCCTCATGTTGCATGGATGTTTGGGATAGTTTGGTTTTTTCAATTTTTTGTAGCCATTTTTTGTTTTGTTTAAGGTTGTAAAACATAAATCAAAAAAATTGTTATTCCTTATTTGGATTTGGTTATTTATTAATTTGATGCTTATTTCTATTGGTTATTTTATACATATAAAATGGTTGAAGTAATTCCCAAATAGTATTGTTGATACCGAGGCACTAGTTGCAAGCCTGTGAGGATCCTGAACGCCTTTCGGTCCATGCCACAAATCTGGTCAGGTGTCGGGTTAGATGGAACTCCAACTAGATTCATGACATACAAGGGTGTTTTCATCTATGTAAATATCCTACTACATTTACTAAATTATACTTGGGATATGCTCTTTTATAACCATCCACTTTCATTCTCGAGATGACTTGGGATTATGTTTTCATAGTATTAAATTAGACATATACTCATTTATATATATGGTTTGAACCTCATATTCTACATAATTCATATTGGATGATTTCCATCTTGAAAAAATTATTCTACTTACATAGGAAAAATTATTGGCATTCCAAATGTTGTTATTCCAATATCGATGATTATTGGAAAATTGATTATGTATTTTTTAACCATCCACCATCTTCCTCCAAATGGGTTATGATCATGTTGTCCCTTCTATTGACATGGGAAAAAGTATTAGCATTATTTATGTTGTTATTTAAATATAAAATATTGGTGATGTATGCTTGTTCCCGTAATAGGATAGTTACTTATCATAAATATATGATTGTAGGTTTATTAAGGCCCAATATTATGCATTTTATCAGTATGGGATCAGTATTATTGATATCCATATTTGTATTTATTTTTATGGATATAGTATTCTCTTAGTTTCACCTTTATTTTATATTCATATTTTTTACATGGTATTTTCATAATATTTATGCCATGTTTATGAGAATATTACTTCTACGATATGTTTCCTTTACTAAGTGTTTATCTCACCCCTTTTTAGGTTTCCATTCTATGGGTTTTCAACAAATTTAGTACATGTGACATGTTTAGAAGGATATCACATGTGGAAGTATTTATGGGTAATTTTGATAACTTTTCATGACTTAAGTATTTTTTTATATATAATGGAAGAAAAAAATGTCCATCAGTTGGGAAATACAAGGGATTTAATATTTTTTTATGTGTATTAATTCTATAAATCTCTAAACATGAAAAGATCATTCATATTTAAGATATTCAAAAATAGTTATTTATTTTTCATTTATTAATCATTAAATCCATCCTTTTATATCTAGTATCAATGAAATTATTTAATATATGTGTCTATGATCATTAGATATGGGAGTGTAGTTCATGGGGATCATAATTGGTATCAAAATAAAGGTTTGTATAACTTTGGATATTGAATGTTGATTGAGGATAGTTTGAGATTTGAGATGTTAGGGTTGATCATAATTTAAAAAGTATAGATAACCCTTCAATAGAAGTTAAGATTTAACATTAAGGTGATAAGGATATTATTATTTGCGGAATTAGGATAATAAAACTTTAGTGAAAACTATAGGGATAAGTCTAAGCAAGAGTTCTAAGTATAAGATGACATCCGGATGTTTTAGTAATGTTTTGAGTATATGGTTTTCTTAAATATTTAATCTATGTACAGATAATAAAAGTTGATGTATAATCTGTAACAGATGCACCTAGGGGAAATAACCCCAAAAAGGGAGGAGTGTGTATTAAATCAATAATCAGTAGGTTCATAACCAAGAGGCCTAACAACACATCTGGTTTGATACTCTTGGGGGATATTCTTTGGGTAATCACATTGTCTTTCTAAAACAATATAAAGGATTAAAAAATTATTTAACTATATTCTTAAAGGACCTAATAAAAAATATCATGGATAACTAATGATTGAAGAAATAGAGTCATATATTGATCCAAATCTATCATATGTTAAAAACAAAGATTTCATATAGGAATCAATATTCAGATTAATGTTTTCATATTCATATTCATAGTCTTGATATTATCATTACAATTTTTTGTATTATTTGGTTAAGACTCGGTCATAAAGATGAATTTTAGAATGGTGTGTGTCTAGGAACCACTATATCTTATAACCTATTATTAAATCATGTATAAATTTCTTAATGATATTAGTATACACTTATTATGATTTAAAAGGGGAGTCTCACTATCTTTCACAAAGTAGTGAGGTTTATATATGAATAGAAATTAAATCTTCATAATATTCGATATTTTCATAGTGATTGATATTTATAAATGATATTCTAGTATATTCTAAAATTTACCAAGACTATATGAAACATCCAGGTATTTTTCCACATGTATTATACATTAATGGTCTGTAAACATATATTTTAGAGGAAATTAATATATTTCCAAAAGGAAAATTCCCATTTATTAAAAATAAATAAGGTTAGACCAAAGGAAAAGAGAATTTTTTACAAAAGTCCCTTTTCATGAAAGAAAAAACATCATATGATACATCATTAGATTATGTCATCTCAGTGGTAGAGATCCTTTTTTTAGAAGGCCCATCTGCTAAGTAATTTATTACCAAAATATTTGATGTACATTTCCTAAATTTGGTAACATGTATTAAATAATACCAATAACAATGAAAAGTGATTTTCTGAAAAGGTTATATTTTTTATGATAACTACTAAAAAACACAAGATTGTGTTTTGGATAACTCTTAGGTTTAAAATAATCTTGATATTGAGGTGATAAAGGGTAGTTTTATTTTTGGAAAAGTGTGTTAGAGAGAATTTATTGCCTTGGAATTAATTATTTATTAAATAAAAAAATTGATTCATGATATTTTTGGTTATATATATCTAATTTTCTTGGATTATGATATATTTTGACTAGTGTGTGACCTTATAAACTAGTTTTTAATACCATTGGAGGGTTAAAGATAGAGTAAATTTCTAAGATGAATATATAACTTTGATGTGGTTTGTTGAATTGGTGATTCATATGGTTTTGGGAAAGGTAATTTATTGAGAATATATTATTACGGTATATTCATACATTGGGTATATAATTGAAGGAATGATTAGTGTTATTAGAAGAAGGATAAGTTGGGTTTTTTTAGAATATATTTCAATGATTTCTGAGTTTATTATATTTCTAATAAATTAGGGTGATTTGGGATCCTTATCTTGAGGATTAGGTTAAAAGGTATGAGATAAGGAAACTCAATAAAACCATGGTTGAACCAAGAATGATGTTGGTTAAACTAATATTGATATAGGTTGAACTAAAGGAATTATAGTCTAACATTATGATAAAGGTAATAGGTTTTAAGGTTGAATTCATTATAAGTTATTGTTTATGATAATCCCCCAATATTTATAATATTTCTCCACTCATGTCAACCCTTTTTTTTAGTAATGGATGGAACTAGATGTAACCATGGGTTTGAGGGACAAGGCAGAGATTACTTCAATGGACAACACAACAATAAAAAATCTAAAGTGATAAATATTATGATTATTCCAAACCACTAATCATAAAATATTACTAATAATGTGAACATATTCAATGTCAAAAAGACACCAAATAAGCGATATATTGAGTCTCATCAAAGATCAAGTGATGAAGTTCATCAGACTAATAAGTGTAAGTGAATAGGGAAGCTACACATAATGTTTTATTCAATTGTAAGAGAGTTTGGTATTATGTGGCTCAATGTCCCAATCCAATCCCTAATAAGGGATATAGTCACCAAAAATCATGATAAAAAAGAAAAATCATATGTAAATACTGCTAATATATCATATAGTTAACTTTCAATCAAGAATTTATTGTGTCTTATGTCATGTAATTTTTCACCAAATACTGGATATTAATTGTTATGATTATCATATAAATAATTTTCTAGGTTTGTGTAAAGTTTTTCCATATATATCTAGATTGTAACGGCCCGAAATTTTGAATAAATCTTGTTTCCTAATTTCATGTGTTATTTTATTTTATTTTTATACTCAACAAAAATGTTTTATTTGATAAGCATGATTATAATTAAAATGATACCATTGGGTTTTGATTGTTATATGACCATCGGTCAATATGACCACTGTGAACAAAATGTTTTGATTATTGTCTCTAAACACAAGTAATCTTGGTTAATTATTATAGAAAGAAGATTCGATGGCCTCACCTAGTAGTCTTGGACCGATCGAAGCCCATCTAACAGAGCTTGGGAAGGAGGTAGCACCATTGGGCTTTGCTCTGGATCAAATCCAAGCCGAACTTCATCATGTGAAGCTAGAACGGAATCTCCTTCGTGAGAAGTTCAAACTGATAGAAATTACTACTCGGGCAATGTTGACTGAGCCGCCCCAAGATTCTATCACCCTAGCACACCTTACTCTTAGGTCCTATGCTGGTATTATAAGGGGCTATGTAACGAGACCGTAACTGCCTTGTGTAATCCTTGTTTTAAATAAAAATTGGGATTTCTTCTTATGATGAAGTTTATGAATTTTGAAATTACCGGATAAATATAGTATGCATATTTTTGATGAATTTTAGAAAAAGGATATTTTAAAAATGGTTGTGTAAACCTTAAATAATTAAAAATGTGTAATGATTTTCAAAAAATGGTCTTCTACAATTATGTCCAGTACGAAATTTAGAGTCTAATAAGATCAACTTGATTTTTGATGAATAGTAAATTGTGAATAGTGATTTTACGCTTAGGATTAGTAATGTGACCAAATGGATTAGTAATCTCACTTAAAGAAAGTTTTAAAATAATCTAGGCACCTTGATTAAGTAATGTGATTCAATAAAATGGTTAAATAACGGTTTCATTAATTATTATTCAAATATTAGTTTTTTTCGGGTGAATAGTGTTTTTTAATTAAAAAATTAATTAAAAATATTTAGAAAAATATTTTTAGAAAATGGATTTCATTTTTGAACTCAGAGCATCGATATTATTTTAAGGTAATTTTTGGGGATTTTTCTGAAAAAATTGAATTTTCGGTGAATAGTGAATTTATTTAAAAATTGAATTAAAAATATTTAGAAAATTATTTTTATAAAATGGATTTCATAAATGTAATTAGGGAATCGATATTTAGTTAAGGTGAAAGTATGGGTTTTTTCTGAGAAAGATGAATTTTTCAGTGAATAGTAAAAATGCAGTTTTAGGGTTTCGGTATGTTTAATGACATCATAATTGTGTCATGATGATGTCATGAGATCTTTTAAGGGTTGGCCGGCCAAGGGTGATGAATTATTGTTTTGGGGGCCCCATGTGGCCTAACTCCATGATAAATGCCAAGGGAGAGCACATGGGTTTGAGAAAAGCACATGTGAGGTGTCCCTTGGCCATTAATGCCTTGTCCCCTCACTTTCCCTATAAATACCAAGCCCTCCTCTCATCCATTCGACTCCCCACTCATTCCAAACGAATTAATGGTCTCATTACCTCCCAAGGAGTCCTCCCAAGGTTCCCCCAAGCCCTCAAGGTCCCAACCTTTTAGGTTTAAGAGGTACATTTTAAGGTAAGGGATCCGACCCCTCTCTTTCTTTTCAAGTGATCTCTTTTATGTCATTCCTTTTATGCTCCATGTTCTTATGTTGGAGGATGTTCTTTTATACTCCTCTTACTGCCCTTTTTGTGTTCATATAATGAGAGATCCCCTCTTACTCTCATTATTTCATTTTATGAAGTTTTATGTGGCGCCGTTAGGCTGCCGAAATTTTTGTAATGGATTCTTTCTCCCTTCTCATTTTTCAAGATCTATTTTCATGTAAAGTATTTCAAGTTCCTTTTTATTATGTTCGGGTATGATCTCTAAATTTTTAATACTGATCTTTTATGATCATATGATGAGAGACCCCATTTTATCTCTTCAATTCAGTATTTTGAAGTTTTAAGTGGCGCCGTTAGGCTGCTAAATTTTTAAGTGGTTCTTCACCCTTCTCGTTTGGAAGTTCTACTTTCATGTCAATTATTTCAAGTTCCTTTTTGTTATATTGGGGTATTATCTCTATATCTATCATACTGGACTCTTATTTTCATATGATGAGAGACCCCATTTGACCTCTTCAATTCAGTATTTTGAAGTTTTAAGTGGCACCGTTAGGCTGCCGAATTTTTAAGTGGTTCTTCACCCTTCTCGTTTTGAAGTTCTACTTTCATGTCAATTCATTCAAGTTACCTTTTGTTATGTTGGGGAATTATCTCTATATCTATAATACTGAACTCTTATGTTCACATGATGAGAGACCCTATTTTATCTTCTCAAATCATTTTTGTTGATGTTTAAGTAACGTCGTTAGGCTGCCGAACTTTCATAAGAGAAATCTAATTTTTGTCTTCATTCCATGTTTTTCATTTCAAATGGTATGTCCTTGAAATTTCATTACCATGATCATTTATCCTTCTTATTCTGTCCATGTACTATTTTAGGGGTCATTTATGAATGTTTGACCCATTTTAACTCTCTTTTAATGTCTTCTAAAACCTCGGAGCATAGCCGTTATGCTGCGGAATTTCTGTCTCAAAATGTCTCTCTCTCTTTCTAAAGTTCTTTTATATTATTAATTGAATACTCAAAGCTCTTTCTTCTAAAGGGGTATTCACATATATACCAAAATGTTCTATTTTAAATTCTGGGATTTACATACATGAGACCCACCTTCCTTTTCTGTGGGTTTTAAAGTGACGTAAAGATCATGTCTTTAAAGCAGTTTTTAAAACGTTATGATTATGAAATGAAACCCATTTATTTTATGATATATGGGTTATTTATGAAATGTTTGATGATGATATATGTGGCTCACATGATAATAAAGGCAAATTTAAGGGTGCGCCCTGATAGCGCTCTAATGCATTGGGTAAAGACTTAATCTCTAGAGATGACCATTTTTAACGACGCCATGGTGAATAACCTTGGTAATTTTTAACGACACCTTGGGGATGGACCTTGGTGAAACGAAACGATTGTCAATATTAAATGTTGCAGCCACATCTTCACGTTATGAAAAATGTTATTTTTTTATGATGTATCTCATTATTTCTTTCTCATGCCTTAAATTTCTTTTCATTTCTTTATTGAAGTATCTCAAGTTCACATGTAAAATGTTTCTCTTGTTTCCCTTACTGGGCTTTCTGCTCACCCTTTCTTTTGATGTATGTCCCCAGGTTATGAGATGCAGTAATGAACCTAGGATGAACTTAAGGAGTAGCATTTCAAGTGTTTAAGAAAAGTGTTTTTGTTCTTTTCATGTTTTATGTTCCTGGTTTCCAAGACACTAAACCTTAAAGATCCTCGGTTTTGTAAAATGTAATGAAAGTTTATGTGATAAAAAGACGGGATGCTATAGTTGGTATCAAAGGATGGTTTAGTTATTTGTGGAAATTAGGATATGAAAACACTAGGAAGAACCCTATAGAAAAGTTTAAATATAGGAAATATTCCTGGTATTTTGGTGAGTATTGAGTAAGGGGTTTTCAAGAAAATACATCCCTGTCTGGATACGAGCAGGTAGAGGTGGCTCTGGAACAGATGTACATAGGGGTAAAACCCGAAAACACCGCTTTGAGCTAGACTCGAACGGGAACTGGTACATGACAACGGGCCCTGCTTCACTCTTGGTTACGACACTCCCGGGGGATATGCTTTGGTAAATCCATAAGCTTAGTATGAACCATTGTTAAAGGAACAAAGATAAAATAAAATAAAGATTCACATAAGAATATATGATCATGGATAGCCTAGAAGGGAACCTAGGGGATCACAAGTTAGGGTATACTTTACTTCTACATGTTATCCTTAGATGATTTAAGTTTCTTTTCATGATTATTGGCTAAGTATTTAAGCCCCTAACTATAGCTTCTTTTCTTAGTTAATGGCGGGAAATGGAAGAACATGTCCCAACAACCAATGTGATAGGAAATGCTACGATTTCCGTATTAATACGACAGAGATGATTAGGGGATTAAAAGATGATTATTATTTTGGAAGACGTTCACTATTTTGAGGACCATATATGATCAAGGTAAATAGATTACTACGGTGTTTTCATTGAGGAGTAAGGTTGACTTATATTTTGAAGAATCAATGAATTTAAGGTGGCCTTATAGTAATTTAGGTTACTTACGGGAATGATTAACCTATCTTGGGTAAAATATGTTTAGGATAGCTACTTTTGTTATAAGATGTTAGGAGTGGTTGATGTTGTTTGGAGTTGAACAATGAAGTTTATTTTGGAAGACTATGTTATCAAATATTTCTTGTATTTGGGTTTCAATCTTAGTTTGGTTTATTTTGAGGAATCTTAAGGACCATTATTTACAGAATGGACTATGATGAACTTTGGGTAGTACCATGGAACTTGAAGATTTAAAAGTAGTTTCCATTCCAATGGGATTATTTCTTTTTGAAGAGTTTTTTTTACCTTACTCTTTCTGTTTTTGGGATAATGTTTAAAGATAGAAGAAATAGATAGTTGATCTTTTGTGAATTATGTGATTCTCTAGAAGATGATTCTTGTGTTTTGATGAGACCAAGTAGTTTTGAATGCTCATCGTTTGGAGAAAAGATTAGTTTTGGTAGAAACTTATTAAAGTATGAAACTCTACATGAAGGTAGATATATTTCTTTATGTTTTTGTTCTATGTTGTAAATGAATTCCTCAAAGTTATCAAAAGGAACGTAAAACAAAAACGTTGTTGGTTTACGTTTCCTACTAGTTAATCAAAGACCGCTTACACACATCATAAGTTTGGGATTTTCTTATGGTTAACTTTCTCCTAATCATGTCCTCTATTACTCTCCCTCAGAACGTGAACCTTTGTTTTCTCCTCCATGTCCATGTTTCCTACATGGAATCCTAGTATGAGTAAACTCGGGTGGCCTTTGTACTCCCTTTTATTTATTTTAAAGTAATAGTGTTACTCACTCTTTTTCCGATGTGGGACTTTCAATGAAATTTCAAAACCCAATTTTAAAAAATTGCGAGGACGCAATTTCTTAAGGGGGGAAGATTGTAACGGCCCGAAATTTTGAATAAATCTTGTTTCCTAATTTCATGTGTTATTTTATTTTATTTTTATACTCAACAAAAATGTTTTATTTGATAAGCATGATTATAATTAAAATGATACCATTGGGTTTTGATTGTTATATGACCATCGGTCAATATGACCACTGTGAACAAAATGTTTTGATTATTGTCTCTAAACACAAGTAATCTTGGTTAATTATTATAGAAAGAAGATTCGATGGCCTCACCTAGTAGTCTTGGACCGATCGAAGCCCATCTAACAGAGCTTGGGAAGGAGGTAGCACCATTGGGCTTTGCTCTGGATCAAATCCAAGCCGAACTTCATCATGTGAAGCTAGAACGGAATCGCCTTCGTGAGAAGTTCAAACTGATAGAAATTACTACTCGGGCAATGTTGACTGAGCCGCCCCAAGATTCTATCACCCTAGCACACCTTACTCTTAGGTCCTATGCTGGTATTATAAGGGGCTATGTAACGAGACCGTAACTGCCTTGTGTAATCCTTGTTTTAAATAAAAATTGGGATTTCTTCTTATGATGAAGTTTATGAATTTTGAAATTACCGGATAAATATAGTATGCATATTTTTGATGAATTTTAGAAAAAGGATATTTTAAAAATGGTTGTGTAAACCTTAAATAATTAAAAATGTGTAATGATTTTCAAAAAATGGTCTTCTACAATTATGTCCATTACGAAATTTAGAGTCTAATAAGATCAACTTGATTTTTGATGAATAGTAAATTGTGAATAGTGATTTTACGCTTAGGATTAGTAATGTGACCAAATGGATTAGTAATCTCACTTAAAGAAAGTTTTAAAATAATCTAGGCACCTTGATTAAGTAATGTGATTCAATAAAATGGTTAAATAACGGTTTCATTAATTATTATTCAAATATTAGTTTTTTTCGGGTGAATAGTGTTTTTTAATTAAAAAATTAATTAAAAATATTTAGAAAAATATTTTTAGAAAATGGATTTCATTTTTTAACTCAGAGCATCGATATTATTTTAAGGTAATTTTTGGGGATTTTTCTGAAAAACTTGAATTTTCGGTGAATAGTGAATTTATTTAAAAATTGAATTAAAAATATTTAGAAAATTATTTTTATAAAATGTATTTCATAAATGTAATTAGGGAATCGATATTTAGTTAAGGTGAAAGTTTGGGTTTTTTCTGAGAAAGATGAATTTTTCAGTGAATAGTAAAAATGCAGTTTTAGGGTTTCGGTATGTTTAATGACATCATAATTGTGTCATGATGATGTCATGAGATCTTTTAAGGGTTGGCCGGCCAAGGGTGATGAATTATTGTTTTGGGGGCCCCATTTGGCCTAACTCCATGATAAATGCCAAGGGAGAGCACATGGGTTTGAGAAAAGCACATGTGAGGTGTCCCTTGGCCATTAATGCCTTGTCCCCTCACTTTCCCTATAAATACCAAGCCCTCCTCTCATCCATTCGACTCCCCACTCATTCCCAACGAATTAATGGTCTCATTACCTCCCAAGGAGTCCTCCCAAGGTTCCCCCAAGTCCTCAAGGTCCCAACCTTTTAGGTTTAAGAGTTACATTTTAAGGTAAGGGATCCGACCCCTCTCTTTCTTTTCAAGTGATCTCTTTTATGTCATTCCTTTTATGCTCCATGTTCTTTTGTTGGAGGATGTTCTTTTATACTCCTCTTACTGCCCTTTTTGTGTTCATATAATGAGAGATCCCCTCTTACTCTCATTATTTCATTTTATAAAGTTTTATGTGGCGCCGTTAGGCTGCCGAAATTTTTGTAATGGATTCTTTCTCCCTTCTCATTTTTCAAGATCTATTTTCATGTAAAGTATTTCAAGTTCCTTTTTATTATGTTGGGGTATGATCTCTAAATTTTTCATACTGATCTTTTATGATCATATGATGAGAGACCCCATTTGATCTCTTCAATTCAGTATTTTGAAGTTTTAAGTGGCGCCGTTAGGCTGCCGAATTTTTAAGTGGTTCTTCACCCTTCTCGTTTGGAAGTTCTACTTTCATGTCAATTATTTCAAGTTCCTTTTTGTTATATTGGGGTATGATCTCTATATCTATCATACTGTACTCTTATGTTCATATGATGAGAGACCCCATTTTACCTCTTCAATTCAGTATTTTGAAGTTTTAAGTGGGACCGTTAGGCTGCCGAATTTTTAAGTGGTTCTTCACCCTTCTCGTTTTGAAGTTCTACTTTCATGTCAATTCTTTCAAGTTACCTTTTGTTATGTTGGGGAATTATCTCTATATATATAATACTTAACTCTTATGTTCACATGATGAGAGACCCTATTTGATCTTCTCAAATCATTTTTGTTGATGTTTAAGTAACGTCGTTAGGCTGCCGAACTTTCATAAGAGAAATCTAATTTTTGTCTTCATTCCATGTTTTTCATTTCAAATAGTATGTCCTTGAAATTTCATTACCATGATCATTTATCCTTCTTATTCTGTCCATGTACTATTTTAGGGGTCATTTATGAATGTTTGACCCATTTTAACTCTCTTTTAATGTCTTCTAAAACCTCGGAGCATAGCCGTTATGCTGCAGAATTTCTGTCTCAAAATGTCTCTCTCTCTTTCTAAAGTTCTTTTATATTATTAATTGAATACTCAAAGCTCTTTCTTCTAAAGGGGTATTCACATATATACCAAAATGTTCTATTTTAAATTCTGGGATTTACATACATGAGACCCACCTTCCTTTTCTGTGGGTTTTAAAGTGACGTAAAGATCATGTCTTTAAAGCAGTTTTTAAAACGTTATGATTATGAAATGAAACCCATTTATTTTATGATATATGGGTTATTTATGAAATGTTTGATGATGATATATGTGGCTCACATGATAATAAAGGCAAATTTAAGGGTGCGCCCTGATAGCGCTCCAATGCATTGGGTAAAGACTTAATCTCTAGAGATGACCATTTTTAACGACGCCATGGTGAATAACCTTGGTAATTTTTAACGACACCTTGGGGATGGACCTTGGTGAAACGAAACGATTGTCAATATTAAATGTTGCAGCCACATCTTCACGTTATGAAAAATGTTATTTTTTTATGATGTATCTCATTATTTCTTTCTCATGCCTTAAATTTCTTTTCATTTCTTTATTGAAGTATCTCAAGTTCACATGTAAAATGTTTCTCTTGTTTCCCTTACTGGGCTTTCTGCTCACCCTTTCTGTTGATGTATGTCCCCAGGTTATGAGATGCAGTAATGAACCTAGGATGAACTTAAGGAGAAGCCTTTCAAGTGTTTAAGAAGAGTGTTTTTGTTCTTTTCATGTTTTATGTTCCTGGTTTCCAAGACACTAAACCTTAAAGATCCTCGGTTTTGTAAAATGTAATGAAAGTTTATGTGATAAAAAGACGGGATGCTATATAGATCATATTCTATTATTATAATTCTATGTAAAATTAGGAATGGGTTAAATATTTATGAAATACTTATAAAAAATTTTCATATAGATAAATCTCATTCCACATCATAAATAAACCAGAAATCATCTAAAGGTGTATGAATAATTATGAGTTATCTATAAAAATTACTATGAGTCGAACTATAAGGATTCAATTTTTTTAAGGGGGTGAGAATGTAAAACCTCAAAATATTACTATATTATTACCTTTAAATAGGTTATTTTTTTGTTATATTTCTATATATGAAACATCGAACTTAAAATAACCCCTAATATATTTTGATAAAAAATAAAAAAAATATTTAA
Organism: Viscum album; assembly: GCA_963277665.1. Lineage (NCBI taxonomy): Eukaryota > Viridiplantae > Streptophyta > Magnoliopsida > Santalales > Viscaceae > Viscum > Viscum album. The sequence goes on along the minus strand of OY728163.1, from coordinate 2,004,603,731 downwards.
CTATAACCATTAAAAACCTATTAGTTTAATTAGTGAGAATAAATAAGATTATCTAACTTATTAATTAAATTTATATATAATATAAATGATAATTTTAATATGAATTAAATTCAATAGTTTATGTAAAATTACTTATAATGCCATTTATAGTTTTAAAGAATATTTTAAAAAAACTTTTATGCAATATGAATTTTTATTTAAAATAATAATAATTAATGATGAATTGTTTTTATATTAAAAAGTGGTTGACACCAATTTAGTTGTTAAATGATATAAAGGAAGTAAAATAATAGTTAATATTTGAAAATTTCATTTTACAATGAAAATGATTTTTCAATTATATTTTATGATTTTCTTTAAAAAAATAAAATTTTAAATGTTATAATATGAAATTAATAAATATGAACTTCAGTTTTGAATTTATCATGCATAAATTGAATTAGTATGCATTTTTTATCTTTTTTGGAAAAATGTTCATATATAGTCAAAAAAAATACAGTTTTCAAGATTCCTGTAATTTGTATGATTTTACCATTATATAAGAATGACATATAAATTTATAAAAAAATTTAATTAATAAAATATTAATTTTATTAATGAAATATTTCACTTTTAAAATATTCTTTTAACTTTGAAAACCTATGGAAAAAATTATAATTAATTAAAATTTTTATTTAATACAAAAAAAATTATTTTTAGTCTTTTCTTTTGAATTGGGTATATTTTCAAGGGAGATTCAGTTTTGGCATGCCTTTGAATTCCCAAATCCTTTATTTGTTTATAATAAATCCATTTATGTCATTAAAATCAGTATCCCATATAATTGTACCCTATATATAAATTTAAATCTTAAAACATTATTTCTCTAAAAACCATTTTAAATGATAATTATATTTATATTAAAATAAAATTTTCACACAGTTAGAGAATTTATTTAATAAAATGACTTTAAAATTTGAATCTATAAATTTTAAATTAATTTTAAATTTTAAATTTCATCTTTTTCACTAAAACTAGTTACTATGATATGAAATTAATTGCCAAGTTAAAAATAAATTAGGGTAAAATGAAATAAGTTTACAAAATAGTACAGAAATCATTACAATTTGTCTCAAAATAGAGTGGTTATAATGTATTTCAAACTCATTTTCATCTTCTATTTTTTCCATTTTTTAGGATTTGTCACATTAATAGTAACCTTATATTATTAAAAATGTAAGGCTTACTCCCAAAACTACCCTTTCCTTCACTTATAAAACGGTAACATCTTCACAACTTCAAGACACACCATTAGATTGAATTTCTCATTAAAAATATGAATTTCATCTCCTCTTAGAACCATATACCACATTCAAAAGCTTCTTGTCACCATTTTTTATTATAATTCCTTTATTTCCTATGAGGCTTCCAAGGAAAATTCATGTTCTAGATTTGAGTACTGTCAACTACTTAGTTTTCTTCATTATTATATTCATTAAAATTTATTCCAAACCCACAAATATGTTTATATTATAATAATTTATATACTTTAATGGTTCTATATTAAGGGAATTTTCATAATTTTTCTTGTACCCTATCTATTAGGAAAAACAAAACAGATGTTCATGTGTTGTGCCGACAACTGCCTCCAAGATGTAACGGGTTTCATTTTCCTTCACCACATTAAATGGATGGATCTAAGGATAGGGTTAAATTATAAGTATAATTGTTATGTTATCATTAAGGCTCTAGTTTAACAAATTTTAAAAACTATTAATTATATGATCAATAAACAGTCGTCGTTAATTTAATCATTTAAAATAAGAGTACTAAGGGGATAATATTTTATTTAAATTGTGTAACGTTTTAGTATCCAATATTTATTCTTATAATTACTTATAATGTTGATATCTCACACTAATAAACAATAAATAAAATCATTATTCTTCTGTAATAATGACATTCCAACAAGACCACTTCATAATCATTCATTAAATATGGGTATGTTTATGTTGGGTTTAGTTTAACCGCCCAATTGACTAATACAATGAATTCATATCCTGAATGAATATGGGACAATAATTAATGGTATGGTATGATTTAAGTGTATATATAATTTTTATTAAGATTTTATATCAATATTTAATTTATGAATTATAAAAACACACTTTGACCACTAAGAATAAAAAAACATGGTTATTATCGATCTCATCTTCAAGGATAAAGAGTAAAAAACTCAATAAAAGGAATTTTAAACATAAATATACTTAAAAATAATCACTAAAATTATGTTTAATGATCAATTAATGATGAAATTTTAAATAACAAGGAACATGGACACTAATATTATGAAACTAGTACAAATGATCAAAACTATAAACACTCAATATTAAAAATCAGAAGACTTCATATAAGGAATGATTATTTATAAAGTGTATAAATGAAAATAGATATGATTATGGTTTTGTATTAAGTTATTAAGATAGATAAGATTGTGATAAGGTAGGTAAAATTATGATCATGGAATTCTGTATAAGTGTTGCGGTTTTTTATCTCAAATTTATCTCTTTGAGACATATTTGGTATTATGCATCTAATTTTATTTATGTTGTGTATATAATACCAATTTGAGATATCACGTAATGAATCATAATTTAATCATGGTATCTTAAGTTCAATAACAAGCCATATATTTCAAGGGTTTTGATAAAAAATATACTCAAGTTGTAAGGGTTTTCTTGGTCTAATTTCTGATTCTTACAGACATGTTACATGTTACGCACCAGGTTTCCTTTATATAGTTTTCTATTGATTTAATATCCCATGAATATTCTATAATTTATTTCTTTGTAATTTATGGGAAAAACTTATCCAAATAATTTTTTTCCTTTCAATTTACTTTTACTCGAGTGTTACCTTAGTCGTAATAGTTTTTGGTGGCTCGATATTCATTCATTGTGTTATTACATATAAATAGAGTATATTCTACCAATTTATTTTATTATATTTTATTTTATCATTGTTAAATTTTTACATCATAAATCCCAATTCATATGATTCATGCTTCATATAGTATCTTTCCCATAACGTATAATAATAACTCAAGTCTCTTTTCATTGATTTATATTGTTTCATCATGATCTTCTTCCATGCATACTTAGATTCTCCCACACAAATATTTCATTATAAAGGATTTTATAAAACTATTTTTCATTGACATAAATTTTCTTATTTTGTAAATAAACCACTTTTATGGTTGAGTGGGATCCTTAAAAATTAGTAAATTTTTAAATTAAAAAATACAGAAAACATAAAAAGCAATAAACAATTCAAAAAAACCAAAATGAAGGGAAATATAACTTAATACATAAAATTAAAATTTAAAAAATAGAACATAAAATCATTATGTACTAAAATCCACCTTGGACTACACACCATGATTTACCAGATGACATAATCTTCACCCACATCCTAACACAGGTGAGGACCCAGGTGAATCTCATCAGTATCACTGTATAGAACCACAAGAACATGAAAAGTACAGAATCCATAATAATAAACATCCAATAGAAACCATCATCCCTATTGTTTACTAAGAAACGAAAATTATGGATCCAAAACTATTAAGTATCACTATCAACATGACATAAACCATGAAAACTAGAAACAACTAGAATGTCATGGGTGAAATGTAGGATCCACCAATCAAGGACCAACATGAATACAGTCTCCAAGGTTTCACCTCTTTTAATAGTAACTACTATTAGAATAACATAATTCCAAATCCTCTACAAGAATCATTTTAATACACCAACATATCATAGGTTGAAAGAATATGAGTAAATTGTAGATTATAAAGTGTACAGACTTTTTTAGTGGGTCGTAACCTTAGACTCATTATCATCACCCAAATGAATCAAAAATATTTCCACTTGGAAGAAACACCATGGAAAATAACAAGTAACAGACTTCATCTATGAGGATGGAACACCACGCCACCACCAAAAAATTGATTTAACAGGAAACTGAAATGATGTACGACACTAACAGAGATGAACCCCTAACACTGAACATATCCCACAACACCATCCCATTACACCACAGACACATTCATAACAACCCCTGAAATAGTCCAGTACAATGGAATTGGTAGAAGGAGTGGAGGAGGTTGAATAGCTAAATAAAGAAGATCTATTTGGAAAATCTACCAACAAAATCCCAAACCTTTAGAGCTTCTTTGTAACAAACCAATATGGGGTTCATTATAAAGGTTCGTGTTACAAGAGAGGTAGTGGTGGTGGTCAGGGTCTATGAAATTATAGGGAACGTCCAATAGAAAGGAAAAAAACAAAACCTAAATGTCTTAAAAAAGTGAAGTTTTAGTAATAGTTAATTATATTTTACTCTTATTACAAAGTGAGTATTAAATAAAGTTATTTAAAAAATAAAAAAATTAGTTTTACTTTCATATTTATGAGTTTTTTATTCTTATTTTCATTTCCACAATATATAATTAATTTCCTTTAAAAGATGAATTATTAGATATTCTTTTGAAACTAAATGTTTTCAATTGATTTCAAATCACCTTTTAAAAGGCTTTCTTTAAAAGTGATATAAAAAATTTTATTTTTTTCAATGTTAAAAATGTTTTCTAAAATACTTGGTATGTTTTCACCTCTACTTCCATTATGATTTTCAAAAAGATTTAGCCTAATGGTTTTTAGGTTTCATGATATATATATGTGTGTGTGTGTGTGTGTTATTATTTGGTGGATTGAACTCATGGTATTAAAATATTTGATTCTTGATCCATTATTTTGTGATACCATTCAAAGAATTATTTTACAAGGACATTTTTCATATATGTCAACATCTTACTAAGTTTAATTTATTGTACTGAGTATATATTCTTTTAAAAATATCAAATTTATTTATCTAGATGTATTATAATCATGTTTTTATAGTATTGAATTTTTGATATACTCATTAATCTATATGGATTGAACATCACATTCTATATATATAAGGACCCGACCTTAAATGACCTATAAAATTGATTCTTTCGAAAATAATTAATTTTAGTTAATTATAAGAGATATTTTAGGTATATTGTTTTAGAAAATTAGGTCATCACCGTAACATAAATAAATATTGTTTCACAAATTGAACAATACTACTTAGTATCCATTTTTTTATAATAAAATTCTTTAAAGATATAACAAGTTTTATTTTCATCGCATATCTTCAAAATTTTCATCTTATCCTCATCCTTGTCCCAAATCATCCTTAAAAACCCTATGAATAAAATTTTAAAATCTGGTATGAGCTCAAAAATATTATTAATAGACAAATAAAAATAATTAAAGAAACTTTTTATCCCATGAATAATCATAAAAATGTACCCTTTCAAAAAACAATTGAGCATAAAATAAACATTTTCTTTTCTAAAAAACCAACTTCTCTACCAAAATATTTCCATAAAATATTTAATAATATTTCTTAAAGTAAAATTATACTCATAAATTTATATTTTAAATCATGAAAAAACACATGATTTTTTTGGAAAAAGTTATACATTTCACCCTCAAGAAGTAGCATTAAATTCCCTTTTAATATTAAGCTTATTAGAGTTCCCTGTGAAATTATAAGATTTTAATAAAACCCCATAGAAATAAAACCGAAATCATGTAAGTAACTTGGGAAATCATTTCCATATCACTCTTTAAATCAATCTTATAAATGGAATAAACTACCTAGTAAATTATCTAAGAAGAAACATAAACGATTAACTTAATCCTTTTACTCAATGCATTGGAGAGATATATGAGGCTCACCTATCATCATCACTATATTATACTCACCCAATATCATAAAAAATACCTAATAACTATTACATTATAATAACATATGAAATCATTCAAACTCAAAAATATTATTTTCACCTATAATAAAAAAAATTCATTATGGAAAAATATACATTCCATTTTAAACACTTTTTAAAAATACTGAGAACAAAGGGAATGAGGGATATTCCCCAAATAAAAAATAAAAACTTGTAAATGAATCCAAACATAAAATAGTAGTTATGGTGATGGTAAAAACCATTAATTTCATATACATTAAAATATAACATTACTTTTCCCATTTAGTCAATGTGTTTTGCATAAAATATGTAAAAAGGACCATTTTGAAAACCATTGAAATGAAGTCCAAAGTGAATTAAAATTACCTTCATAATTAATTTATATCTATATAAATACATATGTAAAATAATTTAAAGAATATGTACATTAAATAAAAAAAATTATGAAATAAATCATTAAAAGATTTAAAATAGTGTTTTTAAGGTAAAGTGTCCCTTACCTCAAGTTCGACTCATCACATACATTATTAATATCAATATAATAAAATGTTATCATATTTTTATTTGATTCAAGAAAATCCAGTTTTAATACCGTATCATTATATCATTTATTTTATTTATTTCAATGACATATTCAATTACTTAATTGGTTAAGTCCATATCGGGTGTTTTGAGGATGTACAGATCATAATTGCAAAACGGCTTCAGTATTTTGACCGTGGTCAAATAGATAATTATTATATACAATTAAGTATAATAATCATAACATGATTTTAATATTTTTATATTAATTATATATTAAAACCAACCATGAATGATGTTTATGAAAAATAAATTATGTTATAATCATAGATATGGTAGGTCGTATGTATGCATGAGTAACATTTTCATTTTTCAAAGAGCATGAGGGAAAGAATTTAAGTACCATTTTCTATTTAAAAATTTATTATTATATCATAAATATTATATTATATATTTAAATAAACTTATATATATTTTCTAGGTGATGCAGTAATGAAAAATGAATCACATCACTTCGTGGAGGTGGTAATTCCCATGTACACATCAACACTGTTAGGATTTTTCAATGGATTGAATGGTAATAAAATATTTAAATATTAAATTAATATTTATAAATAGTCATGAGATATGGTTATGGAAATCAAATTACCTAGGTTCATGAGATGGTAGTCAGTCATACACACGAACAATGGTTTCATTTTCCATTTGATGAAATGGGATATGGATATAGGTTATAAAATTAACATAATACCATATAATTTTATGGAAGATAATTATTTAATTATTTCTTAACCGTTGAATAAAATTTTAAGGAGGTGGGAGAACAAATAAAATTAAATTTCTTTCTTGAGAACTATAACTCTTATTTGGACAACTTCTTTAGGTTTATACTTAAAGCCTTCCTAGGTTGCTTTTATGATCAATAAAAAAAATATAAGAAATGGGGGAGGGATGTTATTATGTTATTTAGTTAGGTATTTTCTGAAAAGGGCTCTTAGATTATGTATAGTAGAAAATAGGTTGTGCCCATTTATAAATGGGGGAGAGGACACACATGGAATTTTTAAAAAGATTAAAATATTTTAATGTATTACTCAAGAAAAAAGGATCCAAAATTGACCATTTCCAAATATGATATTATTTATGATACAAATATGGATATAAAATAGAATTTACGAAATTTTCTAGGTCATTTTAACACTTATCACATAATTTTAACCACCGCTAAACCTATTTTAACCTTAAACTTGGTAAAAGATTTTTACTATTTTTATTATTCCTTATGAACAAAAATTAAGTTGAAAATATTAAATAATATTATTTATGTTTATTAATAATATGAAATTCATTTTATCAAATTCAATTTAAAAAATTCGTATAATTTAAATTAAAATTGAACTTGTAAAATATGATGAATAAATGTTTTTTAGAAAAATATAGTATTAATTATAAAGAAAATGTATCCAAAATTTTAGTATAACATTTATTAAAATAACATTTATTTGGTAAATTTAATCAAAAAAACTAACTAAATTATAAATATAATCTAAAATAAAAAATTTATTCATAACTTCTTGAAACGAAAAGACAATTCTTAAAAAAATCAGTATTTTTCACTATTCATTAAAAATCCAAATTTTTCAGAAGTTTCTCAAAAATTCAACCTAATATAATTTTAACATGATGAATTAAAAATGAACTTTATTTTTCCAAACTAAAATTCTGTAATTTTTAAATTGATATTTTAAATAAAATCATATAATCCATAGAAACCAAAAAAAATATACATAATACCTTTTAAAATTGGACTAAAGAATTACCTTATATTCTAATAATGAATATAAATATATAAAATATATTTATTGAATTTTAATAAGACATTAAAATCATTTTGTATGTGCCCAGGCTTAATCATTACAAATTCTAGTGACTTTATACTAGAATAATCATAAATCATAAAATCATTCCTCATAAAAACATTCTTAAGTAAAATAACCCTTTCAATTTGAAATCACTAATTTTTAGAAATAGTACACACATTGAAAGGAAAAATTTTATTTGAAAATAATCATGTAAAATTTTAAATTAATATTAAAAAAATAAATTATTCATAAAGGAGGAAAAATACTCTCATGTCTTATAAGTTAGAAAAATTATTCGATCTCTATTTTTGTCAAAAAAACTCCCAATATTCCTTTTTTAGAAAATGAAAAAACGATTCCCTTAAAACCATTTTGTAAAAGGAAAAACATGGTTAAAAATGAATTTATAAAATAATTGGATAATATCAAAAACATTTTTTGAAGTATTTTTATGAAATATTAATATGGAAGATAGAAATTGTTTTAAAGGAAACTTTAAAAATTAGTTTTAAAAGAAAGTCTCTTACTTTGAGTTTGACTCATCACATACGTTCTTTGTCTTCCTAAATAATATACTTATTTCAACTTAATACTTTAAAAAGAAACTTTTTAAATTTCATTATGAATTTTATAACACCTATTTCCATTTTATATAAAATTAATTAATCATTTTATGTTCATGTCATATGTTTTGATGATATTCAGTGCTTAAGTCAAAAAGAAATTTGTTCGATTAACTGTGGTCAAACTGTTAATTAATCCATAATATGAAGAATAATATTCATGACATAATTTTCATTTTTATAATTCAATTATAAATTTAAATCCAACCATTAAATGTTTTTATAAAAAATGAACAGTGTTACAATCATAGAGATGGTAGTTCATATGTATGCATGAGTAACATTTCCATTTTTCTAGGATCATTATAAAATGAAGGTACATATCATTTTACCTTTCCAAAATGATCATCATTCCGTATATATTGTATTATTTCATTAAATATACTTATATATTACATCCATGTGATGTGGTGATGAAAAATGAATCACATCTCTTCGTGGAGGTGGTAATCCACACATACAAACAATCGACGTTATCATTTTTCTATGTATGGAAAGATGAGAATCTAAACAATATATTATATTTTAATAATGATAATTATGACATTAATATAATATATAAATATTAATTCCATCATTATAATCATCCTTAAGAGACCATTATGGAAAATGATTTACAACGGGTCGCTAGGTGGTTGTTCGTCGTACACACAAATGATGAATTTGTTTCCTATTTTATGGAATTGGATATGAATGTAGGTTATTAAACTATAACATAATAACATATAAGTATATTTATAGTAATATAATTATTATTTTATCATTTTTTAAGAAGTTCTAAGGGATATGGAAGTAGAAACAAACTAAAACATCCAGATAAAAACTATTCATCTTCTTTGGAAAACCTCATTTTCTTAAAACCTCAATACCATAAAAGATGATTTTATTCCTAAAACAATACTTATAGAATTAGTATAGGGATTATATGAACGTATTTGGGAATGTTTTTTCTGAAAAAAAAAATCTTTTAAGTGTTATGAAATGAGAATAAGATGTGACCTTTTTTAAAAGAGGAGAGGGGAACTCTTGGCATTTCTCAAAATATTAAATAAATATAAATTAATTTTCAATTAAAATTGGATAAAAAGTGAGTAATTTAGAATATAATATTATTATGGGTATAAATTCCCTAATATAATAAAAATTAGGTATGTCTTGACTATATTTATACCCTTATCCTTTGGTTTTAACCCTTATTTAACCTTTTTAACACTTACCATGGCAACATTGATTTTTACTCTTTGAGGGTAAACATAGTTACTATAAAATGACAAAAAGACCCATAAATATAAAATGGATTATATTTTAAACCATATCCCAATCAATTGGTTTAATTTAATATTTTTAAGAATTTTATATCATTTAATAATATATTGTTTACTATAAAATATCTATAATGTCAATTTCAATAACGATTCATCACTTTGACTTTAAAAATATCTAGATATCATTTACTGATATGAAAAGTAAATGGATAAAATTTTCTTACAAAATAATTTTCCTAGAGTTGAAGAATTATTTTACTTCATATAGTATGGGTGTAAGGAAATATAATTACTTTACAACAATAATTTCATTATTTAACCAGTTTCCACCACAATCTCATATTTTTCTCCAAATTATGAGTATGGATTTTTTATGCCTGAAGAACTAGAATAATATTCAAAGGATAAAAGAATAAAAAATAAAAGAAAAAAAGTTATTCATCCTATATTTTGGAACTAACAATAACCAAAATGGTTAGTACAATATAATATAATTGTATAAAAAGAATAAACCATTATAAAAGAAAAACTACTTTAATATCCAAAAATCAATGATACTACCGAAAATTCAACATAAACAATTAACTAAATAAATAACCTTAAAATTACAGAATAAAATATTATGGACTAAGATTGAACCCCAAAAATCATAAGTATCTATTCAAATAGTCTTCCAAGATAAATTTTATATTTATCTCCAAATAACATCAATTACTCCTAAAGTCTTAGAATATAATACAATTTTTTTAATCAAATAATCTTATAGATATTATAAACATTTCTATAAATCACATAAATAACCATAAATCCACAATAAAATCATATATTCTTACAAAATAAAGATCAAACTTTATCCCTCAAATAAAATTTCATAGTATTTTTTTACCTTAATCATATAGGGTTACCAAAAATATTTAATGTATTCTGAAATGAAATTAATCACTTAACACCCAATAAATTTAAAATCCCATGAAAAAAAATTATAATCCCAAAAAAAATATTCTTTATACATCAAATCATTTAACTAAAAAAATTTCATACAAACTGGGACTTTACATAGTCTAGTAGTAGGCATTTCACTATTGTCACCATTCAATTATCGATTCAAACCTCGCAGCCTTTCTAGACACAATAGGTTGTCTCTCGACTTCTAGGTTGTCCTTTTTGTGACACTATAATTCTTATAAAAATCCCAAAAATATGATGAAAATATTCAAAAATAATTTTAATAAAACAATCCTTATAGATAATGTTTTAACATTGAAGGTTATCACATACCATTCATTTTGTATCCAAAAATTTAATATCCTATAATTACATCAACTTCCTGATTCACGATGATTTTTATATCTCAACATTTTATATTTTATCCCCCTATGAAATAAATAAAAATTTTCCAACATAAATGAATTTTGTACCTTGATCATGCTGTACACCTGATTTTATTTTCATTTTGTTCACACATATAAATGTTCCATGCATCACAATAATGCTTTAGATATTCTTAAAACAACCTCACTTCTATTTTCCAAATTAACATCGTATAATTTGGGTTTCATAGATGTTGGTAGAGAAATAGTTTTGAAAAATCTTTTTGAATGACATATAATTTCAAAACAACTGATAAAACTTTATTTTTAAAAAACATTTGAATTAATTTTTTTTGTTAACACCCAATCAAGGGTCCTTTTAAAATAACATAAGTATGACAAGTATTACTATTAGTTAAAAAAATTTAATTGGTTTCACAAGGGTCTCATTCATCGATAGCTATATTAAAATCATAATATTATTCAAATTTGGGTGATAGGGTAAAATATTTTCAAATACCTTGATAATATTTACTTTTTTCAAAAAGATGAGAAAATCGGGAAATAAGGATTTGATTAAAAAACCCATGAAATTCATTATTATCAATGTATAGAAGGGTATTTTGATATTTCATACAATTATTTGTATGTCAGATTTATGTTAGAAAAAATTTAGAAAACATAAGGATATGAATCTTCAGTAATTATTACAATCACGTCATGATAAAGAGATAGAAATGTTGTTTGGGATCATCCTCCTTTTATTTTTATCTGATTTTACTCGATCTAAAATTATTTTACTAAAATAATATACCAAGAAACTTAACCTATGATTAACAAAAATTCATAATCTCCAAATTTGTCTAAATCCTCCTATAATTCCAACTATAAGGACTTTTCCTTAATCATTAAATATTATAGTGACTTTATACTAGAATTATTTTTCTTATAATCCTAAGGATATTATTGGTTTAGAGTTTTAGATAATTATGATAAACTCTTACAAAGTAAACCCAAACATTATAAGTAAACACTTATACTAATTATCAATTTTTTCCACCAATTATTTAAAAAAACATGGTTTTCTTTTTGTAATAAATATTCACAATTTTCATCTTGATCTCATATTTTCCTTAATCATAAATGAATCCCAATGAAAAAAAATTTAAAAATTGGTATGAGTATATAAGGATGGGTAACATACATAAAAATAAAGAAAACTATTAGGCCAGTGAAAAACATAAAAAACTATATCATACATACCTTTATCACGTTAATATTTGTGTGTATGGAATAAATCAATTATATGATAAAAAACATTTTTTACAAATATAAAACTTTTAAAACCCATATAAAGTATAGATAAAACAAGTTGGAAACTTAAGTAATTATTAGAGAGACCACTACATCTACTCATAGAATAATTTCAAAGTTAAATTTAGAACAATAACTTATAGTAACCATCAAAAATACTCATAGATTAACCATCACAGTTAATCTTGGAATAATAAAAATTGTATATTCATATTATCTTTTTGGAGAAACCTAATTGGTTATCCCAATATCATATAAGGAATAACTATATGATCGAATTCTGTTATAGAAGTAACCAAGGAATTGGATATAACAAACCTTAATTTAAATATATAAATATTACTTAAAAATTGAAGAATATTAATTAAAAAAATATAACTGAATCATGATAGGACCTTGTAGTTTTAGTGTCTTCAGAAACTAGTAATCATAAACAACTGGTTCATAAGACATCTACAATGTTTCCCGCTTATTTATTCATAAATAGACCCCTTTTAACATATCTTACTTAATAACCTTATTCATGATCTAAAAAAATAAAAATAATAAAGGGTGAGGTTTAATTATTGGAAAGGGTAAACAATGGATATATCAATCATATCATCATTATAAGGCATAATAATATCATGTTTGAAAATCTTATCTAGCATATGAAAGATCATTATATCATGTCATTGGATAAATCATAAAATTTTATAAGAATCAATTAACATAATCCCAAAATTCATAACATAAGACATAAAATTTTATGTCATAAACATAAAGATATAAAATAATTTCATATTAGTCATGGGTCATTTCCAATACCATCATAGCAGACAAAGTCCATTTCTGAACAAAGATCACTCTTTGTTACATTCATGTATTACTGATCCTAGATCATTTCCGATTCCAACCTTATCTATGTCATGAGATATAAATATTTACCCAATGCATTGAAGGGAGATATAGGTCTCACCCATCTCAAAATTAAATAATTATTACATGTTCTATAAAAACATAAATCATTCAGGATAGCATAACCCAAGGAATAAAATGGGTTTCTTAAGCATCATTCCATCATTACATTATCCATATAAAACAAATAGATTTCATAAATAGTATTAAAAAATAAACATAATCAAACCATATAGATAATAGGGATGGAAATATAACCCTATCAAAGAATTTAATTTTATATAGAAAATAATTTTGATAAAACACGTTAAGTTAATTCTTGATGAAAATATCCTTTCTTTACAAAAAAACGTTTTCTTTTCTCAATATGACACACAATATTAAAAAAAATAATTTATTTGAAAATAAAGGTAAAATTTTGTAAAGGAATCTTCATGAAACTAAGGCATTATGAAATTGTAAAAATCTATTCATTCCATATAAGTTAAAAACTCATTCTTCTCATACTTTTTTTAGAAAGTCAATAAGTACGTTGTATCGAAAACGATAAAAGATTTCTTTCACGCCACTTAGTAAAAATTAACCAATGGGTAAAATTGAATTTAAAAAATATTAGAATAATATGAATAATATTTCATAATACATATGTATAAAACATGTATAGGGATTGTAAATATACCCTATTAAATACATATGTATAAACAATCTCGGATAAAAATGAGATTTCAAAATTATTCATTACCTTATGTATCATATCCTTTGTATGTATCTAAACCTCTTGTATAATGATTTAAATATTGTCATTTACTTATTCCAGAATCATATTAATTTTTATGATATCATATATAATCATATTATCATCCATTTATTAAAAACATTTCCTTATTACTCGTTATTCGGGTAGAAACTGCTTCATATTCTTATGAATGTTTTATTGAATAAGTTTCATTTTTTCTCCTAAGCTCCTAGTTATATAATTCTAAAATTATATTAATATAATATATATCATATTTATTAATTATATATATATATATATTCATGTTTTTATGGATATCATGTAGAATTAATCACATCGCATCGTGGAGACGGTAGGTCGTACGTACACATGAGCAACCATATCATTCCCATAATTGTGAAATGGTATGGAAGTGGATGGTATATATTTTGTTCCAAAATACATATCATTTAATAATAATCATATATAGTTATTTTTTACATCATATATCCATCCAAGTAATGTGGTGGTGAAAATATATTACACCACAGTGTGGAGACGATAAGTCTTACATACACACGTGTGGTGATTTTATTTTTCGTAGGATGGATAGAAGGTTCAATAAGGTTGTTAATTAACCATAATAAAAGAACAATATATGTTTGATACTGTATTTATTAATTAATATTTAAAACAACAAAGTAATATTAATTATAATAAGAAATTATCTTGAGAGAGTTGGTAAAGAATATTACCTCTTCTTTGGGGATCCTCCTCTAGATCTCCTCTTAAAGGCACTAAAGTTTGTCTTTTGAGAAGACCAGAACCTCTAGAATGTGACTAGAGAATTTTATAATATAAATTTATAGGTTTGGATGAACTATAAGGCTCTATGATTTATGAATAAATGAGGGATACGTTGCACTTTATAGTTGAGGTTGGGGGCTTCTAAGGAATTTCCAAAAAATATTAATTTATAATAAATTCAAAACACATCAAAAAACCTAAAAATTTTCTTAATTTAAAAAATTTTACTATATAAGGTGTTAATATCATTAATAAATAAATTTGAGATAATTTTTTTATCAATTTAAACCTTATAAATTTAATTAAAACTTAGTAATTCTATTTTATTTTAAACTAAGGTAACAAATATTTCAATATTAAAAGGGTACAATATTTACTTATTTGATATCAATTAGACCATAAATGAATAATTTTGAGCATTTTTGACCATATAATAATTATTCTAAATTTTTTAAAATGTTATATAATTTTTAAAATATTTAATAAACTTTTTTTGATTGATAATCAATAGTGTCAATTTTGACACTATTCAATTCATTTATTTTTAAAAATATTAATATAACAAGTTAACTTTGAAAAAACAATTTTATTATATTATTAAGTGGTCAAAGTCATCTAGAAAATTACATTTTTTATAATAATTATCCAAAATTATATTTATTTTATTATTTTTAATAACATTTTTTATCTTCATTAATAAAATAATTAATACATCAATTTTGTGTAATCATTTAATATACTTATTTATTGAATAAAAATTAAAAATAAAATACTTTGAATAAAATAAATCATATATATTTAAAAATAATACTTATAGTTGAACATATCTTCAGGAAAATCCTACATTAAAAATGTTATATTTATTAAAACATGAATGTGACAAATTTAACTTCACTTTAAATAAAATATTATAAGTGTCATAATATTTTCTATATGGATCCAAATAGACAATAACTCAACCCTTGGATGATTATTGTTGACATATACTCTAACCATAATATTTTTTCAAGTGTTAAGGTCTTTTAATGGTTATTATCATTTTAAAAAATATTTTTTTGATTTCTCATCAATTTATTAATTTTTGAATCATCAATGTATAGGCATTTAAGGTAATTATTTATTTCCTAAAATATAAAAATAAATAACCATGATAAAAAAATTATCTTTCAAATTATTATTTATAATCAAATTTATATTCTTTATAACTGTTTATTAAAAATGATGTAGTTATTAAAATTTGAGTAAGGCATATTTAACTTTTCCTTAAATAAATTAAATTAAATGTCATAATCTCGTCTGGGTGGCTTCCAAAAAATACCATTTCCACCTAAGGATTATTTATGTCAAAAAAACACATCGAATTATATTAGTAAAAGTGTTAGTGTAATTTTATAATATTATTTTTCCCCTTAATTACCTAATTTACCCTTTTACCATATTAATAAAAATTACTGAAGTTGCTATTCATGATGCCCAAAAAACAAAGAAATCTATTTACATAATTAGTAAATACTATTTATAAATATCGAATCCATTTTTAAAAATTCAAAACATTGTAGTTTCAGTAATTAATTTAAAATTAATCTTCTTGTCGGAATGATAAAACGGGTTTTAAAAGTTAAAATGTTCCAACAATTGAAATGTTTTTACATCTAAATTCATTATAAAATTAATTCCAAAGACCTACATTATTTTAAATGATAAAAATATATTATATTTATAGTTTTAATCTATTAAATAATATAATTTAACCATATAAATTATTTCGATGAAAATGTTGTTTTTAATTAAAATATAGTATATCTTTACAGTTTATCAAAAATAGAAAGTTATCAAAAAATATCAGAAGTAAATTTTTATATCACACTTATAAAGAATAATTTTATGTTGTCATATAACAATTATTAATTTTTCAAAATTTTAATTTAAAAATGGTTCTCCCTTAAAAGGAAGTAAAATTACCCTTTTGAAAATTATAGGTTTTTATATATAAAATAGGGTTTATTCATGCCCTGTGACTAAAATATCTATTGGGTAAATATCAGAAATATTTTATTAAACATTTTACATATATATTTTACTAATTTAATTTACTAATTTAATACACTTAATTTGTTAGTACAAAAATAAAAATATTTCCTTTATGTTTAATTGGTTTATATTTTTCATAAATAATTGGTAGCCAAATAATCCACCATACATTTTCATATGTTAGTTATATTTATTCTTGAAAAATTAAGAGTTAGGTTATAATGGTAATTTTATACCAAGGGCATCTCTTAGTTTGTTTAAACTCATGATTAAATGAAATACAAGCAATTAAAGAATTAAAATTATTTTAAAAAATATTTCATAAAAACATCTTGGTGTAACAGTGTGGGTTATAATGTAACCACTCATTTTTATAACAATACCTAAGAACTTCAATATAATCGCAAATCATAAAATCTTTCCCCATAAAAATATTCTTAAATAAAATAAACTTTTCATTTTGAAATCACATACTTTTATAATTAATGAGCATATATAAAGGAAAAAAATTCTTTGAAAATATTCATGTAAACTAGTAAAGAATTATTCAAAGAAAAAATTATTTATGAAGGTATTAATACCACTAATTCTGTATAATCCAAAAAACATTCCTTCTGTATATGTTTTTTTTTTGAAAAAATCACAAATTACCTTGTCTAGAAAACAAAAAAAATCCCTTTCAAAACATTTTTTAAAAATAAAAAAATGGGAAAAAAACTTTAAAATCATAGGATAATATTAAAAAATTTAAAAATATTAATATGGAAGAAAAAGTGTGTTTTAAGGGAAATAATAAAAGACGGTTTTTAAAATAAATTCACATACCTTGAGTCTGACTCGTCATGTACATTCTTTATATTCTTAAATAATAGACTTGTATTAATTTTATTTATTCTTAAAAACATTTATCATGTTAATTATTCATATTATATAACTTAATTTTATGTTATATACAATTAATTGATCATTTAAGTTTATGTGGGATTTTTTAATGATATTTGGTACTTAAGCCCAAAATTTCATTGATCAATTGACTATGGTTAAAGTGGTAATTAATCCAGTATCTCCAAAATAATATTCGTGATATAATTATCATTTTTATAAATCAATTATACTTTTAAATCTAACCATTAAATATGGTTATGAAAAATGATCTATGTTATTATCAAGGAGATGGTATGTCATACGTATGCATGAGTAACGTTTCCATTTTTCAACAATCATTATGGAAAGAAGGGAAATATTATTTTATCTTTCCATAATGATCATAATATTATATATATCACATTCTTTCTCTAAATATAATCATACACATCTTCCATGTGATATGGTGATAAAAAACTTATCGCATCACTTCCTGGAGGTGGTAATCCACACGGACGCACAAACGAAATTATCACTTTTCTATGAATGAAAACCTAAGAAATTAAATAATATATTATATTTTAATAATGATAAATATGTAATTAATATCATATATAAACATTAATTCCCTTATTATATCCATTATTGAGAGACGTTTCGGGAAAATGAATTACATCATCTCATGAGGCGGTTGTCCTCCGTACACAGGAATGATGAATTATTTTCCCATTTGATGGAATTAGAGATGAATATATGTAATTAAACTAAAAGATAAAATATAAATACATGTATTATAATATATTTATTATTTTATCATGGTTGGAGAAGTTTTGTGTCATCTGGAATGAGAAACAAAGCAAAACATGTAGATACAAACTATACATAATCTTTGGAAAACCTTCTTTTTTTAACACCTCAATACCACTAAGGATGGTGTTCTCCCTAAACCGATAATTTTAGAATTAGGGGAGGGAAATTAAGAATTTTTTTTTTCTGTTTTTTAATTATCCAAAAGTTTCTTAACTCTAATGAATTGTGAATAAGAGGTTCCCTTTATAAATGAGAAGAGGGGAACTCTTGGAATTTCTCAGAATATTAAGTTAATATAAATTAATTTTCAATTAAAAATGGATAAAATGTGAGTTATTTAAATTATAATATGGTTATGTGTCTAAATATATTCAGATAATAACAATTATATAAGTTTTTACTATATTTATATCCTTATATTTTGGTTTTAACCCTTATTTATCCACTTTAACTCTTATAATGAAAACATGGATTTTTATTATTTGGGTGAATTTATGTTTTTTAGGAATTTTAATATTTTAAAAAGATATTTTTTACTATAAAATATATTTAATTTCAATTATAATAACTTTTCATTACTTTGACTTTAATAATATAAATATAATACATATAATGATGAAAAATTATTTTAATAAGTCCATGATATGTCAAGGTAGTCTATAAAAATCATGGATTATATTAATTATCTAAATATACAATTATTTTAATATTCTTAATATCATTTATTCTATTTTTCTATTAATTAAATAATTACTTCATCAATGTTTTACAGCCATTTAATGTAATTATTTCTTCAATAAGAATTAATAAATATTAACATGATGTATATCAATATATTATATTTAAAAATACTATTTATAGTCAAATAAATCCTCTGGATGACAACAAAATAGAAATATTACACTTATTAAAAACAAGAGTGTGACATGTTTGACATTTTATTAAAAAAATACTATAAAGGTCATAATCTCGAAAAAGTGGCCCCAAAATGTCATAAATTCATTCATTGTATGATTATGATTGATATATAATCATCCAATAATATTTAGGTTAGTTTTGGATCATTTATTAGTACTTTTGTTTTTATTCTTAACCTAAATTACCTTATTTACCCTTTACAATGTAAATAAAATTTTCTAATTTTCCTATTAATATTGTAAAAAAATGAAGAAAAAATTATTTATTAAATCCGTACCTGCTGATTCCAAATATGGAATCCATTTTTAAAATTTAAAACACAAATGTTTCAAATTTTAATTTAAAATTAAACTAGACAATGCAATGAAAAACAGTTTTTTTGGACAAATACCCTTTTATATATAGAAAAAGTATAATAAATTCAAGAATAATATCCATTTTAAAATATAATGAAATTATATTAAATAAAAATTAACTAATTGAAATTTAAAACTAATCCAAAACAAATAATTTCATGTTAAATTCTTAAAAATTAAACACAATTTTCAATAAAAAAAATTTTTTTTACTATTCCTTAAAATTTTAAAAAATTCTCAAACATTCATCATGGGATAATTTTTACATCATGAATTTAAAAATTAAATTAATTTTCTCAATAACATTTTTTATAAATAATATAAATTATAATATCCACTCAAAAAATAATAAAAACTAATTTTTAAAGAAAATTTATTTTTTAAAGAATAAAATGAATTTACTAAATAATTGTGTCAATATTTTCTAAAAAATTACTAATAAATTAATATTAAGTCTAAAAATTATATTTATTTTATAAATAAATTAATCATATTCATACTCTCCAATTTAATGGCTTGGTAATAGCTGCCACATTTGAATAATATTTAGTTCCTCATTTAAGCATGTTGTGGTGTATCTTATATGTTATCGAACATAGTGTTTACTTTTAAAAAATATCAGGATATTATAGATTTATGTTAATATCAATTGGTTTGTTACATTATTACACCCTTTTCTAAATAATGTCCTGTTAATTTTTTTAATTACTAAAATAAGTGGGGTTATTTTTCTATCATAGCATTTTCTGATTCTCATATTTCTTCTTCAATCATATGGTTTTTCACCAAAACCTTAAAATGGTAAATAAAATTATTCAAAAAAACTTTCCATCCATAATCAATAATTTATACATTTTCCCATATAATAAATTTTTTCTTTCAACTAAAAAATTTTAGGTCTTAAAATATGAGCTACATCCGACACATATTTTATTAAACAAGAAACATGAAATATGGATTGTACCTAAGATAAAATCAAAGACAACTGTACTTGGTAAGAAATTGGTCCAATATTCCCTAGAATTTTATATGTTCTAATGAAAAGTGGAGTCAAATTTCCCTTTTTACCAAAACTCATAACACTTTTCAATAGATATACTTTAAGAAAAACATGATCACCTACCTTGAATGAAAGATCCTATGATTATCAGGAAAATATGTATGCCAACTTTGAGCCTTAATCATATGATAATGTAATATCTTCACCTTCTCATCCATTTCATCTACCAATTCTATCCCCAATAACTTTATTTCCATAAATACATCCCAAAAATTTGGATTCCATAACCACTTTCCATATAATACATCAAAAGGAATCATTAGTATACATGAATGAATACTACTACTATAAGGAAAATAAAACAAGCATAGATTTTTATCCCAACTTAACTGATGATCCATTGAATAAGATCAAATCATATCTTCAAAAGTGTGAATTGTTTTCTCTAACTATCAATCATATTGAGGATGAAAACTCATAAGGAAATTTAATCCAATACCCAATGATTTATGAAGTCCTTTCCAGAAATTATATGGGAATCTGGGATCACAATTAGATATAATGGATTAAAGGGATCCATGTAATCTAATTATCTCTTTAACATAAATTCGATAAAGTTGATCCAAATACATATTATTTTAAATGGGAAGGAAATGATTTTATTTATCTGAAGATTTGTAACTACCCAACTTGAATGATGACCTTGATATGTATTTGGTAATACCACCCCAAAATAAATGGATATATTCTCCCATTTCTATTATAGTATAGGAAAAAATTTAATCATCCCCTTTGTTAATAATTATTCAACTTTAACCTATTAAAATATCCAATATTTCATAGTAAAATTAGCAATATCTTTCTTCATTCTGTCCAACCAGATATGTTCCACAAGTTTTCTATAAATTGTTAAGTTTCCAGGATAAATCAAAAATTGTGAGTTATGAGCCTCACTCAAGATATATTTCTTTAACTTGGGGTCATATGAACCAAATACCCTTTTTTGGATATCAAAACACGTTCTTTTTCAATATTAAAATTAGTAAACATACCTTTCTTATCCAATTATACATTTTCCTATAAATAATTTTCTTCCTTATGATGATTCTTATTCATATATGATAATGATGATTGTAGTGATGCCGAAAACAAAACAGATGGATTTCATGCATTCACAATTTATATACTAATATTCATCAAATAAATAACAAATTAATCATGTTCAAAACATTAAATGGTTAATTTTGCATTATCTTTCCAACTCAAAGAATCAACTACTCTATTTTATTTTCCTATATGTTAAATAATTTTGTGGTCATAATATTTTATCAATTCTAGCCATCTCATATATCACATGTTCAACTCTTTCTGAGTGAAAATATACTTCAGACTTTTATGACCATTATATATTTCATACTTTACTCTATATAAATGATTTTTCTAAATTTTCTAATTAAACAATATGATTTCTAGTTCAGGTTCACATGTGGGAAAAAAATTTCATTAGGATTTAGATGAAGTGATACATAAGCAATTTTCCAAACATTTTTCATTAAGAAATAACTCAACCCTTTCAATGAAGTGTCGTTGTATATAAAAAATTCATCATTTCTATATGGTAAGGCCAAAATTATAGAATTCGCTAATATTTTATTCAAGTACTATAAAAATTATTAAAATTTAATTTACTATATAAACCTAACTACTTTTTGTGTTAATTTTGTTAGTGGTCTTAATAATAATGAAAAGTTTATAAAAACCACTACTAACAGTGTATTGATCCAATAAAACTAAACATCTAAGTAAAATTTATAGAAATTTTCTATTCATCAACCATGTTATTTTTAGTAGGATAGAAAACTATGAAATATTTACATATGAAATTACCAAGGAATAAAATCTATTATAACCAAAAAAACATTTTCAAAATTTTCCATATAACTTACTTTCCTTCAAGGTTTTCAAAATAATCCTTTGATGTTTTTATTGATGCTCATAACTTTTAGAATAAACCAAAATATAATCCATAAACATAACCAAAAACTTATCCAAATATTTGTGGAAAAATATATTCATAAGAAACATGAATAAAACTAAATCAATCATCATTCCAAAGGTCATAACCACAAACTAATAATTCTCAGACCTATTATGAAATGTTGTCTTAAGAATTTCACCATCCTTCACCTTTAGAATATGGTACCCAGACCTAAGATTGTCCTTCAAAAAATGTAGATATAATTAGATTTAATGAAATAATTCCTTGATATGAGGCAACATATACATATTATTAATAGTGATGTTATTCAATTCTCTAAAATCAATGAAAATCATGATAGAACCATATTTGTTTTTAATAAAAAAATAGGATCAAACCATAGTGGATTTCTATGATTAATAAAGATTTATAAGTTAATTCTTGTAATAGATTTTTCAATTCCATAATTTTAACCTGATCCATTCGATAAGGGGGTTTGAAATTGGATTAGAATCAAGTACAAATTCAATATTAAATTCAAAATCCAAATTAGGTATAATATCATGAATCTCAATAAGAAAAGAATCTAAATATTCTTTTAATATCAGCATATCACTAATCTAGACCATTCCCTTATATTCAACAATATGAGAATGATAAATTTCATCTCTATATTTTATCATTTTTACTGGTTCACGATATGTTATCAAATGATTGAATTAATTAATATATACAAAAAAAATTAAAATTACTTATTTGGATCCATAATATATTTTAGCAAGATAAAATGAAATCCAATCCATACCCAAAATAACATGAAATTATATAATGGGTAAGATAATAAGTTTTACAAGAAAAATCCTTACACATATGATAAATGGAAGAAATTTTAAAATTAAAGTTTACATAATACTACCCCTATGTGTTTTTACCAAAATTCATGACATCATTTCTTGAGGTGAAATTTATAATTTACCAAAAAAATATCAAAAATTAAATAATGTGTATACCATGAATCAAACATGACATTTTAATAATCTAAATAAACAAGTAATGTACCTGTTTAAGCTTCATTTTATGGCCCAACCTCTTATGAATTATTTTTAAATAATTTAACCTCACCTTTATACATAAAAACAACTCAATTCACATCTTAAATGCTCTTTTTAAGAAATACATCCACATAATAACCCATTTTGTAACATTTATAAAACCTTATTATCAGCTTAACAAAATTGGTTTTACCACTACTTGGATATATTCCTTCGAAATCATGAAATATATTCCCAAACATGGCACATTGAAAACACTTCCAGGATTTCAAAAGAAACTCTTTAGGGTGTTTTTCAGCATAGCTTTCACAAACTAAAAACTTTATTTTATTACCTTCCAAATTCTTTGATGGGTTCTTCCCATTTTCCCTCCACCTAAACAATACTTTCTACATGTTTTCATAGAAAAAAATATTATCTACAAACTCTATTTCCACATTAAAATCATAGAAACAAGTTTCTCATAACTTTTAAGTTCAATATATGATAATTCTCTTGTGTATCATGGATTTAATCCTAAGTAAAAGTGATTAATTTTACTGTCAAGATCTCAAGTATAATTTGGTGTGTTCCTTTCCAATCGTGGGATTTTTTCTTCATATGTAGTCTTTGAAGATTCCTTTTTTCCCTCAATTCCAAGAATTAATTTTCCAACCTAAGTCAAATAACTATAGGTAAATACTTCTCAAAGAAAATATTATTAAATATGTATTATTCCATGGTGTCAATTTAAACTCTTTATCTAGTATTCATAACCATTAACTACCTTGTATTGGTTTAGCCTTTAAAATGGGATGTATAAATAGTTACCATCCGATGTTTCAAATAGTCCATAACTTCAAATATATTTTATGGGGCTTTAATTTATTGCTCAGCTACCACTGTGGTAGAATTTCTACTAAATTTTAGAGGGTTTTGTCTCAAAAAGTGATCCACTATAGAAATGTTCCTATATAGTAGATTTGGTTTCACTCTAGAATAGATTCCACCACTATTTACATCTTGATTCAATTGATCCATCACATTAATAAACTACTTAGTTGCAATTTCAACCATTCCAGGTTACTGATTTTGAAAGATATTTCCCTCCTTGTGCATTCCTACATCAGCTTCCCTATTTCCTCTCTAGAAAATAATTTTGAAAAGACATGGTTTAGATAAAGAAACATGTTAATATTAAAATATTGAATCATGATAAACATAAATTATAATCTCTTTTGGGTATTTACTTAAATTATCCCAACCTCTAAAATTTTTTAAACATTTACTCTCATATCAACTATAAAGACTTGACCTTAAAAAATCTTCAAAATTTATTAGTTAGTTAATAATTCATTTTATTTCAATCCAAAATATCT
Organism: Viscum album; assembly: GCA_963277665.1. Taxonomy (NCBI): domain Eukaryota; kingdom Viridiplantae; phylum Streptophyta; class Magnoliopsida; order Santalales; family Viscaceae; genus Viscum; species Viscum album. Next base: position 2,004,578,207 of record OY728163.1, on the reverse strand, counting down.
TTTAGGTTTATATTTTTAGATAATTTGTTCATCACCCTTACATAAATAAATATAATATCAAAAATTGTAAATTCCCACTCAGTATCCATTTTATGGAAACCCAATCAAATACACAGGAAATAAAAAAATGTGATAAAAGGGGGTTATGTACCCAAAACTAGGGGTACTACATTCTCCCCACCATTGGTATTTCCGTCCTCAGAAAGTAGAAAGCCCATGCTGGCCAAAAAGAGTTCTGTCCACTGCTATTTTATTTCCTTCTCACGTTCCCAAGTCTCTTCCTGAATCTGACCATGTTTCCACAAAACCTGCATTATGACGATGCTTTTACCATGCAAGAATTTCTCTTGTCTATCCATGATCCACACTGGAATATATACTAGTGATGCATATGGTTCTAGAACAATGTGATCCCATCTGATCACACGGTCAGGATCAGGGTGATACTTTTTCAATTGTGATCCATGGAACAAATTATGCACAGAACTAAACTGTAGTGGTAATGCCAACCAATATGCCACCTCTCCAACCCGTTACAATATCTCAAAAGGGCCAATGTATCTAGGAGATAACTTGACATGCATCCCGAAATGACAATGTCCAAGCCTCTGAGATATACTCAAGAAGAAATGATCACCCCCAATGAACGACAATGGTCTTCGATGGTGATATGCATAAGATTTCTGAAAACTTTGAGCTGTCTCTATCCTCTTTCTAATCAACTGGATATTCTCTATTGTTTCTTGGATAAGGCCTGGATTAACTAGGGAAGTTTCACCCATTTCCACTCAGCATAGTGGATAACGACAAGGACACCCATACAATGCTTCAAATGGAGCCATCCGTATCAAGGCTTGATAAATGTTATTGTATGAGAAATCCAATAAGGATACATTGTCCTCCCATGATCCACCAAAATCCATTACACAAGCCCGTAACATGTCTTCCAACTTTTTTATCATTCACTCGTATTTCCCATTCATTTGAGGATGATACGCAGTGCTCATAGTTAACTGAGTTCCAAGGGGTTGCTATAATGATTTCCATAAATGAGATGTGAACCTAGGATCTCCATCTGATACTATTAACACTGGTACACCGCGTCTCTTTACCACTTCTCAGATATATATATTTTAAAGATCCTCAACTGTATGATTTTTATGAATAGGGATGAAATTGGCTGACTTGGTTAGATGATCCACTATCACCCAAATGGAATTGTGTTTCCAGACCATTCTTGGAAGACCTATAACAAAATCCATTGCTATTTTATCAGATTTTCACACTGGTATGGGCAAATATTTTAACATACCATATGGTCTTTTATTCTCTTCTTTAAACTACTAATAAGTTAAGCACCGCAAGATGAACTCAGCCACCTTCTTTTTCATGCTGCTCCACCAAAACTGCGCCTTCAAAGCCTTATACATATTCTATGTACCCGGATGTATAACCCATATTGAATGGTGGTAAGCATGAAGGATTTGTTCATGACAAACCATAGGTACAACCATCCGATCTCTGAAACACAAAACTGAACCCCCATCAAGTTTCCAGCCCTCAATGGTCTCCCCACCATTGAGTTTTGAACTTATAACCAGACATTCTGAATCAGATGTTTGTGCCTCTTTGATCATTAACACCAAATCAGGAATAACTTTAGCTAAAAATAAAACCACAACATCACCTTGGTCTTCAAATCCCACAAGCATGTTGGCTAATACCGACATCAACTACCATTCATCTGAAGCTTCTTTCACCAACTGAGCATATGAATTTCTACTCAATGCATCTGCCACCAAATTTCCTATACCTGGTGTGTACATCAAGTAAAATTCAAACATATGTAGATACTCCGCCCATCTACTTTGCTTCATATTTAAGTCTCGGTGTGAGAAAATGTGTTTCAAGATTTTTTGATCTGTAAATACAATAAATTTCACAGAAAAGAGATAATGTCTCCATGTTTTCAAAGCATAGACGACTGTAGATAACTCCAAATCATGTGTTGGGTAATTATTCTCATGAACCCTCAACTACCTTGACCCATAAGAAACCACATGATCTATTTGCATGAGAACATTGCCCAAATTTGATCCTGAAGCATCACAATACACCACATACCCCTATCCTGATTCTGGAAAGATCAAGATAGGTGCCGATGTAAGCCGAAATTTCAGTTCCTGGAAAGACTTCTGACAATCCTCTGTCTATTTGAATGGAGAATTATTCTTCTTCAGAGCTGTCATTAGTGAAGTTAATCTTGATAAATCATGCACAAAGCATCGGTGGTAACTAGATAGACCAATAAAAATTCGTATCTTGAACACATTCTTCAGTGGTTTCCAAGAGATAATGGCTTCTATCTTTTAAGGATCAACAGAAACACCTTTCTCAGAAATGACATGGCCAAGAAAACATACTTCCTGTATCCAAAAATCACACTTTGATAATTTGGAATACAAACTATGATCTCTAAATATTTGTAACTTTGTTTCTAGGTGCACCTCATAATCAGCCCTTGTCTTTGAATAGACCAACATGTCATACACAAACACCACAAAAAAAAGAATCCAGATATTTTTGAAATATCTGATTCATCAATTCCATGAAGACTACTAGTGAATTCATTAGACTGAAAGGCATGACTACATATTCATAGTGTCCATATCTACTTTTGAAAGCTATCTTTGGAATATCATCTTTCTGAACTCTCAATTGTTGATATCCTGATCACAATTCAATCTTGAAGAAACATAGAGCTCCCCTTAATTGATCAAATAGATCATCAATGCATGGAAGTGGATATTTATTCTTTATCATAACTTGGTTAAGCTTACAATAATAAACACACAGTTGAAGAGTTCCATCTGCCTTCTTCACGAACAAAATGGGTGCTTCCCATAGACACGTACTTGGTCGAACGAAACCATTGCTTTCCAGCTCCTCCAACTACACTTTCAATTCCTATAAATCTATTGGTGCCCTCCTATAAGATGGAAGGGAAATAGGACTAGTCCTAAGAAGGAGATCAATCATAAACTCCACTTCCCTTAGAGGTGGTAACCCTGAGAATTTCTTGAAAAATACATCTAGAAATTGATCAAAAAGAGCTAGAAAACTATTTTCCTTGATCTATTCCATTGATTCCAAATTCAAATCTTTTGAATGGTAAGATATCTTCCCCACCAATGGTTCCAACAAAATCTTTTCACCTTTCTTTACAATCCTCTCTCTACTAAAGAGATGCTCAATGTCGTCCTTAGTCATGAAACTAAATACTCTCCTATGACAGTCGATTTGAGCCTTAAACGTTTTCAACCAATCCATACCCAAGATTACATCATATAAATCCATATAAAACATCGAGACATCCCATTTTAGCTCATCCCCATCAACAGTTATAGTACATGATCTACACATAAAGGATTGATATTCTCTTTCACCAAGAAGAGTTTGTAGTTCCAAAACAAAAGGCATCATTTCCAATTTTAAACATAGAAATTCTACATCACGAGAATTAATGAAGGAATTTGATGAACTAGTATCAAACAACACTTACACAGAGGTATAATTCAAAATAATCGAATCTCTCGCTATAGATAGTCCACCCTGGTCATCAATAATCATCTGCTCAGCTCCATACCATTGCTTCTTCACTATACTCTTCACCTTGTTTTTTTATTGAGGTTCCCCTGACTGAGGAGTCATGGTATTTCTAGAATCACCATGGATAGCTCTGCTTTGCTGATAAGACTGATTTTGTTGTCCTTGTCCAGTTGAATCATATGATGCTTACGATATCTAAGAAGTGTCTTGAGCACCTGACCTCAGAGCACTCCGACAATAGCGTTGAGATGTCCTATCTTGTTACAATTACGACATTCTCTAGGTTGTGTCGTACAATCTTTATTTATGTGTCAAGTGAACCACAATGAAAACAACCTGATTTTCTCTAGGGTCGTGGAGGAAGGTTTACTAATCCAGCCATCTGTTTCTGATTTCTACTTCCACCATCGAAATAGGTGCCCCTTTTCCTCTTGTTCCCAGTGGTTGAGTTCCCACCATTTCTTGTAGGTATCGTCATGTCTCCTCCCATAGATCTCGATATATCACATTCAGCCATAGTAACTTTTTTCACCATCTCTATATAATCTATAATACAAAGTACTACAATCTTTGATTGGATCTCCTGTCGTAGCCCGGATTCGAAGATGCCTGCCTTCAAAGAGGCACTAGTCATGAATTTTGGTACAAAACGTACTAAGTACATGAACTTAGCTGCATACTCTATGACAGAGATACTCTCTTATTTCAGGCTAAAAAAGTCCACCATTTTATAGATATTGAATGTGTGAGGATTGAATTGTTTATTGAAAAATTCCTCAAAATCCTCCCATGTAAGTCCTTCATCCAATTTAGCCTGCACCACTAAATCCCACCACTGAGGTGCAAGATCCCCGAGTATATATATCGCCAGTTTTACCTTTAGTTATACTGGTGTGCTGATGAAGTCGAAGATAAGATTCATCCTACATAACCAGACCTCTTCCTTCTCGGGTTTGGAATCACCCTGGAACTTAGGTGGATTCTGCTTCATGAATTGGATGGTATGATCCACATTTCGTGGCTCATTCCTTTGGTTTCCTGTGTCCATAGCTTGAAAAGATTGTACAATACTCTGAACCAACTCTTGGTTCACACGTGGTTCAGGTGAAACCACAATCTTTTTAGCTTCTTCAGGTTGGTTTCAACGAAGCCTACCAGGGTCCATTTTCTAAACTAACCTCAAACTCCATTAATCTCACTCTCTAGAAACTTTTGGCTTAGAATTTCAAATTCTATCACATCAACTATCACAACATTGTTTTCCAAATCATCATTTTTCCCATGTTCATCTATTTTTTAAACCACTTCACCTGCTTTAGAAAATTAAACCATTTTCAAAATATGATAATCATTCAGTTTTTCAAAATCTTTCATTTGAAAACCAATTCCATACATTTCAAAAATGATCATTTCTCGAAATGATTTATGAAATCATAGTGGGAAGTCATTCCTCTATAATGCATTTCATGATCGTCCCATTGGATCAACCCATGACAATGAGATTTTAAAATCCTAGAAGTTTCTCCAAACACTTATTTACCCAACTCCCTAGTAACTTGAAGTTCAGTATAAAAGCGTCATCTACATCCTTTTATGCTATATATTTCAATTTCCAACAATCCTACTCCTTTCTAAGATTACCACCCAAGGAAAAGACAAGAAGGGATTTCATCTCCCAAACTATTTCTTTGATGACTACTTGTTAGGAAAGGACTGAACAAGATGATACCATTTTTAATGACCCACCAATTCCCATTGGATTGAGAGTACAACAAGTCATTACTAGGCCTTAAGTGGCATCCCCAAGCTTCCAAAGGCTGGAAATAAATGCCAAAGGGTTTCAAATACATGTTGGGGACAATTTACCCTTTAATAAATAAACCAATAAACCTACCAACCATAACCAAACATTCACTATATGATGCATGAACAAATAGAAGAAAACTCAAAACTTCATGTATCTCAAAATCACATCATAGTAAGAAACAACAGAAGAATAACCAAGTATCAAAGTACACAGCGGATAGACTACACAAGACTCTCCAAGAAACCTTATGAGTTTATGCTCAAACTACTCCAAGCTCTAAAATATCTGAATAGACCAAACATCAAAAGGTAGTTCTAAACACATGTGAAACATTACCTTTTCCCTTGTCCTAGAAGATATCATCTGCAAAAGCACCAAAGTTCCAAAGCAGGGGTGAGTATAAAACTCAGTAGGTTTTCACTAATGACTTCCCTACTCATACCACTAGGATAGATGAGTTAGAAACAATTATATAAAATAGTTTATATAAATAAATTTCTCAAAAATAGTTTATAACTAAATATAAAAAATCTTCCAAAACCACTCATTACCAAAATAATATAAGTGCAATTGAAACCAATTTTTCGAGCAAGATATTTTTTTAGAAAAATGACTAAATAATCATTACAACCATTTCACAATATACCTTTATTAGAATACCCAACCATTCCTCAAACCCATGAAACTAACCATTCATGCTACGTTATGACAATTTTCATACTCATGAGTGGTTTCTGATCGATCTACCAAGTCGTCACAAGGTAATTGTTTCCCATGTTCCATTAATCCTTTGGCACCGAGCACAATGTCATATTCCAACCAAACCCCGTATATGAAATTCCCATGTGCCATTAAAACTTTGTAATGGAGAACAAGGTCATATTTCAACCAAGCCTCATATATGGAATATGAACACACAACACATATTCCCAATGATCAAGCCAAAATAAACCTTTCAATAAAAACACCGTTTTATTGAAAACTATTTCCGTCAAAACCATTTCAAGGCCAAACCATTTTAACACAAAACCATTTCAATAAAACTAAAATTTTATTGAATAATGTTTCTATTGAAAACCCCTTTTTCATCAACCATTTATCAATTCCAGAAAATCCATAATTTAAAATCATCATTTTAAATTAAACCCCCTTTTGCGCAACTATTCACCAAGATCGCGCAATTTCAGAAAAACCATAAATCATCACAAATGAAGATTTTTACATGAATTTCACAGTAAATAAACCAATTTGAATCTAATCCAATCAAGTATAGAAATAAGATTTGAGAGAGAATCTCCCTACCCCCGAAGTTTTTCACAAAACATTAACAACAGAAAAATAACGCACAAGAAAGCGGGTCGATTATCCAAAAGTGGCCTTAGTTATCTTATCCTAGAAAGATAAAGACTAAAAATTGAAATATTTGGAATCCAAAAACGAATATATACCCACTATAGGTTCATATTCGAGAAATAATGGAGATTGGAGAAGTAGATCTAAGAAGATCTAAGAAAACATGACAAATCCGTAAAGAATGGTGACATACCTCAAGAATCGAACTCAAAATCACCAAGGAAAGGCTCCAGAATGGCTTCAACTCGTGTAGGGAGGGTTCTACATCCTTATAGGGATGTTAATATCGAAGTAGGGGCGTTTTTAAGCCAAATCAAAATAAATAGATCAAAATGATTAAGCTCCTAGAAAATAGGATCTAGATTTGACCTCTACGCAAGATTTGACCACACAGTTTGTGCCAACCATGTATGGATTATGCAACCTTCCTTTTGATCCCAACACTCCTTAAAAAAACACCAAATTTTATCCATCCTCCACCTTTACCTATTTTTATGGAAACATCCCAATTTATGGAAACACCCCACTTTATGGAAACAACCCACTTTATGGAAACACCCCCACTTTATGGAAACACCCCACTTTATAGAAACACCCCACTTTATAGAAACACCCCACTTTATGGAAACACCACACTTTATGGAAACTCTCTATATTATGAAAACTCTCTATTTTATAGAAACTCTCTATTTTATATAAACTCTCTATTTTATGGAAACTCTCTATTTTATGGAAACTCTCTATTTTATGGAAACTCTCTATTTTATGGAAACTCTCTATTTTATGGAAACCCAATAAAAGAAACAAAAAATAAAAAAACATGAGAAAATGGGGTTATATACCCGAAACCAGGGGTACTATATTCTCCCCACCATTGGTCTTTCCATACTCAGAAAGTAGAAAGCCCTTGCTGGCCAAAAATAGTTCTGGGCACTGCTCTTTCATTTCCTTCTCACGTTCCCAGGTCTCTTCCGGAATCTGACCATGTTTCCATAAAACCCGCACTAGCCTGATGATTTTCCCATGTAAGACTTTCTATTGTCTATCCATGATCTACACTGGAATATGTACCCATGATTCAACCAGTTCTAGATCAACGTGATCCCATCTGATCACGTGGTGAGGATCAGGGTGATACTTTTTCAACTATGATGCATGGAACACATTATGCACCGAACTAAACCATGGTGGTAATGCCAACCAATATTCCACCTCTTCAGCCCATTTTATTATCTCAAAAGGGCCAATGTATCTAGGATATAACTTTCCTTTCTTCTCAAAATGACGATGTCCAAGCCTTGGAGAGATCCTCAAGAAGACATAATCACCCACAACGAATGACAATGGTCTTCGACGGTGATCTGCATAAGATTTCTGATAACTCTGAGCTGTCTCCGTCCTCTTTCTAATCAATTTGATATTATATATTGTTTCTTAAACAAGACTTGGCCTGACTAGTGAAGTTTCGCCTATTTCCACCCATCATAGTAGAGAAAAACAAGGACACCCATACAATGCTTCAAACAGAGCCATGAATATCGAGGTTTGATAAATGTTATTGTATGAGAACTCTACTAAGGTTATATGATCCTCCCATGAGCCACTAAAATCCATTACACAAGCCTGTATCATGTCTTCCAATGTTTTTATCATCTAATCAGATTTCCTATCCATTTGTGGATGATACGCAGTGCTCATAGTCAACTGAGTTCCATGGGCTTGATGTAATGATTTCCAAAAACGAGATGTGAACCTCGGATCTCTATCTGAGACTATTGACCCCGGTACACCATCCCCCTTTACAAATTCTCGGATATAGATTTTTGAAAGATCCTCTATCGTATGAGTTTCACAAATAGGGATAAAATGGATGGACTTAGTTAGACGATCCACTATCGCCCAAATGTCATCGTGTTTCCAAACTATTCTTGGAAGACCTGTAAAAAAATCCACTCCTATTTGATCCCATTTCCACACTGGGATGGGAAAAGATTGTAATATATCAGCTGGTCTATGATGCTCTACTTTAACCTGCTGACAATTTATGCATCGCAAGAGGAACCTCGCCACCTTCCTTTTCATGCCGCTCCACCAAAACTACGCCTTCAACACCTTATACATCTTCTATGTACATGGATGTACAGCCCATCTTGAATGGTGGTAAGCATGAAGGAGTTATTCCTGAAAAACCATAGGTACAACCATCCGATCTCTGAAACACAAAACTAAACCCCCATCAAGTTTTCATCCCTCAATGGTCTCCCCACCATTGAGTTTTAAACTTAAAACCAGACATTCTGCATTAGATGTTTGAGCCTCTATGATCATTTCTACTAAATCAGGAATAACCGTAGCTGAAAATAAAACCACAACATAACCTTGGTCTTCAAATTACACATGCATGTCGGCTAAGACCGACATCAACTTCCATTCATCTGAATCTTCTTTCGCCAACTGAGCATATGAATTTCTACTCAATACATTTTCCAGCAAATTTCTTTTCCCCGATGTGTACATCAAGTCAAAGTCAAACATTTGGAAATACCCCATCCATCTCCTTTTCCTCATATTTAAATCTTGGTGTGAAAAAATGTGTTTCCAGCTTTTCTGATCCGTAAACACAACAAATTTCTCAACAGAGAGATAATGTCTCCATGTTTTCAAAGCATGGATGACTGCAGATAACTCCAAATCATGTGTTGGGTAATTCTTCTCATGAACCCTTAACTAAATTGAACCATAAGAAACGACATGATCTCTTTCCATGAGAACATAGTCTAACCCTAATCCTAAAGCAGCACAATACACCACATACCCATGTCCTGGTTCTGGAAAGATCAATATAGGTGTCGATATAAGTCGACCTTTCAGTTCCCAGAAAGACTTCTAACATTCCACCATCCATTGGAATAAATCATTCTTCTTTTTTAGAGTTGTCATTGGTGAAGCTAGTCATGAGAAATCACACACAAAGAGTCAGTAGTAACTAGCTAGACCAAGAAAACTTCGTATCTTGAACCTATTCTTCGGTGGTTTCCAAGAGATGATGGGTTAAATATTTTCAGGATCAATAGAATCAACTTTCTCAGAAATGACGTGGCTAAGGAAATGTACTTATGGTATCCAAAAATCACACTTTGATAATTTGGCATACAAACGATGATCTCTCAAGATTTGTAACACTATTTCCAGGTGCAACTCATGATCAGCCCCTATCTTTGAATACACCAACAAGTCATCCCCAAACAGCACAATAAAAGATTAAATATATTTTTGAAATATCTGATTCATTAATACCATAAATAAATATTGGTGCATTCATTACATCGAAAGGCATGACTACATATCCATACTGTCCATATCTATTTCTGAAAGTTGTCTTTGGAATATCCTTTTTTTGAACACTCAATTAGTGATATCATGATCGCAAGTCAATCTTGGAGAACCACTGAGCTCCCCTTAATTGAACAAATAGATCATCAATGTGTGGAACTGGATATATATTCTTTATCATAACTTGGTTAAGCTTACAATAATCAAAACATAGCATAAGAGTTCCATCTTCCTTCTTCACGATCAAAATTGGTGTTGCCCATAGAGACGTACTTGGTCGAATGAAACCCTTTCTTTCTAGATCCTATAATTTCACTTTCAATTCTGGTAACTCTATTTGTTCCATCCTATAATATGGAAGGGAAATAGGACTCGTCCCCAGAAGGAGATCAATTATAAACTCTACTTCTCTTAGAGGTGGTAACATTGAGAAGTTCTTATGAAAGACATCTAGAAATTTATCCACAACAGCTGGAAAACTATTTTCTTCAATCTCTTTCAATGATTCCAAAGTCAAAACTGCCAATTGGTAAGATAGAATTCCCACCATTGGTGCAAAAAATCTCTTTTCCCCTTTCTTCACAATCCTCTCTCCTCTAAAGAGATGCTTGATGCCATCCTCATTCATGAAATTAACTGTTCTCCTATAACAATAGATTTGAGCCTTAAATGTTGTCATCTAATCCATACTCAGGATTACATCACATACATCAATATCCAACATCGGTAAGTCCTATTTTAGCTCATCTCCATCAACAGTTATAGAACATGCTCTACACACAAAGGATTGACAATCTCTTTCACCAAGAGGAGTTTGTAGTTTCAAAACAGAAGGCATCATTTTTAGTTTTAAACATACCAAGTCAACAACATGAGAATCAATAAAGTAATGTGATACACTAGTATCAAACAATACTTTCAAAAAGGTAGAATTCAAAAGAAACGTACCTCTCACTGTAGATGGTCTAGCCTGATCATCGACAATCATCTGCTCAGCTCCATATAATTGCTTCTTCACTATATTATTCTCCTTGTTTTATTTTCTGAGGATGCCTTGGTTGAGGAGTCATGGTATTTCTAGAATCACTACGGCTTTCTCTTCTTTGTTGATGAGACTGATTCTGTTGTCCTCATCCAGTCGAAGCATGCGATGCTTACAATATCTAAGGTGTCTCGAGCACCTAACCTCGAAGCATTGCGATAATAGTGCTGAAGATGTCCCATCTTTTTACAATTATGACATGCTCTAGGTTGTGCCATACAATCTCACTTCATGTGTTCAAGAGAACCACATTGAAAACAACCTACTTTTCTCTGGGGTTGTGGAGGGAGGTTTACTGATCCAGCCATCAGGTTCTGATTTCCATTTGCACCATGGAAATAGGTGTCCCTTTTCCTCTTATTCCCAGCATTTGAGTTCCCACCATTTTCTATAGGTATCATCATGCCTCCTCCCATAGATCCTGAAATATCACGTTCATCCACAGTCACCCTACTCACTATCTCTATATAATCTGTAATACAAATTAATACAATCTTTGATCGAATCTCTTATCGTAGCCCTGATTTGAAGATGTGTGCCTTCAAAGAGGCACCTACCGCGACTTCTGGTAAAAAGCGTACTAAGTTCATGAACATAGTTGCATACTCTATGACAAAGAGACTCTCTTGCTTCAGGATGAACAATTACATCATTTTCTGGATATTTAACATGTGAGGATAGAATTGTTTTTTGAACAATTCCTCAAAATCCTCCCATGTAAGTCCTTCATCCAATTTAGCATGCACTACTAAATCCCACCACTGACGTGAAAGATCCTCAAGCATATACGTCGCCATTTTGACCTTTCTCTCTACTGGTGTGCCAGTTAAGTCAAAGATATGATTCATCCTATATAACCACACCTCCTCCTTCTCGGGTTCGGAATCACCCTAGAAATTATGTGGATTCTACTTCATGAACTGGATGGTATGATCCACATGTCATGGATCATTCCTCTGGTTCCCTGTGTCCACATCTTGAAAATCATGGACAATACTTTGAAAGATCTCTTGGTTCACATGTGGTTCAGGTTCAACCACATTCTTCGTAGCTTATTTAGGTTGGTTTCAACGACGCCTACCAGGTGCCATTTTTTAAACTAAAAACCAACTCTGTTAATCTCACTCTCTAGAAACTTTTGGCTTATAATTTCAAATTCTATCACATCAACTATCACAACATTGTTTTCAAAATCATCTTTTTTCCCATGTTCTACTATTTTTTAAACCACTTCACATGATTTTGAAAATTAAACCATTTTCAAAATAGGATAATCATTCACTTTTTCAAAATATTTCATTTGAAAACCAATTTCATACTTTTCAAAAATGATCATTTCTCGAAATGATATATGCACTACTAGTGAGAATTCATTCCTCTATAATGCATGTCATGATTGTCCCATTGGCTAAAACCATGACAATGAGATTTCAAAATCCTAGAAGTGTCTCTGAAAACTTATTTTTCCAACTCCCTGGTAACTGTAATTTTAGCATAAAAGGGTTAGCTACGTCCTTTTATGCTATTTGTTTCAAGTTATGAAAATACTACTCCTTTCTAAGATTCCCACCTAAGGAAAAGACAATAAGGGATTCCATCACCAAAACTAGGAACATCGATGATTACTTGTTGGGAAAGGACCGAACAAGATGATACCATTTGTAATGACCCGCCAATTCTCATTGGCTTGAGAGTACAACAAACCATTACTATGCCTTAATTGACATCCCCACGACGCCAAAGCCTGGCAATAAATACTGAAGGGTTTTAAAGAAAGTGGGGGATGATTTACCCTTTAATAAATAAACCAATAAACTTATCAACCATAACCCAAAATTCACTATATGATGCATAAAGAAATGGAAGACAACTCGACAACTTCATGTATATCAAAATCACATCATAGTAAGCAACAGTAGAAGAATAACCAAGTATCAAAGTACACAGCAGATAGACTACACAAGACTCTCCAAAGACCTCAAGACTCCATGCTCAACAAGCTCCAAGCTCCAAAATCTCTGAAAAGCCCAAAAATCACAAGGCAGTGCTAAATATGTGTGAAACATTACCTTTTCCCTTGTCCTGAAAGATAGCATTGGAAAAAGCACCAAAGTGCCAAAGCAGGGGTGAGTATAAAACTCATTAAGTTTTCCCCAATGAATTCCATAATCACACCACCAGGATAGAAGAGTTAGAAACAATTATATAAAATATTTTATATAAAACAATTTCTCAAAAACATTTTATAACTTAATATAAACAAGTTTCCAAAACCATTCATTACCAAAAGTATACAAGTGCAATGGAAACCAATTTTCCCAACAAGATATTTTTCTAGCAAAATAACTAAATAATATTTACGACCATTTCACAATATCCCTTTATCAGCATACCCAACCATTATTCAAACCCATGCAACCAACCATGCAGGCTACATTATGAAATTTTTATACTCATGAGTAGTTTCTCATCGATCTACCAAGTCCTTACAAGGTAATTGTTTCCCATGTGCCATTAATCCTTTAGCACCGAGCACAAGGTCATATTTCAACCAAGCCCCATATATGAAATTCCCATGTGCCATTAAACATTTGGAACTGAGCACAAGTTAATATTTCAACCAAGCCACATATAGTAAATTTGAACACACAACACATATGCCCAACAATCAAGCCAAAATAAACCTTTCAATAAAAACACATTTTTATTGAAAACTATTTTCGTTAAAATGATTTCAATGCCAAACCATTTAAACTCCAAACCATTCCAATAAAACTCCACTTTTATTAAGAACCATTTCTATTGAAAACCACTTTTTCATCAACCATTTATAAATTCTAGAAAATCTATAATTTAAAATCATCATTTTAAATTAAGCCCCCTTTTGCACAACTATTCACCAAGATCACGCAATTTCACAAAAACCATAAATCATCACAAATGAATATTTTTCCATGAATTTTACAATCAATAAAAAAAATTAATCTAAGACAATAAATTCTAGAAAGAGGAGTCGAGAGAGAATCCCCCTACCCTGAAGGTTTTTATGAAAGTTTAACAAGAGACGAAAAACACACAAGGAATCGGGTCAATTCTCCAAGAGCGGCCTTAGATATCTTATCCTAGAAATATCACGACTCAACACTGAAATATTTGGCATACTAAAACATAGCTATACCAACTATAGGATAATATCTAAGAAAGAATGGATATCAGAGAATTATATCTAATCAGATCTAAGAAAACATGCAAATCCGTAAAGAATGGTGACATACCTCAAGAATCGGACTTTAAATCACCAAGGGAAGGCTCCGTAATGGCTTAAAATCATATGGGGAGGGTTCTCTGGGATTCTAGGGAGAGTTATATCTAATTAGGGGTGTTTTGAATCCAAAAATAAATAAATAGAGCAAAAACTAGTAAGCTTCTATAAAATAGGATCTAGATTTGACCTCTGCACAATATTTAACCACATAGTTTGTGCCAACCATGTATAGATCATGCAACCTTCCTTTTGGTCCCAACAATCCTTAAGAAAACCCAAATCCTTAAGTCATTTACCTATAACCCTTTTTATGGAAACAAACTAATTTATGGAAACACCCCACTTTATGGAAACAACCCATTTTATGAAAACACCCCACTTTATGGAAACACCCCACTTTATTGAAACACCCCACTTTATGGAAACTCTCTATATTATGGAAAATCTCTATTTTATGGAAACTCTCTATTTTATGGAAACTCTATATTTTATGAAAACCCAATCAAAGACACGCCAATTAAAAAGACGTCAGGAAAGGGGGTTATGTACCTGAAACCTTGGGTACTACAATGTTACAATCATGGAGATGGTGGGTCATACATACGCCATAGTAACATTTCCATTTATCAAACATCATGAAGGAAAGAAGGTAATTATTGTTAAATAATTATATAAATATGATTATATCAAAAATATCATATTATATATTTAAAAAAACTTATATATATTATCCATGTGATGTGTTGATGAAAAATGAATCATATCTTTTCATGGAGGTGGTAATAAACACAGATGCAAGAATGACATAATCATTTTTCAATGGATAGAAAATTTGGAAAATGAATTATATATTATATTTAAAAAAATATAATTATTTCTTAAATATAATATTTATATATTAAATTCATCATAATAACCATTCGTGAGAGGTAGTGATGGAAAACAAATTACATGGTTCGTGGGGCGATAGTCCATCTTATACAAGAATGATGGTTTTATTTCCCATTTGATGGAAAAGGATATGGATATAGGTAATTCCATTATAATATTAAAATATAATTATATTCAAGATACTAATTTTATCATGGTTGAAGAATATATTAGGGATGTGTAAGAAAAAATAAAATGAAAAATGCTTGATTGAGAACTATACCCCTTCTTTGGACAACCTATTTAGGTTTATGACTAAAGCATTCCTAGGTTTGTGTTATGATAAAAACAAGGAATATAGGATGTGTTTAGATATGTTAGTAAGGTATTTGAGAAGGTACTATTTTAAAAACCTCAATGATTCTTGTGAGGAGATAATAGGGTGCATCATTATATATGTGGGGGAGAGGACACAATTTGAATGTTTGAAAAGATTAAAATATATAAATATAATACCCAAGAAAAAAAGGTCAAAATGGAACATTTCATAATAAAAGAAGATATGGGGTCTAATTGTTTCCAATAAATATAATTTATATAAGTTTAGTGTTCATTTTAACCCCTATCACTTAATTTTTACCCCTATTAAATTTGTTTTAGCATTAATCATGGTAAAATATTTTTATGATTTTTACTAATCATTATGAAAAAAATAAGTTAACATTATTAAAAAATACTATTTATGATTATTTAGAATATCTAATACATTTTTTAAAATTAAAATCATATAATTGGAGTGATTTAATTTAAAAATAAACTCAAAAAACATGACGAAGAACAGATTTTTAGAAAAATGTCTTTTAAGTATAAAAATGTGTTTATATAAGATTAAATTATAATTTTGATTCCAAAAAAAATATTAGATTATTTAAAATAAAAATTATCTAATTTAATTTTAAAAATAATCCAAAATATAATCTTAATTTCTAAATACTTGAAAGGAAAAGACGTCTTTCAATAAAAATCAGTATTTTTCATTATTCATTGTAAAATAAATTTTTTTAGAAAATTATAAAAAAATTCTAAGATAATTTTTAAATTATGAATTTAATAATGAAGTTAATTTTCTCAAATTAAAAATATATAATTTTTAGACTATATTTTAAGTAAAACCATATAATTTATGAAAACCCAATTTGGTTAGAAATAATCATTTTTTCTTTTTAACTAAAAAATTACCTCATATTTTTATAATGAATATAACTCTATAATATATAATTATTTAATGTTAATAAGACATGAAAATAATTTATCTTAACATTACTTAGGTTCTAAAAACATAATTCATATTGGATGATGTTCTCCTTGAAAGAGTTTTATTCCATTGACATAGGCAAAATTATTGGCATTTTATATGTTGTTATACTAATATGGATGAATATTGGAAATTTTATCATGTATTATTTAACCATATTCATTCTTCCTATGGATATTTTATGATCATGTTATCCCTTTTATTGACATTTATAATATTATTGGCATTCCATATGTCGTTACTCCAATATGGATGATTATTGGAAAGGTGGTTATGTATTGTTTGACCATCCACCTTATTTCTCATGATGGGTTATGATCATGTTATCCCTTTTATTTAAACGGTAAAAGTATTATTATTATTTACTATAATTTATTTTAAATTAAATTTGATCATATATTTATATTTTTTATTCTTAATTATATGAGTAACCATGTATTTATTCAGAAACAGTTTCTTTAAGGAATGGTATGAAAGGTTTTGAAAACTCTTATGGTGAATGGATTAAATATAATAAGGTGATGGGTGGGTCCTAAAATTATATATCAACTTGATGCATTGATTGGTATCATGAGTCTAAATAGGTTAGGATTTGGAACATTTCACTTACTATAATAATATAGTGTCTTGCAACACGACCTTGAAAGTAAGTTTTCTGATTTCCAAAATTATGCATTCAATCAGAATGAGATTAGTATTATTGATATCCATGTTTTAATTTATTATCATGGATATGGAATGTTGTCACTTTCACATTGATTATGGATTCATTTTGTTAATATATTCCTTCTATAGTATTTATTCCATATTTATGAGAAGGTTAATTAGGTTATTTATTTCTTTTATTAGTCATTTGTGATCACCCAATTTTTATGTTTATATTTCTCACGTTATGAATAAATTTAAAACACGTGACATATTTATAAGTATATCATGTGTTTAATAATTTATAGGAGGTGTTGAAGACTTATAATAAATTACATAGTTTCTTATATATAATGGGAACGATGTCTATGTTTTAGGAAAGGCATGGGTTTTATTAGTTGATAATGTGTACTAATTATCTATAGCTCTGAAATAAAAAATATCCTTCAGATGTAATATATTAAATTATAATTAAAAAATTTTGTAGTTATGTCTGTTTATATCTACTATTTTATAGCTGATATTGAATAAAGTATGTAAAGTATGTATCTATAAGCAATGAATCCATGAGTGTGGGTCTAAGAAATCATAGAATATATAAATTTACAATGTATTTTACACACATTAAATATGGAAATAAGTTCATGGAATCGAGGTTTTAATGCCTCCTATAAAAAATAATGGGCTCATTCAGTCCTAAATATTTATTCTTTAACAAAAAAACCATTTTAATTCCATCTTAAATTAACTAAATTTTTATGAATAGATTTTTTCCACCAAGAAACCTATTTGAGGTAGTGTATAAGAGTTATAAAACAAAATAAAAATGTATCATACATTATTACCAAATTTAATTAATTCCAAGAAGAGAATTAAATTTTTTTTCTTATCCCATATTCATTTAAAATATAACATCATCCAGCTTTATTTTTTTATCTCTTTCAAGAAATTAAATTATGATAAAGGAAAAAAACAAATAAAATGAGATAACACACTATATAGTAAATTTCAAAAGGTAACATAAACATACAAAAAATAAAAATCAATCAAACAAAATGCAACCATTTATGAACTCTATAAAATGAAATATTAATTATCTATAAATGTGAGGATTCCCATTTTAATTATTTAATATCTAGAATTATAATAATTATTATTATTATAAAATATTAAATAGATATTACTAAAACATGTGATTTACTCATTTTTATATCCTAATTTAACTTTTATTATTCTTCATATGATTATTTATTTTCCCTTTATTAGATAATTCGAAAATAATATAATTATTCTACAATTTGTGATTATCATTTTTAATAATAAAAGAAATAATATATGTAATGATATGATTCATCAAAAAAAATTAAAATTTCTTTAATATATAAATAACAATAATCTATATACAAAAATTAATTTACTTACTAAACATCACATGATTATATTTTATATTAATTTATTTAATTTTTTGAAAATATTCAAACAATGATGCATGCCCAATTTTCTTCTTATTCTTCCATTTTAAACCTCTAAATTATTCAATGATAATAATAATACCGCTTGTGAATCTAGGTTTTCTAAATAAACATAAGTCACTACATGTTGCTTCTAGATTTTATAATAATAATCTAATTCCTATAAAATAAATTATCTCTACTCAAAATATTTTATTTCCGTACATGAAATAAAATTTATCTGCACATACGATTTCCAAAATATGAAATATTATAACGGTAGGATGTAATTATCCCTTCTATTGCTCTTCCATAATTTTTATATTATGAATTAACATTCAATAAACATAGATTTTTATTTCTATATTCTAATTAATAATATTAAACCATTATATGTGTTTAATCTCAAGGGAATAATATTTTTTATGGCATGATATTGAGTTTATCAGTTTTTCTAAAATAATCTTTCATCATGAAATATAATCATATTATCATATTTTTAATGTTAATCACATCTATTTAATAAAATAAAACTTAGGCATGATTTAATCATGTATTCACTTAAAAAAATGAGTATCATATCCCAAAATTTTAAGAGAAGATTTATATTTTGTAACATAAAAAACATGAGTGATAAGAGGATCATAATTATTTATCTTAAAAAACATAAGTCTAGAATGAAAGAGAGAAGTTAAATGATTATAGGTGACCATTTGGACATGAATGAATAATATAGGATCTCCAAGACTCTAGATAGAATCAAGAAACTCAAATGATAAGGGCTATTCAATTTTAAGAATAACAAATGGGTGTCTATAGATAATTCTTAAAAAACTCATTAAAGGATCCATTTAATTCATCTTAAAACCATTTTTATTTAATGTTCACAACATACTGCATTTTAAAACTCATAAAATCAATAAAATAAATATTTTATTAATCTTTTTCAAACAATATCTAAAACCATTTTTTTAGTTTAGGTTTCCATTTATATTGTAAAACATGTTATATAATTGAATTTAGAAGGGAAAACAATTTTTCAAGATAAAATAAACTTTCTGCGTGTGATATATAAACATTTCGTAAGGGTGAACTGATTTACCCTTATGAAACTATGGTTTAGGATGACCCTTACATGACTGATCAATTTACCTATATGTGATACACTAATGTGAAAACCATTACATAAATATTTTAAAAAGGTCATTACCTTCACATGAACTTCAAAAGACCCATACACAGTGTTAACACAACTCTTTTATACCTTTACATGACATACAGTTACTATTACATGATTCCCTAGATTAGATATTACCCATACATAACCATAATTAAAACCATGTTACCCTTATGCTTGGGGGTGCTGCATAAGCGTCATGAAAATTTATAGAAAATTAATTTTCACCTAAACTATCTTATATATAATTAATAATACAACTTTTTATTTCTTACAAAAATAACATAATAACTACAAAAAACATCCAATTTACTTTTTAAAATATATAAATCACTTTGATAAATTCCATATGTTCCAAAATTTATTTAAATATTTTCAAATTATTTTCAAATGTTTCAAAAAAATAACATTTTAAATTTATGAAACATTATGTCAAAGTACCAAACACACCTGAATGATAATGGATCTAGAAAATTTTGTACCTTTAAATTCTATATCAGTAAAATAATAATTTTTATCAAGAATTTCAACAAAACTAGAAAAAATATATATAAATAAATGGAATATTAAACTACAGCATGAGATACATATCATGGATATTTTTCAATCAAGAAGACAACAAGCACACTAGAGGAAACAAGAATATAACTACAAAACATCATCAAAATAATATCTCAGGGGATATACATCTCAAAAAATATCAAGTCCATTAAAAAAACAGTTCATAAAGTAGGAGAATAAATCTCATATGTCATCATGAGATCAAATACATCATCCAAATAAAATAAAACATTAAACAATTCAGAATTATGAGTGAACATTCATGGGACTTCTTTCCAATTATTATCACACAAATAAAAAAAGGAAACACTAACATTCATATAAAACCTAATAAATTCTTCATGTCGACCAAATAACCATTATAAAAATATAGAAACAATAGTATGAAATACCTTATATAAACAATAACTTCACTCTTAGTTAAACAAAATCCATAGAACTTTATTTAAGAGGAATCATCATATCATGTACTTTAACAAATAAATCCTTATGAATTATATAAAATGATACATAAACATTCTTTATCCAAATTTATCATACTTTTAATTCATCACATCATCAATCCATGTCATAATAAATCATACAGTAAATATAATTCAAATTATTCAGAATATATTTTCTTAACATGTCATGAACATTGTTGGATAGTATAATTTCATAAACATTAAACTCTTAATGATCATATGAATTAAATAGTAGTTAACATAGACTATATTTTATCATGTTCACATAAAATAATGCTAAAAATTTTAGACATGTGACTCATAATATTTTTTAATGCATACTACATCAATTTCATATTTGTATTTTTATTCTCAATTTCTTTTAATTACCACCTAGAAATGAATCTCAACATTACATTTAGCCTTAAAACATAATGAATTAAAAACATAAAAATTATTTTTAAACAATTCCTTACATGAATTTAAAATCTAACAACTTTGAAACACTTTAATTGAAAACCTTTTAACCATTCATCAAAAAAATTTGACATCAAAATACTTTCTATAAAACACTCACGATTCATTTTAATGAAATACTATTTAAATTAAATTAAATATTTATGAAATAAATAGAATAACTTATTTAATAAAAATGTTAAACATAAAAAAAATCCTATTAGGTCTCACTAAATATTAATACACATATTATCATACATCATGGAGAAAATTATGAAGGAAAATATATAAAATTAATTTTTTCCTAAAAACATTTCTTCATTAATTAGAAATCTAAAATTTTTGTAAATTAAACAATATAATTTATCATGAATAATAGAATTTAAATAATCCACCCACTTCTGTAATTAAAAACATAAACATTTTTTATTCTAAACTAATTTATAGTTGTGGGAAATTTAAAACACTCCAAGAATGGTGTTTAACTTTATTCTCAAAATAACTCACATATCTAGGAAAATTACATGTTTTTATCTCATTATTTTTATTTAAATCACATAGATCTCCCTTTTTATTTATCAATCTAATATCAATATTCATAACTTCAAAACTCAATAATCCAAATTAATATATTACATGCATCAAAAAAATGCGGTTGAAAAACAAATTACATTATTCAACATAAAATATTCTATGTTTGTTAAAAAAATATTTATCTACCAAGACCACACCAACTAATGCCAAAAAAGGATTCATAATTCCATTAATCATTTTATGTAGATGGATGTAAATATTTTTGAATAGTTTTAAATTAAAACCACACAATATTCTTCAACCAATAAAATAACTTAGATAAAAAATAATACAGTTATCGAAAACGTACAAATAAAGGGAAACCATCCATCACACCATGATATAATCCGCTTTGGGGGACCCTGGCTCACCCACACATCTTTAAAACTAATTATTATAATCCTAGGCATTTAATGCTCAGAAATCATTCTTAATTAAGTTAAATTATGTTTAATTATTTTTACTTGTGTTTATTTATGATTTTAATCTATTTTGTTGGTATTTCACACCAAAAGAGAGGTTTCCAATATTTGACTAATTATAAGTCACCATAAACATGGACTCACTGTTGAACATCCTAATGATCATCTAAGTATAAGCTACCACTAATATGGACCTACTGGTAATGTGTCTCACTATCAAATATCTCACCATTATCACAGACACTGAATTTTGACAAAGGATGAGACACTATCACTGTAGCTACTGATACACTGAGTTATCGTTGTTCAACCTACTCACAGATCTTCTTAGAATTTTTGTAAAGGGCAAGACATCATTATAGTGGTTCTCCAATAAACTCAATAGATTCTCAAAATTTTTTAAAAGGACGAGACATTGTCTCATTGAGAAACTAATAGCATGATTCACAGTCAAGTGGACCTACCATCAGAGTGACCTACAGTTCCGGAGTCACCGCTACTTGACTCGTCATTACTAGTTGCATAATGCTCTACGTTTGAGACACTGGTTCTAAGACACCGCTACCTAACCTACCATTCCTAATACACATTCAAATCTTACTTTTTAATTTAAATTCAAATTTATTATAATGGTCATATTTTTTAAACTTAGTGCTATTATTTATTTTAATAACTTTTTCTGTCTTTCGTAGAAAACATTAATATCTATGTTGGAGACAAGTACAAGGTACAAGGTACCTAGAAATTATAGAGAACGTTCTTCTTGTATGCTACATTATATAAATGGAATACCTGATCAAAAATGTAGTAGAACAGCTAGAGAAATATACCAAATAGCTCATGTGCCAAAGAATAACTGATGAATTTCTTGTTATGAACATTATGTGATACTAATAAGAACTCAATCCGAAGAACTATTTTCAGCAAAAAACAAATAAATGAGAAGAACTAATCGACCATATATTTACCTCCCTAGAAACAGTAGACATAAGATCTCACAAGAATATTTTTTTTTCTGTTTATATAAGTTGACTCAAGCAACATTTCAACATAACTTTGAGGAGTCTTGAGATTTATTTCCAATCACAAAGAGGCTTATAAACTCTATTATCAATATTTTACTCTTCTGGTGTATTTTTACAATAAGAGAAATGTGTGTGTCTCTATTTAATAAACACACACTCCATCATATGAAAAATTAGAAGATACATTGATATCTTTACAAACCATATTTTAAATCTTACACTCTCAGGGATAATAGAGAAAGAGGTCCCTGTGTGGACTATTTATTTTAGCACTCCCATAAAAATTGTGAAAGATTCTAAGTTAACCTAGAAAATTGTGTATACTATTTTTTACCCCGATCCAAGTTTTGGAGCAAATATTATTTATATAAACTTCTTAGTGGAAGGTGACCACCAATTAGAGATGACTAATTAACTTATTGAAAATGAACCTCTTGTTTTATTTCCATTGTTTTGTTTCACGTTTATTTTTATATTATGTGTTAATTCAATCAAAAAAATCAATTTAATTTCCTATTTAATCTAAGATAGTATTTATAATAGAATTTTATTTATTATATTGATTTCAAAATTTAAAATAATAATCTATATTACTTTAATTGATAACTAATCACTCTTTGAGAAGTCTTTAAAAAGGTCAAAACTATTATAAATCTGCTACTTTGGTTAACTGATTTGTTTTATATTTTTAATGGGGGAAATTTTTAATAAATTTCTAAGACATAAATTGTTATAGTAACCCAACCCCCCCCCCCCACCTCTTGAGTATCCTACTCCGACCAACATTTCATATTGAAGGTTTTATTACTTTCTGAGTTTCAACATCTTCAATGTTTTTAAATCATTTCAACTGTGATTTTAGTTGTCTTTTTTGAATATCTAAAAAAATTTATCAGTTCAAAATTTGAAATTCCAAAAAAAAATTATTTAACATGGAAAATGGATAGGAAGGTGTTGATACCAATTTACCACCCTATTTCAATGTCACAAACTATGCCTATGGTAAAATCAATATGAAAATGCATTTAGAAGGCATTGGTTTTGAAATCTGGTTTGCAAATTTCGATGAATATAAGATTTATAATACTACTAAAAACACTTAGAATAATGCAACTAAGGTATCCGATAACAATAACTGCAAATATATGAATGTATTATGTTGTGCTCTAGGTGATAAATAATTCAATAGTATTTATGCATATAAAACAACATTTGAAATATGGGATACTTTAGCTATTCCACATGAAGAAACCACAAATGTTAAAGAAATGAGGCTTAATACATAAACCATTAAGTATGATAATTCTAAAATGGATCATTACAAAAATATTTCTAATATGTATCTTAGTTTCAATGAAATTGTCAACATAATGAGTACTCTGGGAAATATCATTGATGTCAGGAAATAAATCATGCGGCTACTCATATGTTTACTAGAAAAGTAGAGAGGAAACTAAGTATCAATAAGAGAATCCTTTGATATCAGTATGTTTCCAGTCAAGGAATTTATAGGTAAGTAGACTATGGATGAGAAATAATGGATGATCAATAGAGAAGAAGGTGAAGAACCTAAAATAAAGTCGGTGGATTTCAAAACCACTGCATCCAAACAAAAAAAGAAAATTCAAGTGCGTGTTGAATGTTCCAATGATTAAGATACATCAAGTGATAGTGATAAGGAAATGGTTCAACTATACATGAGATTTAATAAATTTTAAGGAAAGAATAAGTTTTTTATAAATACTATCTATATAGGGAAGTATAGAAACAAAGTTATCTAGTAAAAGGATTATAAAATAAGTGATAATACCAGTGATAGAATCTTCTATGAATGCAAAAGAAAGGGTCATGTGAAGGATGACTATCCAAAGCTAAAGTATAAGAAGAAATATGAGGAAAAAGATAAAAATTATAAGAAGGAAATAAAGGCTACATGGAATGCTTCTGAAGACAACTCCAATGAATTAGAATCATCTCATAATGAAAAGGATGAAAAATACAACATTTCTTTTATGACAAACACATCTTAGGTCACCTTAGTATCTCTTGTATGTAACTCTTATTATTCTGGAGATGAATCTGAATCTGAAAATTCTGAAAATATAACTAATGAATAAATGTTTTAATACTAAAAAATGCTTTAGGACATTATCATTGAACTTAAATATAAATATAAATGTCTTGAAAAATAGAATTCTCTTTCTTCTACTATTAAGTCTAAACTCACTATAGAAAAAGAAAAGAATTATCAATAAAAACACTAAGCTTAAACTTTCTAATGGGAAATTAAAGAAGGATCGTGAGAAATTTACAAATGGTATAGATACCTTAACTAGAATTATTGGAAAATAGGTTTCTCCCATATATACTAGTATCATTGTTTATCAACATGGGAAAATAAATTTGGGTAAAACAAATTTTCTATCTAAATCGGGAAAATCTGGTTTTATACCCAGTTTCAGAAAATTTGCTACAAGTTTCAGCACTAGAGATTCTTTTACTACATCTAGTTCTTCTAGACCTAAAAAGTGTATTTTTTTTAAACTTTATAAACTATGTATAAAAAACCCATAGAGAAAATGTGGGTTCCTAAAGATTTAATTACTAATGTTATTAGACCCATAAAAATCTGGGTACCAAATTCTTTTCTTTCATAAATTGTTTTTATAGGAAATTTGTTTGAAGAGTTCCTATAAAAGGTTATGGTAAATGGAAAATGGGTGTTTAAGGAACATGACAGGGGACTACTATTGCTTCAAGAAACACAAAAATATTTATGGAGTACATGTCACCTTTGGTGACAATTCAAAAGGAAAAATTATTGGCATTTGTCAAATCGGTAACACTAACTCAGTTTTAATTTATAAATTTATTTAAGTTAATGGTATTAAGTGAAATATTCTTATCATTTCACAGTTATTTTGTGATGTAATTCGTGTTATATTTTAAAATTATGTTTTAAATTTTTTTCAATTCTAAGAATAATTTAGTGTTTACTACCTTTAGAAATGAAAATGTTTGTTCTATTAATCTAGATTCCTTATTTTCTCAGAATGTTTCTTTCTTAAGTGTCTTTTATAAAGAGTATTGGATCTTGAATAGGATATTAGGACACTATAATGTTCACTCTATTATATATATTACAAGAAAAGTTTTATTCAAGGATCTACCTAAACTAGAGTTTTTAGATGATAAATTCGGTAATCCTTGTTAAAAAGAAAAACAGAAAAAAAAAATATCTTTCAAACCCAAGAAATAACTTTCAACTTCTAGACCTCTTGAGTTGGTTCACATGGATTTTTTTGGACCTTATATAGTTTCATGTTTAAGTGGGAAGCACTCTGTCTATATTCTAATAGATGAATTTTCTAAGTATACTTGGACCTTTTTTAGGTCACAAAAGTGAGTCATGATCCTATTCCACTAAGTAATCTAGGTTAGTAGAAAACTCAAGTGGACGTAGAATCAAAACCTTAATAAGTGATCATGGATGTGAGTTTTAAAATCAATAATTTGAATAATTTTTTCATGAAAAATAGATATATTCATAACTTCTTTGATACTAGGACACCACAGTATAATGGAGTTGGTGAAAGGAGAAATAGAACCTTACAAGATATTTCCTAGACTATGCATAATGAATATGATTTACCTATTTATTTTTTGGAAAATGTTGTGAATACAGCTTGTTCTATAATCAATATAGTTTAAATTAGACATATTCTAAAGAAATCCCTATATGATCTGTGGAATAATATAAAAATTAAGGTTAATTAATTATAAGTTTTTGTTTGCAAAGTATTTATCCATAATAAAATAGATAAACTTGATATTTTTTCCTTAAAGAGTGATAAAAGGATTTTTTTTTAGGTTATTCATTCTCTAGAAAAGCCAATAGAGTCTTCAATAAAAGAACTAAGTGTGTGTAGGAATCTATTCATGTCAAGTTTTATGAAACAGATCCACATGAGTCTAAAACCTCCCTAGAAAATCTTCAGGATAACCTATCCAATCTAGACATAAATCCTAAACCATATGTTTCTATTATAAAACAACTAGTAAAACTCAGTTTTAGAAACTCTCTAGATTCTAAAAATGAACCTAAATTTATAGGTAAACCCTAAGTGACTATCCTCTCTTTTTCTAGGTCTATTATAACCCTTGAAAACCATCATTTTGATTTTATAGTTGGAGACTTAGCCAAAGGAACGTAGACTAGAGCTTCTCTAAAAAATCAGTTTGAACATTAAGTCTTTTTGTCAGAGCTTGAACCTAAAAACTTCAATGATGCAATCAATGATGAATTATAGATTATATCTATACAAGAAGAATTAAACCATTTTTAAAGAAAAAAATCATGGAATATTGTTGATAAACCCAAATATATCTTGACAATAGGCACTAAGTGGGTGTTTAGAAATAAAGTAGATAAATTTGGTACAATAGTAAGAAATAAATTCATACTAGTTACACAATGTTATAGTCCTTCCTGAATGGCCCGACGACCTTCATTTTTATTGATTTTTTGATAACCCGCCTTTCAAGGGATGAGGGGGGACCCTTACAATCCCTGTAGGATCAGAGATTACATGGCCCGTAGGCTAAGGAGATTACATGACCAGAAGTTCTAAGGAATTCAACCATACTATCGACAAGGAAATGCCACTCCCCAGCATCTACATCCTGATAGTATCTCTCAACCTTTTCATGACCGTCTGTCTAGGATTCCTATGAAAGAACAGGCTGGTACTGATGGCATATCCATACCCTCTCATTCTGACAATCCATTTGGCTCTGCTCTGGTGAGTGCACCTGCTCTGAATCCTCTTCTCGGGCTTCTCCTTTTTTTTGTAGTGTGTATAAGGCCTGCATTCATGTTGCCCGAAGGCCTTCGGGTTTCCCTAAAGCCTTAAGGTGTCCCAAAGT
The DNA here is from genome assembly GCA_963277665.1 of Viscum album. Taxonomy (NCBI): domain Eukaryota; kingdom Viridiplantae; phylum Streptophyta; class Magnoliopsida; order Santalales; family Viscaceae; genus Viscum; species Viscum album. The sequence goes on along the minus strand of OY728163.1, from coordinate 2,004,549,934 downwards.
CCTTTATAATCAAATTAATAGACTATAACGAAGCCTTGTTACCAATATCCCGACTTAAATCCATTAGAATATTGCTAGATTATTCAGCCCATATTAATTTCAAACATTATCAAATGGACGTAAAAAGTGAATTTCTGAGTGGTTATATAGTTGAGGATGTTTTTTTGAACAACCCCCTAGTTTTAAAAATACTCATTTCCCAAATCATGATTTCAAATTAAAAAAATCTTTATATGGTTTAAAATAATCTCTAAGATATTGGTATGATAATCTCAACACTTTTCTTATTTCTAATAGTTTTTATAAAGATATATATGATCCTAATATTCTCATAAAAAGAATATCTAAAGATGTTTTAGTTGTTAAAATATATGTTGATGATTTTATTCTTGGATATTCAAAAAATTCTTTACGTTTTGACTTTTCAAAAATGATGAAAAAGATGTTTGAAATGAGTTTAATGGGTGAACTCAAATTCTTTCTTGGATTTAAAATTTTTTAGAATAAGTAAGGTATTATTTTAAATCAAGGTACATATACTAAATATCTTTTAAAATTTTTTCTCTTGGACAGAACCAAAATTCGTGATACTCCTATGTGTACCACCTGTAAATTGTATCTTAATGAATATGGAAAATTAGTGGATCAATCCAATTATAGAGGTATGATTGGAAGTCTACTTTAATTAAATAATACCAACTTGATATTATGTTTAGTGTGGGTATGTGTGCTCATTTTCTATCAAATCCTAAAGAGTCAAAACTTCTTACTGTTAAAATAATTTTCAAATACCTCAAATATAAAACTAACTTAGGATTATTCTATCCTAGAGGGAAACCATTTGACTTAGTTAGCTATTTTGATACTGATTTTGGTGGTTACAAGTCAGATAGAAAATGATCCTTTACAACATATCACTTTTTGGGAAATTCTCTAGTTTCATGGTGTTGTAAGAAACAAAATTATGTTTCATTATCCACTTCCAAATCTAAATACATAGTTTTTGGTAGTTGTTATGCTCAAATTTTTTGAATGAAACACACTTTACTAGACTATGAATATCAATTTAGGCATGTACCCATAAACTGTGACAACACATGTGCTATTAATATATCTAAGAATACAGTTTCTCATTAAAGAACAAAATATATTTATTTAAGACCTTACATCTTGAGATATCATTATCAAAAAGGTGACACAACTATGGATTTTAAAGGCACTGAACATCAACTTTCTCATATTTTTACTAAGCCATTAAATTATAAGATAATGATTCATAACATACATGAGTTAGGAATGATCAATTTTAAGTGACTAACAATTGGGTGACACGTCGTTGATGACTCGCCGATGATGGATCACCATTGATGACTCACTCTTGATGACTCACCATTGATGACTCATTATTGATGACTCACTGTTGATGACTCACCATTGTGACTTTCTGTTGATGAATCACCATTGTGAGTCACCATTGATTACTCACTATTTATGACTCTCCATTGATGACACACTATTTATATCACACCATTTAGGACTCACCATTGATTACTCACCATTGAATATTCACCGATGAAAACTCACTTTTAGGACTCATCATTGTGACCTATTGATCTTTACTTCCTAATTTTTTTTCTGGCTCAAACATTAAAGTCGTTGTTTTAATTATTTTGGTTTATTTTATACTGCATTTGTAAATTACGATTTTGAAATCTTTAAATGATAAATATCAAATTAGTCTAAAATAATTTCTCACTCACTCAGTCTCCCTACACTGAATCATTTTCTCCAGAACATCCACTACCTTCATCATTCAAACCAACCCTTCAAACCCTTCTCAATAGCTCAAGTGAAGTGTATCTATGATACATATCCAGATTCTCTTCCTTAAAACAATAAAATAGGTTAATGAAGTGATCCAAATATTGACCATGTTGACCTATATCTTTCTAATATAATAGTCATACCCAAGAAAGAAGTACATACATAATGGTTGTTGTTGAGTAAGTCTCTCATTTTGAGAGTGTTAGCATAAAAAGGTTGGTTAGAGGGGTTCATGGACAACACTCGGCCTCTCTATCCTAAACTAGTGCATGATTTTTATATGTATGTAGAGTTTATTCTTGAAAGAACTGATGTGTTTTGAATCAAGTTCAAAATATATGGAAAAAGGATTTCCCTTTCTTATAAGTGGTGGTCTAAATTTATAAAGGTACCTCATGAAGGTATTTTCTGATGATTATCAAGGCAGCACTCCTCCACTAAGTGATATTTTCAATTATTAAATAGCCCAAACTGAGTTTACCAGTGATGGAATCCCAAGATGGCCTATAGAAAATGAGCTATATGGTGAATGAAGGTTGTTATTTAAGTTTATCCAGTATCAGTTGTGTCCCATAAATGGGGATTTCTCCTTATGAAAATATCAAGATGTTTATTTGTTTTATTTTAAGAAATAGTGACACAAGAACAATTTATGTAGATATCTCATGGTGCATATGTGATATATGATTAAAATTTAATCAAGGTTAGCTTCCCTATTTTATTCCAGGCTAATTTCTGCAATACTGAATGAAAACGGAGTTTTAGATGGAGGATAAGAATCTGTGACTAACAATGATGGTTTTTTCATTACCAAATCCATATAAAAAAGAATGAGGGTTAGTTGGAATCCTTAGAAGAGTCAATGGGTTGAGGATAATGATAATGTTTATGAAAATTTTGATATTGCTCAACATTCTTCTACGCTAAAAGATATGGTTCACCCTAGTCTAAGACCAAATGAAGTGGTAGAGTATATGGATGAGGAAGAATTGGATGAGACGGAGAAATTAATAGGATCTATTATAGATGAAATAAGTTATACTAATATTTTATAAAGTCCTGAAATAATCACATTTGTATATCCTAGACCTCTAAAAGGGATTCCTACCAAATAACCTCTCATAGATAATGATTCTAATAAGGAGACAGAGGAATCTGAACATTTTTAGTAGGAAAGTGGATGTGACAGTGAAGAAGATAATAATAATAGTGCAGATAATGATGAGGAAGCTGAAACTGGATAGGATGAAGATGAGAATGAGAAAGGTTAATTATAAGATGAATAAAAAGAATATGAAGAACAAGAGGAAGAAAGTGGTGGTGAATGTGGTTCAATTAAAGAAGAGGAAAAAGCTGGTGGTGAAATTGGTGGTAAATATGACCCTCATATTAAGGTTCAAGGTCCTATTGTAGAAACTACAGATCATACTGAAAGTGATTTAGTGGAAAAGGAACCAGTGGAGGAATATCAAAATTCTCCAGAGTTAGTTATAGTTGAATAAGAATATTTAGTTGTTCAATTTTAAGAACTTGTTTATGTTGGGAAGAAATCACCTATTGAGAGGGAAGTATCTGTTTAGGGGGAGAAACAGGCTCAAAGAGTTAAAATTTCTACTCTCACTCCTTATGATGTGATAGTCGAGGAATGGGAAAAATACCCTGGATATGTCACTCTTGACATAGACTATCCAGATTCAGATGTTGAGGATTCTAATCCTAGGGGATCATTAGTATAATAATTTGATCATTCTAAAAGAGTTACACTTGGAACAAATTTGTAAATAGAACCTACTCCAGTAGTAGCTCCTGCTCCTTATTTTACTCCTTTGGTTGCACTTATGCCTGCTAACTATGTAAGTCATATTGAATTCAATGTCTTTAAAAGGTATTTGTGTTTAGTTGTAAGAGAAATTATCCAACTTCAACCTACACCTATGTCCAGTCTTAGTGAAAGTGATGATACTACCATTGTATAAAGAGTTGTCTCTCATATTAACCCTTAGATAGATTTAAAACTCCAAGCTGCGAAATTGGAAAATAAAAGGATAAGTGATGAGTTGGTTGCACTCATCCCTATTTTTAAATGTATGTCAACTGAGTATAGAGAGTCTTTGGAAAAGGTAGTGAAAAAACATGGAGATACAACTTTTGAGCATTCGAGGATAATACTCCTCCTCCTCCAACTCTTGATCTGGATATTCTATGATCAGTATTAAAATGTGTAGTAAATTATACCTCAACCTATGCTACTCCTATTTCTCATTCTCCTGATGATGATATGATCAGATCAGATATCCGATAAGGGCTTTAGAATATGTTGGGTAGTTCATGTCAGGAGATCATAAGAAAAATAAAACTTAACAGCTACCACAAGCTTGTTATTATAAGGTTTTACATAAAATGGTCCACCTCTACTTAAGAAGAAATAACTAATAAAGTATATTTCTACTATAAAAGTTTTTGTAAAACATCAGCTAGATAGAAATTTCAAATATTTGGTTGAAAATATGAGGATACCTCCTTTAACACAATCATTTAAGGAACAAGTGAAATAGCTCAACGAGCTAACTCTTGCTCTTAAAATTTTTATGGAAAATAAAGATTATTTTTGAAAGGATGTGGAGAAATTTGGATAGATAATCATGGATTTTATAAACCATTTTAAGCCTTAACTTCATCATCAAATTATTACTATTGTAAAACTAGAGGCATTCCCAATTCAACCAGAAATTGAGAATTTTCCTTCAGTATCCATCTACTGGTCAGTTGATCCCCAATTCAGAGCTTTTGTGACTTGAAATCCTTTTGCTCAACTTCCTATAAACCTTCAACCATTTCCTATGTCTGTAGCACAGGCTCTTAATTATCTACGACTTGTGATCTATGGGGAACTTATATCCCCTGCCTCTTCTAATGAAGGTATTACACCTACAGTACCCTCTGGAGTTCCCATTCATCTACTGTTGTAGATAAGGTCAAGGAACCCATGGATTCTTCATTGAAGAAGAATTAATTTTTGGGTTGATCTTTGATAGGCATTTAATTTTGATTTTTTATAATTCACTACACTATCTTTTTATCAAAAAATACATTATCTCTTTTTATCCAAGTTATTTTATTTATATCTTATTATTTTTTATAATTTTGATAATTCAAAAAGAGGGAGAAATATGAGATGACATTTAATTTTTTTTGTTTATCCTATAATTTCTTTCTCGTGATCTTTATGACATGTTAATTAAAACAGTTCTTTTGTACTTTGATCATTATGAATGGTTTATTAATGTCATGATTTGTTATCATTGAAAAGGGGGAGTTTTTTGGAATTCTCAAGTTTTAATGCTAAAAAATAATGATTAATTAATTTAAATTATGTTTAATTGTGTTTAATCATGTTAATTTATCATCCAAATCTATTTTGTTAGTATTTCACATCATAATATAGGTTGTCAATATTTGACTAAATATAAGTCACCGTTAAGGTGGAAACACTGTTGGATATACTACTAATCGGCAAAGTATAAGTTATCGTTGATATGGACCAACTGGTAATGTGTCTCACTATAAATTATCTCACCTTCATCAAAGACAATAAATTTTGACAAATGATGAGACATCATCAATCAAGCTACTGATGTAATGAGTTACCATTTTCCAACATACTGACAAATCTTCTTAGAATTTTCGCAAAGGATGAGATGAAATCGTAGTGATTCACCATTAGAATAAACATATTCTCATAATTTTTTCAAATAATGAGATACCATCGCATTGAGATACCTATAGCATGAGTCACCGTCAAGAAAACATACCATCAGAGTGACCTACCATTCCTACTTCACTGCTACTTGACTCAACATTCCTGGTTACAAATTGCTCTAGTTCTGAGACACCAGTTCTAAGACACTGCTTCCTAACCTACTATTCCTAAGACACCTTAAACTATTTATTTTTCTTTAAAAATAAAATTTATTCTAATTGTCATATTTTTGAAATATAGTTCTATTATTTAGTCTAATAACTTTGTCTGTATTTTGTAGACAACATTAATATCAATGTCAAAGACTAGTACGAGGTACCTAGAAATTATCGAGAACATTATTATTGTCTTCTATAGTATATAAAGAGAATAGTGGATCAAAAAGGTAGCTGATAAGCTAGATAAAGATACCAAGTTTCCAATTCACCAAAGAAAAACTGAAGAAATACTTTTGTGGACACTAGGTGATACTTCTTAGAACTCAATTTAAAGAAACTATTTTCATCCACAAACAAATAAAGGATAAGAACTCATCGAGCATGTATTACCACACTGAAAATAGTAGACACAAGATCTCACATGACCCTATTTTGTTGTTTGTTTTTTGGATCTAACTCAACGTATATTTCAACATAACTTCAATGAGTCTCAAGATACATTCCCAATCACACAGATCCTTCTAAACTCTATTATCTATATTTTTCTCTTCTTGTGTATTTTTTTTACATTACACTACTACAATACATGCCTTTAAGAGTGCTATAAATGGCCATTATCAGTTCTAGAAAAGTGTTGACAACTTGAACGATGTTAAAATCATGAGACTTTTATCAGCAGTGAAAAAAAATTGATAAAGGGGACATTTATCAATTATAATCAAAGAACTGATAAATGGGACCTTTATCAGTTCTTTTAATAGTGGTGATAAAGGTCCCATTTATCAGCGCTTTTATTTAACACTGCTAAAATAATCATTTATCTGTGCTTTTATATGTTCTAATAAAGTACGTTTTATCAGTGTAGTGAAAGAGCTGATAAAGTATACCTTTATTATCACTTTTAGAAGTTTTGATAAATGTGTCCTTTATCAATGATTTTAAAATCATTGATAAATGTGTTCTTTATGAGTTCTTTTAAAAGCATTGATAAAGGTCCATACTGCAGTGTGATTTTACAATGCACTTCAACACCAGAAACACACTGGATATCAACAAAAACAAATATCAATACAAAATTTAAATGAAATGTAATTTACAACACAAAAAACAGAAAAAAAACACTATATTATAATCATTTCAAACATTTTTTTATACAATTACATAAATAAAAAGTATTAGATACATTCAAAAACAATCCTAATTATTAATGTTACCATGATTTCCATTAAATTTTTTTGTCAAACTGATGACACTGCATGAGAAGATTCTAACAAACCACATAAAATTGAAAAAAAAAATCACTTGTATAAGAAAATAATTATTATGATTAATACTAAAAAGATATAAATTAAAAATAAATATGAAATAATACAGTAATTTTATGGATAATGATTTTACTATGAAAATATCAAGACTACTTTTGTAGTTGAGTAGAGGCAGTAATGTTTCTCTTCCTATAAAGGAAATGGAGAGAACTTTAAAGAAAGTGGTAAATGAAACATTGCACTGGAAAAAAGGTTCTAAGGGAGAATAAGCATGAAATTTGGATAGAGCACACTAACTCAAACAAAATAATCCACCTATATAAGAAAACAATTATTACATGAGTAATACTAAAAATAAATAAATTAAACATAAATATGGAATAATGAATTTATTATATGGAAAAATATTTAACTATGAAAACATCAAGATTACCTCTGTGATTGAGAAGAAAGAGTGTTGTTTATCTTCCTACAAAGGCATGACACATAGACAGAAATATTCTAAAATAAATGAACTCTACAGGGAATAATTAAAATTAAATAAAAATTTCATTATATAATTTTTTGATAAAATATAGAAAGTATATCATAACATTACCTTTAAATCTTTACAAAGGGTTTCTTTGGTCCATATATAAGCTAACAATAAAACTAAGGATTCTATATGCATTTCACTAATATTGGTTAACTACACCTTAGCATAGCATCTAGATTGAACTTCCTGCCTGGTGTCCCTGTAATGCTCGCATCTCATATATGCTCACCATCATCTCTATCATATCACCATTCAACATTCACTTTTCCTTCTCTTATTGAACCCATTTACTACTTGTAAAGATTCATGATGCATCCAACTACATGCATATAGTAAATGGTCCTAGGAAGATAAGGAAAAGTAAATTATGAATGGTGATATGATACAGATGGTAGCAAGAGTGTCTCGGAAGAGAGCATCACGGGGATACCAGGTAGGAAGTTCAAGTCAAATTCTATGATAAACGGTAGTTAACCAATAGTAGTGAAGTTCACAGATAATCCTTAGTTTTCTTACTAAATTTGTGAGTGGTTCGCAACTAATCCATGTTTTTGCTTCATTGATCAATGAATCCAAAAAGACATCAATATTCTTCCAAACCACAAAATCAGTAGAAACAGCAGAAGAAATGATCAAAATACATAATATAAATGAACCCACACAAAAGGAAAAAAGAGTGATTTCCACAAAACACTACTACAAATATGGCCTTTATCAGTGAAAGAAAATTACATTAACAACGCTAAAAAAAGCTCTATTAACGAGGTGTTGATAAAGGGGGTCCATTTTATTAGTGCTCAAAAAAGTGCTAATAAAATCCACTTTTATCAATGCTAAAACAGCGCTGATAAACAACCCCTTTATTAGCGCTAAAAAAAGAACTGACAAAAGGGGTCGTTTATCATCACTTTTTTAGCACTGATAAAGGACACCTTTTATCAGTGCTTTTAAAAAGCGATGATAAAAGTTAAAAAAATAAAAAAATAAAAAATAATATATAATGTGTAGGGATGAGATTTTAACAGCGCTAGACCCCCCTTTATCAGTGCTAGGCAGACCCCTCCTACTCTCCCACACGCTGCCGCTGCCCATGCATCGCCCAACATGCCTGCATGAAAATCCTTGATTCAATCCAAACTCGAACTCGCAATATCCCCCCTTGCGGGCAAGCACCTTTACCAGTAACACATTTCATTTTTTTCTCTATTTAATGATATATATATATTTAAATTTATTTTTATATTAATATAAATTCATATTAATAAAAATATATTTAGTTATATTAATACATATATATTTATTCGTTTATTAATATATTTATTTATTTATTTATTTATTCATATATTAATTTATATTTATATTAATTTATATATATATATAGTTATATTTATTCATATATTAATATAGATTCATATTAATATAAATAAATTTAGTTATATTAATACGTATATATTTATTCATATATTAGTATATATATATTTATTCTTATATTAATTTGTATTTATATTTATTTATATATATGTTTTTAGTTATAATTTTTTATCCATACATTTATTTGTATGTTAATATATATTTATAAGATTAGTTTTAAATACATTTATAAAATATGTTTTTTTATGTGTGTTTATAAATAAATAAATACATACATACATATATAAAACACACACACACCCAGAGACACACACACACTGATATATATATATATATATATATATATATATGAATAAATACAAATATATGTGTTTTTAGAAAGCCAGAGAATGTTAAAATTATCATAACTTCTAATCCAGAAGTTTGTTTCAACTCCACAACCAGTCAAACAGAATAAAATGAAACAATATTTTAAATGATATGTGGTACATGCCTATAGAACATCCAAATCAGAAGTTATACCAGTTTGAATGTTAAAAAATTGGGGTATCCTGACTAAAAAATCGGATTTAGAGGCCTTCTGGGCCTTTTTGGGCCTCGAAAAATGTGACTGAAGGTTCCCTTGGGTCACTAGCACATAGAGATCATCACAAGATTCTCAAATGGGCACTCGGATCAAAATTTATGGCTATTTGAAGTTTGAAATACATTTTCAACTAATTTTAGATATTTTATTCATTTTTTTGATTCTTTGTGTCTTTATATTGTTATTAAATGATTATTAATCGATGATAAATATGAAATTTTTAATTAATAATATTTTTCAAAATATTTTAAATCCATTTTCACTAAATTTATTATATATTAAATGTAATAATCTATTTATATTTATCTAAAACATATTTAAAAAGTATATACTATATTTATATCAATATAAATATACTTATGTAACAATATATTATTTTTCATGATTTTTTTTATATAAATTTTATCAGTGCTATGAAAAAGAACTGATAAAGCCCCCCTTTATCAGTGCTATTAAAAAAAGCATGAATAAAGGGTGGCGCTTCCCTTTCCCATTTTTGTAGTAGTGAAAATAGACATCTCCAACCAAGCACTATAGAAATAGGCGTATTAATTCATGAAATACTATCCATTTAAAGGTTTACATTCAAAAAAACCATTTGAACTAATAAAGGATAATTTCATCAGACTTTTATAATGAAAGATGAACTTACAACAGCCACAAAACAAAAATGAGGAAAATCCAAACATATTCCCCCCAACATGGGAGACAACAACTAATACAATGTTTTTTTTCTTCTTTCACAATAACATAACAAAAAATACTTCCTCCACCAACTTCTAAAATTAGAGATCCTTTGAGAAGAAGACTTTATCCTTGATCTCTAGATGAAGACCCCCAATGAAAATAGAATCTTTCAACATATCCTATGACACCACCTATAGAAAAAAGGAAACTGTTAAGGCCAATAGGGGCCTATATACCCTGAGAGGGGGGGTGAATCAGGGTATGGATATTCTTTTTCAAAAGTTCTTTCTGCCCCACTGGATCTTGACCTCTTTGTTACAAGGGTCACTTTGTTTGCACTTGTGTGGTTACTGTGATCACTTGTCTCATTTACCTGATGATGATGCTTTGAATGCAATGCAGGAAAGTAAGCAGGCAGACACAGAGATTTTTACTTGGTTCACCGCTAAGGGCTACGTCCAAGGAGCATACGCCGACAAGTTGCCGGTTCGTACCAAATTCCACTAGGCTTCACTAGCTGTGGATTACAATGTTCGGGCTAGATCACTTCTATGCCCAGGCTCACTGCCTATACAAGGTTTAGGGTCAGCTCACTGCTTTCCCAAGGGTCACTCCCTGTTTCTCTCTCTCTGGCTCACTGCCGGTGGAGAGGATCACCTTCTTCCTCTTCCTAAGCTCACTGCTCTAGAAGGGATTCACTCACTCACAGTTTATAGACCTGTAGGTCTCTTCATTTCCATGAAGGAATGCATCTTCCTCTGTATGTAGATGCTCTGTTGAAGTCCAACTTTCACCCGCAGATGAATCTCACTTTGCACCAGATGTACCGGGCAACCTCAATTTTTACGCGCAACCCTTACGGTGTCTTGCGCGCAATTTCTATGCTTTGCGCGAAATTCCTTTTTCGCGCAACCTCCAAATTTTACGCGCAGCCTGGAAACTGCCTTGCGCGCAATTCACTGCCTTTGTGCGAAATCCACTTTTCGCGCAACCTTCCTTTTACGCGCCAACTCAAACTTTCTGCGCAGCTTTTGCTTTTCGCGCAATCTGACTTTACGCGCAAACTTTAAGTTTACGCGCAACACCCTTTCAAACTTCAATTTCGCGCACCAGAGCTCAGGTATTTTCTATGTCTTGAACTCTCTCGGATGGAGGAGGGTCACTTCATATTTATAGGCAAAATCGACCCCGCGCGAAAAACCCTCCTTGTGCGCGTAATCCGCTTTGATCTTCCGCGCACAAACATTTTCCGCGCACTGCTCCATAATTTCGCGCACCTCATGCCTTTGACATTTTACGAGCTTCGGACCTCGTAACACCTCTTGCGCGAAATACTTCATCTGCTATTTCGCGCGCCACTTCAATTTTCCGCGCACGCCTCCAAAATTTCGCGCGCCTCATGCCTTTACCGATTTTCGAGCATTCGGCCTTGAAACATCTTTTGCGCGAAATACAATTTCGCGCAACCCGCTGTTTTGCGCGCCACACTTCAAGATTTCGCGCAACCCTCTAGTTTTGCGCGCCGCGCTTGATTTTTCCGCACACCTCCTTCATTTCTCTCTCCTCAACCTTTGCCAACAACATATCACTCCATTTTCCATTGGCGATTTTCAGGCCCAAAAATTTGGCAAACACTGGAAAACGGCGCCACCTTGTACTGCTCTTTTGTACCGCCTCCAGATCGTCCTTTCCTTTGTCAAAGTTCATTGTCAACATGGAATGTCAACAACTTCTCAGGAACTCGACAATTCTCCATGGAAACCTGCTTTGTCAACAAACACAATCAACCCAAAAAATGCTGCAAAGTTACCTTGAGGGATTTTTGCCCAACAATCTCCCCCTTTGGGTTTGTTGACAACTCTTCACAACTCTGCTCAGAAATATTTTCTGCACTTTGATACCTCACTGAGTCTTCTTCCAGCTGCTACCACCATTCGCCTCTTGCGATTATGATAGCGTTCAAGGATTCACTTAACATGTACTCTAAGCCCACATGAGCAATGCTCGGCGTGAGAAACAAGAGTAGTATGAAAAGCTCATCAATGAATCACTTCATGTCAGACCCCAATTGTCGATTCCACCCTGATACCAATTCTTAAAATAAAACCAGTTGTTGAACCACACTGATACCAATCGGTGAATTCTTAAGTTGATACCGATTGTTGATAGCTGGACACCGTCTCACACCATTCCAACACCACTGATCTGCCTTTATCACGATCCTCAGCTGTCGTGATTTCTATGATTTGATCGATCACTTCTAGCATCGTCAGATTTAAAAATCTCTCCCCCTTTCTCATTGCTCCCCCTTTCTGGCTGCTCCACCTGTCAGCTTCTCCCCGTATCAATTATGATTTATCAAATCTCCGCACTATTTGCTCTCTTGAACTAACACTTTTCTCCCCCTTTGTCAAGCACTTTTCAAGCACTTTTCTCCCCCTTTGTCAACGAACCCAAAGGTCACGCCTTTGTAGTCTGTAACATAGTAGAGAACACATATCAGCACATTAGGGAAAAACACACCATACCTCGGGGAGAGGGGGGCGGTGGGGGTCCATATCCCCACTATTTCAAGTGCAGGGAGTCGACTGAACTCCCAGAGCCAGTCGATGCCTCTCAAAAGCTTCCTTGGGTAAGGCCTTTGTCAGAATGTCTGCAACCTGGAGTTCTGTAGGCACGTACTCCAACTTTACAATTCCCTGCTCAACCTTCTCCTTGATAAAATGATACTTAATCTCAATGTGCTTTGTCCTTGAATGATGGACGGGATTTTTGCTAAGATTTATAGCACTTGAGTTGTCACACTGGATTCCGATCGGAGACTTCACTTCAACTCCCATATCTTCAAGCTGCTGCTTCATCCACAATAACTGTGTGCATGCTTGAGTGGCCGCAATATACTCAGCTTCTGCGGTGCTTAATGAAATGCAATCCTGCTTCTTGCTTAACCAAGCAATACATAGTCCGCCAAGATAAAATGCACCACCTGACGTTGATTTTCTATCATCTGCTGAACCGGCACAATCTGCATCAGTATATCCCAATAACTCTGTCTGAGATTTGTCGTTGTATGTCAAGCCGAAGTCCACCGTGCCCTTGATATAACGAAGTATTCTTTTCACTGCAAGCATGTGACTTTCCTTGGGATTACTCTGATATCTCGCTGCTTGGCATGTGGCAAAAACAATATCAGGCCTTGTTGCGGTTAAGTACAACAGACTTCCAATGATTTGCCTGTATTCTATGATATTAACTGCCCTGCCACTGTCATCTTTTGATGATTTCATCCGGGTAGAAACCAGAGTCTTCATCTCCTTGAAATTTTCCATTCCAAATCATTCCAAAGCATCCTTGGCATATTCGGATTCAGAAATGAATGTTCTATTCCTGCCTTGTGTAACTATGCTTCATCTGATCTTCCAAATATTGTGTCTTCTTCCTTGACCAGCCTCACCATCCTTTGATTACTATTGTTGTTGAAATAAAGATTGTAATCAAATCCCCCACACTGAAAACCAATCTTCTTCAAATACTGATATAGCCTTCAGTACCATTCTCTTGGGGTGTATTCTTTGCACACCAGTCATGCTTTGTTTCGAATCATTGTGCCATCTTCGTTCATCTTGTCTAAATAGACCCATTTTGTCCTGATGACGTTTTTATCATCTGGCCTCGAAACAATTTCCCAGGTCTGATTCTTCTCAATTCTGACCTATCTCTTCATTCATGGCATGATCCCAGTTTTCATCTTCAGCTGCATCAGCAAAGCATTTAGACTCAACCTGAGATAGTAATGATGTCTGCTGTAGTGATTTCATTCTCTTTGTCTGAACTGGATCTCACTGATCACTGATGATAGTCTGCCTGTCAATTTCAGCTCGATTCTTTGTATTTTGTGCAGATAAGGATTTTACATCCTTGTACTCATCATCAGTATCTTATTCTGAGTCACCCTCAGCCACTTCTTCTCCCCCTGTGTTGCTTTCTTCCTCAACACTTTCGTCAGGAAATTGTTCACTGACTCATTTTTCAGTGGCTTCATTTCTTTCAGCTACTTTTCGCATCTTCTTGGTATCCTGAAAAACAGTCAGCTGATACCACAATGTTAGATCAAATTAAATAAGCATGAAATGCTTGATCACTGCTGCTTCTCTCATAGTATGTCTTCTCTCGATAGACAACTCTTGAGCTGGGTCATCCAATTATTTCCTTGATGGATCTGGCATCTGATTTTGTTGGTGAATGCTCCCCCTGTGTTATGCAACTCTTCCAGTTGTTAGGCCCAACAGTTTAGACCCATAACACGTCTTTTCCTCCTGCATCATTTGTTCTCATCTTCCACTCAAATTTGAGCCATTAACAAAATCTCTAAGCCTACTGAGTTTGAACTCGGTGTAGGAAACAAGAGATAAAGCTAATAACACAATCACTTTTAATTGTGCTCAGTTGCATCTTTTCTTCTCCATCCCTAGTTCCTGATTTGAATCAATTGAACCTGTAGAGCATATCAGATCTCCACTTCGCATCCTTAGATGCCACTTCCCCTTGGATCGTATCTCCCTAAAACCTGAAACACATCAATCATCAGTTAATAGCATTTATATGCATAGGGAGAGGGGTGTTTCTTCTAGAATCCTCAACATGAGGATGATGGTTGATCCTGATGGGTCAACCCTTTGATTCTTTCTTGGAGCGCATCACACTCCTTTCTTGCTTCCTCCAACTGCCTGACCAACTTCAACTGTTCTGGCCATATGACTAGGCATTCTTTGCTCACATTCTGAGCCTTTTTCTGATATGAAGATTCTGCAGACTTGGCCTTTCTCACAATCTGGGGTTTAGACCAACTGGTACACATTTCGATCTTTGATGTTCTACCGAAATTCCATTTCCCTTGATTGTTTCTCGGTGCAGGAATCTCCTTTCTTGTCATCTTCCCTGTCTTCTTTGTCCATTGTAGGGATCTACCTTTTTCTTCCACTTCTCGTTGCAAAACACGACATGTGGATTTTTCGATGCATTCTTTGCTTATCGGCCTTTTATCAGATTTATGAGTCACCGCCCTATTTTTCATTGGTGGTGGGTCCTCCATTGAACGTCCATTCTTCTTTATCACCACTGAAGTAGATCTCCCCTTAATCTTCCAGGTTTGCTCACATTCTCTCCTTGAGAGCTGTTGTGAGTATGACATAGGAGGTGACCGATACACCTTTCGTTCAGCTCCACGTGATTTCCCTGAGGCTCGAAGCCTATTCTTCTCCTTACCACTTTGTCTCCCAGTACAGGCTTCTTTCTTGTACACTTCCTGTGGTGGAGATCTCTTTTCTTGTTCCTTTCCCTTTCCTGCTTTCTTCTTACTGCAATGTCTCGCCATGTTCCCATAGTGAGAACATATAAAACATTTTCCCTCAAAGGCATACCTCATTTCATCATCTCTCTGCTGAGATGTTGATGCACCTTGAGTTCTTCCTCTGATATTGTTCTCCTGAGCTTCCTGACACATGCTCATGGTGTGTCCCATTCTTCCGCAGTAATAGCATCTAATATATGCTTTCCTCTGAGAATCTCTTCTTTCTAATTTCTCATGATGCTTCTTCCTGTTCTCAGATTTATTAATGTCTCTCTTTTCACAGCCTGAAATGTACTCCAGAGCCTCTGTACAGAAGCTTGATGTGTGGCCATGAACTCCGCAGAAATAGCACACATCATCACTCCTTGAAACTATCCTCATAGGCCTATCTCCAGCACCTACAAGATTTTTCTTACCTTTGTAAATTTTCACTGCATTTTTCTTATCATCCATAGGAGTGGAATTATCATATCCAATGCCAGCATTTCCAAAACTTGCTGGTCTTTGAGCTGAGAAAATATTATGTTGTTTCTCTTCAGAAACAACATATCTGTTCTTCATTTTATCATCACTTGTCGAAGGATGATCAAATAGCAAGTGCAGTGCATCCTTCAACTTGGGCTTATCTTTGGATTTAGACTTCTCTATTTCCTCCTTGACTGATTCGAGCTCTTCTACCAACTTTTGAATCTTCATATCCCTTGATTCAAGTTGGACAACATGTTTTTCCTTGAGAAGCTTCCCTCTACTTACCTCATCTTCCAGTTCATGCTTCAACTTATCAACCATGTCAATTTTCTCCTTTACCTTCAATTTTTCTTGAGCGACAGAGTCAGAGCAACATGCATTCTCTTGCTGTAGCCTTTGATTTTTCTGAACTTCTGCAGACAACTGTGCTGCTATATCATTATTTTTGGCTTTATGATTCTGTGCTTCATCTGACATTTGACTCTCTTCATAATCAGCAGCCTTTTGTTTTCCTTTCATTCTGGCCATCTTCTGCAGCTCTTCAGCACGTGAATCATTCTTCTCTGTTAGGTCAGTAACTATATCAATAAGCCTTTGATTTAAACATTTTAGCTTGTTGACCTCAATCTCCAATCCCTTGATCCGGATATCTTTAGATTTGGCTTCTTCAGTGTTTCCAACGTCACTTGGAATACTCGGTTCTTCGATGCTTTTGAATTGATCTTTCACTTTTCTATTCAAGCCATCGATCTCCCTTTTCTGTTCTTCAATCTTAAGCTTATACTCACTAACTGATTCTGAGTTCTCTGGTGCTGATAACTTGAGTTTCTCAATTTTATTTATCAACTCAGACTTCTCTTCTTCCTGATGCTGCATATAGAGTTTGGCATCACGAACAACTTTGTTAGCATTCTTGGTTTTGGCTCTCCAAACATCTATCTCTTCAAGAGCAGCCTCTAACTCAGCTCGCATATCTATTCTTCCTTCAATTTCTTCTTCTGTTTCAGTATCACTCTGATGCTCATGTACTTTACTCATTCCAACATCATGATTGAGTGAATCAATATTTTCCCTTGCTGATTCATCCAAGCCTTCCTTCAGCAAGTTGTTTGATTCCTTTAGTTGAATAACACATTTTCCATATACACTTCCACACTGAGGAGTACCACCTGACTTCTGTTTGTTCTTGGATGTTTTTCCCTTTGCCATGGCTGATTGAGATAAGAGAAGACTGATTCTTTATGCACACAGATCGACTACACCAAGTTGGAGCAAACAAATCTGATAACAGCAACCTTCCCTCTGATACCAATTGTTAAGGCCAATAGGGGCCTATATACCCTGAGAGGGGGGGTGAATCAGGGTATGGATATTCTTTTTCAAAAGTTCTTTCTGCCCCACTGGATCTTGACCTCTTTGTTACAAGGGTCACTTTGTTTGCACTTGTGTGGTTACTGTGATCACTTGTCTCATTTACCTGATGATGATGCTTTGAATGCAATGCAGGAAAGTAAGCAGGCAGACACAGAGATTTTTACTTGGTTCACCGCTAAGGGCTACGTCCAAGGAGCATACGCCGACAAGTTGCCGGTTCGTACCAAATTCCACTAGGCTTCACTAGCTGTGGATTACAATGTTCGGGCTAGATCACTTCTATGCCCAGGCTCACTGCCTATACAAGGTTTAGGGTCAGCTCACTGCTTTCCCAAGGGTCACTCCCTGTTTCTCTCTCTCTGGCTCACTGCCGGTGGAGAGGATCACCTTCTTCCTCTTCCTAAGCTCACTGCTCTAGAAGGGATTCACTCACTCACAGTTTATAGACCTGTAGGTCTCTTCATTTCCATGAAGGAATGCATCTTCCTCTGTATGTAGATGCTCTGTTGAAGTCCAACTTTCACCCGCAGAAGAATCTCACTTTGCACCAGATGTACCGGGCAACCTCAATTTTTACGCGCAACCCTTACGGTGTCTTGCGCGCAATTTCTATGCTTTGCGCGAAATTCCTTTTTCGCGCAACCTCCAAATTTTACGCGCAGCCTGGAAACTGCCTTGCGCGCAATTCACTGCCTTTGCGCGAAATCCACTTTTCGCGCAACCTTCCTTTTACGCGCCAACTCAAACTTTCTGCGCAGCTTTTGCTTTTCGCGCAATCTGACTTTACGCGCAAACTTTAAGTTTACGCGCAACACCCTTTCAAACTTCAATTTCGCGCACCAGAGCTCAGGTATTTTCTATGTCTTGAACTCTCTCGGATGGAGGAGGGTCACTTCATATTTATAGGCAAAATCGACCCCGCGCGAAAAACCCTCCTTGTGCGCGTAATCCGCTTTGATCTTCCGCGCACAAACATTTTCCGCGCACTGCTCCATAATTTCGCGCACCTCATGCCTTTGACATTTTACGAGCTTCGGACCTCGTAACACCTCTTGCGCGAAATACTTCATCTGCTATTTCGCGCGCCACTTCAATTTTCCGCGCACGCCTCCAAAATTTCGCGCGCCTCATGCCTTTACCGATTTTCGAGCGTTCGGCCTTGAAACATCTTTTGCGCGAAATACAATTTCGCGCAACCCGCTGTTTTGCGCGCCACACTTCAAGATTTCGCGCAACCCTCTAGTTTTGCGCGCCGCGCTTGATTTTTCCGCACACCTCCTTCATTTCTCTCTCCTCAACCTTTGCCAACAACATATCACTCCATTTTCCATTGGCGATTTTCAGGCCCAAAAATTTGGCAAACACTGGTAAACGGCGCCACCTTGTACTGCTCTTTTGTACCGCCTCCAGATCGTCCTTTCCTTTGTCAAAGTTCATTGTCAACATGGAATGTCAACAACTTCTCAGGAACTCGACAATTCTCCATGGAAACCTGCTTTGTCAACAAACACAATCAACCCAAAAAATGCTGCAAAGTTACCTTGAGGGATTTTTGCCCAACAGAAACCAACTCTTTAAAGTGTTCATCATAAGACTTCACCATCCGCTAACCTTTCTAGATACTCATGAGCTCTTCCTTTTTCTTCTCTTTCACCTCCTTAGGTATAAACCATCAGAAAAAGAGGGATATGAAATCCTCCCACATCATTCCAACTTTCATCATTGGTGGGGAAAAACTCCCATTCATCCAAAGATTCACACCCAAGAAGACCAAGAATAGCACGAACTCTAATAGCTTTAGGAGTTTTAAACACTCTGAAGACGTGATTAAATTCTCGAGCCACTTCACTGCCTCTAAAAATCGTGATTAGAAAAAAAGATGGGTAGAAACTGAGGAGAACCAGAAATAAGGGAAGACCCACTGGAAACTTTAGGCACCTTTTTGGGCGGCATATTTTGAATAACAAAAAAATCATAACATTAGGTTCAGAATCAATCCAAAACACTATTGAAAGGAACATCTCCATCCAAAACAACTATCTCACAAGCCAAATTTTATAAAAAAATAAGAATTATCTCTTTGAAAACAATTATTTCATTTTCAATATAAAATCACCTTCTTCTAAGGCCACTTTTGATAACATAATAACCCACATTTTTTAAGCAAATTCAATTCTTGAAATCATTTTTCCCCTTTTCATAAACCATTTCGGAAAACCAATCCAATATGATCCGAAAAAAGAGCATGAAAATTAGCCACAATGGATGAGGAATGATTGAAAACCCAAACTAATACAATATTTCTCATGAAATACTTTTCATAGTTGTCATCAATCATCTCTCTTCATGCTTCCATGATGTAAAACTGCCCAAATTCATCCTATAAAAAAGATATTAAACTACATAGTGTCTCTCGTCCTATTTTTATGATGTTAAACTTAAAAAATTCATCTTAGAAGAAAGTAATTAAATTGTAAACTATATATCAACCTGGTTATAGGATGTTAAACTACACAAATTAATTCTAGAAGAAAGATGTTAAACTTCACAGTGTCTCTCATCTTGGTTGCATGACATTAAACTTGAATAATTCATCATGACACAAGGAAGTTAAATTTCATAGCGTCTCTCACTATAGTTTCATGAAATTAAACTACATATATTCTTCTTTTCAATATGACATTAAAATTAATAAAGGATTTTCACCAACAGCGATGAGGAGATGAGATGTAGGGTTCGTTAAGGTTAATAACAGTGTAAAAATGCAAAATGAAGAACCCAAAAGATCAAACAACGATATATGAGAAATAGAAAATAACATACATTGGATTCTATCCTTGATTCATCTGATGGATCATAGTGGAGTTGTGCTGGCAGCTGAGGAGTTCCGTGAGAGGTTCAAAATCGTGATTAGTGAGTAACGGTTAGGGTTATTTTAAATAGACCGGGAACACTTTTAATAGTGCTTTTAGAAAAGCACAAATAAAGATCCCTTTTAATAGCATTAAATTGATAAGTGTTGATAAAAGAGATCTTTATCAGTACTAAATAAGTGATGATAGATATTGACATTTATCAGCACTCCGAAAGCATTTATAAAAAACAACTTCATCAGTGAAAATATTTTAGCAGTGATAAAAAATCTTTTTAGCAGTGCTTTTTAGCACTGATAAGTATAGATGTTTATCAGTAATAATATTTTAGCAGTGATAAAAGATTTATTTAAATAAATTTATTATAATTTTATAATTTTTAAATATATATAATTATTTATTTATAATTATATAAATACTTAATTAAAAAAATATTATTTATTTATAATAATTATAAATTTATAAATTTATAAATTTATTAAATATACATTTAAAAACATATTTATTTAAAAATATTTATTTACAAATATATTTTTAACATTATTAGTGGATATATAATCTTAAATACATGCATTTTAAAATTTTGTGAAATTGAATAATTCAAAATGGGTCCACCTTAAAAATATTGAAAAAATTGATAAGTTTTATTAATTAAATATAAATTATTAAAAAAAATATTGATATATATATTGAAGTAGAGATGAATACATATTGAAAATACTAAAACATAATAAATATATATATATAAATAAATAATAGAAAATGATCAAATTCAAAAATAAAATAAAAAATAAAAAAAATTATTAATAATGAATGCCCGAACTATAATAGTATTAAAAATAAATAAATAAAATTGACCGATTAAAAACATAATATATTAAATGTATCATGTCAACAATGCAATTATAAAATATACAGAAATTTGAATAAATTACATAAATATTTGGTGTATGTGTTTCTATAAATTGTTTGAATTTATTTGTGTGTGCGTTTGTATATAAAATCCATTAATTACATATATATATATATATATATCTGTGTGTGTGTGTGTACATGAAATCAATGTAATGCATGACGTTTGATATATATTAAATTGAAAAATCAAACAATATTAAAAATAAATAAGACATCAATATGTTTTTAATTAAGATTTATTCATTTATATATATTTATATCTAATATATATTATTTATTAAAATTTATAATTAATATATATATATTATACATATTAATTTTTATTACTAATTATTTAATTAACATATTTTTAAATAATTTTTTAATTTATTCATTTTTAATTTTTTTTGTTAAATTATATATTCATTTATATATATTTACATTTAATATATCATATTTATCAATATTTATAATCTAAATATATTTATATATTAAATTTATTCATTTTTTTCAATAATTATTTAATTAAAAAAATTAATATTCTTGTTAATTTAATCATTTTAAATTTTTATTTGTTTAATTATTTCATTTTATTCATTTTACATATCTATATATTTAATATATATTATTTATTAATTTTTAAAATTTATATATATATTTATTCATTTTTAAGAATAATTATTTAATAAATGAAATGGTTAAAAATATATATTTATTTTTTGAACATTTATCAGTGCTAATAAAGTGCTGATAAAGGTTACTATTTATCAGCGCTTTATTGTTGGTGCTCAAAAAGGGTAACTTTTATCAGTGTGAAAAGTAAAGTGATAATAAAAGGTAACCATTATCAATGCTTATTTTAGTGTTGATAAAGATGGACTTTCTAATCACATTTGTACAGCACTGATAAATGTCGGCACTGTTAAAGGCTAGTTTTGTAATAGTGTTACGAGTAGTGTGTGTGTCTCTCTATTTAATAAACACAGGCTGACTCTAATGAAAAATTAGAAGATATATTGATATCATCACAAATAGTATTTTTAAATCTTACGCTCCCATGGATAATAGTGGAAGATGCCCCAATGTGTCATGTTTGTTTTATCACTCCCATGAAAACTATAGAAGAGGTCTAGTTGACCTAGACCGTTGTGAATATTATTGTTTTCACTGATCCATAGTGTGGTCAAAGATTATTTATGTAAACTACTTCGTGGCAGTTGATCACCAATTTGAGAGGATTCAGTCTCTTCTTGAGACTGAACCTCTTGTTTTACTTCCACTATATTATTTCAAGTTTAGTTTTACTTTCTTTGTTAATTCAATCAAAAAACTTCACGTTACTTTGATAGTTAATCTTAGATAGTGTTAATATAAGAATTCGATTTAGTAGATTTATTTAAAATATTAAAATAGTAATCCATATTAGTTTAATTGAGAAATAATTACTCTTTGAGATGGCTTTTAAAAGATCAAAACTTTTATAAATCTACTACTTTGGTTAACTGGGTTGTTTTGTATTTTTTTAATTGGGAAAATTTTTAATAAATTTTTTAGACAGAAAATACTCTGACCAACACTCATCATGAAAAATAATGTGTCGTGATGAAAGATTCCCCCCCACCTTATTTGTATGTTTGAATCCATAACATATACTATAGTAATAAGAAAAATATATCCAAAAGATTGTAATCACATAAAGTCACAAACACATAAAAAAATATTTTCATCTACAATCCACCACATATATGAATCTAACTCATAATATAGGGTAAAATACTCTAAAACTATGAAAAAAAATGAAATATAAAATATGAAATATCATCTTCCCAGGACAATGTAATGATCCAAGATTTCGTTGTATATTCTCCTTAAATGAATAATATGTCAAATAGCATGTTTCACATGCTATACTAAGCTAAAACAAAAAACCCTAATATTTTTTGAATATTAATTAGAAATATTAAAACATATCTGTTAAATTAGATGGTATAAATTGAAGTAATCATATAAAAAAAATAAAAACTTAAGAAGAAATGGAATCTATAAGAAGAAGTATTCCTTATAAAGCCTGATTTTATAATCTTTAAAGGTAGTTCGCTTCATTAGGGTATTCCCTGGATCAAGACCATGTTGAACTTGAGTAATTTATTTTAGTGAAAAACTAAATACGAGATAAGTTCAAGCTTATAAATATTTTCCCAAGATCTATGTTAGCAGAAACACCACCTGAAACTATAACCAAAGATTATATAATTCTTAGTTCTTACATAGATATCATAATGGGATATTAAATTATAAATTAAGATTATATCAACATTTAATAAATTATTTTTATATATAGATATATGATTGATTTTTATTCTTATTGAAAGTAAAATTTTTCTCAATTCACATTATGCTTAAAAAATATATTTTCCAAAATTTGTATTTTAATTCAAGAAACTAAGATTATTATTATTGATTAATAATAATATATATTAATCATATAAATTATAATTTAACACTAGATTAATTATTAATTTATTGGAAGAATAGTTGTTAATATATAAAAATAATTTTCGTATAAAGACATTTGTTCACTATACTTTATGTTTTAATATAAAAAATAAAACTTATAAACATTAGGATGTTAATTTTAAAAAATCATCTTTATTGTTTTATTTATCATGTAAATATTTTCTTAAGATTAATTTTTGATATTTTTCTGAAAAAAATTGAATTTTATGTGAATGCATTATAGTATTTTTACAAATATCATGACCTTTATATAAATATTAGTTTATAAGAATGATTTTTAAATTTACCAAAAAAATCATTAAAAATGAATTTTATGAGTTTTATTTTGAATTTTAAAATATTTATTCTAGTTCACAATCCAATAATTAATGTTTAAGAACTTAAGGAATATTTTTCTCATGAAATTGTTTTTAATACATTATATACTTAGTAATTTAAAAGTAATTTTTATCAATTTTATAAATTCAATCAAATTTAATGGGTATAAAATATATAAATATTTGGCCAAAATTATATAATAAGGACTATTTTATTTTTTAATCATAAAGGAAAAGTTACTTGGGTAAAAACTAGTTACCACGGTAAAGTATAAAACCATAAAAGTAAAAAACTAAAAGTAAATGACCAAAAACATGTTTAAAAAATGTGTGGTAATGTATTAATAGATTTACTAACCTTATAACTTATCCTTTATATTATTTCACAATTTTGGATCCACTTCCCTTGATATTTAATTCTCATTATTAAAACGTTATAGGTATTTACAAAAATTTCATTCCCTTTCACTTATAAATGGGGCTCTTCTATCCTCAATTCCCCTCACACCACAACCCCCTAAGTTTGTACCAAAATATTTCTAAAACTCTAATCAACACTTATATCCTATTTAAAGTGGTTCTTTTCTTCTCAAAATATCATCCCCAAAAGGTTTACCCCCCTTTACAATGATGATAAACCAAGAAGTGATGTATAAATTTCTAATCACTCCTTTCTAATTTCTATTCATTTATCAACAATTATTCTTACTCAAATTCCATAAATCATGTAACATCCCAAGTAAGTATTGAATAATATATATTTTTATCCATGTCTATTAATGATTAAGATAGTGTTTTAGAGGCTTAAAATGAAAATAAATACAATCTTATGCATGGAATAAACTAATATTCTTAAAAGATTGTTTTACTGCCTTTTGATGGAAAACCATTTTTGAATCTATATTTTGACAATTTTATAAACTATGTTTGTCAAAATAAACTTATCCTTTATGATTGGGACATCAAAATTTACCTTGTGTGAATTTTTGGTATTTTTCTGACAATATTCATTTTTTAATGAATAGTGAAAAATACTGCATTTTAGATCAAAACTGCTTTTTAATCTAATTTATTTATATGATTAGATTATGTTTTGAATTGATTTTGAAGTGAAATTAGAATATATTTTTACCATTTTATCCAATGGTGGTTATTGGAATCAATTTCACTTTGAAATTAGACTTAAACTGGTGTCAATCTTTTGATACTTATTGTTTTGTAAAAACACGCTTTTTGCTCTGGTAGCGGGAATTAATTATTAAATTAATTAATGTGACTTATATGATTTGAATTTTGTAAAATAGACTTCATTTTTGAATTCGGAATATCAAATATAGCTTAGGGTGAATTTTTGGTAATTTTCTGAAAAACTTCAATTTTTGATGAATAGTGAAACCACTAAGTGGTAATCAAGCAAACTGATTTTTCAGTTAAATGAAAGTTTACCACTAATGTGTATTGAATTTTAAAAATCCGACATACATGGTTGTCATTAGTATGTAAAATGTGGTTCAATGAGATTATAATAATTTTTTTGGTGAATAGTAACTTATGAAGTTCTTAATCACGATTAGTGGTAATTAGGGTAGTTTAAGGTCTAAATAAGGCTTTAATAATATGAAATGACCTAGACACATGTCCCAACCTCATTGGTTGTGTCATGTCCGACCATGAAATTCCATGGGTCAACTTGGGGACCCCATGGATCCACTTTTGTTGGGAAATGACATAAATTACTTTTTATTTAATGTTAAAGTGAAAATGACACAAACATAATATGTTTTACGAAAACAATTTTTAATTGGGGTTATACACGTCCAAATTTTGATTATAAATATTCATTGGAAATATAAAACGATTTCCTATATCATAGTATTTTTTTTATAATTTTTAGACATAAAATAAATTAAATTATTTATGACATAATAATGATGCAGCGATGACATCATTATTTGACGATTTAAATAAAATGGAATGATAATGAAAAATCTAAAACCTACACATGGCCAAAACCAATTGGAAGAGTGGATTTAGAACCCTTATCACCTTATCCACGAATTATATCAATGTGGGACCTTTTAAAACCGAAACACATTTTCAAATAAAGTAATGTTTCTTTACTTTCCAAAAGCGCCCCTCCTCTCCTCTTATAAAAGGCCCCCACCTCTACCTCATTTCACACACTCTTCAAGCCTTTGGCTCGGCCAACCCCTACCCATTTGATCTCTCCACATCCCTCTCCTCATCCTAGAGGATTCCCTTTGGGCAGAATCCTTTCAAAGGAAGCCTTTAGGCTCAAATAAAAAGGAGTTACACTTTTTAAGGTAATTCATTCTCTAATGTTCATTTGTTTTATTTTTCTTCTCCAACCCCCTAAACTCTTTTTATTTACTTATTTTGTAAAAACACCAGTATCTTAAATATACAAGGATGTTGTTATGATATTTATTTGAGCTACACTCTCACACAACTACATCAAATGGTTAAAGAACATACGGTTTCCGTGGATGGCGAAATTCTGCCTCCCGAAACGATGATTGTTCAACACTCATTTAACACCTTCAAAGGTGGCCATTATGATGTCACTATTTTCATATATGATATATAATATGTTTATGTTTTCCTTAAGCTTCTGTTTTTTTTCATTTTGGGCATACCTTTATGGTTTCCATTATGGGTAAAACACGATATCTTCATTTTAGGAAGTGCGGACTACCGCCCCCTAAAAGTGATTTGATTCGTTAATACCATATGTGGGATGTGTAAAGGATAAAGTTAATGATATTATATATTTTATTATACTGGAATTATAATATACTCTTATATCATTATGATTCCATTCCAGAAAATATGAAATAGAAATGGAAGTAGCGTTCATGCGTACGTACGGCTTACCATCTCCATGAACGGTGCATTTCATTTCTTACCTCTAAATTATGTAATATTATAAATGCATGTATGTACTGGATATATATGACATATATGATATGTACATCATGAATACCATTATGTATATAATGAACCTTTGACCAAATTAACAACATGTAAGTGTAATAAGTCTATTTTTGACTTAAGAACCAAATACCGACAAAATGAACATTATTAACTTAACTGATTACATGATGTTCATAACATGGTATAAAAGGAATAATGAACTTGAAAAGATTCATAATCAAGTAGAGATTAACTCAAGTTTATTATTCAGGAGATTAAAGAACGGTCGAGTCAAGTCGGATACGAGGTATGGGACTTCGTCTCAATCTCCTTTCGTTGAGGAATATTTTATTTTATGCACAACTTTCTTTTATATGGTGTATAAACCCCTTTTACTTTTACATTTATTCAAAAGGAATCTTTTTTATACGAAGCGTTTACTAAACGACAAAAGGGAATGTTTTTGTCGTACGTATGCAGCGACAACGACTTCTCCGCCGTCGTGACCGTTATTTGAGTTTCGGCTTCCTCTACAAGCCATACCTTCTTTTTAAAAGAAAAATAAATACCATGTTTTACTTTTCTTTTATTTCAGTATTGAAAATGGTTTTCATAATGTTTTTATATCAATGTCTTGTATTGATATCTCATGATTGAAATGTGGAAATTTTATGTTTCCTTTACGCATGTTTTATGTGATATGATTATGTTATGGTTCTTGGGCATTATTACGAAGATGGGTGGTTCCATGATAAACTAAGGGCGGGTGAGCCCGTTATAGCTCTCCAATACATTGGGTAACGCGAAGGAGTGAAACGTTAAGGTTTCTCCGAAGAGATTTTAGGTAATATACTGTGATGGGTATTCCAAACGTAACCAAGAGGGTTACTCCCTACGTAAGAATGTTATGAATGCCTCAAGTTACCTTTATGTATTATGATTTCTATGTTTTATTCATGATTTTATGAGGTATGTTAAAGTGCCAATGTTTTATGGGTAAAGTATGATTTCATTCTTATGTATATATGAACTCATGTTTCCTTTCCATGTTTTTTTTTATAACCCATACTGAGTTTTTATGCTCATCCCAAGTTTTTGAAATGTTTTTCACAGGTCAAGGGAAATGTACATGATAAGATGATAGAGTCAAGGATGTGTCAATAAATAATCCATGTTTTATTTTAAATGTGTTTCCATTGATGGGAATGAAGAATACTATCTTTATGTAACCACTTTGTTTATATGTGGAATGTAATGCAAGTTTTATGATCTAATTCTCTAAAACTCTAAACCCGAAAAGATCCTCAATGTGTAATCTTGTAATAACTCAAGATTAAGTAAGGTTTAAGGCTGGGGCCTTATAGTTGGTATCAAAGGTCGGTTTAGATAACTTTAGGAGTTAGAATTCTATTAAATGATTATCCAAAAATATTTTTTTTTCGAAATGATATAGCATTTAAAGATTATCATGTTGCTTCATCTAAGACATGTTTGTTCAGAATGGTTTTCCGCAGAGGAAACAGGGAAGCAGTTCTAGGAAGGCATACAGAAGGAAATAACCTTCTGAATCAGCATCCTGAGATGGTCGGAATTGGAACTGAACAGTTTGTTGCAGTAATGGCGCAGTTGACTCAAGCGATAAATGGCGGTGGTATCCATGCACGAGATCAGCCAGATCAACTGCAGAGGAACATGTCAGTGGTGGAACATTTCATGAGGCAACATCCACCACCATTCAGAGGATCATCTGACCCTGTACTAGCTGAAGGGTGGATTAAAGCACTGGAGAAGATTTTTGATGTCATGGGGTGTTCAGACAATCAAAAGGTTAGTCTTGCTATTTACTGTTTGGAGGGTGAAGCAGATCAGTGGTGGTCTATGGTTAAAAATATCAGGGATGCCGATGAGATTGATGCTCTTGACTGGGATGAATTCAAAGGTATGTTTCTTGAGAAGTATTTTCCTAAGGCTGTTCGACTTAGGATGGAAAATCAATTCTTGGAATTGAGGCAAGAGGAAGACTCAGTGGCTGCTTATGAAGAAAGGTTCACTCGTTTGGCAAGGTATGCTCCAAATTTTATCCGGGACCTTGATAGTAAAATCAATCGTTTTTACTCAGGATTAAAGCCAAAGTATCGAAGGGCATTAGCTTCTCGTGAGTTTAAAAGTTATGAAAAGCTTGTTCGATGTGCTGAGAAGGTGGAAATGGAGTTTGCCGATGACCAAGTTTTCTATAACAACCAGCAGAAGAAGAGACCGAGGTGGCAGGAGAAAGGTAAGAATTCTTCAAAAAAGTCTGATGGTAGGAGAAATAAGTTTCCAGTTTGTGATAAATGTGGCAAAAGGCATGCTGGGGAATGTCTTCTGAATTCTGGGAAGTGCTACCAATGTGGTAATATGGGACATAAGGCTCGTGATTACACTGAAAAGGATCAAGGTGAAGGTAAGAACAAATTTGATTTACAGTTAGTGAAATGTTATAAGTGCAATGAGATGGGTCACTATGCAAACGAGTGTCTGACAAGGAGCGTGAGTGATGGGAAGCAGTTAGACTATAAGCAGAAAGGGGTGGTGAAATCCTTTGCAACTACTTCAGCAGATGTCGGGCCATCAAATGATGTTGTATCAGGTACTTTGTTTGTTTTTTCAGATTATGCCAGTGTGTTGTTTGATTCGGGTTCTACACATTCTTTCATCTCTGAAACCTTTTCTAGTAAAATGGGAATACCATCTCAAGAAATGACTCCTGAACTTTTGGTAAAAACACCTGGGGGAAATGTTGAGGCAAAAATAATTTATAAGAATCTTCCTATCCTTATCTGTGGAAAGAACCTACTTGCAAACCTTATTGTTCTACCTCTAGTAGAGTTTGATGTTATCCTG
Source organism: Viscum album (assembly GCA_963277665.1). Classification (NCBI taxonomy): domain Eukaryota; kingdom Viridiplantae; phylum Streptophyta; class Magnoliopsida; order Santalales; family Viscaceae; genus Viscum; species Viscum album. The sequence goes on along the minus strand of OY728163.1, from coordinate 2,004,520,138 downwards.
GGTATGGATTGGCTCTCTATTTACCATGCTAAGATTGACTGTAGAGCTAAAGAAGTTTCTTTTCATACAGACTTTCAGTTTGTTTACAAGAATGAACCCTTAATTTTGATAACATATCAAGAGGCCGAGAAACTTGTAAAAGATAGAAATGAATGTTACCTTGCACACGTCGTTGAAAATAAAGGAACTGTTCAGATTAATGATGTGCCAGTGGTAAATGAGTATCCTGATGTTTTTCCTGATGAGTTGCCTGGAATAATACCAGATCGGGAAGTTGAGTTTACTGTTGACTTAGTTCCTGATGCTAAGCCAATTTCAAAACCCCCTTATCGAATGGCACAAATTGAACTTTTAGAGTTGAAGGAGCAATTGCAAGATTTATTAGAGAAAGGTTTCATTAGACCTAGCACATCACCATGGGGTGCTCCTGTTTTATTTGTTAAAAAGAAAGATGGTTCTATGAGACTTTGCATTGATTATAGATCCTTGAATAATATCACTGTTAAGAACAAATATCCTTTGCCTCATATCGATGATTTGTTTGATCAGCTCCAGGGGGCTCAGTTTTTTTCAAAGATTGACTTGAGATCGGGGTACCATTAGCTGAAGGTTAAGGAGGCAGATATTCCGAAGACCGCGTTCCGTACGAGATATGGCCATTATGAATTTGTAGTAATGCCTTTTGGGCTAACCAATGCACCTGCTGTATTCGTGGACTTAATGAATAGAATTTTCCATGAGTTCTTGGATAAGTTTGTGGTGGTTTTCATTGATGATATTTTGGTGTTTTCTAAAAGTTAAGAGGAGCATGAAAAACATTTAAGGGTTATCTTGCAAACCTTAAAAGAAAAGAAACTGTATGGGAAATTCAGCAAGTGTGAGTTTTGGTTGCAACAAATTTCTTTCCTTGGTCACATTGTTTCTAAAGATGGAATAACTGTTGATCCTGAAAAAACAAAAGTTGTGGAAGAATGGCCAAGACCCACAAATGTAACCGAGATTCGTAGCTTCCTTGGTTTGGCGGGCTATTACCGAAGGTTTGTTAGAAATTTTTCACGGTTATCTAGTCCAATGACTAAGCTAACTCGGAAGGGTGTTAAGTTTATCTGGACAAAAGAATGTGATGATTGTTTTCAGGAATTGAAAAGAAGATTGGTGAATGCTCCAGTTTTGGCACTACCTTCCAGGAATGGTGAGTTTGTTATATACAGTGATGCTTCATTGAAAGGACTTGGTTGCGTCCTAATGCAGAATGATCAGGTAATTGCTTATGCTTCACGACAGTTGAAAACTCATGAGGTAAATTACCCTACACATGATTTGGAACTAGATGTTGTTGTTTTTGCTTTAAAAATTTGGAGGCATCATTTGTATGGAGTAAAGTGTGAAATATATACCGATCACAAAATTTTAAAGTATATATTCACTCAGAAAGAGTTAAACATGAGACAAAGGAGATGGCTGGAATTAATCAAGGATTATGATTGTACAATTCATTACCATCCTGGAAAAGAAAATAAAGTGGCTGATGCTTTGAGTCGAAAAAGTAATGCTTCATTAACATTGTTGCGTTTGGAACATGATCCTTTGGTTAACAATTTGATGAACTTTGGCATAGAAGTTGTAGGTGCAGGAAGTCCTTCTGTTTTGTTTCAGGTATCAGTGAGATCTTCTCTATCAGATAGAATCAAGCAAGCACAGAAGCAAGACCGTGAGTTGCAGAAAAAGGTAGAGCTGGTTCAGAAAGGTAAGTTGCCTGAATTCAACATTGATAGTGATTGTGTTTTGAGATTTGGGAAGAGATTGTGTGTGCCTTGTGATTCACAGTTGAAGAGAGAGCTGTTATGTGAAGCTTATAGTTCTCCGTTTTCAGTTCATCCGGGCAGTACTAAGAAGTATAGAGATCTGCGGGAGTATTACTGGTGGGATGGAATGAAAAGAGACATTGCTGATTTTACTGTGAAGTGTTTGACATGTCAAGAGGTTAAAGCAGAGCGGCAGTTACCGAAAGGGATGCTTCAGCCTTTACCAGTGCCAGAGTGGAAATGGGAGAATATATCCATGGACTTTGTTGTTGGATTACCGAAGACATCTCGAGGTAATAATGCAATCTGGGTTATTGTTGATCGCTTGACCAAATCTGCTCATTTACTTGCTATACGAGATACTTTCCCTATTGATCAACTTTCCCGTTTGTATCTTAAAGAGATAGTCAGGTTACATGGAGTTCCTCTCTCCATTGTATCGGATCGTGATCCCAGGTTTACTTCTAACTTTTGGAAAGGCCTTCAGAAGTCTTTGGGTACTGAGTTAAATTTTAGTACAGCTTTTCATCCTCAATCAGATGGGCAGTCAGAACGAACAATTCAGACATTGGAGGATATGCTATGAGCTTGTTCTATGGATTATCAGGGAAGTTGGGACCAACATCTTTCTTTGGTTGAGTTTTCATATAATAACAGTTTTCATTCCAGTATACAGATGGCACCATTTCAGGCATTATATGGGAAGTGGTGTCGAACTCCAGCTTTCTGGGATGAAGTGAGTGAAAGGAAGTTGATGGGACCAGAATTGGTAGAAGAGATGGTAGAAAAAGTTCAGCTGATTCAGAAACACATGAGAACAGCTCAGAGCAGGCAGAAGAGTTATGCGGATAACCAGAGGAAGGATCTATCTTTCGAGGTAGGTGGTCATGTTTTTCTCAAGGTTTCCCCTTGGAAAAGTGTGATGAGATTTGGTAAGAAAGGAAAGTTGAGTCCAAGGTTTGTTGGACCATACGAAATTCTGGAGAGAGTTGGATCAGTTGCATACCGAGTGGCTTTACCTCCGAGTTTATCTCAGGTACACAATGTTTTTCACGTTTCGATGTTGAGAAAGTATATGCCAGATCCATCTCATGTTTTGAGTCCAGAGGTAGTTCAGCTGGAAGAGAACCTATCTTATGAGGAACAACCAGTCCAGATTCTTGACCACAGGGAGCAAGTGTTACGGAATAAGGTGATTCACCAGGTAAAGGTTTTGTGGAAAAACCACATGATTGAATAGGCAACAAGGGAATCTGAAAATGCAATGAGGGATAAGTACCCTCATTTATTTGATAAGTAAATAAATTGCGGGGATGCAATTTTCTAAAGGGGGGAAGGATGTAACATCCCAAGTAAGTAATGAATAATTGATATTTTTATCCATGTCTATTAATGATTAATATAGTGTTTTAGAGGCTTAAAATGAAAATAAATACAATCTTATGCATGGAATAAACTAATATTCTTAAAAGATTGTTTTACTGCCTTTTGATGGAAAACCATTTTTGAATCTATATTTTGACAATTTTATAAACTATGTTTGTCAATATAAACTTATCCTTTATGATTGGGACATCAAAATTTACCTTGTGTGAATTTTTGGTATTTTTCTGACAATATTCATTTTTTAATGAATAGTGAAAAATACTGCATTTTACATCAAAACTGCTTTTTAATCTAATTTATTTATATGATTAGATTATGTTTTGAATTTCTTTTGAAGTGAAATTAGAATATATTTTTACCATTTTATCCAAAGGTGGTCATTATAATCAATTTCACTTTGAAATTAGACTTAAACTGGTGTCAATCTTTTGATACTTATTGTTTTGTAAAAACACGCTTTTTGCTCTGGTAGCGGGAATTAATTATTAAATTAATTAATGTGACTTATATGATTTGAATTTTGTAAAATAGACTTCATTTTTGAATTCGGAATATCAAATATAGCTTAGGGTGAATTTTTTGTAATTTTCTGAAAAACATCAATTTTTGATGAATAGTGAAACCACTAAGTGGTAATCAAGCAAACTGATTTTTCAGTTAAATGAAATTTTACCAATAATGTGTTTTGAATTTTAAAAATCCGACATACATGGTTGTCATTAGTATGTAAAATGTGGTTCAATGAGATTATAATAATTTTTTTGGTGAATAGTAACTTATTAAGTTCTTAATCACGATTAGTGGTAATTAGGGTAGTTTAAGGTCTAAATAAGGCTTTAATAATATGAAATGACCTAGACACATGTCCCAACCTCATTGGTTGTGTCATGTCCGACCATGACATTCCATGGGTCAACTTGGGGACCCCATGGATCCACTTTTGTTGGGAAATGACATAAATTACTTTTTATTTAATGTTAAAGTGAAAATGACACAAACATAATATGTTTTACGAAAACAATTTTTAAGTGGGGTTATACAAGTCCAAATTTTGATTATAAATAGTCATTGGAAAGCTAAAACGATTTCCTATATCATAGTAGTTTTTTTATAATTTTAGACATTAAATAAATTAAATTATTTATGATATAATAATGATGCAGCGATGACATCATTATTTGACGATTTCAATAAAATGGAATGATAATGAAAAATCTAAAACCTACACATGGCCAAAACCAATTGTAAGAGTGGATTTCGAACCCTTATCACCTTATCCACGAATTATATCAATGTGGGACCTTTTAAAATCGAAACACATTTTCAAATAAAGTAATGTTTCTTTACTTTCCAAAAGCGCCCCTCTTCTCCTCTTATAAAAGGCCCCCAGCTCTACCTCATTTCACACACTCTTAAAGCCTTTCGCTCGGCCAACCCCTGCCCATTTTCTCTCTCCACATCCCTCTCCTCATCCTAGATGATTCCCTTTGGGCATAATCCTTTCAAAGGAAGCCTTTAGGCTCAAATAAAAAGGAGTTACACTTTTTAAGGTAATTCATTCTCTAATGTTCATTTGTTTTATTTTGCTTCTCCAACCCCCTAAACTCTTTTTATTTACTTATTTTGTAACAACACCAGTATCTTAAATATACAAGGATGTTGTTATGATATTTATTTGAGCTACACTCTCACACAACTACATCAAATGGTTAAAGAACATACGGTTTCCGTGGATGGCGAAATTCTGCCTCCCGAAACGATGATTGTTCAACACTCATTTAACACCTTCAAAGGTGGCCATTATGATGTCACTATTTTCATATATGATATATAATATGTTTATGTTTTCCTTAAGCTTCTGTTTTTTTTCATTTTCGGCATACCTTTATGGTTTCCATTATGGGTAAAACACGATATCTTCATTTTAGGAAGTGCGGACTACCGCCCCCTAAAAGTGATATGATTCGTTAATACCATATGTGGGATGTGTAAAGGATAAAGTTAATGATATTATATATGTTATTATACTGGAATTATAATATACTATTATATCATTATGATTCCATTCCAGAAAATATGAAATAGAAATGGAAGTAGTGTTCATGCGTACGTACGGCTTACCGTCTCCATGAACGGTGCATTTCATTTCTTACCTCTAAATTATGTAATATTATAAATGCATGTATGTACTGGATATATATGACATATATGATATCTACATCATGAATACCATTCTGGATATAATGAACCTTTGACCAAATTAACAACATGTAAGTGTAAGAAGTCTATTTTTGACTTAAGAACCAAATACCGACAAAATGAACATTATTAACTTAACTGATTACATGATGTTCATAACATGGTATAAAAGGAATAATGAACTTGAAAAGATTCGTAATCAAGTATAGATTAACTCAAGTTTATTATTCAGGATATTAAAGAACGGTCGAGTCAAGTTGGATACGAGGTATGGGACTTCGTCTCAATCTCCTTTCGTTGAGGAATATTTTATTTTATACACAACTTTCTTTTATATGGTGTATAAACCCCTTTGACTTTTACATTTATTCAAAAGGAATCTTTTTTATACGAAGAATTTACTAAACGACAAAAGGGAATGTTTTTGTCGTACGTATGTAGCGACAACGACTTCTCCGTCGTCGTGACCGTTATTTGAGTTTCGGCTTCCTCTACAAGCCATACCTTCTTTTTAAAAGAAAAATAAATACCATGTTTTACTTTTCTTTTATTTCAGTATTGAAAATGGTTTTCATAATGTTTTTATATCAATGTCTTGTATTGATATCTCATGATTGAAATGTGGAAATTTTATGTTTCCTTTACGCATGTTTTATGTGATATGATTATGTTATGGTTCTTGGGCATTATTACGAAGACGGGTGGTTCCGTGATAAACTAAGGGCGGGTGAGCCCGTTATAGCTCTCCAATGCATTGGGTAACGCGAAGGAGTGAAACGTTAAGGTTTCTCCGAAGAGATTTTAGGTAATATACTGTGATGGGTATTCCAAACGTAACCAAGAGGGTTACTCCCTACGTAAGAATGTTATGAATGCCTCAAGTTACCTTTATGTCTTATGATTTCTATGTTTTATTCGTGATTTTATGAGGTATGTTAAAGTGCCAATGTTTTATGGGTAAAGTATGATTTCATTCTTATGTATATATGAACTCATGTTTCCTTTCCATGTTTTTTTTTATAACCCATACTAAGTTTTTATGCTCATCCCAAGTTTTTGAAATGTTTTTCACAGGTCAAGGGAAATGTACATGATAAGATGATAGAGTCAAGGATGTGTCAAGAAATAATCCATGTTTTATTTTAAATGTGTTTCCATTGATGGGAATGAAGAATACTATCTTTATGTAACCACTTTGTTTATATGTGGAATGTAATGCAAGTTTTATGATATAATTCTCTAAAACTCTAAACCCGAAAAGATCCTCAATGTGTAATCTTGTAATAACTCAAGATTAAGTAAGGTTTAAGGCTGGGGCCTTATAAATCATATTAAAATTATTACATAAGTATCACTATTATAATTATAAGTTATTATAATGATAGTTCAAGCATTAAATATCTTTTCTATTTTCTATTAATAAAAATGAAAATGTGAATCGTGTGTTTGTATGTATTATCCCCTCCATGAAGTAACATGTTCATTTTCCTTAACTTCCTAACAGAGATATTTAAACCATTAATTTTAGGTATAATTTTGATATTTTGTACTTCTTTAATATTTTTAAATGATAATAAATAATACTCCCCTCTCAAATTTTATTAAAATGAAATCATTATGTAACACCCCAATCTTCCACGGTATGTTTCCCTTTGAATAATACAGTAGCGTGTGTTGTACGCAACTTCGAGATTCTAACACACCACGACCAATCAAAGTAGCCTTTATGAATAGTAATACCCACTTTTTGAAATTTTATAAATTTTACCTCTCAAAATGGACTTCATTTTTGGATTCATAATATCAAAATTATCCTAGGGTAAAATTTTGGTACTTTTCGGATAACTTTTATATTTTGATGAATAGTGAAAATTACTAAATTTTAATTAAAAACAACTTTTTTAATAGAAATAATTAACAGTGATAAATTATGAATTCGAGTGTTTTTAAATTATATTTAGAATATATTTTTACCATTTAATACAATGTCGGTCATTGGACATAATTTCACAATTAAACCGGACATAAACAAGTGTCAATCTTTTGATAGTTATTATCTCTGAAAAACACACTTTGTTTTAACAACGGGAATTAATTTTAAATTAATTTTTTCCAATTATGTGTTTTGAATTTGGAAAAATTGATTCCATATTTGGAATCATGATTTCCAAATTTTTTAAATAAGTAACATTTATTTTTAGACATTTTGAATAATTACTTCGGTAAATATTTTATTTAACATGGTTAAAGGGTAAACCCGGTAAATAAGGGTAATAAATAATATTATAATAATATTAAATTACCCTAACCTTGATATAACCCTATTTTATGATACATGTCCGACCATGGGAATCCTTGGGTCGATTTTGAGACCCCATGGAGACACTTGTAGGTGATAAAGACACTTTATATTAATTAAGTTCAAGTAAATACAAAAATGACAAAAGCATATATCTTTTAGAAAAACAATTTTTACATAGGGTTATACATGTTATATTTTTGACTATAAATATTCATTATAAATATAAAAATATTTCCTACATAATTATATTTTATTTATAATTTTTATACATTTAATAATTAAATTTATTTATGATAAAATAATGATGCAGTATTTTCCTTATTAATGAAAGAATCAAATAATTGGTATTATAAAAGTTAAAATAAATATAATTTGAAAATTTTGATGCCATACACGAATATTATTTGTTAATATTACATGTTAGTATTTTTTAAATGAATTTTATTCGAATTAATAATGTTTTTAAGACTTTAAAAAAATCAATTATTGAATAGTGTCAAAATTGACATAAATGAGTTTTTAAAACAAATATTATATTATTAATTGATATTCTATTTATAAAAATCTAAGGTTCGGCCAAAGGACTTATATCATGATAGGTGTATCATTAATGGACCACTTGGTGGGTCTCTTGGATTTATATAGTAAGTTTATTAACTAAAATATATTAAAATACAAAGCGACATGGTAAATGTAAAACTAATTAACTAAGAGTTAAAACAAAAAGATAAGGTTAATATAATGACCCAAACCTATCTAAAATAATTGGTTGAAAGTATTTCGACCCATACCAACCTTATAATTTGAATAATATACTCTGGAGACATTAGAAACCGAATATGAATTTATTATAAAATAATATTTTTAGTTTTTCTTAAAGAGCCCCTCCTCCCCCTTATAAAAGGACACCAAGTCTAACCAATTCTTCACACCTTAAAATCCTTTTGCTTCCGCCAAACCCTACACAAATATTCTCTAAACTTACCAAAATTCAACCTAGAGGCCTTAATTTAATCATAAATCCAACCTAAGGAGCCCTTTTTATCAAATCAAAAGGAAGAACCCGAAGAATAGGTAATGTTTTCACCACCCTCTTTCAAGTTCCTTTCTTCTTCCACTTATTCTTTCTTTGTTATTTCCATTCTAAAACAATAACTCCAGTATCTTCTATATACTGTGATGTTATTATAAATATGTTACAACCATATTCATTGTTCTATCCATTCTTTGAAAGATATGTCATCATACGTGCATACGTACGGCTTACCGTCTCCACGTCGTGGTGTAATTGTTATTCAATGCACTATTATTTGGATGGGTATAATAATGATGTGTAATTCATGTAAATAATAAATATAACCTGACAATGATTCTGTATATATGATATACCATCCAATTATATATTATTATAATATCAAAATAATGATATTGTCGCCTGTGCGTACGTACGGACTACCGTCTCTACGAACACGATGAGATTCATTCTCCATCGTATCCATTCAAGTATAATTCTCATTTGATGATTAAAAATAGTGTTTAAGGACTTTATATCATTATGGATATGAATAAGATGCAACCTATCCATAAAAAACATGGCTTATGTAACAAAACATATAAAATAAAACGAGTAAGTTAACACCCAAAATGACGATAATACTAAGATATTTTTAACAAAGCAATGTTAAAACATCATATATAATATCATATTAATGTATATGATTCTTGTATAATTTAATAAAAATTATTTCACCATTATAAAGGAGGTTAACCTACCCCCAACCAAGGAAAATTACAAGGTAAGGGGTTTCTTATCTCACTTTTAATTCCGTGAGATTTCCATTGTTCACCACTTACTTATTGCATGTGATGTATTGTGTACTGCCATTTGATATGTATTATCATGATCCTCTTTATATTCATGATATTATATGATTAATTTGGTGGTTATTGACTATTTTTCATATGACTCGATTGATTACAACGATGTAAGGGTTAATTTCACAATCTATTTATTATTCGAGGTTGTTTATTCGTAATTATCTACTGGGACATCTTTATCATCCACATCCATGTTTCCTAAAAATGTATTTCAAAAAAAATTACTATTTACTAGAAAATGGGTTAAAGTCATTTATACCCCTGTTTTAATTTTTAAAAAATGTTTTTAAATGAATCTTTCCGTCATTTTCCAAACAAGATACTTTATAACCTTTTCGACAAAATTAAGGTAAGAATGTTTTTTTAACTTATACGGCGGGTGTGGTTATTCTCTGCCGTTATTACACCTTTGAAGCTTCCCTTACAAGCTTATAAGGATAATTTCAAAATAATGGGTTTCCATATAATTATATTATTTTTAAAGGATTTCAAAAAAGACATATTTCACTCAAATACTTTTGATTTCATCTATGTCAACATCCTTTGATGGATTTTAAGCTTATTTGAAGTTGATTTATTATGATACAAAACTTCCATATTGTATTGAAGGTTTTGTGATATGTTTGACTGTGGATGAGTTATTTTTATGTCATTCATGGTTTATGGTTAAAGTATTGACATTTCAAAAGTTAGTTTTAATACGAAAGTTTATGTTATATCTCAACATTTTCTTAAGATGAATGTGTTGGAATAGTATGTTCTAGGTTGGGGACCGGTAAAAGTAAGCCCTCCAGTTTGGTGTCAGGTTATTAGAGGCACTATGGGTTAGTGTTTGGTTATTAGAGGCACTCCGGTTTGGTGTCTGGTTATTAGAGTCACTCCTTGTTCGTGTCCAGTTATTAGAGGCACTCCGGGTTGGAGTCCGGTTCCAAAGGCTCTCCGGGTTGGGTTCCGGTTACAGTTAGCCCTTAGGTCTTGGCACGAGTCCTTGACAAAAAAATTAAAGTTCAGAATTATGAATTCCATCATTATAAAATTAGTTATTACATGTGATTATTTGATTAGTAGAATATCCATGTGCATGTTTATATGGTAGTGTTTGATTTATTTTTACCATGTTATGTTCAAGTTTATGTTTAAAAAGGCCGTTGTTTTTATTACACATCTTGCCTTAAAATTTTATAGCTTCTGCTAAATTATTTACCCTTACTGAGCATCTGATCTCACCCCTTTCTATGTTTTATTTTTTCCAGGATCCCAAGAAGTGTTTTATGATTAAGATGTAGGGTTAAGATAAGGTAACAATGGCGTTCTCAAAGGATTATTTATGTTTTGTTGTATGTTAGAAAGTGTAATGTAATGTTCATGTATATAATCTATTTTCCAAGACTGCTAAACTGATAGGTCCTTTAGGACTTGATTCCTTGTAAACATACCAATGTATTAAAATAATGCACCGACTCTAGGTAACTGGGCTTGGGGTGTTACATTTGGTATCAGAGAAAGTTTAGTACAAACCTTGAAAGCTAGATTTAGATAAACTCTTGTTAGAGAACATAGACCTAAGATGGACTTTGAGGATTATTATAGAAGAACTTCCGAGAATTTTGGTACTGTAGATATTTAGTGAGTTTTCTGAACAATTCATCCCTGTCTGGATACAAGCAGGTAGAGGCGGCTCTGGCACAGATGTACCTAGGGGTAAAACCCGAAAACACCGCTTTGAGCTAGAATCGAACGGGAACTTGTGCACGACAACGGGACTTGCTGCACTCTTGGTTACAACACTCCTGGGGGATATGCTTAGGATAATTCTCATTTTCTTTAAAACCCATTATGAAGGGTTTATGAGTATATAATTCCTCAAAGAAGACATTTTTATGATTATGTATTATATCCATAAACTGTTTAATTTATGTTAAATGTTTTACAAGTATGGAATTATGTATTTTAATTCATAAACTGATCTAATTTATGCCATTGTTTAGAAATGGTGCCTAGTGGAAGAAATGGAAACTGTATCAATGCACACACTCCATGTAGGGATTTCCCTCCTGGTCAAGATAATTTTAGTGGAGCTGGTGATGCAGCTGGTGCTGATCAGCTAATCACCATACCAGGACAACTCACTCAGGTTATGAATAATAACCTTACCCATATGGAGCACCCTGATCCGCAGCATGGAGGATAAATGTTAGATCGATTGATGACTCAACAACCACCAACATTCAATGGGGGTAAAAATCCACTAGTAGCTGAGCAATGGATAAGTTCCCTAGAGAAAATATTTCAGGCTTTGGAGAGTAGTGAAAGGGAAAAGGTTATCATGGCAGTTTACCGCATCACTGGAGATGTTGATCAATGGTGGTCATTAATTAAAAACATAAAGGACGATAAATAAGTATCAAGTATGGAATAGAGGGAGTTTAAAGAGATTTTCTTAGAAAAATACTTTCCTCATGACCATCGAGCAGATATGGAAAGGCAATTTTTCAGTCTGAGGCAAAAGGAGGATGAGAATGTCGCAAAGTATGAAGCTAACTTTACAAGGTTAGCGAGGCATGCAGCAAATTATATACGTAAACTGAGGAGTAATATTGATCATTTATTTGATGGGTTAAAACCATTTCTACTTCAAGCATTAGTCACACAATCCTTCTCGTCATACGAAGACATTGTCTCATGTGCTATAAAGACAGAAAAGGAATTCTTTAAATCTTATGAAAATAAAGTAAAGGAAGAGAATAAGATAATGGTGTAAAAAGAGATAGATAAAGGGAAAAAAGAAAATAAGGATTTTCCATTATGTGATAATTGTGGGAAGAAACACCTCAGTATTTGCCTAAAAGAAATGGGAGTTTGTTACAAATGTGGAGAAAAAGGTCACCAGGCTCATGATTGCAAGGGAAAGAAAGATGTCATCAATGTTGAATGCTATAATTGTAGAGAAAAAAGGAATTATGCGAATGAATACCCTAATATACAAGGAAAATTACCACAGAAAAGGCCAAGGGATCAAGTTCAATCTTATGTTGTTACTACAGTTGAAGTGGAATAATTAATGTATTTGTGTTTCTGGACTCAATGATTATATTCTGGTTATAAGAATAATGTGATATATATAAGGATTGTACTGCAGTACTTTTTCTTTTCATTAAGGTTTTAATATGACTAAGGTAATCATATTTTCATTATGTGACAATAAGATAAACTTTACTTTGTCTGGGGAATCTGATGTGACAATTGATTTTGGAATTTGGATACCTTTTACAGAGAGTCTGGACAGAGGTACTTTGGATAACTATAATGTTTGGAGTGGATTAAGTTGAACTTTGGATAGTATTGTTTAAGGTTAAAACAATTATTATGATCAATTTTTGGAATATTATGATACTATAGTTTTAGGAAAAGGACAACCTTCAGGTCGGGCGATAACCCGTCGCGTCGGAAAAAGCTGCAGGAATCAAACCTACAACCATAGTGTGATAGGCCTTTATTACCTACCACTAGCCTGCAGGAAGTCCCTAATCATTACAAAGTATTTTTCTTCATTTTAATGGTATATGTTAATGTTTGGATCCTTATACGATTAGGATAAATATAATATTTTTGAGTTCTATTATCTTTTGGAGTAAAAGATGAGTTTGTGGTAGAAATTAGTTGAAGGATGAAACTCTAATTTTCAAGTATGTATATATATATGTGTATATATATTTCTCTTCTTCTATGAAGAAACTAATTCATAAACATTAGGTAATGGATCTTAAATCCAAAAATGTGTTATCCTAATACCTTATGTTTTGTTAAACCAATGATATTTTAAATCATCATAGATTGATGGTTTTGAGGCCCTCAATTCTATAATTGTTTGTGACTGATGACCTCAATCACTCCCTATAAATATTTATGTTTTTCCTCCAATTATATGTCTCTAATTTCCACCAATGTTCTCTTAATAGAGATCATAATTTTGTGGTGACCCTCTCATTTCCATTTTCCTCTTATTAAGACTAAATTTTATTAACCTAATTTCTGATGTGGGTTTTCCCACAAAGATATTTTCTATTTTCATCCTTTTATTTTCGAAGAACAATTTAAAATTGTGAGGACGCAATTTATTTAAGTAGGGGAGAATGTAACACCCCAAGCTTCCACGGTATGTTTCCCTTTGAATAATACAGTAGCGTGTGTTGTACGCAACTTTGAGATTCTAACACACCGTGACCAATCAAAGTAGCCATTATGAATAGTAATACCCACTTATTGAAATTTTATAAATTTTATCTCTCAAAATGAACTTCATTTTTGGATTTGTAATATTGAAATTATCCTTGGGTGAAATTTTGGTAATTTTTGGATAAATTTTATATTTTGATGAATAGTGAAAATTACTAAATTTTAATTAAAAACAACTTTTTAAATCGAAATAATTAACAGTGATAAATTGTGAATTTGAGTTTTTTTAAAGAATATTTAGAATATATTTTTACTATTTAATACAATGTTGTCCATTGGACATAATTTCACAATTAAACCGGACATAAACAAATGTCAATCTTTTGATAGTTTTTTTAGAAGAATCTTTTGATAGTTATTATCTCTTAAAAACACACTTTTTGTTTTAACAACGGGAATTAATTTTAAATAAATTTATTCCACTTCTATGTTTTGAATTTGGAAAATGGATTCCATATTTGGAGTCAGGATGTCCAAATTGTGTAAATAGGTAACTTTTATTTTTAGACATTTTGAATAATTACTTCGGTAAATATTTTATTTACCATGGTTAAAGGGTAAACCCGTTAAATAAGGGTAATAAATAATATTACAATAATATCAAATTACCCTAACACTTGTTCTAACCCTATTGTATGTTACATGTCTGACCATGGGTATCTTTGGGTCGATTTTGGGACCCCATGAATCCACTTGTAGGTGATAAGGACACTTTATATTAATTAAGTTAAAGTAAATACAAAAATGACATAAGCATATATCTTTTAGAAAAACAATTTTTACATAGGGTTATACATGTTATATTTTAGATTATAAATATTCAATAGAAATATAAAAATATTTCAAACATAATGGTATTTTATTTATAATGTTTAGACATTTAATAATTAAGTTTATTTATGACACAATAATGATGTAGTATTTTCCTTATTAATGAAAGAATCAAATAATTGGTATTATAAAAGTTAAAATAAATATAATTTAAATGTTTTGATGCCATACACGAATTTTATTAATTAATATTACATCTTAGTATTGTTTAAATGAATTTTATTCGAATTAATAAAGTTTTTAAGACTTTAACAAAAATCAATTATTGAATAGTGTCAAAATTGACATAAATGAGTTTTTAAAACAAATATTATATTATTAATTGATATTCTATTCCTAAAAATCTAAGGTTCATCCAAAGGAATTATATCATGATATTTTTATCATTAATGGACCACTTTGGGGTCTCTTGGATTTATATATTAAGTTTATTAACTAAATAATATAAAAATACAAAGTGACATGGTAAATGTAAAACTAATTAACTAAGAGTTAAAACTAAAAGATAAGGTTAATATAATGACCCAAACCTGTCTAAAATCTATTGGTTGAAATTATTTCTACCCATACCCACATTATACTTTTAATAATCCACTTTTTATCCATTAGAAACCGAATATGAATTTATTATAAAATAATATTTCTAGTTTTTCCTAAAGAGCCCCTCCTTCCCCTTATAAAAGGACACCACTTTTAACCAATTATTCACACCTTCAAAACCTTTTGGCTCAGCCAAAACCTGCCCAAATATTCTCTCATCTTCCCTAAATTTAACCTAGAGGCCTTATTTTGATCAGAAATCCAACCTAATGATCCCTTTTGATCAAATCAAAAGGAAGAACCTAAAGAAGAGGTAACGTTTTCACCACCCTCTTTCAAGTTCCTTTCTTCTTCCACTTATTCTTTCTTTTTTATTTCCATTATAAAACAATAACTCCAGTATATTCTATATATTTTGATGTTATTATAAATATGGTACAACCATATTCAGTATTCTATCCATCCTTTCAATGACATGTCACCATACGTGCGTACGTACGGCTTACCGTCTCCACGTCGTGGTGTAGTTGTTATTCAATACACTATTATTTGGATGGGTATAATAATGATGTTTAATTCATGTAAATAATAAATATAACATGATAATGATTCTTTATATATGATATACCATCCAATTATATATTATTATAATATCAAAAGAATGATATTGTCGCCTGTGCATACGTACGGACTACCGTCTCCACGAACGCGATGAAATTCATTCTCCATCGTATCCTTTCAAGTATAATTATCATTTGATGATTAAAAATAGTGTTTAATGACTTTATATAATTCTATATATGAATAATATACAACCTATCCATAAAAAACACAGCTTATGTAAAAAAACATATAAAAGAAAACGAGTAAGTTAACACCCGAAACGACGATAATACTAAGATATTATTAACAAAGCAATGTTAAACGATCATATATGATATCATATTAATGTATACGATTATTTTATAATTTAATAACAATTATTTCACCATTATACCAGAGGTTAACATAACCCCAACCAAGGAAAAGTACAAGGTAAGGGTTTTCTTATCTCACTTTTGATTCCATGAGATTTCCATTGTTCACCACTTATATATTGAATGTGGTGTATTGTGTACTGCCATTTGATATGTATTATCATGATCCTCTTTATATTAATGATATTATATGATTCATTTGGTGGTTATTGACTATTATTCATACGACTCAATTGATTACAATGAGGTAAGTGTTAATTTCACAATCTCTTTATTATCCGAGGTTGTTTATTCGTAATTATCTACTAGGACATCTTTATTATCTACATCAATGTTTCCTAAAAATGTATTTCAAAACATTTTTACTATTTACTAGACAACGGTTTAAAGTCATTTATACCCTTTTTTGACTTTTTAAAAAATGTTTTGAAATGAATATTTCCATCGTTTTCCAAACAAGGTACTTTATAACCTTTTAGACAAAATTAAGGTAAGAATGTTTTTTTAACTTATACGGAGGGTGCAATTATTCTCTGCCGTTATTACAAATTTGAAGCTTCCCTTAAAATCTTATTATAATATTTTCAAAATAATGGGTTTCTATATAATTATATGATTTTTAAATGATTTCAAAAAATATATATTTCTCTCAAATAGTTTTGATTTCATCTATGTCAACATCCTTTCATGGATTTTAAGCTTATTTGAAGTTGATTTAATATGATAAAAAACTTCCATATTGTATTAAAGTTTTTGTGATATGTTTGATTGTGGATGATTTTTTTTATGACATTCATGGTTTATGGTTAAGGTGTTGACATTTCATAAGTTATATTTAATACGAAAGTTTATGTTATATCTCAAACTTTTCTTAACATGAATGTGTTGGACTAGTATGCTCCAGGTTGGGGACCAATAAAAGTAAGCCCTCCGGGTTGGTGTCTAGTTATTAGAGGAACTCCAGGTTAGTGTCCAGTTATTAGAGGCACTCCGGGTTGGTGTTCGGTTATTAGAGGCACTCTGGGTTGGGTTCCAGTTATAGTTAGCCCTTAGGTCTTGGCACGAGGCCTTGACACAAAAATTAAAGTTCGGAATTATGCATTCCCTCATTTTGAAATTAGTTATTACATGTGATTATTTGATTAGTAGAATATCCATGTTTATGTTTATATGGTAATGTTTGATTTATTTTTACCACGTTATGTTTAAGTTTATGTCTAAAAATGCTGATGTTTTTATTACACATCTTGCCTTAAACGTTTATAGCTTCTGCTAAATTATTTACCCTTACTGAGCATCTCAGCTTAACCCTTTCTATGTTTTATTTTTTGGAGGATCCCAAGAAGTGTTTTATGATTAAGATGTAGGGTTAAGCTAAGGGAACAATGGCGTTCTCAAAGGATTATTTATGTTGTGTTGTATGTTAGAAAGTGTAATGTAATTTTCATGTATGTAATCTATTTTCCATGACTGTTAAACTGATTAGTCCTTCAGGACTTGATTCCTTGTAATCATCCCAATGTATTAAAATAATGCACCGACTCTGAGTAACTGGGGTCAGGGCATAAGACATCATTCATTTTTATGTGCGGGCTTCCGCGCCCATGGATCAATGTATTTATTTTTTCATTGGTTATATGAATTTTTTTTAAAGGATAATATGATTTTTATGATATGAATAAAGAAATGGTAAAAAATTGAATATCTTAATAATGATATGAATAATAAATAATTATTTTAATATTAATCTTCTTAAGTAAGTGAACTAAAAAGGAAAAAAAATTAATTCATAATACATTTAATTGTTTGGTACCCATAAATTATTCTTCCATTTACATATTATTATGATATATTACTCAAATAAACACTAAATTATATCATTATTCCCTGGGTACAATGATATTAAAATTAAATCACTTCATAATCATCCATTAATGAGAGTATGTTCATGTTTGGGTGGGTTCTACCACCTACTTGAACAATGCTATGAAATTATATCATGGATGAATATGTAAACATTATCAATGTAAACTATAATATAAATATTTTAATAATGATTTTTTTCTTGAAATGATACATTAATATTTAACACCATAATCAATAAAACACCTTTGTTTGGTTAAGAAAATCATTAAGGATTTACTATTGTCAATTTCATATTCAAGGATAAAGAATGAAACATTCAATAAAAGAAACTTTAACCTTATAAATCATTATAATTCATCCATTATCCTAACTCTAATGATATTATAATGATTAAATTTTGAAGAAGAATTAATACCAACACAACTCCTATAAAACTAGTATAAACATTCAAAATTGTAAACACCAAATGTAGGAAAATATTTAAAAATAAACAAATATATATTTCAAAAAAAATTAAAAATTAAAACCATAAATATTTTTAGGTATGGATATGGTTTTTAAATAAGTTATTAAGATAGTTATGTTTTTTATAAAGGATTTTAGAGTGCATCTATAGAATAAAATACTAAAGGTAAGGGGTTCTTGTCTCAAATTTAATTACGTAAGACATATTTATTATTATGCATCATGAAATCTTTAATATGGTTTGATTAATACCAAAAAAACTTATTTTACCATATTAATTTACTTATTATGTTTTTTAAGATTCATATATTTTCCTTTATTTAAATTGTCTTTGATTCAAAGGATACCAAGTTTTTAATGGTTCTTTGTCTCAAATTTCAATTCCTTTATACATGATTACATTATACATTATGTTTTATATTGTATGGTGTGTTTAACCTTTAATATTTTATATCATTATTCTATCATTATTTATGGTATTCAATATTATATTTTAAATTTTATCCTTCAATGGGTTTTTATTCAAAAGTTTATAAATTTGAAATGGTTATTTGTATCTATTTTCCATTATATGATACAAGGTTGATGTTCTACACCATTTTTTTATATATTGTGTATTAAATGTCCTATTTAATTCATGTTATATAATCTTCTTAAATTTCATGAGATTTTGAGTATCATTTCTTGAACTCCCTATCATATTCTTTTAAGTCAAACATTCCTTGAGTTATAAGGGACTTTGGTAACTCAAAAATCTTTCTGTGAGTTATGCAATATCTTTTGAAATTTATCCTTCAATGTTCCATACATTCAATGATCCATTTTTAAATATGATTTCTATATTTATCTCTCTATTGAAATTGAGTTATTAATAAGAATTTCCTTCCATGAATGATTTTATTTTCTATAAAATAATAATATGTTTTTAATAATTCCCATCCTCTTTGGTGTTTATTTATTTTAAATTGATCATTATTACAATTCCATGTTTTCACTTACCACCAATTTTATCATTTATTATTTTGAAATAAAATTATCTCTAAATTAATATGATAACTATAAATTCCATTTAAAGATTATCTTTGTTACTCTCTTGTATTATTTAGCTTATATTTTCCTCTTTATCTTAAAAGGGATCCATTTTCTATGATGTTATGTTTTATAAATCACAAACTAAATGATTTTATGGTGTTCCACTTTAGAGTGATTGAATTTGGTATCAATTGATTTGGTTTATGAGGTAATTTTTGTGATAAATTTTAAAATTTAATGTAAACCCCATTATTATTTATAGGTTTTAATGATGTGATTGTTAGATTTTATCTCATCGAACACATGTGTATGGATAATATTTAAGTGACGGGTACACCCTATATAGCCCTAAAATGCATTGGGCAAATCTTTACATCTCATGCGATAATGTTCAAATGTGTTGTGATGCTAAATATGAAATGGAAAATAAGTTGTGATTTCTTATCTACAATAGGAAATAAGTTGCGATTCTTATCTGTAATAGTAAATACATTATGATTTATGATACACAATGGGAAAGAGTTTTTGATGTTTGATCTACAATGGGAAATTAGTGATGATGCAATCTATTATTCTAAGTTGTTATGGTTATATTGGTTCCAAAAACCTTTTATATGTAGCTATAGTATGCTCCCTATATTATAATTTAAGTCACATTTTTTCCAAGTCACTACACTATGTTATATGTTTGTTCATA
The DNA here is from genome assembly GCA_963277665.1 of Viscum album. NCBI lineage: Eukaryota > Viridiplantae > Streptophyta > Magnoliopsida > Santalales > Viscaceae > Viscum > Viscum album. The sequence goes on along the minus strand of OY728163.1, from coordinate 2,004,499,924 downwards.
TTGGATTATTTTTTCTCATATCTTTCCATAGGAACCTTTTTCATTATTTCATGTTATTATTATATGATATTACTATCCTTATTATGTTTTCTAATATTTTTATGTTATTACCCTAGGTAACATGTTTTATATGTTTATTTTTATCTTACTGGGTAATTGATCTCACCCCTTTCTTATGTTTTTATTTCCTAGGGAATGAGTATGAGTTTAACTTGGGTGATGTTTAGAAAAAGATCATGTATGATGAAATTATGGGGAAATGTTCTTAAAATTTATAAAATAAGTAGCTTATATAGATAGTCTCTAGAGACTTTAAACCTATCAATTCTTAGTATGACAAGTTTATTGGGTAATGCAAAGTTTTAATTAAGGAAATGATGTAGAATAAAGGTACATTTAACATTGGTTGCATCAAGTAGGGCAGATATCACTATGACCAAGAGAAGGTTTATAGATTAAAACAAAGGATGTCATACAAGAACCCCCTTCCTCTAACAAAATATCCACCATGTTGGGATTAAGAGAATAGTTATAAAATACATATGATAATATCGTCCCCTCCCCTAGACCATATCTTCACAACACAAAGTCCGAGGAGAGAGTTATAGAATGAAGTGAACAAGTTTAGTTGTCACATATACGATAACCTTTTCAGGAATTTTTATATTATATTTTGGTTTATTTTTTCCTTGGGGTTCCCTTTGAAATTTTGGAATAAAATGGATGTTTTTGGGTGGATTGAGAACTATGCACGGTTGGCGCACGGTTAGTAGTAATCATGCGCCCACCCAAGAAAAAGTGCGGTAAGAGACAGAACATACTTCATGGCTTCCACATGGTCCTCCACCATGGCCCAGGTAACCATGTTGAGTTCTCTATCTAGACAGAATGGTCTGTACAGTTACCACACGATTTCCCAAACAATGCGGACTAATCGTGTGGAACTTCTAGGTCAATAAAATTTTGGTTTTTCGTATCCCTCTTCTTGGGTTTAACGCCAAAATCCCCCCATTTTTCTCTTTCCTTCACTTTTCATCTCCTAGGGGCACATCACCCTCCTTCCACCTCCCTTGGAGCTTCCCTTTTGTGCTATATTTAGTGTGATTCATCCTCGTTTCCTCAAGTAAGTGTCTCCTCCCCTTGATTCCTCATTTATTTTTGGGTTTCTTCCCTTATTTTTGGGGGTATCGACTTCTCCAGCCCTAGGGTTCTGATTCTATAGTTGAGTCTTGATATTTGTGGTTCGATCTCTTTATTTAGGACTCGATCATGCTTCCCTATGGTGCGATTGTGGTGAGGTGGAAATTTCACACCGGATTTTTTGGTTTTCTATATCAAAAGTAGGTGGTTCCATTCTTAAACGATTCTTGATGAATTTACTTAGATTTCTAGTGTTCTTTACCATGTTTTATAAATTATAAATGGGGTAATAAAATAGTTTTTAAGGAGTTTGGATATGCAATTAATTTTAAAATAGAATTTTCATGTGAAATTGGTATATTTTTGAAGTGAGACCTTGTTGTGTGCATTTCAAATGCTTTATAAATTGAGTAAATGTTTTATTAAATTGTGTATGGGATGAGAACTATGTTTTGGAAAGAATTTTATGTTTATCTAATTGTGAAAAGGGATTTTTAGCATAAAAATTGTGGTTTTGGTGTGCATAATGTGTTGGTGGGATTGTATATGTGAATGTGTTGTATCTTATTGAATATAAAAATTGATTGGCCACTAAGGGAATCTTGGGTATCTTGTAGGGTTACTTGGACTAGTGTTATAGTGATACAAAAGTGTCTACATCCAAGTTTCACTTAGTAGGATTCACAATGACAACACTAACTAAACATTAATGATTATCGGAGACCACTAGAATATTGGATGCTTTCCCTTTATAGTGGATCGTTCATGAGAACATAGATATTTGTGGTTCCTATACCACTTTATAATGAGACATGAGGTTCTAGGGTCATTTTCTCTATCTAACACCCATAGGGCCTATACCATGTTCATGATCTTTGACTATGTCGTGCTCATTATCAGTATACAGTGTGTCTTTGGGATACATTAAGGTTAAGGTTTTTATATTTAAATATGCATTCCTTTAAAGGTTTTTCTATCAAAACTATTTTTCTTTAAACTGTTCAAGAATTTCTTTTTTATTTATTAAACTTGCAATTTTATTCATCATTTAATGATTAGAGAATGGAATACTTTTTGGGTGGCATCCTACTAAGAAATAGCTCACACCCTTCTTACACCTTTGGGTGTAAGGAGACTTGGTCATGTTTGATACTTTTAAGTGTAAATCTTGTGGTGATGGTGGTTTGGGTTTCAGTTGATCCTCATGGGTGGTGTTGTGGTGATGGATTGAGGGAGATACTCCTCTTTCCTTGTTGTGGTATTTTTAGATGGATTTTGGTTCTATTTTTTGTAGTACCTATCTTTTTTTTTATTAACCTATAGACTTAAATATAAAACTATGTTAAGGATTATTGGTTTTTTTTCTAGCTTGGTTAATTTTATATTGTTGATTTTTTTATATTTTTATGTTTGGGTAAATTGTTTCCCCTCGCTTTTATTAATACTTGGGAACTTGTGCCAGCCCGTGGGGATCAAGAACGCCCTTTGGGTATTGATGTGGACTGATTCATATATAAACCTGTCTTGGTTTGTGACAAAATAGAATCATATGATGTTTTATCCCTTTGGGTCATGTTATTTGGGATGAGTCTGGATAGATATGAGGGAGGAAATTCAGGGCTTGGATTTCTGATAGCGGGTAGGGTGACTAGTCTTCACACCTCATGACATGCCCCAAGTCACCATGGGATGTTGGGATGCTTGTTTGTATTCTCCTCCTGGTGGGATGTGAAGGCTATAGACTATGTGTGGATATTGGGTGGGGGTGAAGTGGCTTGGTCCTTGTGTTTCTTTGGTATATGTGGTTTAATGATAATTGTTATTAATGTTGAGATTTTTCATATACGTTATGTTAAAGAGTTTATGGTGTGACTGTTTATTTTTATAGCAACATGAATCCCTAAAAATTTCTCCCACAACAGAGGGAAGGAGATATAGAGAGTTCTCCCTCACCACTTGATCAGAGGTTGTAGATGTTTCTGTTCAAGATGTTCAGGATTTGGGAAAGGGATCGGGTCCTGCTCCTTCTCTAATCAGGGAAGCTGAGCCTAGATCACAAAAGTATAGAGACTAGTAATTCCTAAGGAATAAATCTTCTTCTTTATAAGGAGTCTCAGAGACTCAACAAGTGTAGGAGTTTCTCGAGAAGATAGAGCATATGTTCAAGTTATTGGACACCCCATAAGATAATCTGGTGAAGTGTGCTTCATTTCTGCTAGAGGGTCCCAGTAGAATGTGGTGGGACTCAGTGATTCATTCAATGAAGCATGATCAGATGATCTATAAGGACTTCAAGGTGATCTTCAATGACTACTACTACCATGAGGTATTATAATTTGTAAGATCCCAATAGTTCATGGATCTTGTTCAAGTGGATCAGTTGGTGATGGAGTATTCCAACCGTTTTGTGGAGCTAGTACAGTATTCTCCTGAGAAAGCTGCTAATGAACAGATGAAATCTCAGAGGTTCAAAAAAGTATTGCGTTAAGAGATCTACACTCATGTATTATTGTTTAAGTGGAAGACTTATGCTGAAGTGTTTGACCAATCTTGTAGGGTGGATATTGACCACAGGGGTAGGTCAAGTGGATCTCGGGCCACATCAGTGATGGGAAGCAGTAGTTCATCAGAAGAGAAGAGGAAGCATGGTGAGAAAGGGAAGAAGGGAGGTGGTAGCTCAAGAAATCTTTCTAGGAATCCTTTATCTATGGATTCTGATGTGGGGTCCATCATGTGCCGCTAATGTAGAAATTTAGGACACACTTGGCCTTCTGGTAGATATCTTCTAAAATCTTTTCATCGGTGTAGAGTGTTGGGGAACATACATCAATTCTGAAAAGCTATTCACTCATATCAAGGAGGTGTAGGACTAGTGGATTCTAGGGGAATGAAAGCTTATTCAAAACCATCCAATATAGTGGGACCTTAGTTTAGTGGTTGAGGCAGTAGGACTAGATCATCTTCTAGTCAGATTCATCTTAGGAAAAATCCACATCCCAATGGTTGTGGTCAGACTCATACAGATACCAGGAACCTTCATGCTTTGGAGTAGGAACCAGTGAGACAGGATACAGGGCTATAAATTTTTTGACGTACCATTCGGGTTGCATGTTCTTTATATACTATTCTATTTGATACTAGTGTGTCTTTGTTGTTTATATCTTCTCATCTTGTGAACCTATTGAATTTTCCAACTGATCTCTTATCCTTTGTGATGGATTTGGTGACGTCTTTGGCTAAGAGGAAGGGGCAGGGCCTCAGGTTCTTATCATGTACGTTTTCTATGTCAGGGGATGAGATGGAATGGGATTTCTTGGTCGTGTATATGAATCTATTGGATATGATACTTGGCATAGACTATATGGTGTGTTTCCAACTGCACATTGTTTTTTATCAGCGGTGAGTTGGTTTTTTGGAACCTAATAGAAGTGATTTGGTTTTTCTAAAAGAATCAGATCATCATTCAGGTTGAGTTGGGAATCCACTCCTGGAGTTTGGTCATCTTTATTTTCAATTATCCCTGATCATGTTGTAGGACGATGGAAGTGATTTTGGGTATGGGTTAACTCATGTAGTGGATGAGTTCTCTGAGGTATTCCTATATGATTTTTCAGGTTTTCCCCCAGATCCGGACGTGGAGTTCTCAATCGATTTTGCAATGGGAACACAGCTAATATCTCTTCCATAATATATTATAGCCCCCACTGAATTTTGGTAATTAAAGATACAATTGGACGATATGGAATCTAAAGGATTCATTCACCTATGCATCACACCTTGAGTCGCTCTTATTCTGTTCATGAAAATGGATGATGGATCTCTCTGGTTGTTTGTCGGATACTTAAAGAATAATAAGGTAGTCATCAAGAACAAATAAGTTTTTCCCCAGATTGATGAATTTTTTTACCAAATGAAAGGGGAAAATGGTTTTCTAAGATTTAATTATGTTCAGGTTAAAACCAAGTCAGGGTGGAAGAGGGAGATATCCCAGAAATGGATTTCCAAAGTAGGTACAACCACTTTGAGTATTTGGTCACCCCTTTCGGATTGATGAATTCCACAGTGGTTTTTATGGAGCTCGTGAATAGGGTGTTCCACCAGTATCTCGACTCCATTGTTTTGGTATTCGTGGACAACATCCTAGTCTACTACAGATCTAAATAAGAGCATGAACATAATTTTTGGTTCATGCTGGGTACCTTGTGGGACTATCTTCTTTATGACAATCTCTCAAAATAAACTTTTTGGATCAGGTATGTGAAGTTTCTGGGTCATTTCATCTCAGATAAAGGGGTTTTAGTGAACCCTGAGAATATCAGTGTGGTTATGTTGCAGGAATAGCCAAAGAATTTGTTTGAGATCAGAAGTTTCCTTGGCCTGTGAGGGTATTATAGGCGGTTCATTCGGTATTTCTCGTGGCCTGCCCCCTCTGTGATTTCACTCACCCAAAAGGGGGTGAATTTTGAATGTATCCTAGAATTTCAGGTGTCCTTTGATGAGATGAAGCGGCGGTTGACTACTGTACCTATGTTGGTTTTTCCAAAAACAAGAAAGAGGTATGTGGTTTACTATGATGCATCATGTATGGGTCTCAGGTGTGTTCTTATGTAGGGTGACCATATTGTGATGTATGGATCTCCCCAACTCTAATCACATGAGAGGAATTACCTAACTCATGAATTGGATTTAGTATTAGTGATGCATGAGTTGAAGTCATTGCATCACCACCACTTTGGAGAGAAGTGTGTGGTCTACTCTGATCATAAGATCTTAGCCTACATCTTCTCACCGAAGGATCTCAATATGAGGAAGTGCCTTTGGATTGTACATTTACAGGTGTTAAAATTTGATATTATCTATACCTCGGGCAAGGGTAATGTGGTGGCTAATTCCTTGATCAGAAAAGTTCTGGTCTAGGTATTGAGGAACTCCAGCAATGAGTGGACTTTGATGGGACTCTTTTCCCATATGCACTTAGACATCGGGGAGCACAGTGGGGGTGCCATTCTGGAAAGTGTTCAGTTGGATCCATCTCTTTAGGATATGTTTTAGGGGGAGTATCCTGTTGATGAGTTGTGTTAGTGGTATATGTAGTTTCCCCATGGTGGGGAGACTTCCTTCGATTGTTCGTTGTTTCGCGAGGGAAATGTGTGTTTCAAGGATCATTTCGTGGTGTATTCATCTCTTAGGAAGGTGGTGATGAAAAAAAATCCACCAATATCAGTGGGATGTTCATACTGGTGATACCAAGATGTATTATGATGTTATTAGATAGTTCTGGTGTCCAGGTATGAGACGGGACATAGCTGACTTTGTATCGAGATGCTATAATTTCCAATAGGTGAAAGCATAAAATCAAAGACCCTCTAATTTTCTCTAGTCATTACCCATTACTACCTGGAAGTGGGATGAGGTCACCATGGACTTCACTATTGGTTTAACTCATAAATCTCAAATAAGGAAAACTATTTGGCTAGTGATTGACCATTTTATAAAATCATCCTACTTCATTCCAATCAATGATTCAGTGAAAGTGGATGAGCTGTGACGGTTGTATGTTCATGAGGTGGTCAAGATTTATGGTGTTTCGTTAGCGATTTTCTCTGACAAAGACCCTCGTTCAATTTATTGGTTCAAAGAATGTCTTCAAAAATCATTTGGGTTGCATATCAAAATGAGCATGGAATACCACCCCTAAACGAATGGTTCGAGGGAGTAAGAAAATCATATTTTGGAAAACATTCTCTATGCATGTGTCTTAGACATTGGTGGTTTGTGGGGTATCCATTTGGGATTGGTTAAATTTTCATATAAAAATAGTTACCAATCCTCTATATAAATCGATCCCTTTGAAGAACTTTATGGTCAAGCTTGTCGGTATCCATTGTGTTGGGATGAGGTAGGTGAGACCACACTTTTTGGAACTGAGCCTTTTTCAAGAGACTTTTGAGAAGGTCAAGATGATTAGTCAGCAGTAATTGACAAATCATAGTCTCTGTTATCTTATTCCAATAAAAGGCTTCGGGATCTAGAGTTTTTTGTGGGTGATCTGGTATTCCAAAAAGTGGCCCCTCGTTTGGGTCATCATCATTTAGGAAAATAAGAGAATCTAACACATGGTATATTGGACCCTTCGAAATCACCAAGTCGATTGGTAGGGTGGAATACATGTTTAATTTTTGCTCTCAGTTAACATCGATTCATGACATGTTTCAGGTCTCCCAACTGAAGAAGTATAACCCAGACCTGTCTCTTGTGCTGAATTGGGAAAAGTTGGAGATAGCGCCCCATTTATAAGTGTTTGAACGACCTGTTCAGATAGTTGAATCCCAAGAGAAGTTTATTCATGGGAATTTTATTTAATTGGTCCATTTACTTTGGAAGCATGGTAATGATACACATGACTTAGGAGAGGAAGTCTTGGATCGATCAAGAGTACATGTTTTTGTTTTTCAGTCAAGATTCGGGTTGACTTTCTGAGGGTGTAAAGTTATCATGCTGAAAATAATTGTCACATATGTGATCTCATTATTAGTTATTTTGTATTTTATTTTGTTCTATTTTTACCCTTGGGGAACCCTTCAAAATTTTAAAAGAAAATGGAAGTTTTTTGTTGACATAAAACTAGGCACAGTTGGCGTATGATTAGTAGTAACTATATACCCACCTAGAAAACTATGTGGTAGGAGATAGAACCTACCGTATGGCTTCCGCATGGAAGTGTGCCATGGCCCAGGTAAACATGTGGATTTCTCTGTCCATACAGAATAGTTCATATGGTTACCACACAATTTCCCAAACCATGCGTATTAACCATACGGATCTTCCAGGTCATTAAAATTTTGATTTTTATTCTCTCTCCTATTGGGTTTAACCATCAAATCCCTCCATTTTTCTCCTCCCATGGGTTTTCCTCTCCTAGGTGCACCTCACCCTCTTTACACCTCACTTGTAGCTTCCCTTTTGTGATATATTTGGTGTGATTCCTCCTCAGTTCCTCAAGTAAGTGTCTCTTCCCATTGATTCCTCCTTAATTATAGGATTTCAACCCTTCTTTTGGGTTTTTCGTCTTCACCAACCCTAGAGCTCCGATTTTAGGGATGATTCATGGTCTTTTGGGTTGATATCTTGATTTAGGGCTTGATCTTGCTTCATTGTGGTGCGATTATAGTGTCTTGGAAATTTCACACTGGATTTTGTGGATTCCCATATCAACGGTAGGTGGTTCCATGATTAAACATTTCTTAATGAATTTACTTGGCTTTCTTGTGTTCATTAACAAGTTTTATAAATTATAAAAGGGCTTTAAGTTTAGTTTTTGAAGAGTCTGGATATGCAATTAATTCGAAAATGGAATTTTCATTTTAAATTGGTGTACTCTTGATATGAGGAATTGTTGTGTGCATTTGTAATGTTTTATAAATTGATTAAATGTTTTATTTAATTTAACATGGGGTGATAAATATATTTTGGAAAGGATTTTGAGTGTGTTGAATTGTGAAAGTGGATTTTTGGAATGAAAATTATGGTTCTGGGGTAAGTAATGCCTTGGTGGGCTTGTGTGTGTGAATGTGGTGTATCTTATGGCATGTGAAAATTAATTGAGCACTAAGGGATGCCTGGGTAGCTTGTAGGACAGACTAGGACTAGTGTTCTAATGATACAGAAGTGAATATAGCTCGATTTCAATTAGTGAGATTGATGATGAAAGAACTAACTAAACATTGATGATGATCATAGACCACTAGAATATTTGATGCTTCTCCTCTCTAGTTTCTCGTTCATGAGAATGTGGATTAGTGTGGTTCAAATACCACTTTACAGAGATACACAAGGTTATAGGGTCCCATTTACAAGATAAAACCCATAGTTACTCCCCCATGTTTGTCCTCTTGGACTTGGTTGTTATCACAATCGGTATATGGTGTGGCTTTGGGTTAAATTAAGGTTAAGGTGTTTATATTTAAAATTGAATCCCTTTAAATTTTGTTTTCATAAAAATGGTTTTCCTTTAAATTGTTCAATAATTTCCTTTTTATTTGTTAAACATGCAATTTTATTCACCATTTAACGCTTAGAGCAAATATTTCCTTTTGGGTGTCATCCTACTGGGCAATATCTCACACCCTACTTACACCATTGGGTGTAAGCTGATTTCGTCATGTTTGATATAGGTAAGTGTAATTCTTGTGGTGATGGTGGTTTAGGTTTCTAGGGATCCTCTTGGGAGTTGTTGCGGTGATGGCTTGAGGGAGATTCTCCTTTTGCCTTGTGGTGGTTTTTGGAGATGCTTTTTTGTTTCCTTTTTTATAGTATCTCTCTTTTGGTTTGTATTAACTTGTAGACTTAAATATGAAACCTTGTAAAGGATTGTTGGTTTGGTTTTTCTATCTTGGTTCATTTTATATTGTTTATTGTTTTATATATTTATGTTCAGGATAATCATTTCCCCTTGCTAGTATTAATAATCGGGCACTTGTACCAGCCCGTTGGGATCAGGAACGTCTTTCAGGCCTTGTCGTGGACCGGGTCGGGCATCGGGTCAAATGGAGACCTAGCTTGGTTTATGACATTAGTGATACCATTTACCTAGACCATATCTTTATCTCAACACTAGGCCTAATTAAGGAGTTATACTTACTCTATTTGAATGAAATTGTAAGGACTCAAACTTCTCATACATAAATATTACATCTTAATATATGAATATTAATTACATAACATAATGATACATGCCAGAATCATTTAGGTATAATACCTTTGGAAACATGGAATCATAAACAACCCATTCATAAGTGAGATGTGTTATCTCTAACTAAGTTCTTCATAAATATTACCATTCTTAGAAATATCACACATAATAACTTTTTGAATATCCTAGGGAAATAAAACATAAGAAAGGGTGGGTTCAGATGCTCAATAAGGGTAAATAAGAAATATATAAATATAACATGAACATATGGGTATGACAACATGATAATAACATTTTAAAACCATACCATTTATATCATAAATCATAAAAATGGGTCATGTTAGTTCATGAGACAAAAATCATAATATAATCAAATAACATGATCCATGAGAGAATAACATTGGAATAATACATATATTTATGGCATATATATAATCATAGAAAATATTATGTCAATAATACCCACCAAGGCATTCATAACATGTTAGTCTTGTGATAACCACCTGTATACCTACTTTTTTATTGGGATAACCTTCAATTTACCCAATTTTGATCTTAATATAACCTCTCATGTTCCCTATTTTGGGCTTGGAATAACCTCTCAAATACCCTTTTATCTCATATAACATTAATCATTACCAATTCATTAGATGGAGATATAGTTTCCACACATAAAATGATGAAAATCATCCATAATTGTACCAAAAGATCATGAAACATTCATTATATCAGAACCCATGAAAATAAATGGGTTTCATAATCATTTAATTATTTCCTCTAGCATAACTCATGGAAAAATAAGTGGGTTTCATAATTATTTTCATGGTATAACCCATTTAATAGAAATGGGTATCATAAACATATTTTCATCATAAACATAAACCATACAAAATAATAATAATTATGGTTTCCTTGGATTATATCCCTAGTGAAGCATAAGTAAAATCAAAGGATGACATCTAAGATGGTAAATGATTTTGAAAGAAAAATCACTTGGAATTTTTATTAAGGAAAATATATTTTATTTGAAAATAAAATTAAAATTGTATACAGGAATATTCTGAGAAAATATTATTAATGACATTGGTAAATTTCCATCCATGTCACATGCATTAAAACAAATATTCCTTTCAATTTTCTAGTAAAATCCAAGCGAGTCTTATTTGGGAAATGATATGAATATTCCTTTCAAAAAAATTGTAAAAACTAAAACATAGGTAAATATTTATTTAATAAATAATTTTGATAATGTTAAAAACATTTTTGAAACTTTTTTAGATAACATGGTTTTTGAAGAAAAATGGTTTTTTACCAAAGAGAGAAATAAAGTGGATTTTTCTTAAAAACCCCTATTTTGAATTCTTGATTATATAAAGAGAGGAAAATTAATAGAAAACAATAATTCTACATAAATAAATAGTCTATAATAGAATAATTTGGATTTTTTTGAGATATATCATAATATTTCACCATTGGAAACATAGTCATGAGTAATCTTGATAAACGATGATATTGTAACATAAAACTCTTACCACTTTAGAAAATTTGAATCATAAGCCCTGTGAAATAATAACAATAAATTAAATATATAATATAATTATAATAAATAAATTCATTATATTACATGAAAAAGGGGCAGTATATATACCTTATAAAATAATATATGTTCATAACATAATATATGTCTCAAAGAAGAAAAAATGAGACAAAAATCCCTTATCGCTTTGGTAAATTTTGAACTGTTAACCCCATGAAAGATGGATCCTAAAATAGATATTTAAATACCCAAAATTTTAAGTAACATCATCATAAAATACATTCATGTTTAGTATATACACCACATAAAATAAACATGTGGTTAATATGGTTTATGTCTCACAGAAAATAATAGTTAGACAGAAATATCTTACCATGAGTCTTGACTTACTTCAAACATGATTGAAACTATTTTATAATAAATATAATTTTATTTTAATTTTATTAAATAACCATAACTATATATATAATTTAATATATTATATACTTATGACCATTTATTACCTATTTATTAATAATTCTATGTTAAAGACACGTTTCGGGCAATAACTTCTTTGTTTTTTATGTATGTTTTTTTTTCTTATTTTTGGAAAAATTAATTTGATCGTGGTTAAATAATATGAAAAATATTAAACATGATATAAATAAAAAATATATTCAGTACAAATTTATTTATATTTATAAATAAATATTAGAGGTAGAAAATGAAATACATCGCTCATGGAGACGATAGACCGTATATATGCATGAACGCTGTTTCCATTTTCCAGAAAAAGAAAGAAAGAAAGAAATTAAAATAATAGATAAACATTATAGAGTCATTTTTATATCATATATATCATGTATGTTCATTAAACCCATCTTTATTACCCTTTATTTAAAGCGTGAATGAATCACATCACTTCGCTAGATAATAGTCTGTTGTACATATGAACGACATTATCGTATACCCACGGAATGGAAAGTAAGAATTTTCAGGATATATCAATATTAAATAATCATAATAATGTATTAAATATAATATATAAACAATTAATCCATCATTATAACCAGTCTTGAGAGATGTTTAGGGAAAAAAATAACATCAGTTCGTGAGCTGGTAGTGTATCGTACACATGAATGATGATTTCGTAACCCACTTGACGGAAAAGGAGAAGGGTTTATGTTATTAAATTAACAAAATAAAAAAACATTATATAGAATATTATGAGTTTATTATATCATAATATATAAAAAATAATTGAATTATGTGGGGGAATAAATAAAAAAACACTCAGTTAGGGACGTTACCTCTTCTATGGACAACTTCTTTTGGTTTGCACAGAAAGGATTCTAAGGATGGATTTATGACCAAAATAAAGATTATAGAATGATTGGAGGGTATTAAGGAAGTTATTTGGGTTTTTCATCCTAATCAATGGGTTTTGGATGTGTGAATATGAGATGAGAGGGGTGGTCTTCTATATGTGAGGTCAGTGGCGCACATGTAATTTTTGAAAAGAAAAAGGTGTACCCATGTTTTTTACATGCCAAAAGGATCCATAATTAGCCATTGTTGAAACTATATGATTTTAGGTTTACATATTTCCATGATATGTTTCTTGGACATGTTTTTAGTCATTTTCAACTCATGTCTTTTTAGTTTAACCCCCTAGTAAACCCATTTTTACCTTAACCACGATAAAAAAAGTTATAATTTATATTATTAATTTTGGTCAAAAATTAATTTAAAATATTATATATAAAAATTATTATGATTATTAATATTTAATATATTTTTATAAACTTTATTCATAAAATTTTAAAATTTTAATTTAAAATTATTCCTGAAACGCAATGAGAAAGTGGGTTTTCAAAGAGAAAATGTCCAAAAGCTTAAAATAGTTTTCATATAAAAATTATACATAAAAATATTCAAATGAAATAAAATGAATTCATAAATATTTAATTTTAATGATTTAAATTTTAAAAACATTTAAAAAATAAACCATATAAATTGTTTAAATGAAAAGGCAGTTTTCAATAAAAACTATTATTTTTTACTATTCATCAAAAAATTAATCTTTTTAGAAAAATCCAAAAAATTCACCCTAAGAAAATTTTGAAATGTTTATTTAAATAATAAATTACAATTTATAAAATTAATTTCCTAGATTTTTTCAAAATTAAGTTTATTATTTTTCAAAAAAATATATTAAAAAGTTTTTTTAGAAAATAATATTTTCGAAACATATTAGGACTTTACCGGAAATTATGTATTTTTTATCAATATGTTTTATTTATAGAAAACAATTCTAAATAATAATTAAAATTTATTTATTCTTTTTTATTCCACCGAGTTTAATGGATAAATAATAATGGTCTTTTTTAAATAATAATATTAATAGTTTTTCACAGTTTGTTAATACTCTGTGTTGCATATAGCGCAAGCTAAACTCATTGTTATGTGTAATGAAAGATAAAATTTGTGTTAAATGTAAGGAAATCTAAACTAATCATTTAGTTTAATAAAAAATACCAAAAAGATTAAATTTATTTGAAAAATATTTCACAAAATCTTAGGGTGTTACATTTTTTCCCCTTAAAATGAATTTCTCCCTCAAAATTTGTCACTTTGGTGCCAAAAATTGAAGATTATTATACCTAATTACATTATAAAGTCCCACATAGCTTCCTAAATATGGTGGTTTTGTCACAAAACATCGATCAGTTTAGTGGTCTTGTTTCGTATCACTTTCTCTATATGATCCATAATCTCAATTAATTATTCCTTATAAGAAAGATCATACTCTAGAGGTATGACCTCCACATTTAGTACGTGTAAAGAATAAGATATTTAATTCTTCCTGATAGGTACAAGTAATACAACATGGACTTGAGATAGGTTCGTTGGATGTTCCAAATGATAAGCTACTATCCTGATATGATCAATTATTTCAAAGGGACCAATATACCTTGGGCTTCGTTTTCCCCTCTTTCTTCCATGGAGAAATTCATAGAAAGAGCTTCCCACTAAATTTGGATTATACATTGCATTGATGATTATAAATATTACATTTGTTTAACTTTATGTTTTCTTTACATGTTATTGAATTTCTCTAACCTTCTCTTCTATATCATCATCTTTCCCAAGTCCTAATAACATTATTTCTAAAAATTCAATTTAGTATGTTGGATTTATGAACCTCTTTCCATAAAGGGATTCACAAGAAGATATCTGAATTCTCAAGTGAATTATATTATTGCAAGATAACTCAACTAGAGTAATGTTTTGATCCCAACCAATTTTTATATCCATGTAACAATATCCATTCATATCCTTTAGGGTTTGAATTTTTCTCTCAGAAAAACCATTTTTATAAGGATGAAACGTAGTCCTGAAACTCAACTTGGTTTCAAGATATTTCTGAAGATATATCAAATACCTTGAGGTAAACTTCTGATCCTGATTAGATACAATTAAATTTGTTACTCTATGACACCTTATCACTTCCTTAATGTATATTTTGTCTAGAGTATCCAGAGATAAATATTAATTGATAAACATGAACTGTGATAACTTTGTAAGGTGATCAAAAACTACCAATAATTACCACAAAATCAAATATAAGATAAACCCTAAAGGTTACTACCTTTAATCATATGTCCACAAAGTGTAAATGAATTCATATTTAAATAAATTTATCACTAAAAATATAAAAAACCAAAGGGTTGTATTTCCAAAAATGTCTCTAAAAATATCATTAATAATAATAAAATACCATCACATAAAACCAAAAAAGGGGTTTCAATGACATTGAACTTATAATAAAACTTAAACTCATAAACCCATTATGGTATCCATTACTGTTAATTTAATATTCCATATATACATATACACTTCCAAAAGTTAATTCTCCCTTTATTCCCTATATAATCTCTTATCTTATAAAAACATTTTCATTTAAATATTGGGTTCATACTTTTACTGAAATAATATCAAATATGATTTCAATATTCCATAATTCATGTAGAGGGAGATAATCAAAAGAAATTTCAATAAAGGATGAATAATAAGATTTTCATAGGGCTCATTCATACAAAATAAAACATGAAATTCCCAAAAGGGGGGGAAAGATAAGTGTGACCTAATTATCATGTTTCACTACATCAATTCTAATCATATAAGATTTCACTTTATCCTTTTTCTTCAGAGGTTGTTGTGGATTATTACCCATAGTGGCCCTTGATTGGGGAAATTATTCTCATAATGCCCAAATTTCTTAAGTTTGAAACACTTAAGTAAGGTTGGTGCATTCTGTTGAGATCTCTCTCCATTTATTTCATTGACTAGCCTCTTCACATAACTTATACATTCTTTTAATTTATGTCTAGCCTTTCTATACATGTAACACTTACTTGTTCCTTTCATGCATTCACCTGAGTTCTTCTTCCCACATTTATGGCATGTCGGTGACTGAAATTTCATTCCATTATCTGACTTGTTCTAGTTCTCATGAGACTCAGTCTTCCTTTTCTTATCAAAACCATTGAAATGTTTAGAATATCCATGTTTTATTTCTACCTTCAGTTCACATTGAATGACTTATTCATAGCTAATAAAGTCTCTTATATCCATTTAATTTTTAATACTTTGTCTTGATACATTAAATAATCGATCAATTTTTCATTCTAGAATGATAATTAAATCAGAATCATACCATGAAATTCTTGTAAAATTTTCTGTGTAGGTACTATTAGATTCATCATCCTTTTGTTTGAGCTTGAGAAATTCCTTCTCCGTTCTTATTCTTAGAATACAAGGGAAGTAATTAATGAAAAATTCCATATTAAACTCATCTCATTCCATGGATTCAATTACCTTATCTTAAAATAAATTCCTAATAAGGTTCCACTATTGATATTTTTCACCTTCCAAATGATAAAGAGCCAAAATTACTTTTTCATGCTCTAAACATTATACAATGAAAAATATACTTTTAGTGGTATTGATCCATTGCTTAGTGACTAGTGGGTTAGTGGACCCACAAAAATAGGTTGGAAATTACCTCATAAAACAAAAAATTATTCCCTACTTTGATCATTTCGAAGTACAGCATGATTCATAGCTTAAGAAAGTAATGTGAGCATAGAAAAAAAATATTTTTCATTCGAGCCCATATAATTTTTGGTTTCTCATAAGGATAATCATTGAATTTTCCTTTTCATTCAATATTAACACAGCTCCTTTAAGTTCCATTCCTTTACTAAAACAAAAAATCCTATTATGAGAAGCACTAATCATAGTGTAAAAACACATAATCATTAAAAAATAATTTATAGGATGTCTAAATCATAAATCCTTATTCACAATCTATGACACCTTAGACTTAACCTAGAACATTCATGGTCATTATTAAAATCCTTTATAATGGTTTTTAAAGACTTTTTGGATTTTGAAAACACCTCCCGAGGGAATGTCAAACTAGGCATGTAGTAAGGCTTTTTGTCATAAACAAAGTGATGATCAAGTCCAACTCAATGTTCCATTTTTAGATTTATTACCCCTAGGTTCCTCTATATTATATTTACATCCTCTTTTATTATCCAGATAGGGATATAATTTCTTGTAAACTACTTGTTATATTCTTTAGCAACATTCCAAGATATTTTCCTATACTTTGACTCATCCATAGACTTATCCTTGGTTATATCCCTATATATCCTTAGAAATATCCCTGGGTATCTCATTAAATTTTTCTCATACTATTTCCAAAGGATAAATAAAACTTCCTCCATTACCAATTGTAAATACCCAAACTTATCATACATAAATATTAAATCTTAATATATGAATATTACTTACATAACACAACAATCCATGCCAAAATCATTTAGGTATAGTGACTTTGCAAACTTAGACACATAAAAAATGGTCCAAAAGTGAGATGTGGCATCTCCCACTAAGTTCTTTATAATTATCACCCTTCTTAGACATATCATACATAATAACTTTCTTTATATACAAGGGAAAGGAACCATAATAAAGGGTGAGATCAAATTCTCAATAAGTGTAAATAAGGGATATATAAATTTAACATGAGTATATGGGTATCAGAACATGAGAATAATATATGAAAACTATACTATTAATATCATAGATCATAAACACGAGTCATTTCATAAATATTATAATTTCATAATACATTAATCATAATGGAATAAAAATCATGATCCACAAGAGCCTTATATTGATATAAGACATAGTTTTATGGCATATAAATAATCATAGAAAATATTATGTCAAGGATGCCACCAAGTTATTCATAACATGCTAAGATTTAGATAACCACATGTGTACCTGCTTTGATATTAGGATAACCTCCCCTGTACCCCCTATTAGGCTTTGTATAACCTTCAGTGTACCCTATTTCGGGATTGGGGTAACCTCCTCCATACCCTTTGAGCTCATATAACATTTATCATTACCTAATGAATTAGAGGGATATATATGTCCAACCTATCACTTTATAAAAATAATTAATGTTTGTTACACAAGATCATAAAATATTCATCATATCATAACCCCTGAAATTAAATGGTTTTCATAATAATTTCATCATTTTCCCAAATCATAATCCATGGAAAAAGAAGTAAGATTTCTAAGAATTTTATCATGGTATAACCCATGGTAGAGAAATAGGTTTTATAAAAAAATCATTATAAAAATAAACCATCAAGATAAATAATAATAAAGCTATCCTTGGATCATATCCTCAGTGAAGCATAAGTAACACCAAAGGATGTCATCTTAGATGGAAAATAATTTTGAAAGAAAATCACTTTGAATTTTTTTTAAAGAAAACATATTTTCCTTGAAAATAAAGTTTAAATATCTAAAAGGAACATTCAAAAAAAATATTCATGTCTTTTTGAAATACTCATTCATTACATATATGCTAAAATAAATATTGCTTTACATTTTTAGTAAAATCCAAATTGTTCTTTTTTGGAAAATGATAAGAATATTCCTTTAAAATTTTGTAAAAATTAAAAAATGGGTAAAAATTAATTTCATAAAACATTTTGATATTTTTAAAAACATTTCTAAAAATATTTTTATAAAACATGGTTTTGGAAGAAGAAAAGGTTTTTCGTTGAAGAGATAAATAAAGAAGTTTTTTCTTAAAAAATATTACTTTGAACTCTTTGGTACATAATAAGAAGAAAACAAAGATAAAAAATGTATTATAAATAACTAAACAACGGAATACATAATTTTACTGTGAGATAAATTATAATATTTCATCATTGGATGCATAATCATGAGCAATTTAGATAAACGATGGCATTGTAACATAAAACCCATACCACTTTGAAAAATATGAATCGTAAGAACCATGAAAGAATAAAATTAAATGAAATATATAATATCAAGAAAATAAAAAATAATAATGATATTTCATGAAAATGGGCAATATATACACCACATAAAAGAATATAGGTTCATAACATAACATGTCTCAAATAAGGAAGATTGAGACAAAAATCTCGTTATCGATTTTGTAACTTTTTAACTGTAAACCCCATGAAATAGAGATAATAAAACGGATATGTAAATACTCATGATTTATAGGATAATAATAATAAAATACATTCATGGAAATTATATAAACCACATAAAAGAAATTCAAGGTGAATATGGCTTGTGTCTCACAGAAAATAAAAGTGAGATGGAAGTCCCTAATAATAAGTCTCCACTTCCTTCATACATGTTCAGAACAACTATATAATAAATATAAGTTTATTATAAAAATATTAATGAATCTTAAATAAATATATCACTGTTTTTATTATTTACTTATGAACTTTTATTTCCTGTTTATTAACAATTTCTTGTTAAAGTCATGTTTCGGGCAATAACAGCTTTGTTTTTCATGTATGTTTTGATTTGTTATTTCATGACCTCTTACTTTGATCATGGTTCCATAATCCCAAAAATATTATCCATGAAATAAATATAATATATATTCATTATACATGTATTTAGAGTTATCCATAAAAGTTAGATATTGAAAATGTAATACACCATTCATGGAGACAGTATCTCATATGTATACATGAATGTTGTTTCTATTTTCCTGAAAGAAAGAAATAAATAAATGTAAATAATATATCAAAATTACATAATAATTTTTTTGTAATTAATATTATATATTTTCATTAAACCCATATTTATTACCTTCTCTAAAAAACATGAACAAATCACAGAGCTTCGCGAGGTGGTAGTCCACTGTACACATGAATGATATTATCATATTCCCATAAAATGTAAAGTAAGAAGGTACATGTCATAAAATGATTACATAGATATAATAATAAAATAAATATCATATATAAATAATAAATACACCATTATATCCATCTATTATATGTGGTTGTGTATAATGAATAACATCAGTTCGTGTGGCGGTAGTCCACCGTACACACGAATGGTGATTTGATAACCCATTTTATGGATGGTGATAAGGATTATGGTTATTACATTAACATAATAAAATCTAAGTTTATTTAAGATACTAAGTTTATTATATCTTCATGTTTTAATAATAATTTAAGGAGGTGGATGAATAAATAAAATCAAATGCTCGATTAGGGATGTTACTACTTCTTCAGACAAATTCTTTTGGTTTTCACTAAAAGACTTCCTAGGTTGGATTTATGACCAAAATAAGTATTATTGGATAATAGGATGAAAATAAGGAATTTATTTTTTCACATACTATCCAAAACAATGGTTTTTATAATTGTGATTATGATAGGAGAAGGGGTGTCCTTTTATAAGTGAGGTGAGTGACACACTTGTAATTTTTTAAAAGAAAAACGTGTACCCATGTTTTTCACATGATAAAATGATCCAAAATGGTCCATTATCAAACATATAAGATATTATGTGTAAATATGTCCATAAAATTGGTTATTTGAAAGTTTTGGGTCATTTTTAAACCATATTTTTTATTTTGACCCCCGGTAAACACATTTCTACTTCAACCGCATTAAATAATTTTAACTATTTTTACTGTTCATTTTGGTAAAAAAAATTAGTTTACATTATTATATAATATAAATAATTATTATTAAAATTATATAATCCATTTTTCAAAATTCAATTCACTGAAGTGGAAATTCTTAATTTAAAATTGATCCTACAAGCACGATGAGAAAGCGGATTTCAAAGAGTAAATGTTCAAAAGATTAAAAGCATATATATTAAAATTCTGTATGAAAATGGTTAAAATTAAATATATTGGATTAATCTAAAAATATTTAAACTAATTTTAATTTTAAACTTATTTGAAACAAAAAATAAAGTCACAAACTCTTTAAATGAAAAGATTAGATTTTAATAAAAACCGTAATTTTCACTATTCATCGAAAATTTGAACTTTTCAAAAAAAATCCCAAAAATTCACCGTAAGATAATATTGAAATAATAATTTAAAAAAAAATAGGTTTATTTTATCAATTTAATTTTTGAAAATTTTTAAAAATTAACCTGTTATTATTCACAAAAATACATAAAAACATTTTTTGAGAAAATTGTATTTTCGACACATATAAAGAATTTATCAGAAATTAAGTATTTTTTATCTATATATTTTCATTATATAAAAAAAATATTTATAATATTTAAAAGAATATTCATATTCATTCCACCAAGTCTAAATGTTAAATAATAATGGTCTTTTTTTAAAAAAAATATTAATAGTTTGTCGTGGTTCGTTAAAACTCAATGTTGCATCTAACATAAGCTGAACTCAGTGTTATGTGTTATGAAAGATAAGTTCAATGTTACGTGTAGTAAAAGATAAATTCAATTTTTCATTTAAGAAAATGTAATAAAAAGATTAAATTTATTCTAATAAAATATTTCCCAAAATCTTGGGGTGTTACAGAATCTTGGTGTATGTTAGTTTTCAAAGGTTGGAATGGTATAATAAATTAAATCATGGGATTCAACAAAAGGGTTTAAAATATAAAGAATAAAAGAAGCAGCAGTCATCCATGTTAGGGGTTAAAAATAAAAAATAAGTGATTATAATTAGATTCATTTAATTCTAAGTGTTGATAATAGAAGTATTAATGACTAAAATGTCTTAGAAGGCCCCATCACATATCAAGATAAGAAATATAAAATCCATAAATGGAGGGGAAACAACATTAGATGAAAACTACCCTTGAAATCAATGAAATTTGTTTTCTTGAAACTGATTTTGAAATCCCCCTATGAAACAACTAAATCCTCACAATCCTTAAGGAACAAGAACCACCACTATAATGCAGCATCAACATAGTAATAAAACCCTAGTATTTCCGCTGAGAAAAACCAAACTAAAGGATACATATTTCTCCTTAAACCAACCCTATGTATCAGGATCTAAAATAGGTCCCCATACTTGTATAGACTCTATTAGTGAAACTCTTTAAGTTTCCTCCTTCTAGAATCATAATCATCAGCCTCCACTTTTTGATGTTTTTTTTGTGCATATTTCTGACCATCTTCAACACCAACCTAATGGGACATCAACTATGTTCCATTCCAACAAAATAAATAATTCATGTACTCCAAACCCAGGACATAATTTATTCACGTTTAATTAATTAATTCAAATCAAACCAAATTAGAATTATTTTCCCAAATAAAACCCAAACATATAAAATCATGGTGCATGATCCTTACCAATTTATATACCCCACATGAATAATCACTTCACATTGATTATTCTATAAACTTTAAGGTCTTTGTGTTCAATCACAAAGGACCCAAAAATATCTTATCCTGTCTGATTTCCCTTTTTAACATCGTGTACTAATCCCAGCTAATATTTTTTCCCTACAAACCCATACATTCTCATTAGTTCCTAACTCAAAAACCCATCTTATGTCTCGACCATAACCTTTGATATCACACTTTCATGACCTACTCTATCCAAATGCACCCCTCCTAGGCTTTCAATTATTAGAGGAAGATAATAACCCCTAAATATCACTTCTAATGGTCCATAGGTTTGAAACTATACCCTAGGTTATATAAATTACACAGTCATTACCCTCAATGTAAATTTTAGGATAAGATATAAGATGATACCACCAAAAAAACCCATATCACAAATGAAAGATAAACCATCCTAATATAATAATGTAAAGTTATTAATAACCTAAAGTAGTTAAATTTACTAAAAATAATCTTTTGTAGCGACCATGAATCCCCAAAATCTTGTGAACAACTCCTCAAACTAGTAATGTATTGTCTGCTCACAAACTAGCACCTACAGACTAGAAAAATAGTTTAATCATGTGTAGGGTGATAAAAAAAATTAATTAGTAATATCCTCTTTGAAACCTCTCATGTAAAATGTCAAGTAATCATACTAAATCCTAGTGAATAAATAAATTAAACCAACCCACCACCTAAACAGGTAATACTATTTTCCCAACCTCACCATGGCTCACTCACCAAGTAACACATAGAAGTAAATTGTTCCATAAAAATTATATAGATATATATATATATATATAAATGAGGGAACCCTACTTCAACTTCCTAAATAGTTTTTCTCTCTCATGCACCAATCACACACAACCTTTGATCGTCCCTTATATAATTCAAGTTGTCCCTGATGTGAGTTGGGCCTCATTACTACCAACATTTGTTACGCATAGGGCCCAATATCTCATGTTGGAATCAATCCACATATCTTTTTCATAATCATAATCTTAACTATAACCAAGTTTAGTCCTTGAATCTACTATAGCTAGTGTAAATTCATTATACCTCAATCCATTATTGCCCATTCTCATGCACCAATGGGAAGTCTGATCCACCATTGCCATAAACAATTATATGTTACACCTCAATCCATTACATCCCGCTTATAAATATGTAGTAAAACAAGATCCATCACAGTTAATTCCACTAAGAACTAATGGAAACAACCTATGAAATCAAAATATATAAATAATATCATGCACAACCACACTAATGGAAACAACCTAGTCTTAGACTAATCTATTGTTGTCCTTTCATGGGACACTAAGCTTCTGCCACTAAGAACTAGGTCTCAAACACACATACAATCATCAAAGCTTAATATTAATTAATTAATTAACCATTAATTAATATGTTCCCATTCTCATTTCCCATGTTAATAATTTAATTTTTAATTTAGTTCCTTTAGCGACATAATTATTCTTGTCTATATTCTCATGTGTGTCAATATTGTCTATAATTATCAAAAAAATCCCAATTTTTTCATTAATCCACTTATCATTTCTTAATCATTCATCTACTCTAGTACTATAACAAAGGTACCATATCAAGATTCACTTAACATGTATAAAGTTATAATATTTCAAGTAGTTGGACACTAATCATATAAATAGCACAGGTCCCTCAAATAATCATCAAGAAACATTAAAGATATCGATGAAATCGAAACTTATAACTAGTCTCAACAACCCCGGCTTCATCCCCACACCATTTCTCATAGTACAATCTTCCTTTTCATCACCTCCATAGACAATAACTATAGTCATGGGTTCCCATACTATTACTTAATATATAAACAATAATAAATATAGCCTTATCCACCTAAAAAATTGCTCATCAAATATTCCAAACCATACTAGGTTATCAAAAAATAAAATCAGGGATCTAAATTCCTAAATAATATATTCATTTAAAATGTATTTTTCACACACAAACAAAGTCATTAAGGATATGTAATCAAGGCTATCAATCTTCCTATAACTTTGAATGGGAATGTTAAACCCTAAAAATGTATCCCTTAACAAACAACCATTTTAATTACACATTTAATTAATAAGGTTATTTTTCATAGGTTTTCTACATCAATAAACCTATAGTCAATTACAAATAAAAGACAAAAAAACACATTAATTTTCTTCAAATATTATTCACATGTTTAATAAATTCAAAAAATATAAGTATTTTTTCTTATCATGCCTATTTCATTTAAATTATAACATCATCTGGATTTATGTTGTTATCTATTTCAAGAAATTAAACCATGCTAATCACAACAATAAAACACATTCAAGAAGATAACACACTATCTAGTAAATATCAAGATCCATTATAAACATACTACAAACACAAGTGATCATCTAAAACCCAACCATTTATTTAATATTTAACATGAAATATCAATTACCTATACATGTAATAATTCATATTGAAATTATTTAATATCTAGAATTATACTTTAATTATTTTAATAAAATATTAAACATATATTACTACATCATTAATTTTCTAAATTTTCATTCACTAATTTAACTTCAATTATTTTTCATGTGATTAATTATTTTATCTACCATAGATAATTCCATAATAATTTAATTATTTCACAGCATGATATTATCCAATTTGGTAATAAAAGAAATAATCTATAACATGCTCTTATTAATTAAAAAATCATAAATTTCCTTAATCTTGAAATAAAAAGAATCTATATATGAAAATTATTTTATTTACTAAACTTCATGTGAGTATATCATATTTTTATTTAATTAATTTTCTAAAATCATTAAAAAATAACACATGCACTATCTTTTTCTTCTTCTTCCCTTTTAAACATCTATATTTTTTAATGATAATAATAATACTGCATGTAAATCCAGGTTTTTGAAATAAACATAATTCACTAAATTTTGCTTCTTAATTTTGGAATAATATCAATACTCTACTATATGAAAAACACCCATTAAAATTATCTTATTTCCATCCATGAAACAATATTTATTTACACTTTTGATTTCAAAAATAATAAATATTATCAAGGAAACATGTAGTTATTTATTTTCTCTCTCTTCGATAATTTCTATATTATGAAATAGGATTCATCAATCACAATGTGTTATTTACATATTCAAATTACTAAAATTAAACCACTATATGTGTTTACTCTCAATGGAATAAAATTATCTACAAAATTTCATAAAGTCTCTTGGTTTTAATAAAATTATCATTCATCAAGAGATATTACCATATTATTATATTTTTAATGTTAATCTCACCCATTTAGAAAAGGAAACAAAGGAATGATTTAATCACACTTGAACTAAAAATAATGGATAAGTAATATATCCCTTACTTGGAAGAGAATATTTACACATTGCAGCATCAAGTACAGAGATAATAGAGAGGATGATAATTTTGAAAATTAAAAAATGCAGTTTTGGAAATTAAGGGAGGACTAGAATGATCTAACGATACCCTATAGACTTGAATATAGATGCATGTCATGGTGTTCAACCTGTACATGGCTATTTCTAAGTTATAGATAAGATAATTTTATAATATGAGATATCTTTTATCATATGACACAAATAAGGATGCATGTGTATCTCATGGGGAGATATATATTTTATCTCTATTTTAATGAGATAAGTGTTTGAATATTAACATAGAATATATATAGTGATTTTGAGATTTAAGATATAATATTTCATAACTTATCTGTATTAAAAAAAGGAAACAATGAATTATTTAAAAGGGGAAGTCGTTGGTAGCAAACAAAGAGGGAGCTACTCAATATTTAGTCCACTGAGAGAAATAATGGGGCTACTACGTAGGCATTAGCATGTGTGGTGCATCAGCGTTAAACATGTGTGTAGCAGCAGCGATGTGATCAATGATCAAAGATATGTATCGAGAGTCTTCTTCATTTCGATGATCAAGTGATGTTTCCTGATTTAAGATCGGTGGTACATCATAATGGTGATATTATGAGAGAAAAATCTATCAAGTTTCACAAGATGGTACAAGGTTGGAACCTATTTGGATGAAGATCTTTGAGGTAGTGATGTTTCTTCAAAAGAAGGGTGATGTTTTGTCATAGATGGATCTTTTGATACATGGAATTGGTGATATGTATATCAAAGAAAAGGAAGAGGTGTATTAGGGTGTGGTTTTCAAACAGGTTTTCTACTCTCTCTTATTTGTAATTCAAGTTTATGCATTACTTGGATTCTTTGTATTCTCTGATTCATAGTACATATTAGGGAATTTCCCCATGGTTTTTTAATCCTCTATATTAGTGGGTTTTTTTATGTTAAAAATACTAAATTCTAATTTATTTATTCTTCCTAATATCACTTCCTTATTCCATTATGATTCTCAAAAATTGGTTCGCAAGCATTTTTATCCCATGGTTGGGATTCTCCCCCAACAAGTGGTATCAGAGGTGATGGTTCAAGTTTGAAATTTGTGGTGAGAATTTTGGATGTTTTTAGAGAGCATCAATAGTGTGTGTAAGAGATAGAATAATATTTGAGAGACAAAGCTAGTTGAGAGAGGTGTTTCGGGTCATACACCAAATTATATTCTTCAGAATGTGATATTGGTGAAGAAATAATTGAAAATTGAAGATTGAGGTGATGTGTTAGATGCTCGGGATTTTGAGAAGGGGGAAATTTTTTCCTAAAGGTGATCTAGATTATATGGAGATCGTGATTTTTAGGGAATCAGATATAGTTTATTTTGGTATTGGCAGTGTAGACACAGGTATGATGAAGAATTTGGGGTTTGGGTTTCTTTTGTAGGGGGTCAATCTGGTTTCTGTCAGAGTTGCAAAAGGATGTCATCATTTTTCTACAGAGGATGATGGTTGGTGTGATACCAATAGGATTTCAGTCCAACAGAATATGTTAGATGGTATCTCTATTGATGGGTTTAAGGGGTAGATTATTGGGTTTCATCCAGCATGTGGGTGTTTCCAAGTTTTATATAAAATAGTTTTTGAATATGAGATATCTTTTATCATATCACATAGATAATTCTACATGTGTATCTCATGGGGAGATATAATTTTATATCTATTTTGATGAGATAAGTGTATGAATATCAACATGGTATATATATGGTTATTTAGATATTTAATATATAATATTTCATATCTTATTTGTATTTGAAAAAGGAAACATTGAATTCTTTAAAGGGGAAGTGACTGGTGGTGAACAAAGAGGAAGATTCTCAAGATTTAGTCCACCGAGAGCAAGAAGGGGGCTACCACACTGGTGGTATCATGTGTTACATGTAGGTGTTAAACATGTGTGTATCAATATCTATGTGATAAATTATTGGGACCATGTATCAAGAGTATTATTGATTTTGATGATCAATCGGCACGTCCTGATTGAAGATCAGTGGTAAATCAGGATGGCAAGATCATGAGAGTGAAATCCTTTGGGTGTCTCAAGATGGTGTAAGGCTGGTGTACATTAAGATGAATATCTACAATTTAGTGACATTTTGTTGATAGAAGGGTAAAGTTTTGTCACATATGGATCTTTTGAGAAATGGCGTTGGTGATATTTTTATCATAGAAAAGACATAGGCGTATCGGGGTGTGGTTGTCACACATGTTTTCTGCACTCTCTCATTTTTAATTCAAGTTCGAGCATTACTTGGATTATTTTTATTCTTATATTCATAGTATATATTTGGAAATTGACTCGTGGTTTTTTAATCCTCTACATTGGAGGGTTTTTTCATGCTAAAAATTCTACGTGATGGTTTATTTATTCTGCTTAATATCACTTATGTATTTCATTGGGTTTATCACAAATTGGTTCACAAGAATTTTTATCCCATGTCGAGATCCTCCCCCAAAATCATGGATTTACAAGACTAAGGAAAGAATCAATAAAATCAAATGATAAGGACTCTCTAAATTTTAAGAATAACGTATACACAACTTTGGATATTTCCCAAAAAACTCATCAAAGTTTCCATTTAATTTATCTTAAAACTATTTTGATTTAATTTTCCCCACATGACTCATTTTAAAACACCTAAAATAAATCATGTCATGATTTTATTTAAAAAAATTAAAAAACTAGACCAAAAATTTCATTTTTTAGTTTAGGTTTCCATTTATATTTTAAAACATGTTGCAGAATTGAAGCCAGAAGGGAAAATCAATTCTTCTATATAAAATACACTACCTCTATATAACATGTTCACACTGTATAAGGGTAAATAAATTTACCCTTACACATCTTGGGTTTAGGGAAACCCTTAAATGAGTAGTCTATTTACCTATATGCTAGGAAAAAACATAGCAACTCATATGTTACTAGTTCAAAATAGGTATTACCGTCACGTAGGCTTTATAAGACCAATACAAAGCATTTACACAACTCATCCTTACCTTTAAATGACATATAGTTACCCTTATGTGTTGACCTAGACACAATATTACCTTTACATAACCATAATAAAAAAAATTACCCATACACATAGGAGGGGTGTTGCATAAGGGTGATGAAAAGTTTATAAAAATCAAATTTTCAACAAAACTAACTTATATATAATGAAGAACATAATTTATTATTATTTACAAAAATATTTGAATCAAGTTAAAAATAACCAAATCACTTTTTAAAATATTTAACTCACTTAGGTAAATTATAGAAATTCCAAAATTAGTTTTTAAAATTTTAAAAATATTTTCACAATTCACAAAACTATTTTTTAAAAAAATCATTAAATTTCTGAAAAATTATCCCTGACCATCAAATGACCCATAATGAAAAAGGATAGCTAAGGAAAAGTTTTCAACTTTACATCTATACATGTGTATGTGTTGATTTATATATTAATTTCCATTTTTTAGTTATTATTAATTAATTATAATTATGTTTTAACAATTGTTCTTTTGAATTTATATATATATATATATATATGTATGTATTTTTGTAATAATTTAATATAAATAAAATTTATTTTTATTATTATATGATACAATAACTAATATATTATTAATTATTTATATATATATATGTGTGTGTATATTAATAAAACAATTCATAAAAATTTGTATATTCATATATAAAATGATATATAAATTAATATGTGTGTGTGATATAACTATCATTTATTTAGTTATTATTTAATTGTAATTGTGCATTAAATTCTTTTTATGGGAGTTAATATGTATGTGTGTATGTTTGTATTTATGTGTGTATGGGCATGCATGTTTATATATATAAATATATATATATTAAATAAATTTATTTTGGTTTCTTACTTAATTTATCATTATTTAAAAAAAATATGGTTAAATGTAAATTAGATATGTCTTAAAACATGGCTTAAATAAATATAACTAAATTAAAAATTATGCATGTTTTAAAATGTGTCCAAAAAAACATCTCCAAATTATCCATTCTTTTTAATAAAACACAGAGAATTTCTTTTTTATTTGTAGTACAACAAGATCTATCTTTATTAAGTATAGTATTTAAATCCATATGTTGATTAGATAAATAAACTTTTTTAGTAAGAATTGCATCATAATATTTTCTAAGAGATTTATTTTTTCTTTTTAATGGATTCATATTTATCTTCTAACATAGAATTGTATTCATTTAGTTCACCAAATGAAGATCTTTAAGATTAAAAATAAAAAAATAAGTGAGTAAAAATATTGAACCTCCTCGGACTGATCCAAAAAAAATGATAGATTTGTTATTTAATTACTCAGCTTTAGAATCATAATGTGTATCATCACTGGAGTTTTCAGAAGCACTCCAAGTGGATTTTAAAGAACTTTTTACTTTCTTCTTATTATCCAATTTTTTTTAAACTTATTCTTAGGCTTATTTTCTTTTAGTTTTGGATGATCATTATTGATGTCTCCATGATTTTTTCATTCATAATAGCTTAATTTCTTAACATTTACACCATTATTCTTCAATTTATTAAAGGATTTCTTGAATCCTCTTCTATTTCTTTAAATCTCATTGAACCACTTTGGAAACTAAAAAAAATCATCAAAATAATAAGAATAGATAGATTTTCCTTCATTAAATATATAAAATAATACCTTTATACAATTTTTATCTAATTTTGAATTATATAATTTGAGATTTTAATTTTCCTTTTTAATTAATCTGCCATCATCCTCTTCATCTTAAATTTATACTTCATAAAATATAAGAGTCCCAGTTAAATTTTTATCTTTAGAACATTGATAGGATTTTTTTATCTGATAGAAGTTTATATTATACTCCAACATGTAAGTAAAATTCTAAGATCTTTTAGATTGGTCAAATTTTATTGTATAATGAATCAAGAGGGGGTGTATTGAGTTCTTGAATTTCAAACCAAATTAAAATTTTCATCTTATTAAATATTCTAATTTTTTATTTTCTTTGTTTTTAAGTAGTTAAAAGTGTATAAAAATAAATATCAAGATATAATAAGTTTTATAGTAGTTTAGGCTACAATAACCTCCCCTAGTCCACTCCACCAATGCTCAATGTGAATTTTTTAATTTTTATTTCAAACATTATCCATGGAAACATACAGCTGAGTGTAAAAAGGATTTTATTTCTTTATAACTCTTGAAGAGAAATTTATGGGCTCTCCCTTACAAGAACAATTCTTAGTTTTCTCACCAAACTTAGTAAAATGAGTGTGCACTTACAATATAATTGAAATATGTAGAAATGAATAAATAATTGGAACATAGAAATAATCCCCAGAAACTAATATATGATAAAATTTCTTCTAGAGAGAATGTAACCCTTAAAAGTGTAGTTTAAGTGGGATTTATTTGGCTATAGTAGGTATATTCTCATAAGCACAGTAGGACTTATGATGATCATAAGAAATTGATTGCATATAAAGTAAGAAGGAAACATTTCTCAAACTATTAGAAAATTATAACAGTTTATTTTATCTTGAAAATATATAAATATCATTTAATTTCCAACCAATCCAATATACTATAAAATAAGTAAACTAAAATCTCATACAAGAATTATCCAACATGCATGAATATAAAATGGAGACAAACATATCAAAAGATAAAACAATACTAAATGTAAATAATATGAAAGTGACTACAATACCAAAGTTCCAAGCTTATAATGAATAGATTGATCACAAAATCCCTAATAGAAACCTAAAAATAGTTTATATATATGATGGGTGAAAATAAAATTAATACTTCTTAGGATCGGACCCAGTATCTCTCATGAAAATGAGAAAATAGCATATTAATGACCCGGTGAACAAAAAATAGAACTAACTATCATCTAAAAGGATCAACTAGTCCCCCAACATCAATAGAAATCACTGAAACACATATTAGATTATCTCCTATCGATCTGTCAAGGTTTCGGTACTCTGCTAATGTGTATAGCAGCACTCGAGTCGAATCCTCGGCGATGATACTTTTTAATAGTCATTTGTTTTTAGTTGATTGTATTCTGATTGGGGGGTTTGTTTGTAGAGCTTAAATGAAGTGATTAATGATTGGTGTTTGATTTAACAATTAGATAAATATTGGGGTGAGTTCATTTTCAAGGAGTTAAGCTTGTGATATCCTAGTGTTTTTCTTTATATTGTAGTTAATTTAACACCCACTTCGCAAGATAATGTTGATTGGAATTACTAAGTGTTAAGGCTTTAATCCAATCCTTAACTTAACTTAGTGTTCTAATATCAATCATATATTGTTTATGGTAGTTTATTTATGGTTCCAATAATACATGGAAAGCACATGTTAAACAAAACAAGTCATTAATCCATGACATGTTAAGTCCAACATACACAATGTTAAATTAAAGAATATTCATCGAGCAAATACTCTCAATCACTTAACATCTTTAAATTTTGACTCACCCCAATAATATATTTACTCATCCATTGATATTAATATTAATCTAATTTATATATTTATGATGATTAATTAACAAGAGAAGAAAAAGAAATGGATTAGAAAGGAGTGGTACATCGAACACGCACACACGAACAATGATGATAATTAAAAACGGATTTTCAATTGAATGAGGAAGCAAAAGAAGGGAAGGGGATTCAACTGTATTTAAACTATTTTAAGAACATTAATATTAAACTACATGAGGTGGATGTGAATAAGAGATATTGAGGAAGAAATTTGCATTAAAATAGAATTACAAAACAAAAACTTACAAGTTTATAAATGAAGAACAACACAAAAGTGAAAGGAAACAAAGAGCGGAGGAAAGGTATATCAAGTAAAAACTTGAGTATGTCAGGTCCTCCCAAGACTTTTTTAAGGCTTTTTTCATTCCAATATGATCTTCTCTCTTCTGAAATGCCAACCACTTTGAAGGAGTGGAGGGTGATGTATTTATAGCCCAAGGAAGTGCACTATTTTCATTCCCAATCTATTGCTCCACTTGGCTCGACGATTTGGACATCCAGATAGCCTAATATTGAGATATCTCCTTCTTCAAAGCTTTATATACTAATGTTGGCCGACTACTTGAAAATGTTGGAGGCATTTGGACCTATGTATCCAAAGTTATGGCCGGATGATTAAACAATTTTAATCTGTCCATTTCAATCCATCCTTTTTGAAGTCCAAAATGTGAAAGGGTTTTGGAATAGGAAGATACCTTCAAAACCGAATGATTTCTTAAAAAAAGTCGGCCTCCTATATCTCCTATTTCACACTATAAAATCTCAGCTCTATTTTATTATTACATCATGAGATATGTCATGAATAGTGTATGGATTTTAATTCTCATCCAGAATGGTAGGTTGGATTGAAAAGCTTTATTTGGGCCCCTTGTTCTTAGAGTTGGGCCATGAAATTTTTACCCATGATTATTTTGAATAATCCCTAACACATGGTGGAGTTTTACAAAATATGGGCTTCGGGAGTGAGACCAGAAACTCAATCATCATGGCTGGTCCAGTTTCTTCACAAATTCTTTGGGTCATCTTGTGTGGTTCATATGAGCCTTCAAATGGCATAATTGGCCCATGATTCCTTCTAATGATATGTGAGAAATTGAATAATGAATCCTAAAAAACAATAATCACACAATTATAATCAGAATGGTGAGTGTTATAAATAAAATATTAAACTGACTCAATTGGACTCCTTCTAAAAATTCTCAAAATTATATTTAGTATTAAAACATTAATATTTCACACAAATTATGCACATTTCATATAAAATAAGTAAAGGGAGTATATAGTAAGTCATTAAAATATTAATAACATCAACTCCACCACACGTAGTCTTGTACATGTCCTCATGTGCAACAAATATAAAAACATAACAAAATCATTTTCACTCACCAACAAATAGTAAAATTTTGTTTTCTCCAATCAGGGGAGGTTTAGACTATTTCACTCATCCATTTTGAATTCCAAAAAAAGTTGTTATAGAAACAATGTTCCAAAAATAATTCATTTTTTTCATGCTCAAATTTAGAAATGGAAAATGTGGACACTCAAAGCTCACACCTCTCAAGATGATAAAATTCATTTGTGGAGGTTCACTCTTTCACCAACCAAAATTGAAAATTTTAGATTTTGAAAGAGCTCTCAGCTTCCAATCCCTATAAAAAGTGAACATGAATAAAGAGTTCTTTTAAATGGGTTTTCTGTGGCTATGGGATGGTAGGAATATAATTTCCAAGAGAGATAAGAATAGGGGTAAAACACTAACATAGAAAAATCAATGCACATTTTTTTTTGAAATAAAACATGGAAGGGAATGAAAACACATATTTACAAGGGAATGATTGTGTGAAGAAAGACACAATTGAGGATGAAAATTTTAAGGGGATGAGAATATGAAATATTTACCAACCACAAAACTTCTCCAAATTACATAAGAATATAATGCAAGTGTTCTTTTTTTCTCTTTTTTTATCTTTTTTCGAAATTTGACCTTGGAAAAGATCTCACACTAATATCTCAACCAATTATTGATCTCCTAATAATACTAATTGTAATAGTTAAAACAAGATCAAAGGTTTAGTAAGAGTGATTTTTTACCTACCCAAGAAACAGCCCAATTTTTTTGTTCTCTTTTTTTTCTTTTTTTTTCTTTTTTTCTTTTTTTTTTGAAATATTGTCAATAACATTTAAAAAATTACATAAATTAAAGTACATTACATTCCCCAAAACACACTGATTAACAACCTCTCCCCCACACTAAAATGGATGTTTTCCCTCAAGCATATGATAACATGGTGAAATCAACAAAGGGTACCCATAATGAAATATGTTTCCCCCACACTTAAATTTAAAAAAAATGCACTGAAAATCAATGTCGATATTGGGTGGGAAAAGGTATTGTTCTTGTAATGTGGCTATCAAAGAAAATATTTTCATAGGCTTGAAGGGTCTTTCAAAAGGAGGATTAATGTAAGGGAAATGGGAGGCTATTTGGCTATCGTGATTCTCATGTGGTTCAGAAAATGCCTATATCATATTAATGCACACTAAGGTGGGAGATTCAGCTAGAAGGTCCACAAACTCAAGACTCACAAATGGGGGTGAAAACACACATTTTGAAAAGATGGCCATATGTGGCCTTGGCATGAAAGAAAATGTTGTTCCTCACGGGTGGGGAAAATCATTTTCCAAATCAAAAATTGAGCATTCAAAATGTGTTGGTTTTGAAACAAAATTCTTTTTCCAAAGTCATGATGAAAATAGAAAAATTTTGAGATGAAAACATTCCTATTGAATCCCTACAAAGTTTGGACAAAATTTCAAAATTCGATGGTGAGTAATCATGAATCTTGACTTTTCAATTTTTTTATGAATTTTTTTTTTAGTTTTTTTAGGTTTTTTTAGATTGTTTTTTTATAAAGTCACACCCACAAAAAAGAGAAAGAGTAAATAAATGGGGTTTATGAAGAAAGAGGTAAAAAATAAAATAAAAGAGAGGGGAAGAAGAAGAAAGAGATAGAGAGAGATAAGGAGTTAAAGGGAAAGAGGTGCCCCCTAGTTTGGATTTGGCAGGTTGCCATCTCCATCTAGTGGTAGGTCAACTGGAGAAGTTGGGGATCTAGTGGAAGTAGATGATGATCCAAGATTGTGTGTCCTCTCATGGTGATGCTTTAACCTATGTCCATTATCCGTGAATGTCCTTTTGGAAGAGGGGTCTTGGACTTTCACTTATCACCTTTATGGAATACCTTTCTTAGGATGTGTTTATCATGGAGTGCCTTGGATTTTTTTTTGTATAGATTAGAATTCTCATAAGAATCAAGTCAAAGCTCCTCCATTTCATCCAATTCCAACAATATTTCTTCACTATATTTTTCAAGACCAAAATTACAAGTTTTCACTGCCCAAAATTACTTATGTTGGATTTCAACTATAAAATGACATTCTTTACCAAAAACTAGCCTAAATGGAGACATCCCAATGGGTGTTTTATAGGTAGTTAGATAATCCCAAAGTGCTTCACCAAGTCTTTCAGGCCAGTCTTTTATGGTGGATTTTACAATTCTCCCAAGCACTCTTTTCACTTCTCTATTAGAAAGTTCAACCATTCCATTTGTTTGGGGGTGATATGCAGTTGAAGTTTTATGTAAAACCCCATTATTTTTCAAAAGAGATTCTATGGTTATATTATAGAAATGGGTTCCTAAGTCACTTATCAAGGCACGTGGTGTACCAAATTGGGGGAAGATGTGTGTCTTTAGGAACTCACTAATAGTATGTGAATCATCCTTTATAGTGGGTTTGGCCTCGACCTACCTAGAAACATAATCAACTGTAAGAAGGATGTATGAGAATCCATTGTAAGGGGAAAATGGTCCCATGAAATCGATGCCCCAAACATCAATGATCTCACAGAAAACTAAAGGCTTTTGGGACATTTCATTACTCTTGGAAATTGTGCCAAACTTTTGGAAAGTGGGACATGATTGACAGAACTCATGTGAGTCCTTGAAGAGTGAAGGCCAAAAGAATCCAGAGTCTAGGACCTTTTGGGAGGTCCTTTGTGGTCCAAAGTGGCCACCACTAGGCATTGAGTGACAGAATTCTAAGATAGAGGAATGTTCATCTTTATCAACACATCTCCTAATTACCATGTCTGCCCCAGTTTTCCTAAGTTTATTTTCTTCCCAGAAATAGTGTTTTGAATCACTTTTCAACTTCATTTTCTATTCTTTTGAAAACAATTCAGTAAAAACACCAAAAACCAAGTAATTTACAATTGGGGCATACCATGGTATTTTTGGAGTGAGAGATGAAAGGTGCTCAGTGGGGAATTCCGGATCGATGATTTCAGAATGAGAAGAATTATAAATTCTACTCAAGTGATCAGCCACATGGTTTTCTTTTCCTGTTCTATCTTTGATTTCAAGGTTAAAATCTTAGAGCATTAGAACCCATCTTATTAGCCTCAGTTTGGAATCACTTTTCTTGAGTAAGAACTTTATAGAAGAATGGTCTGTGAAGATGATTATTTTGGCACCTAAGAGATAGGGACGGAATTTATCTAAGGCAAAAACAACTGCTAAAAGTTCTTTTTTAGTGATAGTGTAGTGAGATTGAGTTCCATCCAATGTTTTAGAGGCATAATAGATGACATGAGGAATCTTTTATCTTCTTTGACCAAGAACAACCCCAACGGATCTATCAAAAGAATCACACATAAACTCAAAGGGTAAGGACCAATCTAGGGGTTGGATTATCAGGGCAGATGTAAGATTAGTTTTGAGTTCAATGAAGGGTCTCTTGCAAACCTCATCGAAATGGAAAGTGATATCATTTTGGAGAAACTGAGTGAGTGGTAGAGAAATTTTACTGAAGTTATGGATGAATATCCGATAGAAACTGGCATGACCGAGAAATGAACGGATGTCTCGAATAGATTTGGGTTGATTAAGTGATTAGATAACTTCAATCTTGGTAGGATCGACTTCAATACCATCTTTTGATACTATGTGCCCTAGAAAAATCCCATTTGCAACCATGAAGTGACATTTTTCAAAATTTAACACAAGGATACACTTGACACACTTTTGGAGGACTAGAAAGAGTGAATTCAAACAAAATTCAAATGACTTGACATAAATGGTAAAGTCATCCATAAATACATCCATGCAGTGTTCAATGAACTATGAAAAGATACTCATCATACATCTCTGGAATGTTGCAGGAGCATTGCAAAGGCAAAAAGGCATTATTCTATATGCATATGTTCCAAAGGGGCATGTGAAAGTAGTCTTTTCTTATTCCTGAGGTGTGATTGGGATTTGGAAGTAGCTGGTGTATCCATCAAGAAATCAATAGTGTGACTTTCCAGCTTATCTTTCCAGAATTTGATCAAGGAATGGAAGATGGTGTGATCTTTTCTTGTTTCAACATTCAATTTCCTATAGTCTATGCACACACGCCATTTGTTCTTCACTCGAGTTGTAACTACCTATCCATGTTCATTTGTGATAATAGTTATCCCACCCTTCTTAGGTAGAACTTTAATTGGAATAACCCATTCACTATCATAAATTGGGTAGATAATATCATCTTGAAGACGCTTGGTGATCTCTTCCCTAACTACCACAAGGATGAGTGGATTGAGTCTTCTTTGTGGTTGTATAATTGGTTTGTATGATTCCACAAGATGGATGTGATGCATGCAAAGAGAAGGGTTGATTCCTAGTATGTAATCAAGGGTCCAACCTAGGGCCTTTTTTTTCCTCTAACACCTGAAAAAGTTTGGACTCCTCAGTTTTGGTAAGTGAGGAAGAGATAATGACAGGATAAGAGTGATCATGGAAAAGGAATGCATATTTCAGGTGTTCAGGAAGAGGTTTTAGATTAGTCTCATCTTTTATTTGTGGGTTATAAAACTCAGTAATGGAGGAAGGGACTTCAGTTTCTTCAGATTCATTTTCGTTAATATTTTCCAAGGTGGAGTAGTAGAGATCAGAGTTGATGTGGGATTCAAGAGGGTTTTCAAGTTCCTCTAGATTTATGGAGTCTATGAATAAGAGGTACACATCAACTTCACCATTTATGACTTGGTTAATCATGGTACAGATTTCACAAGATCCTTTTTCATTAGAACATGAAGAACATGGTGGATTGGGGTTCGATTGACTCTTAGAAGTTTCCTCAGAAGCATGGATTGAGAATGCAGAGTGATCCTCAGATGGGTATCGCATGGCTTAGAAAATGTTGAACTTGACCAGTTGGTAACTGAATTCCCTGGATAAGATGCCTGAATGGACAACAATATTGGTTCTCACAGTCATGAGGAATGGTTTTTCGAGAATTAGGGGAGATCGAGAAGAGTTCACCTCACCTTCCATGTCAAGGACATAGAAATCAGCAGGGAAGATAAGATCATTGACTCGGACAAGGACATCCTCAATTATTCCCTCAGTACTGGTTGTGCTTCGATTGGCTAACTGAATGACTACACTCGTTAGATGTAAGGGACCTAGAACAAGTTTGGAGAATATATATTTGTTCATGACATTAATTGAGGCTCCTAGGTCTATGAGTGCATCATCAAAGTTGGAAATTCCAATTTGGCATGGGACAATAAAGGTCCATGGATCCTTGCACTTTATGGGAATAGACTACTGGATGGAAACATTTTTAAAGGTCCTAAGTTTCCCCTTGTGGTTACACAACTCCTTGAGAAACTTGGCATACATAGGAATTTGTTTTATGGCATCTAAGAGGGAATATTGACATCAACACGTCTAAACATGCAGAGCATTTCAGGATCAGGTTCAAAGGACTTCCTTGGCTTAGAGATAGCTTGTGGAAAAGGAATTGGATTCCTATGTGGAATGGAAGGAGGTGAGGGAATGGATTCAGATTCCTTTTCAAGTTTATTTTTATTTTCATTTTCTAGGTCAACATTCAAAGGAGGGTTGGAGGACTTATCTTGAGGCATAGAAATTTGTTTTCCCGATCTAAGTGCAATTGCACTTATATTACCCTTGGGGTTGGGTAATGGTTGAGCTGGAATTTGGGAATAATTATATGGTTGATGCTGACTAAGGTGGGATGTCAGTTTAACAATTTGGGTTTCATTGTTCTTGAGGCTAGAATGGGTGAAAGAGGAAACATCTTCCTCTGCACTTTCCCATGGTTACTTAGAAGAAGAGGCTTGTCCCAAATTGTGATTACCTTGATTTTGGTTCTTGGGAAAGTGATTGTATTGGTTTTAAAATTGGGAAGTCTCGCTAGGATAAAGGAATCCAGGAGGAGGATTGTTCCTTTGAGGTTGAGGAAGAAAAGGATAAGGTTGTTGGAAATTACCAACACCATGGCCATATTGGAATTGGTTTGGGTTTAGAGGAGGGAATTGAGGAGGATGAGATATGGGATTACCATACCTATGGCCTTGGTTAAAGGAAGAAGAGAAGGGCTCAGAGTGAGGTTGGTTGAAGTTTCTAACAAACTAACCTGATAGTTGAGGATTGGTTTTCCGCTTAGCATATGATTCATTGAGTTCCATTGGTCTAGATGAATCGGATTGATCCTCTTGAAGTTTTGGAAATGTGTCTGTTGGATGAGATAGAGAGTTGCAGATTCCACTGTTTCTGATAGGTCCAGGAAACATTGATTGCGGAGAATACGAGGTTGGGGATTTGGTTGCCACTGCTAGTTTCCATACAAGACCTGTAAGTTCACTCATCCACTCGGTCATCTTGTTCATCTCAATTGATTGATTATCTTGGGATTATTTCACTTGAGCATGTGCTCGAGTATGGAATTGTTGTGTGTTTGCATCCATGTTACATATGAGATCTCTTGTAGCTGTGGGAGTTTTATCAACAAGAGCACCACCACTTGCGGCATCAATGAGAGTTCTCTCCATATCCAATAACCGCTCATAGAAGTATTGGATCAAGGTTTGGTCATGGATTTGGTGATTTGGGAAGGTTTCCACAAGCTTTTTGAGCCTCTCCCAGTACTCATGAAGTGATTAACTTGGAAATTGATGTATACCACTTATTTCCTTTCGGATAGAAGCAGTACGAGAAGCAAGAAATAATTTCTCTAAGAAGAGTCGCTTCATTTCATTCCATGTGGTTATGGATCCAGGAGGAAGGTATTAGAGCCATGACTTAGTGAAGTAATCTAGGGAGAAAGGGAATGCTTGGAGTTTGATTTGTTCCTCAGAAACCCCTTG
This sequence comes from Viscum album, assembly GCA_963277665.1. Classification (NCBI taxonomy): domain Eukaryota; kingdom Viridiplantae; phylum Streptophyta; class Magnoliopsida; order Santalales; family Viscaceae; genus Viscum; species Viscum album. The sequence continues at coordinate 2,004,459,577 of OY728163.1, read as the reverse complement.
AGGATTCATGGTAGAGCACACCACTTGGAACTCTTTAAGGTGGAGATGTAGATCCTCACTAGCTTGCCCGTGGAAATGAGGAAGAAGATGAATCAAACCCAATTTGAGTTCAAAGTCAGCCTCTATGTTTGGATATTGAATACCAAGAGGTTGATAAGTCAAATTAGGGTTAGAAAGTTCTTTAAGGGTTTGTTCCCTAAGATTAGCCATATCTAATTCAACTGGTTGGATGAGGACTGGGTCTGGAATTATTTGATTTTCTCTTATGTTCCTCCTAAGTTGGCGAAGTGTTTGCTCAATTTTAGGGTCAAACAAATCCAAGGGATTGTTTGGGAGGATATGGGGAATTTAAAAATATTTTGTAAGGAAAAGGAAGATGGGTTTTTCTTTGTATTTTTTCAGTTTATGATTTTTATGAGAAGATGGGTTTTCCTTTGTGTTTTTTCCAAAAAAAATTCATTTTTGTTTTTTTTTTGTTTTTTTTTACAATAACTAGAAACTAATGACTACATAAAGCACCATCCCTGGCAGTGGATCCATTTTAAATTCATGTACGATTGTCGCATATCGACCGGTCAAGGTTTCGGTGCTCTCCTAATGTGTATAGCAGCACTCGGGTCGAATCCTCGGCGATGATACTTTATAATAGTCGTTTGTTTTTAGTTGATTGTATTCTAATTGGAGGGTTTGTTTGCAGAGCTTAAATGAAGTGACTAATGATTGGTGTTTGATTTAACAATTTGATAAATATTGGGGTGAGTTCATTTTCAAGGAGTTAAGCTTGTGATATCCTTGAGCTTTGCTTTATATTGTAGTTAATTTAACACCCACTTCGCAAGATAATGTTGATTGAAATTACTAAGTGTTAAGGATTTAATCCAAGCCTTAACGTAACTTAGTGTTCTCATATCAATCAGATATTGTTGATGGTAGTTTATTTATGGTTCCAATAATCCATGGAAACCACACATTAAACAAAAGAAGTCATTAATCCATGACATGTTAAGTCCAACATACACAATGTTAAATTAAAGAATATTCATCGAGCAAATACTCTCAATTACTTAACATCCCTAAATTTTGACTCACCCCAATAATATATTTACTCATACATTGATATTAATATTAATATAGTTTATATATTTATGATTATGAATTAACAAGATAAGAAAAATAAAGGGATTAGAAAAGAGTGGTACGTCGAACACACACACACGAACAGTGATGATAATTAAAAACAGATTTTCGATTGAATAAGGAAGAAAAAGAAGGGAAGGGGATTCAATTGTATTTAAACTATTTTAAAAAAATTAATATTAAACTACAGAAGGTGGATGAGAATAAGAGATATTAAAGAATAAATTTTCATTAAAACATAATTACAAAACACAAACTTACAAGTTTACAAACTAAGAACAACACAAAAGTGAAAGGAAAAAAAGAGGGGAGGAAAGGTATATCAAGTAAAAACTTGAGTATGTAAGGTCCTCCCAAGACTTTGGAAAGGCTTTTTTTGTGCCAATATGATATCCTCTCTTCTGAAATGCCAACCCCTTTTAAGGAGTGGAGGGGGATGTATTTATAGCCCAAGGAAGTGTACTGTTTTCATTCCCAATTTGTCCCTCCATTTGGATCAACGATTTGGATATTCAGATAGCCGAATCTTGAGATATCTCCTTCTTCAAAGATGTACATACTAATGTTGGTCGACTACTCTCAAAATTGTGAGGCATTTGGACCTATTTATACAAATTTATGGAAGGATCATTAAATAATTTTAATCTGTCCATATAAATCAAGTCTTTTTGAAGTCCAAAATGTGAAAGGGTTTTGGAATAGAAAGATTCCTTCAAAACCGAATTATTTCTTCAAAATAGTTGGCCACCTATATCTCCTATTGAACACTGAAAACTATCATCTCTATTTTATGATTACATCATGAGATATGTCATGAATGGTGTCTGGATTTTAATTCTCATCCAGAATGGTGGGCTGGACTTCAAAGCTTCATTTGGTCCCCTAGTTCTTAGATTTGGGCCCTAAAAATTTTACCCATGATTCTTTTGGATAATCACGAACACATGGTGGAGTTCCACAAAATATGGGCTTCGGGAGTGAGACCAGTAACTCAATCATCCTGGTTGGTCCAGTTTCTTCACAAATTCTTTGGGTCATCTTGTGTGGTTCATATGAGCCTTCAAATAGAAGAATTGGCCCATGATTCATTCTAATGATATGTGAGAAACTGAATAAGTAATCCTACAAAACAATAATCGCACAATTAGAATCAGTAAGGTTAGTGTTATAAATAAAATAGTAAACTGAATCAATTGGACTACTTCTAAAAATGCTCAAAAAATATATTTAGTATTGAAACATTAATATTTCACACAAATTATGCACATTTCATATAAAATAAGTAAAGGAAGTATATAATAAGTCATGAAAATATTAATAACATAAATCACTCACCAAATAACATATCCAAGTAAAATAAAATAATAATTGAAATAATATAATCATGGGCACCATGTAATATCTTCCCACAAATTTACCACTCTTTCCCAATGATAATACATATTTTCTCTCATCCATTCCATATCTACCAATAACGTAAACAGTCATATATAATGTTCCATAGATCTAACAGTATATCACATCTCATGGAACCAACCACATATCACATCTCATAGAACCAACCACACATCTTGTATCACATAACTGGGGAAGTAAGGTATCACCAATTTATAGGAAATCAATATCGTGTCCTCCTACTACAATGTATGAACCCCACCATATATCTTATCATCTACCACCAGCATCACAAGAATATACTACTGAAGGGAAATTATGGAGAGGGGATAGTTATCAATTTCTATCCTCTCTATCTTGGATATTAGGGAAAACACCCCCAAGGTCCTAGGTGTTAGTCAGGTTATTTATATCAGATTGGGTGCATAGAAAAGTCAAAAAAAATATAAGTATATAGTAGTCTCACATAATCACACAATTATGGGTTCACACAAGAAATAAAAACACAACCATTGTCAGGTCACTGATGATATCATGCCACCATGAAATAACTATAATGTAAAACAACAAACCAAAATAATCACATAAAGGTCCACAACCTGAGATCTATTTTCCATTATTAAATTAAAAAAATCATCCACTAAGATTTATTCTTTTAATTATTAGTTTAAAATTATAAAAACAATCTATATATATCCATAACCACATTTATATATGTTAATATTATCCTATTTCTACAAGATATTTATAAATAAACTACAACGTCGATCCACCACAAACAACCAAGGAAACCAAGACATACACAACCAAGGACACCAATATGCACACATCAAGGAAACCAATCTGTACACAACCAAATACACCAAACCACACACATCAAGGCCATAAAGATATACAAAAAAAAAATACAACAAGATGCACACATCAATTCAAGTATAAAATTGGCATAATCAACTTAGACTTTTCATTAACTGACTTTCAATATTTAACCATTTAAAGGGTATTCTGAAATTAATCCATCACTATAAGGTATAACCCAATAACAGGCTTATAGCATAAAATAACATCACCAATTTAAAGAGATACAGTAATCGTATATGTATCAAAATATTTCAATTTAATTTAATTAATTCATTCTATTGTATTTATTATTCTAATTCATTCCATCCATCCAACAGAAAGAAAAATCATGATAATCCCAAAAATACACATAAAAGTGAGAGAACTCAAATCACCTACATTAAAATAATTTTTTTAGTTCATTACAGCAATCCAATGCAAGAGAGGATAAATCATAGGTCCATAACCACACAAGGAATACTCAAATAAATCTAAAACATAATTATATCCCATTAAAATCACAGCTTAATAATCCCCTAACATCAAAAAACGTTGTTTCTATGAGATATATAAATAAACAAGGAAGAATCATAGATAAAGATAATAATATATCTCCTAGAATCACAGATTTTTGATCCCCAGAATCCAAGGATGAACAACAAATATTAAAGTTCTTTAGGGCTCCAGAAATCACCTAGGAATCAGCTGATGTCTGAGATATTCATAGGTAGGATAATGGAAATCATAAGGAGTTTGGAATTTAATGATAGCTTGGAAATCATCACATTCATAGTGTGAATGAATAGTTCATGTCATGAACCTCATTAGGTTCACACACATTTAAAAATAAGTTACACAATCCAACAAAACCTTGTGGGGTCTCAATATATGAATAAATATTTCATGTCATCAATTATTTGAAGCGTGAACCTCTAAAAACTACACTGAAAACATTCTTGACATGAAAAAAATTTTACACCTTGAATCAAGACGAGTAGAACAAGTCTCCCAATCCATTAATCCACCATAAAAAATTGCATTCACTTCATGAACTGGTGATTAATAGTGTAAATCACCACCTTCAATTGCATATTTAACTCTAGTCACACTTCACCCTTCGTCGATCATATCAAAAGGCTTCCACCACCTAAAACTCACAATATAATATAACAAAAGTATTTAGGACATTATATTTGATACCTATAAGATTATTATTATCCTTGATAATCAAAACCAATTGGAAAAAGGAAATGAAGCACCTACCACCAAAAACTACCAAACACTCCCTTGGAAGATACATCTCAAACATGGATGAAACTATGCCTAAAAACATAACTAATGGATTAAAATCATCGAAAAAGAATTCAAACAACCACTAAAAAATATTACATCAAAACAACCAAAACATTATGGAATAATAAACTCTGGGTACTAGGTACACAATAATGACTCCCACTCCCAATTACTCTCCTTCAGGCTACCATGCCTCCATAGAACTCAAACCATGGGGATAGATCACCCTAACAACACTTTTATTGATGTTCTTGAATCTTGATTGGTCATTTCATGACCATTGTGTCTCCATCAATATCCAACTTCCCCCAGTCAATGAATTTGGAAACATCAAGAAGATTCTAGCAGAGGTTGGACACTTGGAAGACATCATGAACTCAATCTAGCTACATATGTAGTTCTAATATATAATACACCTCACTAATACACTCTAACGCCTCTAAGGTTCTAACAAAATAGGGTGATAGATTTCTCCCCTGACCAAACCTCTATTGACCGTGCTGATGGGAAATCTTCATGAAAACATGGTCTCCAACCAAAAACTCCAAAGTCCTCCTCTATTTATCACCATAATCCTTTTGGAGGTCTTGTGCCACCTTCATCCTCTCAAAAATGACTTCAATGTTCTCTTTTGTTCTTTATACCATGTCTGGACCAATAAATTAGGCCTCCCTAATATAATTCCATCTCAATGAAGATCGACATGGTCTCCTATAAATTGTCTCAAAAGTGGGTTATACCAATGGATGAGTGGTAGTTGTTATTGTAAGAAAACTCAAATAAATTTAGGTTTCAAACCCATGATTCATTGAAATACAATACGTTCACCTACAGCATATCCTTTAGTTTTGGGATGGTTCACTTTGTTTGATCATCCATATGGGGGTGGAAAGTACTACTAAGGAATAATTGAGAGCCAAAGGCATACTAAAAACCTCTCAAAACTCATGAAGTAAACTGAAGGTATCAATAAAAAAATACGGTCCTTGGGGTTCTATGAAGCCTCTTTACATAATCTATATACCATATTTCTATGAAATCCATGGTACTCAACTCCTAGATCTCCATAAAGTTATATGAATACATCAATTGACCAACAATCTCTTAAATAGAATCACATCCACCCAAGTCCTGGGGTATCCCAATGAATAAATCCATCATGATATACTCCTACTTAAACTTGGGGGAATCCAAAGGTAATAGTAAACCACTAGGTACATGGTTATTTTCCTTTACATACTGACATACAAGACATCGAGAAAAAAACACTATCACATACTACTTTATCCATGACATCCAAAACTACCTCCTCAAGCCATGATAAATCAAATAATGAAGGGATGTATCCTTAAGGGAGATATATAAAACTTATGATGGAATAAATAATGCATCATCAATATAGAAAATATCTTTACCTAGAATATAACCCAATGTTAGTCATCCTCTGACCATTCCTTAAGGGAATCATCATGAACAATCTAATCATGCACTAACTCTACCTCTAATTATACCCACTGAGACTCCACCACATACCAAAAAAAGGTAGGGTCTATAATTATCTATAATAGTTATACCATACCATCAATATCTTATATACCAATATGAAAATACATTAACTCCTCTATATCCCTCTAATCATCCTCAAATTCTCTAACATTTCCCTGGAAGTTTCTACTCAACATGTCTTCCATGAAGTTTCAAATTATTGGTTTATAAGATATCTTGAAATAATATTCCTAGAGAAACTCAATATACTTCCACTTTCATATATTAATTTCATAGTGGAAAAATATATAACTCAATATTTTAGGATCTATGAAGACCACAAAGTGTTCCACAGTGAGGTAATGTCTTCACAGATTCAGAGAAAACACCAATGTCATCATCTTTTGATCATGGGTAGTGTAGTTATTCTCATGGGTGGATAACTTCCTAGACCCATAGGTTATCACCTCCCACTTATACATTAATAAGTATCCCAAAACCAAGTGGGAAGTATCACAGAACACCTAAAATATCACGCTCTCTTCAGGTGACCAAATAACTGGGGCACTGATCAACTGCTCCTTAAAGTAGTTGAAAGTTATGTGGAAATGTCCATTCTAAACAAAAGAAATGGGTTTGGAACCTAAGAAAATTATAAAAAAACCTCCAATAATAACCCATGAGACCAAGAACCCTACAATCCACTTCCATGCTCTTGGGTTTTTTCCAAGAAACAATTTCCTCAACCTTCGTCAGATCCACTACTTCTCCATATCGTACACCATGTACCCAAGAAAGTGAGCATCTAATATTCATAATTTACCCTTTGAAAATTTCCCATACAACCAGTGGTGTTAAAGAGTCTCTATAATAATCCTTTGGTTCTTATTACACTATTCATATGATCTTGAGTATATAATATTTTTTTTGATGAACACGCCTACGAACTAGTCTAGGAACTCATGAAAAACTGAGTTAATGAGTCCTATGAACACACCAGGTGAATTCATGACACCAAATAGTATAACTATAAACTCAAAGTACCAATAATGGCTCTAAAAAGTAGTCTTTGAAACATCTACCTCCTTCACCCTTATATGGTGATATACAAACCAGATATCAATCTTATAAAACTAGCTATCTCCTATCAAAAGGTCAAATAAATCATCAATTATCATAAAAGGGTTAAGTTTCTAGATCATCATTGTATTAAACCATTGGTAGTATATACACAACATCAGAAAATGACTATGTTTTTTTGTAAACAAAACTAGGTCTCCATATAGTAATACTCTAGGCCTGATGAAGCCATCTGTATCAAGTAATAAATCTATATCCTGAACTCCTATAACTATAATAATTTCATCTCATAAGGATGCATCGAAATAGGTGTATCACTTAGCTGTAAATATATCCCAAACTTAACATCGCATTAAGGGGTAGTGTAACAATATCCTTAGGTAAAATATACAAAATCTATGAAATAACTCTAACGAACTCGACTAGACAAGATCTCTCTGACTCAACTGACTACTCTGACATTAAGGAAAGAATGGGATCCGCTCACCTACCACTCATTTGGAATCCTGACTTGGCATTGAAAACCACATTTCATACGTTCACATTAAAAAACTAAATACCCCAACAGAAACAGTCAACCACCATATGAATAGAATATAACCAATCTATACAAGAATTACATTGTATAGTTTTGTTTGTAACATAAATAAATTTCCCAACAACTGATATTACCCCATTATATGTCTATATCCCCATCACACATCATACAAACTATCATATCCTCTAAATAGAATGGATAAAAATAAGGGTGTAGGAATACTCTCCATATCTAGTCCTAGTGTTGTAACCAAGGTGGGTGAAACAAAGGAGTGTAAAGCTCTAGAATCAAACAAAGTAGAAACCATGGTAGATTAGAAATTGAATATACCATGAACAAACCTTGTACCCTATGGAACTGAAACCTTTATCACATGCATATATCCTTAACTAAATCTTATACCTTTCTATAATAAAACTCCACATCCACAATTTAGCCAAGTTCTTTGATGATGAGGGATATCCTGGGGCAGCCCTCTGCAAACTCCACCTCCTCCTGCTAGAGCAAAATCCTATTGAATGGGATTCCTGATAAATGTTGAAATTCCTTGCTACTAAAACTTCCTCGGGGGAAAATTTCATTACTACTCAAAGGGGTGATGATATCTGAAGACATGATAATCCCATATGTTTTAAGGGAACTACTTTTGATAGTGACCATGACTTATATAGGTAATTAAAAAAGTAAGAGAGATCTCATAAGATGCAAGAGAACTACCATCCCTCCAGAAATGTGATGTTGACTATTGGGGTGGTTTCCCTACCGATTGGAACCTCGAATGGCCCATTATCCAAGACCCTCTATATGAAACATTTCTCCTACTATAAATATTACCATATAACATCAATCCCCTTCAGCTGCTTGGGGCATAGTGTCCACCACTAATGTGCTTCTCCCCTAAACTAGCTAATCATTTGGGGAACCTATAAATCTGATCAGAATTGAATCAAGTTGAAAGAAATCTCCCACTCCTTTATCCATAATTCTATCTCTATATCAGATAGTTTACCCTCATAATTTTCCAATATTTTACATTGAAAGGCATTCATTGTCTGATGTCACTGTTCATCCTCTGGGTCATGATCAACCCTCTGACAATCAAATGGGTCAGCCTGTTGAACCTCCCTGACTTAGACCATACATAGGTGGAATCCAAATAAAATCTATAAAAAAGTATAAACACATAAATCTAGTATTAATTATTATTATTTTGATTCATTTAATTAGTAAATTTATTTATTCACAGAACCACCCCATTCAAAATAGAACTCAATCAAGTATGATGCATGTACATATCCTAAGTCTCTAGAAAGAAGCATTTATCACTTTACCTAGTATATTCAAAGAGATTAAGGTCCTTATATCGAATAACATGGGTCCTAAAATCTTGTGCCTTGGTTAGTATCCCTCACTTTCATCATATATTAAATTCAACGAACAATGTTTCCTTACAAACTCATGCAGTCCTTACCAGTGCCAAAACTCCAAACTCCACCCAATCACTTAACCAACACATTTTATACCAATATTTCATGACCCTTAATTCACTAGTACCCCTTCTGGGTTAGAAGTTAAGAAAAGGAGTGACCCCAAGTCCCACCTCTAGTAGGCCCTAGGTTGGTAACTATTAGTGAGCGTATAAAACACTCAAATGAAAGGAATTACCCTCTATATCCTTATATCATAACATAAAATTTCTAACCAATACATCATATTATAAAAAAAATAAAAAAAATACCATATAATAAATATCTAGAATGAATGAATATAAAATATATACAAACACATCTATAGGTAAAACAATACCAAAAGTAAATCTTGTGTCAGCGACCGTAATAACCCAAGGTCTGAGATAGTGTTGACCAACTTGATCACCATATATGTCTTGAAAACTTGAAAATAGTTTATATATACATATGGGGATTATAACATGTAAACTTAGTAGAATCATACCTAAGGTATCTCATGAAAATTTTAAATGAAAATATTAATGACCTGATGAACAAACATAAAAATTTACCAACATCTAAATAGGTCAACAAGTCCCATATCCTCATTAAGGCTCACTCACCAAAAAATGCATTGAAGTACAATTAAATAATAATCGGAAGAATATAATAATAGGATATCCATAACTATTTACCCACTAATTTTATATAATAAACCAATATTTATACATATTTTTCTATTATCCCTTCCATATCCGCCAATAATGGCACCAACTATATATCATGTCTCGCAACACCAATCGCATGTCCCATCTCACAAAAACAACTTTAAATTGAAAATCATGAAACCAACTACACATAGTGTATCACGTAACCAGGGTTGTAGGGAATCACTAAGGTGTATAACATCAACCTCATTTCCTCCTCCTACCATGCATGACCCCCACCACAAATTTCATCATCTAAGACTTGTAACACTAGGATCTAGTGTTGAAGGGAGAGCAGGGGAGAGGGGGTAGTCATTCATATTTATCCTCCCCATCTTGTATATTATAGAAAACACCCATATGGTTTATTGGTGTCGGTAAGGTTATATAAATTATGTGGGGTTCATAGAAAACTTATAAAATTATAAAATTATATATTATTCTTACACAGGACCACACATATCGATTCATATAAGAAACACCACCACAACCACCATCAAGAAAATTTGGATATTGTGCCACCAAGAACTTCCTATAATACAGAACAGCCAACCACAAGAATCACACAAAGTAAAACAAACCAAGTTCTAATTCTTATTATTTAATTTCAAGAAGCATGACCCAAGATGTATTCATTTAATGACTTTTTTAAACTCACACCAGCGATCAATTTAGCTAAAACCAAATTTATATAAGTCAATATTATTATGTTTCTACTAAATTTTTAACAATAAACCACCACATCAAGCTACTAAAAATAACTAAGGCCACTAATTAATGCCCAACCCAGGCTACTAAGACACACACATAAAGGCCACCAAGCTATACATAACCAAATAAACCAAGATTCACACATCAAGGCCACCAAGACATACACAACCAAAGTCAACAAGATGGACACATGAATTCAATAATAAAACATGAATAATAAAATTAGTGTTTTTATTTTCCAACTTCAAGTATTTAACCATTTAAAGGGTATTCTCAAATCAATCCATCACTAAAAAGAATAGTCTAATAACAGTCATATATAATAAAATAACATGAGAAACATCAAGAAAACTGGTAACCACATGCAGATCACACTATTTCCTTTCAATTTAATTAGTATGGTATATTATCTTCATTATTCTAACCCATTCCATCCACCCAATGGAAATAAATTAATTATAATTCCAAAAATTCACATAAAATGGAGAGAACTCAATTCCCCTAGCTAAAAAAAGCTTTCTGATTCTTTACGTAATTCCAAATTAAGAGATGATGAACTGTGGGGACATATCCATATAACTAATCTTAAAATAAATCTTAAAATAGTGATATCCCATTAAAATCATAACCAAATAAACTCCCAACTCCAAAAAACACAACTTATGTAAGTTCTCTAATGAAACAAGGAAGACACTAAGAGAATGAGAAGAAGAACTCACCTGGAATCATTGATATTGAATACCTATAGGACAAGGATGAACCCAAACGATTATAGTCCATTAGGGATCCCAAAATCACTTAAAAATAACCTAAAGTCTAGTAAAATATGATATTGGATAATGGAATTTTTTGGGATGTTGTAATTTATATATATATTCTAAATTTTACCATTTATGGAATGAATGGATGGTTCATGTCATAAAACTCATGTAGTTTACATCCACTGAAAAACAATATTCTCAATCCAACAAACCTAGGTGGGATCTCATTCTATGAATAAACATTTCACACCTAGAATTATTTAAACCTTAAACCCCCAAAAGATTCACCAAAAAATCATGAAGAAAAATCAATTTCATGATTGAATCAACCCAATAAAAACAGGTCTCCCAAGTTATAAAGCCACCCTACAAAACATCATTCACTTTTTGAACTGGTGATTCAAGATGTGAATCACCACCGGTAGTTGTATATTTAACTCCATCCACTCTTCTCCCTTCCTCAATCCTTTTCAAGGGAATCCTCCACCTATAACTAACAATGTAACAAACCGAAAGGTTATGGGATATTATAGGTTGATAGAAAACATATACAATATTATAGAATTAAATTTCTTAAAATTTATCTTCAATATAATCTAGGAGAATAAATAACTATTTGACCACTGATAGTGGTCTCAGTATTCTTTAAAATGGAAACTATTTTAGACTTAGATAAGAATTTTTAAAAGAACTTTATCTTCAGTTATAATGAGTCATGGTTAATTTTATCCTTAAAATCAGCAACGATAGTATCTCCTTGAAAATTTAAAGATTCAAAAAACTAAAACAACTCAAAGTAGTAAATCATTTCCCAAGTTTTATCTCCCTTCATATGGTTCACCTTTCTTCATAAGATTCATCTTTCTTCTTAAGTTTTATATTTCTTTGTAAGGTTTATATTTATTTGTAAGGTTGTATCATCTTTATAAGTTTTTCTAATATTCATAAGGTTTCCTGATATTCATAAGGTTTTCTATTCTTCATAAGGTTATCTATTCTTTATAAGGTTTTTTGATCTTCATAAGGTTGTCTGATAACCAATAGGTTGTTTTATCTTCGTAATGTATTCATATCTTCATAATGTAAATTATGATCATCATAAGGTTGATATACTTTTCTAAAATAAGAAACAATATACTTTTTAAGGTTCATGGATTATCTTAGTAAGGTTTATATACACAACTACATAAGGTTCTATAATTATAAAATTTCATCAAACCAGATTAAAACCAACTCATAATAATAGCTGAAAATATAAAAATATATAATGAAACATTAATTTATAACTTAAAAACCACATTAATCAAACTCATTAATAAAAATAAAAAAATATTTTCTCAGCATAAAATCATATGATATAATTAGATATGTTGGATAAATGTTACTCTGTCTAATAGGTGTCTAACCAAAAGTCACATGTGGTGTGATTTTATATTCTTTTAAGAGAAATACTAGCTTGAAAATGTGATTTTTATACCACCTCACACTATAACTATTCCAACATCCACCACCTATATGGACCACCTCCATTACACACCCCATGTTTCACCACCATTTCCAAGTTACATCACTACTACACCTCATTACCCAAGAGCCTAACACTCACCTGATTCCATCTTTCTAAACCTGTGTTACCTTCATCATCCTCCATTATTCCATCACATGTAACCTTTTCACTCACCCATCACTAACAGCATTAAGGGATAGTGTTCCCCATTATCCACCATGACTCAATAGAGAGTTGGTGTGATGTGTGGAGACAGAGATGTATTTTAGGCGAGATGAGAATAGATTCCAGTGGTTGAAAGGAGAATATTACTGCTCCTCATGATGTGTTTCAAGATTTATGGCTGGAGAGGGGGAAAGAAGGGTGATCGATGGTTCTAAAAGACTTCTATGTTTCATTAGAAAATGTTAATTCCTATAATGTTCATCAAATGAAATTATGAATTTTCATGATAAAGTATTTATAAATAGATTCATTCATAGAAATCGATATAGAAAATTATCAAAAGAATGGATATCTAAATTAATTTTCTTGAATAATGGTTCATAAAAAATATAAAAACCTTGAATTAAGATATGATTATAGTTTCCTTGAGATGCCTTGTTACTCTAAGATATGACATCAATTCCTTGAAGAACATGATATCCCCAAAACATTTAATCTCCCTCACTTAGGTTTTCCTATATTGATATATAATCCCATAAAATAATATTACTTAGTAATCTATAAATATAGGGTAAGTATTTTTGGGTATTTTATTAAAATCATGAAATAGGCCTTTTCTGGGGCCCAAAACTCAAACAAAAATCATACCACACCAATTCAAAAACCTTAATCCTGATTCAAACCATGGTAATATATTTTCCATCTAAATATACATTTAGGAGATATTATTGATTAAAATTGTTTACAGGCATCAGATAAAAAATATATATTTTAAAATATTAAATATTTTTTATGGTTCATAATGCTTTAATAATTGAACCACGAAGAAACCACTTAATAGTAGGTTACTTAAAATATTTTAAAAGGGTTCAATAAAAAATTAAGGTTGCTACATCCTCCCCACCTTCAATGATTTTCATTCTAAAAAATATAGTTTTCTCAAAATGGATAAGGTATTAAGCATGAATCTAATTATCACACTTACAATAGATATTTTTAAGATTATCATGCTACCATAATATACAAACCAATGGTATCACCTAAACTTAAAGGTTATTCTCCTATTATTCCTCAATCACCATTGTGTACTCCAAAACATTGGGGTCAACCTCAACATTTATCTCACCCAATTTTATGATTTGTGGTAGATCATGAACATGTCTAATGTAGAGACCCAAATCTTGACGTACATGGACATTACATTACTTTTGCGGAATACTTAGTACATAACAAAAACACACACACAAGGACCGTAATAGTTTACTGTCTTTGGAAACTCGGAATATAATCTTCTAATCATGGTGAAAGATCTTCAATATCTCCCATAAAGATCTTCCTTTTTTTCTTACCTAAAACCTTTCTTTATATCCTGGGGAAAAGAAAACATAAAAAGGGTGATCTCAAATGCTCATTAATGGTAAGCATGGATAAAATAAAACATACCATATACATTTTCACTTAAAAACATGAACATAATGTTTAAACATCAAAAGCTTGAGCAATTACATAAAAGATGGAAGTACATAAAGCATAGATCATAAAGGAACATTAATCATGATAAACTAGCATGGAAATAAAACTTGTAATTGTGGAAACCATTAAGCACATGATATGATTTCCATAGTATCCAAGGCATTGTTTCCAAGACCATCTTAGTGGACAAAGTCCCTTTCTAAATCGAGTTCACTCCTCGTTCCAGTCCTGTATTACTGAACCGGTTTAACTTGTCGTTCCATCCATGTCTATCTCATGAGATATAAAATCTTTACCCAATGCATTGGAGGGAGATATAGGTCCCACCCATCTCATAAGGAAATCATTATTTCATTTGCCACAAAATCATAAATCATACACCATAGCATAACCCATGAAATAAAATGGGATTCTTAAACATCATGCCATCATAACATAATCCATAAACAATTGATATCATTTCATCATAATAAAATTGAAACCATTTAAATCATAGAGACATTTTACTTGAAACATACACATATTAAATAATGTCATCTTAGAAGGAAAATAGTTTTGACAAAACACTTGAAATGAATTCTTGAGGAAAATATCCTTTCTTGTTTAAAATCATTTTATTTTCACAAAATTACATGCAATTTTAAAAGATAAGGGTTTTGTTGAAAATAATCATGCAATCTTGTAGAGTAAACTTCTTGAAAATGAGGCATTATGAAACCGTAAAAATCCATTCACGCCGTATAAGTTAAAAATAACATTCTCCTCGTACTTTTGTCGGAAAAGTCAAAAAGTACCTTATATGGTAACCAAAGGAAAGATTCCATTCATACAATGTGGTAAAAAGTAAATAAATGATAAAAATGACTTTAAACATCCATGTAAGAATGGTAAACCTTTTATGAAAGAATTTTTAGAAAACATGGTCATGGATGATAAACGTAACCCCAGTAAATACTTACGTATAAGCAATCTCGGATAAAAATGAGATTGAAAATTTATCCCTTACCTTAGGTCTGATATGCTTCGTACGTATCCAAACCTCCTATATAATGATTTAAATAATGTCATTGAATTATTACAGAATCATATTCATTGTTATTATATCATATATGGTTCACTTATGACTTTATATTACCCGTTCTTTTGTAAATTCATGTTAAAGTAGCGTTTTGGGTAAAATCATTTCATTTATCGTCTGTGTTTTGACTTGTAATTATTCATATGATTACTTAGATCATGATTAATTAATTCCAGAATATAAAACATGATTTATATATAATATATATTCAGAATATACATATATATAATAGATCGATAAATTGAAAGAAATACACCGTTTATGGAGACGGTAGGTCGTACGTACGCATGAACGTTGTTTTCGTTTCCTCATTGAATTGAATTGAATTAATTGGATGACATACATATATATATACATAAATACAGTATCATTATTATGTCATATATTTCATGATTACTTATTATATATACTTTATAATCATTTATGAATGGTTAATCATTGAGAATGAATCTCATCGCGTCGTGGAGATGGTATTCCGTACGTACGCACGAGCGATGATATCGTTCCCATGATCGTGTAATTTTATTGGATGTATGTATACTAGTACATAATCAATATCACTTTACAATAATCATATATAGTTATTATTTACACCATTATACCCATCCAAGTAAGGTGGTGGTGGAAAATAGATTACACCACGGCGTGGAGACGGTATTCCGTACGTACGCACGCGCGGTGATTTCGTTTTCCGTAGGATGGATAGATGGTGAAATAGGGTTGTTTCATAATTATAATAACAGATTAGTATATGAGTGATACTAATGTTATTACTTCATAATTAAACAACTAAATAATAAGAAGTGGAATAAGAAATAAAGTTGAAAGAATTGGTAATCGGACATTACCTCTTCTTTAAAGCGCCTCTTTGAGATCTCCTTTTAGGGCACTAAAATTGGTCTTTAAAGAAGACCAGGACCTCTAGGATATCTCTAGGGAAGTGGAGAGGAGAAATTGTTAGGGTTTGGCCGAGCTTGAAGGCTCAAAGTGGTGTGAGGAAGAGAGGGAGAAGGTGCCCTTTTATAAGGGAGGAGAGGGGCACCTTTGGAATAACTAAAAATATTATTTTATTATAAAGCCAAATTCGGTTTTAAATAGCTCCAAATTGATTTATTTCGAAGATAAGGTGGGTATGGGTCGAAATACTCTCATCCAATATAATTTAGACAAGTTTAGGTTCCTATTTTAACCTTATCATTTATATTTAACTTTAAGTTAGATAATTTTACTTTTACCGTGTATTTTTGTGTTCTTACACTATAAGGTTAATAAACATACTATAAGAAGCCAAAATAACCCCAAGTTGTTTATTATTAATATATATAACATTATCTAAGTCATTTGGCCGAACCGTAGATTTTTAGGAATAAAATATCAATTAATAATATAATATTTGTTTTAAAAATTATTTTATGTCAATTTTGAAACTATTTACTAATTGATTTGTTTGAAAATCATAACAGAATTATTAGTTCGAAAAAAGTTAATTAAATCAATAATAACATGTCATATTAACCTAGAAAATTATTTTAATTCATAAAAAGTCTCAAATTACATTTATTTTGGTATTTATAACATCAATTATGTCAACATTTCATTAATAAGATAATTACTGCATCATCTTTGTGTCATAAATAAATTAAATTATTTAATGTCTAAAAATTACAAATAAAATACCATTATGTAGGAAATCTCTTTATATTTCTAATGAATATTTATAGTCGAATTTATCTTATGTATAACCCTATATTAAAAATTATATACTTATTAAACTTTGATTTTAACTATTTTAACCCTTCTTTAAATAAATTAATAATAAATGTCCTAATCTAATCCAAGTAGGCCTAAATGGTCATATTTTATTCCTAAGGTTGTTTTTGGTCGAATTACACTTATCAAATATAATTAGAACATGTGTTAGGGTAATAACAATATTATTTTTACCCTTAATTACTCTATTTACTTTTAACCGTGGCAAAAAAAAGTAAAAAGTTACTATTCACCAAAAATTATTTTCATCTCATTGAACCACATTTTACTTACTGACATCAACCATGTCTCTCGGATTTTTGAAATTCCACTCACAGAAGCGGTAAAATTAAGTTTTATGAAAAATTCATTTTTCTTAACTACCACTTAGTGGTTTCACTATTCATCAAAAAATGAAAGTTTCCAGAAAAATACCAAAAATTAGGCCTAAGCTATATTTGATATTATGAACTCAAAAATGATGTCTGTTTTACCAAATTCAAAACATATCAGTTACATTAATTAATTTAAAAATTAATTCCCTTCATCAAAACAAATAGCGTCTTCTTAAGAGATAATAATTATCAAAAGATTGACATTTGTTTATGTATGGTTTAAATGTGAAATTACATCCAATGAACAACATTGTATTAAATTGTAAAATTTTATTCTAAATATACTTTAAAACCACTCAAATTAATAATTTATCACTATTATTTATTTCGATTAAAAAGGTTGTTTTTAACAAAAATTTAGTAATTTTCACTATTCATCAAAAAATGAAAGTTATCCGAAAAGTACCAAAATTTCACCCTAAGCTAATTTCGATATTCTGAATCCAAAAATGAAGTCCATTTTGAAAAATAAAATTTATAAAATTTCAAAAAATGGTTATTACTATTCATAATGGCTAGTTTTAATAATATTTAATAGCATATCATTGTTTAGCGAAACTCGGTATTGCGTACTACACACGCTATCGAGGAAGGTCGTGATTGTGTGTAATGCAAGGCAAGTCAAGGATGCGTGTTTTGCAAGCTCCTTTTGGTGTAGCGTACAACACAAGACATTAATGAAATTAAAAAGAATATTTTTCATAAAATCTCGGGATGTTACATCTAATCAACTACAATA
Organism: Viscum album; assembly: GCA_963277665.1. Classification (NCBI taxonomy): domain Eukaryota; kingdom Viridiplantae; phylum Streptophyta; class Magnoliopsida; order Santalales; family Viscaceae; genus Viscum; species Viscum album. Next base: position 2,004,441,076 of record OY728163.1, on the reverse strand, counting down.
CATGGAAGATGTTGTACACCCTATCCAAATGTGGGAGTAACACCAAGAAACAAACAACCTCACCAACTCTATACAGGATCTATAAAATATTGATAAACCTTGTGGATAGAATACTTCCATGATCAAAACTCCTTTAACCACATTGTGGTGAGACCTTAAAGAACACATGATCTCTTTTCATATACATAAAAAATATTTGTATTCAGTATGTGTAATTATTTTAAAAGATATGATCTATCCACATATGTTTGGTGTTTTCTAAAACTTTATTTCTATAGTTTAAGCTCCCTCTTATTTATTTTTCTTTATTTATCTTATAGTATAAGGTTCAATCACAAATTTTGAATATTATGGGTCCTCTCATAGCATATGTGGATTATAGTGGTCAGTGTGCTTCCTATATAGGTATGAATACATTGATTATAACGTGGTGATCTCACTAAAACATACTCCATCAATATGGACCTTGAACTTGAAGAGTAAATTTTTATTCGAAGAAGCAAAAATAAAACTACAAAGGCCCATCGGGAAAACCAGGGTCAGCTGGAAAAGCAGCTATGGGGGGTGAAAGAAATGGAGTCTGAGGGCATCCCCACGAATAATATTAACCCCCATCGGTGTCAGACTATCCAGGTTGTGAAAATAAACACGATCCGAACCGAGGAAGCTAATTGAAGCCAAGTAATCTGCAACCTTGCTGCCTTCCCACCAATTATGAAGCACACCTGTATGGGCTCCTAAGGTGCCATGGCAAGCCCTGACCACGTAAGTGACCGACCACGAAATTGCCCCAATTCCACGAAGGGTGTTATACAGCACCATTGAGTCGGTTTCAACCTCATAAATATGCAATCCCCTCTGCCCAAAAAAGTTGAGACCTGCATGCATGGCCAAGGATTCGTCTTGAAGGGTTGTCCCTTGACCCAACTGGATGGAAAAATCCATGTAGACCGACCATGCGCCATCATAAACAACCCCACCCCCTTGCAAAGCCCTAGAGACACACGATACATCAGTGTTGAGTTTCAGACCCCTCGATGGAGGGTGCCATCGAATCCATCTTCCTGAAGACTTTCCACTACCCACCTGAAATAGGGGGTTCCCGGAACCAAACCACCAAAGGGACGGAGCATCTCTCCATCTTCCCTGCACACTGATCAATCCTATAATCAGGCTATAGGTCCTTGCAATGATGGACTGACTCGAGGATGCCTTTCCTTCAAAGATCTGTTTGTTCTTCACCTGCCACATACTCCAACATCCCACATGCAAAATCACCGAGTGATCCCACCTTTCTATGCCTCTGTTCCCTACGCCCTGATACCATCATTCCAAGAACGGTTGATCTACCATTGAAGAAACGTTGATAGCTGTTAAGTCACTGAAGTGTCCCCACACCTCACGTGCCCATTCACTTTCGAAAAAGAGATGGATAGAACTCTCCTCTGCATGTCTCTGGCAGCACACGCATCTAGTAGCTAGTTGCACACTGCAACGCTTGATGTTATCGTCTGTAGGCAGAGCCCTATTCCTGATCCTCCATGTGAGGAATTCATATTTGGTGGGGATACCGTTGGTCCAAAGTACCTTATTCCAAGGATTGGTTTTCCACTGCATGATTGTGATCCTATGGTAGTCTTTAATGTTAAAAACATTGTAGGATGAGGGGGTGAAGACACACCGATCCGGGTCAGACGACAACTCAATGAAGAAGAAGAGATCACATTGATCCTCCAGGTGAAGAATTCATATTTGGTGGGGATACCGTTGGTCCAAAGTACCTTATTCCAAGGATTGGTTTTCCCCTGTATGATTGTGATCCTACAGTAGTCTTTAATGTTAAAAACATTGTAGGATGAGGGGGTGAAGACACACCGATCCGGGTCAGATGACAACTCGATGAGGAAGAAGAGATCACATTGATATCTATTCATAACGGACCTGATGAACTCCAGATACTGGATGGCCTCATGAAAGGAGATGTTTGTGATAGGGAATCTAGGGAAACCAATGATCGAGTCGCTCCAGTTGTGATGCCTAAATAGGAAGTCGTCGCGTCCAACTATCCAGCGAGCATGCCTCCTTAGATCATTCACGATGGGGCCAAGCTTAGTCCAAAAGGGAGAGGTATGGCCATCAGTGGAAAACGAGTCCCTCGAAGAGCTCCTGTGCATGGTGTACCCCCACAGAGTATGTTGTTCTAGCGCCTCCCATGCAAGCTTTGTGTGCATGCCACGGAGGGTAATCTCGAGGCTATGCACATTGATCCCCCCTCATAATTCATGCGTGCCAATCTGCTCCAAGAGGCCCAATGACGTTTTCCATCACCCCTGGGGTCCCAGATAAACTTGTACAAAATCCTGTTGATGCAAGTGATGACACCCTTTGGTACCTTAAGTGACGAGAGGGCGTGAATCGGGGTGGAAAGCAAGATGCTATTGAACAAGGAAATTCTACCACCAAAAGAGAGAAGGTTGTTTTTCCAGTTTATAACCTGGCCCGTGATCCTATTGGAAAGTAATTCGATGTCCCGGATGTGAGAAAAAATATCCGACAGAGGATCCCCAAGGTAGATCATAGGAAAGGCCCCCCTCTTCATCTCAAGAAGGCAACCCACCATCGAAGCCCTGCTAAAGAGGCAATTGCAGGGCAAGAAGAAGCTAATCTTTCCCCTGTTAATGCTCTGACTGCTCCAAAGGCAATACTCCTCCAGCAACCTGTTCAGATAACCTAAGGATCAACTAGAAGCTTTCGCAAAAAATAATAGTTTCATCTGCGAACATAATGTGCAACACTGATGCTGGTTTGATCTGCGGCGGTAAGAAAGCATATGACCACTATCCAGGCTACGATGAATAAGATTTCTTAGCACATCCTGGGCCAAAACAAATAGGCTCGATGAAATGGGATCCCCTTGGTGAAGGCCCCGGATTCGTTTGAAGAAACTAAATGTCTTTCCCAAAAAAGATACAGCCAACCACGATGAACTGAAACAGCAAAACAGAGTGTCCATATTTCCGGCAGAGATCCCCATGCATGCCAACACCTTGTTGATGAAACTTCATTCCACCCGATCATATGCCTTTCTCATGTCAAGTTTAATGACTGAGTTGAGCCTGTGGTACTTGTGGTTAATATCTTGAATCATCTCCTAGCCCAATGCTATTTCTCACTGGATGCATCTCCCCTTCACAAACCTGTGTTGTTCCAAAGCAACCCACTGTGGAAGAAAAGCTTCCAATCAGGAGTTAATAACATAGGCGAGGATCTTGTATGAATCATTGCACATGCTCACATGTCGGAATTGGTGGATCGAGGATGGGTTCTTCACCTTGGGAATGAACACAACCATGGTGGCACAGGCGACCCTCAGCAGATGCTCACCCCTAAAGAAGTCCTGAATAGCAGTGATCAAGTCGCACTTGATCACCTCCCAAGAGGCTCTGTAAAAGGACCTGGGAAATCCATCTGGTCCTGCCGCGCTATCTGGGTTGAGTTCCGACATGGCTTCGAAAATCTCCTCTTCCCAAGAAAGAGCTCCCATACCTTCATTATCCTAGTCCATAACCACATGAGGTATGGCATCAAAGAGACCAGTTTTGATGCCTGAATATCCCATAGGCCACTGGATGTTAGTACTCGTTAGGAGATCCCTTAAGTACTCATTGGCCAACCCAGCCGCAACATCTCTGTCATCTGTAAAAGACCCATCCTCCAACAGGATGTTCAGGTTCACCGACCTTTTCCTCTCTTTGATGAATATGTGGAAGAAAGCTGAGTTGTAATCCCACTCTTTTAGCCACTTTATTCTCGCGTTCTCCCTGGACATACGCTCCTTCTTCAGCAAAATTTCCGCTAGTAGCTCCTTCGCTTTGACGAGTTCTGAGAAAACCTGCTCGTCCCACCCTCCCTCCAGGCTCTGTTCGAGTTAGTTGACAACTTGTGAGCTGACCAACACATCCCTTCCCAAAGGAGGAAGATCCTCTTCCCACGCCTACAGCCTTGCCTTCATCCGCCTCAACTTATTATGGAATACCACCCACACATACCCCTGGGAAGGAGCCACCCAGCTATCTCGAACCATGTTCTAGAATTAATACTCATTGTCCCAAAGATGATAGTATCTGAAGCGCACAGTGGAATTGCATGTGGAGGAAATCATGATCAGTATGGGGGAATGGTCGAAAATGCCTCACACAAGATGGACCGCCTTGGTGCCACCATACTTGGAGATAGCATGCCCATTCACCAAACACCTGTCCAGGAGGTTCCATGACCAGCTATGTCCCTGTTGGTTATTGCACCACATGAATATGTCCCCCGCATAACCGAGATCCATGAGGCCCTTATCGGACATAAATTGAGAAAATTACAGACTGTCTATCCTATTGAACATCCCTCATCCCTTCCTCTCATCAGGATCCACGATCACGTTAAAATTCCCCCAAGGAACCACGAAACCTCACCCGGGTCGAAAGCGTTGAGGTCATTCCACAGGCTCACCCTCATGTTAGAGTCACAACTTCTATATATGAATGATGCGTAGAAGTTAAGTGAATCGCGAGTAGCCTTCACAATGGAGTTTGTTATACAATAGATACAAACATTTATATTTGTGTTCTGCATTGTATATTGATTTGATGATGATTCATAAGGCATTCAAATGGGTTTCTTCTACTATGTTAATCCAAAGATGATTCTAAAAAACCCATTATTGGTATCAAATCCACATGCATATTTGAATTAACATTTTATTTTACTAACTTTTTAAATAATATTTATATCACATGATGTTAAAGGCAATATCATAATCTATAACAAGACATGTATGATTGTCAATCATTGGTTTTCTCTACAATATCTTAGGATCTGGGATATCATGAGGCGCGACTTGGTATTTTTCTTGATTGTAGGATATGATTGAATGAATCATGGTGTATGATTTATCAAAATAAATTGTTTTTACACTTATCATAGGATCTGATAAGAGTTATCATAGAATGAGGCTAAAAATCCAAGTTTTAAAAAATATGGGATCAAATCATAATAATGATATATGTTATATCTCTAATTATAATAGGCCTACAATGATAAGCGCTTTTCATTATCCATGATATGATTGTTGGTGATAGTATGTAGCTCAACTATCTATCATAAAATATGATATACCCTAAAAATGTAGAAAAAAAAATTTTATAAAAAATATATTATAGTTTGTAAATTATTTATAAAATATAATTTTTAAGAATTATAAATGGAATATTTAATGCATAAATTAAATATAAAATATTTATATTTAAAGGTTATATTCCCTATATAGTTTATGTATATATGATATATATATAGGTTATATCTATAGTATGATATAATCGTTCATTGAATATGACTTACATCTAACCAAATGGTTTTGTTCATACATTTTAGTTATACCACATGAAACAAAATTGTATTATTCATACATTTTTGTGCACTAGATGTCCCAATATGTATACCACATGGAGTGTTATACACTGTCTATTTGGTATAATAGGAGTGAATGGATCAAATATGGAGTCCCCATTACCAATGATTGGAATGATACCTAGCATGTGAACATTCATAAATTTATAAACTACTAAAAATTAGGTTTATCTAACGCTGTGATTTTAATATCACTCACTAAAAGAACTATTAAAAACCCCATTTCTCAATGCAATAAAAAGTTTTTTGAAAGGGGGTCTTTAGTATTCCTTTTTTAGCGTTGTTAAAAGGGGTTTTTAGCATCAATAAAAAAGGCAATGTTAGAGGGGGGACTTTATCAATTCTTGTAAAAAATAACTCGTAAATCCCCCCCCCCCTTTATCATCGCTAGTAAAAAACATTGATAAAATGATCATTTATCAGCACTTCTAAAAAAACGTTGATAAAGGGGGTCTTTATCAGTGATTCCAAAAAGAGATAAAAAAGGGTGGTCTTTATCAGTGATTTTTTAGAAGCATTGATAAAGACCCCCTTATTTATCAATTCTTTTCTGTTATCATTAATAAAAGGTATATTTCATTAACGGATACTCGTAGCAAAAGTTATGGCCTTTTGGAGGAATTTTGGGCCTTTTGGACTCAATAGATGTTATTGAGGGTTCTTATGGGACACTAAGGCATAGAGATCATCACGATATTAGATTTAATATGTGGTAGAGGAAAAATTGAGACCCTATTCAGAATTTATGGTCATTTTGAAGGCCTTCAAATGTGAAAAAATACTTAAACCCCCTAAAAACCTAGAAAAGGTCAAAACTTTTGATCTGAGAGTCCATTTCAGCTCCAAAACCAGTTAAATAAAATATTGTGAAATTATATAAAACCACATGATATTTAAATAATGTTTTAATAAAAGTAAGAAAATATATTACAGTTTCAAAAAAGTCAAAAATTAGAATCAAACTTCAAACAGCCATAACTTTTGATCCACGTGTCCATTTGGTTTCTAACACATATAAAATCAAATCTTGTGATGGGATTTATGACATAGAGGGTCTTGAACTAGTTTAAGTAGTTTTTTCTAGTTTTTCAACCCTCAAAAATTCCCCAAAGGCCTCTAAAAATAATTTTTTTTTTCACCGACCCCGGTTTCTTAAAATTCAAATGGCTATAAGATCTGATCAGAGATTATGTTCTCCTTATACCACATATCATATCGAATATAATTTTATGAGCTTTGATTTCACTAGTTGTGGGGATAAAACAGACTCTTGGATTAGAATTTATGGTCACTTCATGGTTTTTATGAGTTTTAGGGTTTTCAGAGTTTTTTAACGTTTTTATGTGCGTTAAAGGTTTTTAGAGTTAATATTCATTTTAAAATATATATATATATACAAATAAACATATATTTAAAAATAAATAAATATATATATGTAACTATATATATAAATGTATATATAAATGCATATAAATGTATGGATAAAAAATACAACAAAATATATATAAATATATAGATATATCATAAAATGTAAAATAAAACATTTTAGGGGAATAGAAAAGGAACTCGTGTATATGTTGTAGGTCTCAGGTTTGAAAATAACTAGAGGTAGGGGTGCACTCTAGGGGGGATATTATCTAAATTTCTCATAAAGGGTTGGGGGAAGCACTGATAAAGGGGGAGGGGGGAGCACTGATAAAGGGGGTGCGTGAAAAACATTATACCATTTGTCAGTGGGTCCTTTATCAGTGATTTTTATCACTGTTAAAGGGGGCCTTTATTAGTTCTTTTTACAAGCACTATTAAATCTTCCCTTTAACATTTCTTACATTATTAGTGCTTCAACAGTGCTGATAAATCTCTTTTAGTAGTGTTGTTTAAGATCTGATTTGCAGTAGTGTTACCTTTCTTACACAAGCCTGGAGGCTTAGCTAATCAAGGGGTGGTTGGGTATATTACTAATAATTTCATCAGTTGAATCTCAGATAAGATGGTATTTTTCTTATAATGTGATGACTGTGAAATTTATACCCTTGATTGAGAAATAATGATTAGGGTGTAGTCATACCAACATAGTGCATATTATATATTTATCAATTCAAGTGGGGGAAATGTGATGTGAACATCCATAAAGGTGGATGAGATGTGATGTATTCATCAACCTAGTTAATCTATACTAAGAGAGTTGAGAATGAATGATCTGACTCTATGGTATTAACATACTTCCTATTTCATGTTCATTTGATGTCTTTAACAAAGGTAATGTATGAGAATACATGATAGCATGTGATGTGACTGGTGGACATGGGTATAGAGATACATGTGTTTGATTGAGGTCATGCAAGATCCCATTATAGCTTGAGTATCATTGATACTTTGATAGAGGCTACTCTTTTCTTACATTTATTTATATATAGATTCATATTTTTTCTCAACTCTATGAAGACTAGTGGGGTCACACATTGCAGTTGACTAAATGGGGATTGATTTTAACTCATAGATCTACTCTAAAACTATTTCAGAGTTAAACTAAAATAGTTTTGGATATTATTTTAAAATATATTTCATATTATGTGATATATGGTGAAGTTGATTTAATTTTTCTAAAATGGTTTCAGTGGATATTCATAATATTTCTGGATATGATTTCATATGTTTTCTTTAATGATATGATATAAAGTGAAATTGCATGCAAGTATTTTAGGATTTACTAGAAGTGTTATATTTAATGAGATATTCACTAAATCCTTTATATATATATATGATATTTATAAAATATATCAAATGGTATAATATAAATAGTCACAGAATATGGATTACCTACAACAAAATGGTTTTGATCATATATTTGGGGTATATTATATTATACGATTAGGTTATATCATATGCCACTTTCAATAAAAGTTTTATTGTATGACTAGTTATATCATAAGGCTTGATACTTTCATTACATAATAATTTCTATGATTGAAATTTTGGTATAAATTAAGTCTTAACATTCAAATAATTCTTCCACATTATCTATCATCATGTAAGAGTCGTTTCATGGGATGAAACAAACAGGAGTAGATGAATTCATAAAAGGGATGTATTAATCATACAAGGAATTTACTCATGAATTATAACACATTAGTATATACATGAACACTCAAGGAGTTTCCTTGAGGTATTTATAAAGTTTATACTACCAAGTTATGGTTTTTATGTATGTTTTCCTAATCCTTGACCAAAACTACCACTTCTCATAGTTCTAATCATCCTTGATTATTTTTCTAGGGAGGTTTTAATATATCGTAGATGAAAGGATGATCACTCTCAAGCGATGAGGGATTTAGTGTCAACCCCTATATACCTCTGGAGGAGGGATTTCATTTGGCTACCACTTGGTGATCTACATCAATCCCATATAATGATGTTTGAAATGGGGTATTGGTAGAAACAGTGTCAGGTGCGCATTTACAATTTACTCACTTCTAGTTTATGAAGTATTTCAATTATATAACATGGTTTTATCTTGGATTGGGTTTCCATTACTTTCACTATGATTAACAAGTGTTGCTAGATCATGTGAAGTCTAGCAATATTAATATCACATATTTGGAAAATAAATAAAAATGTTTCTTTATTTATTTATTCATTTTAAATACTTATGTGTATCATATGTTTATATAATGTGAATATTATTTATACTTAAATTTATGTGATAAACTATTTCTTATAAAATCTTAATCCCATGCTAGGTATAACAACATACGATTTATTTTTCATCTAACTATACTTCAATTTATTATTAAAGTTATTATCTTGAATTTAAAGGTTGAATATAGTTTATAAAAATTACGTGTTTTAGATATGATGGAATTAAAATATATCTATATTAATGTATCCACCTATATAAGGAATTTGGTTCAAACTTCTCACTAGTATAGAGGCTTATACCTTGTATATAAAATTATAAGTTGGTTTAAGTGGCTCCAATATTACTGTTCTTGGGATTTTTAATTTTATATAATTAAAGAATTTTACATCAAAGAGTCCAGGTACCTTATGCATAAGATGTGTCTGTATATGTGTAGATATGTTAGGCATCTATTTTTGTATGAGAAATATAGACTCTGAGTTGTGTAAAGAGTTACACATTAAAATGGTTTGAATAAATTAATTTGTTGGGTGGAATATGGATTCTAAAACTAAATCATTAGAAGAATTCAAACATAAAGGAATAAAACAAGATACAAATAAGATCACATATTATTCAATAGCTAATAATTTAAAATTCATGTGATGTATATTTACAACATATCATATTTCCAATTATTATTTTTATAAATTTTAATTAATAAATATAAAATAAAATGAAAAATGAATTTTTTTTATTTTAACAAACTAAATATGTGTACAAATATGTATCTCCAAAGTTATTCATTTACATATTTTTCAAGTTTAATGTAAATTTATTTATTAAAATGGATTTATAAAAAATGAATCTTTTAGGCTAAGTGTTAACTCGTCTTGTCTGGTGAGTCCATGGAGCTTGAACCTATGAATGAAGGGTTAAAAGAGTGTATCACCTACCATTAGTCTAATTTTTTTCCTATTTAAATATTCCATAATTTTTATATAAATTATTATAACATTTTTACTATGTTTATGATTATTTTTACATATATAGTTTCATTAGATTATTTTATAAATTTTATTAATATTTTTATTTTCAAGATAATTAAGTTATTAAAATATAATGGTTAAATATTAGTTTTAAACTACAGTAATAACTTATCATACATAGTTAATTTCATTTTGGGTTATTAAATTTCTAGATGGTTTTTATAAAATTTGGTTACATGTTTTAATACTCTAAAACATTACCTTTAAATACAATAAGTAACATGCTTCAGAATAAAAAAAATTATGAAATATGTATTGTTTTTATATAAATAATTTTTTATTATAATAAAAGAAATATTTTTATATTTTTATGATATAGTTTTCAAAAAAATAAAATACTCATTAACATGTCATTTTAATTATGAAATACTAGGGTTGTTACACTAAAACCCATTTTTCTAAATTACATATTTAAAAACTAAATTCCAATTAATTAGAAGAATAATTTCATAAGATTCATAAAATCATGTGATATTTATATAATTTATAAAAAACATTCAATAGTAACATGGATACACACCTATATCATAATGAAAATAAATCTTCTAAAAGAAGAGTTTTTGGATTTTACGCATTGAATAACCACTTTGGAAAAAAAAGTACTTTTACATTTAAAAAAGATATATAATTATTTTTAATAAGAGGAATTTATTTTTTTACTTGTCGCCTAAAATTATTTTAGTGTGAATTTTAGGAATTTTATGAAAAAGGTTGATTTTTTAGTGAAAAAGTGAAAATTGTGGTTTTACAAATACAATGATTTTTATTATATCATTATCATGTAAGAATTAAATAAAAATTCATGAAATGTTTTATCTAACAAAAAATTCATTTAATGAGTATAAAATTGAAATTAAAAATATTCATTTGAATTTATAAATTTATAATTGAAATTTTGAAAGTTTAATTTGATTATTCTTTAATAAAACTTATTTTGAATTATATGAATTAAGTGAGGTGGTTGGAATATTCCTTTTTTTGTTTGATTTATGATCAATTAAACCACCTTTTATCATTAATTATCCAGAAAATTATTTGTTAGAACTTACACCCACAAGTTGTTGGTTTAATTATTAAAATAAGTAATATTTTAACCCTTAAATACCTCTTTACATAAGTATAAATACACACCTGTTCTCCCCTCAAAATCCATTCAAAATAAATTGAGCATGAATACAATATCATTACCCCTCTAAATAGTCTATCTGGGGTTGTTCTAAGGTTCTAATGTGCCCCTCTCAAGCTTTAAGAGGATCCCTATCAAGGTAAGGGTTTCTCCAATCCTCCCTTTTCTGTTTCACATACTACACTATTATTATAATGTCTTTTGATATTATTTATCATAAACTACCATGATTTTTATTCAATGGTACTATCTTACATTTTTTATATTTTTAATGAAATTTTATTTATTCCCTCTCATTATAGCATTTTTCAAATATGTTGTTATGCCAAAGTAAGGATTTCTAACCTCTCCTACCTTTATTTCTGAAAGCCTTTTAAATTCTTGTTCATTTCAATGGTAAATTTTATTATAATTTGTTTCTATAATATCATTATTGTATTATCAATGAGAGAATACCATTCCCTATAATTATACTATAAGTAGTTATAATGCCCAAAATTTCCCATTTCTATAAAACCGACCCAATTTTTTGGTAATGTAAAAATGTGTGGGGTTTTCTTAGAAATTACATCTCTATCTGGATTAAAACAACTGAATGTGGTCACTAGCATGGATATTCCTAGTGGTAATAAACTTGAAAATGGTGGATTGTGTATTAACTCAATTTCCACCTGGTACATGATAAAGATGCCTAACTTCACACCTAGTTTTATACTCCTGAGGGATAGGCTTTGGATAATTCACATACTCTTTATAAGCCATAAAAAAGGACTAGAATATATAGATTACAATTTACTTTCAATTTATATCCCTATTATAATAACGTACTATCCACTACAACCTGATAACATTTCTTCGATTAGGGTACTAACCCAAACATTATGAATATCCTATTATTTTTAAAGTTAATTGTTAGATATTATCCAATTTATCCACATTAATCCATTTAAAAGGGTTCCTTCTTACTAAATTTATAAAAATTTATTATATTCTATACCAATATCAATTTTTCCTTTGGATTTAATTTTCTTCTCCATACCCTTGTTTCTATGTTCATTTTTTTTTTGTGGAAAATAAATATCTAAGTGAGTAAGGAACCATCATTACCTTTTTATTTTCTTATAATCAGTTATGAATAACTTTTCTTCTAATGCCTTTCCCTTATGGATAGCCTTATATGCTTATACTATTTGAAGGGTGTTCTCCTAGATACCCATTTATCAATTAAATGGGGAAATTATTGATTAAAAAATATATTATTTATGTTATATGGTGTAAATAACTAATTATTCATTATCTTTATTGAAATTTGTTTACCCACTAAGATATTAATGTTCATTTAATACCCATTTATTTTCCATGGGTACATGTTATAATTATTGATGGATTTATGTATGGTTTCCTCATGGGGCACACATATGTATATACATGTTAATAAATTGAAGGGTGTTCCTTAATAATGCTCTAGTTTATTGGGTAATGTTTCATCTCTTGTGATTTCATGTATGTTTCATGGGTGGTTAGCCTAAGAACACTATGTTATGATGTCTTAGTGGTTATCCTCGACTAATACTCATAATTCCACATTTAAGTTGTTTCCGCATTCCAATAAGACCTTGATCTTATGATATCATCCTCTCATATCATGCTCTCATATCATGCTTCAATGTTTATATATATGATTTTGATCTTTTTATATTATCATTAAATGACTCTAAACTTATATGTATTTATTTTCATCAAGATATGCTTGATTATTCCCCTGCTATGATTTATATCAAACCCTTTCTTATGTTTCTTCTTCTCCCTAGATTTGGAATCAAAGGAATACTTATAGGAGAATTACGTGTGGTATAATATTTGTGGAAGAAATGTGAATTGTACTATGAGATTAGATTTAAATGTACCTAGATCCCAAAGAAATTAAAATTTTGATATTAGGAGTTGGTTATAATTTAATGACTGTATTAAAAATTATGTGTGTTTACCACCATATCTGGAAGTGTAGGCATGGGATGTATCAGTTGGTATCGGATCATAGTTTGGTTATTTTTGGAAATTAGGATTATAAATACTTGGGTATAGAACCTTATATAGATAAACTTTTTCTCAATACGAATAGTTTAAACTAGTTTAGAACCATAGTATTAACATATACAAGGTATTTATAATGTGCCATTTTTGTAGATAACATTTCTGAGAACAATTGGGTCAAATACGTTTTTATCAACTACTGAAATTTTTAGGGCGTGGTTTTTTAACGGCATATAATGTAAAATCAGGGATTTTAAATGAATTTTTTTATTAAAAAAATAATAATTATAAATGTAAATGCTAAATAAATTTCTTTATCTTAATAAACTAAAAATTTATAAAAAAAATTATCACCTAAGTTATTTGTTTGCATATAATTCAAGTATAATGAAAATCTATTTTTTAAATTGGTTTTAGGAAAAGGGAATTTTGCAAAATGAGCGACAAACAATCATGTTTGATGAGGCCACAAAGCATGAACCCACAGCCAAAAGGAGATAAGGGTGTATCATCTACTACTAGACTATGTGTTTTCTTATTTCCATATTCTATAATTTTTATATATTTTCTTATATCACTATTACTATATTGATGATTCTTTATATATGTATATTTTTATTTGATAACTGCATTAATTTTGGTAATAGTTTTATTTTCATAATAATTAATTTATTAAAATATTATGGCTTAATATTAATTTTACACCAAAATAATAACTTATCGTATATTTTTAGTAACATTTTAGGTCATTCAATTTCTGAATGGTATTTACCAAATTTGTTTACATGTTTAATCACTCTAAAAATTTTCCTTTAAATGTGATAAGTAACATGTTTCATAATAAAAAAATAGGAAATATGTATTATTTTTATGAAAATAATAGTTTATTATTATCAAAAAAAATTCTTATGTATTGATAACATAGTTTTTAGAAAATTAAAATGGTCATTGTAATGTCACTATAATTATTAAATATAAGGGTTGTTACACTAAAATATATTTTTCTTGATTATATATTTAGAGACTAAATTCCAATTATCCGAAAATGATTGATCATTATTTATAGAATCGAACCACAAAAAATTAAGCTTAATCATATGAGTAATTTCATAAAATGAAAAAAAAAATATTATAAGATAATGTATAGTAAACATTCAATTGTAAAGAAAATGGACTTTATAAAAGTAGAGTTTTTGAATTTTTCACACTGAATGATCGATTTTGAAACACATAGTTATTTTTAAATTTAATATAGATAAAAAAAATTTAATTGGTTTTTTATCATAAAATGAAAATAATCTTAGGATGAATTTTTTTTATTTTTCTGACAATGTTGATTTTTTGGTGAAAAAGTGATTATTAAGGTTTTACGGGAACTATGATTTTAATGGTATAATTATGATGTAACCATTAAATAAAAACTAATTAAATATTATAATCAAATAAAAAATTAATTTTAGGATCATAATAATAATATTTAAAATATTAATTTGAATTTATAGATTTATACTTGAAATTTTGGAACTATAATTAGATTTTTTTTTAATAAAAATATTACTGATTCTATGAATTAAATGAGATTTTTAGAAGATTTACTTTATATTTTTACTTATAAAATGGTTAAATAATCATCTTATTATCAATAATAATCCAAACAATTCAATTAAATTAATTACACCTACAATTGGTTGGCTTAAATCTTAAAATAAACAATATTTAAACCCTTAAACATCCCCCCCCCCTTCATGTATAATTTGATGACCCGGACCCTCGTGGTCCATCCCTTTTCCAAATTCTGGATCCTAGGGGTGACGTCTCAGTGGTAGGACTTCATTTCGGCGTGCGACTGATTGGGGCGACTGATCGGTATGACCGATCGGGGTGACTGATCGGTGTCACCCAGCCTTGTCGGGTTTCTCTTCTATAATTTTTCCCGTAACGCCTCTTTTGGGATTTTCAAAAAAAAAAGTGGTTCAAAGCCATTTAAAATACCATAATTAATACCCAATAAATCCTGAGGGACCTCCTCAATGGAGAATTAAATAACAATTAATTCTGTCGTCTGTAACCACCCAACCGCATGGGGAACCACGATCTGAATCTAAAGCCGTTCAAATCCCCATATCCCGTAACAACGGGATCTTATCAATATATCACATGGGAATTTATTCTTCCTTCTTCTTCCTCTTGGATGGATTCCTTTATTCTTAGCACGTTTGGAGTTCCCGACGTTCCTCCCCTGCAAGTCGTGCATCCCCTGTTTCTGGCGAGTGGAGAAAAATGTCGATCCTTGATCATTCAAGTAGGGTATTCCTTAGCCTATCCTTTCTGTGTATCATGCGGGGTGGGTACGCTTTTGTCTCTGTGGGAATCAACAAAACTAAACTTAATGAAGATAATGAACGGACCTTTAAAGAATGAAGGGGGGTGTGATCGATGTTCTGTTATACTATTTTTAATTGCTATATGTTATGAACTGTATGAATTTATGCCTACTTAAAATCATGTTAGTTGGTGGTCTTTCTTTGTGAACTGATAAACTCTTGTCTCCTGTGATGATTAAATGGATGCAACATAAAAATTTGTTAATCACGTAAACTTAGTTGGTTTAAATGGATGTTCAGTAAAACAAGAATCCATGTGTGACCACCCCGGTTAACAAACAGAAAGAAGGACCTAATGAATGATGTGCTTGAACCTGGAAGTTTCTCTACTCTGTTTTGGTAGTAAGTGAATTGTTCTGTTTGTTTTCCTATGGGGCGATGTGGGTGAGGATGGGATCCTTTGATGTGGCACGGTATCTGGTTGTGAATTTGGGGTTGTGGTTTCTCTGCTTATATTACAAATTGGGGTGGAATCCTCCATCGTTGAGAAATGGTGGGTTCCTGGTTTTGGGGACATGGGGCTCTGTCTCAGGATTTTCTTTGTTTCTAGTACTTTGAGGGATCTCACTAATCCCTTTTTGGTGATGTAACTCTACAAGAGAACCAGGTGTGAATGCTTAAATTTCTATTTGGTTGTTTCTTTTTCTGGCTTGTGGTTGTGGCTGTTAGTTGCCCAGTAGTGAAGAATTCATCCAAATGGGATCACTTGAACATGAAAACAATAATGGTTGAATGGGGTTTTTTTGGAGTGATTTGTGACATGGTCATGAGTGTCATGGCATCTTTTTGAATGAATAGTAACAAGGGTGTTTGTGCTTAGGTTTTGGAGCCCCTAGGTTGGGATGAGTGCATGTTACCAATACATATACTGTATTTCTTATGTTTCTTATTTGCGGCCCACCCAAGTTGAGCACTTAGTGTCGAACACCCCATTTCATGGGGAGAGTGTCTTTTCCAACACTCCTATGAGTGGCTGGTTATTAGCTCCTTTTCTACTCCATTTTCCAAATATCCCAAGACTCTTCGGGCAGGATGTGATGGCCTGAGGTCCATTATTAGCCCAAGAATCTTCTGGCAGGGTAGCTATGGTGGTTGGTCTAGGTTTCTGCGAGCAGGTTTCTTCCCAAGGGTCTTTGGGATGAGGCTCAGGTGTCTTTGGGTGTGGCAGTAGTTGTTCTGGCCCAGGTGTCTTCAGTCATGGCAGTAGTTGTTCTAGCCCAGGTGTGTGTGGGCAGGGTTTGGCAGTGGGACTACGGTTAGGTTGTGGCTCAGGTGTGTGCGGGCAGGGTTTGGTCGTGCGACAGCGGTGAGGTTGTGGCCCAGGTGTGTGCGGGTGGGTTTTGGTAGTGGGACTGTAGTGAGAATGGTGGGATTGGTTCGATGAGTAGTCTTTCTTCAATAACCAGTGGGAAAGTGGCACGGGGTACCCAAATATCGATGTGCTATTACTATACTTTACTTGCCTTGTGTTATTTGGGGAGTGTGCCTTGGTGGGACTTGGGTGGTAAGTTTTTCCTTGCTAAGTGCTTTGGTTTTTTTTCTTTTCTCACAGGGCATTAGAATGCATCCCCACTTGTGCTCGAGAGTCTTTGGTTTTCCCTACTGAGTGTACTTGTATGCTCACCCTACGTATATAAAACTGCTTTCAGGTTTCCAGGAGGACTTCAGGGATCATGCGGGATCGTACTAGCTCGGACCTTGGGGTAGTTTCTTTTGTCGTTTTCCTTTTTCTTGGTACTTTACCTTCGGAGTTTTTGTGGATTGTATCATTTACTATTGATCATGCATATAGGAACGGGTTATTTTTTGCTTTCCCTTTTACTTTCAACTTTGGTATTGTTGAGGTTGCAATCTTATCTCTCAATCCTATAAAAACGAAAAAGGGTAATTCCTTCCATTTTGTGTGAGATTTTATACCCTTGGTGTTGGTCGCCACTTAGGGACCTATTGAAGGCGGGTTTTAGGGGTCATTATCTCTCCTTCAACTTAAAGAAGGAAGGGCTTGGCAATCTGCTAACCCTTCCCTCCTTTTGGTGAAGGCGGGTCGTGACAGATTGGTATCAGAGGAGTGGTTGAGAGATATAATGGATTCTTGAGTTAGGCACAATGAGGATTGCATGGGATGGTAGGGCAACAGTGTTGGGTGACCTTGGTGCGTGAATTAGGCTAGGGAAGACCGGCTAGGACACGGGATTTTAGGGCCCCCCGTGATCCGATGCAAGGACTTTGGACCTACCAAACGACCAAGTGAGGCTACACTGATTGCGGGGTAGAAACCCTAGGAAAGGTACATACATCATAATGACTTTTGTTATTATGTTTCATGGGTGTCTTGGGGATTCAAAATAAATAAAGGAGTCTAAGAAAATTTAAGAGCAATATTCTTTACTACTCAGGCTTAAGCATTCCTTGTTTACCTTGCAGCTATGGCACCTGGGAGACAGCCACGAGTTGTGAGGGAGATCGAGGCCCAGGAGGTTGACTCGGCTGATCAACGGAGGGATGACCGAGAAGAGAAGGATGACCAGTGGCAGAAGATGCTTCGTGACTTTTAGCGACAGACCCTCGGGAAGTATGAGGGAAGTACCTCCGACATAGAGACGGAGAGCTGGCTAGAGGATCTAGTGATCGCTTTCGGCCTGATTCGGGCTCCGACGGAGTAATGGGTTCCTCTGGTCGTCAGCCAGATGTGTGGAGCAGCACGTCAGTGGTGGGCGCTTTATCTTGGAGAGAATAGGGAAGTTGAGGTTTTGTGGGCTGACTTCGAGAAGGAGTTTCAGGCGGAATTCCTCTCTTCCACGATGAAGTCCGAGAACAGGCAGGAGATACTCTCCCTCTAGTAAGGGAGTATGTTAGTGAGAGATTTGGGGATCAAGTTCAAGGATCTCATTCACTTTGTTCCGGACCTCTTTACGGATGAGGAGTCTCAGGTGAGATGTTTAGAGGAGGCACTCTGACCTTCTCTTTAGTATGTTGTTACCCCCTTTACCCTACCAACATACTTAGAGGTGCAGAAGAAGGCTAAAGTGGTAGAGAGGATGCACACATTGGGAGGTGTTTCATGAGAGGTAATCCAGTTGGGATCGTCAAAGGGGAAGGCCATCAGTAGCAGGTCTCTAGGATCAGGGCCCTCTAGGTTCTGACTAGTAGGGAGCAGGCTGCAGTAGTTCCAGTTCCGGTCTCCCGGTCCTCGCCCTTTCCCTTTGGGCCCGAGACCGAGGTACTTCATCTGTGGCAGCCATGGGAACCTTTGAAACCAATGCCTGGAAAGAGTACAGTACGGTGGGGGTGGGTAGGTCTAGCACCTACCTCACCAGCAGTAGTTCCCAGCTAGGCCCTTTCAGTAGCAGCAGCATGGGCAGCAAGCTCACGCCCCTCCAAGGGAAGACGTTGCGGGAGGAGGCCGACCTCAGGGCGCTCCTCTGGGACCTCGACCCGGGCATGGTCGGGGAGGTGGCCGACAGCCGAGAGTCAGAGGAGCTGGGCGTGGGAAGTTTCACGTTACGGAGGCAGTAATTCCAGCAGGGCCAGAGGTCGTTCAAGTTATGATCAGCTTCTTTAGTACCCTTGCATATGCCTTGTTCAATACAGGAGCTTCGCACTCCTTTGTTACACCCATTCTGGACCATGCTCTGGGTTTAGATGCTGAGAGACTTCCAGTTCCCCTGGTGCTGAGCACACCAGTCGGAGGACAGACCGACTTGTTGTATGTTTTTAGAGGATGCAGACTGATGATAGGGCCACATCATTCAGTCAGGGATCTTCTACTATTGAAGATACAGTCATACGATGTCATCCTAGGCATTGACTGGCTATTCTTCATATGTTCCATCATTGACTGCTTCCGAGGAAGGTTTTTGTTTTCAGACTTGGGTGGCCGACGGGTGACTTTCATCGGTGAGAGGAGTTTCCTGGGAAGAAGAAAGTGAGGGGAACCCCTCCTCTCCTTTTTGGCTGATCTTTCAGTGGAATTGGTGGATGCAGAAATGGTGGTTGTCCCAGGGATCGTCAGGGATTCTTTGGATGTATTCCCTGAAGAGGTGGAAACTCTTCCCCCTCGACGTGATTTTGATTGAGGGATAGACTTGCAACCTGTTGCCCATCCAATTTCGATGGCTCCCTATCAGATAGAACCTTCTGAGTTGCGTGAGTTGTGGATCCAGATTAACTATATGATGAATAAGGGTTTTGTTCGGCCAAATGTGTCATTGTGGGGTGCTCTTGTTTTGTTTGGGAAGAATGTGGATGGTAGTCTAAGGTTGTGCATAGACTACAGGAGGCTGAATCAGGTGACAGACAAGAATCGCTAACCTCTCCCAAGGATAGAAGATCTCTTTGACCAGCTGAGGGGAGCAGGTTGGTTCTTGAAGATCGATCTGTGGTCTAGATATCACCAAGTGAGGGTGAAGGTGGGCGACATCTCTAAAATGGCCTTCAGGTGCAGATATGGCCACTTTGAGTTCATGGTCATGTCCTTCGGCGTTACGAACGCACCATCCATGTTCATGGGGCTCATGAACCCCATCTTCTAGGAATATTTGGACCGGTTCATAGTCGTGTTTATTGATGACATATTGATCTACTCAAGATCGGAGGAGGATCACGCTGAGCACTTGAGAATGGTTTTAGAGGTCCTCCTACAGCACCAGCTCTATGGGAAGTTGTCCAAGTGAAAGTTCTAGACGTGAGAAGTGCATTTACTTGGGCATGTGGTGTCCAAGCAGGGGATAGTAGTGGACCCATATAATTTCGAGGTGGTTTTTTCTTGGGCTGCACCCAAGAACGTGGTGGAGGTTCGTAGTTTCCTTGGTCTTGCAGGTTACTATTGGAGGTTCGTGCCGAACTTCCCCCAAGTTGGGGCACCCTTGACAGCCTTGACCAAGAAGGACCAGGCTTTTGTATGGGACAAGCAGTGCGAGGCATCCTTTAGCTATCTGAAGAAGAAGTTGGTTAGTGCCTCACTGTTGAGGTTTCTAGAAGAAGGGGCATCATATGAGGTGTTATGTGCTGCTTCAGAGCAAGGCCTCGGATGTGTATTGATGCAGAAGCAAGGGGTGATCTCCTATGGGTCTAGGAAGTTACGTCCCCATGAGTTTAACTATGCCGCCCATGACATAGAGCTCGCGGTGGTCATGTTCGCACTAAATTTGTGGCGGCACTACCTCATTGGGGAGCGCTTCGTGGTCTTCACGGATCACAAAATCTTGAAGTACATCTTCTCCTAGCGAGACCTGAACTTATGGTAGTGAAGTTGGATGGAATTATTTCAAGACTATGACTTTTAGATTTCCTACACCTCGTGGAAGGGGAATGTGGTGGCTGATTCTTTGATCAGGAAGTAACGGAAGGATGCAGTCCGAGAGTCAGCAGATACTTGGAAGGCGATAGAGGATTTGGCTGCCCTTCACCTGGATGCTAGGATAGAAGGTGGTAGAGGTTGACTATATCATATTATAGTGCAATCTTCTATGTTGCAGAAGGTAGAGGAGTCCCAATGGGGAGACTCGGAAAGTGAAGTGATGCGTGACCGAGTTGACCAGGGTAATGCTCCAGAAGGGTGGACAGAGGATGGTCAGAACCGAATGCTTTTCCAAGGAAAGCTGTTTGTTCCAGAGGAAATGCGCAGAAAAGTTCTTGGTGAGTTCCACAACTCACCCCTAGCAGTGCACCCAAGAGTTTCCAAGATGTACCAGGGCCTGAGGAGACAGTTTTGGTGTCCAGGGGTGAAATGGGCAGTAGTAGAGTTCCTAGAAAAGTTCCTAGTGTGTCAGCAGGTGAAGGATGAACACCGTGTCCTAGGTGGCTTGTTGCAACATTTAGATATTCCCGAGTGAAACTGAGATGACATCTCGATGGATTTTTTCATGGGGCTACCAAAGGTTTGAGGAGGTTGTGACGCTATCTAGGTAGCGGTGGATCGGTTGACGAAATCGGACCACTTTCTGGCGATCAAGGAGTCGGGTGCACTGGATGTTTTAGCACGAAGGTATGTGGATGAGGTGGTGCGGTTTCATGGAGTTCCAAGATCCATAGTCTTGGATAGGGATGTGCGGTTTACCTAATGAGTCTGGGGGGGATTGCAACATTCTTTTGGCACCCAGCTATGTCTTAGCACTACTTTCCATCCCCAATCAGATGGATAGACAGAGCGCACCATCCAGACATTGGAAGACATGCTACGGGCATGTATTCGGGATTTTGGGGGATCGTGGGTGCGACACTTACCTATGGTAGACTTTTCCTATAATAATAGCTATCACTCTACCATTGGCATGGTTCCGTTCGAAGCCTTGTACGGGAGGCCATGTCGCTCACCCGTGTGCTAGACTGAGGTTGGGGAAGCGAGTGTTCTTGGCTCGGAAGAAGTGCAGAGCACGACAGAGAAGGTTCAACTTATATAGGAAAGGATGAAGGTGGAACAGGACCGACAAAAGTCATATGTCGATAATAGGAGGAGACCCTTGGAGTTCGGGGTCAGGGACCACGTGTTCTTGAAGGTCTCCCCTCGGTGTGGACAACGGAGGTTCGGTAGGGGGAGCAAGCTCTCTCCCAGATTCATCGGACCCTTCAAAGTGTTGCGGCGGGTCGGAGAAGTGGCTTATCAGCTAGCGTTACCACTGCCTCTTCTGAGGATACATGACGTCTTCCATGTGTCCCAGCTCTGTCGGTATCTGCATGACGTTTCACACATCTTTGACTGGGGAGAGCTAGATATCGAAGACAATGAAACGTTCGTGGAGCAACCAGTGATGATGGAGGATCGTGAGGAGAAGGTGCTTCGTGGATGAACCATTCCTTTGGTTCCTGTGTTGTGGAGGCATGGTGGGCTTGAGTAAAGTACCTGGTCACAGAAAGCACAGATGCATGCCTAGTACCCAGAGTTGTTTTGAGTTTTGTGATGTTCTATTTATACTTGTTATGACAGAACGCTTTACCTTGTTAACTATGGAATGTGTGGTTTTCCTTTTTCTGTGGATGTGTGTGAAGTATCCTGAGATGTGGGGAGGGGAGGACCTAATCCCTAGTTAAGACTCATTAGATTGGATGCGCCTAAACCCATGCGGGTGAGCCAGAGCCACCCAAAGCGGATAGTATCTTAACATGGAGGAATGGAATCCCCTCACCACATGACCGGAGGGTTTAATCCTTTTTTTACGATTATTTTAATTGTTCAGGTTCACTCTTGAGAGGTATCTTCTGGGGAGGTTGTTTGGACCCCCCCCCCCCCCCCTTCTTCAGGTCTGGTTTAAAATTCTTGTGGGTGATAATGCTTTGAGAGGTATCTGATGTGGTGACCCGGACCCTCGCGGTCCATCCCTTTTCCAAATTCTAGATCCTAGGGGTGACGTCTCGGTGGTAAGACGTTATTTTGGTTTGCGATTGATTGGGGCGACTGATCGGCGCGACCGATCGGGGTGACCGATCGGTTTCACCCAGCCTTGTTGGGTTTCTCTTCTACAGTTTTTCCCATAATGCCTCTTTTGGTCTTTTCAACTTTTTTTCAAGTGGTTCAAAGCCATTTAAAATACCATAATTAATACCCAATAAATCCCGAGGGACCTCCTCAATGGAGAATTAAATAACAATTAATTTCATTGTGTGTAACCACCCAACCGCGTGGGGAACCAGGATCTGAATCTAAAACTGTTCAAATCCCATATCCCATAACAACGGGATCTTATCTATATATCGCACATGAATTTCTTCTTCCTTCTTCTTCCTCTTCGATAGATTCCTTTCTTCTTAGTACGTTTCAAGTTCCCGACGTTCCTCCCCTACAAGTCGTGCATCCCCTGTTACTGGCGCATGGAGAAAAATGTCGATCCTTGATCAATCAAGTAGGGTTTTCCTTCGCCTCTCCTTTATGTGTATCATGTGGGGTGGGTACGCTTTTGTATCTATGGTAATTGGCAAAACCAAACTTAATGAAGATAATGAACGGACCTTTAAATAACAAAGGGGGTGTGATCAATGTTCTGCTATACTCTTTTTAATTGCTATATGTTGTGAACTGTATGAATTTATGCCTACTAAAAATCATGGTCATTGGTGGTCTTTCTCTGTGAACTGATAAACTCTTGTCGCCTGTGATGACTAAATGGATGCAACATAGAAATTTTTTAATCACGTAAACTCAGTTTGTTTAAATGGATGTTCAGTAAAACAAGAATCCCTATGTGACCACCCCAGTTAACAAACAGAAATAAGGACCTAATGAATGATGTGATTGAACCTGAAAGTTTCTCTACTCTGTTTTGGTATTAGGTTAATTGTTCTATTTGTTTTCCTATGGGGCGATGTGGGTGACGATGGGATCCTCTGATGTGGCACGGTTGCTGGTTGTGAATCTGGGGTTGTGGTTGCTCTGCTTATATCACGAATTGGGGTGGAATCCTCTATCGTTGAGAAATGGTGGGTTCCTGGTTTTTGGGACATGGGGTTGTGTCTTTGGGTTTTCATTGGTTCCAGTACTTTGAGGGATCTCACTAATCCCTTTTTGTTGATGCAACTCTATAAGAGAACCGGGTGTGAATGCTTAAATTGTTATTTTGTTGTTTCTTTTTCTGGCTTGTGGTTGTGCCTGTTAGTTGCCCAGTAGTGTAGAATTCACCCAAATGAGATCACTTGAACATGAAAACAAGAATGGTAGAATGGGGTTTTTTTTTTGGGAGTGAGTTGTGACATGGTCGTGAGTGTCGTGGCATCTTTTTGACTGAATAGTAACAAGGGTGTTTGTGCTTAGGTTTTGGAGCCCCTAGGATGGGATGAGTGCATGTTACCTATACATATACTGTATTTCTTATGTTTCTTATTCGCGCCCCACCCAAGTTGAGCACTTAGTGTAGAACACCCCATTTCATGGGGAGGGTTTTTTTCCCAACACTCCTATGAGTGGCTGGTTATTAGCTCATTTTCTGATCCCTTTATCGAATATCCCAAGACTCTTCGGGCAGGCTGTGATGGCCTGAGGTCCATTATTAGCCCAAGAATCTTCGGGCAGGGTAGCTGTGGTGGTTGGCTCAGGTGTCTATGGGCAGGTTGTTTCCCAAGTGTCTTCAGGATGAGGCCCAGGTGTCTTCGGGTGTGGCAGCAGTTGTTCTGGCCCAGGTGTATTTGGGTATGGCAGTAGTTGTTATGGCCCAGGTGTGTGCGGGCGGGGTTTGGCAGTGGGACTGCGGTGAGGTTGTGGCCCAGGTGTATGCGGGCGGGGTTTGGCAGTGGGACTGCAGTGAGAATGGCAGGATTGGTTCGATGCATAGGATGTCTTCAATAACCAATGGAAAAGTTGCATGGGGTACCCAAATATTGATGTTCTTTTACTATACTTTACTTGCCTTGCATTATTTGGGGAGTGTGCCTTGGTGAGACTTGGGTGGTTAGTTTTTCCTTACTAAGTGCTTTGGTTTTTTTCTTTTTCTCACAGGGCATTAGAATGCCTCCCCACTTGTGCATGAGAGTCTTTGGTTTTCCCTTCTGAGTGTACTTGTATGCTCACCCTACGTATATAAAACTGCTTCCAGGTTTCCAGGAGGACTTCAGGGATCATGTGGGACCGTACTAGCTCGGACCTTAGGGCAGTTACTGTTGTCTTTTTCCTTTTTCTTGTTACTTTACCTTCAGAGTTTTTGTGGCTTGTATCATTTACTATTGATCATGCATATGGGAACGGGTTATTTTTGGCATTCCCTTTTACTTTCAACTTTGGTATTGTTGAGGTTGCTATCTTATCTCTCGATCCTATAAAAACGAAAAGGGTAATTCCTTCCATTTTGTGTGAGATTCTATACCCTTTGTGATAATCGCCACTCCGAGACCTATTGAAGGCGGGTTTTGAGAGTCATTATCTCTCCTTCAACTTAAAGAAGGAAGGGCCTAACAATCTGCTGACTCATCCCTCCTTTTGTTGAAGGCGGGTCGTGACATATAAATACCCACCCATTATCCCCTCAATATCTACTTAAAATATATTAATCATGAACCATATCTCATTATCACTCTCAATATTCTCTCCAAGGTGGTTATATGATTATATAGTCTCCCTATCAAGCTTTAAGATTCTCCCTAGCAAGGTAAGGGTTCCCCCAATCCTCCTCTTTCCTTTTCAAGTACAATTATTTTGTTTTAATGACTTTTAAAATTATTTTCCATATACTAAAATTATTTTTATTCTATGTAATTATCTTATATTTTTTATATTTTCAATTACATTTTATTTATTACCAATCATTATCATCGTATACTAAGTCATTGTTATGTCCAAGTAATGGTTTTAAACCCCCTTCTACCCTTATTTTTATAAGAATTTTAAATTACTTTTCATTTATATGTAAAATTTTATTGGGCTTCATTGTTTTAATTTCATTATTTTATTATCAATTTGATACCACCATTACATATCATTATACCATAATTCGTTATAATTCTCAAAGATTCTCGTTTCCATAAAACCATATTATTATTATTGTCTAAATTAAATTGTGTGTGTTTTTTATATAAATGAAATGTATGACTAGATAAAAAACATAGATTCATTCTCTGAAAAAAATGTACCTAGGGGTAGTAACCTAGAAAACAGAATATTGGTTATTAATTTAATTATCACTTGGTACACGATAAAGAGTCATAATTGCACACTTGGTTTAACACTCCTGGGGGATATACTTTATATAATTCACATGATATTTACAAGGAATAATGAAGGATTGAAATATTTGGATTGAAATTTTCTTTCTATTGATATCCTAATTCCATGTAAGTACCCTCTACTATTAATTAATGAAATTTCTTCAATTTAGGTATTATCCATAGCATTATGAACATCCTATAGTTTCTAAAGTTTATTATTTGATAGTCACCTAGATATCCACATTAATCTGTTGAAATGGGTTATTTCCCACTAATTTATAACCAATGATTATGTTCTATATCACTCGATATTTTTCCTTGGATTTACTTTTTCTCCTTCATTACCTTATTCCTATGTTCATTTTGTGTAGTGAAAAATAAATCTCTAAGTGAGTAATGATCAATCACTTCCTTTATCTTGCCTTATCATTGACTATACATTACTTTTATTCCAATTTATTTCTCTTATAGATATCATTATATCCTTATTCTATTTAAATGGTGTTTACCTAAAAAACCCATTCATCAATTGACTAGGGAAATTATTTATTAAATCATGTATCATTTATTCTATATGGTGTAATAACCTATAATTCATTATCATGATTGAAAGGTTTTTATCAAGAGAGATACTTAATTTCATTATATATCCTTTTTTCATGGGTTCATGTTATTTTTATTGATAAATTTATGTATGCTTCCCTCGTGTGGAACATATATGCTTGTGCATGTTAAGATAGTGAAGGTTTCACCCTGATAGTGCTCCAATAAATTATGTAATGTCTTCATCTCATGAGATACAATGTATGGTGCACAAGTTGTTAGCCTAAACACACTATGTTATGTTATCTTAGAGTTTATCCTAGACTTATGTTTATGATTTCATGTTTATATTGTTTCCACAGTCTGATGATGTCTTGATATTATGTTATAATCCTCTCGTGACAGGATTTAATGTTTATGTATATGATTTTAACATTTTTATATTATCATGATATGCTTCTAGACTCACACATGTTACTTTTTATCATGTTATTCTTGAGTATTCTTTTACTAGTATTTATAGCTCACCTTTATTATGTTTCCCCTTTTCCAAAGGATTTACAATAAAATGAATATGTATAATAGAATTACATGTGTAGTGAAATATTTGGGAAGAAATGTTTATTGTACTATGAGTTTATATTTAAATGTAACTAGTTCCTAATGATAATAAAATTTTTATTTTAGTAGCTGGTTATAATTCATGTTATGTATTAAAATGTATTTATGTGTAGCACAAGATCTAGAATTGTGGGTATGGGGTGTCTTAATATTAAAATTTTTAGACTTTAAAAGAAAATACTTCAAATACCAAGTGTGATATTCCTTACAAATAAAACACATGTTCATGCCTCAATAATTCAATACAAGTGATCCCACCCATTAGGGTCCCATGACTTATCTTGAGAAAAGTATATTATAGGTGACCATAATGATTAGGTTCCAATATCTGATTATAATTGTGGGTTATGCTTAGCTGAGAAATGATAACTAGTAGGAAACTATAGAAATAGAGTTTAGTGAATCCATATGGTGGATTAGGATAAATAGTTATTTATATAGAATTCCAAAATTCATATATGATAGCATTGACATGATTTTCTCAGAAATATAATTATGACTTATTTACATGCTTAACTGGTGTAATTAATGATGAAATATGGGTTTTAGATCACTAAATGGATAGTATGTATGGATCATAATTTTAATGAGAGTTCTTTTATTAAAATTATTAGATGAAAATATATAAATCATGATACTCACTTATATATACGTATTTATTATAGATTATGGAATGCATCATATTTACCATTATTGATAACTCTTCTAGGTATGAACTATGATATAATAATATATTAGTATCAAATGTTGAGAATTTTTCTCAAAAAGGATCATTTTTACCATTTGGATGTGAATGTTATAGAAATGAATTTATTCAATTATAACTCATGGTTATTAGATACTTGGTATGAATCACACAATTGTGTTGATAAAAGTAGACTCAGGGATATAGGATAATTAAAGAAAATTAAAGTATGCCTATATGTTGGAAATGGTTTAATAGTTGTTTCATTAGAGTTCAATACTTATGATCTAAGCCTACTTAGTGGATTAGTTCTGGAATTAGAAAACCATTATTATGATCTTTCCAAAAAATTATTTATGTATCTTGTTTGGATAATATGGTGCTTTCATTCATTATTATAAAAAAAATTTATTCAATATATATGAATGCAATTTTCTTTGTCATTAGGAATATGGTGAATTTTTTTTACATTATAGATATGGATAATCTTATCTATAACTTTCAAAATAAGAATTTCAAGGTTGATTGTATCCCAAATTAATATTTTCATTATTATCCTAGACATATAAATGAGAAACACATTCAAATAATCTATAGATAAGGATTATTATAAACATTCTATTGTAATAATTTGATACTTTTGAATCTTCTTTATAAGGAAAAATGGAAAAAGTAACATTTAGTGGAAAGGTTGAAAGGGAAAGTGTATTATTAGAACTTATACATAGTGATATATATTGACCAATGAGTAGTCAATAAAGTGGTAATTATAAGTACTTTTTAACCTTTACTGATAAATTTAGTTGGTAAGGTTATGTGTTTCTAGTGAAACAAAAATTTTAGATTTTATAAAAGATCAAATTGTTTTAAAATAAATAATATAATCAATTAGGAAATGGTATTAAGATTCTATAATCAATCAGGGTGGTGAATACTTGGGTTAGGAATTCACTGATCGTCTAAGAGAGTATATAATTATTTCACAACTCACTACTCTTAGGACACCATAGACGAATAGTTTGTTTAAGAGGAAGAATCATACCTTATTGGACATGGCATGATTGATGATAACATAGTGTAACCTTCCTATTTTATTCTAGGGATGTACTCAAGAAACCGGTACATTATTAATTAATTGTTTACTATCTAAAGTATTTATAATTAAAAAATATGTGATATGGTATATAAAACAGATCAATATGTATTTTATTAAGATTTAGGGTTGTGAGGAATATGTAATGCATTGGTATTCTGAAAAACTTTTTCCCATATCAAATAAATTCATTTTTATTGGTTACCCCAAAAATATTATCGAATATGACTATTATAATACTACTAAACATAAATTTTTTATGGAATAATGTAGTTTATTTATAGATAAGGAATATATCAATTAAGGATCCAGTGGGAGTAGAGTTGAAATTGAAGAAGTTTAATACCAAAAAACAGAAAGTGTTCCTAAGATGGAAGTTAAGTCGGTTCTACAAATAATTGTTGAAGAAGAACTGACTCAGGTTACCTAAGAACCTATAGGGTCTGGTATGATTCATTAATATACTATTATATTTAGATTTATTATAGTAAATAGTTAGTAATTAATGTTCATATATGATGAAACTAGTACCATACAAGATTCCATTAAGGTTTTTTAATATGAGAAATGGTAAATTTCAATGAAATCTGAAATGGACTCCATGTACACTAAACATTTTTAGAATGTGGGGAATTCCCTTGAAGGGGTAAACCCCCTGGGTTTCAAGTGAATTTTATAAAATATATAGGGATGTTGTGGTGTCTACCAATAAATATATATTGGTGGAAAGTGGTTACAAAAAATATCATATTATTGACTATGAATAAACTTTTTTTTCTTGAAACAAGTCTCTCTGTTGCTGAGAGGTCCCCTCAAAGGTTCCCCTAGTTTTCTTCAGCAATTCAGTGCGTCGGTGGAGCGGGACGCCGCCGCCTTATTTTCTATGTGCATTTATAGACCTTGTTTTCTCCTGAGTTCCATCGGTGGTGGCCTGGCCTCCTCCATTTTTCTCATCATCGACCTCGTCTTCTCCAGAGTTTCTATCAGAGAGCCTTTATTTATTCGTTACGCATCACTAACGCTGGTTTTTTTATCTCTTTTGGTGCTTGGAACATAGATATCGTCCATGAGTTTTGTTACCTATTTTAATATTAGGTCCTGGATATTATGATAGAGTATCTATCTTCAACCATAGATCTCAGATCCAGGCTCTGCGGGCTCTGACTGCGGCCTATCCCAGATGGATTGCGATATCCGACCAACGGACTGTGGTTTCCAAGGCAGTGAACCTGTTTGTGGTTTCCCACCAAAGGCTTGCGGCTACTCTTTGATGGTTCAAAGTTTCATTTTCACATTCTATGGGCTCTATTCAGGGCCTCACCTCAATGGCCTATGACCCCCAACTGAGTGTTGGGATTGATGATTTAAAATTTAAATAATGAAGAGAGAGAAAATATTAATGGAGAGATTTTCTCAACATTAATGGAGGATTTTCTCCCAAAATTAATGAAGAGTTATTACCAATATTAATTGATGAAATAATGATGTAAATATGAATGTCGACCACATTAATTGGAGATATGGGCTGGGTGTCTATATAAGAGGATGTGGTAGCATGTTTTGGAATGTGGGCTGGCAAAGATGTAGCCACCAAGAAGAGTCGGCAAGATGTAGCCAGTGCAAGGGAGAATGATGAAGGGGTTGTTGCGTGTGCGGTAATTGGTGTGATGAAGATGGTGATCATATCAATGATGGTGTGTCGATGGATGATGATTGAAGACGGTGATGATGACGGTGCCATATATCGAAAGTCCTCTTGGTTTCATAGATCAAGCGGTGTGTCCCGGTTGTGATGATCGGCGGTATGAATCAAAATGGTACGTTCATGTGTGTCAGTGGTGCATTGTAAAAGGCCTTCGGGTGTGATGTGTAAAATTCCTTCGGGTGATGTAAAATGCCTTCGGGTGATAAAAAGCCTTCGGGTGAAATCTCTCCTCTCGTGTGTTTCTGCAACGACGACTTCCGCTGCGGTGCCGGGCTCCGAGCCCCAACAGTGGTATCAGAGGTATTGGTTTAAGTGCTCGGTTGCAGAACATGGTGAGAAGCATCTGGTGGAACAGCTTTTCAAGGACTCAGATGTCATCAGACAATGACGGCGGTATCATTGGTGTTGCTGGAATATCGAAAGTATTCTTGGCCGCAGGTGTCATGCGACGTGTTCCGTTCATTGGGAGACATTCGGAGCATGGTGGAGTTGGCGATCACAGAGACCCAGATGGTGGAGATGAATGCGGAATATTTTTAATTTTAAATCGTGGTGGAGATTTTTGGGATTGATGATTTTAAATTTAAATAATGAAGAGAGAGAAAATATTAATGGAGGGATTTTCTCAACATTAATGGAGGATTTTCTCCCAACATTAATGAAGACGTATTCCCAATATTAATTGATGAAATAATGATGTAATTATGAATGTCGACCACATTAATTGGAGATATGGGTTGGGTGTCTATATAAGGGGATGTGGTAGCATGTTTTGAAATGTAGGCTGGCAAAGATGTAGCCACCAAGAAGAGTCGGCAAGATGTAGCCAGTGCAAGGGAGAACGATGAAGGGGTTGCCGCATGTGCGATAATCGGTGTGATGAATATGGTGATCATTTCAATGATGGTGTGTCGATGGACGATGATTGAAGACGGTGATGATGACGGTGCCATGTATCGAAAGTCCTCTTGGTTGCATAGATCAAGCGGCGTGTCCCGGTTGTGATGATCGGCAGTATGAATCAAAATGGTACGTTCATGTGTGTCAGTGGTGCATTGTAAAAGTCTTTCGGGTGTGATGTGTAAAATTCCTTCGAGTGATGTAAAATTCCTTCGGGTGATAAAAAACCTTCGGGTAAAATCTCTCCTCTCATGTGTTTCTGCAATGACGACTTCCGCTGCGGTGCCGGGCTCCGAGCCACAACATTGAGGACCTGCACATTCTGAGGCAGTGACCTTATTCGTGGTTTGTGACTGATGACCAAAAGATCTCGATCAACAGCTCAGGTTTTCCGATCCACATTCTGTGGGATCTGTTTTTAGCTTCCCTAGATAGTCTATGGATTCTGAACCATGTTTTACAGGTTCTACACTGAAGTTTTCCCAGTCCGAAAAAATCCTTACGAGGAATTTTTATTTGTTCACGAAGGCCTCTGTTCGCAGAAATATCTGCACATGAATATCCTTATCCACGAAGGCATCCCATGTGTCGGTATGCAAGGATGTGGTCTTCATAGGGATTCTATCTATGATTGTTCCATGGTGACTCCTGGTGGTAGACGACGATTGGTCTGCCTTAGGACCGCGAAGACTTCTTCCCTTATTGGAATTTTTTTGGTCAGGTTCCCCTAGGTTCTTGATCTTGGTACTTGGGTTCCCACCAATAAAATGTAAAATTAACTGGTTAATTGATAGAAAAATCTCTTGCTTATAAAAAAAGAGAAATAAATAATTACCACCAATAATTTCGATGATACCTTCCTAGTGTGGCGCATGTCCCTCTTATTAATTCGGAAGTCTATATCAAGAAGGCCCTTCAACCTAGGCGCACTGAAAAATATGCAGCAATCCATATAGACTTTGGATGATGGAGTGAAAATACGGGATGTTGGAGCTGGACATCTAATCTTTGAATTATTCAACATAAAGGATAAACAAAAAGTTCTTCAGGGGAGGCCATGGTCATTTGTTAACCATCTTTTGATGATGAAAGATTTCAAAAATGGAGAAGATATACTCTCTATCAACTTTTCCAAGTCCCCTTTTTGGGTGAGATTAATAGGCATTCTCTTCAGTGGAAGATCGAAGTGGGTAATTCAAGTTCTTGGAAATCATATTGATCAGTTTGTGGAATGGGACCAATCAGACCCCATCCATTGGGTACCATCAGTAAAGACTAGAGTGATGGTTGAGGTTGTCAAACCCCTCATGAGAGACTCCTTCTTGACACTTTATAGAGAAAAGTATTGGATATCCTTTGAATAAAAAAAGTTTATAAACTTTTGTTTCTTATTCAGTTGCCTGAGAAACTCTAAAAAAGATTGTGCAGGAAAAGAGAAAAACAATGAAGGTATCCTGGTAATACAGTACATCCCATGGCTACGTGCAAAAAATACGCGAACATCCTTCATCCCCGAAGCAGAAAAGAAATGAGATAGAGAAATACTAACCAAGGATTTCAGGCACAAAAGGATCCCATGCATAGTAAATTCATTTTTGTTGGTCCTCCTCTCATACAGACAAAATTATGTAACACATAGAAATTGAGTGGTTCAAAGTAACATTTAACTACTTCCCCACTAATGGGAACTAAAAACACTGAAAAACCTCAGAGATAACCCTCAATAGCAAAAATCATATCGATAGGTTCCATCCCTCCAACCCCTGGGGAGTATCCTTAGCCACCTACTAGGCCCAAACACATCTGGTCAGACCCCCTAGATAGCATGAGTACTCCAAGGGGTTATACAGCCCGCAATCTATTCATTCAGGTGAGGCCCTACATCCCATCAATTCACGTGTGCCTAAAATACCACGAATGTGGAAGAGGATGACAAAAGGAGACTATAGCTGTGAAATGGGTACATAAAATTAAGTGGTTCAAAAATATCTCTAGAGGAACCATTGGAAAATGAAAATTATCCAAAAATGTGGAAAGTTATTGAAGATGGAACCCTTCTCAAAGTCTAATGGGTGGAGGCTAGAATGAACCAGCCCCGCATAGCACAATGATCATACTAAGTTGGAACCGTCGTGGGATTGTAAAATCATGAACGTTTCAGATGCTCCAGCGCCATTGCACTAAAATTTTCCCTAATATGGTTTTCCTATCTGAAACCATGTTGGAAAACATGGACAACATTGGTATCACTCACAAATTTGGTTTTTATTACTGCTTCCTGGTCCCCCACCAAGGCCACTCAGGGGGTTTGTCTATCATAGAAGGACAAAATTGACGTCAGAATTATATCTTACTCTCTGAATCATGTGGATGCTTAGATTCATGATGACCCCTTTCCACCTTGTAATTTTTTTGTCTTTTATAGATTTCCATCTTAGAATGAGAAATATAAATCATGGGATCTTCTCTACTTACTCCGATGTAGAATTTATTGCCCTCTCCTGTTTGGTGGTGACTTTAATGAAATTATATCTTAGACTAAAAAAATCAGGGGAGTTCCTTGGTCCTCTTCTATAATGTCTGGATTCCAGGTTGCGATCTCCAGAGAAAAGTTGTTTGAACTTGGATTTTTGGGTATCCCATTGACCTGTTTTCATGGGAATTTAGAAATTTTGCGTATAGCTGAGTGTCTAGATAGATTTATGGGATCCACATACTAGAACAATATCTTAAGAATATTAAATGTATCTCACATGACACTAAATTCTATAGACCACTGCCTGATTGTCATCTAGTTCTCTCACAGAGTTCCTAATCAAATGAAAGGTAAACCATTTAGATTCGAAAGCTAGAGGGAAATAGACCATGAATGTGAAGAGATAGTCCTCTAATGCTCGAAGGGTGGAAAAACATACATTTGTCAAACCTCAATCAGATGTCCTCTAAGCTGAGTGCTTGGAGTAATTCTAAATTTCTCCAACCCAATAAGCATTGTGACTCATTTAAGAGGTAGTTGAATGTTCTTTTTGCTCGAACACCGACTGATGTTATTCATTCCAGAATTTACTTTCTCCAAGGTGAATTGGATGAGTCCCTTCGTATTAAAGAGAGATTTTGGGCTATGTGTGTGCATGAAATCCATGTTATAGAAGGGAATGCCAACACGTGTTAATTTCACCAGAAGTCCTCCTCCGAGAACTGAAAAAACACTATTTATATCCTCTCATACCCTGATGGTAGAACTAAATCCAACGTTGAAGGAATCCATCATATTATTTCTTGCTATTTTCATAATCTTAATACGGATGGGGAATCTAGTATACCGGATAAGGTGGAATCTTGTATCAAACCTGTTATTAATGATGTAATGAACTAATAACTCAAAAAAAAAGAGCTTTTAGATGATGAGATCTTACAAGACCTGAATCATATCCACTACACAAAATTCTCAGGTCGTGATGGCTTCAATGCCCTCTTCTTCAAGAAATACAGGCACATTATTGGCCCAATCATTGCTGCTCTCATAAAATATATCTGGGTAGGAAAAATAAATTTGTTCTCTATTAACAAGACCATTTTAACCCTCATTCCATAGATGAAGAAACCCCTCTTGTCTTCAGACTTCAGAACGATCAGCTTATGAAATTTTTCTTATAAAAAATTTTCAAATATTTTAGTCAACCATATGCGTATATGGATACCTTCCATTATCTATGAAAATTAGTGTGATTTTATTGTGAAAAGGCTAATAAAGAATAATGAAATTGTGGATCAAGAGGTGTTTCATTCAATGAAAACATGCTCAGTTGTGAAAAGAGGAATTATGGCCTAGAAATTGGACGTGACTAAGGTGTATGATAGAGTGGAATGGAATTTCCACCAGTTTTATATGACCAAAATGGTTTCTTTTTCAAAATAGATTGACATGATCATGTACTATGTGTCCTCTGTTTCTTTCAGGTTCAATATTAATGGTGGACTCTCACAAAATTTTTCACCTGCCTGAGGCCTTCGTTAGGAAGACCCTCTCTCCCACTTTCTCTTCATTTTGGTGTCTGACATTTTCTCTAACCTCATTTCTATGGTTGTATCCTCCAAATTGATTCATGGAGGAAAGGTGTGTCGGACTAGCCCGCCAATCACTCACCTCTTTTTTTTTCAATCATCATCTTATTTTCTCAAGGGACACACATGATAAATGTCATTCCATATGCAATTTGATTATCCTCTATGAGATGGATTTTGGATAGGCGATTAATCAGGCCAAATCAGAAATATCCTTCAGCTCAGGCATGCCACCGAATAAGAGAGTGGAGCTTTGACTCGCTACTAGAATCCAAATTATTGAAAAGTATAATAAATATATTGGGCTCCCCATGATGGTAGGCCGGTAAAAAAAATAAATTTTCTCATCCATCATGTGCAGAATTGAGAAAAAAATAAAGGGTTGGTCTCCAATGAGAATTTATAAGGCTGTAAAATAAACCTTCATCAAGGATACTCTTCATTCTATCCCCATCTATATCATGTTGTTGTTTAAGATTACCTGTGCGATTGTCAACTAGATTCACTCATGTATTGCCAATTTTTTTGTGGGTTCATTTCAATGGGAGAAACAAAATTCACTGGATTTCCTAGCATTCACTTTTCACCCCTAAAGCGGGTGGTGACATGGGGTTTTGGGACCTCGCCCTGTTTAATGATGTTCTGTTGCCTAATCATGGATGGCACCATCTGACTCAACCTTCATATATATGTGTGCATATTCTTTGTTCAAAATAATTTCCTCACTCTGACTTCTAGAACTCCTCTCGAAGCCCCCACCCCAACTTCCTTTGGAGAAGTATCTAGGGTTCAAGAAAATTACTTAACAAAGGAATCGGCTGGTAGATTAGGGATGGAACAAAAGTCAACATTTGGAAGGACTCATGGTTAATTGAAAAAGAAGGTATGATGGAAACTTCTCCAGCATCTCCTGGTACAAAGGAGGCCATCGTCTTCTATTTGTTAAATGATTCTAGTTTCGGGTGGTGCCTTGATAAAATTCACTCTTGGTTTAATGAAATAGACATAATAATTATTATCAGCATTCCTTGTGTGATGGATGTGGGAACGAATTTCCTTTTTTGGTGAAATAATATTTTAGTATCATGCTCAGTAAGATAAAGCTTCTGACTTGCTCTCGATGCTCACCTTGATGATAGATAAGGGTTGTGGAAAATCCTTTGGCACCTAAATGTTCCCCTAAAGATACGCTACTTATGGTGTAAGATCTATATGTGTATCCTTCGCACATTGAACTTCCTTTCTTTCCACCATGTGAGGAACAACCAGTTATTCCCCCTCTATTCGGTTGATTTGGAATCCCATTTTCTTGAAATCATTAATTGCCTAGGGGTTAGGGAGGTTTAGATTTCTTGGGGATCCTGTTTGGAGCTTCTTCTGGGCATCACGTCAGATCTCCCATCACTGTTGATGGGTGGAATTGGGACTCGGAACAGATTGTGTTCTCTGACTCCCGATCAGTTGAAGTTAGATGGACTCCCCCCCACACACACACACACACATACACAAGGGATTTTTAAGATTAATTTTGATGATTATTTACCCAAGAGTGGAATTTTTGTAATTGGTATGATGTTTCGTAAAAAAATTTGGCAAGATCATCACGGCCAGATAGTATTCACTCCACACATTCTAGGAGCCAGCTATCGCTGAAGCCTATACCATCCTTGCTAGTCTGTTCTTTACAATTGATTCTGGATGCAAGGATATTCACATTGAATCTAACTATCTCAGCATCATCAACTCCATCAATTAAAGTGATCTCAACCTCTAATCTTAGGGATTCATCATCAAGAAAATCAATTCACTCAGCTGCATCTTTACAGTTTTCTATTTTTCTTTCATCAAAAGCAAAGAAAAAAAAGAAGCTCACCATCTGGATTCTCATCGTGCGTCTGAGTAAAATCACCTATGGCTTAATTATTTCCCTTCGTGGATGTTAGATCTTGTTACTCTTGATCTTCATGATTAATATAGTCTCTTTTGTTTTTCAAAGAAACTTTTTCTCTGGTTGTAATGATAAATACCATTTAAATATTTTCTTTCATAACAGATTTCTGTGATTATGAGATTTACCGTATGTATTTAAAAACAAATTTCCTTAATTTGAGTTTATTAAAAGATATGTATTTCATACAAATTGAATATTTTAATTTTCCAAATTATATTTTTAAGGTTTTTAAGTTAAAATAATCAATTTATAGATTGAAGTAAGCTTATAGAAGTTAGAATATCCAGTTTAATGGTGAAAATAAATAACATAGATGATTATTGTGTATAAAATAGGTTTAGTGAGAGTTTTTTTGTATTTGTAATATTATATGTGGATGACATAATCCTTATCAAAAATGATGAATCAACTTTATGGTCATTACCAATATATAAGTTCATCAATGGCACACTCTCCTTATTTAGAGTCTTAACCAAGCAATGAACTCATGTTAACCATACATTCCAAGTTCCATTTCATATAAAACCAATTATTTCTTGAAAACATTTAACCAATCATCTTGTGTGCATCAATACAATTTCATAATTTTAAAACTATCATTTTAAAATTATATAAAAGTGGTTTTCTAAAGACATCCAAATTTTCCAATTTCCAATGCATAAATTACAAAGGTTTTCCTTTAATAATTACACCAAATTTCCATAAAAAATCAAGAAAAATATTAATAATATTAAACATTCAAGTTCTAGAATAGTGGAGATGAGAGAGAAGCCACCTAACTCTCAATGAATTGAGAAAATGAAGAGCAGTCCTAATATGTTTTAGATATGGCATTTGATATTATTTAATTTAATTTATTCAAACATATATCATCAATATTTCCATCATAGAACATAGATATATCTA
The DNA here is from genome assembly GCA_963277665.1 of Viscum album. NCBI lineage: Eukaryota > Viridiplantae > Streptophyta > Magnoliopsida > Santalales > Viscaceae > Viscum > Viscum album. The sequence continues at coordinate 2,004,402,309 of OY728163.1, read as the reverse complement.
TAATAAACTATATCTATGTTTTATATAGAGAAGTGAAGAGTAGATTTAAGAATAATGGGGAATAACAAAAACTGTCCATAAAATCTGGATCTACAAGATTCTTTCATTTAACAAAATTTGTATCTTAATTGAAATAAATAACCAAATGAGCCTTGGGAGAAAAGGTAATTTGAGAGCCTGAGATATTAGGGGATTAATCAAGCTTTCATGCCTTAATTCAAATAAAACCACAAATTTCATAGCATTAAATGTACATCAGACGGTTAGGTTTCACAGTTTTTAAAACTGTATGAAAACTGTGCATGTGCTACTGAACAATCCAGGTAGCCACCAAGTTTAGGACACATGTTTTACAAATCCAAGTACAAACCATTTAGTGGTACTATCTCAAGATCATACCTCTCATAGTTGGCTTGCATGGTTAAACAAACCATGCACTAACCATGTTTTTCCCTATTTTTGTTTTTGCATAGTTTCCACTATTCACTCTTATGGTTTGTTCAAACCATAAGACAGACATGATTCTACCTAGTGACCCCCCAAACATGTTTCATAGTTTCTTATAGGTAGTTCATAGTTTCTAATAATTGTGAACCTCTATAAACTCCTCTAAAACATGTCAAAACCTCCTTAAACATCCTGAAACTTAACCTAAGCATTATATAGAATCAAAACACATAAAAAGGTCAGGTAACTAAAACCAGGGGTGTAATATTCTCTCCATCATTAGTATTTTTGTCCTTTAAAAGTATAAAACTTGAGTTTTTATTGAAGAGGTCAGGGCAATGATTTAACATTTCCATCTCATATTCACATGTCTCTTCTTAAATCTATCCATTATTCCATAAAAAATATACTAATCCAATAATTTCACAATTAAATATATTCTATTACATATCTAAAATTGATATCAACACTTTAATCAACATGGAATATGGCTCAAGATCAACATGGTCCTATAAAATCACATAGTTAGGATTAGGCTGGCACTTCTTCAATTGAGATACATGAAACACATTATATATAAGACTAAACATTAGTGGTAATGATAATTGATAATACATGTCACCCACATGTTCAAGTATCTCAAAAGGTCCAATTTACCATGGAGAAAACTTCTTTTGTTTACTAAAATGTTTATTACCTTACCTTGAAGATATTCTCAAGAAAATATGATTAGGTAACTCAAAAAATATCAATCATTGATGATGCTATGTATACAATTTTTGATGACTCGGGTTCACTATTATTCTCTTTTTGATCATCATAATCTTATCTATTGTTTCATGCAGAAGACTTAGTCCAATAAGTGAAGCCTCACCCAGTGATGACCTGTGTCATCACGGGTTATGAAAATCGTGATAAATTTGAACTTTTATTCCAAGAAGTGTTTCAAGGTAAAATGGTAATTTATACTATAATATGATCTTTGAAAAATTTTATGGTCACTCAGTTGTTCCTAAAATATGGTTTTTACCCTATAATAGGAGTTTAGTGGAAATCTGAACCATTAAAATTTTCATAAAATATTTAATAATTAATAATTAGTAATTAGTTATTTCATTAATTTTAATTTAGTAATATCTTTTAAATGGATAATAGGATTGATATTTTTTATCCACAGTTGATTTTGAAATGGTGGGTTTTTCCTAGGTGGTGCATAATCCTATTATGGGTGTCGGTTAGGGCTTGGGTCCCTTTTTTCTTTTTCGTTTTCTTTTTTACTTTCCCTTTCTATTTTTTCTTTTTATTTATATCTATTTAAATTTTTATTCTCATTTATTCCCCACATTATATTCCCTTCATGCATTTAATAGAGGTAGAGGGAGATAATAGGGATAGGTAAAGGGAGAAGGAGACACCGAGAGTTTGTTCGAGGCCTGAATCTGAGTACAGCGACTATGGGTGGTGGATTCAGGATGAAGCATAGGTCATTTCTTCCTGGAGGTGGGTTTTTTTTATTTTTTTCACCATAAATATCCATATCATATTTTTTTATTTTTAAATACTTTTATGGGTTTTTGGGAACCCCTAGGGGGTTGATCTGTGGGTTTGGGAGAGAAAATGGGGGTTTTGGGGCATTTGGAGGGTTTTCCATTCAGGCTTTCCCATGTACATAGAATGTAGTTCAGAGAACACATGTCATGTGTTCTTATTGTTTATATAATATTAAGATTTTAGGACTATATATCATCTTCTGGGGAGTACATGTCATGTAGTGGCAACTCAGGGTGTGTCGAAGGAACAGGGTTGTGTATGGTATACGGCCAGACCAAGTGTGAGGTACATAGCCAATAATTGTGTACCGTGTTTATCCAAACTGCATGTGGTGGTACATGGATAGGTACATGGATAGGTACATGGATAAGAACACCATGTGGGGTACACACTATATATGGGTTATACACATCATGTAGCCTAGTGGTGTACATACCGAGTGGAGGGTGGGGTACACAGGAACATACCCACATGGGGGTACAAATCATGTACCAGGCATACATACCATGTACTTTAGAAAATTAAATTCTTATTGGCCTAAGACATGGGGAAATGGAGGACATATGCGGGTACATTCCATGCTGAATTACATGTCATGAAATTTTTCCTACCCTCGATTATTTTTCCAATTTTTTACCCTCGTGTCATAATTGGACTTGTGAGGAGTATATTCTGAGTTTTATTACATGTAGATCATGATGGTGGAATCCTTTCTATGTTTATAGTTCTTCTATTTGATTTTTTTATGGGTGATTATTTAAAATAGTATTTCCTTGAGTTTTGTTTTCAAAATCCTTATGGTGGTTGGTTTTTGAGTTGTGAGGCCTGGGTGAGGGTTGTGACCTCAGTGATAAAATTGGATCAAGTGTTCCTTGGTGATATTATTTAGGTTCTTTAGATAGATTCCAGAAGATGGGATCGATTAGTATCTCTATAGTGATTTGGTTTTTTCCTATATGTCAGGAAATGTTTCATAATGTTATAGTAGTTGAGGTTTTTCTCCTGTGTTTGACGAACATAGATTTTGGTCCATTTAGTCTTGGTTGAAATTGTGAGCAGGTGGTTATTTCCAAGTTCCACTAATCTCTTGATATGATTCTAAGGGACTCTTGAGGATGACCTTGTGGGTTGGTTACTAATCAAGTGATTAGTGGTCATCATAGTCAACTATTGATAATGAAATTATGGTATGGTTTTTCTTGGATGAGGACCCCCTATTTGGGTTTCTATCTTTTGAGGTGGTCACAAGGACCGTTGAGAATTCCCTTTTTATTGGGCTTGTTCTTGAATTCCACTTTTTGGTTGTGTTGTTAATCGAGGATCAATCGAAGGACACTAAGAACTATTTAGGATGTTTCTAAATTGGGCATGTCCAATTCTCTTGCAAGATCTTGGGTAACACCTCATTTGGTGTCCTAATTTTGATGTGGACTTTGGCTATTTTAGGATGTTTCTATGAGTTTGGTCCAAGAGAATGGGCGTAATAGAGTATTCCTTAGTAGGATGTCACTTTATGTTGTGACCCTAGGGACCATGGGATCCTCGAGTTCTGATTTTTCCTTGAGGTGGGTCATTGTGATCATATGGTGGCCATTCTATTTGATGAGGATATTCATGGTATTGAAAGAGTCTAAATGCTTTATTGGATAAAAAAATTTCAGAACCTATAGTTTTGTTGTTTGGACGGCGGTTTCGAGGTTGGTTCTAGATTTGGTGTCCTAGGACTACCTAATTGTACTTTTATTACATGTATATTTGATGTATAGAATGTTAATTAAACATATTATTAAAAATTGCTCATTTTTATACATTGATTTAATTTAATATTGTCCTAGAGTATTTATTTCTTTGATAAGGTCATAGAAGTTTCCCATTATTATGAGAAACTGTAAGTGTTAGGACAGTATTCTTAATATAGTTATCTAGTTGGATAACATACTATGATGGGACACATAGTATTTAAACCATAATGTGTGAGTACTCCTAAGAGGACAGGGATTCTTCTCATGAATTTCTCACTTAGTAATCTCCAAGACGGTAGATTATGAGAACATACCCACCAGTAGGAATTCTGTATTCTTTTTGTATCATCAAATATTCCTATTTGTGAGCATGTGTAATGGTCCATAGACTTTAAGATTATAATTAATACATTCCATGACACATGTACTTTGATTTACTAACAAAAAACCATTATGTTGGTGGTAAGTAGTTTGCATTGGGTTCATCAAAATTGACATGTCATTAATGGATAAGTTTATCAAGTATTTGTCCCTTCCATCTTTATGGGAGTTGATATATCATCCCTTTGATTAGAAAATAACCATTTCCTAAATTCCATGGTCATAGTGTAATGACATGTTTATTTCAAATAGTCAAAGAAATATGTATCAATAATATAGTATGATCACATAGTTATGAAACTTATTTAAAGAGATATTGTGGTAAATGGATAATATTACATAGTGAGTGTTCGTATGCGGTTTTCATAAGTGTGACATTAAGTTATTTCTCTTCGGTTCCTTGACCTGTTTCTAGATAGTAATATTAGACTTTAGGAAAGCCCACCTAATTCCAGCAATAAATAATCCTAGAGGGTCAAAAAATAACTGTTTCTGTTGATCTTGATTAAAATCAATTTGAATTTAATTAGTTGAATAAATATTATTCCCAATATTGAGGAAAAAATTTATTCAAGTTATATTGATCACATAATTTAAATAAATATTTATTCACTGACATGTGAATAAAAATTTATTTTTTTATTTTTTTATTTTTTTTATTTTGAATATTTAATAAATATTTATTCTCTAGTATGTGAATGAAACATTTATTTATGAATAAAATATTTATTCAGGTATTGAATAAAAATTGAGGAGTTCGAATGGACCAAGACTGAGTCCAATGATAAATAATTATTTATAGGCTGGTAAATATTATTTATCAATTTTTTCAAGTTGGTATGTGCTAAAAAATAATATTATTACTATGTGGCAAGGGGTTTTATTAAAGTTTTTCATATTATTTAATATCCACTATGCTATTTTATTATTCTTTTAACCTAACACCTAACTCTATAAATAGACGGTTTTGTCTATTGTGTAGATTATCGATCGGTGTAGTTGAAATGGAGAATTTTTTATCACAATGAATTATATATCAAATCCTCTTTATCTCTCCCTCTCAAGAATTAGAACACAAGATATATTTATTTAAAACTGAAGAACGAGTGATCAAGAAAGAATAATGAAAGACATTTGATTCTCCACGCTAGCACTTAGACATTGAGTGGCGTTTCTCGGAGATCATTGGAGTATGTGTGGATCACTGCTAAAGGGATTCTATATTTGGATCTGCACTGTGAAATGAAGTCAATATGAAATGGTATTTTTAGAGGATCATCATTCATCAACAAAAAAAAGTTCCTAATACCAGGTATTTATTTCTTCAAATATTAAATAAATTAATTATAAATTTGAAGTGCAAGATCCTTACTCATGGTTTTGGGAAATGATTTTTAAAATAAGTTTTAATATATATATACCACCACTAAATGATTCTACTATACCTAGAACCAATAAGTGGTATCAAAGGGATCATGTTTAAATTTGTAATTATTTATTTGATTATTTATCTATTTGCAATTGTGGTTAGAATTCAATTTTATATTATTCATTATTCAATACGATTTTAATTAACATTATTTGATATATTAATCATATTCATCCAAGTGTTTTAATTTTCATAAATGTCTAAGAATACATGAAGAATGACTAGAGATTCCATTAGGAAACTACCAATTTTTTTCTGGTAATATAGGGCTACAAGATGTGTACTTAAAAGTAAATGTCATATACCCCCAACGTGTTGCATCTAGATGCACTGAGGGGTACACGGTGTTCCATGTAGTAATAACATGTTGTGTACACCACATGTTGACTGGATAGGGTGGTATATAGGTTTTCATATTACACTTCATGTATCATTATACGCATTGTGTAGTCTAGATAGGTTATTGGCATAAATCGTGCAATCTGTGTGGTCATTACACATGATCAAAATCATGTGAGACTAACAACCTTGATCATTTATGATATAAATGACATGTATGTGGTGTACACAGTGTGTATTTCATCAATTCCACATCTTAAGAAAACTTTGAGTGACTTTATGAGAAAAACAAACACACGGCTCGAAGAGATACAAGGTGTGTAGCTATCTTATACAAATCATGTAGTCCATAGAGACACACGCCGATGACCCAGGATTATATCCCAGACACATGGAAAGAAAAACAAATGGCATGTAGATAGTTTGTACACATTTTTTAGTCCATATGAGGTACAAAACACAGACCTAGGCATGTTATCTATATACACAAAAACCAAGATTCATGGCGTGTAGTTGGATGTACACATCGTGTCGTCTCCTATTAATGGGCAGAATTAAAATTTTAATTAAATTTTAAAATTATATCATTAAAACCTTATTTTATTTATTAGAACACCATTATATGTTGGAAAACTTAATAATGGTTTTAATTAATTTTTAATGCTCAATTAATTTATTGTAATAAATATATGTCATTATTGGTTATACCATTTATTTTCCATGAATTTCATAAATGATGTGAATCTCTGGTAAAGCTTGGATGATTATAAAGATGAAAAAGAATTAATTAATTAATTCAATCATGTTTATCTTAATAATAAAAAATTAATAAGTAAATAAATGTTATCTAGTTACTTTTTTGTATTAATTGCATGTATGGCCATTCATGAGCTTCACCAAAACTTGTGTATATGTTGGATGTTTTAATTTAATTTATCACATGGGTTTTCAATTATTTAATATTAAATTAAATGATGGTTTGTGATTCATTCCTCCCTCCATTATTATGTAGTAACTTCATGTCCAAGGATATTTTTTAATCATATTTAACTAATCATTTGGTTCCCCTAACCTACTTGTGCATAATAAATATTGGTAATTAATGGGTCATCCCAATGTTTGTGGAGGAAATTAAATATGGAACCATGATGATGCCAACTTGGTGATACACAAGTCTACAGGTGAAATGTTGTAACTCGTGCCAAGATAGGCTAATGGAGTTATTACCCCATGTCATAGGTTTATTTAATGTCCTATCATTAAATAAACCATTAGATAATCTCACGATTGATTAATTTACTTTATTTATTTATTTCTATCTATAAATTATTTATTTTTTGTATACAAGACCACTATCTCATAAATAAATGAATTAATGAGAAAATATAGAAATTAAATAAATAGATTATGAATAAATTTTTTATCCAACATATTTAATTAATTATGTAGAATTTAAATAATGTTAATAGGAAATATAAATGATAAAAAAAGATAAAATTTATGCATAATAAATTAAAATCCCTCAATTAAATATTAATTCATATTTGGCCTTTAATTTCTTGATTGGGGATAAATCCCAATAGAACTAAGTGTTTGATCAAACCTTGTAGGGACACTTAATTTTATAAGGGGGTTCTTATAAAGGTTAAATGATGACTTAACCATTTTACATCCAGAAGAGAATCCCTTACTATACTTGTTGTAATTTGGTGGAAAGTGTGGGGGAAATTCAAGTTAGGATTTAAAGATAGGGAATTCCACACAATGGATCAAGGAGCTACAAGCCCATAGTTGGAAAAGACATGCCTACCTAAATACCATAAAGTATCTTGACCAACCCTTGTTGGGGTTATGTGAAGGGTAATATTGATCATTTCCACTATAGTTTCCTAGAAACTAGACATTCCATGTTTAATTTATAGGGCTATTGGAACTTGGTAAAATACTGAGAGATTTAATAAAATCAATAAATTTATTATATCTCACCCAAACTATAATAAAGAAAGTTACTAATAGTATTCTATTTTAATTTTAAAATAAAATGAAAATATTTTCCTCCACATTATCCCTATGATCAATATTGGATAAATACAATCTCTTAATAGGTAGTAACTTCTAGGAATGGTATAGATTCCTTTAGGTTATGTTACACCATGAATAGAAATCTAGCGTGCTGGAATACTTATTTCTTGATCCACATACTAATAAGGTGAGTGGCAAAGAGTTCCTAGTCTATGATAAAAAAAATGAACGACACGACATGGTTGAAATTCAATGTTTTATGCGTTTATCTATGTATAGTGAACTCATGAAGTCTCTTGAAAATGTAGATGTGTATAGCATGCTTAATCACCTCTGGGGTATTTAATAGGAGTGATATATATAGTAATGGTTTGTGATTTCCAAGGAGCTATTTAAAATAAATATTTAAGAGGGTGCCCTAATTGGGCCCCACGTAGTCAGGATCATTGGATACATTGAGTGCTTAGAGGTTCTAGGGTTTAAACTCCCGAAATAATCGGACATTAATCTCATTATTGAATCACTCCCTCATAGCTTCTCCAACTATTTTGGTAATTTTAATATGAACAACATTGAGATGTCACTTCCAGATATTCTTACTCTTCTTTTCCAATTATATAAAGATATAAAGCATGAAAAAGCCTTCCATTCTTATGATGAATAAATGGAAAGGAAAAAAAGATATTTAAGCCCAAATATTCTTCATACTTAACAGAGTCATATTTGGTCCATATTTTCAAACAATTGTTGATGGTTTTTGAATTTTTTTTAATGAATAATCCCATATATTTAAATTTTTTATTCCTAAGTGGGAATTTTCATTTGAGGAATTTAAATTAATTGAAATAGTAAAAAATGAAAATAGAAGTATAATGGTTCAAATTGAGTAAAAATGATAAGAAATTGAAGTTTTCATTCATTTGATTATATTTCATTAATAATTTTCTTATGTGTTTTTAATTAATTTTTATTTAAAATATTTAAGGACTTCACAAAAAAATTATCCAAGCTTAGTCATCCCTCTACAAAGGGAAACCAGCCACCTGGCCAACCCTAAGAGGGGTCGACCGACCAAGACAACCACTAGGAAGTCCAACACATGCTAGAAGCTACATAGGGTAATCAAGCCTATATAGGGTCCAATAGAGATCAAATATGTAGGGTCAATTGGTAGGACATAGGTGAGAACTCCGGTGCTGGGGGCATATCTTTTCGGTGGTTGGAAGAAGGTTTTGTCGGGACGAGGTAGTTTGCGGTGGTCATCAGGGGTCCCCTGACCCCCGCATAAATTCATGGTGGGGTATGAGCTATGGTTTGTTATTTTAGGTAGATCCCTCCATGTTCTTATTTCAATGTGGGATACAAATTATTATGGATTTTAACAAAAACACCATTATTTCATCCCAAATCTGCTCACTCTCCCTCAGACACCACACACCGCCATGCCCCCCACCTTTTGCAACACTCAGCGACTCGGGATTATACTACTTCATTTAGATAACTATATTTCCAACCCTATGAGATATTGTCTTGATCTATACTTCCACTTACAACACCATTCATCACCTATAAACTTCTCTAAATCCATGAATGACCCCCATGCTGCATTTTTCTATCCCTCTGGCCACTATGAAGGCCAGAAGGACAAAGGAAAGAAAATTTGACACTACCGAACCTATATTCCACCACTTCCACTGCTCGCTAGCTCTATGAACCATCCCCATCACTTCCATTCCATGCATGAAGAAGGGGCCTGACAAAGCTTCCAATCCATGTACAAATATTCAGACACCGGAATCTGATGGGTATTTCCAAAATAATTAAGGGACTCACATGGAATTCAAAATCATTGAATATTTTGAATATATTTTTCCACCAAGGCATTGAATTCAAGGAAAATGGATCCCCACTCCTCTCTACCTATAAAAATAAAATTTTCTACCAAATAAAGAGTGATTTATCACACCTTTAGAGGTATGCGACCTATTTCCTAGGCTAAGAATCTATTTTCCATTCTATTTTTAGTTTTATTTTTATTTTATTTTTGTTTTAGTTTTTATTTTATGTAATTACAATTTAATTTATTTAGTAAAATAGATTCATTAATTTTTATTCTTTTATCTTATTCCACCAAAATCCTCTTCTTCTATTCTTCTTAAATTATCTTTATTCTCAACTTATTCTCCTTTTAAATTTAGCATTCATATTTTTATTTTATATTATTTTCAATTATTTTATTTTCTTATTCCCTCTCTCTCTCTTATTCTTATTTTATTTTTTGTTTTTATTCTTTTACTCTCTTTTTCTCCCTTCTTCTTTTATTTTTATAATTTTCTTATTCTTTTATTATTTCTTTCCACAATGAAATTTACCCTAAAAATGATGGGATAACCCAAGGCTTGGCCTTGGGTAGGTAAGTAGTGTTTCCATTTCATTCTACACTTAAATTATTAAGTTTACTAATGTTTGTGGTGAGAAAGAATGAGGTGATCGAGTGTAGAAATTTCCCATGATGACACTGAATTTCAAGTCATTTATATTTTTTGTTTAAAACATTTCCCTCCCTTATAATAAACATAATCTCTTCATGTGATTAATTTGAGTTGTTTAGTTGATGGAATATCATACGATAGTTGTGTCTTGGAAGGTGTCACACTCTCAATTAAGGTGTGTCATAACCTTTATTACAAGAGGAGGTGGGATTAAGATTACTGAAGGAATTCAAGATTCCACACCACTAAAAAAAGGATAGTAGTTTAAAAGTGATAACTCGTGATTAAACTATTAAACTAAATTTAGATACCAACAAATAGAATTATGGAACCCATAAACCAAATAAAATGACAAGTTCTTTATTTTTTAACCACAATTTTTCTTTTCAAGTTATTTTAATATTTTCTTTAATTTAAATTAAATTACATTCATATAATTAATAAAATCAACAAAAATAAGTAGTTTAAGTTAATTAGATTAGGTGATTAAATAAATGAAAAAACTCCTCAAGTTAGACGACCTTGATCAGCTACTATGATGCACTAGGAAAATAAATTTTATTTTTCCACATCCCATGATAGGCATGCCATCAGAACTGGCAACATTTTTGGGGATCCAATTATTATTTTTCTTATCTTTTTATATTTTCATATTTTAAATAGTATATTTTTTTTTAAAAATAAACCATAGAAAAATCTTTTTCCATGATGTTTTCAAATGACCATTTTTTTAATTTAGGGAATAGTTAGTCAGGGGTTCCAAATCAAAACAAAGTGATACACAATGCTGATAAGGACCTAGTAAAAAGGATGGATAAAATCATTGACCTAGATAAGAATATGTTGAATGGGAATGATATAAGAAATTTTTTTTCAAGAGCTGGAAGAGATGATTAATCAAGTCAAGGATAATATTCAAATACTGAAGGCCAGAGAGGAAGTGCCACTAGTCTTTCCAGATTTTAGTGAAGATATACAGTTAGATGAGATACAAATAAAAGACCATCAATAGTCCAACCATTTGAGGGTCCAAATACAAGATAACCATGATGGCATAGAGTGGATCCATGATGAGTAATACATGCCTACTGATATACATGTGGGAGATCAATAAGACCTGAACAAATTTTGGAACTAATATAAGGTACAACATGATCTCCCCATTTCATACATAGTAGAAGACTCAACTCTACGCTACTTGAATCTATATATAGAAAATAAGTAAGCCACATAAGTTATGGAATTTGAAGAAAATTTGGACGATCCCAAATACCTGCCTCCATCCACTGAGATCCAACTCCAAGAGGCACTCACCACAAAGGAAATGAATGAACCAAAACCAAATCAGGGATATGATCCTTTCTTAAACTCTATATTTTCAAATTTTATTCAATCTGATTTTATTATCAATCCTTATTGTTTTTAATTTTCAGAATTGCCTAATTCTTTTCAGGCCTTAGAAGAAGATGAAGAAACTAAACATGCACCTATTGAGGAACACATGGAGCTCTCGGATTTAGATGAATGTGAATTTAAGGAATCTAAAGAATATGTCCAAGTAGATGAGACTGAGTAAATCAAAATATAGGTTTCTCATATTGAAAGGAATAAATTACTTATTAAAATTCTAAATTTAAATTTTATTCAAGTAAAAATACGTGCATACTTTCCCTTTAAATATTCAATTCATGCACCCACTATGAAGATAGCACTGGAATAAGAAGAAGAGATTGCACAAGTAGAACCCAAGAAGGAGGGTGATTCATACTTCATCCAACCCCCAAAATATAAGTTATATGTAGAGAATCGTTTTTTCTTGTAATACTTTAGAATATTTCTACTGATATTTCTAGATTTAGGCACTGAGACGGCGGGCAATTCTAAGGCCCGATATGCCCGAAATTAATATTATAAAATCATAATTATTTTTAAACTATGCACACTAAGAGAAATGGGATAAGTCTCAAATGATAATTTGGATCATAAATCTGATGCCACAGTTGAGTCCAAAACGTGGCGTTTACCCTAGGTAGGGCATAACTTTTTCAGCATGGGACTTCTGTGAGAAAATTCACCCAAGAGAAAAATAGTAAATAAAATAATTAAACTTAATTATTTTATCTTCAATGCCAAATAAAATAACTTTTCCTCAAATACACGGATTGTAAATCTGAGACTATTGTTCGGTTCATAATGGGGTTTTTTACCTAAGCACAACATTAAATGAGGGGGTGTGGGAGATTTGGATCCAATGTTGAGTGGGGATCTTATAAATAGAAGCTTGAGAGTTTCGGACTAGGGTTAGCCCATATCCTCTCTCTCACTAAATCAATCTCCACCAAATACTCACACTCTCTCTCTCCCATATGTTATTCATCAAACAAGAAGTTTTCTTTAATTGAACCTCTTCAGATCGAAGTTGGATCATGAAGAAAGTGTCAGTAGGGATAAATGAATCAATCGAGGTAGGATTCTTCCACCTTTAATTTCTGATTGAAGTTTTTGATTAAAATTAAGTTATTTTACCATTTAAGTCATCTTTTTCTAAATAGTTGATGGGAAAACTAACATGTCCATCAATCCATTCTCGAACCTTGAATAAATTTGTATTCATCATCCATTCTTCACGATTATTGCCAATTACTTTTTGACACACTGAATCATCAATGGATCGACTATCAGAGCTTGGTTCTATGAAGAACACAATGCAAGGAACCCAAATCTATTTTCGGATTGAACATCATAAAATCAGAGGATTTCCAGTGGTCCATGAAAGAGACCACTGGAGATCTGTCGGTGGCAGTGGCCAGTGGAAGCGCACAGCAGCGTGTCGTAGCTCAAGGCGGAGGCAGCAACATGGCAGGGCACAGATCTGAGCGGAGGGGGCGGCACGGTAGGATGTGGCTCTAGTGATTTGGACAGTATTCTAGGCGGAGCGAGACCGGGGGTGTGAGGCAAGGTCGGCAAGCAGGCTGGCGAGCAGGGAAGACGGAAAGTCAGCGACGGGGTTGTGGGACAACAAACAGGCCAAGCAGGGAGCATGCGGGACAGGCCACGCAGTTGGGTCATGGGCAGACATGACGAGCCAGGCCAGCTGGAGCAGGTCGGCCCTAGTGGAGCGGTCCATTCAGAATGGGCTAGCCCAGGCTGACCGACTCATCTAGAATGGGCCGGACCAGTTTGGGCCAAGCCAAGGCGGCTTTAAACGGTCATATCTCTTAATTTTTGTGTCTATTTAACGTGACGTCTACGTCCACGCATTCCTCTTGTCGATACGGGACTTTTATGTCATTTTTGGAATTTAAATATTTTTATTCATGGATCGGTATCATGAAATGCATAAGTTTTATAATAATAATATAATTATTATTATTGAGAAAACTTGTTTCAGACATAACTCCTACTCATGACGTCCAATTGACACACCATTAGCGGTGTCACAGGCCTAAAATTGCAGCATACATTTCAAGATCAATTTCAGGCGCTTAAACTGAAATCAAGGTGTAGGACCCAAGAGGGCCGGTTTGAAAATTTGTAGTGAAATGGGATTTTTTCACCGGGTATCCATTTTGAATGAGTGAATAGATGATTCTATGTGTTTCACCATAAGTATCACAATGGCATGATCCGTATAATTTTTTTTGGGATTAAGGTGTGGGCCCCATGAGATTCCATTAGAGTTCCATGTGGTGACATATGACTTTTCCATCGAATGTTTTTTTGGGGAGAATGAATAGTCAATCTTCTGTGTTTTTTCCACAAGGATCACAATAGTGTGATCTATTTGGATGTGCAGACCCTTATTCTTGATCTCCTTAAATTTAGAACCATGAAAAGAATATTAGTGGAAGATCATTCTTTTATGTTTGAAGATAAACCACGGATTTGGTCAGCATCAACTTTTTTGAGGGTGGAGAAGATCTATGAATATATGCGATCAAATGTTCTGGGGTCGTTGGAGGAGTCATGTTAGTTAAATTATGTTTTTGTCCCTCTGGATCAATGATGAGTGTCGTACACTCGTCGGCCTTTTGACTAGATGTTCCATGTAATATGGAAGTACACTGGAATTCCTTAGGGTACTTGTTCACAGATTAGTACCTAAGTATGGCTAGGTATATGTCTAGGTGATGAGGTGGGGTCACATGTTGTGTGGACCCCATATGCACCATGTACCACTTTATTAATTTTCTATTTCTCATATCTCCTTCTTTTGGACTCGTATTTTGGCCCATGAGAAGCCTATCATGTGTGTTTTTTCACATAGAACATGATGGTTCCCTCTTTATTGGATTTTAAGATGTGATGTGAGATCTTCCAGGTGTGAAGCCTATCCAGGGTGACACTTAATGACAGCAGTGATCGTACTGTATCTTCAGAGTATCTCAGGCTTACCATCCAGTAGGGATGGCTAGTGTAATTCCTCAATGATTTCCAAGAGGTACCATCTAGAAGGGATGGCTAGTGTATTTACTCAATGATTTTTGAGATGTACCATCTATAAGTGATGGCTAGAGAAGTTTTGGGCTTACCCTTCAGCTGGTCTGGTCAGTGGGTTATTCGATGGCAGTTTCGGGTACCCTCCAGCTTACTACCCTTCAGCGAGGCTATGCAGTGGGACCCATCGACGATGCCTATCGGGAAGTACCCTCTAGTGAATTAAAATTTAGTGGAGCTAGTCATTGGTCCCCCATTGACCTTTGGGTGATGATATTCCCTAACATAATAGGGTGAAGATACCCAATAACTAGAGTGGCACCCTCCAGTCGGGCTGGGAATGGGTCCTCAACCATGAGACACAACCTCTCAACTATGAGACATACTGATGAGAAATGTTTTGAAATACCCTTGGACTCTCAA
The DNA here is from genome assembly GCA_963277665.1 of Viscum album. Classification (NCBI taxonomy): domain Eukaryota; kingdom Viridiplantae; phylum Streptophyta; class Magnoliopsida; order Santalales; family Viscaceae; genus Viscum; species Viscum album. The sequence goes on along the minus strand of OY728163.1, from coordinate 2,004,387,046 downwards.
GAAAAATGGATTCTTTCCCCACCGAGACACTTCCATGTGACGTGATGTAAAACTGTGAGGGCGAGACAGTGCCACCCAAAGAGGATAGTATCACGGTGTGGTGATTAAGTACCTTTGACTTGCGTATTCAGGGAAAATATTTGGGATGTTGGCCATCATTGGTGGTTACTCTTTGAATTGTTGGTGAATTTTTACCTTGGATGAGCTATGATATGGAGATCCCCTTAATCTCTCATTTGGCTTTCTTTGAATGAGCATATATATATTTTATTTTTGGTACCCACTCCTTGATTTTTAGTTACCCTCCTTTCAGGAGAGGTGAAGATGGACGGGGTATGCCACATGATTTATGATTCTATATTATAGTGTTTGGATGATTCTACTCTCCAAATATAGGTAGTTAATACTTCATAATAAGTTCATATTCTCACCGTTTCTAGCTCCTTATGTTTAGATGAGCTTACTTCACTCTCTTGTTGGGTTGAGTTGCACTCGTTTTATTGTACATTTTCCTATCTACTGATTTCCTTTTTTATTATCTCTTAGTGCTCCTCCTTCTCCTTTTTGGGGTTTCCAACTAAGTATTCTTATACTCACCCATGCATGGGCTTTTCCTGCATGTGTCGTTCCATATGTAGACGATAGACAGGTTGACCGTGACTTCAGAGGAGAATAGGGATACAGGTGCTTGGACCGCGTACGGTACTCATAGCTTGGGATTCATGAGTAGGGCTCTCTTATCTATTTTACCTTTTTCATTTACTATCAGGTTATAGAACGTTTTTGGTTTGGAGTGTATTTTTTCCCTTTCCCTTTTAGTTTACTTTACTGTGTTAGTACTGTTTAGTGGTTCATGCATGCTTGGTTTATTTATAGAAAAATTGTATCTTTTTTTCCTTTCCCTCTACACTTTTTAATTTATTTGTTTGTGTGTGTGTGTACAGGTTATTAGGTAAATGCCTCCCTAAGTTTTTTAGGCCTTCAACTTTAGTAACCACCACATGGCCAATGGAGGCAGGCTTGGGGTAGTTGCGGCTGGAGCTCGACATAGATCGAGTAGTGATAAAGTGGTTTCAAATGTGGTTCAACCATTGGGATGTTGTTTTTAAATTTTCATAAGAAGTTCTTGGCTGGTTTTTGGGAAATAGTGTCGAAGGGTCTCAAGAGAGGCTCTCTAGCCATGGAGTCTAGTGGTGGTATGGGTGGCCGATGTATCCGTTCACCAGGACCCTGATTACCTTCTTATCGACTCAACACCCTAAGACACTTGGTTCAGAGCAAAATGGTACATTAATTATATATGACTGAGTCTTTTACTATCCTTCTTGAGTTAACTCCCCATTTTTGTTGATATATATATATATATATACTCATTTGACCTCGGTACTCCTTGATGGATCCAGGATGCCTCTACGACAAAAACATACTAGGATACCAACTTCGATTTGTAACGACGACCTTGTGAGTGACAAGGCCTTAGTTCAGGATCCATCATGTGATCCCCTTCGTATAGGTGGGTAGGTAGCAGAACCTCCACCTGTTGAGTATAATAAATCCCCATCAGAGCAGTTTGAGGATGTGCACAGGTTGATCGCACTTCGCGAGTTCTAATGATAGGGACCGTTGAGGTTTTGTGGTGATCTAGGCCCTTAGGAAGCGGAGGTTTGTCTATAGTATGTTCACCTATTTAGTCTTGTTTGGAAAAATACATACTAAATGGTGTCTTTGGAATCCAATATTTTCTATAGATCATTTGGGTGCTGTTGTAGCTTGGTTACTCAGATACTCGATGAGTCTTCACTCTCGTGGGATTACTTATGAAAGTTGTGTCATGTGGATTACTACCCCTCCTGTTTTTTATTTGTTTAGATTTAGGATATCCTAAAATTTTTGTAGGGAGGTTTGATAGTGGATGAGTATAAAACTAGGTTCACAGACCTTACATGTTATTCTGTGTACATGATTCGTGATGGATACTTCTAAGCAGAGAAGTTTGAGCAGGGACTCTGCAGATAGATTTGTGATATCATAGTACCCTTGTGAATCCCCACATATGATGGGGTATAGGAGTAGGTGATTGTGATAGAGATATTTATGTCATAGGGATTCCATAAAGTTGGTTTTAGTAGTGGATACAATTGATTTGATATTTCTATCATAACTAGAAGGTGTCAGATGAAAAGATATCGACATAATAGGCCTCCCCAAAATCGGTCTCATCCACATTGTCATATGGGGCCTAGGTAGCAAAGAGTGTGGGGAAAGACTATGGAGGGCCAATTTTATGCTTTTAATGAGCGTGTAAACATGGTATGAGACTTCTCAACCAGGTGTACTGAGAATCTCAGGCAGATTGCAGATGAAACACCACAGCATATGTAGTGTTGTGATCAGAGATATCCTTGGCAGGGACAGTGTGGTCCCTAGGGAGGCTATCCTAGAAGAGGATAAGGAGAATTTTTGGGTGGGGTATGATGTTATGAGGTCTTTCCACCACCTCGAGGTAGCCTATATAAGGCTTCAGGAGCTAGCGGTTGGGACCGAGGACAACCACAAGCTTTGGATGTCTACAATACTACAGAGCATGAGATGATAAGAGGTATGCTTTGTGTCTCTTATAATTCTTATAGTATAAATTTTTGGGAACTATGTGAGCAATATTTTTCTCACTATTTATTGATCTATGTGTTTCCAAGGTGAGGAGAGGTGTCGGTGTAACCTTATGTCAGTGTTGTTCGATATGGATTTGAATACATGAGGAAGAGAGGTCCTACCCCCACTGACACGTGCTTTGTGACACGAGCAAAACCATGATGGAGATTTAGTGACACACAAATATGATAGTATCAAGATGAGTCTATGAGTCCCTCTGACTTGTACATTCATGCCAGGGTTGTGTAGTGGAGTTTCGAAGTAGACCTAGGAATTTCTAGTTGATTTTTTATGCTTGACCTCATTTTTCTTAGAATTCCACTAGTGGGTGTGGAGGAGCGTATAGTTTGGGGTTACTCTCCTTCCAAGATAGGTGAATACACATGAGGTATCCCATGTGATTTTTGTGTTTATCCAGTTGTGGTTGGATGAGTTTACTCACCTGCCATGTTTTTTGGTACCTTTGCATGCTCAACATCAACCTTAATACAGTAGTTATCAAGTATAGGTCGAGGTGATGGGGACCCCATGAACAGGACTATGTGGCTCACAGTCTAGTTCTAGTATTGGTTGTCTTTTGTTTGAGAATGTGGAGACACTACCTTTTGGGAGAACGTTTAGTGGTTTGCACAGACCACCAGATTCTCAGGTACGTCTTCACTAAAAGATACTTGAACCTGAGGTGGAGATGTTGGTTGACCTTCCTATAAAACTACGACATAGAGGTAGTTTATAATCTAGGAAAGGTAAATGTTGTATCATATTCCCTTAGTAAAAAGTCCCAGGCGTTCCTAGTGTGGGAATTTTTAAAGGAGTTATATTTCCTCCAGCTGACCCTAGTGGAGAAGGAGGGTATAGTTTTTCTTCAGTCTATGGTGTTAACTCCTTCACTTCTCAAGCTTGTATGAGAGTCTCAGTTATGATGCATCAAATGTGAAATATTTCATGACCAGTTATCTTGAGGTGATTCTCCATATGAATATTATGAAGTATGGAATCATTCAACCTTGTTCCAGGTAAAAACAGTGATTCCACTCATTATGTGGGATGTGGAGGTTCGGTCAGGGAGGGAAACTATCCCCTAAGTTTCATCGGACCATTCAGGACCATGGAAAGAGATGGAGGAGTTTCCTTCCACCTTGGCCTACCCCCAATAGCTGGAGTGGGTTCATGACGTCTCCTATATGTCGCAATAGAGAAGATATGTTCATGTTCCTATGTATGCCATCGACTAGATCGAGCTGGACTTTAAAGTTGGATCCACCTTTGCAGAGCACCCGGTGTCGATAAAGGATCTTCAGGAGCGAACCTTATGCAGATAGACCATCTATTTGGTTTATGTGTTGTAGTATTATGAAAACATGTAGGAGTCCCTGTGAGAGGGAGATCCTAGTGCAGGATCAATATCTCAATTTTTTCCCTAGTTTTTCTTTTTGGAGATGACATTCTTGAAGTATGGAATGTTTTAGAGACCTGATTTTTTCCTTATAATACTTTGTAATATTTCTATATATATTTCTAGAGATAAGAGATGAGACAGTGTGAAATTATGAGGCTTGGTGTTCCTGGAATTAATTTTATAAAAATATTAAGTAAATTTATACTATGCACATAGGGGAAATGGGGTAACTATTAAATGATAACTGGAATCAGAAATATGATGCCACATTTGAGTATATGATGTGGCGTTTAACCTAGGTGTGGTATAACATTTTTTGGTGTGGGACTTTTGTGAGAAAAGTCACCCATCGGAAAAATTGTAAATAAAATAATTAAACATAATTATTTTATCTAGAATTCAAAATCAAATAATTTTTTCTCAAATACTTGGATTGTAAATATAATACCTCCATTTCATTCATAATGGGTTATTTTACCTAAGAGAAACATAAAATTAGGGGTTGTGAGAGATTCATATTTTGTGCTAAGCAAGGCTCCTATAAATAGAATCTTGAGAGCTCAGGATTAGGGTTATCCCTAATCCTCTCTCTCACTCTGTCTCTCTCTCTCCACCAAACCCTCACTCTCTATCTCATTCATTCTTCATAAAATCGAGAATTTTTCTTCAATAGAACCTCGGTGGATCAAAGTAGGAGGGTGATGAATGTGTCGGAAAAGATAAACGGATCAATCGAGGTAGGATTCTTCCACTTTTAATTTTTTATAGAATTTTTTGATTAAAAATACATTATGTGTCCTTTTAATTTGTTTTCTTCTTATCAATCATCGATGGAAAAACTAAAATAGTCACTGATCAATGCCTGAACCCTGTTAAAATTTTTTTTCTTTATCCATTCTTTGTGACTGTTTCCATTTAATTTTTGGTACACCCAATCACCGATAGATCAACGAGTAAATCTTGGTTCTGTGAAGCTCTTGAAGTTAGGAACACGGATAAATTTTTGGATTGACAATTGGGAAACTGGAGGAGTCCTAGGGATCTATGGAAGGGACCCCCAGACTACCATTAGTGACGGTGGCTGACGGCAGCGCACGGCAGTGGGTTGCGGCTCCAAGAAGAGGTGACAGTGTGGTAGGGCATGGATTTGGGGCAAGGAGATGGCACGAAAAGGCGTGGATCTAGAGAGGCAGGCGATTCACTAGGTGGAGAAATACTGGGGGTGCGAGGTGAGGCCAGTGAATAGGGCGGTGAGCATGGAGGATGGCTAGTCAGTGGCGGGGTCATGTTGTGAGAGCTGAGGCAGCTACACCATCGCAGAACACGGTGGTTGCCACATTGATGTGGGACAGTGAACATGACAGGTCATGATCGGGCTAGGATTGGAGTAGGCAGCTTGGGCCGCACTGTTGGGCCACAGGTAAGCGTAACAAGACAATCCGTCCAGAGTGGGTTGTCCTAAGTGAAGCGGTCCAGCCAGAACGGGCTGGTCCAATTCAAGTCGGGCCAAGGCATCTTCAAATGGCCATATCTTCGAATTTGGGAATCTGTTTGGAATTTCATCTATATCCACGCATTCCTCTCATCAATATAGGGCTTTTTAGGCTAGTTCAGAAATTTTAAGAGTTGTCTTTATGTTTTGGTTGCATGAAATGCATAAATGTGATAATAATAATATAATTATTATTATTGAGAAAACTTGTTTTGGACATAAATCATTCTCAAGACATCTAATTGACACACCATTAATGGTATCTTGACCCTGAAATTGAGGTAGATCTTTCAAGACTGGTTTTGGGTACTTAAACTGAAATTGAGGTTTGGGCCCCATAAGTCATGGTTTGGGTGTTTGTAGTGAAATGTGACTTTTTCACTAGGTGTCCATTTTAAATGAATGAATAGTTTATTCTATGAGTTTTTTCATAAGGATCACAATTTCATGATATATATAATTTTTTTCAGGATAGAGGCATGGCCCCCATGAGATAACATTCGAGCACAATGCGGTGACATACGAATTTTCAATCGTATGCCCGTTTGGGGAGAATTAATAGTCAAACTAGTGTGTTTTTTCACAAGGATCTTAATAGTGTGATCTGTTTAGATGTTTGGATCCTTATTTGTGATCTCATTAAATATGGAATCATGAAAGGAATATGTGTGGAAGATACTTCTTCTGTGTTTGAAGAGAACCCATGAATTAGGTTAACATAGACTCTTATGAGAGTGGATAAGATGTATAAATAAATGTGATAAAATATTCTGGCACCGTTGGAGGAGGTGTGTCAGTGAAATTATTTTTTTAGCCCTTTGGATCAAGGACAAGCATCATGCGCTTATTGGAATTTTGACTAGATGTTCCATGTACTCTGGGAGTATACTGGCATGCCTAGATATAGTTGTTCACAGTTTAGTACCCGAGTATGTATAGGTACACGTCTAGGTGATGAGGTGGGGTCAAACATCATGTGGGCCCCACATGTGTTGTTTAACACTTTATGAATCTTCTAACCCTCATATCTTATTCTTTTTGAACTGAATCTTGTCTCGCGAGTATCCTATCCTGAGTATTTTTTCACGTAAAATTTGATCATTCCCTCTATAGTGGATTTTGAGAAGCGGTGTGAGATGTTTTGGGTGTTATGCCTATCCGGGATGACACCCGATGAAGATAGTAATATTATTGTATCCTCAGAGTATCATGGGATTACCATCCAGTGTAGTTCCCTGATGATTTCTAAGAGGTATCGTCTAGCAGGGATGGTTAGTGTAGTTCCTTGATTCTTTCTGAGTGGTACCATCCAACCGGGATGTCTAGAATAGTTTCCATATTACCCTCCAACTGGGCTGGACAGTGGGTTACCTGATAGTAGTTCTAGATACCCTCCAGTGTACTACCCTTTAGTGGGGTTGGGAAGCGGGTCCTATTGACAACGTTTTTCAGGTAGTACCCTCCAGTGAATTACCCTTCAGTGGGGCTAGGAAGTGGGTCCCTGTCAACTTTTGGGTGATGATCCCCCTGATGTACCAGGTCATGAATACCCGATGACTAGAGTGGCACCCTCCATCCAGGATGGTTATGGGTCCTCGACCTTGATCCATGACCTCTCAACTATGTGGCACAGTGACGAGATGTGATTTTACAAACCCTTGGACTCTCAAGAAAGAGGGATTATTTCCCACTGAGATGTACCATGTGACGCGACCTAAAACTATGGGGGTGAGATAGTTCTACCCAAAGTGGATAGTATCAAGTTGTATTGATTGAGTCCCTTTGACTTTCATGTTTAGGGAATATGTGTGGGATGTTGTCCATCATTGGTGGTTACTCTTTGAACTGTCGGTGACTCTTTTCCTAGGTTGAGCTGTGAGATAGAGATCCCCTTACTCTCTCATTTGGGTTTATTTTACCTAGCATATATATATATTCTATTTCCAATATCCACTCCTTGGGTTTTGTATACTCTCCTTCTAAGAGAGGCAAATACGTGCGAGGTATGCCACATCATTTCCATGTCTAGTTCTCATGGTTGGATGAGTCTACTCTCCTAATATAGGTAGCGAATTCTTGATGAGAAGTTTTTCTTCTCTCCATTTCTATCTCCTTATGTTTGGATGAGCTTACTTAACTATATTTTTGGGTTGAGCTACATTCCTTTTACTATACCTTGTCCTATCAACTTCTTTCTTTCTCTAAGTATCTCTTACAGCTCCCCCTTCACATTTTCTGGGCATCCTTCTGAGTATTCTTATACTCACCCCTATATGGGATTTTCCCACACCTACCATCTCATATGAAGATGACTGATAGTTTGATCATGAATTCAAAGCATCATAGGGATACGGGTTCTTGGAATATGTATAGTGGTCATAGACTGGGATTTAGGAGCGGGTATCTCTCAGCCATTTTACATTTTTTTAGTTACTTCCAGGTTGTGGCACTTTTCTGGTTGGGTGTGTACTTTTCCCATTTTTTCCTTTTGGTTTACTTTACTGTACTTGTACTATTTATTGGTTCAAGCATGTTTGGTTTATTTATATAAGTGTTTCATCTTTTGTTCCTTTCCCTCTGCACTTTTGCATTTATTTGGCTATGTGTGTTTATAGGTTCTTAGGCAAAGGTCTCCCCTGTGTTTTTGGGCCTTCGGCTCTAGTCGCCACCCATAACCTATGGAGGCGAGCTTGGGGTAGTTGCGGCTTGAGCCCAGCATGGGTTGGGTCATGAAACTATACCTAATTATGAATGTGGGTCTAGTATGCTATATCTATGGATCATTCCTAGCCAACAAATAAGAGAAGTAATCTGGTAAAATCCACATGTGGTGGTTCAAATCAAAGAATATTTATCCACCAGTAGATTTTGGATAACACCTGGTACTACCCTTTATAGTAAGTAAAAATTATTGGCCCACTTATAGGATTATACCATGATTTACCTTTACCTTCTTTCAATAATTTTAATTTCAATATTCCATCATGAATCCCACTCCCTATTATATTTTCTTTCTTAAATGACAAGATTCTTATTTCTAATTGAGTAATTTTCTTTTATAGGTTCGTAATGGAAGAAGTAAACCCCAAATATTATAGGAATGAGGAATAAATCATCATGGGATAGGGAGTTCATTTTTACATTATTTATGTTCAAAATCCCTATAATTTTTTTCCACAACATGTTTTAAGCTTTCAAACAGAATTACATGCTCATACATGAATTCATGGATTACTTGATTTATCTAGGAGATGTGAGTTTCTTAGGAATCCAGTGATTCCATGTTTTATATTTTAATTTTAATGAAATTTAATTATTAAAATGGAAAATTGTATTATTAAAGTGAATCATGGATATTAAAATAAGGACTCATGCTTTAATGGAATTAATTTATTCATGTAAATTAAATTTCCTAGACATTTTTTTCTGTGCTTTGAATTTTTGAAATTCATGTGAATTGATATGTTATTATTATCCATTCCTTGAGTGACTGTCCAATATCAAATGTACCATTACCAAGAGGATTTATAGAAAATGTACTTACAATTTAATTTTTAAGAATATTTCTTGAGTGATATTGGGACATGCCACCTGCAACAACTTCCATTTGAACTAATCAAAACTATGAAGATACGAAAATGCATTTAAAATTATTGAGGAATATTTTGAAAATACCCTATCCTTGAAAACAATATTTAAATTAATCGTTTTTATACCATAAATACCATGAATGAACTTTTTAGGGATGATCCATTTTTTCAATCAATTTTTCATCCATTCTTAATCTCCTCTTAGTATTTTCATGATATTTTTAAGTTGAAGTGTGGGGATGGAGGGATTCATGGTGTAAGGGATGATATACATTGTAAGGAAGAAGTGTAGGCATGATACATATAGTAATTGGGAAAGGTTTACATTCATTATACTCTTTATTGTTTTCCCCTGTTGAATAAAAAAATAAAAAATTACAAAAAGAACCAAAAATGAAAAAAAAATGTTGTGATTTAGGAAAAACAAAAATTACCATTACTAGACCTATGATTTTTATCATATTTGGTCAGGTGTTGGATGTTATGTTTATTCAAATCATAACATTCGAAAAATAAAAACAAATGAAAAGGTTTTTTAAAAACAAAAAAAAAACGAGTATAAAAGTAGAGAAAGGTTTAAGAGGGTGAAAAATCATTCCTTATGTTATATTTTGATCATAACCCTTACATTGAGTTTATAGAAAGTGGGTATTGTTAATTTAAAGGGGATAATGTCATTAGACTTTAACTTTTTATATCATGCATTGTACTTAAGAGATAAATCTCCTATTTGAGAATTAATTTTTAAAACATCAATTCCTACCAACCATAAAGCCTCAGAGATATTTGAAAATTTAATGAAATCCCTCATGATATTTTGTGCCCTTTTTCATTTACAAAGTGAATAAAGGAGTTTATTTAAAATATTATTGGTAATATTGGTGAGTTTTGGAATTCCATGTTGAGATTTTATGCTTGAGGACAAGAATGGTTTAAGTGCGGGGGTATTTGATAGAGTCATATTTGGTGAATATTTTTAAATAATTTTTGATGGTTTTTTAATGTTTTTAATGAATAATCCCAAATATTTAAATGTATCATTTAGAAATGGGAATTTTCATTTGAGAAATTTAAATGAAATGAAATATAAAATAATTAAAATAGAAGTATAATGGTTCAATTTGAGTAAAAATGATAAGAACTAGAAGTCAGCATTAATTTGATTGTTTTTTATTAATAATATTTTTAAGTGTTTTCAATTAATTTTTATTTCAAATTTTTTGGGACTTTACCTAAAAAAATAGCCATGATTGGCTAGCCCTCAACCAAGGTCATCCAGCCCTAAGAGGGGTCGATTGGCCATGCCACCCACCAAGAAGGCCAGAACAGGCCGGAAGATACATAGGGGAATGAAGACTTTTTAGGTGACCGTGGGGATCAAATCCATAGGTTCAATTGGTAGTTCATAGCTGATACCTTCGACGTAGGGGGAATATCCCTACGGTGGTAGGAGGAAGGCGTCATAGGGACGGGGTGGTTTGCAGCAATGGGTGGGGCTCCTTTGACCACCTGAGTGGCTTCATTTCAGGTGATGAGTTGTGGATTGTTATTTTATGGAGTTACCTCTATGTTCTTTTTTCTATGTGGGATAAAAAAATTATTGTATTTAACAAAAACTCCATCATTTCAGCCCAACTCTTCTTGCTCACCCTCAGACACAACACACCACTATGTCCACCGCTCGTCGCCACACTCAACAGCTCCAGCTGCTACTACTTCATCAAAAGAACTCCATTTTAAACCCTCATAGATCTTGGATCTATCTTTACTCCAACTTCCAACACCTACTATAACCTGGGATTGTCTCTGAATCCATGCATGAACCCCATGTAAATTTTTTGAGCCCTCCAACCACTATGAAAGTCATAGGGGCGGATGAAGGAGGACTCGATGTTCTCATACCAATAGCCAACCACTGCCACTACTCACTGGTTCCATGCACTATCCTTGCTAATATTATTTAATTCATGAACAAGGATCCCAATGAAGCTACCAATCCACATGGAAATATTCAAACTCCCTAATCGCATGTGTGCTTCCAAAATCATCTCGACTCTCATGTGACTTTCAAAATAATTGAATATTTTGAATATCTTTGTCTATCAAGGCATTGAGGTCAGGTCCAAGGGATCCCCACTCCTCCCTACGTATAAAAAAAGACTTTCTTTCCAAAGAAAGTGTCATTTATCACACCCATGGAGAGATATTTCCTTGCCCAGGAAGAGAAGTTGTTTTCCTTTTTGTTTTTAGTTTTCTTTTTATTATATTTTTTCAGTTTTCATTTTATGTAATTCCTATTTAGTTTATTTAACAAATTTTATTCATTCATTTTTTTGTCTTCTTCCACAAAAATAACCTTCTTCACTTTTTCCTCTCTTATCCTTATTCTCAAATTTTTCCTCTTTTAGTTTTAACATTTATCTTTTTATTTTATTTTATTTTATTTTATTTTATTTTATTTTATTTTATTTTATTTTATTTTATTTTATTTTATTCTTCCCTCTCTCTTATTCTTCTTCTATTATTTTTTATGTGTATTCTTTAACTTTTTCTCTCTCCATTATTATTTTATTTTTATTCATTTATTATTCTTTTATTCTTTATTTCCACAGTGACCTCTTACCCTTAAAAATGAGAGGCTAACCCAAGACTTGTCCTAGGGGAGGTAAGTGATGTTTCCATTTCATTATTTACTTAAATTATTAAGTTAATTTATGTTTTTTGTGAGACAAAGTATAAAGTGAAGGAGTGTGGTGATTCCCACTATAACACTGAATTTGAACTCATTCCCATTATGTTTTAAATACTTTTCCCTCCCTTCCACTAAACATAATCTCTTCATATAATGAATTTGAGTCATTTAGTGGATGAAACGGTATACGAAAGAGTCGGGTCCTGGAAGGTGTCACAATCTTGATTGAAGTATTCCATCGACCTTTATTACATGAGGAGTTGGAATTAATATTTACAAAGGAATTTAATATTCCACACCACTAAATAAAATAATATTATTTTAAAAGTGATATATCATGATTAAAATATAAAATAAATTTAAGCACCAACAAGGAGAATGATAAATTCCATAAACCAAACCAAGGCCAAGTTATTTCTTTATTAACCATATTTTTTTCTCTCATGTTCATTAAATATTTTGTTTTATTTAAATTATATTTATCTAAAATAATTAATAAAACCAACAAAATTAATTAGTTTAGTTTATTTAGATTAAGTGAGTAAACAACTGAGAAATCTCTTCAATGGATACGACCTTGGTCTGTTATTATGTTTCACTAGAAAAATAAATTTAATTTTTCCACACCCCACAATAGGTAATGCCCTTATAAAAAAATGAATTTCAAGGGGAAAGCAAGGGAACAAAAAATATTGTTTTGTATGTGGAAATAAATTCCGCTGGAAGAAAAAAATACCCATACAATGAATCGAGGGTAAGATTTAGATACATTTTTCATCAAGTGAAATTTATATTATTATATAAATTAGTTATTATATATATATTTTGGTGATCACATATGTATTCAAATAAATAAAACAATTAGATTCAGAAATATTGGTTGAGGGGAGGGAGATCTACAAAAAGTCTGTTGAGATGAACTTGTTGTTGTAGCTATCGAGGACTACTACCTCACATTGTCAATCGGAATGATCTTGGTTTTGAAAGTTTTTTATTATGTTCCATTTGTTACCAAAAGCATTATTTATGTATCCAAACAAGATACTGTTGGATTTATTTTAAAATTTGGGAATAAATGTTTCTTATTTTATAAATATATAATTCTTTATGGTAAGTATCATTAAAATAGTGGTATTTATGTGTTCGATTACATGAACCAAGTAATGTAAATCAATAATGAAGTTACTTCATGTGACTCATACCATACCAAACTTTAGAAGCACCAGTTATGTCATGTAAATTAAATTCTATTGACTAAAAGACATCAAGATGGATATTTAGATTCTTTTGAACTAAAACCACTTGGTGTATGACATGCATGTTTACAAGGAAAAATGACCAAAACCCTATTTAGTGGGAAAGGTGAAAGGGATAAATTGATACTTGAATTAGCTCATACCGATGTTTGTGGACCATTTTCTATTAAATCAAGGGGATTTTACTCATACTTCATAATTATTACTAATTATTTTATTAGATATGGATATGTCTATTTAATGGGAGTATAAGTTGTATTATTTTAATAAATTCAAGGAATACAGGAATGATGTTTCGAAACAGCATGGTAAGAAGATTAAGAAACTGTGCTCAGACCATGGTAGATAATACCTTAATCAAGACTTCACTGATTACTTATAGGAATTTGGGATCTTATGCCAAGTCACTCCTCTTTACATTCCTTAGTGTAATGGTGTCAGTGGAAGGAGGAACCACACCTTGTTTTACATAGTAAGATCAATGATGAGTCATGCGAGTCTTACATTATTCTTTTGGGGATACACATTATAAATAGTAGAAAATATACTAAACCAAGTACCAACTAAATTGATAAATGGTGTTCTATATGAATTTTGGAGTGTAAAGAAAACCATGTTATCGAATTTACATGTGTGGGGAAGAGAATCATTTGTTGAGGCCTCTTTAGGTAAACAATTACACCCTATGGCACAAAGTTTACCTTTGTAGGATACCCCAAGGAAAGACGGGGATATTACCTATACAAACCCTAATACAAAAAGGTTATAGTAGAAAGACACACCATATTCCTTGAGAGATAGCACATCTCTAAAATATATATTAGGAGTGAGATATAATTTTATAAAGTAAAGGTTAAAGGAACACAAGAGTCGGTATAGGAATAGATTCCACAAAGCCCCATGGAAGAAGAAACTGTTATGGAGACATAAGTACTACGTATGAGTACAAAAGAGGTTAGAGAACCATAATATTATGGTTTTCTAGTCACTGAGGATGGTGACTTGTTATTAGTTGATAATAGTAATACTCTAACCTATAAGGAAGTAGTAATTAGAACATATTTTTCCAAGTGGAAATAAGCCATGAATTCTGAAATGGATTCCATATACTAAAACTAAGTCTATATTTTTGTAGACCCTCTAATAGATGTAAAGTCTATTGGTTGAAAATGGGTATTCAAGAATAAACTGGACATGGAAGGAAAAGTCAGTGATTATAAGGCGTGATTGGCTGAAAATGGTTTAAATATAATCAATGTATTGACTATGATGAAAAAAATTTACTAGTTTCAATGCTTAAATCCATCAGGATTCTAATTTTCATTACAGTCTTCCCTGATTATGATATTTGAAAAATGGATATCAAAATAGCTTTCCTTAATGGTAACCTTCAAGAATATGTCTATACAAAACAACCTAAAGGGTTTGTGACTCTAAAGTATTCCAACAAGGTATTCAATTTGGAAATATATATTTATGTATTAAAGCAAGAATCCAATTCATGGAACATTCGTTTTGATGAGGCTATAACTAAATTTGGTTTTATAAAGAATGAATATGAGCCATGTGTCTATAAACAGTTTAATGGGATTGCATTTATTTTCATGATGGTATATCTCAAGGGCATATTACTCATAGGAAAAGAAATAAGAGTCTTACATTCTATTAAGGTGTGGTTGAATAAATTATTCTCTATGAAGGTATTGGCCAAGACAGTATATAATCTTGGGATAACGATCCATCGTGATAGATCCCAGTGGTTACTTGGACTAAATCAAAGCTCATACATTTACAAGATACTGAAGAGATTTAGTGTGGAACAATCTAAGAGGGTACTATTCCTAGCATCACATGGCATTCATATTTCTAGGAACATGTGTACATAGAAACATGAGGAAAGAAATAGAATGGAAAGGATTCCATATGCTTCAATGATTAGGTCAATAATGTATGATATTACATGTACTATGATGGATGTTACCTATGCATTGGGTGTGGTAGGAATATATCAAGCTGATCTAGGTGATCACTATTAGATGGAAGTCAAGACTATCCTTAAGTATTTGAGGTATACTAAGGATATGTTCCAGGTCTATGGAGGATTTGATGAACTAGTCATCAGATAATATGTAGATTCTTTTTTCTAAACAGATGAAGATGGCATGAAGTCCCAAATGGGATACATATTCACTTTGAATGGAGGTCTTGTGAGTTGGAAGAGCTCAAAACCAGGCTATGGTCATAGATTCTATAGTATATTCCTAGTATATAGTAGCTTCTAAGGTAGTAAAGTAAGTAGTATGGATGTGAAAGTTTATCCAAGATCTTGACATGGTACCCATCAATAAATATCTTATCACACGCTATTGTGATAATATTTCAGTAGTGTCTCTCATAAATGATCAAAAGTCACATCAACGGATGAAGCACATACTTCATAAGTATCATCACTTGAGGGATTTTTCTCAGAGAGGTGGGTTGTATTAAGTAGTATTTCCATGGAAGACAATGTGGTGGACCCCTTAACTAAAGACTCGACTCATTAGAAACATGATTATCATGTGAGTTCTAGTAGACTGAAAGTCATAAGTAGTTGGATCTAGTCCAAGTTGGACTTTTTTAAAATTTGTGTCCTAGGAACAAATAATTATAATTTTATTGCATTTATATTCTATGCATCAAATATTAATTAAATATATTGTTACATATTATTCATATTTCTTCAAGGATTTAATGTAATATTGTCCTAGAATATTTTTAACATTGATAAGGTTATAGAAATCTCCCACTATGATGAGAACCTTGAAGTGATATGAAAATATTCTTAATATATTTTGTGGTTGGATAATGTACTATAATGGAACGCATGTTATTTAGACTATTAAGTGTGAGTACTTGTAAGAATATAGGGATTCTTCTCATAAAGTTCATACGTAGTAATCAGTAAGATGATAGATTATAAGAACAGACCCGCATGTAGAAATTCCACATGTTTTGATGTTATCAGATATTATTATCAATGAGCATGTGTGATGGAACTTAGACTTAAATATTATCATTAATACATGTCATGACTCATGAACTTTAATTTATTGACAAAAACTATCAAGCAATATGTTGGGGGGAAGTAGGGTATATTGGGTGCATCACGATTGACATGTCATTAATGGATAAATCAAGGAAGGATTTGTTCCTTAAAACTTTATGGGAGTTTATATCTCAACCCTTTGATTGGAATATAAACATCACCAAAATTCCATGATCATGGTGTAATGATGTGTTTATTTCAGTTAGTTAAAGAAAAAAGTATCAAGAATATAGGTTGATAACACCATCGTGAAACCTTTTTGATGAGATATTATGATAAAGGGATTATATTACATAGTGAGTATTCTTATGTGGCTTTCATCATTGTGACATTAAGTTATTTCTATTGGGTTCATTGACCCATTTCAAGATAGTAATCTTATACTTTGGGAAAGTTTTTCTAATTTCAATGGGAAAGAATCCTAGAGGGTCACACACTAAGTGTTTTTTTATCTCGATTAAATTATATTTGAACTTAATTAATGGATTAAATAATATTCTCAAGACTGAAGAAAAAATTTATTAAAGTTATATTGATTTCATAAATTAAATAAATATTTATTTTTTGGAATGTGAATAAAAATATATTTGTTTATTTTGTTAAATATTTAATAAATATTTATCCCCCAAATGGGAATGGAATATTTATTTATGAATAAAATATTTATTTGGTTATTCAATAAATACTGAGGAGTTATTACGGACCAAGACCACTTCAAGTGACAAATAATTATTTACATATCAATAAATATTATTTATCAATTTTTTCTCGTTGGCTTGCACCAAATAATAACATGGCCATTGGAATAGTAACCAGATCGTTGGAATAGTCACCCAACCATTGGGAATAGTAACATGGCCATTGGAATAGTAATTTCACCTCAAAAAATAAATTTTGATATTTATCATGAGTAATTTAGTATATATATTATAATATAAAAAAATTAATATCACGATTAAATCACTAAAAAAAATAATCATGTTTTTAATAAACTATTTTTTAAAGTATTTTGTGAAAATCATAATTTTTATATTAAAAATTAAAATTACCTATATTAGAAATTTATTTTTATAAAATGAATATAATTTTTGAAATCGGAACATCGAAATTATCCAAAGGTGATTTTGGGTTAATTTTCTAAAAAACTTCAATTTTCATGTGAATAGTAAAAATATAGTTTTTTGCATAACCAGTGTTTCTTAAATTACATCATTCATGAGGTAATAATAAGCTAATAATTATTAGAACTTGAGGTTTGTACATTATATATTTAATTTCATAAAATATTCATTAAAATAAAATAAACATAATTTGCAAACATACAAAGAATTTCCCAAAAATGAAATTCAAAATTGATTCCTTAAAATAAAAAGTTTTCTTTCTTTCCAATTTACTTTTTATTAAACTAATTAATCTGAATTATAAAGGGAATTTAAATTCCTAAACCCGTTATATTGTTTTTATATAGGATTTATATTATAAAAAATTCATTATTATAAGTTTTAACATTGATATATTATTTTATTTTATATTTTATTTTAAAAATACCCCTCTCCTCAATTATAAATAAACCCACTCCCTCCCCTTGTAAAACCACTCATCCCTCACATTTCAAATCCTAACATATGCTAAAATTCATTCTATCAATCCCCTTAGAATGTAACAATCCAAAATTCTATCAATGGAAATTCCCTTCTTATAATTATTTTATATAGTATAAATCACATAAAATCACATATGGAACACAATAAAAACTTTATAAATGAATTATAAATGGAATAAGAGGTATTTATAGAAGTTAAGAAACCTATACCAATGGAATAGTAACTTGATATTTAGAATAGTAACATGGCCATTAGGAATAGTAACCCAGTTTGTAGAATGAAAACCTCACCCATGAAAGTATAAATAAAATTTTTTAATCTTATAAAGGGTAATATGATATAATTATATCATAGTATAAGTAAAAATATATATTTTAGAAATTATTAATTAAGTATTGATATTATTTATAAAACATAAATGTTTATTTTCAATTTTATAATTAATATAATGATTTAAAATAAAATTTATTTTCATAAAATAGATACATAAATTAATATTTTTTTGTCTTATTATTTTCAAATAATTTTATGAAACCTTAATTAATTTTTCAAAGTGTTTTAAAATCAGTTATAATTTTAAAATTGGTATTTTCCAAGTAAATGGTTAATTTAATTAAAAAATAAATTTATCATATTTAGAGAATTATTTTTCATATAACAGAGTTCATTTTTTAATTCTACATGTTGAAAAAATTGTTAGGGTGAATTTTTTGGATTTTTCTAAAATAGTTGAATTTTTGTGAATAGTAAAATACGGTTATTTATGATATTTAACAAATACATGAATTATTGAGTCATATATGATGTGTGAATGATTTAAACCTATAATATCAAAACCTAATTAATAATTTTAATATATTTAGTGATAATTCTCAAACTATTCATAATCTTGAGGCAAAATAATAATCTAATGAATAAAATAATGTGAAAAAATGCCTCTCCTCCCCTATAAATACCACCCCTCACCACCCCTTATCATAACATATTTCAATATTTGAGACTTGTCCAAATTATTTCCAATCCTCTTCCCAAGTCTCCCCCCCCCCAAGTCAAATATCCATTGTTCTCAATAAAATACCAAACTCAAGTGCCACAAGGAGAAGAGTTCAATATGTAAAAACCTCTTTCCTTTTCTTTTAATTTCTTTCCAATTTATATTCTTTTATTATTATCTCATCACCTACCCTTATCCAAGATACATGGTAACTCTAGTATCTCACATATACTGTAATTTTATTATGTTAATGTAATAATCCATCATCATTTCTTTCCCCTCCCCTTTTGTACTAAAAATGAAAACATTGTCCATGATGTGTTAATTTATCACATTCAAGGACGATGAGTTTTCAATTTCCATTAAGTCCTTAAATACTAGTCATAAAAACATTTTTATGGTTAAAACATATTATAATATATGTATTACATCCAATTTAATTTTTTGGAACCATTATATATACATAATATTAATTAATAAAACAAAACTAGTTTGTGATGATCGAAAAACTACCAAAATAATCTAAACAGTTATCACTAACATCTTATCTAATGATTCAACCTCACCCAAAATAACCAAATTAATTATATAACCATTTAATATTATGTATTTTCATTAATAACATATAACTTCAATTATGGATAACAATTCTCATTTTATATGATTTTTCATACATGTGTACAAGTAAATCAATAACGAAAACCAAGGAAACCAATGCTCATGAACAATGAAATTGATTCTCATAACCCATAAAAAAGGCCATAAATGAAATTAATAAAATTATAATAAATAAAATAAATTAGGAAAATTTTATTAATTAATTAATTAATGTATTTAATTTGGTTATCTAGTATATTAAGTTCAAGTGCAGAACACTTTCGGACATAAGGTAAGGGATTCTCCCTGAACCCTCATTTTTTCTTCAGGTTACGCTTTATCTCTCTTTAACTCAATGTAACTCTTCTTTATTTTTATATAATTCATCTAAATTATTTTTATATATTCCAAAATCATGTATATATATCATTACATCCTTCTTTTATGGGGAAGTACATGTTCTAAAAAATTCTCATCTCAATTCTTCCTAATAAGAAAGCCCAATTAAAGGGAAATTCTTAATTTCTTACCCATTTTCAAGTTCACCACATAATATGTTTTAATCCACCATTATTTTTATAAAATAAATAATTTTAACATGAAAAACTTTCTTGGTCTATTTCTAGTTTTATAAATACAATTATTCATTTTTATGTTTTAAAGAATCTTGAAGATTTTCCCTTAAACCACACTAAAATGTTTTATTTCTAAAGTTTATTAAATGTTATTTTTAAATGTTTTCACTTAATTTGAACATAAATTATCATGATATATTCATATTTTACATTATGAATGTCCATGTTTGGTTTAAATCCATTTTTTCATGGATGCCAATATGATATTCCTTTCTGATATATTGTTTAATATGATTATGATACTCAATTCCTTCCATGCTAAACCCTTATGTTTATGTTTGATTCCTTATGTACGATTATTTATGTGGAACACAAATTAATAAACATTTTATGTTGTTTTTTCTCAGATGGAGCTCCAATTCATTGGGTAATTTTTAGTCTCAAGAGACTTCATGTGCAACTGTCTTGGTGGTTAGCCCTAACTCATGCTCCTCCATGTGAAATGAGCCTTGACTCGTGCTTATGTCATATTTTATGTTGATGACATGTTACAATGATTCCATGATTACATTATCACATGGTCTATATGTTATGTTTCTATATGTTTATTCATCTCCCATGTTTTTTTATTTCATCATGTTATTTTTTCTAACCCATTTGATATGATTTATTATTATGTTTATTCCCTTACTAGGATTGTTATCTCATCCCCTTATTCATGTATTCCTCGGGTTAACCTATGCAGATGTAAGGGATCAAAGGGTGTTAGGATCTCATTATGAATATTAAATAAAAAAAATATTTTGGTTTCATTCTTTTTAATTATAAATCTAATCTTCCAAATACACTAGACTTTATGATCCTTGGTTTGTATTTGAAGGTTATTTATTCTTAAAATCATTTAATAATATGCGTAAAAGGATAGGCCCATTATAGTTTGTATCAAAGCCTGGTCTAGTTATTTTTTGAGATGAAGACTGAATCACTTTAGTGAGAACCCAATGGATAACTCTATCAGCATAGATAACCTAGATTGAAACCTAGGGTATCAAAAGTTAGGATATACTTTTAATTTACAATTTTATCCTTCTGTGTTTAATGTTTTATTTTTATATTCTTATTAGCTAAGTATTTAGTCCCTCTAATTGTACATTACTTTCTTAGTAAATGGTTGGAAATTGAATAACCCATGCCAAAAAATAATGTGATAGGTAATGTGATGATTTCCCTAATGATATTCCAAATATGATATGAATGGGTGATCAAAACTTCATAAAAGTAATTTCTCAACTGGATCAAGTTATGAATAATAACTTGAATCATGTGGAACTCTATCCTTCTCCTAAGAAAGATAAAGTCGGTTTCAAATCCTTCATGTGACAAAGGCCTCCATTTTTTAGTGGATATTTCAATCCCATCATCACGGAACAATGGATTAACTCCAATAAGGAGATATTCTCTATCCTCTGGTGCTCAGAAGAAGAGAAAGTTGTGCTGACAGTCTATCATTTTGATAGGGAAGCTCATCAGTGAAGGAAACTGATCTATAATTCAAATTAAAAGGAGGAAATTGATTCCATGGAATGGGAATGTTTCAATAAAATATTTTTCAATAAATATTTTCCCCAAAATCTCTGTCTTGAGATAGAGAGGGAGTTTCTTAGTCTAAACCAAAAGGAAGATGAGTCTATTAGGGCATATGAAACAAACTTCACAATACTTTCACGATACACCTCCAAATTTTTCATGAACATTGAAATCAAGGTGGATCACTTCTTTAGTGTACTAAATCTAAGTCTATTAAAATCATTGGCAATTTGAGACTTTGAAATATATGAAGAGATTATTCATTGTGCCCTCAAGGTTGAAATGGAGATTGGAGAGTCTCGATGATATCATGGTCCGGAATATAAAAAAAGGAAAATGGAGTTTAATATGGTTGTAAAAATAGATAAATCCCATGATGTAAAGAAAACACAGTATCCCACATGTCAAAATTTTGGGAAGAAATATCTTGGGAACTATCTCAAGGAAACCTAGAAATGCTTCAAATGTTGAATAATGGGACATCTAGATAATAAATACTGAAGGGATATGAAGAATCCCACTAATGTGGAAGAATATGGGAAATTTCATATCAACACTTAGCCTGTAGTGAGATGTTTCAAATACAAGTAATATGAGAATTATGCAAACCATTGCCCTATTCCAAGTGTTGTTGGAGGCAATCAATAATAACAACCTCCAAGGCATCAAGGAAGGGCATGTTCTATCACTACTGCTGAGGTGGATCCCGAAAATGATGTGATGATAGGTACACTAGTTATTCATTCAGGAATATAAAATATACTTTTTTATTATGATTCTATTCATTCTTTCATATCTTGCATGTTTAGTAGAACTATTAAAACACCATCTCAAAATATAGAGGTTGAGTTATCTGTAAGAATAGAAAATGGGGAAATTATTACATCCAAAGTATATAAATCCTCCCTGATTAATTGGGAATGTATTAGATATATTTATAAAAATTCAACATTGATTGTTGGGAAAGGGAGATCACTCTTCACATCCCAAGGTATCCTCCAATTCTGTACAAGTGTAATGATGATGATGAATCTTTAGTAGAATCATCATCTCAATTTTGGATATTATTGCCTTATGAGAAAACATATCTAGCTCAAATGATTGAGAAAAATGAGAGAATCGTGTTTGAATACATTCTCATTGTGAGGGACTACACTGATTTATTCCCCAAATAATTTTTTATTCTTCCTCCTAACCAATAGGTTGAGTTATCAATTGAAATTATTCCTAGATCTTTTCCTATATCAAATACACCATATAAAATAACCATCATTGAGCTGGAATAAATGAAGAAGCAGTTACAAGAGAGTTTGTATA
The DNA here is from genome assembly GCA_963277665.1 of Viscum album. Lineage (NCBI taxonomy): Eukaryota > Viridiplantae > Streptophyta > Magnoliopsida > Santalales > Viscaceae > Viscum > Viscum album. Next base: position 2,004,364,203 of record OY728163.1, on the reverse strand, counting down.
AGGGTTTTATACACCTAAGTGCTTAATTGTGGGGAACACCAGTCCTCTTTATCAAGAAGAAGGATGGATAAATGTGCCTCTTCATTGATTATCATAATCTTAATAAAATCATTATAAAGAACAAGTATCTCCTTTTATGGATAGATGACTTGTTTGATCTTCTACATGGGTCCAAGTATTTCTCTAAGGTGGACCTTCAGTTGGTATATAACTAATTAAAGGTGAGGAAATAAGATATTACTAAGAATACCTTTCGATTGGGGTATGTAAAATATTATTTCATTGTTATACCCTTAATACTAACTAATTATCCAGAAATTTTCATGTATTTAATGAATATATTCTTTAGAAATTACCTTGAAAAAATTGTGGTAGTACTTATTAATGATGTTCTGATATACTCCAAGAGAAAGGAGGAACATGAGGAGCATTTGAATATTGTGATAAAGACTTTTCAAAGGGAGAAACTATATGAAAAGTACAGTAAATATAAGTTTTATATGGATTAAGTATCATTCTTGGTGCATGTAATCACCAGCAGAGTCATATCTATGGACCCTTCCAAGACAAAGGTAATCGAAGAGTGGCCCATACCAGCATCTTTAATGGATATCTATAGTTTCCTTGGCTTATATGGGTATTACCAGCAATTTTTGAAGAACTTATCAGGATTTTAAAACCCACTAACCAAGTTTAATCTGAATTAAGAAAAAATTGGATCAGTGAATGTGAAGACTTCTTTAAGGAGTTGAAAAAGAGGCTTATCATTGCACTAGTTCTCACACTACCAACAAGTGGGGAACTATTTATCGTGAACAATGATGCTTCAAATAAGGTCTTAGGTTGTGTACGGATAAAAAATGATAAATTTATATCCTATACATCAAGGTAGTTGAACATTCATGAGAAAAACTATGTCACACATGATATGGTGTTGGCAGTTGTGATCTTTGCATTGAAAATTTGGTAGAATTATCTATATGGGGATAAGTGTGAGATATATACGGATCATAAGAGCCTAAAATATATTTTCACACAAAAGGAGATTAAAATTTTCTAGTAAATATCATTATAGATCATCAAATATTTTTAATACTCAATCCACTACCAACCTCACAATGCAAATAAAGTGGAAGATTCTCTAAGTAGAAAGGATCTTGCATCTTTATCAATGATGGTAATTGAAAAGGATCTAATATTCTTAGATTTGAAAAGGATATACATGGTAATAATTAAGTAAATAACACCATCAATCCTTTCTCAAATGATTACTCATCCATACCTCATGGAGAAAATAAAGTATGCTCAAATAAATGATGTGGAAATTCAGAAGAAGGTGGAAGCCATGAGAAATGGGAAATCTATATAGTTCAAAATGGATGAGGAATGAGTCGTTAGATTTGGGTCACGACTATGTGTACCATACAATATAGAGATAAAGAAATAAATTCTAACTGACACACATATATCAACCTTCTCTATTCACCTAGGGAGAAAAATGATATATCAATATCTCTAGGAAAACTATTAGTGGGACAATATGAAGAAGGAGATCATTGAATGTACATCAAAGTTCTTGGTATGTCAGAAAGTGAAGGATGAAAGGAAAAGTTATAAAGTGATGATGCAACTATTACCCATACCAACATAGAAATGGGAAAAACATCACCATAGACTTTATTACCAGACTTATGAAGACATCTAGAGGAAACAATGATATATGGGTTATTGTGGATCATCTTATAAAGAAATTTCACTTTATCACAATTCTAGAGGAATTATCCCTGGATTAAATTACATGGATATACATAAAAGAAGTGTTAAGGTTTTATGGAGTACCATTATTGATTTTATCCTATTGAGATATGATATTCACCTCAAAGTTCTAAAAAAGTATCCAACATGCTCTAAACACTAAGCTAAACTTCAGTATAGCCTATCATCCTTAAACTGATGGGCAATATAAGTGGAATATTTAGAAAATGTAATACATATTGAGAGTGTGTTCTATGGACTTCAAGGTAGGAAGGTACCAACATCTACCTCTGGTCGAGTTCTCTTGCAATAATAGTTTCCACTTGAGCATCCAAATGGATCCATGTGAATCCCTTTATGGGAAAAGTTATAAATCACTGGAATGTTAGGATGAAGTTAGTGAAAGTAAGTTATTAGGACCTGAAATGGTCAATGAAATGGTGGATAAGGTGAAAACCATTCATTATCACATCAAGTCATCCAAAAATTGACAAAATAGCTATGTAGAAAATTTCCAATAAGACCTGGAGTTCAAGGTTTGAGACATGGTATTCCACCGCATATCCCCATGGTTGAGGGTCTTGAGATTTGGGAAGAAAGGAAAGATGATTCCAAGATACATTGTCCCATTTGAGATTCTTGACCATGTAGGAGTTGTGGCATATCAACTATCACATCCACCAACCATGTCTCAAGTACATGATGTATTCCATGTATCCCTCTTGCGAAAGTACATATTGGATCCCTCACATGTACTAAATTCAAAGGTTGTGTAATTAGAGAATGATCTCTCTTACGAGGAGCATCTAGTGAAGATCTTGGATCATAGAGACAAAGTTCTACGCAAAAATACCACTCACTTGGTCAAAGTACTATGGCGGAACCATAAGTAAAAATAAGTAACATGGGATCTAGAGAAGGTGATGATGGATAAGTACCCTCACCTGTTTTCCGCATAATTGTAAAAAAAATTGACGGAGAAATTTCATAAGGGGAGAAGAATGTAACAACTCATAATTATATTAATGGAAATTCCCTTCTTATAATTAATTTATATAGTATAATTCACATAAAGTCACATAGATAACACAATAAAAACTTTATAAATGAAGAATGAAGGAAATTAGAGGTATTTATAGAAGTTAAGGAACTTATACTATTGGAATAACAACTTGAAATTTGGAATAGTAACATGACCATTAGGGATAGTAATCTGGCATACAGAATAGTAAAATCTCCCATGAAATTATAAAAAAAATCATCTTATAAATGGTAATATGATATAATTATATTATAGTATAATTAAATAAATGTTTTAGAAATTATTAATTAAGTGTTGATGTATTTTATAAAACATAAATGTTTATTTTAAATTTTATAATTAGTATAATTATTTAAAAGGAAATTTACTTTCATAAAATATATTTATAATTAAAATTTTGTTGTCTTATAATTTTAATATAATTTTATAAGTCATTAATTAATTTTTCAAAGTGTTATAATATCAGTTATAATTTTAAAATTGGTATTTTCTAAGTAAATGATGATTTTAATTAAAAATTAAATTTCTCATATTTAAAAAATATTTTCATAAAATGGAGTTAATTTTTTAATTATACACATAAAAAAACGTTAGGGTGAATTTTCAATATTTTTCTAAAATAGTTGAATTTTTGTGAATAGTGAAATACGGTAATTTATAGTATTTAACAAATACATGAATTATTTAGTCATAGATGATTTATGGCCAGTAAAATCCAATAATATCTAACTATCATTCATTATTTTAATATATTTAGTGATAATTATAAAATTATTCATAGTTTTGAAGAAAAATAATAAACTAATGAATAAAATAATGAGAAAACACCCCTCTCCTCAAGTATAAATATCACCCCTCACCACCCCTTCTCCCTACACCTTTCAAGATTTGATCTTTATCCAAATTATGCCCAATAAAATTACCAACACTAGTGCAGAAAACGTTTTAAACATCACCATTTTTTATGTCGGTTATATATAACCGACGTAAAAATCTTTGATGTGTGGTTTTTTACATTAGTTATTTTATAACCAAAGTAAAAACTACTGAGAGTAAATTTTTTACATTGGTTATTTTAATAATCGACGTAAAAAATCCCGTGCATTGGTTTTTTACGTTGGTTATAAATTAACCGACGTAAAAAACCAAAGTGCGGCATTTTTTAGGTCGGTTATTTGATAACCAACATAAAAAATGAGGCATCTAACAAATTTTTTAGGTCGGTTATATAATAACTGACGTAAAAAAGGAAGAATATGAGGCCTTTTTGATGTCGGTTATTTGATAACTAACGTAAAAACCCAACCCACAGAATTTTTTATGTCGGTTATAGAATAACGAATTTAAAAAACCAACACGCAGCGTTTTTTACATCGGTTATTTTATAACCGACGTAAAAAATGCGGTATCTGAGGCATTTATAACATTGGTTATTATAATAACCGACGTTATAAATGTAATAAAAATAGTTTATAATGTCGGTTATTAAATAATAGATGTTATAAAACATTTAAAAAATTTATCACGCCCCGTGGATTGTCATTTTTGATTTTTCAATCGATAGACCTGCAACTCTTCTCTCTCGTGCGGAAAACCTAGAATCGACTCCTCGATATCATTTCATTAAACTAATTTTTCCATCATCTTTTATCATCTTTACTCTCCTCGGATCTATCATCTCCGCTCACAACACTCAGGTGAGCCTCCCATGACTTTATTTCATTCGTTTTTTCCCAGAGAGTCTATATTTACGTTTTGTGATTTTTTTTGTTTAAACTAAGTAAGATTCTTCGATTTTGAACCCTCTTACCTCGTTTTTCCATCATCATATTATTTATTATCACCAGATCTATTAGATCGACTTGCAATATTCAATTAAGTCTCACCTACTTCTATTTCGTTTGTTTTTGTTTCGCAGATGCCCGATATTTATGGTAATATTTGTTATCATTGAAAACTAATGATCTCATTCACCTATATTACTGCAAATTATATCTAAACCATTGTGATACCCCCATTTTGTGTACCAGTTTGATTTATTTTATAATTATATATGGTCTTTCATGGTGGAATGTTTTTTTTGATCCTTGGTTGTTTCTATTTTGGGTATCGTTTTTTGTTGTTCCATAAACTATTTATGTCGCTAATTTTTGTGGACTATTATAAGTCTTCATATGATATTAAAACTTGATTCATTGAACAATAGAGCATTTTAGACTAGTAGGAGATATATATCATGGTTCTTATTTTTAATAATGGCATGATACCAAAACTAGTGGCTTGAGGTTAAAATCCCTAGATATGCCAAAACTAGTATCTTGAAGTTAAAATCCCATGGTTCTGGGGGGCTGTCGAGAGGGTTAGGGTCAGTTCAGGGGGTTGGGGGTTGTCCAGAGGGTTAGGGGATATCTAGGGTGTCCATGGAGGTGGGGGGTAGTCCAGGGGTGTGGGGGGTCCAAGAGGGTGTCGAAGGGGGTGGGGGCTGTCCAAGGGGGTGGGGGTGGGGGGTTGTCCAAGGGGGTGGGGCATGTCCAGAGGGATTGGGGGGTTGTCTGAGGGGTGGGGCTGTTCAGAAGGTTGGGGGTGTCTAGGGGGGTGTCCAAGGGGGTAGGGGTGGGGGTGGTGTCCAGGAGGGGTGGGGGTGTCCAAGGGGTGGGGGTGCTGTCAAGAGGGGTGGGGGTTGTCCAGGGGGTGGGGGGATGTCCAGAGGGGTGGGGGCTATCCAAGGGGGTGGTAGTGTCTAGGGGGTGTCCAAGGGGGTGGGGCAGGTGTCCAAAGGGTTCGGGGGGCTGTCCAGAGGGTTGGGGGGTGTCCAGGGTGTCTATGGAGGTGGGGGAGCAGTCCAGGGGTGTGGGGGCATTCAAGGGGGTGGGGGTGTCTAAGGAGGTGTATGACAACCTTACTTTTATTAAAAATTTAAACATGATTTATTACATAAAACTTCACTTGATACAACAAAGAAGATCGAGAGGTTTAGTGTCTTAGGGGATTAATATCATTACATAAAAACTTGATACATCAAATACAACATCTTTATTGAAAACTTCTTTTACATGACCACTACATTCTCTCGTACTTAGCATTGCATGGGATAACATGAGGACATGCATAAGAAAAGGGTGAGCTATAAAGCCAAGTAAGGGAATACACATGGAATAGCATGAGGAGTACAATACATGTTAGACATTAGGAATATCAATAGAGCACAAGAGAAACATGAATATAAAGGCATGATAAAGCATGATAATCATAACATGGGAATGTGACAACAACAGTTAACATGGAATTAGCATGAGCCAAGGCTCATTGCACATGAAGCATGAGTAAACCCTCATTGCACATGAAGCACGAGTAAACCCTCATTGCACTTGAATTATCATGATTCAACACTCACTGCACATGACGTATCATGATAATATACTTTACCCAATGCATTGGAGCGCTATAAGGGTGCACCCTTCTTAAACATTTCATTTCATGCATAAGTGTGCCACATGGATCATAAAACATGGATTCATAAAACATAATCATTTATTCCACGATGAATTAATATGTAATTCATACATGAAACTTTATAATCAATAAGTAAATGTGCATAAATTTGAATACCCTTGATGGAGAAATGGGGATGGTATTCACTACACAATGGAATTGGCTTAGAAAATCGGTGCGATTTCGGCAGCGTAACGACGTGACATAAGAATTCATAAAAATGGTTGATGAGAGATAAATGGGTTCCTCATCATATCTACATGCAATGGACAGTAATTAGGTCATATAGATACATGTCCCAACAATTGTAATGGAATTTAGATTCATTATACAAAAGTAATGCTTGAATGTAAAAGAGGAGAGAGAAGTTCCTTTCAGAATTTCGGCATAGTAACGGGTGTACATGGGAGGCATTTAATGAGAGAGAAAGGGGTCTCACATCATTCAGACATAAAGAGAGAAGTATGAGGGAGGTTCAAAACCATACCCCAACATTCATAATTAAAATTAAAAGGGTAAAAAAACTTAAAGAAAATAGGACAAAAATGAGAAACGAAGAAAAAAACCCTTACTTGGAAGTGTGCTTCCAAAGGCTAGAGAGAGGCTTGTGAGAGGCTTCTTGGGAGCTTGGGAAACCTTGGTAGGATTATAGAGAGAGTAGGGAATAGGTTGGAAAAACTAAAAAGGCTTTAAGTGAGGAGGAAGTGGGAGCTTGGGTGGGTTTATATAGGAAAGGTGAGGGAATTCTTTATTATTTAGGTTTGGGACCCCTTATATTAAATTAATCCAAACCACAAACCATCCCATGGTTTTTGCCCATGGTTTTTGGAAAAGGGAAGAGGATAAAATATTTTATAATTCCAAAGTCCAAACTTCTTAAAATAATAGTGTTGCTTATGTGGAGGTGAGTCACACTCCCATGGAAAACAATTTAAAAAGACAAGGTGTTTAATAAGTCTTGAAGGGTCCATTAATCCTTTGAAAAGTAAGTAAAACAAACCCAAAATCACATTATTTTAATGGTAAAACATATATTGGCCGAACATAAAGATTATATTATTTTTATTAAATCACTATTGGGTCATTATGGTGTCATAAAACACACTATATATTTAAACGGTATTAAATTTTTACCCAAAAATTTGACTGTCTCAAAAAATTATAAAAAATTCACCGTTGGATAATTTCGACATCCTGATTCCATAAATAACATTTATTTTATCTAAATAATTTTCTAAATATTTTAATTTTCACTTTTAAAATAAGAACCGACATTTATCAAAAATTCACGGGTTTTGACAGAAATGGCTTTCAAACCTTAATAAAAATTATAATTGCATTCATAAAATTATAAGATCCTTTATATATAAAAAAATTAATTTAATAATATTATTATTATTTTATTAAAATATTATTTAATTCAAAAATCCCTTAATTTAATAAAATAGAATTCTTAATTAATTAATAACTAAAAACATTATTTGTACTTTAAAAACTATTTACAATGTATCAATAATGACAAGAAATTATATTCATTATTATATAAAAAAAATAATGTACATGAATATAGTACTATTTATTTGTTACATAACCCCTTAAAACAACCGCATAAGACCTAAGGGTAAGGTGTGCGATGGTGACAAACTCTTGGGGTGGCTCAGATAACATTGCTCGAGTGCTAATCTTTATCAAATTCCACTTTTTCCGTAAATGGTCTCGTTCGAGCTTGACATGATGAAGCTCATCTTGGGCTTGGTTGAGAGCGAATCCCAAGGACGCCACCACTTTTTCGAGCTCCAACAAATGGGCTTTGTATGGGGCAATTCTACTGGATGAGTTCATCGCTTCCTTTGTCTGAGTAAATTTGGATTTGTTAAAGCCCTATATTTATACTAATCATGTGATCACTGTTCAATGGCTATATTAGCAACAGTCAAAATTCTTAACATAAAACCAAAGAAGTTGACATTTTATATAAACATAAAGAGACATTTAATTAGATCAAGATGGATTTCCATTAATAAAACTTTGGGTCGTTACAATATTCCCCCCTTAAGAAATTTCTCCCTCGAAATTTTCCTTTTCCCATACTAAAACAGATGTAGGTAACTCAGCTTCATCATTTCCTCTGATTCCCAAGTTTCTTCTTCAAACTTGTGGTTTCTCCAAAACACCTTGATGAGGGGCATTGTCTTATTTCATAGAACTTTTTCTCTACGATCCAAGATCTTCACTAGTTTCTCCTCATAAGAAATATCATCTTCCAATTGTACCACCTCAGAAGAGAGTACATGTGAAGGGTCTGATATGTACTTCCTTAAGAGGGATACATGAAAGACATCATGTACTTTGTCCATGGTAGGTGGAAGTGCTAGTCGTTAGGACACTTCCCCGACAAGATCAAGAATCTCGAAGGGGCCGATGTACCTTGGACTTAACTTCCCTTTCTTTCCAAACCTCATTACCTTCTTCCATAGAGATATGCGTAGAAAAACCATGTCTCCAACTTTAAACTCAAGGTCTCGTCGTCGGTTATCTGCATAACTCTTCTGTCGACTCTGGGCTACCTTGATATGATTTTGAATTTTTTTCACCTTCTCCACCATTTCCTCAACTATTTCTGGTCCAAGCATCTTACGTTCACCGACCTCATCCCAACATGCCAGTGTTCAGCACCTTTTCCCATACAGGGCTTCATATGGTTCCATTTGGATGCTCGAGTGGAAACTGTTATTATAAGAGAACTCAACCAGAGGAAGATGTTGATCTCATCCTCCTTTAAAGTCCATTGAGCACGCTCTCAACATATCCTCAAGTGTTTGGATAGTCCTCTCGGATTGGCCATCATTTTGAGGATGATAGGTCGTACTGAAGATCATTTTAGTATTTAGAGCATGTTGAAGACTCTTCCAAAACTTAGAGGTGAATCTTGGATCTCGGTCAGATACAATAGATAGTGGTACTCTATGAAACCTTACCACTTCCTTGATATATATCTGTGCCAGTTGATCCAATAAGAAATCCTCCAGAATAGAAATGAAATGTGCAGTCTTTTTAAGACGATCCACAACAACTCAGATTGCATTGTTTCCTTTGGATGTCTTTGGAAGTCTGGTGACAAAGTCTATGGCGATGTTCTCCCATTTCCATTCTGGTATGGGCAATGGTTGCATCATCCCCTTAGACTTATTCCTCTCTTCCTTCACTTGCTGACACACTAGGCACTTTGATGTATATTCAGATATCTCCTTCTTCATATTATCCCACCAAAAGTTTTCTCAGAGATCTCGATACATATTTGTGCTCCCTGGGTGAATAGAGAAATTTGAACTATGTGCATCATCCAAAAGTTCCTTCTTCAGCTCCGGACTTGATGGAACACATAGTATTTTCCCGAACCGCACAATTCCTTCTTCATTAACATTAAACTCCGAGGATTTCCCTTTTTTGATAGCTTCCACTTTTTCTTGAATTCCCACATCATCCTTTTGAGCATCCTTTAACCTTTCCAAAAGAGACGGTTGAGCAATCATTTGTGAAATGATTGATGATGTTCCCTTCTCTATGATTATCATGTCCATCTTCATCAATTCTAAGAAGATTGGATCCTTCTCAATTCTCATCATTGATAGAATCACTGGGTCCTTTCTACTTAGGGCATCTGCCACCTTGTTCACTTTCCCAGGGTGGTAATGTATTGAACAGTCATAATCCTTGATGAGATCTATCCATCTTCTCTGGCGCATATTAAGCTCTTTCTATGTGAATATATATTTAAGACTCTTGTGGTCTGTATATATCTCACATTTCTCCCCATAGAGATAATGCCGCCAGATTTTCAAGGCAAAGATCACCACCGCTAACTCCAGATCATGCATTGGATAGTTTCTCTCATGGATTTTCAACTGCCTTGAGTCATAGGATATCACTTTATCATTCTGCATTATCACATAGCATAATCCCTTCTTTGAAGCATCACTGAATACCACAAAAAGTTCCCCACTTGTGGGTAAAGTGATCACGGGCGTAGTGATAAGCCTCCTTTTCAACTCCTTGAACCTTTCTTCGCATTAATCATTCTAAGAAAACTTTAATCCCTTCCGAGTTAGCTTGGTAAGAGGGTTGGACAATCGTGAGAAATTTCTCACAAATCGTCGATAATATCTAGCTAACCCTAAGAAGCTATGGATATCCGTTACCGATGTTGTCCTCGACCATCACTCAATTGCATCTGTTTTGGAGGGATCCACAGATATCCCATTGCTTGTGATGATATGGCCCAATAATGGGACCTCCTTCAACCAGAACTCACACTTTACTTTTCATAGAGCTTCTCCTTGCTCAAAGTCTCCAGTACAGTTCTTAAATGCTCCTCATGATCCTCCTTGGTTTTGGAGTATATTAGAATATCATCTATAAAGACTACCACAAATTTGTCGAGGTAATCTATAAATACTCTATTCATCAAATCCATAAATATTGTTGGAGCATTAGTGAGTCTGAAAGGCATTACTATGAATTCATAGTGCCCGTATCTTGTACAAAAAGCAGTCTTGGGGACATCTTCCTTCTTCACCCTTACTTGATAATATCCCGACTGCAAATCTACATTGGAGAAGTATCGTGCTCCACACTGTTGATCGAACAAGTCATCGATCTATGGTAGAGGATACTTTTTCTTTATTGTGATTTTGTTAAGTTCACGATAATCGATGCAAAGCCGCATTGACCCATCCTTCTTCTTGATGAAGAGGATTGGTGCACCCCATGGTGAAGCACTTGGGCGTATAAACCCTTTATCCAGATTCTCCTGTAGTTGTTTCTTTAGCTCTTCAAGCTCCATGACAACCATTCTATATGGAGTCTTGGATATTGGTAGCACCCCCGGTATAAGTTCAATTGAGAACTCAACATCTCTTCTAGGAGGAAGACCAGGCAGTTCCTCGGGAAACACTTCAGTGAATTCCCTCACAATAGGCATTTCTTCAGGGATGGTTTCTTCCTTGGACTCAAAAATCTGAGCCAGATACGCGTGCTCATAGGGCAGTAATATCCATGCTTGATATGATGGATCTAAATGAGATTCATCTTCCTCATTACACTTGAAAATAATCTAGGTTCTATTCTCCATATGGAGTGTGATTTCCCTCTCCCGAAAATTTATGTTGGCTCTATATAAGGAAAGCCAATACATGCCAAGAATTGCATCAAATTCCACCAGAGGGAGTATGATGAGGTTTTCCAGGAAATTCAATCCACATATTATAACATGTGAGGACTTATATTCATGGGATGCAATGATTTCCCCATTTTCCATACTCACCGACATCTTTACTTCCATGATTTGTGGTGGTGTTGGGATTGTTCTACTAAACTTTCGAGATATAAAAGAATGAGTAGAACCTAAATCAAAAAGTATGTTCGATATTCTTGAATGAATAACTAACATACCTATCACCACTTCGTTGTCGGGGTTCACTTCGGCAGAAATGATGGAAAAAACTCTTCTTTCTGCCTTGGAGGTTGTTGGTTGCCTCAAAAAACCCTTGGTTTAGGGCACTGATTGGAAAATTGCCCTAGTTTTTTGTAGTTGTAGCAATGAACAATGCATTGAGGTTCGAACGGAGCATTCCTCTCCTCTGTCGCATCCGCGGGTCTTTCTTGCAGACAGTTAATAGCTAGGTGCCCTTCTCTTCCACACCTAAAGCATTTACTCGTCCCCTTTAGGCAATTTCTAGGGTGCTTCTTTCCACACTTTTGGCAAGTGGGGTACTGGATCTTCTTAGCACCGTTGGATTTGTCCATCAGACCTCCAGCATTGAATTCCACCTTACACTTCTTGTCCCCATGATACCCGTTTGATTCCCTGATCTCCATTTCGACCTTGAGGGTACATAGGACAATTTCCTCATAGCTGTCGAAGTCATGGATCGCTAATGCTTTCCGCAGACTAGGATTCATCCCACCAAATAAGCGGTCAACTTTGCATTCTGGGGTAACGACAAAGCTGGAAGTGTATCGTGAAAGCCTTGTGAAGTTTTCCTCGTACACTCCAACATATTCTTCACCTTTTTTATTGAGGTAAAGGAAGTCCCTTTACATATTAAGCCGGAGGGTGCGCGGAAAATATTTATCAAAAAACATCTTTCGGAAATCCTTACAGTCCAACACCTCGATCTCCTCCTCTATCTTTGTATTTTTTATCAACATCCACCATTGATTAGCTTCACCCTCCATATGATAAGCTTCCAGGAGAACCTTCTCTTGTTCAAAATATTGAAGGATTGGGAAGATCTTTTCAATATAGTCGATCCATTTTTTAGTAATTGTGGGATCATATGATCCACTAAAAGTAAGAGGCCTTTGTCTCATGAAGCTCTCGATAGTGACTTGTTCTTTATTAGGGGGGTTGAACATTCCTCTTGACCCGTTTTTCTATTCAAAACTTGAGTTAGTTGAGAGAGAAGCATGAAAAAGTTCACGATTCCTGCTCCCATTGGATTGGTCATCTCATTAGTATAGTCGTCACGCTGATCTTCACATCGGTTGTTAGCCCGAGTCCTCCTATTACCGGCCGTTGGCTAGAATAAAAGGAAAGTTAGGGGTAACACATAAACGGTAATCCAAAGACAAAATTTGATGACTTATAAATAAACTTTTATTTCCTTAAATCATGAATCTATAGGCTTCAATCTAGGCTTTTCGTGATCTACTTTATAACATATATTCTTAGGGGTTTTTTTTAATTCCTTTAATAAGGGTTCATACTAAGCTTGTGAATTTACCAAATCAAATCCCCCGAGAGTGTCGTAACCAAGAGTGCATCAAGGCTCGTTGTCGTGCACCAGTTCCTGTTCGAGTCTAGCTCAAAGCGGTGTTTTCGGGTTTTACCCCTAGGATACATCTGTGCCAGAGCCGCCTCTACCTGCTCGTATCCATACAGGGATGTATTTTCTTGATAACCCACTTACTCAATACTCACCAAAACATAGGGATGTTTTTATTATACTTAGTCTTGTCTCTAAGGATTTACTAGGGTTTTTTAATCCTAATCCCAAAAATAACTGAACCTATCCCTTTGATATCAACTATGACAACCCTGCTTTTATTACAAATTCAAACATGATTTATTACATAAAATTTCACTTGATACAATAAAGAAGATCGAGAGGTTCAGTGTATTTGGGGATTAGTATCATTACATAAAAACTTGAAACATGAAATACAACATCTTTATTGAAAACTTCCTTTACATGACCACTATATTCCCTCGTACTTAGCATTGCATGGGATAACCTGAGGACATGCATAAGAAAAGGATGAGCTATAAAGCCCAGTAAGGGAATACACATGGAATAACATGAGGAGTAAAATACATGTTATACATTAGTTATATCAATATATCACAAGAGAAACATGAACATAAAGTCATGATAAAGCATGACAATCATAATGTGGGAATGTGACAACAACACTTAACATGGAATTAGCATGATCCAAGGCTCATTGCACATGGAGCATGAGTAAACCCTCATTGAAAATGAAGCACGAGTAAACCCTTGTTGCACTTGAATTAGAATGAGTCAACACTCATTGCACATGACATATCATGATACTATACTTTACCCAATGCATTGGAGCGCTATAAGGGCGCACCCTTCTTAAACATTTCATTTCATGCATAAGTGTGTCACATGGATCATAAAACATGGATTCATAAAACATAATAATTTATTCCATGATTAAGGAATGTGGAATTCATACATGAAACCTTATACTCAATAAGTAAATGTGAATAAAGCTGAATACCCTTGATGGAGAAATGGGCATGGTATTCACTACACAATGGCATTGTCTTAGAAAATCGGTGCGATTTCAGCAGCATAACGACGTGACATAAGAATTCATAAAAATGGTTGATGAGAGAGAAAGGGGTTACTCATCATATCTACATGTAATGAAAAGTAATTAGGTCATATAGATACATTTCCCAGCAATTTTAATGGAATTTATATTCATTATACAAAAGTATTGCTTAAATGTAAAAGAGGAGAGAGAAGTTCCTTTCGGAATTTCGGTATAGTAACGGGTGTACATGGAGGGCATTTAATGAGAGAGAAAGGGGTCTCACATCATTCAAACATAAAGAGGGAAGTATGAGGGAGGTTCTAAACCATACCCCAACATTCATAATTGAAATTAAAAGGGAAAAACAACTTAAAGAAAATAGGACAAAAATGAGAAAGGAAGAAAAAAAACTCTTACTTGGAAGTGTGCTTCCAAAGGCTAGAGAGAGGCTTGTGAGAGGCTTCTTGGGAGCTTGGGGCACCTTGGGAGGATTCTAGAGAGAGTAGGTAAGAGGTTAGACGAACTCCAAAGGCTTTTAGTGATGAGGAAGTGGGAGCTTGGGTGGGTTTATATAGGAAAGGTGAGGGAATTATTTATTATTTAGGTTTGGGACCCCTTATATTAAATTAATCCAAACCACAAACCATACCATGGTTTTTGCCCATGGTTTTTGGAAAAGGGAAGAGGAAGACAATATTTTATAAGTCCAAAGTCCGAACTTCTTAAAATAATAGGGTTGCTTATGTGGAGGTGAGTCACACTCCCATGGAAAACAATTTAAAAAGACAAGGTGTTTAATAAGTCTTGAAGGGTCCATTAATGCTTTGAAAAGTAAGTCAAACAAACAGAAAATCAGATTATTTTAATGGTAAAACATATATTGGACAAACATTAAGATTATAGTATTTTATTACATCATTATTTGGTCATTATGATGTCATAAAACACATTATATATTTAAACGGTATTTAATTTTTACCCAAAAAATTGACTGTCTCAGAAGATTATGAAAAATTCACCGTTGGATAATTTAGACGTCCTGATTCCAGAAATAAAATTTATTTTATCTAAATAATTTTCTAAATATGTTAATTTTCACTTTTAAAATAAGAACCAACATTTATCTAAAATTCACAGGTTTTGACAGAAATGGCTTTCAAACCTTAATAAAAATTATAATTGCATTCATAAAATTATAAGATCCTTTATATATAATAAAATTAATTTAATAATAATAATAATCTTTTATTAAATTATTATTTAATTCAAAAATCCCTTAATTTAATAAAATATAATTCTTAATTAAATAATAACTAAAAACATTATTTGTACTTTAAAAACTATTAACAATGTATCAATAATGACAAGAAAGTATATTCATTATTATATAAAAATAATAATGTATATGAACATAGTACTATTTATTTGTTACATGACCCCTTAAAAGAGCTGCATAAGAACTAAGGGTAAAGTGTGCGATGGTGAGAGACTCTTGGGGTGGCTCGGATAACATTTCTCGAGTGGTAATCTCTATCAACTTCCACTTTTCCCGTAGACGGTCTCGTTAGAGCTTGACATGATGAAGCTCAGCTTGGGATTGGTCAATAGCGAAGCCCAAGGACGCCACCTCTTTTCCGAGCTCTGACAAATGGGATTCTTATGGGGCAATTCTACTGGATGAGGCCATCTCTTCCTTTGTCTAAAAAAATTTGGATTTGTTAAAGCCCTATATTTTTACTAATCATGTGGTCACTATTCAACGGCTATATTAGCAACGGTAAAAATTCTTAACATAAAAAAAAATAAGTTGACATTTTATATAAACATAAAGAGACATTTAATTAGATCAATAGGGATTTCCATTAATGAAACTTTGGGTCGTTACAGGGTGGGGGTTGTCCAAGGGGGTGTGGGCTTGTCTAGAGGGTTTGGGCGTTGTCCGGGGGGGCTGTCCAGAGGGTTGGGGGTGTCCAAGGGGGTAGGAGGTGGGTGGTGGTGTCCAGGAGGGGTGGGGGTGTCCATGAGGGGTGGGGGTGTCCAAGGGGGTGGGGGATGTCTAGGGGGTAAGGGTGGTGTCCTAAGGGGTGGGGGGGCTATCCAAGGGTGTGGTGGTGTCCAGGGGGCGTCCAAGGGGGTGGGGGTGGTGTCCAGAGGGTTCAGGGGGCTGTCTAGAGGGTTGGGGGTGTCTAGGGTGTCCATGGAGGTGGGGGAAAGTATAGGGGTGTGTGAGGGGTGTTCAGGGGGTGGGGGCTGTCCATGGGGGTGGTGGTGTCCAAGGGGTGTCCAAGGGGGTGGGGGATAAGTGTCAGTTGGGATTGACTATTACATCGTGGTTTGTGAGATTATGACCTGATGATTGTATTGTTTCATGGATATTAGTGTTGCGATATGATTCTATTTGGTTATATAAATTTTGACCAGTCATCGACTATGAGAAAATTATGGGTTATAGGAGAGACCATGTCATGGTTTTCAAATATGCGTAGTTATCCTGACCCCATTGTGCCGTGATTATTGGATTTACATTGTGATTTTCTCCATCTGAGTTTTTATTTTAAATTTGATTTCATTATCAGGTTTACTCCATTTTCTCCAATTTTCTATCAACCATTAGAGGCCCCATGGTTTTATTTGATTCCATGGAATTTAAAACTGTTATATCTAACTATATTTTCTTTTTAAAATCATATTCAAGCATATTTTTTTAAATACGCATAGATTTGTTTTATATTTCAAAATTGTTTTACATTCAAATTATGATTTTTTTTCATATAATCATATATTTATATTATCTTAAAAAGATTTATAATTTTGATATTTGTTATAGGAAATAATGAGTCGAAGTTGGATTACGGAACATCGAATAAGCAATGAATATGGGAAAGGTATTGATGCCTTTTTGGAATTTGCTAAATGAAATGTTCCAAGTAGTGACATTTTTTTCAGTCCATGCCTAAAATATTTGAATATGAAGAAGTTGAAAAGTAGTGAGATAAAAGAACATCTAATTTGTCATGGTTTTAATCCGAGTTCCAACCCTTGGATTTGGCATGGTGAAACTGGACAGATTGTCACTGATGATGATGATTTTCAAGATGGTGACTCCAATGGAATTGAAGAAGTAATTCGCGATATTGCAGCAGAACAAATTGAGATAGAACCAACAGTTGTGTGTCTATATGGTGATGCTGAAAAACCATTATATCCTAGTTGTATAGATTTTATGGTTTTGTCGGTGGTGTTAAGATTGATTAACATGAAGACGAAACATGAATAGAGTGACAGAAGTTTTACAAAGCTACTACAATTGATGAAAGACATTCTTCCAAAAGATAATGATCTTCCAGATTCACATTATAAGGCCAAGAAAATATTATGCCCGATGGGATTGGGATACAATAAAATACATGCCTTTCCGAATGACTGTATGATATATAGGAAGGAATATGAATTTGTTTCAGAGTGTCCTAAATGTGGGACATCATGGTATAAGGTGAAAGAAAAATCACAGGCTGATGTAGAGATTACAAAGATCCCTTCAAAGGTATTTTGGTATCTTCCTGTAATTCATCGTTTCAAACATTTATTTTCTAATTCACATGATGCAAAAAGGTTAAGATGGCTTGCTGATGAGCGGTTATGTGATGGAAAAATACGTCATCCAGCTGATTGTCCACAATTGAATAAAATGGATGAGCAGTATCCTATATTTCGAAATGAAATTAGAAATCTAAGTCTAGAGTTGTGCACAGATATAATGAATCCATACCGGACCCTCAGAAGCACACATAGTTCATGGCCTGTTTTATTGGTAATTTACAACCTCTCTCCTGAAGTTTGTATGAAGCGAAAATATTTCATGTTGAGTATAATGATCTTTGGTCCAAAGCAACCTGACAATGATATTGATGTTTTCTTATCACCGTTGATTGATGATTTGAAACTTTTATGGGAGGATGGTATTAGGGTGTATGATTCTTATAAAATGGAATATTTTCAACTGCATGCAGTGCTTTTATTCAATATAAATGACTTCCAAGCATATGGAAATTTTTCTGGATACAGTGTTAAAGGGCATAAAGTATGTCCAATTTGTGAACAACAGACATCATATTGTCAATTGAATCATGGGAGGAAAACAGTGTACATGGGTCATCGACATGGTCTCCCCCATATGTTTGCCTCCATCTTGCCATGAACGAGTTAATAATGAGGGAAAGGGGATTCGTGGCTTGAAAGTCAAATCGTTGTCAGCTGAACAGATGAAGAAGTTAGAATCATACATCTTGAATAAAATAGTTGATTCTCAACCGTATATCACATTGCATATTAATGAGTTGAAAAATGTCATCAAAGAATAAAGAAATGTGTATTTTGAATGAGCACAACAAAACATTTTTGTCATGGTTTAAAAATACCTTTCTTGGTAGATAATATGTATCAGAGACATTAAAATGGATAGTGGTTGGTCCATGTTTAAATGTGATAACATGGTCCAGTTATGACATTAATTCCTATATATTTCATACGAAAGCTCAGGACAACAGAAGTGCAATTCAGAATAGTGGTGTATTAGTGTTTGCAGAAGCAATGCATTTTTCGAGTGCTAAGGACAAAAACCCAATTTCTACATCAAGTGCATATTATGGAGTGATTAAAGGCATATGGGAGGTGGATTACTTTAAAATTAAAGTTTCTATTTTTAACTGTAAATGGTTTATCGGTAACAACAGTATCAAAAATGATGAATTTGGAATGACAGTTGTTAATCTGAATAGATTGGAAGACACAGCTGATTTATTTATAATGGCAACATATGCAAAACAAATTTTCTATATAGTAGATCAATCAGATATGCAGTGGGATGTTGTTTTAGTAGGTAAAAAACAATATGTTGGTGAGGATCAACTTGATGAAGATGTTGATTT
This sequence comes from Viscum album, assembly GCA_963277665.1. Lineage (NCBI taxonomy): Eukaryota > Viridiplantae > Streptophyta > Magnoliopsida > Santalales > Viscaceae > Viscum > Viscum album. Next base: position 2,004,345,138 of record OY728163.1, on the reverse strand, counting down.
ATGTGAGATCCCTACTTCCATGGAAATATTAACAGAAAATAATGATGAGCATGTTGAAGACATGGTTTGTGCCATAAGGAATGATCACGATGAACGAATTTGGGAAAACAATCCATTTGTACATTCCTAAAAATACAGGTAACATTTGTTTACTTCTTGTTTACATTTATTATTTTCATAAAATGGTAGATATTGTAAGTTTTTTCTTTATTAAAACATGTATTGAAACAAAATAAGTATAAGTATTTGTTTGTTTTATTTTTGTTTAGTTTACTTTATCATGTTTACCATTACATTAATTATATATCTATTGTTTTTGTTCAGTGAAATTTAGTTTACCATGTTTACCATGTTTACCAGTTTTACCATGTTTTAATTTTGTTTAGTTTACTTTATCATGTGTACCATTACATAAATTATATATCTATTATTTTAGTGACAATTACTTTACCATGTTTACCATGTTTACCATGTTTACCATGTTTACCATGTTTACCATGTTTACCATGTTTACCATGTTTACCATGTTTACCATGTTTACCATGTTTACCATGTTTACCATCTTGACTATCTTTACCATCTTTACTATTGTTTAACATGCTTACCATATTAACCATGTTTACTATTATGTAACTTAGTACAATTTTATATTTTATGATTACAGTAGTATTAAAATATTTGAATTTGTATATTTGTGAACTCATGTTTGTTTTTTTTTGATTTGAAGGATAATGACAGATCAATCAGTTGATCAACCACAGGATTCTGGAGATGAGCATATTGGTCATACCTTTGGGGAGGAACATTCACATTCTCCTCTTTATGTTCCACAATCTTTCTCATGTGCTCCCATTAATACAAAGAGTTCAAGAGTTGGTAAATGTGGGTGCACACGTTTACAAAATTATCACTTTCCCATATGCAAGATCAGAGGATACTCATTGAGTTTGATGAGGATTATATTCCTAGAGGTCCAAATGAAAAAGATTTTAAGAGTTTTGTATACACTCAGGGTAAGAGAAAATTAAGCATTTTGTATGAAGACTGGAGAAGTGTGGACAAATCAATAATCTCTCTGTTGTGGGAGACAATTTTGGTAAGATATTTTTCTATTGTTTGCCTATTCTTTAAATGTTTCTAGTATATATTATATGTTTAACCTCTTCTTTATCAGATGACATCTGATATTCCTGACACTGGAGGAGTCAGGAAGAAATGCTTATCGATGGCTTCCAGAAGATGGAGGGATTTCAAATCAACCCTCACATCTGATTTCATTTTTGGTCATAGGAGTCATGACAATCCATGTCATATATATCCTTTCATAGATAAAGACACATGGATACAGTTTGTTGAAAGTAGAATAAAAGAATCATTTTTTGTAAGGGAAATGTAAACTTTTATAATCTTTCTTATATAAATGATCTTATTACTGTTTTGTTAATGATTTCTTAATCTTAATTTAAAGCAAACAAGGAAATCTCATCAGGAGATACAATCTAAAAATGTATACCCTCATAGTTTATATCAGGGAGGGTATACATTATTGGAATAACAAATGATGGTGAAAAAATTAAAAAAAAACTAACAGCTGAGTCTTCAAGCTCTGGAGAGGTGGCCCCTCTATCCCCTCCATCTAGACATGAAAAATGGAAGAGAGCTCGGATGGGAAAAAAAGGGCAATATCTTTCGGAAGATTCGAGAATCATATCTGAGAGGATTGTGAGATATCTATTTTATTTATTTAAACTAACTATTTTCTTCATATAATTTCAATCATTACAGAAATGTTTAATTAATTAATATAGGATTCTCTTGAGGAGCAGAGCTCACAAGGGGTATTTACAGCTGCTGGGAGGCAAGATATTTTATCTGCAGCATTGGGAAAGCCTCAACATCCTGGTCATGTACGAGGATATCCTATAGGTGTGTCGGTAAGAAAATTGTTGTCATGTTCCTAAACTACTTACATTGAGGGTGTTTATAAAAAAAATAGAATCCTTGGAGGCTAAAGTTCATAATATTAATGCGACGATGGAGGAAAAGATTAGAGCGTCGGTACAATCTATGTTTGTAGACATGAAAAGACAATTTCAGACTGCAACTCCCACTCCTCCACCTCCCCTTGCAGACCCCATTATTTATCCTCCACCTCCGCCAGTAGCTCCCACTCCCCCACCTCAGCCCGTGGACCCCATTTTTTATCCTACTCCTCCACCGCTACTTCCTACTTATTGCGAGTTGTATGTTGATGATCCTCAACATCATATAGTTTCATATGGGTTGGTATATAGTATAGGAGATACAGTTCATCATCAACAATTAGAGGTAGAGAATCATAGGGTCGCTGTACAGGATATTATAGATAGATCAGCTCGAGTACCATTACCTATAGATGAGGTGACGATAGTTGGAAATAGTATCGGCCATTTTTTAATTTGGCCATCCAGACTTCTTCGACTCATTACCATAGAGGTATGTATGTTATATCTTCTATTTTATTTTTTTATTAAAGTTTTTTTAACATTTGAAAACTAATATATTTTTCTATTTATTTTTACAGGAATACTTCAAAGGTAAAGAAATACTATATAGAAAACAAAAAAGAAAAATGGTTATGAAATCAGATACAGATTCTAGTAGTCTTGAAATATTTTCAAGATATTCAAATTTGTTAGCGGATCATTATGAGTTTCCAATGGAAGCTCATGTTTGTGGACGTGCAATAACTATGTGGATTATGAAAGCTGATATAATGGATCTTGTTACTGGAGATAAGTTGGACATCAACGTGGTGCATATTTTTTCCATGTAAGTCTTAACACCTTTTCCTTGCGTTATATTTATTAAAAATATATACTTATGTCTATTTTGTATTAGGTATCTTTATAACATTTGTGATAAGAATGAGCGGACAGATATATATGGGTTCATGGACCCGCATTTGATTTCCCCTGAATCATGTGCATTGGATGAGGAACAAAGAATGGTTTATATTGCTGAAAGACTTGAACAGAATATAGTCACAAAATGTTGGATGATTCCTTTTTGTGAGAGGTATGAAAAACATCTCTCTCAAAGAGTTAATTATATTTTAACATAAAAAAACACTAACATTAATTTTTTTTTATTAGGGATCATTGGATGTTAGGGGTTTTTTTCCAAAGGGAGAAGACACTTTATTGGATATGCTCTATCCATGGTGATGTGCAGGAAAGGTTTAAGAAAATTTTGGAAAAGTAAGTTTTAATTTCTCAATATTTTTATATATTATAATTAATTTTAAATTTATCCCATTCATATTATTTTATAACAAGGGATGGGTCTACTTTTGAAAAAACACAAAGAAAAGGAGTGCGAAGATCAAATACGTAAATGTAAAGGTAAATATCCATTTATAATTTGTACTATTTGATTTATTACATACAAATAATATATTGAATTTACCCTCATTCAAACAGAATTTTCATGAACAACAGGGAGTCATCGAATGCGGATATTATATGTTAATATTTATGTATGAAATACTAACAACTGGGACAGTTGTGAACTTTGACTGGTAATATTTCCTTTTAAACTTTGCCATAATATTTCATTTGATTTATTCATTATAAATGTTAACTACTATCTTTTTAATTTGTATCTATTTGATGACCCTAAACCCTATAGTGTTGAAGACATCAAACACTTACAAGTGGAATGGTCAAATTATTTTACAGTTTTGATTTATTTTTAGTTGTTTGTAGTGTAAAATGTAATTTTGAATATTGTAGTTGTAATTGTGTATTTGGTAGTCATTTATGTTGGATTTAGTTTTTTTTAAGCTGACATTGTAAGTTTTGAATGTTATATATGTCAATGTTTAATTTTGCTCTACTTCTTGTTTTGGTCTACTTATGATGGTTTTTTCTGGTATGGATTCTGGTCTTGGGGGGAGTTGTTCCAAGGGTGTGGGGGTGTTTAATGGGGTGGGGTATCCAGGGGTGTGGGAGGGTTTCCTGATGGGGTGGGGGTATCCTGGGTTTCCATGAGAGTGGGGGGGTAGTCCAGGGGGTGGGAGCGTTTCCAGGAGGGTGGAAGGGTTGTCCAGGGAGTGGGGGTTGTCCAGGGGGTGTCCAGGGGTGTTGGGCTATCATGTGGGGTGAGGGGGGTTTCCAGGGGTGTGGGAGGGTTTTCCAGTGAGGTGGGGGGTCCAAGTTGTCCAAGGGGATGGGGGGGCAGTCCATGGGGTGGGAGAGGAGGCGTCGACATCCCTCGGGGGGCTGAACACTGCTGGAAGGTACTCATCACTCTCACATGTTAAACATTTTTGAGATCTTAAGCTTCTCATGTGGGAGTGATGAGTACCTTCCAGCGGCATGCCCCCCGAGGGATGGCGGCGCCTCCTCTCCCAACACCAGCTATCCAGGGGCTGTCCACGAGCTGTCCACGGGTTGTCCAGGGGGTCGGGGAAGTCTCGGGGTGTGGGGGGTGTCCAGGGGGTGGTGGGGCAGTCCAGGGGTGTGGGGGGTGTCCAAGAGGGTGGGAGGTTGTTCAGGGGTGTTGGGGGCTGTCCAGGGGGTGGGGGCAGTCCAGGGGTGTGGGGGGTGTGGTGGGGGCTATCCAGGGGTGTGGTGGGTGTGGTGGGGGATATCCAGTTGGGTGAGGGGGTTATAGTCTATTTTTTGGTAACTTTTTTGGTCTGTTTCAGGGGTGTGGGAGGGCTCTCCAGGGGTATGGGAGTGTTTTCTAGGGGGTGGGGGGTATATAGGAGGGTGGGGGGATGTCCAGGGGTGGTGTTGATGTCTAGGGGTGTGGGGGTGTCTAGGGGTATGGTGGGTGTAGTCCAGTGGGGTGAGGGTGTTCTGGTCTATTTTTGGTAACTTTTTGGTCTTGTTTCAGGGGTGTGGGAGGGCTGTCCAGGGGTGTGGGAGTGATGTCCAGGGTTGGGGGTATACATGAGGGTGGGGGGTTTTCCAGGGGTGTGGGGGCTGTCCAGGGGGTGGTGGGGATATCCAGGGGTGTTTAGAGCTGTCCAGGGGGTCAGGGGGCAGTCCAAGGGTGTGGGGGGTGTCCAGGGGTGTATTGGGGGCTGTCAAGGGGTTTTGGGGGCTGTCCAGGGGGTGGGGGAAGTCCAAGGGTGTGAGGGGTGTGGTGGGGGCTATCCAGTGGGGTGAGGGGGTTATGGTCTATTTTTGGTAACTTTTTGGTCTGTTTTAGGGGTATGGTAGGGTTTTCCAGGGGTGTGGGAGTGTTGTCCAGAGGGTGGGGGGTATACAGAGGGGTGGGGGATGTCCAGGGGTGGTGGTGATGTCAAGGGGTGTGGGGGTGTCTAGGGGTATGGTGGGGGCAGTCCAGTGGGTGAGGGGGTTCTAGTCTATTGTTGGTAACTTTTTGGTCCTGCTTCAGTGGTGTGGGAGGGTTTTCCAGGTGTGTGGGAGTGTCTTGCAGGGGTTGGGGGTATACACGAGGGTGGGGGTTGTCCAAGGGTGTATGGGGATGTCCAAGAGGTATTGGGGATTTCCAGGGGTGTTTGGGGCAGTCCAGGGGGTCAAGGGCAGTCCAAGGGTGTGGGGGTGTCTAGGGGTGTGGTGGGGGTTGTCCAGTGGGGTGAGGGGGCTGTCCAGGGGGTGGGGGGGGTTGTCCAGTGGGGTAAGTTTTAAATTTTATCAATGTAAATGCTTAATTTTTCATTGGTTCTTATTTTGGTCTACTTCTGTTTTTCTTGTACAAATTCTTGGTTTGGTTTCTAGTTGTTTCTGGGGAGAGCATAGGACTGCTTTCTATTTAAAAAAAAGGTTTTTCACATCGGTTATTAAATAACTGATGTGATAAACACCCCCCCCCCCCCCCCCCACTGGTTTATCATGTCAGTTATTTAATAATCGGCGTGATAAATCCTCCCACCCTAGTTTATCACGCCGGTTCCCCCGCACTAATTTATCACGTCGGTTATTAAATAACCGACGTGATAAACCCTCCAATCCCTGGTTTTTCACGTCGGTTATTTAACAAACGACGTGATAAAATCCAAGGAAATGGTTTATCACGTCGGTTATTAAATAACCGAAATGAAACAAAAATCGCGATGTTATGTTTTTTTATGTCGGTTTTTAATTAACTGATGTAAAAAACAATATTCATAACGTCATCCGTATTAACGTCGGCTAAAAACCGACGTAAAAAATGAAAAATGACCGACATAAAAAACGTTTTCTGCACCAGTGAAATTATATCCCCAACATCTACGATCCATTGGTCTCAATAAAATACCTAACTCAATATCCTCAAGGAGGTTATTAAAGAGAAGAATTCAATAGGTAAAAACCTCTTTCCTTTCCTTTTAATTTCTTTCAAATTTCTTTTATTTTATTATTCTCTCCTTAAATATTATTATAAAAGTTTAATGGTAACTACATTATCTCACATATATTGGAATTTTATTATTTTAATGGAATAATCCATCATCATTTCTTTCCCCTCTCCTTTTGTACTAAAAATGAAAACATCGTATGTGATGTGTTGATTTATCGCATTCAAAGATGAAGAGTTTTCAATTTACATTACCTCCTTCAATATTGGTCATAAGACCATTTTTATGGTTAAAATTATAATAATATATGTATTAAATCATATTTAATTATTTTGAACCATTATATATACATAATATTAATTAATGAAACAAAACTAGTTTGTGATTACCAAAAAAACCACCAAAATAATCTAAACGATTATCAATAATGTCTTATCTAATGATTCATCCCCATCCCAAATAACCAAATTACTTATATAACCATTTAATATTATTTATTTTCATTATTAAAATATAAATTAAATTCTAGAAAACCATTCTCATTTTACATGATTTTCTATACATGTATACAAGTAAACCGATCATGAAAACCAAGGAAACCAATTCTCTCGAACGATGAAATTGAATATCATAACCCATCAAAAAGGCCATAAATTAACTTCATAAAATTATAATAAATAAAATAAATGTATAAAATTTTATTAATTAATTAATTAATGGATTTAATTTTATTATCCAGGACATTAAGGTTAAGTGTAGGACACTTTCAGACATAAAGTAAGGGATTCTCTCTGAACCCTCATTTTTCCTTCAGGTTACACTTTCTCTCTCTGTACCCCAATGTAAATCTTATTTATTTTTATATACTTATTATAAATTCTGTTTATATTTTCCAAATTCAAGTATCCAGATCATTACATCCTTCTTTGAAGGGTAAATACATGTTTTTAAAAAATTCTCTTCTGAATTCTTTCTAATAAGCAAGCCCGATTAAAGGGAACTTCCCAATTTCTTACCCATTTTCAAGTGCACTCCACAATATGTTTTAAGTCACCATTATTTTTATAAAATTAATAATTTTAACAGGAAAAAATATGGAAAATTTTTGGTTTTATACAAACATTTATTCCTTTTTCCATTTTAAAGAATCTTAAAGATTTTCCCTTAAACTGCACTAAAATGTTTTATTTCTAAAGTCTCTTAAACACTATTTTCACATTTTTTTACATAATTTTAACAAAAAAAATAATAAAATATAAAAAATTTACCCTTTTAATGTCCATATATTATTTAAATCCATTATTCCATGGACAATATTATGATATTCCCTTTTGATATGCCTTTTAACATGATTATGATACCCAATTCTTTCCATGGGTAACCCTTATGTTTATGTTTGATTCCTTATGTCTATGTTTTATTCCTTATGTATGATTATTTATTTGGAACACATATTCATGAAAATATTATGATGGGTGTGTCCATATAGTGCTTCAATTCATTGGGTAATGTTTAGCCTCATGAGACGTCATGGGCAACAATCTTGGTGGTTAGCCTTTTCTCGTGCTCCATGTGCAACAGTCTTGGTGGTTATCCTTGACTAGTGCTCCTCCATGTGCAATGATCCTTGAATCGTGATTATTTAATATTTTATGTTTCTTACATATTAATATTATTACATGATTACATGATCCTATGTTATATATTTTATGTTTCCATATATTTATTCATGTCCCGTGTTTTTTTATTTCATCATGTTATGCCTTCTAACCCATGTGTTATTCTTAATTCTTGTGTTTATTCCCTTACTAAGATTTTTAGCTCATTAATTTGTTCATATATTCCCCATATTATCCTATGGATATTTAAGGGCTCAAAGGGTGTTATTATCTCATTATAAATATGAAATAAAATGTGTTTTTATTTTGGTTTCATGCTTTCTAATTATGTATCCAATCTTCCAAAGACACTTTAATTTACAATCCTTGGTTTGTTTTTGAAGGATAATTTTGATTAAAATAATGTAATAATATGTTTAAAGGGATAATTCCATTATATATAATCCTCATAGACATTCTGTAGTAATCTAACTTCAAACATCAAGGGTTTTTTAGTGTTGTACAAGAGAAAATGCACCAAGGATTAATTAAGTTTCGATTGACTCTTCTCTCTTTTCTTATTATCTTTATTTTTTCACCATCCCTTTCAAAAAAACCTTATAAGATTAATTATTTGTCAAGGAAACATTTTATTAATTATTTTAACCTTATGTTAGTATCATGTTTTTTATATATATAAATTTCAACTTCCCTTTCCCGCTCTCTCGACAATGTTCCGTCAAAGGTTGTTTAACCACCTATGGAGATATTTCCATGTCAAAACTTATAAACATCGTCATGGAAGGATATAATGAATTATATATAATATATAAATATTTAATCACATTTATTATAAGCTTTTATAATTAATTATGCTCATTTATAATGACTTTTAACAAAATTAGTGAAATTGAAACAAAATATGAAAATTTAATGAATACATGATATAAAACAATTCACATTTAAAAAAGGATATTATAAAATCAAATATAATAATTATAATGGATAAATAGTGTAAAAAATGAACATAATTCAATTCTGAAACTATGTTTTAATAATCCTATTTTTATTATTCATTAGTCACAAAAACGTTGAAATATAGTGGGAATTAAGGTAAGGGGATTCTTGAACCCAATTCCTTTATTTGGGTTAAATTATTTTACATAGTTTCAATATTCATATTATTCCACTAAAATGTACTTTAACTTTTCTTTTTGGGATATAAATGTTTCTACCATTCAAAAAAATCAAAGAAAATCCTTTTTTAAGTGACATCAATTTCCAAAACATTGTATTTTAATCCTCTTGAAATGATTCTTGTCGACTAAAGAATAATGATGTTTTATGTCCAAGTATGATTTCCCCTTATTCATTTGGAAACCAAAATGTTTATTAATTAAATTATGATTTATTAAATCATTATAAAACCCATTTTCTTCCTTGATTTTATTTAATGACAACGATTGTTATACGTTCTATGTGTCATACATGATTATGATAATTTATGATGTGACGGGTGAGCCCAAAATTATATTTCCCTCCATTGCATTAGGTAATGTGATGTATCTCATGAGATAATGTATATTATGTGTGAAAATGAATCTATTTATTCATATTGATGATGTTATTATCATGCACATATGTTATGTGTGAACATGATTCTATCTTTTTTCACAACTATGTGTGGCATTTAACCACTATAACATGATGTTTCATTTTTATTCATTTCTATATTTCATGCCTTCATCACATGTTTTCCATCATTATGTTGATGATTGTCCTGTGCATTTGAAATTACAATAATGATTATGCTCACCCATTATATATTGATTCATGTCCCTTATTCATGCTCTTATTGGGTGTTTAATTCACCCCTTTATTTGATGTATATACTCAATTAATTACATGTACTAAAGAGAATGTGATATTTTAGAAGTATAAATAATAAGGATTTAAATAAATGTTTGTTTTTTATTATGTAAAGTTGTGTATGAGATTAATTTACCCAAAACACTAAACCTTTTGATCTTGTATTTGTATCTCTATTATTTTTTTTTACTTTAAATTTATGTAATAGATATGAAAGAAAAATTAGGGTCGCTATACAAATCAGGTGACATGCCAAGTCGACTAGGTCTAGTTCGTTACATGCACCCATCTAGTTGGGCGGTATGCCTTGGAAAAAGGTTATATGTTGGGGATGTGGTGGGATCCTGATTTCTTCATTGGGTTCCATGGGATACTGTATATTTTGGGTTTGTGGGTAGATAGGATCCCCTGGGACAGTGCATCTATCATACCTATATTTGGATAATTTCCCCTGGGGTGGTGTACACTTTTGGGCCATCGTTTAGAGACTGATTTGTTCTGTAGTAATTTTCATAGATAACGGTTTCTAGGACATGTTGAGTGGAGATTTTTTACCATTTTTATCATTTCATAAGAGTCTTATATCCTGGTAGATGTGCTTCATCATGTGGATGCCTATGGTTGCTCCCTAGGGTCCATAATTCATGAATTTTTGTTTAGACCTCTTGGATATCTTGTGTAGATTTGGAGGACATGTCTGATGTCATGTGGTTGGGTGAGCTGCATGTTGTAAATCCTCTGGTGAGGGTCATAGTGGGGTTAGATTGAAGTTTAGTGTTATACTAGAACCCATGGTTGGTTCTTTTCCTTGTTTTTGATTATACCCATTTTATTTTTTGTGTATTTTCTTTATGCTATATATTTTTTGTTTTGACTAGGTTGGGCATATCACATGTGCATTCACTTATTATGGTAGTGGATTATAGGTTCTCCATTAGGGGTGGCCTATTGAGATTTATTTCTTTCCTCTATGCATGAACCTCAATGTGTGTGTAGACCAGATTTCTACTTTTAGGTTATAGAAAAAGTTGTGTAGGGGATGGGTTTGAGGCCCATTGTTTTTAATCAGGTGGAGCCACTTGTGTAGAGTATTAGGATCAGGCTAGTACAACTTGATAATCTTGGAGATAGTGTATGTGGTTTTAATCGGTGATGGTAATATATCCAATTGTATTATACTTTTAGTTTTTTATTTTTTACATGTAGTTAGCTCAGTGGATGACCATCTGTTGAATTTTTTTCATGCTTTTGAGTCAATATGATTGGTTATTTCATTTTAATTATTATAGCATGATTTTATTTCGTTTTATTTGTTATGTCTTCTCTGATGTTTATCCTGGTGTATGATTTTGGTTATTTTCTATTTCTATCGTACTCTACCTAGAGATATAGTCTCTCCACTGTATCTTTTAAATCCTCACCACTAGTTGGAAGCCTCTGGATTAAAAGGTGGTGTTCCTGAGGCCGTATGGTGATCCATAATAGGTGACGTGTCAGGTCGACCCGGGCTAGTTCATTACACACCCATTTCCACCCAACAAAGTGGATAATGACATGGATGGTCACACAATACTTCAAAAGTATGTATATATACCAAGGCATGATAATTTTTATTTAATGATAACTCTACTAATGGTACTTTCTCTTCCCATGAGACTCAAAAATCCATCACACAAGCCTTAAGCATATCCCCTAGCATTTGGATCATCTATTCTGATTGTCCATACATTTATGGATGATAAGATATGCTCATAGTAAACTGTGTTCCATGTAATTTATAAAAGGATTTACAAAACCAAGATGTTAATCTAGGGTCTCAGTCAAACACTATTGAAATTGGAACCTCATGAACCTTTAAAATTTCTTGAATGTAGATTTTGTAAAAATCATCCATCGTATTGGATTCATGAGTAGGGATGAAGTGAGCCAACTTTGTGAGACAATCCACCATCACACATATGGATTCATGTTTTTGGACCTTTTTGGAAGAATTATTACAAAATCTATAGTTATTTTCTCTCATTTCCACTTAAGAATTGGTAAAGAATGCAGCATACCAGCTAGTCGTTGCTACTCTGCCTTGACATGCTAAAAATTGAGGTGTCTGGAAAAAAACTCTATCATTGTTCTCTTCATTTAGGCCCACAAAAAAATCACCTAGTACTTTATACATCTTTTTAATTCCCATATGAACATACCATATTGAATGGTGGTAGGTATAAATAAATTTTTCTTGATAACTTGGAGGAACCACAGTCCAATCTATTAAATTCTTAATATATTTCCCATCTAGTTTCCACTTCTCAATGGTATCCCCACTATTGAGTTTTGGCCTCATGTATAGAAAATCTAGATTAGATTTCTGAACATCCCCTATCTACACAACTAAATTAAGAATAAAATAGATTGTAAATAAAACTGTAGTATCATCATTCTCAACACAATCCAGGTACATATCCACTATAACCAACATTAGCTGCCATTGATCTGAATCCTATTTAGCCAAATAGTTATATGATTTTCTGTTCAATGAATATTCCATATAATTACCTTTATCAAGTGTATAAATCAATTCATAGTCATACATTTGAATATATTCTATCCATTTTTGTTTCCTTAAGTTCAAGTCTCTTTGTAAGAAAATGTGCTTCAAGCTCTTAAGATCTATAAACATCATATATTTATCACCAAAAAGATAATGATGTAAATTATTTAAATCATGGAATATTGTATCATGTTCCAAAATCATGTGTTGGGTATATTTTCTCTTTTATCCATAATTATCATGATCCATAATCAATGACATTATTTCCCTACATGAGAATACATCCCAACCCAGATCTCGATGCATCACAATAGACTGCATGTCCCTTTCCTAACTTAGAAAATGTATAGATATGCACTGACATAAGGCGAACCTTGATCTCTTGGAAATATTTCTATAAATAATTATTTTATTATAAAAGAACACCATTCCTTATAAAATTATTTATCTATGTGGAAATTCATGAGAAATCACAAAAAAGAATCGTTAATATCATGTTAAGACAATGAAATTACATATCTCAAAAACATTATTTTGTGGTTTATATGAGATAAAATCCTTAATATTTTCATGATCTATATAAAATCTTTTTTATAGATAGCATGAACAAGGAAACATCCCTCTTGTATCCATAAATCACACTTTGAATTTTTCTCATAAAGGTGATGTTCCTAAAATATGCCCAACACATCCAAGTGTTCTTCATGATCCAATTTACTCCTATAATACTTGAGGATGTCATCAAAAAACACCACTAAAAATAAATCAATATACCTATGAAATATTTAATTTATTAATTCAAAAAATTATTTGGGTGCTTTCATGGGACAAAAGGGAATAACCACATATTTATAGTGTTCATAATGACTCTTAAAAGCTATCTTTTGAATATCCTCCTTTCAAACTCAATGTTGGTGATACCCCAAATATAAGTCAATCTTAGAGAACCATTGATCTCTACTCAATTGATAAAATAGTCTATCAATGTGTGTAATAGTAAATTGATTATTTATCATAACTTGTCTTAGATTATGACAATACACACATAGAAGAAGAGTTTTATCTGATTTATTTACAAAAAGGACCGCTGATACCCATGGGGATGTGCTTGGTCAAATTAAGCCATTACTTTCCAACTCTTCCAGTTAGAATTTAAGTTATCTCAATTATTTCAATTTCATAATATAATACATAAGTTAAATATGATTATTCCTTCGTAGGATAACAATTATAAACTACACTTCTCTTTTGGGTGGAACCCCAAGAAACTGTTAGAAAAAACATCAAGAAACTAGTCAACTATGGTCGGAAAATATCTATTTCTGATGTCATCCACCGATTCCATAGTAACTGCTACCAACTAGTAATATATGGTTCCAAACACCAGTACCAAAGCTCCTTCTCTTCTTTTATCTAATTCCCAATCTTCTATAAATATTTGGTTAATTCCATCAGAGGATGTAAAACTGACTTTCCAAGCATAACAGTCGATATGGGATTTGGTTGTCATCAGCCAATCCATTCCAAAAATTAAATCATATATTTCTATCTTAAGGATATATAATCCCTATACCAATTATTCCCTATTGATAGTCATCATACATGTTGCACACTTAAAGGCTTGACACTCTCATTGGACAATATGAGTCTATAATTTAAAAACAAACAGAATAATTTTAATATGAAAACCCTTAATATCAACAAAACAAATAATCAATAAAATATTGAGATGCACCCATATAAAACAAGGCATAAATAATGGTATAATTAAAAAGAATTATACCTCAAAATTTCAAAGGACCAGATTGATCATTTGGGATCACCTACTCATCACCAGACAGTTTCTTACACCATTCCCCTTTATCCTTATTCCCCTCATGAGATTGCCTTTGCTAGGGAGTAGTGGTGTTCCTAGAATCACCTTGAATCACCTGGTTCTAAGGAAGGGGTTATTATAACAATATTTCCTTGTTGAATAATAGGAAGTTTGAGAAACATTATATTTGTTTCCTATAATAGACCTTAGAGTACTATGGAAATAGTGTTAAATATGTCACATCTGGTTAAAATTATAATATGATCTACTTTATTTAATATAATCTAGCTTAATATGATCAAGTGAGACACACTAAAAAAACCTAGGATTACTCTTGGGTCATAAAAGAAATTAACCAACCCAGTGGTCTAGTTATAAGATGCTCCACCACATTGTAAGTAGTTATCCCTCTTCTACTTATTCCCATAATTTGAGTTCTCACTTGGTCCCATGGAGATCAACACACTTCTTCTAGCTAGATTCCTAGAAATATCCCTCTCTTCCACCTTTTCTTGAATTACCATATTTGTATAGTCTATAGTAAAAAGGAAATAAATATTCAAATGAATTTTTATTCATATCCCCAACTCATAAAGATGTTCCTTCAAGTATGCACTTGCATCCACTTATAGTAAAAATTGAACTAAGTTTATAAACTTGGCTGCATACTCTATCACTTAGGGATTGTCTTTATTTAATCTGAATAAAAGTATTTTTATATTGATTTGAAAGGTTTGAGGGTATAATTTTTTGTTGAACAATTATTTAAAATCCTACCATGTAATTCCTTAGTCAACTTTAGCATGAATAGATAAATCCCACCATTGGTCTTCTAGATCCTCAAGCATGCACATTTCCAACTTGACTTTCAGTTCGGTTGGTGTTCCAAGGAGATCAAATATTCAATTAATACTATTCATCCATACCTCCACTTTATCAGGTTCAAAGTACCCCCAAAATATAGGTGGATTCTATTTCTAAAAGTAGACGAAGTGATCCACTTGTTAAGGGCTCATCATTTTGGTTTCCTCTATCCATGACTTGAAAATCCTGAATGATATTTGGAACCAACTCTTAGTTCACTTGTGGATCAAGTGTAACCACATTCTAGGTGGTCTCCTATTGTTGGTTTCTATGATATATACCAGGTTCCATTTACATAACCAAAATAAAGTATCACTTATTCATCACTCACTATCAACTAAAGTCTTATAACATTTCAAATCACAATAATCTACAAGCATAACAAGTTTTCTTTTTAAAATCCAACCATTATTACCATATGAACCATTTTCCATAAATCATAAAATACAAAATGAATAGTGAAATTATAGTGGTAAATCTCAATACTAATGCATGATATGTTACACTCATCAGCTAAACCCATGATGATGAGGTGATAAAAAACCATTAAGTGTCTTGAAACAATTTTGTATCCATACCACCCAGGTAACATGAAGTTCGGTATAAAGACGTTATCTACATCATTTAATGATATAATTTTCAAGTTCCAAATATCCCAACTCCTTTCTACCATCCCAAGACAACATACAGACCAACCAAGACTAATTTTATTTGTAACATCCCACCACTCCTCATTGGCTTGACAAGTTATGGGGTTCCCCTAGCCTTAAGTAAAATCCCCATGACACCAAAGGTTGGTAATAAATTTCAATGTCCTAGGAACATGTTGGGGTGATTTTACAATTAAATATAAAATAAACTTACAAACCTATACAATAAATATCCAATCCTCCTATATGATGCATAAGTAGAATAATACAACTCAAAGTAAATCTAATTAAATGAAAACATCTTTGTGAAAATGGAAATAAAGAAAACTAACAAATAAAGAAAAATGAGAAGACCCAAAGATACCCATGTGGTATCCTCATAAGTAAATACCAAACCATATCTAATATACAACACCACCTATCTTTCCCATGGTATCAAGGAGAAATATTAGAGTATTATAATACATTTCCCTTTCATATATCCCAATATATGACATCTATAAACACACTGAAGTTCCCAAGTAATTGGTGAGTACAAACTCAATAGTATTTCACCAAATACTTCCCAACACACACCATTAGAAAAAGAACCAGTTAGCACATTTTATATAAAATAGTTTAAAATCAATTTAATAATTTATATAATCCATGAAAAAAATCCAAGTGATAAAGTTCAAAACATTTTATCATAATAAATATGGGTCAATAATTTAAAACAATTTATGTAAAAACTATAATCAATTACCATAGAAAACAATAATAAAGTCATTTAAAACATTTATAATAATTTTTCATACCCATTCCTATGTTCCACACACCCATTCATTCCAAGTGACAGTTCCATACTCATGATTGGTTTCTCATTGGTCCACTAACCCATCACAAGGTTGCCAATATCCAAGTGCCATAATGGAAAACACCCCTTATCTAGGGTCATGTCCAAGTAATAAACACATGATAACCATGAATTACAAATTCCATGTCAAGTTATCTTTCACATGAAAAATTATTTTTTGAAAACATTTCATCAAATAGATTATGTGCATCAATACAATAACATAATTTTAAAACTATCATTTTAAAATTATAAAAAAGGGTTTTTCCAAGTATATAAAATTTTCTAGATTTCAAATACATAAAATGAAAATGTATTACTTTAATAATTACACCACTTTTCCATAATTAAATTAATAAATACAATTTTAAAAAAACTAAGCCTTCAATTTTTGGAACTACAGAGATGAGAGAGAAGCCACCTACCTCTCAACGAATGGTGAAAATGAATAACGGTCCTAAGATCTTCTAGATTTGGACTTGGATATTATCTCCTTCAATAGATACAATCATATCTCATCAATATTCCAATAATAAAATGTAGTTATATCTATAATAGACTAGATCTATGGTTATAGGAGATAATAGAATAGTGGGTCTAAGAAAAATAGGGAAAAATAATGAAAACTAATGAATCTCAACATCCAACATGATTTGATTCAATAAAATTTGTATTTGGATTGAAAGGATTTTCTAAAATAGCCTTCATAGAAAAAGGGATTTTATACCCTGATATATTAGGGTATTAATGTGGCTTTTAGTCCTTAATTCATATTAGAACCATTAACTTCAATTCATTAACTATACTTAACATGGTTAGGTCACACGGTTTGTAAAAATGTGTGCCAACCATGCATGTGATACTATAAAAACCAAGTAGGCACACAGTCTAGGATACACATTTTCACAAACCATGCACCAACCATGTAGTGATTCTATCTCAAGACCATGATCAATATAGTTGGATCACATTGTTAAACAAAACCTAATCCAATAGTGTTTTCTCTATGTTTTCCTTTTCACAATTTCCCCTAAGCACTCAAATGGTTTGGAAAAACCATGTGCTAATTGTGTTCTTACCTAGTAACCCAAAAAACATGTTTCATGATTTCCTAGAGGTGGTTCATGGTTTATACCAACCATGTACAAACTTTGTACCTCTAAAACACCTCCAAAGAATTCCAAAACCTTCCCAAACTTTCCAAAACATAAAGAAAGCATTATATAGACTCAAACACATAAAAAAGGTCAAGTACCTAAAACCAAGGGTTTTAAAAAGAGGTATTTACTTGTGTTTTATGGAACAAATATTAAGAAGATTCAAAATACTTCTAAGGAATTAAAAAATATAGATAGGATTCATTTTGTGTTCATCAGAGGATCAATCATGTATATTATGTTATTCACTTAACCTGATTTCATTAATTCTTTGAGAATAAAAAGTATATACCAATAAAATTCTAGTGATGGTCACTGGATTACTTTCATGGATATTATTAAGTAATTAGGAAAAACTAAGTATATATTCTTGGTCTTTAGAGTAAAGTATTATATCATTCTAAGGGGTTACACTAATGCAAGTTTTTTAACCAATAAAGATGAAATAAGATCTAAATATTGTTTTTTACCTAAATAGTATAGTTATTAGTTGGAAGATTACTAAATAAGACACCACAATGGACTTTATAATATAGGTTGAGTACATCATTGCATCAAATATTGTAAAGGATGTTTTTTGGATAAATAATTTCATCACTAGAGTTGAGTATATTCCTATAATTATGGGAGAAGTTTATCATTAATATGACAACAGAGAATCCATTACTTAGGCCAATGAACTTCAATATCACCAAAAGGACCCAAAAAATATTTCAAAACTGCCATCTCATTTTAGAGATCAATTAGAGGGTGATATAAAGATATTTTGGGTGGATATAGATGATAATGTAGTGAATCCTTTGACAAAACCATTAATGTAGAAAAATCATGAGGGTCTTGTTGAATCTCTTGGTATTAAATACATGTGAGATTATATATAATGGTTATAAAATGTTCCATGGTTTTATAATAAAGGAAACCTTCATTTATCATTCATTCATGTGTGCTAAATTTATTACATGAATAGTATAATGATAATATTCCCTCAAAATTAAAACTTTGAGTTGTCCCTAATTGATGATCATCATGTAGTATTATGTGTTGTGATGATATTTTAGAAATATAATGAGTATAATTTTATCATCGATATAAATATTTTTATGTGATAAAAATAATAGACTCAAAAAATAATAAGTCAATACTTATTAACTAGATTGACTCACTAAAGTGTATCACATGGATTTTCATATGGTCATTGATAAACTTATGGGTGTATGATATTTATGAATTCCAATTTTTTAAGTTTGGATAGATAATTGGAATAAGAACCTTCATAATTTGATATCATTATCACACAATCCTTGAGGCTTAGCTAATAAAAGGTTGGTTGGGTATGTTGTCGATCACTTTGATGATTAGTGCTTAACTAATATAGTATTTTTTTCACTTACATAATAAGAAAATACATACGGGTCCTTAATTCAATTAAATTGAGGAAATACATATCCATTCTTAGTTGAGTGTCATGTGATGTGATATACTACTTGGATGAATGAAATGTGTTGTATTCATTCAAAATAATCAGTTATTTTATAAAATCATGAATGTATGAGTTAGAAAATACTATATTGACATATTCTATGTCTATTGGTTACTTAATGTCATAGAAAAAGGGATGATATAATCATTCATACAATATATATATAAACTTATTATGGTAGAGAGGTTCATATGGAGATATTGGTGTATTTTATTGACATCACATGTGACCCCTTTATATCTTGAGTAGCACTAACATTTTTTTAGTGGTTGTTATTTGTTTACATATATGAATTATATAATTCATATTTTTTTTCAATGCTATGAAGGCATGCATGGTCACATAATTAGGCCTTAGAATAAGGATTAAATTTTGAACAAATTATTTTTTCTAAAATGAAGAGAGTTTGGTAAAAAGTATCTAAATAAGTTTTGATGGATTCATAATTAGTTGTGAAGTTTTTCATAAATACCTTATGAGATTTTCATGAAATTGGGTTGTTGTTGGATATTCACTAAAATGGATCAATATTATTCTATATTTTTTCTATATCGTATTCTTAGATATGCATGTTATTCATATCATAGGCTATAGTTAGGTTGTTCCATTAAGGGAATGAGATGCATGTATCACATTGTACAATAGGACAAGGGTATATGACATTAGGTGCATGAATTTTTCCACATCTTCTAAATGGTTACCATCATCTATGAATCATAAATATAATTAATTTTTTGATTGAAAAACTTATTTTTGATCATGTAAACATTAAATGATCATAAAATTAAATAAGAATACATTTTTTAATAATTTATATCGGCTACCAAGTTTTAACATCCAATGCTCAACCATCTTCATTAAATGAATGAGGTAAATATAAGTATGTGATACTCCTATAGGTGTTTTTTTACTATATTTCCGTATATAAAGCTCTATCTTCCTCAATTTTCACCATTTGTATCCCAGGAGAAGGTGATATCATGTCTTTAGAGAATGATGGATCCTCTTGTAGAGTATGAGGATTCTAGTGGTTGGTGTACTTTATGTAGTAATGAGAATATTTTTATTATCACTTTATAATATTCCTAAAACATAATACATCAATATGGATTTTATTGAACAATATGTATTCATGTTTATATTTTTATTCTTCGTTCTATGTTGATTCTATGATGATAGATTAGGCACTTAAATTGGTTTCATATATTGTGTTGTTCATGAGATAATCATATAAAACTCATCAGTAATGTCTCGTTATAAGGCCTCATAATGTGTCATGATGATAGTGGAGTAGTATATTTTATTGTATGCAAACTCCATTAATGGTAGGTGATCATCTCAAATCCTTCCAAAATCAAGTACATAAGCTCACAACATGCCCTTGATAATATGAATGTTCTTCTCGATCTAGTCATCTATTTAAGGATGGAATATTGTACTCAACTACAACTGAGTTATGAAGGATTTATGGAATTATTTCCACAACTAATATTTGAATCAAGTATATCAGTCAAAAAAATAATCAAATATCCTCCTTACAATAATATGATCTTATTTGTGTAAAAGTGTCACAAACTGTCTACCAGAATATACTCCCATATTCGAAGAAAATGTATCAAATTGGTATGTTGAACAATGATCACCTATATAAGATCTTGTCCCTTTGCTGAATATGGATGCCTAGTCACAAAATCCATTGATATACTATTCAACTTATACTCTGAAACCTCAAGGGGTTGATTCAAACCAACTAGAACTTGGTTCTTTCCCTTAACCTGTAGGAAATTGAGGAACTAAGACACAAACTCTGTAATAATACTATTTATTATTGGACACTAATAATGAAACCTAATATCCCAGTACATATTCATAACACCTTAATTTATCACCAAGGAGGTGTGTAGAACTCTCTTATCACCTCCTCACATAGCCAGACTAGAACCATAGTCTTACCTTAGAAGGGGATAACAAACTCCCCACATTTAGAGAATCCATAAGGTCCACCTAAGAATATCTGGTCATGTTATACCTCATAATCAATGTCATATATATAGGCCTCCCTCACTCAATAAAGAAGTGTGGGGACAACTACCATCGGTTAAAGGCAATAAATGTCCCTCGTTCTTCCAGAACCAATTACAATGAGGCTAGTTTCTCAAACACATCCTACACTAGTTGAGCATGAGATTTCATGTTAAGATAATATGACACCATCTTTTCCTTCCCATGTGTGTAGAATATCTCAAAGTCGTTATCCTATAGGAACTCTATCCATTTTTTTCCTCAGGTTAAGATCTCCCTACGTGAAAATATACCTAGAACTCTTATGATCCATGTAGACTAAAAATCACTTTCTAATATGGTATCGTCTCTAGGTTTTCAAGGAAAACATTGTTATTATGATCTAGAAGTCAAGGGTTTCATAGTTATTCTCATGAGTTATTATCTTCCAAAATCTATAAAAAACTACTTCCCACCTCGACATTAATATATAACTGAGTCTAGTTATAGAGGCATCTAAAAACACCATGTTCCCAACTCTTTCCTATAAAAAAACAAATATAAATCACTAGCCAACCTATCCTTTTTCTCCATAAATTATTTTTGACATTTCTCAGATCATAAAATGGGTTACCCATTTCTGGTAAGGGAAATCATGGGAACCAAAATCCTTAAGAATTTTATCTCTAATTTTTGGTAATATCCTACTAGCCAAAGAAATTTATGTACCTTAAACACATTCATATAAGGATCTTAAGTGATTATTGTTCAATATTCATGTGTTCAGCTGTTACTCAACCCTCCAAGACATCTTTCCCTATAAAATGAATTCTAGAATCTAGAATTTTTACTTCGAGAGTTTAACTTGTAATTGGTGCCAATGCTACAAAACATGCCTTAAATAGCACTACAATTTATCATCGTTAGAAAAAAAATTCTAATAAATGGCATATTTATCAGTGCTAAAGAAAGTGATGATAAATTTAGCCTTTTATCAGCACTATTTTTTAGTGATGATAAAGGGAACCTTTATCAACGCTTTATTTTTAGCACTAATAAAGGTTTTCCTTTATCAATGCATTATTTTTTAACACTGATAATGGGTATCCTTTATCATCACTTTATTTTTAGCACTGATAAAGGGTACCCTTAATCGAACACTTTATTTTTTTCACTAATAAATATTTATTTCATCAGCTCATTTTTAGCACTCATAAAGGTCCGAATAAATAAAATAAAATAATTAAATAAATTAAAAATAAAAAATTTGTTTATTAAAAAATATTAAAAATATTTTTAATTAAACAATTATTGATAAAAATGAATAGATTTATTATAGATTATTAAATATTAAGCATTTTATTAATTAGATAATTATGATAATTAATGTTATTAAATTGTATATATTAAATATATAGATATATATTAATGTATATAAATATGATTTATATATTACAAAATATTTATGCGCTTTACATTAAATAGACATATATTTATTGAATAATGGTTTATAATTAAAAAATAATATGAATTAAAAATATTGACTAATAGCATAGTACTCGGCATATAATTGAATGTCATTTGATTTTTCAATTTTACATAGATCAAATGTGTGTTTTATTGATTTCACATATTCTTAATTAATGCATTTTTATATACAAAGAAAACACACAAAATTTATACATTTTTTCAATATTATTAATGTGTATTTATTATTAATTTATTCAATTTCACTCATTTTTAACATATATGCATGCACTTAAAATTAGATATTCATTAATAATGTCAAAATTATATTTGTAAGAAAATATTTATAAATAAATATATTTATGAATGAACATTTACTATATTTATACATTTATACATTTAAAATTATAAATAAATAAATATACTTTTTAAAAGTATTTATATAATTATAAAAAATAATTATATATATTTAAATAATTATTAAATTTATAATAAATTTACAGAAATAATTAATATAATTAATATATTTATATATATATATACATATATATTAAATATAAATATGTATAATTATATAATTATATATAATGATATAAATAGTATTTTTTAAAAATATTTCTATAATTATAAATAAATAAATATAAAATTATAATAAATATATTTAAAAAGGAATATATGTACTATATTTATATTTATATATATTTATTAAGTATATATGAATATTTACAATTTTTATTTATAATTATAATTATAAATCCTTTATCAACGCTTTAGTAATAAGCACTAATAAAATCATCTTTATCACCGCTTTTTTAGCACTGATAAAATTAATATTTATCAGTGTTATAACTTTAGCACTGATAAAGATTTATTTTATCAGTGCTTATTTGTAAGCACTAATAAAAGTGTCATGATCTATTTTAAAAACCCTAACCATTTGTCAACCCATCACGATATAAAAACTTTCCGTAGAGGCTACCCGATGTCGGTGCTCCTCCTTAGTGAATCGAAGGTTGAATCACACCACTCAACTGCCTCTAGTTGCTCAAACATCTTGTTTGACATCCGGTGTTTGATTGCAGTTAGGGTTTTTGAAGAGTGTCTTGGATTTTCTTCAACCTACCAGGGTAGGCCTTCCTATTTTCTTTTTGTATTTTTTGTTTTATTTTTTATTTTTTCTTCTACGATTTTTTTATGATCTTTTGTTTGTGATTTGTTTGTGATTCATTTTTTAGTGAATTATTTGTCGTTTGTTGTTTGTATTGACTATTGATGTATGATTCGTTTTTTATATCTGACATTAAACCTTGGTTTTATTCATTTTCATTTTACTATTATGTTTTATAACTTCTTATAAAATAATTTTTTCATATATGTATATAAATGTGTTGAAATTTTTCATGTATATTTTTTTAAAAAAATTGGGTACAACTGCGAAAGTGAAACACAAAGTGACAGAGAAAATATAGGTAAATCGCTGGCTCAGGGACTAGACCCCATGACCACGCCCCAAACCCCACCCCACCCTTACCACCCCAACTAAGCATGGGGAGAAATTTTCATGTATATTATTGTTTATTGACTACTGATTTGAAGTAAATTGGTGGTTCCCTAATGATTATATATATGGAGACACCTTTCATGGAAACCTCAGTGGAAATAAAGCTTCAGATTCTATTTTTCATGAACCAAGTTAGTGGAGTGATGTTTGTTCCTCTATTATCTATATGTATCATAGGATCTAGTTCTTCTTATAATTCACTACGGTCCTTAGTTTTCTTATGGAGCAGATTCAAATGGGTCATCCCCAATTAATCACATGAGGTTTTATCACATCAAGCCTTCACTTTTTGAACCATTATGGTTCCTTTATAGTTCATGTTAAGTTTGGATATCAGGTTTTTATCTATTTGATATTTCTTATAGACTAAAAGTGAGTTTTTATACAAGCATGACATGTATGTGTGTCTATATAGATATTTCATCATTTATTTTCAAAAAAAATTGTCTAACAGGTATGCCTATATCGGGTAATGACGATTTTGGGTCTGCATGTCCATTGACCCCAAGGGTCATGATAGAATTTTGTTTAACCTCTAGTGCTAATTATTTCTTTTTGGGGGTAACCTCCTATTTATGGTTTTGTTGCACCTACAGTTTAATCCATCCTTTAGTGACTTTGAGTTGTGTTAGAGGTCATAAGATGATCTGACCTGGTGTTTTTTGGGTAATTCAGGCTAGGGTCATTACACTATCCATATTTTGGTGTACATTGATAAAGTTTAGGGATAATATAATTTATTATCAGCCTTTATATCACTCTATTTTTTCAAATTCCAACAGCCTTTATTATTGTATTTGAAATATATAGACACTTAGATATTCTAGTAGAAATGATCCATATTTCCCTTATTAGAATTGTCTATAACTTTCACTTTTGATAATGCATATCTTATGTGTATTTTTTATATATTGTATAAAATTAATCTTTTATTAACCCAATAGGATGAATGTGAACTGAAAATGGATGAATTCTAATCATTTGACAAATAAATATAAAGATAAAGTTAAAAAGTTCATCAAGTTTGCAACAGAGCATGTAGACAACCCTTCTAAAATCCTATTTCCATGTTTACATTGTTGTTATTAAAGAAAAATTAGTTCGGAAGATTTGTAAGAACATTTGATTTGGAATGAAATAAAACAAATCTATAAATTTTGGACTAAGCATGGGGAAAAATTAAATATCCACATCAATTGGGATGATACTACTGTTTATGAATCATCTAATATGAATAACTTTGTAAAAGATGATGGAGATCGCATGGAAGAAATGAAAATGGAAATTGAAGATGACATTTGTGATTAACTAAAGTTGTTTGAGGAGTTAAATAGTTATTCCAGGAATCCATTTTATATCAGTTGTACTAAATACACAACATTGTCAGTTGTATTGAAGTTATATAATTTGAAAGCTGGCAGCAGATGGAGTGACACCAGCTTTACAAAAATACATGTTCTTATAAAAGATATGTTACTAGAAAAAAATGGACTAAGATGCCAAACATATGACACTAAATGAATGGTATGTTTAATGTTCATGATCTCTAAAAAAATAAATTCTTGTACAAATGATTATATATTGTTTCTCAAGGACCATGAATCACTCATAAAATGCCCTAAGTGTGGCGCAGATCGATACAAGAAAAATGAATCAAGTCCTTCAAAATATGTATGGTAATTTCCTATCATTCCATGGTTTAGAATACTATATAGATGTTAGGAAACTGTAATAAAATTAACATGGAATATAGATACAAGAATTAAATATGGGAACCTACATCATCCTGCAAATTCTCCTCAATGGAAGAAAGTTTAATATAAGTTTCCTAAATTTGGAGATGATCCAACAAACTTTTGTCTTTAATTATCTATAGATGGAATAAATAATTTTTGTGTACATATTAGTACTCATAGTAAATGGACTGTCATATTGGTAAATTATTACTTGTCTCCATTGTTATGCATGAAACGCAAGTACATTATGTTGTCTCTACTTATATCTGGACCAAAGAAACCCGGTAATGATATTGATGTCTATTTGGCTCCATTGATCAATGATCTGAAATTGATGTGGGATACAGGTGTTATAATGTATGATTCTCATATTAGTGAATAATTCTCATTGAGGTCCATGTTGTACAGAACAATAAATGAATTCCCCGTTTATGGAAATTTATCAAGCTATAGCATTAAAAGAGTGTTGGGGTGTCCCATTTGTGAAAAATGCAATGCTCAATTCGGTTGAAATATTCCTCGAAGACTGCATTTTTAGGACATCAGAAATTTTTACCTCGATGACATAAATACCAATCCTGGATGACAGAATTTGATGGGAATATAGAATAAGTTACAACGCCATCTTTAAAAATGGGTGATTAAATATGCAAAAAAGTAAAAAAAATATTGACATTGTTGTTGATAAAACATTTTTGAAAAACCTTAAAAAATTAGGTTGGAAGAAGAGATAAACTTTCTTTGAATTACCGTATTGGAATTGTTTGTATGTTATATATTTTCTTGATGTTGTTCATATAGAAAAAAAATGTATTTGATAGTGTTATTGACACATTACTAAATGTTCCTAGAAAAATAAAAGATGGTATCAAGGCAAGGTTGGACTTGATTGAAATGGGGATCAGGGAAGAGTTGGTACTGATGAAGGTTAAAAGGTGGACTTTTCTTCCTCCAGTATCTTACACTCTATAGAGAGAGGAAAATTAGAAATTTTCAATTTTCCTTACTAGTGTAAAACTTCCACAGGGGTATTAATCAAATATCAAGAATGTCATGTCAATGACTAATTTGAAGTTACAAGGACTAAAATCACACAACTATCATGTTTTTTTTCAAGATTTAATGCTTGTTTCTTTTCATTGCATTCTTCCTCAAAATGTACAACAGAAATTAACCAAAATCTTCTTCTTTTTCAAAACCATATGCAGTAAATTTGTAGACCCTGAGAATTTTTCCATCATGAATAAGAAGATTGCAATCATATTATGTGAATTATAGATGTTCTTCCTGCCATCATTATTTGATATAATGGTCCACCTGATGGTTCAATTGGTCGGAGAGGTTTAATTATGTGGTCCTATACATTGTATATAGATGTACCCCATTGAATGGTATATGAATATTTTTGAAATGGTATGTCAATAATCAAAGTCGGCCAGAAGGTTTTATTGCATAATGATATATTGTTGAAGAATCTATTGAATTCTGTACCGATTACCTATCAGATGTTGAGAGCAGAGGTCTCCCAAATTCCCTTCATAGTGAATGCCTTATGGGCAAAGGGATTTCTAGAAGAGATGTTGTTATAATTACGTTGATAGAGAGGTATCAATAACATCTTTAAATATTACATAATTGTGAAGATGTTGATCCATAAATTAAATCCCACAAAGAAATTCTTAGAGATTTGAATCCATTAAAGGCTGAAGGATGGATATCAAATACACATAATCAATAGTTTATAGGATGGTTCAGAGATCAAATTTATAAGGATTTATCTAAATATTAGAATTCAATCGCCGAACGACTTCAATGGATAACTAGAGGACCGAATGAAAATGTTATATCTTACACTAGTTTTATAACCAATGGTTATACATTCTATAAAAAAGAACATGATGAATTTAGTATGATGCAAAATAGTAGTGCTATGCTTGTGGCTGAAGTGATTCACATATCTGGTTCCAAGGATAGAAATCCAATTTATGAAAATATGTCATATTCTATCATTATCGAACAGATATAGGAGTTTTATTATAAAACATTTAAAGTGTTGATTTTCCATTGCAAATGGGTTGAAAATATCAATGGGGTGAAAGTTGATTAAATGGGATTTGTGAAGGTGA
This sequence comes from Viscum album, assembly GCA_963277665.1. Taxonomy (NCBI): domain Eukaryota; kingdom Viridiplantae; phylum Streptophyta; class Magnoliopsida; order Santalales; family Viscaceae; genus Viscum; species Viscum album. The sequence continues at coordinate 2,004,317,141 of OY728163.1, read as the reverse complement.
ATTTTAGTGTAGAAGGGTAAAAAGATGAGTTGTTCATAATGGCATCACAAGAAGTGCAATTATTTTATGTCTCTGATTCAACAAACAAGAATTGGTCGATTTTCCTGCTGAAGACTAAAACAAATGTTGAGTCAGATGAAAATTTAATCAACAATGACCCTTTCATTGGGACATCACAATCAGTTCATTTCAATCCCAATGTAGAAAACGTATTTTACATTAGATGGGACCACAAATAGGGGATTTGGATTCTTGAAATAAGAACCAAATCCTTGAAATCTTTAAAAAAATAAAGAGAGTTCAATGACAAGGTAAAGTGTTTTTTAATATATTATGTTTTTCCTCATAGTATTATATTTTTTCTTCTATATTAACATAATATAAATTAAATTTTTGTTTACTCATGTAGACAATGTCTTTTTCACATGATTATGTTACCAATACCTCAAAAGAACAAACTATAATGAAGGAAACCCTTTTGATAGATGCAAGGTAATGTTACAATATACTTTCTCTATTTTATAGAAAAAATATATAATGGAACATTGATTTAATTTTCATTATTCCTTGAAGAGTTTATTTATTTTAAAATATTTTTTCCTATGTTTTATGCCTTTGTAAGAATAGAAATGATGTTTTATCTACTCAATCACAATGGTAATCTTGGTGTTTGAATAGGAGAATCATTGTCCATATAATTAATATATTATTTCATATTTATGTTTAATTTATTTATTTTTAGTATTACTCACATAATAATTGTTTTCTTATATAGTTAGATTATTTTTTTTGAGTTGGGGTGCTCTGTCCATATTTCATCCCTTTATGCACAAAAAATATCCCCAGACTTCTTCTCCCTTCAAAACTTTTCACCCCCACGGTTTTTCATTTGTCACTTTCCTTTAAGTTCTTTCCACTCCCTTTGTGGGAAGAGAAATGATGATACCTTTACTCAATGATAGAGGTGATTTTGATGTTTTCAAAGTAAAATAATTATCCATAGAATTGATGTATTGTTTCATATGTATGTTTAATTTATTTCTTTTTTGTATTACTCACATAATAATTGTTTTCTTATACAAGTGGATTATTTTGTTCGAGTTTTGGTTATCTTTCTATACTTCATCCCTTTCTGCACAAAAATTTCCACATACTTATTCTCCCTCAAAAATTTTTCACCCTCATAGTGTTTCATTTATCACTTTCATTCAAGTTATTTCCACTACCTTTGAAGTAATATCAACGATGCTGCCTCTACTCAATGAAAGTGGTAATTTTGATGTTTGCATAGTAAAATCATTGTCCATAGAATTAATGTATTGTTTCATATGTACATTAAATTTATTTATTTTTAGTATTACTAACATAATAATTTTTTTCTTATACAGGTGGATTCTTTTGTTTGAGTTGGGGTGCTCTCATACCTTTTTGCACAAAAACATCTACAAACTTCTTCTCCTAAAAAACCTTTCACTCCTGTAGTGTTGACATTTATCATTTTCCTTAAAGTTCTATCCACTGCTCAATCACAGAGGTAATCTAGTTTTTTTCATAGTAAAATCATTTTCCATTTAATTAATATATTATTTCATATTTATAGTTAATTTATTTCTTTTTATTATTAACCATAATAATTGTTTTCTTATATCGGTAGATTCTTTTGTTTTTAGTTGAGTTGGTTTGTTTGAAACTACTCATGCAATGTTGGTAGTTGGATAAATAAATTAAATATAAATCATGGTAAAATTGATAGTTAAGATTGTTTTTGAATGTAAGTAATAATTTTTATTTATGTAATTGTATAAACCAATGTTTAAAATGTCTATAATATAGTTTTTTTTCTATTATTTGTTTTGTAAATTTAATTTCATTTAATTTATGTATTGGTACTAGTTTGTGTTGATATCTTTTGTGTTTTTGGTGTTATAGTGTTCTATTATAGCACACTACAGTGGTGTTGCAGTGTGTTGTAACAGTACATTGTAGTGTGAACCTTTATCGTCACTTTTAAAATAATTAATAAAGGGTTCCTTTAGCTGTGTGAAATAAAAGTGCTGATAAATGGGTCCTTTATCATTGTTGATAAAATTCATGGTATTTTAACATCTCTCACGTAGTAAACACTTTTCTAGCACTGATAAAGGCCATTTCTAGCACTGTTAAAGGCCTATTTTGTAATAGTGTGCTCTCAAAGAAAATCTAGGACAATCCTCAAAGTGTCACCATGATTTTCATTTATCTTGGAATAAATAAGGATGAAATTGATAAAGACCACCATGAACTTGGATAAGAATGGCTATAAGATCCTATTTATGAGTCCCATGAACATAGCAGGTATATTCATAACTTTAAACAATATCTCCATGAACTCTTGATGAAATTAAGAACACTTGAACTCCACCCTTGGGATATCCTCCTCAAAAACCCAAAGATAGTGATATTTATACCTAAGTTTAATCTTCAAGAAACACTTTTCTTATTTTATAGGTCATAGATATCCTTGTAATGGATTTATTTTTGATTGTTGTCTAATTTAGGAATTAGTAGTAAATATAGATCCCCATACTCATATCATCCTTCTTAGTGAATAAAATATAAGTTACTCAGGGGTCACATTAATCTTAATAAAACCTTAATCTTAAATTTCATAAAACTATGACATTTTTCCCTGAGATCAGTTGGGGACATATGATATGTTTTAGGATATATCAGTGTGGTCCCAGGATGTAGGCCGATGTATAAATCGATCAATCAATGAGGGGTAAACCCTGGGATTTCCCCAAAAAATATCAATGAAATCATCTATAATAATTGGAAGTTTTTCCACTGATTCTTTCATAGTTTACAATTTAATGCTCCCCAATTGGTGGGTAATCAACATAAACCTCGTAATTGTTGGCCATGATCATCTCATCTAAAGGCCCCACTCACTAGTGAAGGTAAACCTCAACTCATATTCTCGATAACATATCACTCTATGATGATAAAAATCAACTAAATACTTGAATATGGATAACTATTCCACACTAATGATAAAATAATAAGGTCACATTTTCATCATGATGAAATCTGAAGAAAACCACTCTTTTCCTAGAGAAATATTGCATTGTTGGAAAATGTGGGTGAGTGGGTAAATACCTCAATAAGGGGATATAAGTGGTTAAGATAGGGTATCAATAGGTATTCATATATCCTGAACTAATGATGGAATAATAAATTAATAGAACACATGGATGTCAATAAGTTTGAATTCTAGTGTATAAAAGACATTAATTTTACTTCAAACCATGTTTAGAACTACTAGGTTGAATCCCTATATAGTGTGAATTTGTATTCAACCTTGATTTACAACTCCCTAAGCCTGATGTGGTTTACTTAGAGGTGGTGGTGGTGGAAATAAACCAAAGCATCATACACCTCTAACTCCTCTAACTACTACACCAACTCCTCTACTGAAACAGCCTCCTTGAGGGACACTATATTCACTATTTTAAGTCACCTTGTCCAGATAAATATTTTCATATGGAGGTATATCTATAGTACTATACTGGACACCCATAACTACTCACCTGGTTGGAAAATCTCAATTTATAGGTCCTCTACCTCCACAAGCATAAAAAATCATGTCTCCCTTTGATCGGGGCCCCTGTATTGTACCTCTATTATTAATCCCTTATACCAATATTGTGAATGTTCTTACCTTTAATGATGGGATCCTAATGGATTTCATCATATATCTTTTTTTAATGACTCTAATTTATGGAAATTTAGTTCTACTCTGGTTGGGAATATCTCAATCAATAACTCTCTCTCAAGAACTACGATATAGATGGTGATGTTGTCACAACCCATCCCAATGCGTCCCATGCTGTGACTACCCCAAGCCTGTCTCTGATAGGTTAAAGGCTGGTAACTAGCAACGAGTAGGCATATCTCACAAAAGTGAGGCCTTTTCCAAAGTACATGTACACACGCACATGTCTCTGAGCCACATAACTAAAAAAAGAGAAAACAACAACCACCATGCATGCATACACTAATAACCAACCACATAGTATAACAAGAAACTAAAGTACTGGAAGGTAAACTGGGATAGAATAAAATCCCAACAAAAGAAAAAAAATGCAAAGTCTGACCTAAAAAATTGTACTAAAGTTGTAGTATAAAGCTTTCAGAAACACCTTGGTCCATCTAATCTCATAAGGCGTTGTCCGGTCCTAGTCCTTCTTTTTCTCTGCCTAGGACTCCATCAAAATGTCATTCGTCTACACTAAACACTACATCTATGGGCAAATCCCATCCAAGGGTGAGTAAAACAGTACTCAGTAGGGCACCCCAAAACCAAAAAGGAAAAACAAAAAAAAGAATTCACAGTCATCTATACATTGGTATATTTCCATACATATACCAAGGATATCCAAGTATACTCAAATACCAATTTCAAGGTAGAAAGGATAAGTCGCAACCAAACTTCCACACAGAATTCCCCTCATGGCATGCTCATTCTGGGAGGACTTTCTCCTCGAGTCTTGATGTCATCGCTGGTCAAGATTATATTATACAAAGAGGGTATTCTCTCAGATAATACCACAAACCCAATATGTACCCCACAATGTAGTGGATTCTCAAAGAATACCAAGAACCCTACTAATGAAACTCATAACATAGGGGATTCCAAAGAATACTGCAAACACTACTGATATGGCCCACTAGATGGAGGATTAACACCCTTCTCTTGGAGGTCATGCCAATACCCAACAAACTCCATAAAGGGTGATAGAGTATCACTCTAGTCCCAATGAGGATTCCATAACTCTATCCATGACTCTGTTTCTTGAGGGGATTTCTATGAAATGTTGTACCAAACCCTTGAGGAAAGGATCGAGAGGAAAATATCCACACCTAAATTTTCACTCACTAAGGTCTCACAAATCCATCTCAAAAGTACAGCCTCATTTCATGGGTCCTAATGCCACAGATGGCTCGTCAAATGGAATTACGGTTTGAAAGTTACATGGATTTTTGTAAAAAGGGGTTATTGGGTCTGGGCTCGGTCCGACCCGGTCGAACTGACCCGACCCAACCTAACCCAACCCAACCTAGGGTCTACCAACCCAAAATGTTGGTCCCTTTGGGCCTACTAGACCCAGACCGCCGTGAGCACGCTAGCCCTATTACGTCGGTCGCAACAAATTCATGTCCCCTTCCCTAGACACGCGGTCCACCGCATGGCCACCTGGTGTCACAGGTCAATGCGACTGGTCAGTATGGCGCAGTCAGTCTGTATGACCCACCAGATCCCACGCCTAGCATGGCGGGGTCTCTCCCCCTGTTTGGCTTTGGGAGTCATAGCCTCTTATCTCGGCATGCCACCACTACCCACAACCCACCTAGTCATGGCCTTCCTCGCCACCAGTTGTTGAGTCAGTGGCTGCTTGGTGTCGCCCTCACCTGTTGCCTCCTACCATGGGACAATCCACTGAAGAATGCCCTCGATCCTGAATCCTTGATTCGAGTTGGTGTCAATCCGTTGCTGTTCTCCAAAACCTTATTCTAGGGTTCCTTCTCTCAAGAGTTCTCAGGGAATTTCTTGGGTTGTGAATTCTCACCCTGGACCAATGCCTCTAGGTTTAATAAAAAGGAAATAGAATCTGTTGCATCATAAGAAAATATTTTTATTAAAATATTTAATGACGGTTATGTACAAAATATAAATTTTTCTTCTAGCCTGTGTTGGATGATGTTTGGCCCTACCTAAGGTAAAGTCGTTGTTTTGGATGCAACGGTGCCCTTGGATTTTTTATTTGGTCAACCGTTTAGGACTTATTAAAGTTAAAAGTTATCCACTGGGCATTTTATAATTAAAAACTGAAATTTATTTGAAAATTTATTTTAGGCACACCAAGTATTAGAATATCATGTCATCTCAGCATGAAATCTCGGTATTTTCCCAATTAATTTTTTAAAATAAATCAAAGGAAAAGTCTGATTCATTACATTCTACTCACCTTAGGGATTCACATCTCTGAAATCCAAAACAAGGGCTACTAAACAAAAATATAAGGGTGTTGATCATGCATCTGTGTCTCCCACTCTCATGTTCTCTACTAGAGGTTCTCAGGATTCCACCAAATGCACACTAGAGGAATCTACCTCTCACAATGGGTCCTCTCTTGTCAATCCTTTATCTCTACCAAGAACTCCACAAATGTCGCCCCATCATCAATGTCTAGTGCTCCCTAGTCGATAACATATGATGGGTCATGCACATACCTCCTGAGTAGTGAAATGTGAAATACATCATGAAGCTGGTGCAACCATGGGGGAAAAGCTAGGCGGTACACCACCTCACCAACTCTACTCAGAATCTAAAAGGGGGCGATGAACCTTAGAGACAACATGTCACCCCATCCAAATCTCTGCAAACCCCATCGATGTGATACCTGGAGTAAAGCATAGTATCCATACTTGAACTCCAAGGTCCTCTATATTTTTTCATTTTATGACTTTTTTAAGATTTGTTCAGTCCACATATGCTCCTGGATGATCTTCACCTTCTCAGTGGTAGCTCGTACCAACTCTGGGCCCACAAGTGCTGACTCCCCTGGGTCAGTCCAGCATAATGGTGATCTGCAAGGTCAACCATACAAGGCCTTGAATGGTGTCATACCAATGGTGGGGTGGTAGTTTTTGTTATATGAAAACTTCACCAGAGGTAAATGGTCCTCCCAACTGCGACCAAAGTCCAAGATGTAGGCACGAAGCATGTCCTCTTGCGCCTGGATGGTCCTCTCCTTCTGACCATCCGTATGGGGGTGAAAAGATATACTTAACTGTAATTGAATCCCAAAAGCCTCCTGCAAACACTTCCACAACTGTGAAGTGAACCTAGAATCGTAGTCTGAAATGATCGTCGAAGGAACCCCATGAATTCGAACTATCTACTTGACATAGAGGCATCCCAATCTCTCTACAGAACCCTACTCCCAGATGGGTAGGAAGTGGGCCTACTTAGGGATTCATTCAATGATCACCTAGATGGTATAATTTCCCCTGGACGTGCATGGTAAACCCTTTACAAATTCTATCGATATCTCATCTCACTTCCACTCTGGCACCTTGAGTGGCTGAGTTAAGCCTGCTAAAACCTGGTTATATGCCTTCACTTGCTGACAAGTGATGCATCGAGAAACGAACTCCGCCACTGCCTTCTTTATCTCTGGACACCAGAACTAGTGTCGGAGGTCTTGGTACATCTTATCTAGACCTGGATATACCTCCAAGGGGGATGTGTGGAACTCCATTAGAACCTCCTATCATGGCACTACTGGCACAACGGTGCACCCTCTAAAGAGAACGATGTTCTCCCCACCTATCGAATATCCATCAAGGGCCTACCCTATGGACAGCTGAGCATGTCGGGACTCACCGTTGATATCTGCAAGCTACGCCTCCCTGACTCACTGCAAGAGTGGAGGGGTGATGACTATAGATTAGAGGTAAGCTACCTCACCATCATCCATGAAGGATATCTGTAGCGTGGCCAACTGCTATGATGCCACACTCAACAATTGTAAGCTGGACCTCCTACTGAGTGCGTCTGCCACAACCTTTCCCTTCCTAGGAGTATAGACGATCTCAAAGTCATAGTCCTGGAGTAACTCTAGCCACCACTTACGTCTCAAGTTCATGTCCCTCTAAGAAAAGATGTACTTGAGGATCTTATGGTCTGAATATATGATAAACCACTTCCCCATAAAGTAATGTCACCACATCTTCAATGCGAAGACTACAAATTCCAGCTCAAGATCATAGGTTGTGTAGTTCTGATCATGCTACCTCAACTAGCATGAGATATAGGTAATCACCGCTTTCCCCAATATCAAGACACATCCAAGACCATCCCCTGATGGGTAGAAGAACACTATATACCCAACAACCTCCTCTGGTAGTCTCAAGATGGGAACACTCTTTTACCTCCATCTTAGCTCCAGGAAACATTGTTGGAACTTTTCTATCCACACGAAGGGATATCTATTCCATGTCAAAGCCTTAAAGGGTGTTGCTACCCTGGAAAAGTCGGGAACAGACCTCCGATAGTACCCTTACAAACTTAGGAAACTTTTCACCTTGGTCACACTCCTGGTTGGATCCCAAGAAAGCACCAGCTCAATATTCACCGGATCCACCGCAACTCTAGCCTCCAAAATGAAATGTCCTAGAAAGTGGACCTACTAAATCCATAACTGAAACTTTGAGAGATTCCCATAAATTTGGTTCTCTCATAGTGTGTCTAGGACCATTCTCAGTTGTATCACGTGCTCCTCTTCAGACACCAAGTACACCATAATGTCATCAATGAAGACCACGACAAACCGGTCAAGGTATGGCTATAAGATCTTGTTCATGGGTCCCATGAACATTTCTAGAGCATTGGTTTTGATTAAGGGAATATCCAAGTACTCTTAGTGGCCATACCTACATATGAAGGCTATCTTTGGTACGTCCTCATCCCATACACGAAGTTGACGATAGCCAGATCTTATGTCTATCTTTGAGAACCACCTCACTCCCTTCATTTGGTCAAAGAGGTCTTCAATTATCATCAATGGATGCTTGTTCTTAATGGTCACCTAATTTAGGTTCTTGAAGTCCACACATAGCCTCAAAATCAAATATTCCTTCTTGGAAAACACCATAGGGGTCTCCCACGGTGAGATGTTGGGCCTCACAAAGCCCTTCCTCAACAAATCTTCCAGATGTAACTTCAACTCCTGAAGCTCTACAGGATCCATATGATATGTGGGTGTTGATATAGGTGTTGTATCGGGGTACAGATCAATGTATAAGTCAACCTTCCTATGAGGGATTAATCCTATAATATCCTCAAGGAAGACATATTCATACTCATTCGCCATTGTGGGAAAATAGGGACAACTCTCCTCCACCACATTGAGGGTGGGGCTAGCCAACTGGTGAGTAATCGGTTGCACACTCCTCTAAGAAATTCCATCTTTCACTGTATGTGTTTCCTTTTTGTCAGTAATGGAAAACTCAGTTTCATCTCTGTGGACACACAGCACTCTATGCCTAAAATAGTCAATTTGATCATGGACTGTGGATAACCAGTCTATACCCAGAATGACATCATAAGGACTTGACGCCGCTACTAAGAGATCTTAGATGAATTTATCACCTCCAAGAGTAATCTCGCACTTCTAGAACCAGTTGTTTATCATCAAATCCCCTCCCGTAAGAGTCTCTAACTGTAAGGATCGAGCCAATGGCTCCACTAGAATCTCTGAGCTCCAAAAAAGATCCATAGAAAGAAAGGAGTGACTTGAACCTATGTCTGTAAGAACTAAAAATAGGGTGGATAAGACACATATCATATCTATAATCATCTATGTAGTGACGGGATTATAAGCCTCCGTCACCTGAAGTTGGCCTTTCCCCTTTCCACAGGCTCCTTGAGCTCATGGCGGACTTCCTAGGGGTGGTGGTGGTAGTACCTCAAACCTCCATCCATCGCCAGCTACTCTACCTGCTCCCCTTACACATCTGCCACCAGGTGGAAAACTCTAATTGAACCTATTACTCTACCTCGGTGGTCCCTCGACTGTTCATTGATCGTCTTCACGGTGTGTTGGTAAATCAGGAGCTAAGTGTCCCCGACCGCTGCACATGAAACACAATTTTTCCTTCATCTGTCCTGCTCTACCCTGGGAGCATCACACCAATGATCTTGAATCCTAGGTTTGTCTCCTGAAGCACTTGTCCCTCTTAGTCCCTTTTGTATGTTGCCTGCTACCCACAGCTGAGGACTCCTCCACCTGATGTATACAAGTAGTTCACATCTTTGGCGCCTTCTCTTCTAGGAAGTTCTCCACAAGTAGAGCTTTCTCCAGTACCCCAACCAGAGTAGGGATGCTATGAGACACCATGGACACCTTGATCTCCCATCATAGTCCCTGCTCAAAATCTCACGCCTTGAATAATGGGTCTCGTACCATATTTTTGGAGTAGCGAGAAATCTTGGTAAACCTCACCAACTACTCTACTACTATCTAGCTGCCCTGCTACAAATGTAAGAACTCATAGATGCATACTTACTATAAGGTTTTCAGAAATAACTCCTCCTGTAAGAGGCACTCAAAGTCAGCCCAAGAGAGACTGGTCTCGTCATGCGTCTGGATCGCTATGCTCTGCCACCGTCCCGCTAAGCCCTGTAGAAGGATTTTAGCTAAGACAGTCATTTTATCGGGTGGTGTACACACATGGAAGAAGACACAAGTAACCGCCTCCATCCAATCCTCAGCTACCTAGGGTCGGTCTCACCACTAAACCTGGGATGTCTCTGCCTCTAGAACTCATGAAATGCACTGAGCCTGTCTGCATCCTCTACTAGTAGCGTTGCAAAAAACATATACTCGACAGGTGGTACTACAGTAGGAAAACCACTTGGGGGTTCAATTTCTTTCATAGGTGCATGTACTGATGCCTCATCGCTAAGAGGAACATCCTCATGATTTTGCATCGGGGTCATGATTGGCTGTCTGCATGGGGGAATCCTAAAATAGATCAAGATGAACCACGGTCAATTGAGTATATCTATAAAGCTGACTCAAGAAGGACAAGGAAAACATGGCCCATTATTATATGATGCATGTTCTATTCATTTACCTACAACTAGTGTTTTCATGTACTGATTAGGAAAGTAGGTTTCTATAGTCTTTGTGTATGGATATGTTAATTTCTGCACCAACACTGGATTACCTGTCCTGAAAGCCGACCTAAAAACACTTAACACGGTTGCCCGAAACAAATATCATTGACTACCAGTACTAATATGGAACTGACTCGCTCTGATACCACTTTTTCATGACCCGTCTCAGTGGGGCCCATGTTGGTACTACCCCAAGCCAACCTCCGATAGGCCAGGGGCTGGCACTAGCACCGAGTAGGCATATCTCACAAAAGGGAGGCCTTTGTTGAAGTACCTATACACATGCACACGTCTTCGATCCAAAAAATATAAAAATAGAAAATAGAAATGACCATGCATTCATATACTAAGAACCACCCACAAATTACAACAATAAAGTAAAGTACTGGAAGATAAACTAGGATAGAATATAATCCCAACAAAAGAAAGACAACTTCAAAGACTGACCTGAAAACAAGGGTACTAAAGATGTAGTATAAAGATGCTAGAAACACCTCAGTTCATCTGATATCACAAGGCACTGTCCAGTCCTGGCCCTACTTTGCCTAGGACTCCATAGAAACGTCGGTCCTCTAAACTAGACATGACACGTGCGGTAAAAGCCCGTACAAGGGTGAGTAAAATAATACTCAGTAGGACACCCTGAAACCAAGAAGGAAAAACCAAAAAAAGAATGTGCATTCAGGTCTATACAAGTATAATCCCATACATATACCAAGTATATCCAGATATAATCAAATACCAATTTCAAGGTAGAAAGGATAAGTCACAACCAAACTTCCTCCATAAGATTTCGCTTGAGGCATGCTTGTTCTAGGAGGACTCGCTCCTTGATTCTTGATTTCATTACTAGTCAAGATTATGTTATATAGAGAAGGAATTCTCTTAGATAATACCATGAACCCAATCTGTATTACCTGAAAATGTAGGGGATTCTCAGAGAATACCACAAACCCTACTGATGTGGCTCATAATGTAGGGGATTCATACAAATACTGTGAACCCTGCTGATATGGCCCACTGTATGGAAGATTAATTCCCTTCACTTTATGGTCACTTTAATACCCAACAAACTCTATTAGGGGTGATAGGGTACCACTCCAGTCCCAAGGAGGATTCCATAACTCTATCTAATACTCTGTCTCTTGAGGGGGATTGTTATGCAATGTCATACTGAACCCTAAAGGAAAGGACCAAGGGGAAAATCTCTGAAACTAAATAGTCCCTCACTAAGTTCTCACAAAGCCATCTCAAAAGGACCTCATCATATTAAGGGTCCCAACACCATAGATGGCTCATCAAAAGGACTTACGGTTTTAAAGTTACAGGGCTTTTTGTAAAAAAGGGCTGGTTGGGTCCAGGTCTGGTCCAACTCAGGTCCAAACTGACCCACCAAGACTGCTAGACCCTACCCACTAGGCCACAGGCCTAAGGCTAGTGCTATAGGGTCTCTCCCCTGAAGCAGCTCAGGGAGTCGCATCTGCCTGTGCCACAGTGTGTAGCCACCCCCCGCAGTCGTTGTCGCCACCGCGGCCTTCCACCACCGTTGTGGCCTGCCTGGCCGTGGACTTCCCCACCACCAGCTACCAAGATGGTGGTTTCCTAGAACCGCCCTCACCTATGGGATGACTTATTTTCGCGGTCCCTCCTGGACCACGATTTTTTGTCATCACCGACCGTCGATCCAGCAGCCTGGATCGTTGCGCCACAAAGAACAAGAGAACACAAGAATGCCTAAAGTGGACAGATCTGGGCCTTATTCATATCGGCCCGATATATCCACATTACAATAGAAAAATGATAAGGATTCACAATTATAAGCATGTTTCAATCTAAACATGGATAATCCCATATTCAAACTCACAATATAAATCCCAACTCTGCACTACACCTGATCCATGAATCAATCCATTCGCCGATTGATTCACGTTTGTCATAGGGAAAATAATGAATAATGGGGAATTAAACCAAATAAAACAATGCCCTAGTTGGGTTTGTAATGTTCATTGATGGAGGGAGAATTCTTTTTCATTGATGATCTGCTGAAGAATACTCTCAAAATTAGATCCTTGATTCGAGTTGGAATTTATCTATCATCATTCTCCAACACCTTCTTCTGAGGTTCCTCTCTCAAGAGTTTCCAGGGAATTTACAGGGTTGTGAATTCTCGCTCTGAACCCCTACCTCTAGGTTTAATAAAAATGAAACAGAATCTGTTACATCATAATAAAATATTTTTATTAAAATACATAATGGCAATTACATCCAAAATATAACTTTTTCGTCTAGTCCACACTAGATAATGTTAGGCCCTGTCTAAGGTAAATTTGTTGTTTGGGACGTAATGATGCCCTCGGATTTTTGATTCGGGAACCCGTATTGGAGTTATTAAAGTTAAAATTTAGTCATCGAGAATTTTTTAATTAAAAACTAAACTTTATTCAAAAATTTATTCTAGGCACACCAAGTCTCAGAGTCTCATTCTGTCTCAGTGCGTGGTCTCAGTATTTTCCCAATTAATTTATTAAAATACATTAGAGGAAAAATATGATTCATTAAATATACATATAGGTACAAATCTGTATCGAATATTTCTATAAAGGCCTCGCTTGAAATTTTGATATCATATAAATCCATCATGCACTATTTTGAGGGTGTGCTTCATGGGGTCTATACACCTCAATGCATACTCAAACATATTCTTACTACCTTTTTGAAGATCCTGCAACTTAAAAACTCATACCATACTTAGAATCTCTAGATATTTCACTTGTATAATAATATTCTCAAACTTCTACCATGGTAAGGTATCCTCACCATAAGTCTATATAGTCAAATCATACTAATTACTAGTTTTATTTTGAAGGATTCTTGATGAAATATTCAACATTGTTTCGATGGATGTTTAAACCAAAAAAAATAAACATGATAATAACTCCAAAAAATCCTCTATTACTTGATGATCATGATATATTAGAAACATAGGATTTATTTACTTCTAGAACTCATGTAGTGCACTTAGCATTTGGGTAGTCTCATTCTTCTCAGTGAGGACTACCATATGATCTATAGTTGTAGGTTCTTATCTCTTCACAATGGGTAGAGTATCTGACCTCTACTCATGGGGTAGAGATACCTCCAGATAAATTCAATGAATAAAAGAATCATTGATCAACTAATTGGTGGTAAGAGGTTAAAGAACTGGTACTATCTCATCAATACCCCACTTATGAGTCTGATAGGTTGTCTACAAAGTGGAATATTATAGTAAATAAGATTAAAATGTAGTTATTAAATCATATCCAGTTGATATAAATCAAGAATTATATGGATATAATCACAATTGACATGTTTCATGATGTATGTATCATCCTATTTTCACCCTTCAGGTGATTCCATAGAGTTTTGATTTGAACGGTAGATTATCAGAGACCTAGCGAAAGGATACATCAGTCACCCATTCCCACGTCAGATTACTTGGTATGATAACCAAAATCAAGACACCTTGAAACCATTTCCTTATGTTTTCCAAACCAAACCTCAAAATAATTTTACATCTAAAAAATTTTCATAAGATAGACCCACTTTAACATGAACCAACCTACCAAGACCCCACTTACCCTGGTATTTAGGAAGATTTTTCTACCATAATCCTGCTTTTAATATGTTATGGGCTCATGACTTGAACAAATAAGGCATTCATGGGAGGCCTTAACCAAATAAAACCTATAAAAATGATATAAATATCCAATGCAAAACATAACCAATCAATACTGATAAAATATGAATAATCTAAACTTTATAATAACATTCATGAATGATACATCAACCACCTAAGACCAAACCACATAAGTAGACTCTAGGAAAAATTAATACATAAGGAAAGATCTAAAAAAACTAAAAAAGACCTATTAAAGGGAAAAAACTCCTTATTTTAGTGAGTTCTAACGTGATCTCTAAAAAACTTCCACCATAAAATTCCACTAAGAAATAACTTCATGTCCACCATGGTCACTAATAAATTGTATGCCATCTACATAGACATAACATGTGTGGGAAAAGTATTATAGTGTATATTTGAATATAAAAACACATAGTATGATTCCTTAAAAACAAAATAAAGGAAAAAAATCATTCTGTTAAAAAACAAATATAGATGGGAAAACCTAGATATGCTTTAAGGATTGAGACAACCAAGAATATTGAAATTTATGATATCACAACTTATCTCTACTAATATCATATCTCATAAGAAACTAGACATGACCATCAAACCATACGATTCATAATAATTGAACTGTTTACTCCCATAATTTCCAAATCACCTCTTTAGAACTATAATGGGGGACCCACACCATGTCAAGGGAAAATTATATCGATCAAGGGAGTGTAAAACTCTATGGAGAGCCTCACCCTAACACATGTGTGATTTCCAACACTAAAGATAGAGAATGGTTCCCAAATATGCAAGGGTACCTAAACTTAATCTATCATGTAGGATACCACACCCTATTATGAGTAAGTTATTAGGGGAGTAATAAATTTCATGTATAAAAATGAGGAATTATCCCTAATACATGGGAGAGTACCAACTCTATAATTCATGTGGGGTACCCACACCCTAATATAAGTATGCTAAAAAGTAGTATCAACCTCGTGTATACTTGAAATGCCTCTCCTAAACCCATTCATCACCTCTATGAAACTAAGATATGAAACTCTATATGGAATACTTTACAAAAGGCCTATAATGGAAAAGAGTACCCTACCATTGTGATCTATATATAAAAATACTCAGAATGGAAAACCCATTCATACAATTTTGACACTTGATTGAGAATATGTTAGAGATGATATGAAAGGGAAAGTTCATAACATATAATATACTCCACACTATATCCAATTCATGTCATGTCAATACACATGATGTTTATGCTGGTTGACATGGCATGTGATACTTGATGGTTATCCAGGATTGTCCTCCTATTCTTAACATGGAATTTATTGAACATGGCATGTGCTTACCAACTAAACATCATGTATAATCTAGGGGGATCCAATTCAATTATACACAATTTTTTTTAATTTATAAACATCATGTAATATTTATCTTTTTCATGAAACTCTAGTAGTCATCTGATACATTACACAATGTGTTTCCAAGTATCTCCACTTTGTGTGATTTTGTTTTCTACCTAGAAAACTCTAGCTTCCATATATGATTAATACATAGTTTCCCACTCTATATATTCCTTCATTGACCTCCTAGTCCTCCTAAATCCATATTTCACCCCTTTTCACACTACAGTGCCTGCTCTACACCATTGTTGTGCCTTAGCCACACTAGATACCAATGACCATAAAATTCCATCCACCCAAACAAGGGTTACCTCTGTCATATTCCATTGCACTTTTTCTCATCACCTCATCATTAACCCATAACCATCCACCAAAGGGCCAAAGGGATCCATAATCTACCATATCTTGTGAGAATGAGGGTGTGAGTAGAAGAGAGAGAGAGAGAGATAAAAAATATTAGGAGGAGAATAAGGATTTAAAAAACTGGAAGGGGAATCCATCCACACCTCATAATGCACTGCTAGCATAAACTAGCTGGTGGTGGTGAGTTGTGTCAAGAATACATCCTAAAAGGGGTAAATAAAGGTTTTTAGGGTGTTTTTATGACCTCATGTTCATCATTAGTGAATTTTATTCCTCTAATATTCATCGAACAAAATTCAAAAAGTTACATGCATCTCGGGGATGCATGCTTACTCCAAGATTTAACATAGACTCCCCAAATAATTTGATCTATCCCAGCCCTATAATCTCCCTCACTTAGGGTGTTTTATAAAGGAAAGGTTAGATTTATAATATTATTTTATTAAATCCCTAAAATAGGCTTGGTCCTGGGCCAGAAACCCAACAAAACATTATCTCTCCTAAGTAAAATACCTCATTCCAAATCAAACTACACTGATAGAGTTTCTATATATGACTCTATTTAAGAGATATTGTAACACCCTAATATTTTAAAATATAAACAATTTTAATAAATTTAATTTTTTTGATATCTTGCTTCACACTCCACACCGAACTTAAACAAGACTGTGATATATTTGGATAAAATATAAATATTTAAGTATGATTGTTAAATCCTAGTCATTGAATTACTATGAATGAATAGGAGTAACCACTTTATGAAATATATGTATAATGGAAATAAAGGAAAATTTTAATATAAATAAAATTCAATTAATAAAATCATTTTATGATTAAAAAATCATTTTTTTAAAAATTTCCTTTTTATACTACATTAATTTATATTTCAAGAAACATATGATCAATGATGATAAAATATATTTTATATGAATAAGTTTTTAACCCCAATTTAGATAGTAAATGGTCATAAATAATAATAATAATAATAGTTAGCATTTAAAAATGTCATTTTTCTATAAAAATAGTTTTTCATTATATCTCATATTTTTATCTAAAAGTTTGATCAATAAATTTTAGAACTTGAATTTGAAAAAAAATGAATATATTTTTTGGATTCAGTATATTAATATTTTCTTAAGATTAATATTTTGTTTTTTCTGAAAATATTAATTTTTAAGTGAATAGTGCAATATACCATTTTTACAAAATACCATGATTTTATGACACTATTGGTATGTAAGTATGACATAGAAATTTATGAAACATTTTCAATAAATATATATGTTTTATAAGTAACATTATATGTTTTAAAATCTTATGTTTGAGTTTTATACCTACATTTTATATTTTAGAACATAAGTTACTTTTTCTATAAAATTGTTTTTAATGCATTATACAATTCGTATATTAAAATAAATTTTAATAAATTTTAGAAATTGAATAAAATATAATGGATATAAAATTTATAATTAATAGATAAAAATTTTATAATAATAAATATTTTATTTTTAATCATAAAGGGTAAGTTACTTAGGTAAAAACTAGTTACCACAGAAAAGGATAAAATGTTAAAATAAACAATCTAAGAGTAAGTGACATAAAATATGTTTAAAACATGTGTGGTAGTGTATTTTTGGGGATTTTATATACCTTATCACTTATCATATCCATTATTTCACAATTTTGGAGCCACTTTCCTTGATATTGACTTCCCATTATTAAAAAGTTATGGGTATTTTTAAAAATGTCATCTCATTTCACTTATAAAAGGGGTTCTCCTATCATCACTTCCCCTCACACCAAAACCCCCTTAATTTTAGAAAAAAAAAACCCTGAATAAAACTATCCTAAAAACTATTATCCACATTAAAGTGGTTCTAGTCTTCTCAAAATACCATCCCTTGAAGTTTTAAGGCCCTTTGCAAAGGAGATAATCCAAGTGATGTTGTATGAATTTCTAACTACTCCTTCCTCATTCTTATTTATTTATGTGAAATTATTATTCCTCAAACTAAATTAAACCATATTAAAATGATAACATAAGTATCACTAGTATGTTTATATGTTATTATAATTATTTAATAAGCACTAACCACCCTTCCCTTTTCCATTAAGAAAAACAAAAATGTGAATCATTTGTATGTGTGGACTACCACATCCGTGAAGAAACATGTCTGTTTTCCTTAACTTCCAATCATGGATTTTAAAAAGAGGGAATTTAATATATAAGTATTATATTTATAATTTATTTAATATTACTAAATGATAAAACATATTACTCTATTCTCCCATTCTATGAAAACCTAATCATCATCCATACATATGCACGAACTACCGCCTCCATGGAATAATGAATTATATATTTCATTACCACCTTTAATAGATGTTTATAATAATAAGTTTAAAGTGTAAATATAATTTTTATATAACTATTAAGGTTTTTTAAGACTAATTGAGTAATATACAAATGAAATGTACAATATACAATCATTATAAAATTAACCGTCTTAAACAACCAAACTAAGAGGAAAACAATCACTTATTTATATATAATGAGTTTATATAGACTAAATTATTTTTATAATTCTTTATAATTATGATAAATAATACTAATAACCACTAAATAATATCATTATTCTTCTGGTATAATGGTTTTACAACTAAATCACCTTATAATCATCCATTAATCATGGTAGATCCATGTTTGTGTCAGTTTAACCACTTGAACAATGCTAATCATAGATGACTATGGTAACATAGTTAATATTATAATATTATATAAATAATTTAATAATTTTTTTCTTAGTTCTATAATTATAACACTAAAATTAAACTCACTAATTATGAAAAAAAATTCATTCGTTAAAAGTCATCGGAACATGAACATTGCTAAATTTATCTTCATGGATCGTAACCAAAAATACCATGGAATGAAATTATATATTTATAAAACTATCTTGAAACATATATTATTTTACCATAAATGGTATAATAATGATGGAATTTTGAATAATAGTTAACACCAACACCACTCCTGTGAAACAAGTACAAATGGTCAAAATCATAAACACCTGATATTGAAAATAGTTAAAAACTAACTAATATATATGTGTGTGTGTTTATAAAATGATTATAAATGAGGATGATAATATTTATGAATAAGTTTATTGGGAATTAATTTAATAAATTTAATTTAATTTTCCCAGATTTTTTGTGCAAGTGAAGAACGAATCAAGACCAAGGTAAGGGTTTTCATCTCAAATTCCTCTATTTAAGACATGTTTGGTATTATGAACCTAATTTAATTTATGTGGTGTATATACTACATATTTGAGGTATAATATTATGAAATAATTTTTATTCATGGTATTTTTATTTCAATTAAAATCTATCTCTCTTTCTAGAGGTTTTGATGTTACTTAAGTCGTAAGGGTTATTTGTCTCTATTTTCAATTCCATGAGACATGTTTGATATTTTGCACCATGTTTCAATTTTTTATAGTGTAAAAACTACCCCATTGACTTATAAAATCTTAAATTATTTTTTAAACTATAAATTTCACTTACATTCATGCTCTTTCTTACTTTTTTCATTGATTGATACTCTTCTGAAAATGTGAGGGATTTTGTTAACTCAAATTTCTATTCCTTGAGTTGCATGTTTTAACTTGAAATTTATTCTTACATTATTGTGTTATTCCACCATAATATTTTATAATATGGTATTTTATATTACACTTTTTTAAAATAATTTTTTATAACTCTTTTTACAATGTGTGTTCTCAACAATGGTATTTTTCAAAATATTAAAAAGGGTTATTCCTTTCACACTCATATATTTTTTCATTCTCTCCACATTTATCCATGATAAAATTTATCTATTTTCAAGGCCCTATTATTGAATATTATTTTTAAAATCAATATTTTTTAAATATTTTTCACTTCACCTTTTTAAAAATACTTTATTAAGTGACTTGTAACTTCATATTTTATGATAATGTTAAAAATATTTTCTAAGAACTATTTTATGTTTCCACTTATATTTTAATTTTCATATTAAAAAGTATTTAACTTCTTGGGATTTATGTTTCATGATCTACCATATTATTTTTATTTATCTTTTGGGTGATTTAACTAACGGTACCAAACAATCCAATTCCTGATCCCTTCTTATGTGGTATCGTTCAAGTATTCTTTTGCAAGGAAGTTTTTCATATATATCAATATCTTTTAATATTTCCTTTGTTACATTAGGGTATTGATATTTTCACCTTATTTATATAGATATATTATTACCATGTTATTCCATTATTTACTTAGTGGTATACTCATTACTCTATACGGTATGAACATTATAGTTTATATAATTCATATTGGTGGATGTCAACCTAGAAATATAGTTTATTTATTGTCTAGGGATGTATTAACATTATTAATTATTATCAATTAATAAGGTATGTTTATTACCTATGGACATTATGTATACATGATTATTGGATGTATTGGCATTCTATATTCTTCTAATCTCTATATGGATGATTATTTCCAAGTTGATTTATTTATTTTTTTAATATGATGAATGAATTGTACTTAATCAAGTGATCATTGGTTCATGTTATTATATATCACCTTTAATAATTGATGGGTCTCATGAGACAAAACATCTTGGGTTTTATTTTATGACACTACCCATGTTAGTATAATTTATTTACATAAGGCTTTCGAAACATGTTTTTAATGTATGTCATTATGTATTTTATCAGTATGTGATCAATAATTATTATCCATGTATTCATTTATTTTCATAGATATAGAGCATTCTCAGATTCAGTTGATTATGGAATTATTATAATTATTTATTCCTTCTATATTATAAAATACATGCTAATTATTTGAAAGATTCAGTTATATGTTTCCCATAATTAGTGTTTGATCTCACCCTATATTATTTTTTACATTACCCGTGTTATGAAGAAAATTATTACACATGATATTTATAGAGGGATATCATGTGTGGAAGAATTTTTTAGGAGATGTTGAAGTATTACTATATATTAATTAATTATTCATGTATTGATTGGCTTTATTAGTTAATGATGTGTCTTAACTCACTAAATATATAAACTTGAAAATATATTTGAGATGTATATAATGAAATATTTTATTTAATTCACATAATTAAAGAATATTTATATCTAAGAATCTATAATTGGTATTAAAGACGGCATGTGAAGTATGTGTTTTAGGCATCATACTCTGGAGATAAGGTCTGGGTTATTATATATATTAACAATTCAACTCGATCATGCTTTTATGAGTGAGAATATTATATTTCAAAATTTTAAATATTTTCCTAAGGTAACAAGAGACTTTAAAAAATAAATAACCATCCACTTAATAAAATATTAATGGAAATTTTTTAAAGGGTTTGACAAAAATTATGAGTTGCGAAATTACTATTGGATGTAAATGGGTATTTAAAATAAAGTATGATTCCAATGGTAACATCCAAGATTTTAAATTAATATTGGTTGATTGTTTGGGGAAAAAATGTAATTTATTACTTTGATATTTATGCTCTTGTAGTTTGAATACCTCATTAAGGGTATTTTTTACTTAGCTTCAATAAACCATTTTCATGTTCATCTAATGGATGTTAAAACTAAATTTTTTATATAGATATTTGAATAAATAAATTTCCATGGAACAACATAAAGTTTTTTCTATATAAGGTAATGAAAATAAAGTACACCAGTTAATTAAATCGATTTATAGTCTTAAAAAAGTTATTAAAAAATAGTATGATAAGTTTGATTTTATAATGTCATCTAATGTATTTGTTCATAATAATCTTGATAGGAATATTTAATCAAATATTACAAAATAATATGGATTTATTGTGTGTCTCTATATAGTTACATGTTAATTATTGGAACCAAAATGTTTGGTGTAGAGACCCGAAGCTTGACGTACATGGACATTACATTACTTTTTTGGAATACTTAATACATAAGAAAAACAGACACACAAGGACCGTAATAGTTTAGTGTCTTTGGAAACTCGGAATAAAATCTTCTAATCGTGGTGAAAGATCTTCAACATCTCCCAATAAATATCTTCCCTTTTTTTTCTTACCTAAAACCTTTATTTATATCCTGGGGAAAGAAAACATAAAAGGGGTGAGCTCAAATTCCCATTAAGGGTAAACATAGAGAACATAAAACAATCCATAAACATTTGAATGCAAAAACTTGAACATAAAATCTAAACATCAAAATCTTGAGCAAAGACATGAATCTTGGAAGTACGTAAGGCGTATATCATAAGGGAACATCAATCATGATAAAATAGCATGGGAATAAAACATGTAATTGTGGCAACCATTAAGCACATGATATGATTTCCATAGTATCCAAGGCATTGCTGCCAAGACCATCTTAGTGGACAAAGTCCCTTTCTGAATCGAGTTCACTCCTCGTTCCAGTCCTGTATTACTGAACCGGTTTAAATTGCCGTTCCAGCCATGTCTATCTCATTAGATATAAATCTTTACCGAATTCATTGGAGGGAGATATAGGTCCCACCCATCTCATATTGAAATCATTCTTACTTGTGCCACAAAATAAACAAACACTATTCATAATAACCTAATAAATAAAATGGGTTTCATAAACATCATCCCATCATCACATAATCCATATAAAACAAATGGATATTTCATTATAATAAAATTGAATCCATGTAAATCATAGAGACATTATACTTGAAACAAACACATATGAAATAATGTCATCTTAGATAGAAAATGGTTTTGATAAAACACTTGAAATGAATTCTTGAGTAAAATATCCTTTCTTCTTCAAAATCAATTTCTTTTCACAAAACATCATGAAATTTTAAAAGAAAATGATTTTTTTGAAAATATTCATGAAATATTTTGGAGTAAGATTCATAAAAATAAGGCATTATAAAACCGTAAAAATTTGTTCATGCCGTATAAGTTAAAAATAAAAATCTCCTCGTACTTTTGTCGGAAAAGTCAAAAAGTACCTCGTAACGTAAAAAAAAATATTCCTTACATACCATGTAGTAAAAGTCAAAAATGGTTAAAAAGGACATTAAACATACATGAAACCATTTTTAGAAAACATGGGCTTGGATGATAAAGATAACCCCAGTAAATACTTACGAATAAACAATCTCGGATAAAAATGAGATTCATAAATTATCCCTTACCTTAGGTCCGATATGCTTCGTACGTATCAAAACCTCCTGTATAATGATTTAAATAATATCATTGACTTATTAAAGAATCATATTCATATATATATGGTTCACTTATGACTTTATATTACCCGCTCTTTTGTAAATTCATGTTAAAGTGGCGTTTTGGGTAAAATCGTCTCATTTGTCATTCGTGTTTTAACTTATAATTATTCATATGATTACTTAGATCATGATTACTTAAATCCAGAATGTAAAAAATTATTTATATATAATATATATTCAGAGTATACATATATATAATGGATCGATAAATGGAAAGAAATACACCGTTCATGGAGACGGTAGGTCGTACGTACGCATGAACGTTGTTTTCGTTTCCTTATTGAATTGAATGGAATTAAGTTGATGACATAAATATATATATACATAAATCCAGTAGCATTATTATGTCATATATTTCATTATTACTTATTATATATACTTTATAATCATTCTTGAATGGTTATCATGGAGAGTGAATCTCATCGCGTCGTGGAGACGGTATTCCGTACGTACGCACGAGCGATGATATCATTCCCATGATCGTGGAATTGTATTAAAGTGTATGTATAATATTTCAGAATCAATATAACTTTACAATAATCATATATATTCATTACTTTCACCATTATACCCATACATGTAAGGTGGTGGTGGAAAATAGATTACACCACGGCGTGGAGACGGTATTCCGTACGTACGCACGCGCGGTGATTTCATTTTCCGTAGGATGGATAGATGGTGAAATAGGGTTGTTTCATAAATATAATAACATATCAGTATATTAGTGATACTTATTTTATTACTTCATAATGAAACAACCTAATAAGAATAAGTGGAAGAAGAAATAAAGTTGAAAAATCGGTAATGGACATTACCTCTTCTTTGAAGCACCTCTTTGAGACCTCCTCTTAGGGCACTAAAATTGGTCTTTGAAGAAGACCAGGACCTCTAGGATGTTTCTAGGTAATTGTAGAAGAGAATTTGGCAGGGTTTGGCCAAGATTGAAGGCTCAAATTGGTGTGAGGAGGAGAGGGAGGAGGTGCCCTTTTATAAGGGAGGAGAGGGGCACCTTTGGAAATCTTAAAAATATTAATTTATAATAAATCTAACCCCACTTAAAAACATACAAAAATGACTCATATTAAAATATTAGATAATATAAGGTTGTAATCTCATCAACCAATAGAATTTAGACATGTTAGGAATTTATTTTAAACATTATCAACTTGATTTATCCTTATTTAATCAATTTAATTTTATTTGTGGTAATAACATTCTAAATTTTAAATTATAAAAAATAATTACTTATTTGTTGTGAATTTTCCATAATTGGATACTTAATAACATTTTAGACCATATAAATTTAAATTTATAATTTTTAAATATTTTTGTGATTTTTAAAAAATTTTATAATATGTTATTTTTATAAAATAACAATAGTGTCAATTTTGACACTATTCATTTATTTGAATTTAAATAAAATAAATACAGAAGATATGTTAGAAATAAAAGCTTTAATAGATTCATAAAATGTGATATGTGTCTTGAAAATTAGTGGAGCACATTAAATAGTTCATATAATTTTTATTTTATTATTTTTAAAACCATTTATTTGCTTTATCTCTTAATAAAATAAATACTACAACATTTTTGTATAATTATTTAATATACTTATTTGTTGTATAAAAATTAAAAATAAAATCCTATGATGAAGATAAATCTATTACCTTTCACAATAATACTTCTACTCGAATTTATCATCTTAAAATCACAATATTTAAATTGTTATATTTATTAAACTATGAAGGTGACAACTTTGGCATCATTTAAAATAAAATAATATAAGTGTCATAATCGCATTTATAAGGCTCCAAATGGTCAAATATTCGACCATTGGATGATTATGGTTTACATTTATATTACCAATAATTTTTTTTCAGGGTTTTGTGCATTTTATGGTCACTATTAGTTTAATAAAAACTATATTCTTGATGTTTCACTAGATAAACAATTTCTGCATCACTATTGTGTCATTATTAATGATAATTATTTAATCCCTAAAAATTATAAATAAATTAATATGATGTAGATAATTTTATTATCTTTCTGTAGACTACTCATGTTCGAAGTTTCATGAAGTTTATCACTAAATTAAAATTATTATACTTATAAGATTTAAGAGAGTGACATGTTGTCACTTTCTTTGGTTTTAATAATAATTAAATTATTTTCATGGATAAAAGTCCATTAAATGAATCTAATCCAACCCTTAGGTGATATGGGTCGACTTTTAGTCATCAAATAGAATTTTAGAATGTGTTAGGGTAATTTTATAATATTATATTTACCCTTAATTACCCGATTTACCTTTAACTATGGTAAATAAAATTTACCGTAGTTACTATTCATAATTTCCAAAAAATAAAAAGTAGCTTATTAACATAATTTGGACCCACTGATTCCAAATATGGAATCCATTTTTCGAAATTCAATATACAAAAGTTGCAGAAATTAAATTAAAATTAATCTCGTTGTCGAAAGAAAACGGGTTTTTGATTAAAACATTGCAAAAGATTGAATTGATTTAACCTATGAATTCAAGGTAAAATCAATGATAATGACATAAATTATATTAAATGGTAAAAATATATTCCATTTATACTTTAAAACCATTCAATATTATAATTTAACCATATAAATTATTACGATGAAAAAAGTTGTTTTTAATTAAAATATAGCGTGTTTTTACTATTCATTAAAATATGAAATTTATCAAAAAAATATCAAAACTTTATCCAATGTAAATTTTTATATCATGATTCAAAAGAATAAGTTTATTTTTTAAAATTTAACTTATAAACTTCTCAAAAATTATATTTATAATGGGTGCGCCATTAAAAGGCGGCAAAACTGCATTTTTTTTGAAAAATACTTATTTTACCCGAAAAAATTTATTTTGTTCTCATACCATATTATAGAAAATGTGTATAATGAATAATAATGTTATAAAATTAAAAATGTAGTTAATACAATTCATAACGGCTAGTTTATGATAATATTATAACCATATATCGTTGTTTAGTGAAACCCGGTATTGCGTACTACACATGCTACCGAGGAAGGTCGTGATTGCGTGTAATGAAAGCCAAGTTAGGTTTGCATGTTGTTCAAGACTCCTTTGTTGTTTAGTATAACAAAATCCAACCATATTTCATTTATACATTGAATATATATATATATATACACTCAATGTTGTGTAGAATGACTATTATAAAACGAACTTGAAATTGTGTGTAACACAATCTAAGAATAGTGTTGTGTATACTTCAAGCTCATACGATGTTGTGTATAGCGCCAGGCAATCTTGTTGTAGCTTACAACATAAGAAATCAATGAAATTAAAATAATATTTTTCATAAAATCTCGGGGTGTTACATTCTACCCTCCTTAAAATGAATTTCTCCCTCAAAATTCGTTGGGGTTATAAATCATTTACTATTTATAGAAACCCACATCATAAAAAGGAATTATAAAACTTAATTTTAAAAACTAAAGTATGAAATGTAACAATTACCCAAAGTAACTCATCACTGGGTTTCCATACAGAAAAACATAGGTGAAAATATGGATATGGAAGAAAAATATAAACATTAAGTTCTGATGGAGAGTGGTAGAGAACATGGCTATGAAAAAGCCATCAATCACAAAGATATAGATTTCTGACGATCTAAGGTACCATCAGATTCATTGGATATAAGGGCACTGGGGAAACATTTTTTGTTTTCAATATCATTTCCCTAAAGATGATGAAATTGGAATTAGAAGAAATACTTTCGTGATTTTGGTACAGTCTCACCATTAGTCGTTCTTTGCACAATTTCCACTTCATCTCTTAAAGAAATGAAGTTGAATTTGTCATTTGTGAAGTGTTATCAGATCATGTGATAGAATGATGGGTCATTCCATCTGTCTTAAACAAAAGGTTATAAAAGTTATCAAAAATACATAAGTCTATCTATAGTGAGATTAATCATATATGGTTCCTAAAATGGACTTATACTTCATATATCATACTGCTTAATATAATAAAACTAGTTTCTACTAAACTGGGACTTCCTGTAGGCCAGTGGTAGGCAATAAAGGCCAGTCGCACTTCGGTTGTGGGTTCGATTCCCACAGCCTTGTCCGACGCGATGGGTCGTTGTTCGTCCTGTAGGTTGTCCTTTTTCTAAAACTACATCCAATAAATAATATCGAAAAAACTTCTATCCTTAAACAATACTAACTTATGTCCAACATAATCCATTCCAATCTTTAGGCTTATCCATAATACTGCAGTCCACTCTCATATTATAGTGAAAATGATTACCATAGATTTCATATAACAAGCATGTTAATACCATCGTTGATCCCCATATATCATAATATATGTCTTTTTTGTCACATTCCAAACATTCGAAGGCCTTAATCATGTATTCTCTTGAAAAATGAATACCCATTGAATCTTAGTGAAAACATGAGTGCTGTCAAAAGTTAACTCTTTCCACATACCAAAATCCAAAAATTCTATATACTCAAACCATGATATAACCTTCTCCTTATATCAGTCATGAGCTCATGAATACTATCAAACATTTAATTTTCTCCTTATCCCTTAATTATACACATATCATCTACTTTCCAAAAATATCTGAATAACCTTTCATGGTTACCGGTACCATTCAACGTATACTTTCAAATACTTTAGGAAAGACAATAATGTAACAATCCTTAGATGATTCTTTATTCCATAGTACCATACATTATTCTTTATAAACATACAATCATTCCACTAACTTCTTAAACCACTGACTGAGCTTTATCATTTCTTTCATCTCATATTTCATTTTTAGTCTCTTCATCATCATCCACATAAATACTACTCATATGACCATGCTGATTCTCTTCATGAGATTTTGCATTAGGGAATTGGTTTGCATAATGCTCATACATTCCAAATTTAAAACATCTAATCATTGTTGATGTCGTAGCAATACCATTATCCTTGTTCATGGTATTAACTGAAACTTTTCCTTTGCACTTACTAGCTTTGTTTCCTTCTTTCCCACACCCAAAACATCTTCCAGTTCCTTTGAAACAATCTCCTTGATGCCTCTTCCCACATTATTTACATAGGGGAAATTGAACTTTCTTTCCTCTATGATCATCATGAAACTCCATCTTTCTCTTATTAGCCGAGTCAGGAAACTTACCAAATTTGAGTTTATTGATCATATTATGAGATTGCTGATTCGGCCTAATAATGATGTTTGGACTTCCAAATCCCATTTCATTTGGTTTCCCATGAATAATATCATTCCATTGTCCATCATATCCTCCATTATCATGAATCATCTTGTTTCCAGCCATTTTATAAAACCCAAAAAGAATAGTGTGAGGGGAAAAAATCATAATAAAGGGGGAGTAACTTCAATATCTAACATCTTAGGTTTAATCTAATATCATTACCATAATTCTATGACCATAACCTATACTTATACTTAACCTTAGGGACATCCCTAGACATACCTTAGAAATATCTCTAGGGATCTCACTAATGTTTTCGCATCCTAGTTTCCAAAGGTTAAATAAACCTTTCCTCTGATACCAACTATAGATACCTGAAGCTTGATGTACATGGACATTACATTACTTTTCCGGAATACTTAATACATAAGAAAAACAGACACACAAGGACCGTAATAGTTTAGTGTCTTTGGAAACTCGGAATAAAATCTTCTAATCGTGGTGAAAGATCTTCAACACCTCCCAATAAAGATCTTCCCTTTTTTTTCTTACCTAAAACCTTTCTTTATATCCTGGGGAAAGAAAACATAAAAGGGGTGAGCTCAAATGCCCAGTAAGGGTAAACATAGAGAACATAAAACAATCCATAAACATTTGAATGCAAAAACTTGAACATAAAATCTAAACATCAAAATCTTGAGCAAAGACATGAATCTTGGAAGTACGTAAGGCATATATCATAAAAGAACATCAATAATGATAAAATATAATGGGAATAAAACATGTAATTGTGGCAAACATTAAGCACATGATAAGATTTCCATATTAGCCAAGGCATTGTTGCCAAGACCATCTTAGTGGACAAAGTCCCTTTCTGAATCAAGTTCACTCCTCGTTCCAGTCCTGTATTACTGAACTGGTTTAACTTGTCATTCCAGCCATGTCTATCTCATGAGATATAAATCTTTACCCAATGCATTGGAGAGATATATAGGTCCCACCCATATCATATTGAAATCATTCTTACTTGTGTCACAAAATAAACATACATCATTCATAATAACCCAATAAATAAAATGGGTTTCATAAACATCATCCCATAATCACATAATCCATATAAAACAAATGGATATTTCATCATAAGAAAATTTAATACATGTAAATCATAGAGACATTATACTTGAAACATACACATATGAAATAATGTCATCTTAGATAGAAAATGGTTTTGATAAAACAATTGAAATGAATTCTTGAGGAAAATATACTTTCTTCTTCAAAATCAATTTCTTTTCACAAAACATCATGCAATTTTAAAAGAAAAGGATTTTGTTGAAAATATTCATGAAATATTTTGGAGGAATCTTCATGAAAATATGGATTTATAAAACCGTAAAAATATGTTCGTGCCATATAAGTTAAAAATAACTATCTCCTCGTACTTTTGTCGGAAAAGTCAAAAAGTACCTCGTAACGTAAAAAATGATTCCTTACATACCATGTAGTAAAAGTAAAAAATGTGTAAAAAGGATATTAAACATACATGAAACCATTTTTAGAAAACATGGGCTTGGATGATAAACATAACCACAGTAAATACTTACGAATAAACAATCTCGGATAAAAATGAGATTGATAAATTATCCCTTACCTTAGGTCTGATATGCTTCGTACGTATCCAAACCTCCTGTATAATGATTTAAATAATGTCATTTACTTATTAAAGAGTCATATTAATATATATATGGTTCACTTATGACTTTATATTACCCGCTCTTTTGTAAATTCATGTTAAAGTAGCGTTTTGGGTAAAATCGTCTCATTTGTTGTTTGTGTTTTAACTTGTAATTATTCATATGATTACTTAGATCATAATTACTTAAATACATAATGTAAAACATTATTTATATATAATATATATTCAGAATATACATATATATAATGGATCGATAAATGGAAAGAAATACACCGTTCATGGAGACGGTAGGCCGTACGTACGCATGAACGTTGTTTTCGTTTCCTTATTGAATTGAATGGAATTAAGTAGATGACATAAATATATATATACATAAATACAGTAGAATTATTATGTCATATATTTCATGATTACTTATTATATATACTTTATAATCATTCTTGAATGGTTATCATGGAGAGTGAATCTCATCGCGTCGTGGAGACGGTATTTCGTACGTACGCACGAGCGATGATATCATTCCCATGATCGTGGAATTGTATTAAAGTGTATGTATAATATTAAAGAATAAATATCACTTTAAAATAATCATATATATTCATTACTTTCACCATTATACTCATACATGTAAGGTGGTGGTGGAAAATAGATTACACCACGGCGTGGAGACGGTATTCCGTACGTACGCACGCGCGGTGATTTTATTTTCCGTAGGATGGATAGATGGTGAAATAGGGTTATTTAATAATTATAATAACATATAATTATATAATTTATACTGATGTTATTACTTCATAATGAAACAACCTAATAATAAGAAGTGGAAGAAGAAATAAAGTTGAAAGAATCGGTAACGGACATTACCTCTTCTTTGAAGCGCCTCTTTGAGACATCCTCTTAGGGCACCAAAATTGGTCTTTGAAGAATACCAGGACCTCTAGGATGTTTCTAGGGAAGTTTAGAAGAGAATTTTTCAGGGTTTGGCCGAGCTTTAAGGCTCAAATTGGTGTGAGGAGGAGAGGGAGGAGGTGCCCTTTTATAAGGGAGGAGAGGGGCAACTTTGGAAATCTTAAAAATATTAATTTATAATAAATCTAACCCCACTTAAAAACCTCCAAAAATGACTCATAATCAAATATTAGATAAGATAAGGTTTTAATCTCATCAACCAATAGAATTTAGACATGTTATTAATTTATTTTAAACATTATCAACTTGATTTATCCTTATTTAATCAATTTAATTTTATTTGTAGTAATAACATTCTAAATTTTAAATTATAACAAATAATTACTTATTTGTTGTGAATTTTCCATAATTGGATACTTAATAACATTTTAGACTATATAAATTTAAATTTATAATTTTTAAATATTTTTGTGATTTTTAAACAATTTTATAGTATGTTATTTTTATAAAATAACAATAGTGTCAATTTTGACTCTATTCATTTATTTGAATTTAAATAAAATAAATACAGAAGATATGTTCGAACTAAAAGATTTAATAGATTCATAAAATGTCATATGTATCTAGAAAATTAGTGGAGCACATTAAATAGTTCATATAATATTTATTTTATTATTTTTAAAACCATTTATTTGGTTTATCTCTTAATAAAATAAATACTACAACATTTTTGTATAATTATTTAATATACTTATTTGTTGCATAAAAATTAAAAAAAATACTATGATAAATATAAATCTATTAAATTTCACAATAATACTTTTACTCAAATTTATCATCTTAAAATCACAATATTTAAATTGTTATATTTATTAAATTATGAAGGTGAAAACTTTGGCATCATTTAAAATAAAATAATATAAGTGTCATAATCGCTTTTATAAGGCTCCAAATGGTCAAATATTCTACCATTGGATGATTATGGTTTTCATTTACATGACCAATAAGTTTTGGTCAGGGTTTTGTGCATTTTATGGTCACTATTAGTTTAATAAAAACTATATTCTTGATTTTTTACTAGATAAATAATTTCTGCATCACTATTGTGTCATAATTAATGATAATTATTTAATCTCTAAAAATTATAAATAAATTAATATGATGTAGATACTATTATTGGATTTCTGTATACTACTCTTTTTCTAAGTTTCATAAAGTTTATCACTAAATTAAAATTATTATACTTATAAGATTTAAGAGAGTGACATGTTGTCACTTTCTTTGGTTTTAATAATAATTAAAATATTTTCATGGAAAAAAGTCCACTAAGTGAATCTAATCCGACCCTTAGGTGATATGGGTCGACTTTTAGTCATCCAATAGAATTTTGGCATGTGTTAGGGTAATTTTATAATATTATATTTACCCTTAATTACCCGATTTACCTTTAACTATGGTAAATAAAATTTACCATAGTTACTATTCATAATTTCCAAAAATAAAAAGTAGCTTATTAACATAATTTGGACCCACTGATTCCAAATATGGAATCCATTTTTCGAAATTCAATACACAAAAGTTGCAGAAATTAAATTAAAATTAATCCCGTTGTCGAAAGAAAACTGGTTTTTGATTAAAACATTGCAAAAGATTGAATTGATTTAACCTACGAATTCAAGGTAAAATCAATTCTAATGACATAAATTATATTAAATGGTAAAAATATATTCCATTTATACTTTAAAACCATTAAATATTATAATTTAACCATATAAATTATTACGATGAAAAAAGTTGTTTTTAATTAAAATATAGCGTGTTTTTACTATTCATTAAAATATGAAAGTTATCAAAAAAATATCAAAACTTTATCCAATGTAAATTTTTATATCATGATTCAAAATAATAGGTTTATTTTGTAAAATTTAACTTATAAACTTCTCAAAAATTATATTTAAAATGGGTGCGCCATCAAAAGGTGGCAAAACTGCATTTTTTTGAAAAATACTTATTTTACCCGAAAAAATTTATTTTGTTCTCATACCATGTTCTAGAAAATGTGTAAGATGAATAATAATGTTATAAAATTCAAAATTTAGTTAATACTATTCATAACGGCTAGTTTATAATAATATTATAACCATATATCGTTGTTTAGTGAAACCCGGTATTGCGTACTACACATGCTACCGAGGAAGGTCGCGATTGCGTGTAATGAAAGCCAAGTTAGGGTTGCGTGTTGTGAAAGACTACTTTGTTGTTGCGTATAACAAAATCCAACCATATTTCATTTATACATTGAATATATATATATATACACTCAATGTTGTGTAGAATGACTATTATAAAACGAACTTGAAATTGTGTGTAACACAATCTAAGAATAGTGTTGCGTATACTTCAAGCTCATACAGTGTTGCGTATAGCGCAAGGAAATCTTGTTGTAGATTACAACACAAGAAATCAATGAAATTAAAATAATATTTTTCATAAAATCTTGGGGTGTTACCTTTGGTATTAATGAGACAAAGAAATAATTTTCCTCTATGTTTGGAATGAAGGATTATGTAATAGTAGATACTATTATAGGCACTAAATTTAGAAAAAATGGTGGAGTTTATTCACTAAATCACACTTATTGTGTTGGTAATATGTTAAATAAGTTTAATAATTTTGGTTTAAAGGATGGAAACACTCCATTTTACTCTAGTGGTAAATTATTTATTAATATAAGAAAATTTTGGGCACAACTTTAATATTGTATTATAATTAGTTATTTAATGTATGTAATGAATTTCACTAAACTCGATATTTTCTTTTGTAGTATATAAAATGATTAGATGTACTATTGACCCTAAAGGTTCTAGATGTAACGGATACACCTATTAGAAAATAACCAGCTCAGATTTTGTTAGATTCAATGGATAGAAATAATGTTCATGACGGTGAACATCATGACCAACATAATTTTTCCAAATAATCTCTAAAACCAAGTGGTGATATTTTTCATGTTAAATTAATAATTAATTCAAAACACAAGAAGAAAGATTACCTCAATCTTGATTTCTTTATTCATTGATTACATTTATTTTTTTTAACTATATTAGAATATTTTTGTTTTTTCTCAAGGACCCAAAGCATAATCCCTTATAATGGTGATCCATAAATTCTCCTTAAATCTTCAAAAAGTTCCAATGAAATGTTGGGTGCTATCATGGTTTATTGATCGTCTTATGTTGTCTTCCTTGATCACATAACGTTACTCTGGGTTAAAGGAATATCACTTTTTCTTCTTGATCTTGAGAATAAGTGAGGAGGATGAAGAGTTCAGTTGATATTAAGAGAAACCCCAAGAAAAAATTCTTTATTGAAAGAGAATTTTCTAGTTAGGAATTTTGTGCACAATGATTAACCACTTCGCAAATAACATAGCAGTCTATTATATTAACCCCATGAAAACCTCATTCCATGTAAAAATTAATATTATTATTTTACCTCATGGCATGCATAAACTCACATAATGATAAATATTATTTTAATGTTCTAGTAAATAAATATTTATCACTAGACCTGAAACATCACATATTATTCCTCCTCAACATTTATTAAATTCTATAATAAATATTATTCATTAAATAAATGAATATTATATTCATATTCTGGAAAATGAATATTTATTTTTCCAATTCATGTAATTAATTAATTATTTTATAAATAAATATTTATTACCTTGTAAATAAAAAGATATAGGTAAATATTATGTATTCACATAATTATATAATTACATAGTGAATAAATATTTATTTAATATATGTGATTAAATAAAATATTAAAAATAAATAATATTACTTATTCTAGAGAATACTATTTATTCCAACTATTAAATTCAAATAGAATTTAATTGGGATAAAAGGATACACTTAGTGTGTGACCCTTTAGGTCTATTTCTCAGTGGCATTAGGTGAGCTTGATTAAAGTTCAATATTAAAAACTATAAATGGTTCAAGGCACCCACATATAAAGAAGCTAATGTCACAATGACAATAACCACATATGAATTGTTAATGTGTAATATAATCTCTCTATCTTGATATCTTATCAAGAAGGTTGTATACTCATTCCATCAACCTATAGGCTTGATATGTCTTTCTTAGACTATCTTAAATGACCTCATCCATACACCATGACCATGGAATTTAATGTGATGGTTTTATCTCAATCAAAGGTATGAAATATCAACTTCTATAAATATGGAATGAAAACAAATTCCTAAACTTATTCATTAATAACATATCACCCATTACACACTAAACATACCTTACTTCATTGAACATATGGCATAATGTTTTTCATTAGTACATATAATAAAGAAACTTGTTATATAAATTAATAATAATCTTAATTTATATGAATCATTGCAAGAATTTGAAGATAGGAATATCCAATGACATGTGAACATGTGGAATTCTTATAGGCGATTTTGTCCTCTCAATATTCAATCATAGAAATTACCAATTGAAAACTTCAAGAGGTGAAGTCACGTCTTTTTTTGAGTACTCACATATAAAATTCAATATACTATGTGTCGTATCATAGTATCTCTTCTAAACAATGATCATATGTTTAAGAATATCATCATGGCATTTCAAGGTCCCCATCATAGCAGGGAACTGGTATGACCTTTTCAATATGAGAGATACTCAAGGATATTATTACATTAAAGTTATGAAAAATAATAAATAATATGTAATAATATATTTTTTTAATATTAACTTATTTGAATAAACATGTAATATAAAGTAAAAAAAATCTAGTGCACCAACTTCAGTAAACACACACTTGAATTAGATCCAACTATTAATGACTTTCTATCTATTAGTTCTCACATGGTGATCATGTTTCTACTAAGTTAAGGATTTAGTTTAAGGGTTTACCACATTATCTTATATGTAAATTCTACTTACTATGACCTCACCATTCTAGGAAAAATCCCTCAATAGTTGATGTTTCTAGAATATGTGCTTCATCTTCTGATGTGACCATGAATCCTTTGTAAGGTACACCATTGTATTATTATTACAGAATAGTATGAGAGGGTCCTTACTAGTAGGAACCATGTAAATATATTAGATGAATTTTCATATCCAAAACACATCATTAGTTTCCTAAAAAATTAAAATATACCCATACACTAATATATAATTGGTGACCATGGATTTATTAAAGCTCCTCTAGCTCACAATATCTCCATTGAGAGTGAATATGTATCCTAACTACGATTTCAAGTTGTCTTAACCTATTTCGAAACTAGAATATATATATACCATGATTACTAGATCCTAATATCCTTCATAAAACAATAACATATCCTTGGTATACCTAAGGTACTTTAGGATAGTATTTATTTTTATCCAATGGAAGCTGAGGGGTAGGAAGAAAAATTGTTTGAACAAAACCAAATTGAAAACAGAACCAAACCAATCTAAAATAGTGGTTTTTTATGGTTTTTTTGTGGTGAAAAATAAATGAACCCTTATGGTATATGGTTTTATTCATGACTTAAACTGAACAACACCTATTATACTGATACGCACCCATTAAAAAATAATAATATTTTTATTTTAAAACCCATAATTTTTAGTTTTAAATAAATAATTTTAAATTTTAAAATATAATTTTAACTATAATTGACCTGTTTTAAAAAAATTACAAATATTTAAAATAAAAACTAATCTAACCCACTCCACACTGTGTGTTTTTTCCCTCCCCTCCCTCCCCTTTCTCACCTTGAGGTGTTTTTCCCCTCTCCTCCCTCCCCTTTCCCACCTCAATGTGTTCCTCCCCTCTCCTTCCTCACCTCTCTACCCTGTACATTCCTCCCCTCACTTTCCTCCCCTTTCCCAACCCATGAATTTTTTCTATCCCCTCCCTCCCCTTTACCACCCTAATTCCCTAATATCTCTAATTCCCTAACCCAATACCCCCACTCATATGATTCTCCCTCCTCTCCTTATACTTTCCATATACCCTAATCCCCCCACTCCACTCCCATTAATAAAGAAATATTATATCCAACTGTAAGAAAGGGTGTTGCCTCCTAAAGAAATTAACTACTCTACTCAAATCCCCATAGTATCTCTGACTCTCAAATATTGGCATCCCCAATCAACTCCTATAGTTTTGGTGTTCCATATTTTCATGTTATTATACTCAAATATTATTATTTCTATGTTGATTAATTACTGATTTTTTTTGTTTTCTTTTGGTATTTTCAATTAATGTTAAGAATGTTTCTTCATTTCAATATATTTTTAATAACCAATCTAGTTCCATAAAATATTATTTAGTTATTAATTTTTAATTCATTTATGAAATTAAAATGGTTTCAATGAGTTATTGTTTTCTTGAGTTTAATTTTTTCATGATATGGAAAATTTCTTGAATGATTAATGGTGTGGTATTCTTATTGATTTTTTTATAAAATAATTGACTTCCTCTTTTTTGGTGTAGATTTCTACACCTAATAATGTGAGGTAGATCATCCATGATATTGTTTTAGGTTTCACACATAATTTTGATGATTTATAAGAGATAAATAATGAAAATATGATCTCTTATGGTAAATCATATAAAAC
The DNA here is from genome assembly GCA_963277665.1 of Viscum album. Lineage (NCBI taxonomy): Eukaryota > Viridiplantae > Streptophyta > Magnoliopsida > Santalales > Viscaceae > Viscum > Viscum album. The sequence continues at coordinate 2,004,279,178 of OY728163.1, read as the reverse complement.
CTATATCTCTATATTAACTAGTAAGATAAAGAGGTATGGAGTTTTTGATAATTTTATAAAGATATATGCACATGGTAAATTGAGTTAATTTTTCATTTATTGTTCAAAACATTTTTAATTCCAAAACAAACAAGGAACTAGTTCCTTAAATGCTCATTTGGGTAGTTATTCCCAATATAAGAATAAATATGGAGATCGATTAAAACAAAAGACTCTTTCTAGAATTATTTAAAATAAAAAGGCAAGTGGAAGTTTGATATCTTGATTTGATAAATTTTTTATAGGATTTGGATTTTTATTATGTTTTTTGGGTAAAAACTCTTTAAGTTTTTTGAACATCAAGTGTTTATTTTTTTTTATAAGAAACTCAACCAAAATTTATTTTTCCTTCACATAGAACATTGACCCAAGATTATTTAGAATTGTTTAGATATGAGAGGAATAAATTAAAAATATATATTTCATATTATCTTCCCAAGGTTTTTCAAACTACAGACACATAAAATTCAAATAAAAATCTAAACTACATGTTTCTAACATGTCAATTTATTGATGAGGATTGGAATTTAAATAAAAGGATTATTAGTTTTTTTTAAGCTACTAGATATACCGGTGATACTACTGGTACTATAGAGAAATGTTTTTCTAGTTGGGGGTTCAAAAAGATTCTCACCATCACTATAGATAATACCACTTCAAATGATTTAGTCATTCAATATTTGATAAAAAGATTACAATCATGAAATACACTTGTTATAAATGGATAATATCTTCATATGAGACATTGTGCTTAAATATTGAACTTAGTTGTAAAAGGGGGGTTAAAATATATTGATGATTCTATATTTAGAATATGAGTTTTAGTTACATATGTGATATTTTCCATTGAAAGGATGTCTAAGTTTAAGGGTTATGATTAGGAATAAGGGAAAAAACAATAATTCTTATTTGTTTAGATTTTGAGAAGATATGGAACTCCACGTTTTTTATTTTGGAGAGTGTAATTAAATTTAAAAATGATTTTAATTTATTATATATTTAGGATGAAAATTTTGGCTATGAATTTAATAAGGATAAAATTAAGGGAGTGCCTAATAAAGGTGATTGAGAGTATAAGCGTAACACTTTTTCCCTTTTAATGTTTTTCTATGATGCTATACTAAATATATCTTTGTATAATTATGTTACTTGTAATAAATTTGTTTATTATATATTGGTAGTTGGATATGAAATCAAGAAAATATGTAAAAATGATGACATTTTTCTTTGTACGATGGCTTCCAAGATTAAGAAAATGAATGATAAATATTGGTCTAAACTCAATAATGTAAATGTTTTATTATTTGTTTCTAGTGTCTTAGATCCCCATCAGAAATTATATTTTGTTGAATAGATGATTGATAATTTTTATGATGATGATATTGGAAACCAGTTGAAGGGGAAACTTTTATACGTAATTTATTGTTTGTACTCTCATTATGAGTCAGTTAGTGGACCCAAGAAGAATTATAATAAAAACTTTATTGATGATGCATCAAAGAGAGGTAAAGAAAACAATTATACTTCATGCATGGATATTTTTTCATAACAAGTTGGAGAGGAATCCTTGATAGATATAAGTGAATTGGAAAATATATAGGAGAGGAATATGAACATTTTGGGGAAGGTGATCAATTTAATATACTATATTGGTTGAAGAAATTTTCTTTTGGGTATCATATTTTGGCTCAGATATTAAAATTTATTTTAGGCATTCTCATATTAATTATAGCATCATATTATGATTTTAGTATAAGAGGACAGGTACTTGATGGTTTTAGAATATATTTGACTCCAAACATGGTGGAGGATCTTTTTTTAGGAAATATTGGCTAAAAGAACCTCTTATTTTAAAAAAATGGAAGTTTTTTAAGAACTTTAAGAGATAGAAAGATGTGTGATTTTTAAAAATTAATAATTATTAAAAACGTGTGTTTCATGAATGTGTATGCATCTCATATATAGTAAATTATATTTATTAACTATGATTTTTTGTGGAAATTAAAAGTTTTATTCTTTATTATTTTTAGAAGAATCTTTTTTCAATACAACTCCAACTACTTTGATTTATCCATCAATTAATGTACTCAATATTCATGATTGTGGTAATATAATTCTTAGGGGGCTTTATTTCAATTTTAATAATATTTATCATTTACTTGAGAGCAGTAAGTGTAGTTTTACATGGTTGTTAAAGAATACAATAATTATTTATTCAATTAATACCAAGTCAATTTATTTGAGTTTCATTTCAAGTATTTTTAATTTAATAATGTAGTGAATGAGTCAAAATTATTTCATTGAATTTTATTCAAATCAGAAATACTTTTTATCTTTAATTGAATTTAAATTTTTATTTAAATATTATTTGTTCTGTAATTAATTATTATTATATGTATTTGTTTGTGAACTGTTATCCTAGGTTTTTTAACTAAATCAATATTTTTATTTGAAATTCTATTTAATATTATTTTTTCACAAAAATTAGTATTAATTATATTTTTATACAAAAAATTATGTGTCTTGAATTTCTTTCATATTCTTCTTGAATTGAATCTCAAGATATTTTTTCATATTATTTGTGAATTTTCTTCATGTTAAAATCTTTTTTCATATTCAGTAATGAATATGAATAATGTGTTTTTTTATAATAATATGCAAAATTATTTTGATTTTTATATTAATTTTTTTCTCCTTTAATGGTTAATTTTGAGGGTTCATATAGTGTTTCACAACCCAAAAAATTGTTTCATGACCATATGTTATGAAGGTAGTGTATTTGGAGGAAATGAAACTACATTTATTTCATTTCTAGGAAGTGGTTTTGTACTTGTTTCATGTCCTGGAAGTGGCATTGTACTGCATATTTGTAGAGGTAGTGGCACTGCACTATTTCAAAGGTAGTGGTGTTGCACTGTTTTGGAGACAATGGAATTTCATTTCACCTTTGCAGTGGAAATTAGTGTATTAGAACCAACTATTTGTACTTTTAATTCATGTATATTTGAATATTTTAATTTTTATAAAATATATTATTATATATTATTCATTTTTCTACATGACTTTAATATAATAATGTCATGTAGTAGCTTCTGCATTGATAAGGTCATATCAGTTCCCCATTATGATGAGAACCTTGAGATTCCATAGGATATTATTAAATATAGTTTTGTAGTTAGATAAAATTATATGATGGGGAACATAGTATGTTTAATGTCAGGTGTGAGTACTCTTAAGTATGTGATACTTCCTCTAATTAAGTTCACTCTTGGTAATCTATAAGATGGGAGATTTTGAGAATAGTCTTGCATGTAAAAATTCTCCATTTTTATGTTTCATAGGATATTCTTATATATGAGTGTGTGTAATGGTCCTTAGACTTTAAGATTATTATTAATTCATGTTACAAATTTATCACTTAGATGTATTTCATAAACCTTGACAATATAGTTCATGGTGAAGTTGGATATGTTGGGTGTGTCATGAGTGATGTGTTATTAATTAATAAGTCGACGAAGGATTTTTATTTCCTACAATATTTATAGAAGCTGATATCTTTTACCTTTTATTGGAATGGAACTATCTCATTAAATTCTATGTTCATGGTGTAACGATAAATTTATTTCAGATAGTTAAAGAAATACCTATCAAGAGAATAGGTTGATGAAACATACGTGAAACCTGCTTAATGATATATTTATACATAGGGATTATATTAAACACTAAGCATTCATGTGTGGTTGTCAACATTGCAATGTTAAATTATTTCCATTGGGTGTCTTGACCCATTACTATATAATAATATTAGAGTTTAGGTAAGACCACCTAATACCAATGAGAAATAAGCCTAGTGGTTCACACAATAAGTGTTTCCATTGATCGATATTAAATTATATTTGAATTAAATTATTGGAATAAATATTATTCTCAAGAATTGGACATAATTTTATTCAAGTTTTATTAATCGCAAATATTTAATAAATATTTATTCAATAGACTGTGAATTGAATATTTATTTTATTTATTGATTTTTTACTAAAAATTTATTCACGAGACTCTATATAGAATATTTATTTATGAATAAATATTCATTTGGGTATTAGATAATAATCAAGGAGGTTTAACAGATCAAGATCATTCGAGGTGATAAATATTAATTTACAATCCAGTAAAATAGTATCTATCATTGCTCCATTTAGTGCATGCATTAAAATATAATAATAATATATTATTATTATATGGAATGGGTTTAGATAAGGTTTATTATATTATTAGGGTCATTTTGCAATTAAATGATATTTTAACCAAAAATCTAACTTTATAAATAGGTTTCTATGTCTATTTTATAGGGTTAATTCAGAATTGAGAATCATTGAGCACAACGGAATTCTCTCTTAATTCCTCCTCCTCCCATCCTCCTATGAATGAGATATTCCTTCTATCCTGAAGAAACTTGAATCAATCAATACAAACAACACAAGATGATTGATCCACTATGCTAGCACTCTTCATTCCTTTGGTGTTGTTTGGAGATCAAATGAGAACATGTCGATCACCTCTATGGGGATTCTACACTTGGATCCTACGGGAACAAAAACAGTAATCCAAAATGGTTTTTTTAGATGATCAAAAACATAAATGAAGAAAGATCCTAATATTAGGTATTTTTTTATTCATATATATATAAATTAATAATAAATTTAACATGAAAAATATCACCTACGGGTTTCGAGCTTTCTAATTCAATATTTGATGAAAAAATTTCATTGTTCATGATGTTTATGTATTTCACAATTTTTGAATGATCCACCAAATTCAAAAAAAACCATTATGGTTATTCTTCCTCAAATCACTTTCACTATACCTAAAACCTTAAAGTTCTATTAGAGCAGTCACATTTTAAATTTACAATTATTTATTTAACTATTGATCTATATGTGAAATAGTAGTTAGATATTTCATTTATAGAATATTCATTCTTTAATATGATTTTTAATTAACATGATTTCAATATTTTAATTTCATCATTCAATATTCTTAATTTCTTAAGACTGATAACAAATGAAGAATGATCAAATATTCCACCAGGAGGTGCCAAAATTTTATAGCTGATAGATTGGGTTATAAGGCGTGTATCTAGAGTACATATCATATGCCCAAGTTCACTACTCCTGGATGTGTCATGGGATAAATTACATGCTAAGAATTTATTACACATGGTGAATTTATTACACAATATGTGTAGACCAATATAACCTAACACACAAGTTGTCAGATTACATAGCGTTTAGCAGACATACACATCATATAGTCTACATAGTTTAGAATATAAATTCATGCTAACTGTGTGGTCAAATATATGGTTTTCAAACACATGACATTGAAAACACATACAACTAATGATATACATGGTGTATAACTAGTTTACACAATATTTAACTCATTATGTCCTGCGTCTGAGGAACACACTGAGTTATTCGGCATGTTTTGTGTACACATGGCTAGTGGAACACATGACGTGTCATCAGAGTACACATCATGTGGTCTTGTGTCCTAAGAACATGCTGAGTCCTTAGACGGGTTATGCGGAGACACAATATACATAACACATGGTTTGTATATAAAAACCTTCTCTTTTAATACATTAACATTACATAAATTTTTCAGAATACTTAAAACATTATACAAATAAATGTCCAAAGACCATATTATTCTAGTACCTTTGGAAACATGGAAAAATAAACATTGGTACACAAGTGAGCTACATTATCTCCCACTAGGTTATTAATGAATATCACCCTTATTAGACACATCATACTTAATACATATCTTCATAACCGGGGGAATGAAACATAAAAAGGGGTGAGCTCAAATTCTCAGTAAGGGTAAACAATGGAGACATGTAAGCATAAACATGAGCATAGGGGTATGAGAATGTGATCATAACATTAGAAGATCTTACCTTGTATATCATAAGATAATAAACATGAATCATGGCATAAATATTGGAAATTCATAAGACATGAATCATAAGGAAATAAGGAACATAATCCATGAAATCATAACATAGGAATAAAACATGGAATTTTAGAAAACACAGATATATATATATATATAATATGATTTTCATATTAGTCAAGGTATCACTAACAAGTCCATATTAGTAGTATGGGTTCACTCCCCGTACCATCTTGGTAGTCATGGTTTACTCACATGGCCATCTTAGTAGTCAAGGTTTACTCCCAAGATCATCTTAGTCTATCTCATAAGATATAAATCTTTACCCAATGCATTGAAAGAAGATATAGCTCCCACACATTTCACAATAAAAATATACATATGTGTGCCATAAGAATATAAAAATTAATCATAACATAACCCAAAAAATGAAATGAGTTTCATAAACATGAAATCTTATCCTAACCTATGAAAAAGATACAGGTTTCATAAACATTTCATAAAATCATAATCCATAAAAAATCAGGTTTCATAGACATATAACCCGTGAAAGATAAATATATTTCAAAAACATAAAACTTGTCAAAGAGAAATAGATTTCATAAACATCATTCCATCAAAACATATACCATTCATAGAAGAAAATGAATGAAACCTTTGGATCATTTCCTATAAATTCATGAGTAACATTAATGAATGTTATCTTGGATGGGAAATAATTTTTAAATATCTTTTAAAACATTTATTGAGGAAAATATCCTTTCTTATTTGGAAAATTACTTTTAAAAATAAAAACTTTTGAGAATCATTTTCTTGAAAATAAACTAGAAAACATATAAATAAAGCTTAAAAATATTTTAAAAACCATTTTCCTTAAAAACTTATAAAATAATCTTAAAAACATTTTGAAAATAATTATCCCTGAAAATTTATAAAAGGAGCTTGAAAAATTTTTGAAAACAAAATACTTGAAAACTTATAAAAGTAGATTTAAGACATTTTTAAAACCATTTCTTTGAAAATTATTTGAAAAATTATAAATAAGGCTTGAAAATTTTTAAAATATTTTTTTAAAACATAAAACATTTTTGAAAACATTTTTCTTTAAAAATAACTTTGAAAGCTTTTGAAGGAATCATTGATAACCACAAAACATTTTTGAAAAACTTTTTCAGTGAAAACATCTTTAAAAATAATTAATGTATAGAATATTAAGAAAAAAATCTTTAAAAATAAACTTTTAAACTTACAATGTAATCTTCAAGGAAATGATGGTTATGATGGCAGGTATGTCTGTACATGGTGAACATTCCTTTTTACCTTAAAAAGTTAGAAAAGTGTCTTGATCATAAAATGATAAGAATATTCCTTCTAAAACCATTTTATAATAGGTAAAACATGGGTAAAAACATTATTTAACATCATTTTATAAAATCAAAACATTTTTTCAATCATTTTTATAAATCACGATTTTGAAAGAACACATATTTCTGACTGAAAGGAAATATATAGCCATATTTTCATAAAAACATTCTCTTAAAATATTAAGTACCAAAGAGTGAAAAAATAGTACCATAAAATGGATATAACATGCACATACATAGGGAAATAAAATTCTTGATATTTCTTGAGATATGTATCATAATATTTCATTAATGGAGTCATAATCATAAACAATCCTGATAAACGATGAGATTGTTTCAATAAACTCTTACCACATGGTAACAAGAGATCATACTATCCATGTAATAAAACGAAATTACATGAATCTTAAAATACCAAGAAAATAATTAGATTCCTGATATAATATGTAAAATTCAGTATATACACCTCATATAAAAATATTGTTTTATAACATGGCATGTGTCTCAAATAAGGCAAATTGAGACAAAATTACCCTACCGATTTGTTAACTTTTGAAACATAAACCACATGAAATAAAGATCATAAAATGGATATTTAAATAACCATATATTTAATTATAATATTAATATAATATATTCATGTTTATTATATACACCACATAAAATCAATGAGTGGTGAATAAGAAAGGTATCTTACATAAATAAAAAGTGAGATGAAATTCTCTTACCTTGTGTCTTGACTCTCGTTATACTCATTCAAAACTCCTATATAATAAATTTAAGTTTATTATACATATTTTAAATAACCATATTATTATATATAATACCATATATGGTTTTATTATGACTTTATATTACCCGGTTGTTAACAATTTCATGTTAAGGTTACGCTTCGGGTAATATTCACTTTATTTTTTCGATTGTGTCTTAATTTGTTATATCTTTGGTCCTTATACATATATCATGATTTATATAATGTAAAATATGATATAAATATCATTTATATTCATTATATGTGTATTATAATAATCTATTGAATATATAAGGGTGAGATGGAATAACCATTCATGGAGATGGTAGGTCCTACGTACGCACGAACATTGTTTTCGTTTTATTGTCATATTGAAAGAAAGAAAGAAAATAAAATATATGTATATATGTATATAATATCATTAAATTGGAATTATTATTTAATATATATCATATAAGTTTACTAAACAAGTCCTTAATACACTCCATGTATTTTATGAATGAATCACATCACTTTGAGGGGGCGGTAGTCCACACTTCCTCAAACAAAATTATCGAATATACATAAGATGGAAAGCAAAAAGGTATGTTCTAAATAAAAATTATAGAAGCATAAATAAATTATAAATATCATATATAAAAATATATAAAAATATTGTACATTGTAATTTCCAATATGAGATGCGGTAAAGGAAAAATGAACAATCATCATTTCATGAGGCGGTAGTTCGTCGTACACATAAATAGTATATATGTTACCTGTTAGGTGGAAGTGTGTGTAAGTTTAGGTTGAACAATTAAAATAAAAACATCCTAGTATATTGATAATACTGGTTTTTTATTCAATAAATTAATAATAATATTTTATGGGGTGTATAATTGAAATAAAATAAAAGAACTTAAGGGAGAATGTTACCTCTTATTTTGGTAACTTCTTTTGGTTTACACCAAATGGATTCCTTAGATTTATTTATGCCCAAGTTGATGCTTCTAGGATGAGGGTATTTATTTTGGGGATATATTTTGGATGATATTGGTCTATTAAAAGTGTCTTGATAGGTTTGAGAAAGTGGGAGAAGAGGATGCCTTTTTATAGTGGAGGAGGAGTTGAACTCTTGTAAATTTGGGAAAGGGAATACCACCCACATTTTTTCCATTTCAAGTGGATCCAATAATGGTCCAATTTTTATAAAAGGTGTTATAATGTAGAAATATGTCCATAAAATTTCTATTTGACAAGTCTCTAGTTCATTTGGTCCCTTAAGTTTAAGGTTTAGTCCTTTGTTAAGCTTAATTTTGCCTAAATCGTTGTAATTAATTTTAATTACTTTCACTAATATTTTCAGTAAAAAAATAAATTTACCTTATTATATATTATAAATTATTCTTATTATAAATATGGAATCCATTTTTTCAAATTACAAACACAAAATTTATAGAAATTAATTTAAATTTAATCTCATTGACGGGATTACACTGTAGGTTTTTAAAGTAAAAACATCTAAAAGTTTGCTTAGTTTTTATACCCAATTTCAAAGTAAAATTGATTACAATGAACTAAATTGGATTAATTAATAAAAATATAATATAATTAAACTTTTAAACCAATTTAAAATATAATTTAACCTTACAAATAAATTATATGAAAAAATAGTTTTGAATTAAAATTAATTATTTTTCACTATTCATTGAAAAATGAAACTTCACAGAAAAATACTAAAAATTTACCCTAGCCTAATTATTATGTTTTTTTTAATATAAAGTTTTTTTTTTACATATTAAATGTTTAAAATTATCAAAAAATTGATTTAAAATGGGTTCATAATTAAAAGGTGGTAAAACTGCCTTAATAAAAATATAGGTTTTTAAGTATAAAATTGGGTTCGCTATTATATTATATCTATCAAATACATTAGATGAAAAAATATATTTTTTGAATATATAAAATATATATTACATTAATATCAATCACTGATTTTAATTAATTTAATTTATTAGGTTAAAACAGCTTTATGGCCATAAAAATAATAATATTTTCCTTTATATTCAACCGATTTTCATATTCATTTATAATTAATTGATAACATATGAATTCATATTATATTTTTTTAAACCATGTTTTTTTATAAATTAGTTAATACTATTCATAAATTTTAATTTAACAGCTATGATATATTTTATTATATTAAATAATAACATTTTAATAATATATTATGGTTTGGTAAAACTCAGTCTTGCGTGTTATGAAAGTCATTGAGGAAAGTTGTTGTTGTGTGTAACGCAAGCTAACCTCATTGTTTCCAGTAGAGCAAGATAATATTTATGTTGAATTTAGTGTATGATTAACTTGGTGTTACAAATAATGCAATCCAAACATAGTTCTTTAATATAAAATAAACTATTTTCATTGTTACATGAAATAAAAAATATCAAAAAGATTAAATTAATTTGAGAAAAAAATAATTCAAAAAATATCAGTGTGTTACATTATACCCCCATTAAAATTAATTTTTACCTCTAAATTTATCTAGGTTATCAAAGTTTTAATACTTGAAAGTTTTATTCATAGAAACCTGCATCATAAAAAATGATACTAAAACTTCCCTTAAAAAGGGAAAGTTGGAACCATAATGGTTACCCAGAGTGACATATAAATAGGTTTCCACATAGTTAAACATAGGTGGGAATTGAAAACATAGATATGGAAGAGAAATATAACTATCGTGTTCTTATGGAGAGTGATACAGAACATTGTTAGGATAAAGTTAACAATCACATGGCCATAAATCTATGATGATCTAAGGGACTATTTGATTCATCAGAAACAAAGGTACTAGGATAAAATTTTTGGTTTCAAGGTCATTTTTCCAAAAGTTGAAGAATTTTAATGAAAATAAATACTTACATGATTTTCGGACAAGATTACCCTTTGTTGTTACTTGGTCAAATTCCACTTCATCTCTCATTCCAAGAAATGAGGGTCAATTTTTCATTCCTAAAGCATTAACAGATCATGAGATCCATGATAATTCATCCCATATATATTTAGCTACCATCAACATAAAGTGGTTAGAAAAAGTTATCTAATATACTAGAATCCTCAGGTGGTGAGATAATACTTTAATCTCACAAACCTCATTTGAAGTTTAACTTAAAATTTCCATAAATGGTTAACCTTATAACCCTTCTGAAAAATGAAAATCCAAAACTTTAGAAAGAAGGTTACAAAATCAGCTTAAAATTGATCCTAAAAAATATCAAAAAGTATATATAGGTTAACACATTCTAAACATGTGAATTCCTTCATCAAGTATTCTCTTGAAATAGGGTGATAACCTAAATTACCATAAATACTTTTTAAAAACACGCATGCTTCCTTATTCCAAATATTACTAGATATATTACTTAAATCCAAGAAGTTTTAAACTAAATATATGATTACATAGACTACTTTTAAAACAAATCCTTTATTAGATCTAGGGTAATTAGTGCCATGCAGTTTACTTTATCCAAATCAAACATCTCTTTATCCAAGTTGAACATAATTTTCTCAACATCTCGATCACATTAAGGTTTGCCTTCTATTAATCAATATATAATTCTTTTCTAAGTATTTATCACCATTAAAAATATCCTTTTAAATACTTAATGAAAACTTATACTGAAAATAATTCTATATTTCATGATTCATATAACATAATCTTTGAATTAAAAAACATAAATACTTTATTCATCTAACTTTATTCTTAAACCATTAATCAATATTTATCAACTTATTCCTTAATAACTATTTCCTAGAATATAAAATATGAATCTTGTCTTAACATTTATAAAACACAATCTAATCATTCTTATCAACAATACTGTTAGAACAATACAAACCTTTCATATGTCATTTGTGATCTCGTTATCATTAGTAGAAAAACCATTACTTGTACCACCTTGTTGTCTCTATTCATGAGCCTTCCACATAAAACATAAATTTTCATAATTCCCATTCTTTACACATTAAAATAAGTTATCAATTTATAATACCTTGGGGAGGCCAATATTATTATCCATTTTATTAACCAAACTCTTCATTTTCCCCCTATAGTCACTTGTTTTGTGTCCTACTTTTCCACATTCAAAACACCTTCTTATTTCTCTAAGACATTAACTTAGGTTATTCTTTCCACATTCTTAACACAAAGGAAATCGGATCTTCTTTCCTCCACGATATCCATCACCCAAACTCTCTATGAAATACTTTCTTTTCTTCTTTAGTGATTTAGAGAGTTGTTTAAGGTACACATTGTTAATCATGTTCTATGAAAACCAATTAGGAATGACCACAATGTCCTTTACTCTTTTGATTGTCCCATTTTACTATTCATCGAATAATTTTCTGTCACTTTCAACATTAACCCAGTTTCTTATGGTTCCTACCATTTACTAAAACTATAAATAATAGTCTGATAAACACTTATCTTAGTGGAAAACCACATAACCATGAAAAGGAATTACTTATAGGATGTCTAAATCATGATGTCTACTTCTTTAATCGATGAAACCTTAGGTTTATCCTGGGTTATTCATATCCAAATTCTATTTAAATCCTTCATGATGATTCATGAAGATTTTTTGAATTCCCAAATAATATCCCTTAGGAGTGTCAAACTAGGTGTAAATCAAGGCCATATATCATGTACCAGGTTATGTCGAGTCAGATCTGATACACCTTTTCAGAGTTGTTACCCTTAGGTACATCTGTACTAGAGACACGTCCACATGTAGTATCCAGATAGGGATTTATTACTAGGAAACCACTCACTATACCCTTTACTAAAATTCTAATAATTGTTCCTAAATGTTAAAACATCCTTATACTTATCCTTAGAGACATCTCTATACATATCCTTATAAATATACATATGTATCTCACTAAAGTTTTCTCATCCTAGTTTCCAAATGTTAACTAAACATTTTCTATGATACTAACTATAGTGACCCTCACTTTTCATACATTAACATTACATAACTTTTTTACAATACATAAAATACTACACAAACAGATTCCAAAGACTATATTAGTCTAGTGCCTTTAGAAACACAGAAACATAAACATTAGTACACAAGTGAGATACATTATCTCTCACTATGTTCTTCATGACTCTCACCTTTCTTAGACACATCATTCTTAATACAAATATTCATAACATGGGGAAGGAAACATAAAAAGGGGTGATCTAAAATGCTCAGTAAGGATAAACGAGGGAGACATATAAGCATAAACATGAGCATAGGGGTATAATAACGTTATCATAACATTATAAGATCATACCCTGCATATCATAAGATCATAAATTTGAATCATGGCATAAATATTGTCAATTAATAAGATATTAATCATAAAAAAAATAAGGAACATATCCATGAAATCATAACATAGGAATAAAACATGGAATTTTATAAAACACATATGCATATAATATGATTTCTATAGTAATCAATCCATAACTTCCAAGGACATATTGGTAGTATGTGTTCACTTCCCACACAATCTTGGTATTCATGGTTCAGTCCCATGGTCACCTTAATAGTATGAGTTCAATCCTTATACCATCTTGGTAGTCATGGTTCACTCCCATTGTTATCTTAGTAGTCAAGGTTCACTCCCAAGACCATCTTAGTCTATCTCATGAGATATAAATCTTTACCCAATGCATTGGATAGAGATATAGGTCCCACCCATCTCATAATCAAATCATACATATGTGTTCCACAAGATTATAAACATTAATCATAACATAACCCAAGAAATGAAATGTGTATCATAAACTTTAAATATTATCCTAACCTATGAAAAAGAGACATGTTTTATAAACATTTCATCAAATAATAACCCTTTAAAATAATGGGTTTCATAGACGTAGAACCCAGGAAAGATAAATAGATTTCATAAATATCATGCCATCAAAACATATAACATTTAGAGAAAGAATATTAATGGAACCTTGGTATCATTTTTGAGAAATACATGAGTAATATTAACAGATGTTATCTTAGATATAAAATAATTTTAAAATATATTTTAAAAAAATTACTGAGAAAAATATCCTTTATTATTTGAAAATTCATTTTTGAAACATAAAACCTTTTGACGCCATTTCCTTGAAAATAAACTTTAAATATTATAAATAAATCTTGAAAAAATTTTGAAAACCATTTTCCTTAAAAACTTATAAAAGGAGATTGAAAACATTTTGAAAACCATTTTCCTTGAAAACTTATAAAATGAGCTTGAAAACACTTTGAAGTCCATTTATTTGAAAATGCTTTTAAATCTTATAAAGAAGGATTTAAAATGTTTAAGATATTTTTTTTAAACATAAAACAATTTTTAAAACCTTTTTATTTTAAAAATAGCTTTGAAATATTTTAAAAGAATCATTGATAATCACAAAAAAAAATGAAAACATTTTCCACTGAAAACCACATTAAAAACAATTAATGTCCATAATATTAAGAAAAAAATACCTTAAAAATAAACTTTTAAACTTAAAATGGGATCTTGAAGGAAATTATGGTCATGATGGAAGGTATGTCCATAAATGCCGAACATTCCTTTTTACCTTAAAAGTTTAGAAAAGTGTCTTGATCAGAAAATGACAAGAATATTACTTATAAAATCATTTTTTAAAAGGTAAAACATGGGTAAAAAAGACCTTTAACATCATAGGATAAAAGTAAAACATTTTTTAAATTATTTTTAGTAATCAAATTTTTGAAAGAACAAATATTTCCAACTAAAATGAGATATACAGCCATATTTTTATAAAAACATTTTATTAATTATCTTAAGTAACAAAGAGTGGGAAAATGAGACCATAAAATGGATATAAAATCCATATCCATATGGTAAGAAAATTAATGAGAGTTATTTCAATATGGATAATAATATTTTATTAATGGAAGCATAATTAAAAATAATCTTGATAAATAGTAAGATTGTTTCAATAAACTCTTACAACATGGTAACTTGGGATAATAATCTCCATGTAAGAAAATTAAATTACATGAAACTTAAAAAAACATGAAAATAATTATATTCTAGATATAATATTTCAAATTAATTATATACACCTCATATAAAAATATAGGTTCATAACATGGAATGTGTCGCAAATAAGGAAAATTGAGACAAAATTATTTTACCGATTTGGTAACTTTTAAAACATAAACCCCATGAAATAAATATCATGAAATGTATAATTAAATGATAATATATTTAATTATAGGAGTCATATAATTCATTCATGGTAATTATATACACCACAAAAAATAAGTGAGTGTTTAATAAGGCATGTATCTCACGGAAATAAAAAGTGAGATGAAATTCCCTTTCCATGTGTCTTGACTCTCATTGTACTCGTTCAAACCTCCTATATAATAAATTTAAGTTTATTATACATATTTTAAATAACCATGTTATTATATGTAATACCATATATGGTTTTATTATGCTTTTATATTACCTGGTTGTTAACAATTTCATGTTAAGATTACGCTTCGGGTAATATTCGCTTTCTTTTTTCGCTTGTGTCTTAATTTGTTATATCTTTGGTACTTATAAATATATCATACTTTACATAATGTAAAAACTATATAAATATAATTTCTATTAATTATATTTTTATTATAATAATTTATATAATATAGAATTATGAAATGGAATACATCGTTCATGGAGACAGTAGGTCGTACATACGCATGAACATTATTTTCGTTTTATTATCATGTTGAAAAAAAAAAAGAAATAAAATAAAATATATGTATATATGTATATAATATCATTAAATTATAATTATTATTTTATATATATCATATAATTTTTCTAAACACACCCTTAATACATTCCATGTAGTGTGTGACCAAATCACATCGCTTTGAGGGGGTGATAGTCCACACTTCCTCAAACGAAATTATCGTATTTACACAAGATGGAAAATAGAAAGGTATTTTCTAAATAAAAATTATAGAATAATAAATAAATTATATATATAATATATATCATATATAAATATATTTTCCATTATAATTTTCACCATGATAGGTGATAAAGGAAAAATGAACAATCATTGTTTCGTGAGGCGGTAGTTTTTCATACACGTAAACAGTGTGTTCGTTACCCATTAGATGGAAGTGTGTAAGTTTAGGTCAAAAACTTAGCATAAAAACATCCTATTATATTGAGTATTGTTTTTTATACAATAATGTAATAATAATAGTTTATGGTGTGGATAATTGAAATAAAATAAAATAACTTGAGGAAGAATGTTGCCTCTTATTCGGGTAACTCCTTTTGGTTTGAACCAAAGGGATTCATTTGATTTCTTTATAACCAAGAAGAGAATTCTAGGATGAGTGGATGGATTTTTAAAATATATTTGGGCAGATATTTTTCAATCCAAAGCATCCTTATATGTGTGAGTAAGTGGTAGGAGATGATGCCTTTTATAGTGGAGGAGGAGTGGCACTCTTGTAAATTTTGGGAAAGGGAATTCCACCAACATTTTTTCTATATAAAGTGGATCCCATAATGGTAAAATTTTGATAAAATGGATTTTAGGGTCTAAATATGTCGATTCAATGGATCTTGGACAATTTTATATGTAATTTGGGCCCTTAAGTTTAAGGTTTAGACCTTTGTTAAGTTTATTTTTTCCTTAATCGTTGTAGTTAATTTTAATTACTTTCACTAATATTTTTGGTCAAAAACTATGTTTACATTATTAGAAATTATAAATTATTATACTTAAAAATATTTTATCCATTTTTCCAAATTCCAAATACAAAATTGGAAGAAATTAATTTAAATTTAATCCTGGTGATGGGACGACACTACAGGTTTTTAAAGTAAAAACAGCCAAAAGTTTGCTAAGTTTTTATACCCAATTTCAAAGTGAAATTTATTCCAATGACATAAATTGTATTAACTGATAAAAATATGATATAATTAATTTTTTAAAACAATTTAAAATATAATTTAACCTTATAAATAAATTATATGAAAACGTATTTTTGAATTAAAATTCAATAGTTTTCACTAATCATTAAAAAATGAAACTTTATAGAAAAATACCAAAAATTTACCCTAGCCTAATTATTATGTTTAAATTTCAAAGTTGAATTTTATTTTGAAATATTAAACCTATAAAAGTTCCAAAATTTGTATTTAAAATGGGTTCTCCATTAAAAGACGGTAAAAATGCCTTAATAAAAATATAGGTTTTTAAGCATAAAATTGGGTTTGTTCTTATCTTATGTCTATAAAATATATTGGATGAAAAAAATATATTGAATATATAAAATATATATTACATTAATATCACTCACTAATTTTAATTAATTTAATTTATTAGGGTAAAACAGCTTTGTGACCATAAAAATAATAATATTTTCGTTTATATTCAATCGGTTTTCATATTCATTTATAATTAATTTTTAACCTATGAATTCATATTATATTTTTTTAAACCACATATTGTCATAAATTAGTTAATAATATTCATAACCACTAATTTAATGTCTAGGTTATATCTTATTATATTAAATAGTAATATTTTAATAATATATTATTGTTCGATAAAACTCAATCCTACGTGTTACAAAATCCATCGAAGAAAGTCATTATTGCATGTAATGCAAGCTAACCTCTATGTTCCATATAAAGAAGGCTAAAATTTATGTTTCATGTAGTGTATTGTTAACTTTTTGTTACATATAACGCAATCCAAACATAGTACTTTAATATAAAATAAACTATTTTTAGTGTTGCATGAAATGAAAAATATGAAAAATATTAAATTAATTCGAGAAAAAAAATTCACAAAATATCGGGTTGTTAAAGTGTAATGTGTTAGTACATGTCTGGTAGTCTGATTGAGGTACACATTGAATCCCCAATCATTTATCTTGGGTACACAGTAATTTAGGAACACGACGTGTAGCTCGTAAGTACACACCATGTAGTCTCCCAATAAAATATAGAATTAAATTGAATTAAAATATTTAATTATATAATTAAAACCTAATTAGAGGGTTAGTACTAGATGTGTTTGTATTTTTTATAAAGGTTTTAAAGAATTAAAAATTCTCAACTAATTTATTGTAATTATCTTTATTTATTGGACATTCCATTTTATTTTCCATAAATTCATTTATGATGTGTATCTCCAAGAGACACAAGATGGTTAATAAGATAAATATAATTAATTAATTAATATAAGTTCAATTATCTTAATAATAAATAATGAATGGAAAAGAATGTTATTAAGTGTACTTTTTTTTATTCTTTTCATGTTTATGGCCAATCATGAGCTTGAGTAAGATCTATATATGGGTTGATTTTATTTATTTAAATTTATTACATGGTTTTGAAATTATATAATATTAAATTAAATATGATGGTCTATGATTTTTCCCTACCTCCTTTATTATGTAGGACCTATGTTTCTAAGATTATTTATGTAACTACCCTTAATCAATCATTTGGTTCCCCTCTCCTATGTGTGAGTTACAAATACATTTAATAAAAGGAGTATCCCAAGACACATGGAGGTGGTTCAAGAGAGAAATGAGATGATTCCAACCTAGGTGATACATAAGTGGACAAGTGGAATGTTGAAACTCATGTCAAGACTGACACAATGAGTTTTCACATAGGTCATATGGTGATTTATTATCTAATCAATAAATCAACCATTAGATAAGATCATGATTGGATATTTTTTTGTCTTATGCATTTTTTATTTTGGGAATTAAAGACTGTGATCACATAAATAAATGGACTAATATGCCACATTAGAATTTAAATAAATGTATTTTTCATACATATTTTATCAAAACATAGTTAATCAATTAAGTAAAATCTACTTAATATTAATGATACATGTAAAGGGTAAAAAAAGAAATATTTATGCATAATAAAACAAACATCCTTCATGTTAATATTTGGTCATTAATCCTTCCATCATCTTAATTAAGATGAGCTCATGGTTGAAGAGTTGTTTTGGCCTATGTTGGGGGTAATTTTAAATTATCAAGAAGTATTAACTATTATAGTGGTTAGAATTAACTAAATATGTATTGGGTTCAACAGTCTATGTCTATCTAATACAAATTTATAGGTGGGTGTTGAGGAAATCCCAGTTAGAATTTCTGGATTTGGGAGTCCACTTAACGGATTAAAAAGATGTTAGTTTACAGTTGGAAATACCACTTACCTAAATAATTTCTTCCAATTTTCATGGCATGTGTTTGGATTATAAGAAATGAATTATGGATCTTTTCCACTTGAATGTATTGAGTGATGAGACATTATGGGTTCAATTTTGAGGTTTGTTGAGACTTGATAAAATAGTGGGAGACTTAATAAAATTAAATTCATTATGTCTCACGTAAATTATAATCAAGTAAATTACTAATAATCTAATATTTTATAATTATATAATAATAGAAACTTCATCATCCACATTATCTATATGATCAATATTAGAGAAATACAATATCCTTATTGGAAGTAACTTCTAGGAATGGTTTAGATGCATACGGTTTGTATTGTTCCATGAATAGAAATCTTACATGCTAGAATCTTCACAGGCTGATTTTCATGCAAAGGAGGAAAGTGGTGAAGAGTATGTTTTATGTGATAAGCATAGGAGATACGTATTCGATGTTAAGTTTTTAATTATTTTATAAATTTATAAATAACTCATGAATTCACGTGAAGACATGGATTCTTATATAATTATCTAGTTTCATTGTGGTTTATATCATGAGAGAGCTAGATATAAACAATTTAAGATATAAAAGGCACTCTTTTAGATTAAGCTTAGAGAAGGTGTTTCAGTTGGTCTTCATGTAGTCAAACTTATTAGATACATTGAGCACCAAGAGGTTCTAGGGTTTAAATTTCCTGAAAAACTATGCATTGATATCATTCTTATATCACTCACTCAGAGCGTATCTATCTTTTTTATTAATTTTAATATGAACAATATAGAGAAGTATCTTACAGATCTTCTCACACTACTTCACCAAGTTGATAAGTAGATAAAACATGAAACACCTTTTTTCCTTATGGTGAATAAAATTAAAGTCTGGGTAAAGATATTTAAGCCCAAAGATTTATCACAACACCCTTCCAAGAAGAAAAATGTCAATGGGCAATTAAGGGAATAAGGTTTTTTTGTTTTACATGTGGCAAGAAGAGACACTGAAAGAAAAATTGTGCCCAGGAAAAGAACAAAGGGGATGATTTAGGTGTGTTTATTATAAAGTGCAATCTATTTTTGTCTACAAATCAGGTATTAGATACAAAATATGGTTATTGTATATGTATTCAAATACAAGAACCAATTAGATTTTATAATATTAACTAAGGGGAGGTAGATTTATGATAATCCAATAAATCCAGACTTACTATCATGGCTATAGGTGACTACTACCATACGTTGCTGATGGGAATGATCTTGGTTTTAAAATATTGTTATTATGTGGAATATGTTAACAAAAAACATTATTTTTGTATCTAGAATTTATAAGGATGGATTTATTTTCAAATTTATGAATAAATGTTGCTTCTTTTATAAAGATGTAATTTTTTATAGAAGGGAATATTTAAATAATAGTCTTTGTATATTGGATTACACAAACCAAGTAATGGAAATTGATAACAAAACTAACTCACATGAATCATACCACACCCAACTTTGGCATCATCTAGGTCATTTAAAAAAAGTGTTAGAAAAAATTTCAATAAGATGGATATTTAAATTATTTTAAACTAAAACCACTTAGTAGGTGTCACACATGTTTACAAGGGAAAATGACCAAATCCTTTTTTAGTGGAAAATCTAAAAGGTAAAAAGAGCTTCTTGAATTAGTTAATATTGATTTGTGTATACCGTTTCTATTTTAAGTAAGGAATGGATAGTCATGCTTTGTAAATTTTACTCATGATTAAAGTAGATATGAATATGTCTACTTAATGAGGTATAAGTTAGATTCCTTTGGAAGATTTAATGAATACAAGAATGAAGTTGAGATCCATCTTGGTATGAAGATTAAGAAGATACACTCAACCCATGGTAGAGAATATCTTGATCAAAAATTCATTGATTATTAATGGGATTTTGGGGTTCTATATTAACCCACTCCTCCTTATACAGCTCATTGGAATGGGGTAAGAATAATGATGAATTGTACCCTATTTGATGTGGTGAGATCAATGATGATTCATGCAAGTCTTCGATTATCCTTTTGGGGATATGTGTTACAAATAGTATCATACATACTAAACTAAGTGCCAACTAAAGTGGTTGATGGTATTCCATACCAATTGTGGAGTGGAAAAAATCATCTTTTCATACAAACATGTGTGGGGAAGTGAAGAATTTATTAATACCTCTTTAAGTAACAAACTTTCATCCTAAGGTATAAATTGTATCTTTATCGGATATCCTAAAGAAAAAATAGGATAGTACCTATAAAAACCTTCATATAAAAATGTTTTTTTTTTGACATATGTCCCGCATTCCTGGAGAAGGATCATATCTCTAAAATAGATAATGGGATAGAAATGGACTTTAATGAAGTCTATACTCAAGATGTACAATAGTTGGTATAGGAACAAATTCCAAAAATCCTCATGGAATAAATTCTAGAGACACAAGTACTGTCTAGGAGTAAAAGAGAGGATAGATAATGATAATGGTATAGTTTTTTAGTCAATGAGGATGGTGACTCATTATTAGTTGATAATAATGATCCTATAACATAAAAGGAAGCAGTAAGTGGCTTATATTTTTTCAAGTGTCAATAAGCTATGAATTCTAAAATGGATTATTTATAACAAAACCAAGTCAATATTTTAGTATATCCTCTATTGTATGTAAATAATTTTGGTTGTAAATGGGTATTTAAGAAGAAATTGGACATAGATGGAAAACTTAGTACTTATAATCCATGGATGGATACAAAAGGGTCCAAACCACATCAAGGAATACACTATGAAAAAACATTTTCACTAGTTTCTATACTAAAATCCATTATAATTGTACTTTACATTATGGATTACCACGACTATGATATTTATAAATTGGATGTTAAAATAGAATTATTTAATTGAAACCTATAATAATATTTCTATATGACATAACCTAAAGGGTTTGTGAGTCGAAAAGATGCCAAAAAAGGTATGAAAATTGAAAATATCCATTTATGGATTAAAGAAAACATCTAGTTCATGGAACATTCAGTTTGATGAAGACATAACAGAATTTGGTTTCATAAAGAACAAGAGAAATACTTGTGTCTATAAGAAGTTTAGTGGGAGTAAGGTCATTTTCTTAATAGTATATGTCGATGACATACTACTTATTGGAAATGAAATAACAATTTGATTGTCAATTAAATATTGGTTTAATAAATGATTCTCTATGAAGGACTTAGGTGAAACAGCATATATTATTGGGATCAAGATCCATCTTGATAGATCCAAGATGATTCTAATTCTAAGTCAAGGTACATATATTAACAATATACTGAATATATTTAGTATAAAAAACAAGTGAGTATTGTTTCTAATGTCACATGGAATTCATCTTTCTAAGAAAATGTTCCCTCAGACACATGAGGAAAGAAAATAAATGGAAAGTGTTCCATATGTTTCGGTGATTGGGCCAGTTATATATGATATGATATCCTCTAGGATAGATGTTTTTTACTCCTTGAGTGTGGTAAAAGGATATCAAGATGACCCTGGTGACCACTATTAGATGGCATTCAAGACTATCGTTAAGTATCTAAGGCTTACTAAAGATATGTTCATTGCATATGGAGGAGATAAGGAACTAGTCATTAGAGGATATACAGATGATAGTTTCCAAAATAGATCAAGATGATTTGAAATAATGTAAAGGATACATATTCACTCTAAATAGAGATATTTTGAGCTATAAGTTCTCAAAAAATTCTATGGTTTTAGATTCTACAATAGATTCTAAGTATATTGTGAATTCTGAGGTAGCTAAAGAAGTAGTTTGGATATGAAACTTCATCAAATAGATTTATGTGGTACCTATAAGTAAAGATCATGTCATGATATTTTATGATAATACTACATTGGTGGATCTTGAAAAGGATCCAAGGTCACATCAGTGGACGAATCCCATACTTTAGAATTATCATCTCTTGAGGTATTTTTCTCAAATAGGTTAAGTCATAGTGAGTATAATGTTTACAAAAGACAACATGGTGGGACCCTTGACTAAAACCTTAACTTATCAGAAACATGATCATCATGTGAGGTTAAGTGGATTGAAATTCATAGGTAGTTGGCTCTAGTACAAGTGGTAGTCTGCTGGAGTTAGTGTTCTAGAACCAACTATTTGTAATTTTCAATACATGTATATTTAAATATTTGAATATTAATAAATCATCCTATTACATATTGTTCATTTTTATTCATGACATTGATATAATAATTTCATGGAGTATCTATCACATTGATAAGGTCATAGTAGTTCCCCATTGTGATGAGGAAATTAAGATGCTGTAGATATATTCTTAAATATAGTTCTATGATCATATAACATTCTATTATGGGGAACGTAGTATGTTGACTGTGTGGTGTGAGTAATCATAAGTAGATGAGACTTCCTCTCATGAAGATATCACTTGGTAATCTCCAATATGGTATATTATGAGAACATAGCCACCTATAGTAATTCTATATGTTTATGTGTCATAGAATATTTCTATTTACAAGTGTGTGTCATGGTCTTTAGACTTTAAGATTATTATTGATGCATGTTATAAGTCACGCACTTAGATTTATTTCTTAAACCTTGAAAATATAGTTCATGGTGAATTTGGATACATTGGGTGCATCGTTAGTGACATTTTATTAATTAATAATTCAAGGATTTTTCCATTTTGTCTTTATGGAAGTTGATATCTCATCCCTTTGATTGAAATGGAACTATTGTATTAAATTCAATGTCCATGGTTTAACAATGAGTTTATTTCAGATATTCAAATAAAGACATATCAAGAACATAGGTTGATGAAATGGATATAAAACCTTCTTGATGATATATTGAGACCAAGGTATTATATTAAATAGAAATAATTCATGTGTGTTTGTCAATGTTGCAACATTAACTTCTTCCTCTTGTGTTCCTTGACCTATTACTAGACAATAATCTTGGACTTTAGGAAATCTCGCCTAATGCCAATGAGAAAGAAACCTAGAGGGCCACACAATAAGTATTTCTATTGATCTATAATAAATTTTATTTGAATTTAGTTATTATAATAAAATTATTTTCAAGAGTTAGGAATAAGTTTATTCAAGTTTTATTGATCATAAATATTTATTCTCCAGACTGTAAATAGAATATTTATTTTATTTATTTAATATTTAATAAATATTTATTCACTAGATTGTGAATATAATATTTATTTATGAATAAATATTTAATTAAATATTTATTTTTTTATTTGATAAATTTTGAGTAGGATGAGAAAACCAATATTGTGTCTTATGATAAATTGCAAGCCAGTAAAATAATATTTATCATTTCTCTAGTTAGTGCATGCCATAAAAATATAATTATATATTATTATTATATATAATGGGTTTGGATAAGGTTTATTATATTATTTAAAGTTGTTTGTGTAATTAAATAATATTTTAACTTAAAACCTAACTTTATAAATATGCTATTATATTTATTTTATGGGGTTAATTGATAATTGAGAATCATTGCACACAATGGAATTCTCTATTGATTCCTCCTCCTACCATCCTATTAATAATGAGAGATTCCATTCATCCTAAAATAATTTTAAGTGATCAATATGAATAGCACAAGATAATAGATCTTCCGTGCTAGCACCCAACATTCCTTATGTGTTGTTTGGAGATCAAAGGACCACATGTGGATCGCCACTAGAGGGATTATACACTTGGATCCTTTAATCACAATGAAGGTAATATAAAATAGGTTTTTTAGATGATCAAAAACATCAATAAAGAAATATCTTAAGATACGGTACTATTTATTCGTATATATTTAAATTAATTATAAATTTAACATGAAAAAATCCACTCTGGGTTCCGAGCTTCAAAATTCAATATTTTATGTAAAAAAATCATTATTCATGGTGTTCACATATTTCACAATTAGATAATGATCCATCAAATCTGTAAAAAAACTATTATAGTTATTCACCCACCAGGTGCTTCCACTATGATTGGAACCATTACAGCACTACACTGCATTGTTTTTAGATGTGGTGTTACTACACTGAACTATCCTATTTTTGTGTTTCTATTTCATGTTATTTTTTAGGGTTTTTTATTTTTTTCACCTTTTTATTGGTTCATTAATGGATATTGTAATTAACTTTTAATTATTATAGATAAAATTCATTCAAATTAAATCCAATCATTATAAAATATCACTGATATGTTTACATAAAAATATAGTTCAATCTACATTCTAAACCGAGTCAAACCAAAAAAATAATATAAACCAAGCCATTATTAAATGGTTTGTTTTTATATATAAAAAATAAAAAATGATTTGTGGTTTGGTTTGATTTTTAGTCAAAGATGAACCAAACCAATTCATACCAACCCCTAATAGTAGTCACCTAGGTCAACTTGATATCAACCTGCCATATTTAAGGCATAGGTGGCATCTATCCTAGTACATAGAATAGCGTACATGACTGAACCAATCACGGACCTGTATGTAATCCTTATCATCCTCTATATCTCCTAATGTATCTAAGGATATATTTTATTGGAAATATAAATTCCATGTGACATTGGAAATAATCCCCTCCTAGATTATTCAATACTGAATCTCTTTAGTATCTTATCATTGTATGTACTTTGATTTATTCTAAAAAACCACTTAGATCTATAAAACTAAATGTTCCATGACTTAGATGCTTGATTTAATCTATAAATGGATATTTGGAAATTTAATACCTTTTTTTCATCCTTTGGAGTCACAAACCCTTCTGGTTTTTCCATATAAACATATATATGAAGGTTCCTATTATGGAAGGATGTTTTGACATCCATCTACCAAATCACATAGTCATGGAATTACTCTATAAAAAGTATAATTCTGACGTATTTCAGTATAGAAACTTGTGAAAAGGTTTCATTGTATTCTATTCCTTGACACTGTTTAAACCCTATAATAACTAATATAACTTTATAGGTATTTACATGACTATACTTGTCTAGTTTCTTCTTGAATACCCATTTACAACCAATATTATTTATATCCACTAGAGTATTTACCCAAATCTATACTTGGTTTTGGTATATGGAATCCATTTCAGAATTCATGTCTTCTTTCCATTTTGTATCTTTTTTTCCACTTGCTACCTCCTTGTAGGTCACAGCCTAAATGGACTGAAGTCCTTCTTTTTATTAATTTTTAATAACCCCCCTTTCAAGGGATGAGGAGGAACCCTTAAAAGGCTTGTAGGTTTAGAGATTTCATGGCCCATAGTCTTATGATACATTACATGACTCAAAGGTCTTAGGGAATTCAACCAGAATATAACTACAAGGAACTACCCCTCCCCAGCATCTACATCATGACGGTATCTCTCCACCTTCACATGGTCGTCCACCTAAGTTTCTCATGAAATCATAGGCTGGTCTCGATGGAATTTCCATACCCTCTCATTCTTCCAAATCTGTTGTTTCTGCTTTGGTGGTGAACCTACTTTGAATCCTCCTCTAGGGCTACTCCTTTTTTGTAGATTCTTTCTAGGGAAACTGCATTGATCATGAGGCATGAAGGCTCTAAGGTGGAGTGAAGTCCTTGTGGTGTCCTGAAAGCCTTACTGTCCTGAAGGCCTTAGGTGTCTCAAAGTCCTTGAAGGGCCTGAAGAACAAACTAGTGGCCCGAAGACCCAAACAAGTGAATAGTTCCGGCTACTACAGTACCAAATAGAAAATTCTACATTACTTTTATAGTAACCCAAAAATTATCCCTCCACTTAGGTTTGATCTCGGGTCTCTTGGATGCAATTTTCGATTTCTCACCAACTAGGCTGAGGCTCTTGTGCTTTATGTAGGTCATAGACTCATTATTATTTACTAATAATGAATCCCCATCCTTAGTGACTAGAAAACCATATCTTTTAGGTTCTCTAACCTCTATTATGATACTATGTAGTATTTTTGTCTCTATAAGTTCTTATTCTATGGGGATTTATGGAATTCATTCCTATTTTAACTCTTATGTATCTTGAGCCATAACTTTATCAAAGTTTATCTCGCTCTTGATATTTCTTTTAGATATGTGACCCCTATTAAGGAATATGGTGTTTCTTAACACTATAATACTTTTTTCTAAGAGTTAATATATGTTTTAACCCATTTTTCCTTAGGATATCCTATAAAGATACACTTTGTGCCTTAGTGTGTAAGTTTGTTACTAGAAGAGTTCTTAATTGTCACATCCCAGCCAAAATCACTCTATGAATAGTAGTCTAACCATTTTAAAACCTGGCCCTAAATGCACCTCCCCATATTCCAAATACTAAAGAATAATATTTAGTTCATAGGGTGTGTATATGGGGAGAATATACCCTCGTATCAAAGTAAGAGAGACATAGGAAATAACTAAACATCATCCATAACAATAAATAATCAAAATGTAGAAGTAATAATATAACAAGGTTGTAATAAATGGAATATAGTAAAGGCTCAAACAACCATGTCATACATAAAACACTGATTTCCTACTAGGATGGTCACATATAAAGTAGAATAAAGGAAATTAATACATAAGAATCCTATACTAATCTGAGCTAAATCACATACCTGGTCTCCAAAGACTTTGTTGAGCTTCTCTAGCTCGATCATAACAATCCACACAAGTTGATTTTCTTGATCATACAACCCTAGATTTTATCTGTATCCATAATTCATCTATTATCAACCTGAGAGCATATATAAGGTCTTTACACACACTGAGGTTCATGTACATAGAGTGAAAAATAAATCTTATTAGGTCACCCCCATTGGTGAACCTATAATTTTCTATCATAAGTGCATGCTCATGAAATATGCCAAGCCTAGACAAGACACAACTGGAATAAAATAAATCTATATTCTATCCTTGTTTTTGTGATCCCGATCGAATTTACATCCTATAAATAATGCATTGAGTTGTATTTTATATAACCTAATCCATGTGTATTTCAATTAATCCTTAGGTCTGTGATCTCGATCGACCATACCTACTTTATCCAGCACTTGAAATTTCTCTAAGCAAGATATGGTAACACATGGGGATACAAGTCCTAGCCATTCGATCACTCGTAATCACATATACTATATAAGAAAGTATTCTAGTTATCAACTCAACATCCTATAAATAAGGCATAGATTTGGATGTCATACCACTCAATTTATGTGTAAATATAGTCTGATGTCTAAGTCCTAGGTCCCGTTCTATAGGAAATTATAACATTTAAACTCAGATAATCCCTAAGGGTGATGAACCTTAAGTGATATATAAGGAATAATCTCCTGGATATAAGATAATAAATCACTACCCATTCAATAACTAGATCAATATCCCATTTCCATACATGTTTGCAAAATGCAGTAATGGTGCGTCTACCCGATCTTGAGTAGTATTCCAAGAAACGATCAAGGAGATCATCATCAATGTTTTGGGATGGAGTTAATATCCTATGATTGAGGAAAATTAACCCACCTGGAAACATTTGTAATTACCTAGATCCTAGTGATCAAATCATCTACTAGGAAATACTAACTAAGAGGGGCTCCAAGATGCACTCAGAAACATACCATAAAAATCTTGCGCACGGAGAAATCATAGTGAAAATGGTACTTCTAATAATGGTAAAATTAAAGCAACTAAGTCTCATAATATAGAACCTATAAAGTACCTATGGTTATCCCCACTATACCATAGCATCACATCAGTCCCATAGGCTGAGTTCTAGGAAGTACGTCTGGAAATCATAGTTGCATCAATAGTAACTGAGTGAAAGCATGAACAAAAGAGTAAGTTCAGTTGAATGCCTAAACCCATAACTACATCCCCATCCCCTTAGTCTCACAAGTTTATTTTGGGTTCTACAGTGACATATGTTACCATATCTACCCAAACCAATAACACACTAGCTCAGGATCGATCAAACATTAGGTCACCCACTAGGGTCCCCTAGGTCAATACACAGAAGAGTTATACCTTGAGGGGTCCTCAAGATTCACACATAAGCATAGGTATCCATCTTAGGACCCTAATAATAGAGTAAGAAAGTATAGGCATCCCTCTTGGTATCCTCTAGGTCAAATCATAAGAAGATTCATCACTCTTGGGATCCTCAATTACAGACTATTCACTTAGGGAAATGCTCGTCTCTCAAGGTAAACATGCATTCTAATAGTTCTATCACACAAATTGATTCTTGGAATCAACTAAAAATTCACTTAAACATCATTATAGGCAGATGCATCATGGACCATCTCAATTCAAATTCTCACTCCATGTTGGACAGAACACCTAACATATCTATCTCATCAAGTCGCATGTTAGTACCACTAACCAATGACTATCCCAAGATACACCAGCTGGGGAATTTGGTGATCCCAAGTCTTGTCATCCAACCATTCTCACAAAATTCCACTGGGTATCATCCCAATTATCTCTCCTCAAACCCTTTTTAATTTATTTACTAAAGAAAAAACCTCTTTTTTATGTCTATTACACCAAACCTCCCCTTAGAATTCCTCAAATCACCTCAAGGGTTCACCATTGTAATCTACATGGAAAAATACTCAAAATAGACTCCTCTTTTGTCTAAATTTGACTCTATAGTGTAAAATCACCCACACTCTCAAATATGTAATAGGGGTATAGTATACAGTGTGTACCATGAGTACACAGCATGTACTTCTAAACCTCCTTCTTATCCTCATACCTCAAATCACCTCTAATTTAGCTATGTAATGAAATTGACTATGTGAAAATCAGCTATGTGGATAAATTTGGCTATGTGAATTCAAGTCTATAGAATTCGACTACATGGTGATCCAGAGTTGGCTATATGGTGATCCAGATTCGGCTATGTGGTTTTGGAACCTACATATTTATTACCTTTGGTGTACTTTTAGTGGAATTTAATGTTCTTGTAGATGCATTAAATATTGGATTACTTATTTTAAGTAAAATTGATTATAAAAAGGTTGAAAGTACCGAATGAAGAAAAAGTACAAGGATAATTTAATGTTTAGTCTTATTATAGAATAATTTTTTAGAAAATGAAATTTGTAATATAATTCCAAGACTGAATTTTATGGATCTCATGTTGTGAAATTAAGAGTGGAGTTTTTCAAGAGTATTCAAGAGTAAAAAAAGAGAAAGTGATATGAAATACACAATAATGGAAGCTAGCCCTTGTTCTCTCAACTCTCTCAAATATTTTGTGCTAATACTCATTTTTTAGATAAAGAAGTAGAATATTCAATTCTATATAGTTTTTCTTTAAATATATATCTTGTTGTGTTTTCTAGAAGACTCTCCTCAAGTTTATTTTTATTCTTATTCTCTCTCTTATATATTTATTCTTTTTTGTCAGTTGCATCATGAAACCATGAGCTTCATCTGTGATCTTTTATATTCTTTCATTTTGTTGGAAGTGTGAAGGTTTCTAGAAAAATATTCTTGAAGTATGGTGTCTTTTAAATCCTTGTAGGATCCCAGTAAAAGATCTTGGAATTTTACCAAGTGTCGACTATTTTCAATTGGTCATGCATAAAGTTCCAAAGTATCGAATAACAACTGAGAAGGGGGGTTTGAATCAATTGTTAACATTTTATAAGTTTCAATACTTTTATAAATTTAACCCCTATAACCTGTTAAATTTTATTTCCTTATAATCTTTTAGTAAATACTCATGCATGAAAAAGTAGGAATGAAAGTAAAGAACACAAGATTTATAAGGTTTGGACTCAGTGTGAGAACCTACATCCTTTCCATATCCACTCTGATGGGTCTATGGAAATTCACTATTAAGAAAAGGTGAATACATCTTGTAACAACTCTCATTAGACACCTTCTATCTCCTGATAGAAATGATTATACTGAATCCTATTAATTTACAAAGTTTACTTATAAAAAATTGAGACAAAAAAAGTATAAATACTTTTTTCAATATACTTCAAAAAAGTTCTTGATTCCAATGACCCTGAGTCAAATGGTCTTCAGTCTGATGAACACAATCTGATTGACTCAGTCTGGTCAAATCAATATGATGCTTCTTTTCTCAATCTACACTTCTCAAAATCTACTCAAATTCCCAGTATGATATTTCCCATTCTGGTAAGAAAACTTTTAACTATCTCATATTATAATTATATCTATGTCTAGAAAGATAGATTTTATATGAATTATGCAGCACTCCGCCTTTTATACTCTGGTGAAAAAGTTACAAAGTATGAATGTATTGTGCTTCTATTTATAAGAAACTTGGAATATCAAGGGTAGGAAACTGAAAAACTTTTCCCACTGACTCAAATTTAAAATTTTGGAAAATAATTTACATTTAAACTTGAACTTTGAATGCTTCAAACCTTCCCAAGATTTATTTTAAATCATTATTTTCAAACAAACTAAATTTTCTTCAATCCGATGTAACTTAGTCAAATTCAGTCCGATTAACTTTGTCATCTTCAGTCTGATTAAATTTCTCAGCTTCAATATGATGTCACTAACTTCCTATGTTTATTACGATCTGAATTTTTTATTCTGCTCATTATGATCTAACTATCTTCTTCTACTCATTATGATCTAACTTTCTAACATAAAATTAGTCTGATTTGACTTTCCTTCTCATAGTTAGTCTGATTGAATTTCCTTCTCATACTTAGTTCGATGGAACTTCATTATGATGAAATTTCTCATTAAGATGGATTTCCCATTATGATGGAATTCTCATTATGATCAAAACTCCACTCTAAAACATTGAAAAACTTTAAAACTAATCATCTATAACTCATTCATAATTCTGACAACATCTATGTCCAGTACTTATGGATCTGATGTAAACTTTGTCTTGATCTTTGGAACCTATACAATCTTTATGACTCCTCCATTTTTTCAAAATATTTTATCATGAGAATTTTTCATGATTTATGAGGATTCCATGACTAGAAAAGAATCATCTAACTTGAGCTTATAAATTTTAAGAACTTTATAACTCTTTACATCACTATCTTCCTTCAATCTCTTCAGCATCATTCTGAATTCCTCACTCTATATCTTCTAACTTTTTAACCAATGCCAAGTCTGATGAATCTTGAACTTTATGTCAATGGATCTGAGTTTGATGGTGCATCTAATCAAAAACTTTATATAAATTCTAGTTTCCATCTTACTTACACCTTCTACATCTAGTATTGCTCAGTTTGAAAACCTATGTCTGGAAAAAAAACTTTCTCAAAAACAAAAAACTTTTCTCCCCATTTGTGTTTTGATTAAAACATTTAGAAACTTTCTAATTTATTAAAAAAAATCATTCTGATGGAATGGGTTTGATTCTGAAGAACAAAAGAATTCTTTTACAAAATTTTTAGTTTTCAACAAATGAAAAAGTTTGTTAAAACAAAACTTCACAAAGGTTATTTAATCTCCCCCTTTAGATTTGTTGACAACACTCGTTAAAAAATTAAACTCTCAAAAAATTTCCACTACTCAAGGTTTTCAACTTTTATCGAAATATATCCTTCCTAAAATGTCCTGACACCACAATAATGGATAAAGTAATATTTTTAAGGAATTTCATCCCTTGTTGACAATAAAATTGTGCATCCATGTTAATATAAACTCCTACTCACTTTTATCTTTTCCTCACTTTTCTTTTTCTCTCCCCCATTTTATAATAAACACCGCTTCAGGTTCATAAAAAATAAGTAAAAAAATCTTACAAAGTACCAAATTCTTACTTTCTCTCCCCCTTTATCAACATAACACAAAGCACGGTTGGGGACTTCCTTATGAGATTTAGGAATTCATTAGAGGAGGTTGGATATAAATTTTCAGCCTCAACTCAACAAAACTTTATTTTGGCATTGCCTTTGTGAAGATATTAGCAATTTGATACTTCATTGAGATATATTCCAGCAAAACATATCTAGAAGCAAATTTATATTTTATAAATTGAAACTTTATATCAATTTATTTTGATATTGAGTCTTAGATGGAATTTTTAGAAAGATAAATTACACTATGATTATCACAAAGTATCTTTAATGGTTTAGAAATTTATCTTCCTACTGAACTTTTATCCCCAAAATCTGAGTACAAGCCTGAGTAGCTATAACATATTCTAATTCTGATATGCTTAAAGTTACTAAATTTTGTTCCTACTATTCCAATTTACACAACATTTACTCAATAAAAATGTTCCTCCTGAGGTTGATTTTCTATCATTACAATATCTATCATAATCAGCATCAGTATAACCAGGAAACTTCATCTAACAAATTATTTTTTATAACAACCCATGTGAAGTTTTTCCTTTAAAATATCTCAAAATTATCTTTACTTTCTAATAATGTTTTTAGAATCACCATGTTTTTGTAAGGTAGTAAATTTCAAAGTTTCTCTTCCAGCTAGACTTTCCCCGTCACATGATTCTCCTATATCTTGGTAAGGATGTTTTAACTTACTCTCACTATTGTTGGAAATCTCTAGTTTATCCTCCTCAGCATTATCAACAAAAAAATTTTAAGTAATTTTGACTTTAAATTAATTTCACATCATATAAATACACCAACCTTTGTAATCAATTGTTCCAACATTTTTAACTTCTTATATTAGGTGAATAACCCATAAAAGTTACTTCCTAAGATTTCTTATCAAACTTTCCCAGATATGGGTTTTTTATTTTAAGTAAACATGGAATTCCAAAAACTTTTAAGTACTTCAATGTAGTTTTTTTGTTATACCACATTTCATAATAATTAATGTTGGTTTTTGGTCTCAAAAAACATCTATTTTAAACATTTAAAGCATTAATAATATCTTATCTTCAATAGAACTTTGAAATTTTGTATTCTGGTAACATACTTCTTCCCATTTCCACTAAACTTCTATTCTTTCTTTTTGATGATCCATTTTTTTTTGGAGTATAGGGAGAACTATACTGATGTTTGATACCATGATTTATAAGATAAGTTTCAAAATTATTTCTTTTGAATTTGGTACTTTTATATGTTCTTAAATTCTTTATATAAACCCTCATTTCTTTTTTCAACTTCTTTTTTAAAAAACTTGAACATTTACATACCCTTTGACTTATATGTCATAAACCTGGTGTTTTTCATCTAAGTGAAATAATCAATAAAAGTGATAAAGTATAAATATACTTTTATTGATTAATGTCTCATAGGACCTCATAAATCATAATGAATAAGTTAAATAAGTCTGGTATACTATATATCAACTCTTTTATGACTTTTGTTAGTCATCTTCCCTTTTTTACAAGTAACACAAACTTCTTTATCTCTTCTTTTTCAATTCTAGAAAATAATAGACAGCATCAACTTTAGAAAGTTTTTACATGTTTTTCTACCTAAGTTGCCCAAGTCTTAATTGAAATAATTTTTTTTATCTTTATCACTCAAGTAACATGAGTTATTAAACTCTCCAAGTTGAAATAGATTACCATTAGTTATTTCTCCTTTTTTGATAAATTTTTCATTATAACAACCCTAGTCTTTATTACAAATTTAAACATGATTTATTACATAAACTTTCACTAAATAAAACTCATAAGATTGATAGTTCTAGTGTATTTAAGGCTTAGGAACATTACATAACAACTTAAAACATTAAATACACATCTTTTTGAAAACTTATTTTATATGACCACAACATTCATTCGTACTTCACATTGCATGGGATAACCTGAGGATATACAAAAGAAAAGGGTGATCTATAAAGCCTGGTAAGGGAGTAGACAAGGAATAACATGAATAATACAATACATGTTAGGCAATATAAATATCAATAGATCATAAGAGAAACATTAACATGATATAGCATGATTATTATAACATGAAAATGTAGAAACAACTTAAAACACTACATCTTTAACATAAAGAAATCAGGTAAACCCCTATCCCAACATGACTTATCATGATACTAAACATTACACAATGCATTAGATAATTATCAAGGCACACCCTTTATAATCATTTCAATCTCATACTTAAGTGCGCCGCATAGATTATATAACATGGATTCATTCAACATCATCATTTATTCCACGATAGAAGAATATTGAATAAATACATGTAAGTCCCCAATAAATAAGTATATGATCATAAAGTTGAATACCCTTTATAGAGTAATGGGTATGGTATTCACTACATGATGATTTTGGCATGGAAAATCGTGG
Organism: Viscum album; assembly: GCA_963277665.1. Lineage (NCBI taxonomy): Eukaryota > Viridiplantae > Streptophyta > Magnoliopsida > Santalales > Viscaceae > Viscum > Viscum album. The sequence goes on along the minus strand of OY728163.1, from coordinate 2,004,243,542 downwards.
TGCAATTTCGACAGCATAACAGCATCATATGGAAATTCATAAAATGGGTAGATGAGAGAAAACGGGGTATATCATCATTTATACATGAAATGGAAAGTGAGGGGATCATGTAATATAATATCCCAACATATGAAATAGAATTTAAGATGTATAATACAAATGAAGTGCTTGAAATGGAAATGAGAATAGGGAAATCTCTTAGGGAATTTCGGCATAGTAACAGCGTAGGTAAGGGTCTAAATGGGTTAAGGATAAATGATAACTCATTTAAATAACATCAGATGGAAAGTAGGTAATTTATTATAAAAGGGTTAAAATATAACCAATTTAAATTAAAATTACTAATTTCAAACAAGGTTCTTAAATTGAAAGGAATAGAGAAATGTGAGGATCCCTTACAAAAATTCGGCATGGTAACGAGTGTACATAAGGGTTCATAAGAGGTATAAATTAGAATGAAAGGATATATCATCATTTATACATAAAATGGTCATTAATTATGATATTTAGTAACATATCCCAACATATAAATAAAATAAATTAAAATACATAACATGAAAAGAATGCTTGATAAAAGAGGAGGGTGGAAGATCCCTTACTTGGATGTGTGATCCTAAAGGATTAGGAGAGGATTCTTGGAATATTAGGGTGGTAGTAATCTAGGTATTAGGTTTCAGAGGTTTTTCTATATTCAAATAGATTTAGTGAAGAGGAATGGGGGCTTGGGTGGTTTTATATAGGAAAGGTGGGTGAATTCTTTATTATTTTGGTCTTGGACCCTACACACTAAAATATTCAAAACCACAAACCATACCATGGTTTTTGCACATGGTTTCTTGAAAAGGGGTGTGGTATAAATTATTTTAAAAGTAAAATGGATGAATATATTAAAATATTTCCCTTTCTTATGTGGAGGTGAGTCACACTTTCAAGGAAATGATTTTAAAATCTTAAAATATTTTATGTCTTAAAGGATTTACTAAGAATTTATAAAATCAATAAAATAAAACTAAAATTATATTATTTTAAATGAAAAAATATATTTGGACAATTATACCATTTATAGTATTTTATTACATCACTATTGGGTCATTTATGATGTCATAAAACACATTATGTATTTATATGGTATTTAATTTTTACCCAAAAATTCAACTGTCTTAGAAAATTATGAAAAATTCACCATTGGATAATTTAGACATCTTAATTACAAAAATAATATTCATTTTATCTAAATAATTTTCTAAATATATGAATTTTTTACTTTTAAAATAAAAACTGACATTTATTGAAAATTGACGGGTTTTGATGAAAACAGTTTTCAAACCTTAATAAAAATTACAATTGACTTCATAAAAATTATACGATCATTTATATTTAATAAAATTAATTTAATAATAATATTTTATTAAAATATTATTTAATTCAAAAATATATTAATTAATAAAAATATATTTCTTAAATAAATTTTAATATTAACCAAAAAATACTATTTATGCTTTAAAAAACATTTACAAAGTAACAATAATAGAATAAAAGTATATTCATTATTTTGTACCTAAATAAATCACATATTCTTAATGTTATGTTCTTGATACATATCCCTTTATTACACCAGCATACACCCTAAAATTAAGGTGTGTGATGGTGGGGTTTTCATGGGTTCATTCGGTGAACATAGTTTGGGTTGTGATCTTGATGAACTTGAAATTATCTCATAAACAGTTTTTATCATGATTAAGTTGTTGGATCTAAGCTTGGGATTAGTCTAGAACAAATCCTAGAAATGTTATCTTCCTTAAAAGCTCTGATAAATGGGTTTCATAGGGTACAATCCTACTGGTTGAGGCCATCACTTCCTTTGTCTATGTAAAAAGGATTTATTAAAACCCTATATTTATACTAGTCATGTGATCAATATTCAATGGATATATTATCAATGGTAAGGATACTTGATGGTCATTTAAATCCAATTTTATATAATAAAACAAAAGGAGTGCATGTGTTTTCTATATCCATAAGACATTTAATTAAAAGAAATAGAATTTTATTCATAACAATTTGGGTCGTTACAACCTTCCCCTTTAATAAATTTCTCCCTCAAAATTTCCTTTTCCCAAAGTAAAATAGATGAGGGTAGCTCTGCCACGTCACTTCCTCTATTTCCCACATCTCTTATTCAAACTTATGGTTTTTTTTTTCACAAAACTTTTACGAGGGGAATTGTCTTGTTTTGTAGAACTTTTTCTCTAAGATCTAAGATCTTCATTGGATTTTCTTCATAGGAGAGGTCATTTTTCGATGGTACCACATCTGGATCGAGTACATGTGATGGGTCTGGTATGTACTTCCTTAAGAGTGATACATGGAATACATCATGTACTTGAGACAGGTTTGGTGGGAGTGTTAACTGATAGGCCACTGCCCCAATGTGTTCAAGGATCTCAAAAGAGATTATGTACCTTGAACTATGCTTTCCCTTATTACCAAATATCACAACTCTCTTCCATGGATATATGTGGAGGAATGTCATGTCTCCATCATCAAACTATAGGTCTCATCAATGATTGTCAGCATATCTCTTTTTTCGACTCTGAGCAGCTTTGATGTGCTACTGGATGGTATTAACCTTCTCTACCATTTCTTCGACCATTTCCAGACCTAGAAGTTTTCATTCCCCAAATTCATCCCAACATGTCTATGTTCTACACCTCTTCCCGTAAAGGGATTCATAAGGAGCCATTTGGATGCTTGATTGGAAACTATTATTGTAAGAGAACTCCACCAAAGGAAGATTTTGGTCCCATAAACCTTTGAATTCCATTGATAAAGCTCTCAGCATGTCCTCAAGTGTCTAGATAGTTTTCTCAGATTGACCATCAGTTTGAGGGTGATAGGCTGTGATGAAGTTCAACTCAGTGTTCAGAGCATATTAGAGACTCTTCCAGAACTTAGAGGTGAATCTTAGATCTCGATCGAACATAATCGATAGTGGTACTCTATACATCCTTACCACTTCTTTGATGTATATTTGTTCCAGTTGATCCAATGAGATATCCTCTTGAATTACAATGAATTATGTAGACTTTATAAGATTATCCACAATAACCCAGATAGAATTTTTTCCTTTGGATGTCTTCAGAAGTCCGATGACAAATTTCCTAGTGATTTTCTCCGATTTCCATGTTGGTATGGGTAATGGTTTCATCATCCCCTTATACTTTTTCCCCTTATCCTTCACTTGTTGGCATATTTGGTACTTTGATGTATATTTAGTGATCTTATTATTCATGTTATCCCACCAATAGTGCTACCATAGATCTCACTACATGTTCGTGTTTCCTAGGTGAATGGAGAAATTCTAACTATCTACATCATCCAAAAGTTATTTCTTTAACTCTAGATTTGATGGAATGCATATTCTTCACCCAAATATCACAATTCTTTATTCATTAACATTGAACTCAGAGGATTTACCTTTTCTGATAGTTTCCACTTTCTTTTGAATTCCCACATCATATTTTTTAGCATCCTATAACATTTCTAAAATATATGGTTAAGCAATAATTTGTGAAAGGATTGATGATGTTCTCTTCTTTATGATTCCCATGTCCATATTCATTAAATCTAATAAGATTGTAACATTTTCAATTCTCATCAATGATAGAATTGTTGGGTCATTTCTACTTAGAGCATATGCCACCTTGTTTGCTTTTCTAGGGTGGTAATAGATTGAGAAGTCATAATCCTTGATGAGCTCTAAGAATCTTCATTGACACATATTCAGCTCTTTCTATGTGAATATATATTTGATACTTTTGTGATCCATATATATTTTACACTTATCCCCAAAGAGATAATGCCGCTAGATTTTCAACGCAAAGATCACAGCTTCCAACTCTAGATCATGTGTGGGATAGTTTTTCTCATGAATTTTCAACTGCCTTGTGGTATAGACAATGGATTTGTCATTCTACATCAACACACAGCCTATTCCCTTCTTCAAAGCATCGCTAAAGATTAAGAAAAGCTCCACACTTATGGGTAGTGTGGCCACAGGGGTAGTGATAAGCCTATTCTTTAGCTCCATGAAGATTTCTTCACATTAATCATTCCAAGAAAAATTTACTCCCTTTCGAGTTATATTGGTTAGAGGGTTTGAAAATTGTGATAAATTTCTCACAAATCAGTGATAATATCTAGCTAACCTTAGGAAATTACAGATATCCATCACAGATGTCGGCCTCATCCATCCCTAATTTTTTTTTGTTTTGGAAGGATCCAGAGATATCCCATTGCTTGTGATGATATACCCCAGTAATGAGACTTCCTTCAACCATAACTCACACTTATTGCACTTTTCATAGATTTTCTTCTTTCACAAGGTCTCTAGTACAGTGCTCAGGTGTTCCTCATGCTCCTCCTTGGTTTTTTAGTATATTATAATATCATCTATAAATGCTTCCATAGATTTTTAAAGGTAATATCTAAATAATATATTCATTAAGTACATGAATATTAATATATAATTAGTGAGTCTGAAAGGAATTACTATGAATTCATAGTGCCCGTACCTTGTACGAAAATCAATCTTGGGGGTATCCTCCTTCTTCACCCTTACTTGGTAATATCCCGACCACAGATCCACCTTGGAGAATTATTGTGCTCCACATAGTTGATCGAACAAGTCATAAATTTGTGGAAAAGGATACTTGTTCTTTATCGTGATTTTTTTGAGCTCACGATAATCAATGCAAAGGTGCATTGAACCATCCTTATTCTTGAAGAAGAGGGCTGGTTCACCCCATGGTGAAGCACTTGGGTGTATAAAACCTTTATCTAGATTCTCCTGTAGTTTTTTCTTTACCTCCTCAAGTTCTACAATAGTCATTCTATATGGAGACTTTGGTATTGGCAATGTCCTAGGTATAAGATAAATCGATAATTCAACATCTCTTCTAGGAAGAAGACTAGGAAATTCCTCAGAAAACACATTAGTGAATTCCCTCACAATAGGCATGTCTTCGAGGATGGTTCCTTATATAGAATCAATGATATAAGAAATATGTGTGTTCTCATAGGGAATTAATATCCATGCTTGAGATGATGGTTCTAAAGAAGATTCATCCTCCTCCTTGCACTTGTATAGAATCAGGGGTTGATTCTCCATATGGAGAGTGATTTCACTCTGGCAATAATTTATGTTGGCTTTATATAGAGAAATATAATCCATGCCAATAATTGCATCAAATTTCACTAAGGGAATTATGATGAAGTTATCCGAGAAGTTCAATCCACAAATTGTGATAAGGGAGGAGTTATATTCATGGGATGCAATAATTTATCAATTTTCCATTTTCATCAACATCTCTACTTCCATTCTTTGGGGTGATGTTTGGATTGTTCTACTAAACTTTCGGGATATAAAATAATGCATATAACTATGGATGATAACCCTACCTTTCACTTTTTGATTTTGGTTCCACTTTATCCAAGATATACTTAGGGATGAGTATTTTTAAACTATTAAACACATAAAGGGAATCCAATGACATTGAAGGGATAACTTATAAATTACATTTATCTCCTTAACTTATGTGTTTCTAGGCTTCAGTCTAATTTATCCATTATCTACTTCCTATTGTATATTCTTATGGGATTTTTTCTATTCCCTTAATAATGATTTATACTATGATTATGAATTAATAAAATTATATCCCCCAGGAGTGTCGAACCAAAAGTTCAGCAAGCCCCATTGTCATGCACTAGTTACCATTCGAGTCTATCTCAAAGTGGTGTTTGTGGGTTTTACCCCTAGATACATTTGTGTCAGAGCCACCTCTACTTGTTCATATCCAAATGGGGATGTATTTTCTTGATAAACCACTTACTCTATACTCACCAAAATTTAGTGATTATTTTCTTCTACTTATTCTCATCCCTTAGTCTATTGCTAGAGTTTTATAATCCTAAACCCAAAAATAACTAAACCTATCCTCTAGTACCAACTATTACAACCTTGGTCTTTATTACACATTTAAACATGATTTATTACATAAAATTTCACTTAATACAACTCATAAGATGGATAGGTCCAATGTATTTGGGGCTTAGGAACATTACATAACAGATTAAAACATTAAATACACATCTTTATTGAAAACTTCTTTTACATGACCATAACATTCCTTCATACTTAGCATTGCATGGGATAACCTGAGGATATACATAAGAAAAAGGTGATCTATAAAGCCCAGTAATGGAGTAAAAAAGTCATAACATGAAGAATACAATACATGTTAGGCAATAGACATATCAATGGAGTATTAAAGAAACATGAACATGATATAGCATGATTATCATAACATGGAAATGTGGAAACAACTTAAAATATTGCATCATTAACATAAAGAAATTAGGTAAAACCATGTCCCAACATGGTGGAAAAAAGTCATATAAAGTAATTACGTAATCCCCTATCCCAACATGAAGTATCATGATACCAAACATTACCCAATGCATTGGATCGCTATCAGGGCGCACCCTTCATAATCATTTCAATCTCATACTTAAGTGTGTCACATAGATCATATAACATGGATTCATTCAACGTCATCATTTATTCCACGATTGAATAATGTGTAATACATACATGTAAGTCCCCAATAAATAATTATATGTTCATAAAGGTGAATACACTTGATAGAGGAATGGGTATGGTATTCACTACATGATGATTTTGGCATGGAAAATCATGGTGCAATTTCGACAGCATAACAGCATCATATAGAAATTCATAAAATGGGTAGATAAGAGAGAAAGGGGTATCTCATAATTTATACACGAAATGTATAGTGAGGGGATGATGGAACATAATATCCCAACATATTAAATGGAATTTAAGATTCATAATACAAATGAAGTGATTGAAATGAAAATGAGAAGAGAGAAATCTCTTACGGAATTTCGGCATAGTAAAGGCGTAGGTAAGTGTCTAAATGGGGGATGGATAAATGATACCTCATTGAAATAACATCAAGTAGATAGTAGGGAATTGATTATAAAAGGATGAAAATATAACCAATTCAAATTAAAATGACTAATTTTAAACAAGGTTCTTAAATTGAAAGGAAGAGAGAAAGTTGAGGATCCCTTACAAAAATTTGGCACGGTAACAAGTGTACATAAGGATTCATAATAGGGATAAATGAGAGTGAAAGGGGTTCTATAATGCTTAATAAAAAAGATGATGGTGGAAGATCCCTTACTTGGATTGTGATCCCAAAGGCTTGGGAGAGGATTATTGGGAGATTAGGGGCACCTTGGGAGGACTCTAGGGAGTAGGGGTCAGAGGGTGGTCGAGCTTAAAAGAGATTAAGTGAAGAGGAATGGGTGCTTGGGTTTGTTTATATAGGAAATGTGGGGGGGATTATTTATTATTTTGGTTTTGGACCCTACACACTAAAATATTCAAAACCACAAACCATCCCATGGTTTTTTCCCATGGTTTCTAGAAAAGGGTAGTGGTATAAATTATTTTAAAAGTCTAAGGTCCAATTATATTAAAATATTTCTCTTTATTATGTGGAGGTGAATAACACTTTCAAGGAAATGATTTTAAAATCTTAAAATATGTTATATGTCTTGGAGGATTCACTAAGGCTTTATAAAATAAATCAAATAAACCTAAAATTATATTATTTTAAAGGAAAACATATATTTGGCCTAAGATACCCTTTATAGTATTTTATTACATCACTATCAGGTCATTTATTATGTCATAAAACACATTATATATTTATACAGTATTTAATTTTTACCCAAAAAATTGATTGCCTCGTAAAATTATAAAAATTCACCATTGGATAATTTATATTCCACAATTCCAAAAATAATATTCATTTTATCTAAATAATTTTCTAAATATGTGAATTTTCACTTTTAAAATAAAAATCAACATTTATTGAAAATTGACGGGTTTTGATAAAAACGGTTTTCAAACCTTAATAAAAATTACAATTGAATTCATAAAAAATAAGTGATCATTTATATTTAAGAAAAGTAATTTAATAATAATATTTTATTAAAATATTATTTAATTCAAAAATACATTAATTCATCAAAATAGATTTCTTAAATAAATTTTAATATTAACCAAAAAATATTATTTGTGCTTTAAAAATCATTTACAAAGTAACAATAATAGAATAAAAGTATATTCATTATTCTATAAAAAAATAATGCACATATTCATAATGTTATGGTCTTGTCACATATCCCTTTATTACACCAATATACGCCCTAAGAGTAAGGTGTGTGATGGTGGGGCTTTCATAGGGCCATTCGGTGAACATGGTTTGGGTCGTGATCTTGATGAGCTTGAAATTCTCCCGTAAATGGTTTCAATCTTGATTAGTTTATTGGATCTCAGCTTGGGATTGGTCTAGGGAAAAGTCCAGAAATTTTATCTTCCTCAAAATCTCCAATAAATGGGCTTCATAGGGTATGATCCTACTATTTGAGGTCATCACTTCCTTTATCTGTGTCAAAAGGATTTTTTAAAACCTTATATTTATACTAGACATGTGATCACTATTCAACCGATATATTATCAATGGTAAGGATACTTAACGGTCATTTAAATCCAGTTAGATAATATAAAACAAAAGGATTGTATGTGTTTTCTATATCCATAAGACATTTAATTAAAAAAATAGAATTTTATTCATAAAAGTTTGGGTTATTACATTAATCTTTCATAATTATAATGATATAAGAATATTTTATGAATATTACTTATTTTACATAATCATAAAGTTTACTTACACTAAGTAAGTTTTGTTTTATCCCATCAACAAATAAAAATTCCTTAGATTTTAACTTTTCTACTTCAATCTCAGTCATTCTGATTCCTTTGATTTTTAAGGAACTATCATTAACAAAGGCAATTATTCCTCCATAATGAATTTCAACATGTTTCAATATTTTTATATCACCTTTAATATGTGAAGAAGAAACACTATCAAGTATCCATGGTTTGTTTCTTTTACTTCCTTTCAAAGTTATCTCAATAATAAAATCTCTTTCTTGAAATTTCTTCTTTATGGATTCCTTTTATTTTCCACCAAAAAAAACTTGTTCCAAAATGAGTTTCATACATATTTCAGCATGATGAACATCTTAATAATATATTCTATAAACTTCTTCCAGACATTCAAATTGATTTTTTGTTGGAAAGTTTCTAACATCTTGAGTTTTTTCTTTTCTAACTTCATGTGGGTTAGGAAAGTTACTCATACTTCTTCCAACATGCTTTCTATTTGCTCAATCCTTCTTATGATAAGTGAAATTTTATGCCAACAATTATAAACTTTGTTCCCATATATTCCATAAGACCAATAATAGCCATCAAATCTTTATTTTCTACTAAAGTAAGATATTTATCTGTAGAAACTTTGTTGGGGTTGATAACTTCTTTCTTCTCTATCACACTTAGGATATAGACCATCTTTACTACTAAGTAAGGTTTCAAATTTTGTAGTTTTGATAGGTTTCTCACATCCCTTATCAATCCAAACTGTCCCATCACTTTTCTTATCACCTGAAATATTAAAAAGATCATATGGAACATTATTTTTAAAGGGTGATAATTTTACCTGATTCTTGAATTGAGTTTTCTCAAAGACTTTAGAAGTATCATATTTTACTTTAAAGTATTTTTTTTAATTTTTCATTCATATTCTTCATGATACTTTAAGACTCAAGAAGTTTTTATTGAAATTGGTTAACTTCTTCCTCAACTTTAAGCTTCTTACTAATATCTTCAATCATATTTCTGTGTTCATCAATTCTTAGTTTGTAACTTAAGATCTCTTGGATGTATTCTTCTTCTTGATTTAAAACATATTTTTCACATTCATCAACTTTTCCACTATATTTCTTTATCATTATAACTTATTTCTTAAGATATTTGTTTTTCTCAAGACATGCAAGAAGTTTTATTCTGAGATGATACTTTTTGTAAGATTCTTAACCTTTTTCTTATTCACTATTTGAGGATTATTTTGTTCTATATACTTTTGAAATGAATGTTATAACATTTTATAAACATTAATCTTCTAAAGAATTGTTTTTTGTTGAGGCTGATTCAGCTTTCTTACTCAACATACTTCTCTTTTTCCTAGTAAACTTCTTATATTTATTGGATGGTTTTCCTTCTTTATCATTTTTTTTCACTTATTCAATTTGGGGTTTTCATCAAAATCATCTTGATATTCGCAAACTTTATTCTTGGGGAAATTCATAACAAAGTATCTGATTTCACCACACTCAAAGCATTTGAGATGAATTTTACCTCCATACTTTCCCCTTCCTCTTTAACAGTTTTTGGATATAAGTGACATGATTTTTTCATTCAACTCATTGTCCTCTTTATCTTCAGAGTCAATAAGGATAAATATATTCATTATCTTGTATTTTCATTCTTCTCATGGATTAAAAAATCATTTCATCTTTTATATTCTTTTTAAAAATTTGGAGTTTTTCTCATTTCATAATCAATAAGAAATTTATGCAACTCATCAAGAGATAAATCGTCTTTATCTTATAAATCAAAAAAATTAGAATAAAAATTGTTCTGAAAGTTTCACATAAGTTTTTTCACAATTATAGAATCATCCAAGACATCTCTTAATCCTCTAATATTTCAAGCAAATTTATTTACTCTAGTGAAGTATTCATCAATATTTTCTTCATCTCTCATTCTAATGTCTTCATGCTAACTATGCCAAATTTGTAGATTTTCTTCATTCACTTTAATATTACCTTAAAAAATATTTTTCATCTTTTCCTAGATACTCTTTGAAGTTTTGAGACTCGTCACCTTCATATAAATATTTTTTGATAAGCATTTAAGAATATCATTTCTATCTTTTCCATAAAATTTGATATTTCTCTTATCAACAAAATTTTTTGAGGCGTCCTTCTTAATAGGTGTAAAAACAATTATAGAAGTGTCAAAAACTTCTAGGCCAAGAGATAGGAGATAAGGAATCATCCTATTTTTCAATCCATAATAATTTTTTCCATCAAATGTTGCAATTACTCTACTATTGACATAATTGATAATATCCATGATATGGATTCAACAAGGGAACCTTCCCTATGACACCGATTGAAGTTATAAATGGGGTTGAATCATTTTTTAAATTTTTATAAGTTTAAATAATTTTAGAAACCTAGCCCCTACAACCTATTAAAGTTAATTTCCTTATCATCTTTTAGTAAATACTCATGCATGAAAAAGTAGTAAATCAAGTAAAGCACACCATATTTACAAGGTTCGGCCACAGTGTGAGAACCTACATCCTTTCCATAGACAATCTTGTGAGTTTATGAAAATTCACTATTAAGAATAAATGGAAAAAAAACTTGTTCCAAATACCATTAGATACCTTATATCTTCTAATAGTAATGATTATACTGACACCCATTAGTTTAAAAATTGTTATTATTAAAATTGATCCAAAACAAAAGTATAAAGACTTTGTTCAATATTCTCTACAAAATTTCCTGAGTCTGATGACCATGAGTCTAATGTCCTTCAGTCTGATGAAAAAAATTTGATTTACTCAATCTAATTGAGTCAATACGATGCTCTATTTCTTAATCTACACTTCTCAAACTCTTCTCATATGGTTAGTCTGATCTTCCTAAATCTAGTAAGAAAACATTTAGCTATTTGATCTTCTAATGAGATATTTTTTCAAAAATATAACTTTGAAACGAATTTTGTAGCCCTCCACCTTTTATTCTTTAGTGAAAAATTTACAAAGTAGGAATGTATTGTTCTTCTATTTATAGGAAACTCAAAATAGAAAAGGTTGGAAACTAAAAAAAATCTCGCTTACACAAATTTCAAATCTCAAAAAATCACTCACATTTAAACTTAAACTTTAAATGCTTCAAACATTCTCAATATTTCTATGAAATTAGGATTTTCTAACATAATAACTTTTCTTCAGTCTGATGTAACTTCCTCAGGTTCAGTCTGATGTAACTTCTTCACCTTTAGTTTGATTAACTTTCTCAGCTTTAGTCTGGTTAATTTTCTCAGCTTCAATATAATGTGACTTCCTCTTCTCATTATGATCTTAATTTCTTCCTCTGCTCATTACAATATGATTATCTTCCTCTACTCGTTACGATCTAACTTTCTAATAGAAACTTAGTCTGATTTGACTTTACTCCTCAAATTCAGTTCGATTGACTTTCCTCCTTAGACTCTGTCTGATGGAACTTAATTACAATGGAATTTACCATTACAATGGATTTACCAATATGATGTAATTATCATTACAATAAAAACTACACTCTAAAACTTTGAAAAACTTAAAACCTTATTAGAAATAACTCATTCAAAATTCTAACGACTTCTATGTCTGGTACTTCTAGATCTGATGAAAACTTTACCTTGATCTTTGGAACTGATACAATATTTATGATTCCTCCATTTCTTAAAAATCTTTTATCGTGATAATGTTTCATGATTTATGGAACTCCATTTCCAAAAATTCTTCATCTAAATTGAGGTTAGAAAGTTTAATAACTTTATAACTCCTAACATCATTGTCTTCCTTCAATCTCTTCAGTATCATTCTGACTTCCTCACTCTATAACTTATAACTTTCTAACCAACATCGAGTCTGGTGAATCTTAAACTTTATTCTGATGGATTTGAGTTCAATGGTTCATCTATTCAACAACTTTAAATAACATTCAACTTCCATATTCCTTACTCCTTTTATGTCTGGTACTACTTAGTTCTAAAACCTATATCTGGAAAACAACTTTCTCAAAGAAAAAAAAACTTGTCTCCCTCTTTATGTTTGGATTAGAACATTTTGAAAATTTCATCTTTTTTACAAAAAATCATTATGATGGACTAGTTCTGATCCTGAAAAACAAAAAAAATCTTTAAAAAAAGGTTAGTTTTCAAAAAATACAAAACTTTGTTAAAAAGAACATCATAAAGGTTATTTAGTGAAATCCTTAGGAAAAAGATAGTTAGTCCTTGGTAAAAGTATTGGTCTAGTAAAAATCACAAAGCTCTATGATTTGAGTGTTGGTTGATTAGACTGTGGTATTTTTGTTCCCTAGACCACTATAAATCTATGGTGTTCAATATTTTTCTTTCTACATATATTTTTGCAACTTTCATGTGTTAAGAAAATATCATAACTTATCATACCATAAATAGTTTGGTTTTATAAGACAAGAAAATTCCAAGAACTCAATTCACCCCCCTCTTGAGTCTTAGTGCAGCTATTCTCTAACCAATATACCCAACCTAACTCAAATAAAAAAACTTGAGAATATAAAATACTTTTATACTTAGGGTGGTTTTTTAGTTTTATGGGTGAGTCGGATAGGGTTGGGTTGATTTTATAGTTTTATGAATTTTTTGTATGACTCTATTATTATATATATATATATATTGTGTTTTATTCAATAAATTTTTTTTAGTTCCATTTGGTGATGGGTTTCATTTGATCATCCAGTGATCATTGGTAGTGGAAAACAACCCAAAAACAAGTGGATCTATCTTTACGAAATCAAACAAGTGATTTTTTCAAAAAAAATAAGATAAAAAGGTACTTGGTATTCACATGTTTCAGAAGATTCCATCTTCATCATTCAAAGGATAATTCTTAATGAAGATCACTTGATACAACTAATGTATACTTCCTACCCCTAATAGTATACACTATCCAAAGGATCCTTTGTCGTATCAAGAGAATGCTCAAAACCCCAATGGGGTTCTAGCACCTTCTTGAGAGAGAGATGAATGAGGATTATACACCATAACATGATAGGATTTGATTCTATTATATAGCTAACACATGTCTATTGCAGGGCATGGACAAAAACAATTATATTTTTCCTAGTGCAACACAGTGGCTGAACAGGGTCATCTCTCTTGAGGAGCCTTTCAGTATGGTTAACTTACTTCTTCTATATCACATAAACCATCTTTTTGCATTTAAATGAAAGTGATAACAATATTTTTGTGTTTTTTATATAAAAATATAGACTATCATGAAAGGAAAATAGAATGATTTGATAAAGAAAAAAACTTGGTTTTGGGGTTTAGTCTTAGGTTCAGTCATTATTCTCTTTTATATGTTGATTTCAGTTTGATAATCCAAGCATGAAATCTCACGTTTGAATCACTACTCTTTTTTAGAATAGAAATATTTTAAGTTACATGTCATTGGGGGTCATCACCCAATCGGGGACATTCACCTCACCAATGCATTCTACTCAAATCTATCACAAACTTAAAATAAACTTTAAAGAAAATTCAAGAACACCTTGACCTCCCCTCGAGCCAAGTCTCAGAGTTAGCCTCTCATTTCTGAGAGTATGAGATCACAATGGTGGATGGATGTGGAGAGAGAGAGATAAATGATAGATAGAGAGGGGTAGAATAAATAATTTATAATTATTGTTAAAATAATAATATTATTATTATTAATTAATATTATTATTATTAAAATTAAGAAAATAATTTTTGAAAAAGGAGATGGAGAAAATAAAATAGCTTTAAAATAAGAATGTGATAATTATAATAATGATAATGATAATAATATTAATAATAATAATAATATTGTTATTAATATTAATACTAATAATATTGACAATAATACCTATTATTAAAATAAGATAATTGAGAAAAGGAATTGTGGGATGGATGGAGAAACAAAAATGCATGGATTAATAAAACTAAAATTTGAATTACAATTGAAATTAAACTAAGAAAAAACTAAAATGAAAAAAAATAAAAGAATAAATGAGGGGGGAAGAGAGGAGAAGCATTAGCCCATGCCCTGGTGGGATCCCTCCTTGTGTGTGGGCGTCGAGCTGATGATTTGAGAAGGAGGCGAGGGCCTCCTTTTATAAGCACAATTCTATCCTCCGAAGGTTTTTGTGTTTTTGGACCAATAAATTGTCTATTCACTCGTGTAACCCTTCTTAAAAGTTGTTTATAAATGTGTTTTACGTTCACCCTCCAAATATCAGCTCATTTGGACACCTGGTGAATGAGTTAGGAATTTTTCATTGGTTGATTATTTTTCTGGACGCGGGTTCCAGGAAGCTTCCTTCAAAAATATAACATCCAATGGTAGCTTTAATGACTTCAAAAATCCCCCAAATTTGATATAGATCCGGACCTATGTGTCCTCATACTATCCCATGTGTAATAACCCAAATTTAATGTGTGTAGGCCGAGATGTGGTTTCGTTATAGTGGTGGGGTTCACGCTGTCTTCCCGGAAAAGTTTCCAAATTCAATGAATTTTTAGGAATTCTAGATATTCTAATAAGTTCTAGATCCTGAAGAGAAAGATTTAGGAAATAAAATAATTATTATAAAAATAATAATCACTAAATTTGGAATTAGTTTTTTTAATAAATGACAAAAATACCCTTGTGGTAAAAATCTGTCCAAAATCCAGAATTTTGCGCTTTTCCCAATTTTGCTCATTTTCATTCTAAAATTCAAATTACCCATTATTTTAATAAAAAATGTAAATACATGGGGTTTATCATTTAAAAACAATAAAAAATACTCATTATTTGATCAAAAATATGCACATAAATTTGCTCTGTCAGATACCCCCACACTTAAACCATGCTTGTCCTCAAGCATAAAATCTCAACATGGAAATCATAGGACACCAATGTTACCAATATTAAAATTTCAATGAAATATAATAAAAAAATCAATGTGAAATCAAACATTCAAAAATATGCATAAAATATCAATTTAATTTCCCATTTTTTAAAGAAACAAATAATTCACATATTTTACTTTTTCCCTTTGAAAATTGATGGAACTTCTCCTTTCATTCATTCAAGCTCCTTGATTCATTGTTATTAAACATGCCAAGTCATGATTTACCTCACATTTGATTCTTTTCTCTCATCACTCATGATAAAATTCAAGTAGAGTTATGCTCATATCATGAAAACATTCTCCTTATCCATAGGCTTGTAAATGAACTACATTCTCCACTTTGTAAAGACAAAAGACACATAAAATCATGAGGACTTGCAATAAAGGTTCAAATGACTCTGAGGCTTAAGGTTGGTAGGATTTGATGCTTTAAAAATTAAGGCTCAAGTAGGAGTATAATCTCTTAAGTATAATGCATGATATTAAAATAAAATTGTAATGAAATTCTCCCCTTCAAAGTAGAAACACCCACTTCCAAAAACTTAAAGTAAGGTCATGATCAAATTATGCATAATAAATGATTTGTGCACCCTCTTGAATATTTTTTTACTTTTGTAATTTTTTTATTTTTTCGAAAGTTATGATTAGATCAAACCTCACATCCATCACCTTACCACATACGATCAGAAGATCGTCAGTCTGGAAAATAGTGATTTTTGGTTCTCCCAAATCACAACCCATTTTTCTATTTTTTTGGATTTTTTTATTATTTTTTGTTATTTTTTTCAATTCAACAGGGGAAAACAATAAATTATAATTAATGATTCCATAACCTTTTACAATTACCACAATAACACCCCCCACACTTCTTCCTTACAATGTGTATCATCCTGTCCACCATGATTCACTTTACCCCCACACTTCAACTTTAAAATATCATGAAAATACCAAGATTAGGGTAGGAATGGATAAAAATGTCTTGAAACATGGCTCATCCCTAAAAAGTTCATTCATGGTCTCTATGGGATAAAATAAGGATTGATGTAAAGGTGGTCTTTTAAGGAAAAGTATATTTTCAAAGGATGGATCAATCATTTTAACTGTGTTTTTATACAGTCATAGCTTTGACAAGTTTCAATACAAGTTCTCATCAGTTACATGTCCCAAGATCACTCAATAAATATGCTCAAGATAAATATAATGTACTTGGTCTAGAAATACTCTCAAGAATGAGACATACGATTTTGGACAATCACTCAAGGAATGATTAATAATAACAAATTAATTGACATAAATTTCAGAAATTCAAAGCATGAAAGATGGTAGGGAAATTTAATTTACATGAATCAGTTAATTTCTTCAAATCATGGGTCATTATTTTAATATCCATGCTTCATTTTAAAAATTCGATTCTTTATTTCAATTATTTAATCATATCAATATTTAAATATAAAACATGGTATCACAGGATTCCTAAGAAACTCATGTCTCCTAGATAAGTCGATTAAAACATGAATTCAAGTGTGGGCATGCAATTTTATCTTTAAAGCTCAAAACATGTTGTGGAAAAAAATGTGGAGAGTTTAAAAGATAAAACACTAAAAGTGAACTCCATTTTTCTATGAAACTTAGTCCTTCCCCTTCATTGTTCGGGGCTACCTTCTACCATTATGAACCTATAAAATAAAACAACCACTACCACAAAACTGGGCAAGCCCAGCGCCACCCCTTTATCAGCGCTAACAAAAAAGCGCTGATAAAGGGGGGGCCTTTATCAGCGCTCAAAAAAGCGCTGATAAAGGGTTCCTTTATCAGCGCTAAAAAAACACTGATAAAAGTACCCCTTTATCAGCGCTTTTTTTTAGCGTTGATAAAGGGACCCCCTTTATCATCGCTTGTTTAGTAGCGCAGATAAAGGGTCGAATTCAAAAAAAAATTAAAATTTTAATATATAAATATATTTATATAGTTATATTGATATAAATATAATATATAATTTTTAAATACATTTTAGATAAGTATAAATGGACATTTACACTTATTATACTTAATATATAAAATATTTAGTGAAAATGGCTTCTTAAAAAATTTAAAAAATATTTTTAATTAATAATTTGATAATTATTATGGAGTAATAGTCATTTAATAACAATTTGAAGACTAAAAATTAAAAAAAATTAAAAAAAAGATCCAAAATATGTTGAAAACACAACTCAAACTTCAAACGGCCATAACTTTTGATCCGGGTGTCCGTTTGAGCTCTACCACATATCAAATCGAAGCCTGCGACAAGCTCTACGTCACTGTGACCCGAGGGGACCCTGTTCAAGCGTTTTTAGAGGCCAAAAGAGGCCCAGAAGGCCTCCAAAACTGAGTTATTTGTCGGGGTACCCAGATTTTTTAACATTTTGTGGATTTTCAGCCTCATTTAAGGGGGTATTATTGGATTTTTTTTGTGGGGATTTAATTTATTCCAAGGTATTACATTCATATTGATATTATGTCTTTGAAATTTCATCCTTTTTTATAATGCACTGCTATTTATAATCAAATATATAACTATATGTACATATTTTTTATATATTCGCACCTAAAAATTAAATTTTTTAAATAAATAATTAAACATATTTACATATAAAATATATTAGCTTTATCTAAATAATAACTAATATCCATTTTATTTAAAATACCAATATATGAATATTTATATAACTAATATATATTAATATAACTATACATATATTAATATAACTATACATATATTAATGTAACTATATGTATATATTAATATAACTATATATATATATATATTAATATAAATATATATATATTAATATAACTATATATATTAATATAAATATATATTACTATACGAATAAATATAACTAAATATATATATAAATAAATAGATATATCATGAATAAGAGAACAAACCAATATAGGGTAGTGGAAAAGGCTTTAGGTGCGCAGGGGGGAGGTCTCGAGATCAAATCCGGGTGGAGGCACAGGTGCGCACGCAAGGTTGATTTAAAGGTCTAGTGCTGATAAAGGGTGTAGGCAGTGCGGGCGGGCACTGGAGGTGCGGGAAATCGTTGATAAAGGGGGGCTCAAGCTCTGTAAAAATCCCCCCCCCCCCCGAGATTGGCAGTATTTTTTTATTTTTTTATTTTTTTTATTTTTTTTTTATTTTTTTTATTTTTTTTATTTTTTTTTAATTTTTTTTATTTTTATCAGCGCTTTTCTAGCACTAATAAAGTCCATTTTTAGCACTGATAAAAGTCGTATTTGTAGTAGTGAACTCAATTAAACTCAAGGATCATGTCATTAAAGCTAAAAAAGATAGAGTGAGTGGGATGTATGCTTCACTACATCTAAGAAAATAAATTGAAATCTAATTTACTAGAAATAAAGTAAAGATAAATCTTAGTATGATCCCCCAAGTGGGCCTTGGCTTCTTTTACTACCTCCAGATGGAATTACCATCTATTATCCAAAGTCTGATGGTGGTTGGGGCTTCTTTGACATGAACCGACACATGTGCTTTTTCTCAACATCCACTTATTATTTCTTTTTAAGGAGGAATCCATAGATAGAGTACACTAGATCCTCCCCTTCACAATGTGGTACAGCTTAGAAGGTGGGGGTAGGATGTAGTATGTAACCTCTACCACCATCGTTGCTACTTGTGCAACATTCTCCATCTCTTCTTGTACTCCCTCTAGTGAATATTCTTTGCCTTCAGGGTGATCAAGGTGTTACTCAACAAGTGCATATTATTTTGTCTCTTCATCCTCCAGGGCATAATAGGATTCATCTGATTCTAAAAATTCAAAACAATTGGGAGTTATACTCAAAAAAATTTCAACAAAATTAAAATAATTTGAGTTCAAGAATCTATCATCTCCCTGAGTTGGTTCAGCTTGAATCCTTTCTTAGATGGAAATTTCCTCTTGGAGTTCATCATCACAGGATAGAGGTAGGTAGTCAGGCTCCTCCATTTTGAGTTTGGCCTCAACTTCATGGATTTATTCAGTGAAATCCAAGAAGACCAATGGCACTTCCTTCTTGGCCTCGAATCTTTTTAAGTCATCTTGGAGTTCATCGCCCATGGACATCAAATCTTCTAGTGATATCCATGTTGCTATGCCTATTTCTTTCTGCTTGACCATTATCATAAGCACATTATCTCTTCATTTGAGGGCCTCCTTAGTGTAGTTTGTTTCTTGTTCTTACACCTGTGAGTAATTTTTAGTCCATGTAGGATAATAATCATTTGAATTCATCATGGAAATAATTTTTTTTTAAGAAATTAAATCTAACTATGATGTGAAAATAGAAAAGGTAAATGAACTAATGATTGGCTCCCCAGAAATGGAATTAGTTTTGATTCATGCCTATCGCAGGGCGTGGAAAAAAACAATTATATTTTTACTAGTGTAGCACAGTGGTTGACCAGGGTCGTCTCTCTTGAGGAGCCTTTCAGTATGGTTCACTTACTTCTTCTATATCACCTAAAATATCTTTTTTTGTTGTTTTTTATTTAAATGAAAGCAATAACAATATTTTTTTTGTTTTTATATAAAAATATAGACTATCATACAAGGCAAACAGAATGATTTTATGAATAAAAAAACTTGGTTTTGGGGTTTAGTCTTAGGTTCAATCATTATTCTCATTTATATTTTGATTTCAGTTTGATAATCCAAACATGAAATCTCGCGTTTGAATCACTACTCTTTTCCAGAATAGAAATAGTTTAAGTTACATGTCGTTGGGGGTTGTCACCCAATCAGGGACATTCACCTCACCAGTGCATGCTACTCAAATCTATCACAAACTTAAAATAAACTTTAAAGAAAATTCAAGAACACCTTGACCTCCCCTCGAGCCAAGTCTCAGAGTTAGCCTCTCATTTCCAAGAGTAGGAGATCACAATGGTGGATGGATGAGGAGAGAGAGAGAGAGGAGAATAAATAATTTATAATTATTTTTAAAATAATAATAATAATTATTATTATTATTATTATTATTATTATTATTATTATTAAGAAAATAGTTTTTGAAAAAAGAGATGGAGAAAATAAAATATCTTTAAAATAAGAATGTGATAATTATAATAATGATAATGATAATAATATTAATATTAATAATAATAATAATATTATTATTATTATTATTATTACTAATAATATTGATAATAAGACTTATTATTAAAATAAGATAATTGAGAAAAAGAATTGTGGGATGGATGGAGAAACAGAAATGCATGGATTAATAAAACTAAAATTTGAATTATAACTGAAATTAAACTAAGACAGAACTAAAATGAAAATAAAATTAAAATAAGAAATTATGGGGTAATAGAGGAGCATAATCAGCCCATTCCCCAGTGGGATCCCTCCTTAGATGTGGGTGTCGAGCTGATGATTTGAGAAGGAGGTGAGGGCCTCTTTTTATAGGAAAAAATTTTTCCTCCAAACTATTTTGCATTTTTGGCCCAATAGATGGCTGATTCACTCATGTAATCCTTCTTCAAAGTTGTTTATAAATGTGTTTTCCGTTCACCCTCCAAATATAATCTCATTTAGACATTGTATTAATGATTTATAAATTTTTCATTGGCGGTTTATTTTTATGGACGTAGGTTCCAAGAAGCTTCCTTCAAAAATATAACATCCAATGGTATCTTTAATGACTTCAAAAATACCCCAAATTTAATATAGATCTATACCTATGTGTCCTCGTTCTATCACATGTGTAAGAACCTCAATTTAACATGTGTAGGCCAAGATGTGGTTTTTTTACAGTGGTGGAGTCCATGCTGTCTGTCCGGAAAAGTTTCCAAATTCAATGAATTTTTAGGACTTCTAGATATTCGAATCAGTTCTAGGTCCTGAAGATAAAGTTGGAGGAAATAAAATCAGGATTCTAAAAAAAGAATCACTAAATTTGGAATTATTTTTTTTAAGAAATGACAAAAATACCCTTGTGGTAAAAATCTGTCCAAAATCCAGAATTATGCACTTTTCTCAATTTTGCTCATTTTCATTCTAAAATTAAAATTACCCATTATTTTAATAAAACATGTAAATACATGGGGTTTTTCATTGAAAAATAGTAAAAAATACTTATTA
Source organism: Viscum album (assembly GCA_963277665.1). Taxonomy (NCBI): domain Eukaryota; kingdom Viridiplantae; phylum Streptophyta; class Magnoliopsida; order Santalales; family Viscaceae; genus Viscum; species Viscum album. Next base: position 2,004,221,670 of record OY728163.1, on the reverse strand, counting down.
TTTGATCAAAAATATCCACATAAATTTGCTCTGTCAATAGCCATCATCGATACTCTTCGTGAAATAAAGAGTGTCGTCCATATTATAACGTATATAGATCCATATCATTGAACCCAAATAGTATAGTCTATCATTGTTCATTAATTAAACTCCTTTAATGAATGAGTATGTCATAAATGAACCAAACCTTTGGTTTATAACTAGTTAGAATGCATGTGGGAGTGGAATTTTCATCTATTTCATCGCATACAACACACCAAATATAAATCACATGCATGTTTAATATAATACACATATATATATATATATATATATTATAATTCATGCATCATATGCATGTACATTTTAGTTCACATCCAATAATATCCCATGTTCACAAAAATTTTATAAGGACTTTATTCAAAACTTGAAAACTCTTTATGAATCCATCCAAACTCTTTTGGATACAGTTTTTTATTAAACTCTCTTCATTCTAAATAAAAACTTTTTCCAAAAATTGTATCCTTATCCAAGGTTCAAACGGTGTGAACATGTGGGCCTTGGTATCATTAACAATAAATATAAAATCCTTATTTCATATATGTAAGCAAAGAGCAGCCTCTATCAAAGTATCAGTGTTACCCAAGCTACTATAGGGCCTGGTGTTATCTCTATCAAACATACTCATATATCTATATAAACATGTCCACCATAAGATGTTTTATATAAATTGTGTATATAGTTATATAATTCCTTTTTAATTAACATTTAGTGACCACTAGTCATGAAACATTTAAATCTAGTATATCCAACTCATCTTTTCATGATTCTCTAAAAAAAGATTGACCAGTTTGATGAATACATCACATGTCATTCATCTCATAGATGAGTAAATAACATGCCCCTCATATGAGTAGTTAAACACATCATATATGACTCAAATAAACATGTAAATCCATTTCCTCAGTCTAATTAAATCAAAGTCCATATGTCTTTTCTTATCATTCAAGTGAACAAATCCCATCTTGATTGTGCGCCAATCGATGACATCATCAACAACATACGCAACCACCCCTATATTAGCTAAATTATTTTCCAATATTTATAAGGTATAAAAGTATGAAGGTTATAATTCTAGTTATCTCTACAAATTTAGGTAATAATTATTATAACAATCATACGCCCCTAAGTATATTGATGATTGTATGAAATTCCATGTGATATACTTTGGCGGGTCAGTCCAGGTAATAAGACTCTAATTATTACCTCATGAATCCATTCTTGATATCTTATATACAACCCTCAGTAATAAGTATAATAATCTATTCAATATAACCTTTACATATCATTATATCCCATAATACTCCATAATACTCCATAATGATCATTGGTTAGGGATAACTCAAAGTCATACTTTGAGGGGATATTACCATTCGACCGTTCATGTAAAATAAATTATAGCACGTGTTAATGAATGATAAATTAATAATGATTTTATTATAAAAAAATATGATACATTTTACAACCATTATAATGAACCTATCATGTGTCATACACCTAGATATTCTATATGACCCTCATTTTGTTGTGGTAATGGTTTCATAAATTTATCTAATACATTCTCCTTTTCTATCCACCAACTAATATTTACATTACTCCTCTCAATGAGATCCCATATGAGATAGTATTTATGAAGGATGTTTTTGGTCTTTTGGTGAGTCTGGGGTTCCTTATCCTAAGTAACATTCCCATTTTTATCATAATATATCTCAATTGTTCCCCTAATTCTAGAAAACACTCCAAGTTAAGTAATAAACTTCTTGACCCAAATAGATTCATTCACAGCTTTAGATATAGCAATGTACTCTGTCTCTATTGTTGAGTCCTCTATGGCGGCTTACTTGGTACTCTTCCAAGTGATGGATCCACCATTTAGGTAAAACATGAATCCATATTGAGATCTCATATCATCTTTTTCATATTGGAAAATAGAATTTTTTTAAGACTTTACACAAATTTCATCCTCTCCTCCAAAGACCAAAAATATATCCTTAGTCTTTCTCAAGTACTTAAGAATGTTCTTTACAATAATCCAGTGACTCTCACAAGGATTGGATTGGTATCTACTTGTTATTCTAAAATCATAAGAGATATCATGTAGAGTAAATAACATGGAATACATGATAGATCCTATTGCGGACACATAAAGAATCATATCCATACATTCTAACTCTTTAGAAGGATCTTAAATCTTACTAAGATTAATTCCATGCAACATCAATAAAGTCACATTTTGGAATTCTCCATGCTAAACTGTTTTAAAAATTTACCAATATACATTTTTTGACTCAGTAAAGTCACGTGTTTAAGGGTTTTAACCCTGTTAATGTCTGTTATGCCTTGTATGTTTGAATAGAGGTTATTGATTATAAATAGAGTTAATTGAAATGTTATGGATGTGTTTTCCCGTGCCTATTTGATCTTGACCGTTTGGTCTAGTTTTTTCTGTTAGGATATTTGTTTCCATTCCTAGTGTTTCTAGGATAGGGTGATTATTTATCTGATATGTTGTGTTATGACTTGTAGCTAATTAGACAAGTTATACTTTGAGGTTTACTTTGGATGCTGATTATCGTTTGTGTATGATTTCTTTACATGGGGCTGTGAGAACCTGGTGTAGTGATAACATAGGGGAAATTGACGTTGAGGGATTTCCCAGAGTGTATGTTATAATTATCACACTACGAGACCATAGGGGGGATTGACATTGAGTGTTCCCTTAGAGTGTCTATAGATATGTTATGATACCACAGGAGGAATTGACGTTGAGTGCTTCCTCAGAGTGTCTGTAGTTACCGTTAATAGACTATAGGGGGAATTGATGATGAGTACTTCCTCAGAAAGTCTTTGATTACACCAGACTATAGGGGGAATTGACAGTGAGTTCTTCCTCAGAGAGACTTTGTTACTTTCCTTTTGTTGGCTGAACTAGAGGGGATAGGCTAAAAGAACTTCCCAAAGGGTTACTTGTATTTGTGTTTGGTTGACTAAATTGTTGAAATGTAAATGATGTAATTGAAACTATAGGATTGTTTACTATTAAGTGATTCCTTGTTTACTGCTTCGTTTTTCTTATTGTCTGCCATATATATTCACTGACCATTAGGCACAGATCTTTGGGTTGTTTCCTACTAGGATTCGTATCACACCCTATTTGGGTCATGATTTTGGGCCCAAACAGATTATATTGGTGCAGGTATAGATAAGGTCAAGCACCCTTCTACTTCAGGTACTTGATTGTTGTGGAGCCAAGGAGTATGAGACCAAGCTAAGTCTTGCGATGTTGTGGAGCTATTTACTTGTTTTTATTTTGTACTTTGATTTAGTATTGTATTCTAGAATTGTGACTTGTTTGGATGTTTTCCTAGACATATGTACCATGCATCATTTATATATATATGTGCTCCAGTTTATTACTTCCAAGTTTTCCACTATTTATTTATTGCATGCTATTATTATTTCCGCTATTGTATATCTGTTTATTCCGCTTTCTTACTCTGCCAATGAGGGCATAGTTTCCCCACCATCACACATAAGGCCCTCGCTTCTAGTTGGCAGCCTCTGGCATTCGGGGAAATACGCTTGAGGAAATGTGACTAACCGAGTACAGGGAACCTCTGGGCGGCTTCTGAAACCAGGACGTTACAAAGTGGTATCAGAGGGATTCTTTTCTTCTTGACTTACTGTTTGGAGCCTATATCTAGGGATAGGAAGGAATGGGTACTTGGTAATAAGTTGTTCCTGGTATTATCTAACCTGCGTACAGGGAAAAGACAATTTACCTTGTATATTGCAATTTTTCTGGTTTTTCAATTATTACAGTTGATTTGATTTCACCGTTGGGTGATTCACATGTTTTGTGCTGTTATTGTTGATATTATTGAGGTTCTATTTTTGTTGCAACCCGGTGAGATGAGGGCATGCCATCTCATTCATCATATAGGCACTTGCTATAAATCACATGTCATATATCCTTGCCATTCCATTTAGGGTGCATTATCGATTCCATGTTGTTGTGATATATGTTATGTTAGATATGCATGCTATTGTGATAGATTCCTTTATAGAATACCTACTATATGTAAGGTTTCATTTGAATTAATTTCAAACTTTGGTTCTTGAGGTGTTATGGGCCCTCATGGACTAGAATTTAGTGGATCATTGCATTGTTATCCTTGTATATGACATGTATAAGATGAAAATATTTGATTTTCGGGGAGTATGGGCCCTCACGGATCGAAATTTGGAACTTTAATGTTCTTTTTAGTGTTTTTATGGGTTCTAGAATAGTTTCTGAGGCTTACTGTTTGGAAAAACCCAGGATACATAGCGTGTAATGATAAATACATGCCATGTTTCCTTCTGTTTGGAAAGGAACTGATTTTCTTAAGTACACGGTGTGTACTGTATGTACATGTCGTGTAGTCTCTAACCGTGTCACTGGCTGTGTGGGCAGAGACACGGGGTTAGAAAATATTTGGTGGGACACACTGTGTACCAAATGTATATATTGTGTTGTGTAGACCATGTTTCCACCCATGTGACTAACGACACTGATAGATGAAACTTAGGTTATACATGTCGTGTCAAGCTTGAACACGTCGTGTAGTGTAACCAATGTATCCGGTCGTGTGACTAACAACACGGGACAGTGGAATCTTTCAAGTACATTTCATGTTTTGGAGAAACACGCCGTGTTTAAGGGGTGTTACATGAAGAGTTTTTGCAGGAGTACACACCCATGTGAAGGCTTAAAGGAACACGTCGTGTAGGGGTTATACACGTTGTGTATCCCTGTTTTGAAAAAAATGAATGCTTTCCTTCTCATATTCCCTTCTTGCACTTCCAAGTTTCAGTCCTTTATAATATTGATCTAAGGAGTGCGCTTGACCTTTCAAAGTCATGCCACTGAGATTTCCTCTAGTTGTACGCCAGTTACAGGGCAGTGATCAGACACCAGATGTGACTGATCAGGGACCACCATCATATCCTCCAGTCGTGCCTGTCTTGGCACCAGTCGTTATTCTGGATACAGGTGTTGATTCATAGTTCCAAGAGGGATTTATGAGGATGATACAGACCTTACAGGGAGCACCACCTCATACCCCATCGATTCCATAATTGATGTGAGTCTTTCAGCAGTAGCATCCTCCCACTTTCTCAGGGGATGGGGGACCCCAGGATGTAGAGTCATGGCTAGAATCCATGCTGACGATCTTCAAGCATCTGGAGATGCCTCCAGAGAGGAGGGTCAATCTCACTACGTATATGCTTCAGGATTCCACCAAGAGATGGTGGGGTGTGATCTCACAGGCGGGACGCCAATAGGGTATGGCTTGGGATGATTTCCAGTGTGCCTTCTATGATTACTTCCACCAGGAGGCTCTGAGGGCCGATCGAGCCCGAGAGTTCATGCGTTTGGGATAGGGTACTCTTTCAGTCATGGAGTATTCTTCTCTCTTCATAGAGCTACAATGATTTACACCCTTTCTAGGGGGAGATGAGTTATTTCTAGCAAGGAAGTTTGAGGATGGACTCAGGCAAGACATATGGGATCAGGTGAACATCTTCATACTGGATACTATATCTTCTATAGTCAACCAGGTGCTGATCACAGAGTGCAACCTGAGGGATTCTGGAGCTGTGAGCATGGGCAGTTCGACAACTAGAGTTAGTGCTTCTCTGGCTGGTAGTAGGAAGCTCCACCAGGAGACTACATGTGAAGATTCAAGTAGGCAAGATACACCTTTAGGTAGCCATGTGGTATACTACCGGTGTGAGAAGGTCGGTCATACGAGGCCACATTGCCCGAGATACCCAGTCGATTGCCGGTATTGTGACAATATGGGACATCTTCAGCATTTCTGTCAGTTCTTCTCATCAATAGTTGGTGATCAGAGTTCCTTTATGTGTTCACGTTCAGGATCAGCACCACCAGTTTCTCATCAGTTTGGGAACTGGAGTTCTTCCGGCTATTTAGGCCGAGATAGAGGTCATAACCGTGGTAGTTAGTTGGTAGGCTTTCAGCAAAAACAGGGTGGATCAGATCAGGGTGGTTAGGCAGGTTCACAAGGTTGTGGTACAGGCCAGACTTTTGTAGTGGAGCAGACCCAACAGGAGAAGGATCCCAGATCCTCTATAGTTTGAGGTACGATCCTAGTTGCCTCAGTTTTAGCTTATACTCTTTTTGATACAGGGGATTCCCATAGTTTCATATTTGTTGATGTTGTGGAGATCCTTGGGCTTTGTATCTTTACATCTACTAATATCTTGATGTTGGATACTCTGTTGGGGACAATAACGGCTAGTGTACGTCAGTGTAAGGAGTTCCCTCTTGAGGTTGGTGGGTGTCACTTCTTATGGGACCTCTATATCCTAGAGATGACAGGCTATGATTTAATTCTCAGAATGGACTGGTTAGTTCCCTTCCAGGCTATGGTTGATTGTTATCGTCGTAGGGTGATTTTCACATCACCAGAGGGCAAATCCTTTTTACAAAAGGGTGAATGAGATGTCCAGGTGAGCAGAGCGGGACCCGTGCATCATGGGTTGAGAGGAGTTACAACCCAGATTTCTAGTCTATATTTGGATGACTAGGGGACATCACGGTTGGATTTTCATCAAGTGGTGGATCGTTTTAGATATTTCTTTCTAGAGGACTTTTCAGGTTTGCCTCCAAAGAGAGAAGTGGAATTTTCTATTGAGCTTGTGCCAGGAGCGGAACCAGTGTTTATTCCTCCTTATAGGATGTCTACACTAGAGTTATAGGAGCTCAAGAAGTAGTTATAGGAGTTACAATTTAAGGGTTTAATATGACCCAGTACTTCTTCTTGGGGTTCGCCTGTCCTGTCTGCAAAGAAGGCGGATGGTACCTTCAAACTTTGTGTAGATTATCGGAAGTTGAACCAGTTGATGGTCAAGAACCGATATCCTTTACCAAGGATTGATGATATCTGTGATCATCTTTGAGGAGCCTGGGTGTTCTCGAAGATTGACTTGAGATCCAGTTATCATCATTTTCACATTAGACTATCAGATATACCTCTTACAGCCTTTTGGAGCAGGTATGGTCTATATAAGTATGTGGTTATTCTGTTTGGTTTCATGAACGTGCCTACAGTCTTCATGGAACTGATGAACCGAGTGTTCCATCCATACTTGGATTCCTTTGTGGTGGTTTGTGTGGATGATATCTTGGTGTACTCTTACACTCGACATGACCATGCCACACATCTTGATATTTTTTTAGTACACTGAGAGATCATCAGTTATATGCTAAGCTCTCAAAATGATACTTTTGGATGAACCAAATTCAATTCTTGGGTCATGTTATCTCAGAGACATGAGTATCAATGGACCTAGAGAAAGTGAGAGCAGTAGTTTCCTGGGAGCATCCGAAGAATTTCTTTGAGGTGTGGAGTTTTCTAGGGCTGTATGGTTAATACAGACCTCCAATGGCCCGAAGGCCTTCATTTTTTATTGATTGATAATCCACCTTTCAAGGGATTAGGTGGAACCCTATTACATGCCCGTAGGCCATTTTTTAGGAACCAATGCCCGTAGGCACAAACATACCATACAACCCAGACAAACAACTTGGAACTTGCTCCTCCCCAGCATCTTCATCTTTTGAAATCATCTCTTCACCTCCGCATGGCTGTTCGGCTAGGCATTCCTGTGCATGCACAGGCTTATCCCGATGGCAGGTGCCATACCCTCTCATTCTTGCAATCCGTTAGCTCCTGCTGTGGTGAAAGCTCCTTTGCCCATCCTCCTTGTAGAGCTTGTTTCTTGTAGTTTTTGGTCTGGTTTTTGTATCTGCAGGTGACCCGAAGGCCATATGGATAGCCCGAAGGCCCAACTGACCCGAAGGCCTGGGTGCCCGAAGGCCAATGAAGGACTCGGGGACCAAATCTGATGCCCGAAGGCCTTGTAGTTTTTTGGTCTGGTTTTTGTGAGTCAGTCTTTTAGGAGCTGAAAGGGAGGTTTACTTCAGCATTGATACTAGTCTTTCCCGAGCTGGGCAAGAGCTATATAGTCTACTGTGATGCATCAGGTATTGGGTTGGGAGTTGTTCTTATGCAGGGGGAAGGAGTCGTTGCGTAAGGTTCTCGACAGTTGAGACCACATGAGAGGAATTACCTGATGCACGATCTCGAGTTGGCTGCAGTTGTTCATGCTTTACACTATTGGAGACATTATATTCTAGGAGAGCATTTTGTGGTATACACTGACCACAAAAGTCTCAAGTATATCTTCAATCAGCGTGATTTGAATTTGAGACAACAAATTTGGGTTAAGTACCCTCAGTACTTTGACTTTGAACTTACCTACACGTCTGAGAAAGGCAATGCAGTGGCTGATGCGTTGAGTAGGATGACTCAGATACAGGCAGTTCAAGAGGCCAGCAGTGAGTGGAAGCTTATGGCTCTGTTCTCTGAGATGCATTTGGAGGTGCACGATAGATAGGGGTAGACGTTTCTTTCTTCTTTGGTTGTTACCTCTACTTTTCTTGATCGAGTTTGAATGAGGCATGTATCAGGTTCTGAAGGCCTAGTCCTATGGGAGAGTGTGTCAGGGGAGAACCCTATTTCTGGATGGACCATAGGCGAGGATGAGATCTTGCATTTTCATGGGCACGTGTGGGTGTCAGCAGACATGTGCGAGGAGTTGATGCGGGAATTTCATTCCTCGGTTTGGGTAGTTCATCCTGGTGTCACCAAGATGTATCGTGATCTACATCATCAATATCGGTGGCCAGGTATGAAGAGATATGTTGCAAGTTTTGTCATGAGGGGTTCCACCCGTCAGCAGGTGAAGTCATAGCATCAACAACCAGTAGGGCTTTTGCAGTAGCTACCCATTCTCGAGTGGAAGTGGAATGATTTCATGATGAACTTCGTGATAGGGTTACCAAGGTTGCCTCTAAGGAATGATGTAGTTTGGGTTGTCATTAAAAGACTCACAGAGGTTTCACACTTTTTGCCGATCAAGGAAACCTTCAGTGTGGATGAGTTGGGAAGGTTGTACATCTGAGATGTTGTACGTCTACATGGGGTTCCATACTCCATTGTTTTAGATAGGGACACCCATTTTACTTCTTGGGTATGGAAGGGACTACAAAAGGATTTGGTTATATAGGTACTTTTGAGTACAACATACCATCCCTAGACAGATGGTCAGTCCGAGCGTACGATTTAGGTGCTTGAGGACATGCTTCGAGCATGCATCCTATATTTTGGAGGTTCTTGGGAGAATTACATACCTCTTGTAGAGTTTTCCTACAATAATAGTTTTCAATCAAATATTCAAATGGCACCTTATGAGGCTTTGTATGGTAGGTTATGTTGATCACCCCTATGTTGGATGGATTCGTCTTGTCCAGGAGACCACAGAGCAGATATAGTTGATTTGGAAGAGGATGGATACTGCACAGTCACGTCAGAAGACTTATGTTGATCAACGGAGATGAAATCTGGAGTTCGAGGTTGGAGATCATGTTTTTCTATGTGTCACACAGATGTTGGGACACAGGAGGATTAGGATATAGGGCAAGCTTTTTCCGAGATATGTCGGGTCGTTTGAGATATTGGAGAGAGTCGGGCCGGTTGCCTATCGGTTGTAGTTACCTCAGAGGTATCGGGATATGCACAATGTTTTCCACGTTTCTCAGCTACGGCATTACTTCTCAGACCCGTCTCATGTTTTTTAACTTGAGGAGGTTGAGTTGGAGGAGGACGCATCATTTGAGGAGCATCCTATCCAGATCGTTGATCACGGTGCGAAGGTTCTCTGTGGATAGTATGTTCCTCTAGTACGAGTGTTATAGCAGCATGGGTGAGTACAGGACGAGACTTAGAAGAGGGGGGTTGACATACGATCATAGTGGTTGGATCTGTTCGAGGATTCTTTTTTCATGCCACCTTGTTAGGGAAATTCGGGGAAGAATTTCTTTAAGGGGTGAAGTTTGTAAGAACCCTGATCTTATTTTTAGGTATGAGTCTTGTTTTCTAGTTGTTTTTGAGAAAAACAAGAATTTCTAGAAATTTCAGGAGTACACGTCGTGTACTTATAAGTACACGTCATGTACTCTGTTTCCACAGGTGACCGTGTACTGGTCGTGTAACGGCCGAGTACATGGTCGTGTGGGGTGACCTAGAGAATGCCTAAAGCGGGGCCCGGTAAAGGCAAGTACACGCCGTGTACTTTTAAAATAAACGTTGTGTAATTTCTATTTATTTCATTAAACAGATCGGGGTTGCATCTAATCTTCATAACACCCTTCTTCTTCATTTGTCTCATCCAGGAGCGAATGAGACCGTTGATTCTTCTCTGAGCCCCCGACTCACCGTCTATTCTCTGAATCGAGCACCGTCGATTGTGTTGGAATCACCATGGTAAGATCTTCCTTCTTCTAGAGCCTTGTTTCCTGATTTATCTTCTTTCGTGAGTTATCTTCAGTTGAATTTTTTTAGCGTTCTTATAGATCTACAGTGTTCTAGGGCAATTCAAGGCATGAGGCTCACGTATATTTATCGTATAACACCGAGGTAGGTGGTTTGTTTCTTTCCGTAGTTAGTCTTTGAGTTATATTTGAAAAAGTGCCCAATACCCTCATTCGAGGTATTGTGTGTTTAAGGATTTTAACCCTATTAATGCTTGATATTACTTGTATGTTTGAATAGAGGTTGTTGATTATAAATAGAGTTAGTTGCAATTTTATGGATGTGTTTTCCCATGCTTGTTTGATCTTGAGTGTTTGGTCTAGTTTTTCCTGTTAGGCTATTTTTTTCCATTCCTAGTGTTGTTAGGATGGAGTGATTATTTATCTGATATGTTGTGCTATACCTTGTAGCTAATTATCCAAGTAGTACTTTGAGGTTTACTTTGGCTGCTGATTATCGTTTGTGTATATTTCTTTACACGGGGCTGCGAGAACCTGGTGTAGTGAGACCATATGGGAAATTGATGTTGAGGGTTTTCCCAGAGTGTCTGTTATAATTATCATGTTGTGAGACCATAGGGGGGTTGATGTTGAGTGCTCCCTCAGAGTTTCTATAGATACGTTACGAGACCACGGGAGGAATTGATGTTGAGTGCTTCCTCAGAGTGTTTTTATTTAACGTTAAAAGACTATAGGGGGAATTTACGGTGAGTGATTTTTTATAGAGTCTTTGTTACTTTCCTTTTGTTGGCTAAACCAGAGGGAATAGGCTGTGAGAAATTCCCAGAGGGTTGCTTGTATTTTTGTTTGGTTGACTAAATTGTTGAAATGTAAATGATGTAATTGAAATTGTAGGATTGTTTACTATTGAGTATTTCCTTGTTTACTGCTTTGTTTTCCTTATTGTCTGTCATATATATTCACTGACTGTTAGGAATAGATCTTTGGGTGGTTGAATACTGGGATTTGTCTCACACCATGTTTGGGTCATGCTTTTGGACTCAAACAGATTATATTGTTGCAGGTCTAGATAAGGGTAAGTGCCCTTCTACTTCAGGTACTTGATTGTTATGGATTCAGGAATCATGGGACCGAGCTAAGGCTTGCGATGTTGTGGAGCTATTTACTTTTTTTTCTTTTGTACTTTGGTTTAGTACTGTATTCCAGCATTGTGACTTGTTTGGCTGTTTTCCTAGACATATTATAAGGCCCCAGCCTTAAACCTTACTTAATATTGAATTAAATGAGTAATTCACATTGAGGATCTTTTCAGGTTTAGAGTTTTAGAGATTTAGGACATAACTGTTACATCTCAAAAGATTACAAAGTAGCCGGTTCTACTAAATTTCCATAAAATAAAAACTCTTAAAAAGAAACATGTATAGTTCCATGTTTTAGGTAGCATGACTTTCCCTTGATCCCATCCGTGGCCCTATTCCACGCTAAGTCCTGAAAAACATTTCAAAAACTTGGGATGAGCATAAGAAGCTCAGTAAGGGATACACAAAGAATGAAAACTGTTAGTTTTTTAAAACAACAAGTAAACCATGGATACTTTATCAATGTATTACTTTTCACCTTCATGAATTAGTAAAAACTCTTCACTGAAAAAAAAATATCATTACTTACCTTTTTGTAACCAAAGGATTACAATAAAACCCATATAAATAACACATAACATATATAAAGGTAACTTGGGACATAAACATACTTAAGTGGAATAACCATACGGTCGACTTCCACACATATCACTTAATGGAATAGCCATACGGCCAATTTCCATACATACTTAATGGAATAGCCATACGGCCGACTTCCATACCCAATGCATTGGAGGTTATAACGTAACCACCCGTCCTGGTATTCACGGCACCACCCGTCATATGGTTTATAACGTAACCACCCGTTAAAATGTCCAAGTACCAATATAAAATCATAAAACATAAAACCAATATAAAGGAATGATAACATTTCCACATCACAATATATCATAATAGAATCCTTTATCAAAACCATTTTCAAAACCATTTAAAACATTTAATAAAGAGATTTTTGAATCAAAGTGTCCCATACCACCTTGAAGCTTAAAATTTTAAACCATTAATATCCATATAAATAAATCCTTAAAACCATTTTGAAAACATGGATATTAATAAGAACAAATAATTAAAACATTTAAAACGACATTTTGGTTAAAGGGGTTTTACCAAAATTAGAGACACTTGAATACAATAATTAAGGAATAACATTTAGTCATAACTTTATAATATCATGAGAATAAATGGATTCATGATATAATACTCCAAAGGATAGTATATACACCATATAAGATCTAATTGGTGCATAACAACAATGAACCCTCAATAGAAATGTCAAATGTGATGAAATCCCTTATAAAGAAGGTATCCTTAAATTAAGGACAAATCAATCTCAAAAATATGTGTGAAAAATATAAATACACCCAATATAAGTGGATATTAAGTGTAAAACAATAAAAGGTCATTCACACATATTCAAAGGATGACATATTCAATAACTACATGTTGAACCCAAAGAAATCGAAATTGGGTTAAAAAGTTCCCTTGATAGCCTAACGGCGTCACATCAAAATGAGTTGATGAGAGATAAAAAAAACTATCTCATCACTTGGACATAAAATTTACATCAATAAGGATATATGAGAAAATATCCCAACATAACAATATGTACATTAAAAGACCCAACAAAATAAGTCTTTTAAAAAGAGGAGGGTGAAAGGTTCCCTTACCGACATGGGTCTCTTTCGAATCATACGCCCCGTGAAAGAAGGACAATACATCATTGATGTAAATACTCATAAATGAAATAATATTACATAATGAGTAAAATAATGGTCAGTACATACACCACTCAAAGGAAATTTTGGCAAATGTATCATAAATCTCACGGGAATAAAAGTGAGATGAAAAATCCCTTACGAAAACTCGGCAGCCTAACGGCGCCACATAAAACTTCCGAATATGGATTGATGAGATCAAATAGGGTATCTCATCACATTAAAATAAAATGTACAGCAAGAGTAATATAAAATAACATCCCCCAACATTACAAATAGGAGCTTAAAAGAAGTGACATAAAGGAGAGTACTTAAAAAGAAAGAGAGAGGTTAGATCTCTTACGAAAGTTCGGCAGCCTAACGGCGCCACTCAAAACTTCCAAAATGGATTGATGAAAGAGAATAGGGTCTCTCATCACATGAACATAAAAATTACAGTAAGTGTAATATAAAATATCATCCCAATAACAAGAAATAATAGCTTTAAAAGGAATTACATAAAAGTGTGTACTTAAAAAGAAAGAGAGGAGTAGGATCCCTTACCTCGGGTCCGACTTGACTCGATCGTTCTTTAATCTCCTGAATAATAAACTTGAGTTAATTTCTACTTCCTCAAGATCCTTTTTCAAATTCATTATTCCTTTTATATCACTTATTACCATGTCATAAACATTATGTAATCATTTAAGTTAATAATATTTGTTTTGCCGATATTTTGTTCTTAATTCAAAAGTGGACTTCTTACAATTACATGTTGTTCGTGTTGCCAAATGTTTATTATATCCAGAATTGTATTCATGATGTAGATATCATATATGTCATATATATCCAGTACATACATGCATTTATAACATTACATAATCATTTAGAGGTAAGAAATGAAATGCACCGTTCATGGAGACGGTAAGCCGTACGTACGCATGAACGCTAATTTCATTTCTATTTCGTATTTTATAGAATGGAATAATAATGATATAAAGGTATATTATAATTCCAGTATAATATCATATATAATATTATATTTCCATCCTTTATACATCCCACATATGGTATTTAACGAATCAAATCACTTTGAGGGGGCGGTAGTCCGCACTTCCTTAAATGAAGATATCGAGTATACCCATAATGGAAGCCATAAAGGTAAGACAAAAATGAAAAATACAGAAGAATAAATAAAACATAAACATATTATATATCATATATAAAAATAGTGACATCATAATGGCCACCTTTTAAGGTGTTAAATGAGTATTGAACAATCATCGTTTCGGGAGGCAGAATTTCGCCATCCACGGAAACCGTATGTTCTTTAACCATTTGATGTAGTTGTGTGAGTGTGTAGCTAGAATAAATCTTATAACAACATCCTAGTATAATTAAGATACTGTTTTTGTTACAAAAGAAGTAAATAAAAAGAGTTTATGGGGTTGGAGAAGCAGAATAAAACAAATAAACACGAGAGAATGAATTACCTTTAAAAGTGTAACTCCTTTTGATTTGAGCCTAAAGGATTCCTTTGAAAGGATTATTCCCAAAGGGAATCCTCTAGGATGAGGAGAGGGATGTGGAGAGAGTAAATGGGCAGGGTTTGGCCGAGCCAAAGGCTTGAGGAGTGTGTTAAATGAGGTAGAGGTGGGGGCATTTTATAAGAGGAGAGGAGGGGCACTTTTGGAAAGTAAAGAAATATTACTTTATTTGAAAATGTGTTTCGGTTTTAAAAGGTCCCACATTGATATAATTCGTGGATAAGGTGATAAGGGTTCAAAATCCACTCATCCAATTGGTTTTGGACATGTGTAGTTCATAGATTTTACATTATCTTTCCATTTTATTTAAATCGTCAAATAATGATGTCATCGCTGCATCATTATTATGTCATAAATAATTTAATTTATTTAATGTCTAAAAATTATAAAAAAAATACTATGATGTATGAAATATTTTTATCTTTCCAATTAATATTTATAATCAAAAATATTACTTGTATAACCCCACTTAAAAATTGTTTTAGTAAAACATATCATGTTTGTGTCAATTTTACTTTTACATTAAATAAAAAGTTATTTATGTCATTTCCCAACCAAAATGTCTCCATGGGGTCCCCAAGTTGACTCATGGCTTTTCTTGGTAGGCCATGACACAACCAATAAGGTTGGGACATGTTTCTAGGTCATTTCATATTATTAAAGCATTATTTATACCTTAAACTACACTAATTACCACTAATCGCGATTAAAAACTTAATAAGTTACTATTCACCAAAAAATTATTTTTATCCCATTGAACCACATTTTACTTCTTAATGAAAACCATGTATGTCGGATTTTTGAAATTCAAAACACATAAGTGGTAAAATTTCATTTAAACGAAAAATCAGCTTTTATAAGTACCACTTAGTGGTTTCACTATTCATCAAAAATTGAAGTTTTTCAGAAAAATCCCAAAAATTCACCCTAAGCTATATTTGATATTCCGAATTCAAAAATGAAGTCCGTTTTAAAAAATTCAAAACATATTAGTCACATTAATTAATTTAATAATTAATTCCCGCTGTCAGAGCAAATAGCGTGTTTTTATAAAACAATAAGTATCAAAAGATTGACACTAGTTTAAGTCTGATTTCAAAGTGAAATTAATTCCAACGACCACTATTGGATTTAATGGTAAAAATATTTTCTAATTTTACTTTAAAACCAATTCAAAAGATAATCTAATCATATAAATAAATTATATTAAAAAGAGGTTTTGAATTAAAATACAACATTTTACACTATTCATTAAAAAATGAACTTTATCAGAAAAATACCAAAAATTTACACAAAGTAAAATTTAATGTCCCGATTCTAAAGAAGAGTTTTATTTGGTCCAAAAGAATGTATAAGAGTGATCAAAACTATATTTAATGACGGTTCTCCATCAAAAGGCGATAAGTGAACCTTTAGTGAGAACTAGGGCATATACGCCTAAAATTGAATTCTTTCTGTATTTTAAGCCTTTATCTTTTATTGGATATATCTAAAAACATTTAAAAACATATATAATCATATTTTATTTATTTATATCCATTCCCGCCAATACTACGGCTACATGTTAACTACCATTTAAAATAATATTATTTTATTATTAGAGTGCAACGTAAGATTCCCAAGAAACTCGTTGTTGCGTGTTGGGTACGCCATCGAGCATAGCGTCCCCTTTAAAGTCATATTAATATTTTATTCACAAATATGGATAAATATGAAAATGTCATATTCCTTATTTACCTGGGGTGTTACATCCTTCTCCCCTTTTGGGAATTGCGTCCTCACAATTTTAGAATTGCGTTTGGAAACATCCTTGAAAGTCCCACATCGGAACAAGAGTCGGTAAAAAAATCACTTTAAAATAAAGAAAGATAAGTACAAAGGTCACCCGAGTTAACCCATACTAGGATTCCATGTATGAAAATATGGACATGGAAGAAAAAACAAAGGGTCATGTTCTGATGGAGAGTGATAGAAAACATGTTTAGGAGAAAGCTATCCATGAGAAAATCACAAACTTGTGATGGGTTAAACGGTATTCGATTCCCCAGTAGGAAAAGTTAATAGACAACATTTTTGTTTTAAGTTACTTTTTATTGAGGAATTTATTCATAAGGAAACATAATCACTTATCATGTTGACTCTCAACTTTTATTAGATTCCTTACACAAACTCATATTTTCTCCAAAAGGCGAGTATTTAGGAAGACTTGTTAAAATTAAGAGTACTATAATCAACTTCTAGAGAATCACCTAATCCACAAAAGAGAACTATATACTTCCCATGTATTTAGACTTTAACCAAAACCAAAACCAAAAAGTCTAGTACAAGGTCAGATAATCCAAAAAAAGATAACCCTTTATAAAAATAAAATCTATTCTTAATCTCAAAAAATTTTCCAACAAAACCCAAAGTTCAACGAGGACCATCCGATAAACAATTTGTCCATAAAATTCTTCAAAGTAAACCAATATAAGATTGAAACCCAAATATTTGAAGGATTTAGTCACATAGTCTTCCAAGTTAAATCGTAACATTTATCTCCAAACAACATCAGTTGCTCCTAAAGTCCCGTATTGAAATGTAATTAACCTAATCACATATCCTCCATGATAGGTTAATCATTTTCATAAATAACCCAAAATCAACTTACTCTTAATTCATAAAATCATATAACTAGAATGAATCAGTCAAACTAACCAGGGACTTCACGTAGTCCAGTGGTAGATGATAAATACCAGTTGAACTTTGGTTGTGGGTTCGATTCTCGCAGCTTTGTCTGACGCGACGGGTTGTCACACGGTCTACGTGTTGTCCTTTTTCCAAAACTATATAATTCTTAAAACATTCCCCAAAATGAGATAAAATCTTCAAGAATAATCATAACATATTTTAACCTCAAGTTCATCTCATTCCTTTCATTTTCCATCATATCATAGAGTAACCCATAATTACCTAAAAATTAAGTATCATATAAACCCTAATGGTTACCTTAATAATTATTACCTGAATTTCCACATTGAGTTGGCCATCTCGTACATGATGCATTAGAGAACTCACCAAGGTTGAAGTGGTTGATCATGAATCCTTGATAGTTGGTTTAGAACAACCACGAGTTTCCTCATTGAATCCCCCATTTTATCTAGTATCTTAATCATAGAACCACCACAGTTTCCTTCAAACCCATTGTCACTTTGGTGTCTGCTAGATCCAGCCATTAACTAAAACCAAAAAGGTCAGTGTGAGTATATCAACATAACCATCATGTACTAATGAGGAAGATAAACACTATGATATTCTTACTCATTCACTTTATCTAAAACTAGGACTCTTTCTGAAATCCTAACCATTATGGTAATGTCACTTGTGCTTAGAGAATACCCTAACCTCTAAAGTTATCTAAACCGACCTTTGATACCAACTATAAGGCCCCAGCCTTAAACCTTACTTAATATTGAATTAAATGAGTAATTCACATTGAGGATCTTTTCAGGTTTAGAGTTTTAGAGATTTAGGACATAACTGTTACATCTCAAAAGATTACAAAGTAGCCGCTTCTACTAAATTTCCATAAAATAAAAACTCTTAAAAAGAAACATGTATAGTTCCATGTTTTAGGTAGCATGACTTTCCCTTGATCCCATCCTTGTCCCTATTCCACGCTAAGTCCTGAAAAACATTTCAAAAACTTGGGATGAGCATAAGAAGCTCAGTAAGGGATACACAAAGAATGAAAACTGTTAGTTTTTTAAAACAATAAGTAAACCATGGATACTTTATCAATGTAGTACTTTTCACCTTCATGAAGTAGTAAAAACTCTTCACTGAAAAAAAAAATATCATTACTTACCTTTTTGTAACCAAAGGATTACAATAAAACCCATATAAATAACACATAACATATATAAAGGTAACTTGGGACATAAACATACTTAAGTGGAATAACCATACGGTCGACTTCCACACATATCACTTAATGGAATAGCCATACGGCCAATTTCCATACATACTTAATGGAATAGCCATACGGCCGACTTCCATACCCAATGCATTGGAGGTTATAACGTAACCACCCGTCCTGGTATTCACGGCACCACCCGTCATATGGTTTATAACGTAACCACCCGTTAAAATGTCCAAGTACCAATATAAAATCATAAAACATAAAACCAATATAAAGGAATGATAACATTTCCACATCACAATATATCATAATAGAATCCTTTATCAAAACCATTTTCAAAACCATTTAAAACATTTAATAAAGAGATTTTTGAATCAAAGTGTCCCATACCACCTTGAAGCTTAAAATTTTAAACCATTAATATCCATATAAATAAATCCTTAAAACCATTTTGAAAACATGGATATTAATAAGAACAAATAATTAAAACATTTAAAAAGACATTTTGGTTAAAGGGGTTTTACCAAAATTAGAGACACTTGAATACAATAATTAAGGAATAACATTTAGTCATAACTTTATAATATCATGAGAATAAATGGATTCATGATATAATACTCCAAAGGATAGTATATACACCATATAAGAGCGAATTGGTGCATAACAACAATGAACCCTCAATAGAAATGTCAAATGTGATGAAATCCCTTATAAAGAAGGTATCCTTAAATTAAGGACAAATCAATCTCAAAAATATGTGTGAAAAATATAAATACATCCAATATAAGTGGATATTAAGTGTAAAACAATAAAAGGTCATTCACACATATTCAAAGGATGACATATTCAATAACTACATGTTGAACCCAAAGAAATCGAAATTGGGTTAAAAAGTTCCCTTGATAGCCTAACGGCGTCACATCAAAATGAGTTGATGAGAGATAAAAAAACTATCTCATCACTTGGACATAAAATTTACATCAATAAGGATATATGAGAAAATATCCCAACATAACAATATGTACATTAAAAGACCCAACAAAAGAAGTCTTTTAAAAAGAGGAGGGTGAAAGGTTCCCTTACCGACATGGGTCTCTTTCGAATCATACGCCCCGTGAAAGAAGGACAATACATCATTGATGTAAATACTCATAAATGAAATAATATTACACAATGAGTAAAATAATGGTCAGTACATACACCACTCAAAGGAAATTTTGGCAAATGTATCATAAATCTCACGGGAATAAAAGTGAGATGAAAAATCCCTTACGAAAACTCGGCAGCCTAACGGCGCTACATAAAACTTCCGAATATGGATTGATGAGATCAAATAGGGTATCTCATCACATTAAAATAAAATTTACAGCAAGAGGAATATAAAATAACATCCCCCAACATTACAAAGAGGAGCTTAAAAGAAGTGACATAAAGGAGAGTACTTAAAAATAAAGAGAGAGGTTAGATCTCTTACGAAAGTTCGGCAGCCTAACGGCGCCACTCAAAACTTCCAAAATGGATTGATGAGAGAGAATAGGGTCTCTCATCACATGAACATAAAAATTACAATAAGTTTAATATAAAATATCATCCCAATAACAAGAAATAATAGCTTTAAAAAGAATGACATAAAAGTGTGTACTTAAAAAGAAAGAGAGGAGTAGGATCCCTTACCTCGGGTCCGACTTGACTCGATCGTTCTTTAATCTCCTGAATAATAAACTTGAGTTAATTTCTACTTCCTCAAGATCCTTTTTCAAATTCATTATTCCTTTTATATCACTTATTACCATGTCATAAACATTATGTAATCATTTAAGTTAATAATATTTGTTTTGCCGATATTTTGTTCTTAATTCAAAAGTGGACTTCTTACAATTACATGTTGTTCGTGTTGCCAAATGTTTATTATATCCAGAATTGTATTCATGATGTAGATATCATATATGTCATATATATCCAGTACATGCATGCATTTATAACATTACATAATCATTTAGAGGTAAGAAATGAAATGCACCGTTCATGGAGACGGTAAGCCGTACGTACGCATGAACGCTACTTTCATTTCTATTTCGTATTTTATAGAATGGGATAATAATGATATAAAGGTATATTATAATTCCAGTATAATATCATATATAATATCATATTTCCATCCTTTATACATCCCACATATGGTATTTAACGAATCAAATCACTTTGAGGGGGCGGTAGTCCGCACTTCCTTAAATGAAGATATCGCGTATACCCATAATGGAAGCCATAAAGGTAAGAAAAAAATGAAAAATACAGAAGAATAAATAAAACATAAACATATTATATATCATATATAAAAATAGTGACATAATAATGGCCACCTTTGAAGGTGTTAAATGAGTATTGAACAATCATCGTTTCGGGAGGCAGAATTTCTCCATCCACGGAAACCGTATGTTCTTTAACCATTTGATGTAGTTTTGTGAGTGTGTAGCTCGAATAAATCTTATAAAAACATCCTAGTATAATTAAGATACTGTTTTTGTTACAAAAGAAGTAAATAAAAAGAGTTTAGGGGGTTGGAGAAGCAGAATAAAACAAATGAACATGAGAGAATGAATTACCTTTAAAAGTGTAACTCCTTTTGATTTGAGCCTAAAGGATTCCTTTGAAAGGATTATGCCCAAAGGGAATACTCTAGGATGAGGAGAGGGATGTGGAGAGAGTAAATGGGCAGGTGTTGTCCGAGCCAAAGGCTTGAGGAGTGTGTTAAATGAGGTAGAGGTGGGGGCCTTTTATAAGAGGAGAGGAGGGGCACTTTTGGAAAGTAAAGAAATATTACTTTATTTGAAAATGTGTTTCAGTTTTAAAAGGTCCCACATTGATATAATTCGTGGATAAGGTGATAAGGGTTCGAAATCCACTCATCCAATTGGTTTTGGACATGTTTAGTTCATAGATTTTACATTATCTTTCCATTTTATTTAAATCGTCAAATAATGATGTCATCGCTGCATCATTATTATGTCATAAATAATTTAATTTATTTAAGGTCTAAAAATTATAAAAAAAATACTATGATGTATGAAATCTTTTTATCTTTCCAATGAATATTTATAATCAAAAATATGACTTGTATAACCCCACTTAAAAATTGTTTTAGTAAAACATATCATGTTTGTGTCAATTTTACTTTTACATTAAATAAAAAGTTATTTATGTCATTTCCCAACCAAAATGTCTCCATGGGGTCCCCAAGTTGACCCATGGCTTTTCTTGGTAGGTCATGACACAACCAATAAGGTTGGGACATGTGTCTAGGTCATTTCATATTATTAAAGCATTATTTATACCTTAAACTACACTAATTACCACTAATCGCGATTAAAAACTTAATAAGTTACTATTCACCAAAAAATTATTTTTATCCCATTGAACCACATTTTACTTATTAATGAAAACCATGTATGTCGGATTTTTGAAATTCAAAACACATAAGTGGTAAAATTTCATTTAAACGAAAAATCAGCTTTTATAAGTACCACTTAGTGGTTTCACTATTCATCAAAAATTGAAGTTTTTCAGAAAAATCCCAAAAATTCACCCTAAGCTATATTTGATATTCCGAATTCAAAAATGAAGTCCGTTTTACAAAATTCAAAACATATTAGTCACATTAATTAATTTAATAATTAATTCCCGCTGTCAGAGCAAATAGCGTGTTTTTATAAAACAATAACTATCAAAAGATTGACACTAGTTTAAGTCTGATTTCAAAGTGAAATTAATTCCAACGACCACTATTGGATTTAATGCTAAAAATATTTTCTAATTTCACTTTAAAACCAATTCAAAAGATAATCTAATCATATAAATAAATTATATTAAAAAGAGGTTTTGAATTAAAATACAACATTTTACACTATTCATTAAAAAATGAACTTTATCAGAAAAATACCAAAAATTTACACAAAGTAAAATTTAATGTCCCGATTCTAAAGAAGAGTTTTATTTGGTCCAAAAGAATGTATAAGAGTGATCAAAACTATATTTAATGACGGTTCTCCATCAAAAGGCGATAAGTGAACCTTTAGTGAGAACTAGGGCATATACGCCTAAAATTGAATTCTTTCTGTATTTTAAGCCTTTATCTTTTATTGGATATATCTAAAAACATTTAAAAACATATATAATCATATTTTATTTATTTATATCCATTCCCGCCAATACTACGGCTACATGTTAACTACCATTTAAAATAATATTATTTTATTATTAGAGTGCAACGTAAGATTCCCAAGAAACTCGTTGTTGCGTGTTGGGTACGCCATCGAGCATAGCGTCCCCTTTAAAGTCATATTAATATTTTATTCACAAATATGGATAAATATGAAAATGTCATATTCCTTATTTACCTGGGGTGTTACACATATGTACCATGCATCATTTATATATATGTGTGCTCCGGTTTATTACTTCCAGTCTTCCATTGTTTATGTGTTTCCTTCTATTACTATTTCCTCTATTGTATATCTATTTATTATGTTTTGTTACTCTTCCAATGAGGGCATAGTTCCCCCACCATCACACTCAAGGCCCTCGCTGCTAGTCAGCAGCCTCTAGCGTTCGGGGAAATGTGCTTGAGGCCATGTGACTAACCAGGTACGGGGCACCTCTGAGCGGATTCCGAAACCGATACGTTACAAACATGAAGCTCATTAATACTATTAAGACTCTATTGAAGGGTGTTTTTGAAATGATGGATTTAGGGGCAGCTAAACGGATCCTTTTTATGGGAATTGTCAGGGAAAATCCAATAAAATTTTGTATCTCTCCTAACATGATTATGTTTTGAATGTTCTTAAGTGATATTTGTTTTAATCTCTAATACATATAAATTTTCCATTTTCACATCACTTTAAACTTTCTTTTATACAAGCACCTACCGCCACTGTAGATGTTGAGTACATGTCCAAAATTCCCTATGCCAACATTGTTGGCAATATTATGTACTTCATGATATACACCAAACCTAACCTAGCCTTTTCGATCTACACTCTTAGCATATTTATGGTCAATCCAAAGAAGCCACATTGGCATGCCCCAAAGTGGATTCTTTGGTATATATCACACACATCATCCATGTCTTTGTGTTATGGAAATAATGTTGATACTGCTGAATTGATTACTCGATATGTAGATGCTGATTATACAGGTAATGTTGATACCATAAAGTCATTAACTAGATATGTATTCAGTGCTTGTGGAGGCCCTGTATCCTTTAAATGTAATATGCAATCTATGGTTTCTCTTTTGACCACATAAGTTGAATACATTGCATTGAGTGAGGCTATCAAGAAATCATTATGGCTTAAGGGTTTGGCTTCTGAACTTGACCTTCATAATTATTTTATTACTATCTATAGTGATAGACATTTATCCAAAAATCTAGTATGCCATGGAAAATCCAAACACATGGACATTAGGTTACATTTTATTAGAGGTATTGTTGAATATGGAACTGTATGTGTCAACAAGATACATACTAATAATAACATGACTGATAGTTTGACTAAAGTCGTGGTATTATCAAAATTAAAATATTATTTAAATAGATTGAATTTGGTACCAGTTCATTGATTATAGGTGCAATAACATCTCCAATTTCAATTGAAAATGGTGGAGATTTGTTAATTTTTTTGTTCTCTTTGAAATTATGCCATGTTGAATCTGTCATTTGAATTATAGTTTAATCTTTCCATTTGATATGTTCTACATGCATGAAAATTGTTGTTTTGTTCTATTGGTGCTCAAATAAATATGTTGTTGGTTTGGCTTTGTTGTTTCCAGTTCGACCTGTGCTTTGGGCCATGTACTTGGCCTGTCTCATGCTGGTTATCTGGTCTAAGATTCCTTTTTATTGCCAATTTAGAAATCTGATGCTTGAATTGTTCCCAGACTTCAATTATCCTTCTAGTCGTTTGATCTATGTCATCCATGCGTTTGGTGCTTAGAAGCTGGGTTATTTGACGGTCAGCTTCTCTTGTTGTGGCACTTGTTTATTGGTCATGTCAGTTGCACTGGCTTGCGCCTGTCGGGGGCTTTGATCACCCCGGTCGGCTCTGTTGTTTCAAGATTCACTCATTCTCTCCTTCCCAATTTGCTTTGGTTCTCAGTGTGGAGAAACCCTAGCGTTTGAGCATCTTGTGCTTGAAAGAAGATCTGGTAATCGGCTCATCGTCATACGTTGGAGCTATTGTTGCTTTGTTTGCGGTGGAGATCATTGACATCCCTTCACTGAGAAGAAGTGTGGCCTCATGTTATTGATCTTGAAGCTGCCAAGGGAGTACCAAGGAGATCGAGCACCTTTGGTGGTGGTGCTCCATCCCAGATGAAGAAGACTTCAATAAAATCATGTGCATAGTGATTCAGACTACTACATAACGAAGATATCCAGTGCTGTAAGTTTTTCAAATCTCTGTTAATTTCTTTTCAAAGAAATTCTACCTATAGATTTCGTTGTATTCTGTTGATCTGTTCTGGATTGCTTTTATCTTGTACCTATTTTTTTGTTTAGAGCTTAATAAAACATGTGGGGGTGTTCTTTTCATGCATGTAAGTCTGAAATAGGCAAATCACATTAAATAATTTGTGGTCTTTATTACTTTCTTTTATTCTCTTTAGGATCAGTTTTTGCTTCAAAATTGTTTCTGTTTTGATTTTGCATTCTGAACTCATCTAAAATCACCACACTTCATTTCCATTTGTAATCAAAATCACTGTAACCATGATATTCACTTCGAATTCAAATACTAAATTAAATACAGGAGTATGTTCATTAGAAGCGTGCCCCTAACGCTGTCCCCAACAAGGGCTTTGGTGATGGTTGTTTAAAAAATAAAAAATATATATATAATACTTTTTAAAAAAAATAATTATATATAATCTAGTGAAATTTTTGTATATTATATATATACACACGCACACACAAAAACAAATAAAATTTAAATTTAAATTTTGATTAATTTTTCGATTAGTAGTAAAAATTTGGTAATTATTCCATTGATTGAAATTTGTTTTCAATAGGGAAGAGTTGCAATGTTTTGAATCAAATATTGAGGTAATTCGATGCGATTTGTGGTGATTTGATGCAGCTCAAATAGTTTAAAAGGTTATAAATATAGACTTTACCTAACCATTTTGATTACTTAAAAATTATTCTCCATTATTCCCAAGTCTTCATTCTATTTTTGAAATCTCATAGTTTTTATTTTTTTATTTTTTTCACCACATTGATAGTATCCCTAAATAACATTGATAGTATCCCTAAATAACATTTATGTCCATACTGTATGACAGATTATCATCTCTCGGTACAAGGAGAATCTATTAACCTTTTTAGTTAAACTTTTAGTGAAAAAGTAGTTCAAACCCCAAATCTGAGGGTGGTATGGGATTCTGGGACCTCTCTCATTTTAATGATGCACTGCTGGCTAAGAAAGGATGGCGCCTTATTAACTGCCCATCCTCTCTTTACGCGCGGGTCCTCCGAGAAAAATATTTCCCCCAAAAGGATTTCCAGGATTCATCTCTGGGCCTCCGGCTTACCTTCCTCTGGATAAGTTTATGGGGATCCCGAAGTCTCCTAAATAAAGGGTTGGGTTAGAGGATTGGGAATGGCTCAACTGTTAATATTTGGACTGACCCCTGGCTGATTGACATGGAAGGTGTGCGGGCATTATCCCCTGCTCAACCAGGCTTCGAAGGGGCCACTGTTCGATGCCTTTTTGTTGATAATGGGAATGGATGGTGCATGGAAAAACTTCCCTCGTGGTTCAACGAAAGGGACAACATGCTTATCTTGAGTATCCCCTGTGTGCCGGATGCAGGCTCTGACTAACTCACTGGATCAACAACATCACGGGAACCTATACGGTTAAATCTGGATATTGGCTCGCCCTCTGTTCTCAGACAGACGGAGGTGATGGGGGGCCCTGGGAATAGCTATGGAAGCTCAATGTCCCTCCAAAAATCTGCCACTTCTGGTGGCAGGTATGCACTGGCACCCTCCTGGCTAAGGACCTTCTCGTTCGCCGTCATATTTCCAGTGACATGATGTGCCCCTTCTGCCCAAACACCCCTGAAACTCCCCTCCATGCTCTCATCCAATGCCCAGGGGCAAAGGAGGTCTGGTGTCACAACCTGACCTCGGAGCTCATGTCGTGACTACCCCAAGCCCGCCTTCCATAGGCCAGGGGCTAGCAACTAGCACCAAAGGCATAAATACCTAAGCTGGGAAGGCATTGCCTTTATTGAAGAAACACACACAAACAGAGTAAGATGGAAACAAAGCACTAAGTGAATACTGTATACAAAAAGTAGTGCTGAAAGTAAAGGGGGGCTGGAAATACAAGCCCAACAGTAAAGTACAGGTACAACGAAAAGCAAGTACAACTGAAAAAGGGACAACAGCTGAAAAGGGAATCTCCTGGAATGTCCGCTGAGTATCCTACCTGAAGGGTAGGTACAGATGTCCACCTCATCACTCCTCATCTATCGGTCTACTTTGTGTACCGTCTCGCTATGTGGTCCACCTCTGGGTACCGTCCGGTCTTGGCTCGCTCTCGGCCTTCGTCAACGTTGTCCGTCGTCTGCATCCAACACAACGAGGTGCGGGCATAGCCCGTGCAGGGGTGAGTATAATGATACTCAGTAGGGACCTCGAGACCCCCAAAGATCTCCTAGAATCCACAAAGGATAAACCACAAAAGGAAAGATACAATCACGAAGTATCAACTAACCCTACTTAGGTATATGCCCATACATATACCTAAGTTATCAACCACAGTTCAAATCCAACTCTCAAGCTCAAGCACAACCCAGTCCACACAGGAAAGTAAAGTCGATCACATTGATGATAATTATTGAAAGTCAAGACTCAACTCACACAGGTATACATCTTTTGTATAGCGATAGAGATGATTAGATGTAGTCACTGATTCATCTAATTTGTCGGACCCACACAGGATACAAGACTAGCTAAGCTATCGGACTCACACAGGATACAAGACCAGCTACTCTATCGGACCCACACAGTATACAAGTACAGAGGTCAAACTGTCAGACCCACACAGGATACAATAATAGTAGCCATCGCACTGATTTATCTAAGCTGTCAGACCCACACAGGATACAAGATCAGCTACTCTATCGGACCCACACAGGATAAAAGTATAGAGATCAAACTTCCGGACCCACACAGGATACAAGAACAGTAGTCATCGTTGTCGAACCCACGGAGGATTCTGGTACAATTGTCATCATCGTCGAACCCACAGAGGATCCTCGTACGGTAGTCATCGTCATCAAACCCACGGAGGATTCTGTTACAATTTTCATTTTCATTGAACCCATGGAGGATCCCAGTATGGTAGACGTCGTAGTCGCAACCAGCTCTAGGGCTCCCGCACACAGCACGCTCGATTTCGGGAGGGTCTGCTCCTCGAGCAAAGGTGGTCAATACATCAACTATCACGAAGTCTTGAGTTGATGTATCCCAAAGTTCCATCTCTTCAAAAGGAACCTAACGCGACAGACGGCGCGTCAATCGGACGCCCGGTATGAGAGTTATTGGATTTTCCGTTCCCGGGACCTGGTTGGAATTACGCTCGTTCCAAACCCGGTCGTTTTCCAAAGTTGTCCAAAACTCACTTATAGTATCACAAAAGTACCGCCTCATTTCAAGGGTCCTAATGCCGCAGACAGTGCGTCGATCGGACACATGGTTTGGAAATTATTCGCATTTAAGCAAAACGAGCCTCACCCGTCAAGCCCAGTGGGCTGGCGGGTCAGCCCGTCCTGGCTTGTCGGGTCCGACCCGACTGGGGGGTCGGCCCAGCCCAGCACTATGGCCCGGCCCGCACGAGGGCAGCCCGGCCCACGGCTGGCTGAGCGGAGCGGGGGGGCGGCCCCCCGGTTCCTTGTAACGGCGGCGCCAAGCGACGCCGCCTCTCCTGTCCAGTCAGCCGAAGCTGGCTGGCTTTTCCGGCACGAGCGGCCTGTTGTGCGGGCCGCGGATCCTCCGCACGCGGTGCCCTTACGCGCCGTGGTTTCTTCCACCCGGCCGGCAGGCGGCCGGCCAGTTCACCCGCCGAAGCGGCCCGCCCAGCGCGGGTCGTGGTTCCTCCGCAGCGCGGCGCCTCATGGCGCCGCGGTCTTCTGCCCGGCCAACAAGCCGGCCGGTTCGTCCGGCAAGCGGCTCGCACAGCGGGCCGCGGTCTTCCCGCAGCGCGGCGCCAAGGGGGCGCCACGGTCCTCCAGCCCAGCCGGCTATGACCGGCCGGTTCACTTCATCCGAGCGGCCCACGAATGTGGGCCGTGTTTCTTCTCCACGCGGTCGGTGCACGGTCGCCACTTCTTCCGACCGTCGTGGCCCCTTCCTTCCTCTGGCGCGGTGTGACGGCACCGCGCCCTACCGGTTCTGCCACCGTCATCAACTCAAGAGAAACAACGGAGGGTCATCGGGCCGTGTTTGTTCGGCCCGTGCCCTCCGAATAAGGTGGTAACAAGAAGCCAACATCGAACCATATAAAAACGAGGAATGATGATTTAATTCCAACAAGACAAACCCCTACCTCGATTCAAGGTGCATTGTCGTTGTCACGGAAATCGGCATTGCGTATGACGGTGTCGTTCCGTCAATGTCAGAGAAAGAGGAAGGTAGGTAGCGTTCTTTGTGGTGTCTCCTTCTTTCTTACCCCGGTTGAAGAAGTGGAAGAAGACGATCGAGTTCCTCGTGTTCTTCGCTGGAGAGATTGAATTCTCCCATGCCTTCCCACCAAAATAAAATGTCCAACCAAACTAAAAATAAAAACACACCACCTATATAAAAGGATGGATTATAGTTTTCAAAATTCAAACACTTAAATTAATTAATTGTGGAGTTCAATTAATTAATTAAAAGGTGTTGGAAAAAATTTATGGGAGAGCGAAGGAGGTGGAGAGTCACAATTAAAGAGGGGAGGTTTCAAATTAATTAAGGGGAGTTAATGGGGAGTTTAAGGGGAAGTTGAGGGGTTAGGCTCGTGTGGGACCCACCCTTAGTTATATCCTCCCAAGGGAGGTTATGTGGGGTGTGGGCCCCACCTCCAACTTCCTTTTGGAGGAAATAACCACCAACCTAAATAAAACTATGTAGCACATAATTTTATTTAGTTTAATAAAATTCTCAAAAATTAACTTCTCCTCCCGACCAAACGCAACTACGATAAAGGTTCCCTTAAGTGAATATCGACGCTACGAGTTTATCGGTGCCCTCAGATTTCAATTATGAGCATCGGTTTAAAAGATAGAAAAACCCGCACATACGTTTACTGAATGTACCCGAACAAAACTTCAGAAATTGATTCTGGGCACACCAGGCCTTGGAATCAGGCGCCGTCAGAAACTGCGGACTCGTAAAATTCCAAAGAAATTCGGAAAAAAAATTCCTTGAAATTTAGGAGTCTTTACATTACCTCCACCTCAGAGATTTACGTCCCTGTAAAGCTACAACACATACTAGGGAAACAAATGGGGGTACTGAGCACGCATCTGAGCCTCCCGCTCTCATGTGCTCTCCTTAAGGTTCTCGTGCTGCCAGCGAACGCACAACAGAGGAATCGAACATCCACGTAGGACCTGTTCCTATTGATCCTCGGTCTCCACTAGGACCTCCGTGAATGTCGCCCCGTCGTCGATGTCCATCTCACCGTGGTCGATGATGTGGGACGGGTCGTGCACGTATCTCCTCAGCTGAGATACGTGGAAGAAGTCGTGCACCTGATGCAACTGTGGTGGAAGGGTCAGGCGTTAAGCCACCTCGCCTACCCTTTTGAGGACCTGGAATGGTCCAATGAATCACAGAGATAACTTGTCACCTCGGACAAATCTTCATAGACCTCGTCGAGGTGAGACCCGTAGGAAGACGTGGTCGCCATACTTAAACTCCAGTGGTCTCTGTCTCCTATCATCATTGGACTTTTGTCTTCTTTGTGCAGTCTTCATCCGCTTCTAGATGATATGCACCTTCTCCGTCATAGCCTGAACCATCTATGGTCCTACAAGTGCTGACTCTTCTGGGTCAGTCTAGCACAGAGGTGATCTGCAAGGTCGGTCGTACAATGCCTCGTAAGGTGACATCCTAATGGTAGAGTGGTAGTTGTTGTATGCAAACTCCACCAAGGGTAATTGATCTTCCCATCTGCGACCAAAGTTAAGAACACATGCACGGAGCATGTCCTCAAGAGTATGAATGGTCCTCTCAGTTTGACCATCCGTCTGAGGGTGGAAGGCGGTGCTCAAGTGAAGCTGCGTCCTGAAAGCCTCCTACAATCCCTTCCATAACTGGGAAGTGAAATGAGCATCATGATCAGAGACGATCTTTGATGGCACATCATGAAGTCGTACGATATCCTGAATGTAGAGGCTTCCCAATCTCTCTACTAAGCCCTACTCTTTGATCGGTAAGAAGTGGGCCGACTTGGTGAGTCGGTCAATGATCACCCAGATAGAGTCGTGTCCTCTGGATGTACGTGGAAGCCCCATCACAAAATCCATGGATATTTTGTCCCACTTCCACTTTGGGACCTCTAAGGGTTGTACCAAGCCTGCTGGTACCTGGTGCTCCACCTTCACCTGCTGACAAGTGAGGCACCGTGATACAAACTCTACTACAGCCTTCTTCATACCCGGCCACCAGTGTTGTCGTCTGAGGTCCTGATACATCTTCACCACTCCTTGATGTACCTCTAGAGGGGAAGTGTGAAACTCCCTCAACACTTCCTCCTGTAGTGCAACTGGTACCATGGTACGTCCTCTGAAGAGGATAGCGTGCTCCCCGCCTTTAGAAAACCCATCAGGTGTCTGCCCTGAGGATATCTGAGCATGTCGTGTCCCACAGTTAACATCTCCACATTGTGCCTCCCTAACTCACTGAAGGAGTGGATGAGTGACTGTGAGAGACTGCAGAAAGGTTTCTCCATCTCTATCCACAAAGGATATCTACAACGCGGCAAGCTGCTCTATCGCCTCTCCTAGCAGCTGAATGCCTGATCTCCTGCTGAGAGCATCTGCTACAACGTTTACCTTCCCAGGAGTATAGACTATCTCGAAGTCACAGTTCTAGAGGAACTTGATCCATCACCACTGTCTCAGGTTCAGATCCTTCTGAGAGAAGATGTACTTGAGACTCTGGTGGTCAGAGTAGACTGTAAAACGCTCGCCCATAAGATAGTGCTGCCACATCTTTAAGGAGAAGACCACTACTGCTAACTCCAGGTCATGGGTAGCGTAGTTCTTCTCGTGCTATCTCAACTACTGAGAACCATATGCGATCATTGCTCGCTCTTGCATTAGGACACACCCAAGTCGGGTCCCTGATGCGTCACAGTAAACTACGTACCCAACGCCCTCCTTCGGTAGCCTCAAGATGGGCGCACCAGTCTACCTCTGCCTCAGCTCCTGAAAGCTCTGTTGGCATCTCTATGACCACATGAAGGGTTTCCCCTTCTTCATCAATGCTGAAAGTGGTGCTACAACTCTGGAGAAGTCTGGCACAAAGGCAAGTCTGGACGACTCATGAGTGATCGACTGCACCCTCTTATGCATGATTCCATCTTGTGCTGCCTGGGTTTTCCTTTTCTCCAACCAAGGAAAACCCCATCCCAACTTTTTAGATAAACCACAACCTTTTTGCCTAATACAGTCAATATGTGTATGAACTGTGGTTGCCCAGTCCATACCCAAATTAACGTCGTAAGGCCTCGATGCTTCCACCAAGAGGTTCCAACCGAAACTCTCGCCTCAAGGGTCAGATCACACCGTCAGCTTAAGTGTGATTATCGAGTCTCCTCCCAAATGTATCTTCAGACGTGAGGGTCAATTCAATGTCTTAACTGGAAACTCTAGTTCTGAGACAAGATTCATGGAAGGAAGGAATGATTCGTATCTATGTTTGTTGATACAGCAGCTAGTAGAAGACGCAGACCGTACCTCAAATCATTCTTAAAGCCCTTGGGTCACACTCCTTGACTGCATGTAACTACTCTATTCCCCTTCCCTCAAGCTTCATGAGCCTAGCGGGGACTACAAAGGCGGGTGGTTGTAACATGTTGAAATGTTCACCACCTCATGCCGCTCTCCTAGCTCTGCTTCCACGTCTGATGCCCTGCAGATTCATCTTTCCTTAACACTTCCTCTTTGAAACATTTTACACACTCAAGTCTCTGAGACTGGCGCCATTTTCATGTTTTCCAACTGTTAACATTCACTGGTTGTATTCGCTCATCCAATGAACATCCAACCACAAAGGTTCTCTCTAGCACCCTAACATAAGTAGGAATGCATAGAGGGAAAAGTGATGGCTCAGATATCCTTAAAAACACCTCGCTCAGAGGTCCGAGCTCTAAATAACTGATTGAATCATATTCATTGAGTACCAGGAAAGATCGGTATGCCTCGATGAATACTCAGCTACCGACACGTCGTCCTACCGAAGCTGTATAAGCTCTAGAAAACTCTCAGCCACCTCCTCAAGTCAGTCCTCAGCCGCTTCTGGGTTGGGCTCGCCTCGGAACTTGAGGGATATCTGGTGATGAAACACATGTAAGGTATTAAGCCTACAAGTGTCCTCTACCGGTACTACCGGTTGCAACTGCTGACCAACAGGCAGTGATATAGCTAACACACTACCCGGAGGTACTATCTCGGGTAATGGTCCACGTACCGAAACCTCACCACTATGCGGACCATCCGCATGGTCACTCACTGAAAAATATTAGTAGCTAAGATCAACATCTTCTCTACTAGTGTATCAAATAGGCGGAAAACTCCAGTAATCGCCTCCATCTAGTCCACTCCTGCCTAGGAATTTGTCTCGCCTCGAAACCTCAGAGGCCTCTACCGCTGGAACTCGTGCAATGCGCTCAGTCGGCGTGCACCGTCCTCCAATGCGGCTGGTGGAATCTGCTGCCCAACGAGTGGTGGTGCTGCTGGTACACCACCCGAAGGTACCAACATAGTAAGAGGGCCCTGCACGGGAGCCTCGTCGCTCGGTGAGCCATCATTGTGTACTCTCTCTCGGGAACCCTAGTTGGCTGTCTTTGCAGTGGCATCCTAATAAGAAACAGGTGTGTCACGGTCAATAAATTATACCTGGTGAGATGACCCAAAGATACCACAAAAGAAACTCTTGAAACACACACGCAATTAGTGTTTCCGTGCACTAAGTCAGAAATCAGAGGTCAGGGTCCTGGTGTATGGATACGTCGGTTGTCGCACCAGCACTAGACTCCCTGGATTGAAAACCATACTCAATACTCTTAACACTATTGCTTCACAGAAAAGAAAGATCAGAGTCCTAAGCTCTGCGGTAGAACCGACTCCTCCGATACCAATTTTTCACAACCCGACCTCGGGGCTCGTGTCGGGACTACCCCAAGCCCGCCTTCCATAGGCTAGGGGCTGGCAACTAGCACCAAAGGCGTAAATCCCTAAGCTGGGAAGGCATTTCCTTTATTGAAGTAACACACACAAACAGAGTAAGCTGGAAACAAAGCATTAAGTGAATACTGTATACAAAAATTAGTGCTGAAAGTAAAGGGGGGCTGGAAATACAAGCCCAATAGTAAAGTACAGGTACAACGAAAAGCAAGTACAACTTAAAAAGGTACAACAGCTGAAAAGGGAAGCTCATGGAACGTCCACCGAGTATCCTACCTGAAGGGTAGGTACAGATGTCCACCTCAGCACTCCTCGTCTATCGGTCTGCTCCGTGTACCGTCTCGCCGTGTGGTCCACCTCTGGGTACCATCCGGTCTTGGCTCGCTCTCGGCCTCTGTCAACGTTGTTCGTCGTCTGCATCCAACACAATGAGGTGCGGGCATAGCCCGTGCAGGGGTGAGTATAACGATACTCAGTAGGGACCTCGAGACCCCCGAAGGTCTCCCAGAATCCACAAAGGATAAACCACAAAAGGAAAGATACAATCATGAAGTATCAACCAACTCTACTTAGGTATATGCCCATACATATACCTAAGTTATCAACTACAGTTTAGCTCTAACTCTCGATCTCAAGCACAACCCAGTTCACACAGGAAAGTAAAGTCAATCACATCGATGATAATGATTGAAAGTCAAGACTCAGCTCACATAGGTATACATCTTTCGTATAGCGATAGAGATGATCAAATGTAGTCACTGATTCATCTAAGCTGTCGGACCCACACAGGATACAAGACCAGCTAAGTTGTTGGACCCACACAGGATACAAGACCAGCTACTCTCTCGGACCCACACAGGATACAAGTACAGAGGTCAAACTATCGGACCAACACATGATACAAGAACAGTAGTCATCACACTGATTTATCTAAGCTGTCGGACCCACACAGGATACAAGACCAGCTACTCTATCAGACCCACACAGGATGCAAGTACAGAGATCAAACTGTCGGACCCACACAGGATACAAGAACAGTAGTCATCACTGTCGAACCCACGGAGGATTCCGGTACAATTGTCATCGTTGTCGAACCCACAGAGGATCCAAGTACGGTAGTCATCGTCGTTGAACCCACGGAGGATTCTGTTACAATTGTCATCGTCGTCGAACCCACGGAGGATCCCAGTACGGTAGACGTCGCAGTCGCAGCCAGCTCTAGGTTTCCCGTACACAGCACGCTCGATTTCAGGAGGGTCCGCTCCTCAAGCAAAGGGGTTCAATACATCAACTATCACGAAGTCCTGAGTTAATGTATCCCAAAGTTCCATCTCTTCAAAAGGAACCCAATGCGACAAACGGCGCGTCAATCGGACACCTGGTCTGAGAGTTATTCGCTTTTCTGTTCTAGGGGCTTGGTTGGAATTACGCTCGTTCCAAACCCATCTATTTTCCAAAGTTGTCCAAAACTCACTTAGAGAATCGAAAAAGGACCGCCTCGTCGCAAGGGTCTCAGTGTCGTAGATGACGCGTCGATCGGACGTGCGATCTGGAAATTATTCGCATTTAAGCGAAACGGGCCCGACCCGTCAAGCCCAGTGGGTTGGCGGGTCAACCCGTCCTGGCTCGGCGGGTCCAACCCGACTGGGGGGTCGGCCCGGCCCGGTGGGGTGCGGCCTGGCCCGACGCTGTGGCCCGGCCCGCACGAGGGCGGCCTGGCCCGCGGCTGGCCGAGCGGAGCGGGAGGCGCGGCCCCCCGGTTCCCTGTAACGGCGACGCCGAGCGACGCCACCTCTCCTGTCCGGTCGGACCCACACAGGATACAAGACCAGCTACTCTGTCGGACCCACACAGTATACAAGTACAGAGGTCAAACTGTCAGACCCACACAGGATACAAGAATAGTATCCATCGCACTGATTTATCTAAGTTGTCAGACCCACACAGGATACAAGATCAGCTACTCTATCGGACCCACATAGGATAAAAGTACAGAGATCAAACTGCCGGACCCACACAGGATACAAGAACAGTTGTCATCGCTGTCGAACCCACGGAGGATTCCGGTACAATTGTCATCATCATCGAACCCACGGAGGATCCCCGTACGGTAGTCATCGTCATCAAACCCACGGAGGATTCTGTTACAATTTTCATTGTCATCGAACCCACGGAGGAGCCCAATATGGTAGACGTCGCAGTCGCAGCCAGCTCTAGGGTTCCCGCACACAGCACGCTCAATTTCAGGAGGGTCTTCTCCTCGAGAAAAGGTGTTCAATACATCAACTATCACTAAGTCCTAAGTTTATGTATCCCAAAGTTCCATTTCTTCAAAAGGAACCCAACGCGACAGACGGCGCGTCAATCGGACGCCCGGTATGAGAGTTATTGGTTTTTCCGTTCCCGGAACCTGGTTGGAATTACGCTCGTTCCAAACCCGGTAGTTTTCCAAAGTTGTCAAAAACTCACTTGTAGTATCACAAAAGTACCGCCTCATTGCAAGGGTCCTAGTGCCGCAGACGGTGCGTCGATCGGACGCGTGGTTTGGAAATTATTCGCATTTAAGCGAAACGAGCCTGACCCGTCAAGCCAGTGGGCTGGCGGGCCAGCCCGTCCTGGCTTGGCGGGTCCAAACCTACTGGGGGGTCGGCCCGGCCCGGTGGGGAGCGGCCCGGCCCAGCGCTGTGGCCCGGCCCGCACGAGGGCAGCCCGGCCCGCGGCTGGCTGAGCGGAGCGGGGGGGCGGCCCCCCGGTTCCTTGTAACGGTGGCGCCAAGCGACGTCGCCTCTCCTGTCCAGTCAGCCGAAGCTGGCTGGCTTTTCCGGCACGAGCGGCCTGCTGTGCGGGTCGCAGATCCTCCGCACGCAGCGCCCTTAGGCGCCGCGGTTTCTTCCGCCCGGCTGGCAGGCGGCCGGCCAGTTCACCCGTCGAAGCGGCCCGCCCAGTACGGGTCATGGTTCCTCCGCAGCGTGGCGCCTCATGGCGCTGCGGTCTTCTGCCCTGCCGGCCATAGTCGGCCGATTCGTCCGGCAAGCGGCTCGCAGCGCGGCGCAAAGGGGGCGCCACGGTCCTCCAGCCCAGCCCGCTATGACCGGCCGGTTCACTTCGTCCGAGCGGCCCATGAATGCGGGCCGTGTTTCTTCTCCATGCGGCCGACGCACGGTCGCCACTTCTTCCGACCGCCGTGGCCCCTTCCTTCCTCTGGCGCGGTGTGACGGCATCACTCCCTACCGATTCTGCCACCGTCATCAACTCAAGAGAAACAACGGAGGGTCATCGGGCCGTGTTTGTTCGGCCCGCGCCCTCCGTATAAGGTGGTAACAAGAAGCCAACGTCGAACCATATAAAAACGAGGAATGATGATTTAATTCAAACAAGACAAACCCCTACCTCGATTCAAGGTGCGTTATCATTGTCACGGAAACCGGCGTTGCGTATGAAGGTGTCGTTCCATCAATGTCGGAGAAAGAGGAAGTTAGGTAGCGTTC
The DNA here is from genome assembly GCA_963277665.1 of Viscum album. Lineage (NCBI taxonomy): Eukaryota > Viridiplantae > Streptophyta > Magnoliopsida > Santalales > Viscaceae > Viscum > Viscum album. The sequence goes on along the minus strand of OY728163.1, from coordinate 2,004,183,998 downwards.
TTTGTGGTGTCGCCTTCTTTCTTACCCCGGTTGAAGAAGTGGAAGAAGACGATCGAGTTCCTCGTGTTCTTCGCTGGAGAGAGTGAATTCTCCCATGTCTTCCCACCAAAATAAAATGTCCAACCAAACTAAAAATAAAAACACACCACCTATATAAAAGGATGGATTATAGTTTTCAAAATTCAAACACTTAAATTAATTAATTGTGGAGTTCAATTAATTAATTAAAAGGTGTTGGAAAAAATTTATGGGAGAGCGAAGGAGGTGGAGAGTCACAATTAAAGAGGGGAGGTGTCAAATTAATTAAGGGGAGTTAATGGAGAGTTTAAGGGGAAGTTGAGGGGTTAGGCTCGTGTGGGACCCACCCTTAGTTATATCCTCCCAAGGGAGGTTATGTGGGGTATGGGCCCCACCTCCAACTTCCTTTTGGAGGAAATAACCACCAACCTAAATAAAACTATGTAACACATAATTTTATTTAGTTTAATAAAATTCTCAAAAATTAACTTCTCTTCCCGACCAAACGCAACTACGATAAAGGTTCCCTTAAGTGAATATCGACGCTACGAGTTTATCGGTGCCCTCGGATTTCAATTCCGAGCACCGGTTTAAAAGATAGAAAAACCCGCACATACGTTTACTGAATGTACCCAAACAAAACTTCAGAAATTGATTCCGGGCACACCAGGCCTCGGAATTAGGCGCCGTCAGAAACTGCGGACTCGTAAAATTCCAAAGAAATTAGGAAAAAAAATTCCTTGAAATTTAGGAGTCTTTACATTACCTCCACCTCAGAGATTTGCGTCCTTGTAAAGCTACAACACACACTAGGGAAACAAATGGGGGTACTGAGCACACATCTGAGCCTCCCGCTCCCATGTGCTCTTCTGGAGGTTCTCGTGCTGCCAGCAAACGCACACCAGAGGAATCGACCATCCACGTAGGACATGTTCCTGTTGATCCTCGATCTCCACTGGGACCTCTGTGAATGTCGCACTGTCGTCGATGTCCATCTCCCCGTGGTCGATGATGTGGGACGGGTCATGCACGTATCTCCTCAGCTAAGATACGTGGAAGAATTCGTGCACCTGATGCAACTGAGGTGGAAGGGTCAGGCGGTAAGACACCTCGCCTACCCTGTTGAGGACCTGGAATGGTCCAATGAATCACAGAGATAACTTGTCACCTCGGACAAATCTTCATAGACCTCGTCGAGGTGAGACCCGTAGGAAGACGTGGTCGCCATCCTTGAACTCCAGTGGTCTCTATCTCCTATCATCATTGGACTTTTGTCTTCTTTGTGCAGTCTTCATCCGCTTCTAGATGATATGCACCTTCTCTGTCATAGCCTGAACCATCTATGGTCCTATAAGTGCTGACTCTTCTGGGTCAGTCCAGCACAGAGGTGATCTGCAAGGTCGGTCGCACAATGCCTCTTAAGGTGTCATCCTGATGGTAGAGTGGTAGTTGTTGTTGTACGCAAACTCCACTAAGGGTAAGTGATCCTCCCAGCTGCGACCAAAGTCAAGAACACATGCACGGAGCATGTCCTCAAGAGTATGAATGGTCCTCTCAGTTTGACCATCCGTCTGAGGGTGGAAGGCGGTGCTCAAGTGAAGCTGCGTCCCGAAAGCCTCCTGCAACCCCTTCCATAACTGGGAAGTGAAATGAGCATCACGATCAGAGACGATCTTTGATGTCACATCATGAAGTCGTATGATCTCCTGAATGTAGAGGCTTCCCAATCTCTCTACTAAGCCCTACTCTTTGATCGGTAAGAAGTGGGCCGACTTGGTGAGTTGGTCAATGATCACCCAGATAGAGTCGTGTCCTTTGGATGTAGGTGGAAGCCCCGTCACAAAATCCATGGATATTTTGTCCCACTTCCACTTTGGGACCTCTAAGGGTTGTACCAAGCCTGCTGGTACCTGGTGCTCCGCCTTCACCTGCTGACAAGTGAGGCACCGTGATACAAACTCTACTACAGCCTTCTTCATACCCGGCCACCAGTGCTATCGTCTGAGGTCCTGATACATCTTCACCACTCCTGGATGTACCACTAGAGGGGAAGTGTGAAACTCCCTCAACACTTCCTCCTGTAGTGCAACGGGTACCATGGTACGTCCTCTGAAGAGGATAGCATGCTCCCCACCTTTAGAAAACCCATCAGGTGTCTGCCCTGAGGATATCTGAGCACGTCGTATCTCACAGTTAACGTCTCCACGTTGTGCCTCCCTGACTCACTGAAGGAGTGGATGAGTGACTGTGAGAGACTGCAGAAAGGTTGCTCCATCTCTATCCACAAAGGATATCTACAACGCGGCAAGCTGCTCTATCGCCTCTCCTAGCAGCTGAATGCCTGATCTCCTGCTGAGAGCATCTGCTACAACGTTTCCCTTCCTAGGATTATAGACTATCTCGAAGTCACAGTCCGGGAGGAACTCGATCCATCACCACTATTTCAGGTTCAGATCCTTCTGCGAGAAGATATACTTGAGACTCTGGTGGTCAGAGTAGACTGTAAAATGCTCGCCCATAAGATAGTATTGCCACATCTTTAAGGAGAAGACCACTACTGATAACTCCAGGTCATGGGTAGCGTAGTTCTGCTCGTGCTATCTCAACTACTGAGAACCATACGCGATCATTGCTCGCTCTTGCATCAGGACACACCCAAGTCTGGTCCCTGATGCGTCACAGTAAAGTACGTACCCAACGCCCTCCTTCGGTAGCCTCAAGATGGGCGCACCAGTCTACCTCTGCCTCAGCTCCTGAAAGCTCTGTTGGCATCTCTCTGACCACACGAAGGGTTGCCCCTTCTTCATCAATGCTGAAAGCGGTGCTACAACTCTGGAGAAGTCTGGCACAAAGGTAAGTCTGGACGACTCATGAGTGATCGACTGCACCCTCTTATGCATGATTCCATCCTGTGCTGCCTGGGTTTTCCTTTTCTCCAACCAAGGAAAACCCCATCCCAACTTTGTAGATAAACCACAACCTTTTTTCCTAATACAGTCAATATGTGTATGAACTGTGGTTGCCCAGTCCATACCCAAATTAACGTTGTAAGGCCTTGATGCTGCCACCAAGAGGTTCCAACCGAAACTCCCGCCTCAAGGGTCAGATCACACCGTCAGCGTAAGTGTGATTATCGAGTATCCTCCCAAAGGTATCTTCACACGTGAGGGTCAAGTCAATGGCTTAACCGGAAACTCTAGTTCTGAGACAAGATTCGTGGAAGGAAGGAATGATTCGTATCTATGTCTGTTGATACAGCAGCTAGTAGAAGACGCAGACCGTACCTCAAATCATTCTTAAAGCCCTTGGGTCACACTCCTTGACCGCATGTAACTACTCTCTTCCCCTTCCCTCCAGCTTCATGAGCCTAGCGGGGACTACAAAGGCGGGTGGTTGTAACATGTTGAAATGTTCACCACCTCATGCCGCTCTCCTAGCTCTGCTTCCACGTCTACTGCCCTGGAGATTCATCTTTCCTTAACACTTCCTCTTTGAAACATTTTACACACTCAAGTCTCTGAGACCGGCGCCAGTTTCATGTTTTCCAACTGTTAACATTCACTGGTTGTATCCGCTCATCCAATGAACATTCAACCACAAAGGTTCTCTCTAGCACCCTAACATAAGTAGGAATGCATAGAGGAAAAGGTGATGGCTCAGATATCCTTAAAAACACCTCGCTCAGAGGTCTGAGATCTAAATAACTGATTGAATCATATTCATTGAGTACCAGGAAAGATCAGTATGCCTCGATGAATACTCATCTACCGACACGTCGTCCTGCCGAAGCTGTATAAGCTCTAGAAAACTCTCAGCCACCTCCTCAAGTCAGTCCTCAGCCGCTTGTGGGTTGGGCTCGCCTCGGAACTTGAGGGATATCTGGTGATGAAACACATGTAAGGTACTAAGCCTACAAGTGTCCTCTACCGGTACTACCGGTTGCAACTGCTGACCAACAGGCATTGATATAGCTGACACACTACCCGGAGGTACTATCTCGGGTAATGGTCCACGTACCGACACCTCACCACTATGCGGACCATCCGCATGGTCACTCACTGAAAAATATTAGTAGCTAAGATCAACATCTTCTCTACTAGTGTCTCAAATAGGCGGAAAACTCCAGTAATCGCCTCCATCCAGTCCACTCCTGCCTGGGAATCTGTCTCGCCTCGAAACCTCAGAGGCCTCTGCCGCTGGAACTCGTGCAATGCGCTCAGTCGGCGTGCACCGTCCTCCAATGCGGCTGGTGGAATCTGCTTCCCAACGAGTGGTGGTGCTGCTGGTACACCACCCGAAGGTACCAACATAGTAAGAGGGCCCTGCACGGGAGCCTCGTCGCTCGGTGAGCCATCATTGTGTACTCTCTCTCGGGAACCCTAGCTGGCTGTCTTTGCAGTGGTATCCTGATAAGGAACAGGTGTGTCACGGTCAATAAATTATACCTGGTGAGATGACCCAAAGATACCACAAAAGAAACTCTTGAAACGCACACGCAATCAGTGTTTCTGTGCACTAAGTCGGAAATCAGAGGTCAGGGTCCTGGTGTATGGATGCGTCGGTTGTCGCACCAGCACTAGACTCCCTGGATTGAAAACCATACTCAATACTCTTAACACTATTGCTTCACAGAAAAGAAAGATCGGAGTCCTAAGCTCTATGGTAGAACCAACTCCTCCGATACCAATTTGTCACAACCTGACCTCGGGGCTCATGTCGGGACTACCCCAAGCCCGCCTTCCATAGGCCAGGGGCTGGCGACTAGCACCAAAGGTGTAAATCCCTAAGCTGGTAAGGCATTGCCTTTATTGAAGTAACACACACAAACAGAGTAAGCTAGAAACAAAGCACTAAGTGAATACTGTATACAAAAAGTAGTGCTGAAAGTAAAGGGGGCTGGAAATACAAGCCCAACAGTAAAGTACAGGTACAACGAAAATCAAGTACAACTTAAAAAGGGACAACAGCTGAAAAGGGCAGCTCATGGAACGTCCACCAAGTATCCTAGCTGAAGGGTAGGTACAGATGTCCACCTCAGCACTCCTCGTCTATCGGTCGGCTCCGTGTACTGTCTCGTCGTGTGGTCCACCTCTGGGTACCGTCCGGTCTTGGCTTGCTCTCGGCCTCCGTCAACGTTGTTCGTCGTATGCATCCAACACAATGAGGTGCGGGCATAGCCCCTGCAGGGGTGAGTATAACGATACTCAGTAGGGACCTCGAGACCCCCGAAGGTCTCCCAGAATCCACAAAGGATAAACCACAAAAGTAAAGATACAATCACGAAGTATCAACCAACTCTACTTAGGTATATGCCCATACATATACCTAAGTTATCAACTACAGTTCAACTCTAACTCTCGATCTTAAGCACAACCCAGTCCACACAGGAAAGTAAAGTCAATCACATCGATGATAATGATTGAAAGTCAAGACTCAGCTCACACAGGTATACATCTTTCGTATAGCGATAGAGATGATCAGATGTAGTCACTGATTCATCTAAGCTGTCGGACCCACACAGGATACAAGACCAGCTCAACTGTTGGACCCACACAGGATACAAGACCAGCTACTCTCTCGGACCCACACAGGATACAAGTACAGAGGTCAAACTACCGGACCAACACGGGATACAAGAACAGTAGTCATCACACTGATTTATCTAAGCTGTCGGACCCACACAGGATACAAGACCAGCTACTCTGTCAGACCCACACAGGATGCAAGTACAGAGATCAAACTGTCGGACCCACACAGGATACAAGAATAGTAGTCATCACTGTCGAACCCACAGAGGATTCCAGTACAATTGTCATCGTCGTCGAACCCACAGAGGATCCAAGTACGGTAGTCATCGTCGTCGAACCCACGGAGGATTCTGTTACAATTGTCATCGTCGTCGAACCCACGGAGGATCCCAGTACGGTAGACGTCGCAGTCGCAGCCAGCTCTAGGTTTCCCGTACACAGCACGCTCGATTTCGGGAGGGTTCGCTCCTCAAGCAAAGGGGGTCAATACATCAACTATCACGAAGTCCTGAGTTAATATATCCCAAAGTTCTGTCTCTTCAAAAGGAACCCAACGCGATAGACGGCGCGTCAATCGGACACCCGGTCTGAGAGTTATTCGCTTTTCTGTTCTAGGGGCTTGGTTGGAATTACGCTCGTTCCAAACCCAGCTATTTTCCAAAGTTGTCCAAAACTCACTTAGATAATCGAAAAAGGACCGCCTCGTCGCAAGGGTCTCAGTGTCGCAGACGACGCGTCGATCGGACGCACGATCTGGAAATTATTCGCATTTAAGCGAAACGGGCCCGACCCGTCAAACCCAGTGGGTTGGCGGGTCAACCCGCCCTGGCTCGGCGGGTCCGACCCGACTGGGGGGTCGGCCCGGCCCGGTGGGGCACGGCCCGGCCCGACGTTGTGGCCCGGCCCGCGGCTGGCCGAGCGGAGCGGGAGGCGCAGCCCCCCGGTTCCCTGTAACGGCGACGCCGAGCGACGCCGCCTCTCCTGTCCGGTCGGCCGAAGTCGACCGGCTTTTCCGGCGCGAGCGTCCTGCTGTGCGGGCCGCGGATCCTCCGCACGCAGCGCCCTTAGGCGCCGCGGTTTCTTCCGCCCGGCCGGAAGGCGGCCGACCGGTTCACCCGCCGAAGCGGCCCGCCCAGCGCGGGTCGTGGTCCCTCCACAGCGCGGCGCCTCATGGCGTCGCAGTCTTCTGCCCGGCCAGCCATAGCCGGCCGGTTCGTCCGGCAAGCGGCCCGCACAGCGGGTCGCGGTCTTCCCGCAGCGCGGCGCCAAGGGGGCGCCACTGTCCTCCAGCCCAACCGGCTACGGCCGGCCGGTTCACTTCGTCCGAGCGGCCCGCTAATGCGGGCCGCGGTTCTTCTCCACGCGGTCGGCGCACGGGCGCCACTTCTTCCGACCGTCGTGGCCCCTTCCTTTCTCCGGCGCGGTGTGACGGCACCGCGCCCTACCGGTTCTGCCACCGTCATCAACTCAAGAGAAACAACGGATGGTCATCGGGTCGTGTTTGTTCGGCTTGCGCCCTCCGTGTAAGGTGGTAACAAGAAGCCAACGTCGAACCATATAAAAACGAGGAACGATGATTTAATTTAAACAAGACAAACCCCTACCTCGATTCAAGGTGTGTTGTCGTTGTCGCGGAAATCGGCGTTGCGGATGACGGTGTTGTTCCGTCAACGTCGGAGAAAGAGGAAGGTAGGTAGCGTTCTTTGTGGTGTCGCCTTCTTTCTTACCCCGGTTGAAGAAGTGGAAGAAGACGATCGAGTTCCTCGTGTTCTTCGCTGGAGAGAGTGAATTCTCCCATGCCTTCCCACCAAAATAAAGTGTCCAACCAAACTAAAAATAAAAACACACCACCTATATAAAAGGATGGCTTATAGTTTTCAAAATTCAAACACTTAAATTAATTAATTGCGGAGTTCAATTAATTAATTAAAAGGTGTTGGCAAAAATTTATGGGAGAGCGAAGGAGGTGGAGAGTCACAATTAAAGAGGGGAGGAGTCAAATTAATTAAGGGGGGTTAATGGGGAGTTTAAGGGGAAGTTGAGGGGTTAGGATCGTGTGGGCCCCACCTTTAGTTATATCCTCCCAAGGGAGGTTATGTGGGGTGTGGGCCCCACCTCCAACTTCCTTTTGGAGGAAATAACCACCACCCTAAATAAAACTATGTAACACATAATTTTATTTAGTTAAATAAAATTCTCAAAAATTAACTTCTGCTCCCGATCAAACGCAACTACGATAAAGGTCCCCTTAAGTGAATATCGGCGCTGCGAGTTCATCGGTGCCCTCGGATTTCAATTCTGAGCACCGGTTCAAAAGATAGAAAAATTTGCACGTACGTTTACTGAATGTACCCGAACAAAACTTCAGAAATTGATTCCGGGCACACCGGGCCTCGGAATCAGGCGCCGTCAGAAACTGCGGACTCGTAAAATTCCAAAGAAATTAAGAAAAAAAATTCCTTGAAATTTCGGAGTCTTTACATCTGGCTCAAATGGGGCTCTTGTACGAATCCCTCACTGGACGTGGTATCAGACCTCCCTTCTCTTCTGATGCGATGGTGCTCCTGCTTTTCGCCAGCCAAAGCGGGTTTGCTCTGCATTTTGGCCTGGATCATTTGGTTGCGGCGCAACGTTGTCATTTTCAACTACTTCATCAAGCCCCCGGGTTTCTGGATCGAACGGGCATCTTCTTGGATTGAGGGATGGCAGCTTCACACTGGACATCAAAAGCCTTTTGAAACCCCATTGGCACCCTCCACCGGAAGGGAGTCTCAAGATTAATGTGGATGCGTCTCTTCCTAAGGATAAACCTGTAGGTCTTGGTCTCTTGGCCCGAGATCATTTTGGGCAGACCATTGCAGCCAAACATGAATTTCACCACGTTCTTTGGGAACCTGTGGTTGCTGAAACTGCCGCCATCCTCGCTAGGATGATGTTCGCTAACGACCGCGGATGGGATGCAATCCACCTGGAATCGGATTGTCTCACCATTGTCAAGGCTATCAACCTCAACGATGGCAGCTTCCAACCTTTTGGCTCTCTCATCAGGAAAATCCAATCTCTCCGACAAAACTTCACAATTTGCACTTTCTTCTTTATCAAAAGGGACGGAAACAAGGCTGCCCATCAGGTGGCGGCAGCTGGCCCTCCTGACAATGACCAGCTCTGGCTGGACCACTTTCCTTCATGGTTATGCGATTGTACTTCTGCTGATCTTCGATCTTAATGATTATGTCTTTTGTCAAAAAAGTAGTTCAAAGCGGATACTCCTATTTTAAAGGTGAATTCCAATAATGGAGACTCCTATTTTAAACCCTTATTACCCCCCCACAATCAATAGTAGAGACTCCTGTTTTAAAGGTGAATTCCTATGCATGCTACAAGAAAAACGGTTTGAGAACTTTATCTAAGGGTGTAATTTTGGCCCGACGGCCCGAAAGCCCGACAGGCCCGGCCCAGAATCCCGAGTGGCCCGGCCCGGCAAAGCCCGCGTCGGGCCAGGCCAGGCTCGGGCCGTAGGTTCATCGGGTTGGGCCTAAGCCTATCCAAGGAGGCCCGCGGGCCAAGCCGAGTCGGCCCGAAAAAGCCCCGTCGGCCCGTGCGAAGCCCAACTGCTGTAAAAAAAATTAACGGGAAACTGCTGGTAGGGAGATTTGATCCCCCTACCTCAAGCTTCCAAGGCTGCGTCTGGACCTGATCCAGGCGGTGCGCTTGATATATTATCACCAGAATTTATATATATGTATATATATATATATATATCATTATATATTAACAAAAAATAATATATAATATATATTATATATATTATATATTTAATAATATGTATATATATACATATAATTATATTGTGTGTGTGTGTGTGTATATACAACAATATATAATTATATATATATATATATAATAAGGTATATATATATATATTTTTAAAGGTTGGGGCCGAAGCCTCAATTTATTATTTGAAAGCAAAGACCTCTTTAGATTTGGTAGAGGGAGACCCATTACATAGCCCGAAGGCCCAAGGCCAAGTGGCCTGAATACAAGGCTTGAAAGCCCATTTTTTTTGCCCAAAGGACCCCTCGGTGAACAGTACTGCTACAGTACCCATGCTGCTACAGTACCTGCTACAGCGCCGCTGCCCGGATTTGATCCTGGGTCTTTTGGATGCCAAGCAGGAGCCTGTACCACTAGGGTACAGGCTCGTTGGCATATAATAAGGTATATATATAAACAAAGTCATTAATAATATATATCAATTAAGTGTGGCTTTTAAAAATCCATTAATAATATATATATATATATATATATATATACATATATGATATAATAATATATATATATAAACAAAGCTATTAATGTGTATATATATATATATATATATCAATGATTTAATATTATATATATATAATAACTTGTTGTATGTTAATAAAAAAACAACACATTCACCTAATGGTGTTCGTGCACGTCTTGCAACCTCATTAATTTTTTTAAGTATGTTGCAAATTGTATTTATTATATATACTATACATTTATAAATCTATTTAGAAAAAAAAAAATAACCACCCACTGTAGTGCACCCCCCCAACCCCTAATTATTATTTTTACAATTTTCTCATATTACATACGCATATATATATATATATATATATATATATATATCAATAATTTAACATTATATGTATATAATAACTTATTATATATTAAAAAATAATACACTCACTTAATGATGTTCGCACACACCCCCCAACCTCGTTAATTTTTTTAAATATGATGAAACTTGCATATTATATATATAAAAACAAATCCATTAATAATATATATATCAATGATATGATAATATATAAATATAAACAAAGCCATTAATAATATATATATATATATAAAGCTATTAATAATATATATCAATTAAGTGTGGCTTTTAAAAATCCATTAATAATATGTGTGTGTGTGTCAATTATTTAATATTATACATATAATAACTTATTTTATATTAACAAAAAAATAACACTCACCTAATGATGTTCATGCACGTCTTCCAACCTCATTGATTTTTTTAAATATGTTGCAATTTCATATATTATATATAAATCTATTTTGAAAAAAAATTAACCAACCCACTGCGGCGCAACCCCCAACTCATAATTATTTTTTTACAATTTTCTCATATTATATATATATATAATAACTTATTATATATTAACAAAAAAAATAACTACCCACCCAATGATGTTCGTACGCCCTCAACCTCATTTTTTTTTTAAATATGATGAAACTTACATATATTATATATACACTATATATACATATATAAATCTATTTAAAAAAAAATCAACTCACCCACTGTTGCGCACCCCCTGAGGTTGTAATTTCGGCCCGCCCCAAATAGGATCGGGTCGGGCCAGGCCTAACCTGAAAAAAAATTAAAAAGCATTTAAAAAAATGTTTTAAATTAAACAAACGCTTAAAAATAATTTTCATAAATAAGTTAAAAAACAAAAATGTAAAAAAAATGTTTTAAATAAATGATAAAAAAACGTTTAAATAAAAACGCTTTAAACCCACTTTGCGCACTTCCCAATTCCTAATTATTATTTTTTTTTCAATTTGCAAATAATATATATAAATTAATAGACATATATAAATCTATTTAGAAAAAAAAATAACCCACTATAAAATGTTAATAAAAAAATGTTTTTACATAAAACATGTTAAATGTTTAAAAAAATACATGTAAAAAACATGCATTCAAAAAAACGTTTTAAATTAAATGTCTAAATATAAATGTAAAAACATTTTAAACAAGTGTTAAAAATAGTTTAAAAAAAGGGTTAAATAAAAAAAATTAAACAAATGTTTAAAAAAAAGTTTTGAAAACAAACACATAATTTTTTTAAAAAAACAAACACTTAAAAAATACTTTTTACATTAAAATATGAAAAATGTTAAATGTTTAAAAAAATACTTGTAAATAACATGTATTTAAAAAAAATTAAAAATGTTTTAAATTAATCATTAAAAAATGTAAAAAAACGTTCTAAACATATGTTAAAAAATGGTTTAAATAAAAACTTTTAAATAAAAAAATTTAACAAATGCTTAAAAATTTATAAACAAGTTAAAAAAATAAATGTAAAAAAATGCTTTAAATAAATGTTAAAAATACATTTAAATAACAAGGCTTTAAACCCACCCACTGCTGCGCACCCCCCAAAACCCCTCATTTTTTTTTTTTTACAATTTGCAAATAATATATATAGATTCACAATATATAAATCAATTTAGACAAAAAAACATATCCACCCATCGTAAAATGTTAATAAAAAATAAAATAAATATTATTACAAAAAACATCCGTTTAAAAATAAATGTAATTTTTTTATAAAATAAATGTTTAAAAAAATGTTTAAACAAAAACGTTTAAAACAAGTTTTAAAACAATCATTTTGAAAATAATAAAATCCCAGCATGACCGACTCAAAAAAGCCCGATCCGGCCCGAAAAGCCCGGCTCGAGGTTGGGCTCAGGCCGCCTCATGGGGATGTTCAGGTCGGCCTGACCCGGCCCGAATAGTGGACAGCGGCCCCATTTTTTGCATAGGAGGCTGAAATTACACCCTTAACTTTATCCCACGACCGGCACCCCATACCCTCGCGGTTGGTGGCTCACATGTTGAGTGAATTTCATTTTTTAATGAACTCCGCGATGGACTTTGATGTGAAATAATATACTGGATGCTGGGGTAATATTATAATAAGTTTAAGACCCTTAATCGTGATCAACTCCATGAGCTCATATTAAAAAAAAAAATCAAAGAATTATTTTTAAAGATGCGTTCTTTGTTGGCATTATTTAAATTTAAGCAATTTCATTGGAAAAACCTCACTAGAACGAATTTGTTAATTAATTTATTTACTTTTAAATATTAATTCACAAAAAACCCGACCTTCACAGGGAGGAGGACGAGTAACGGATGGTCGCAAGCCTGATCACCCGCCATTGATGCGGATCATCGCACTTTCCGTGGCCCAAAATAAAAAAGCCTTCCCAAAAGCTTACTCGCAAAAAAACTCCCCTCGGGATCATGATGATGCCACGCCTAAAAGCTCCATCTTTTTCACGGAACACAGGACCCATGCACTGACGGAGCCGGCGATTTCAACAGTGAAGCTGAAACCCGGCGTGCTCTGTCACCTTCAACAAAACCCCCTTCTGTTTTGTCGTGATTTTTGCATCCATCTATCAAAATCCCTGTTACCCCTGTTTTTGTTTGCACGCCATTGCTGCATCGATCGATCCCTGTTTTCGTTTTCATCGTTCAAGAACACGTCCAATCCCTCTGTTAGTTTTGAGCTGGGGAAGATGGAGACACGAGCTTGAAACCTAACAAAAAAATAACCAAGAATTGATGCGCTGAAAAAACGAAGAGTCCAAATGAATAAATTCCCAGCACAAATGTCTCTGTACACGCGACAAAATTTCCCGAGCAATTCCAGGCGGTAATATTTTGTTTTCAATCGAACAGGCGGATACAGGAGACTCCGCCGCCGGTCTCCTTCTCGAGAGCAGCTCGGGGAGAAGAACTCGGCGTCATTGCCGGCACCGTCAGCAGCTTAGAGCTTCATACTTCACCGGCCATGGCCGATTGAACCCAGCCTGCGTCAGCAGATCACCCACCGCGGCAATATCCCGGCAGAACACCCCTCTGAACTGAGCCGCCGGTGCTTTAAGGGGTTCGAGTTCTGGCGGAGGGACGATCGGATTGGGTTCGGGAACGGCAGGCTCTGGTTCTTCGGTTCTGAATTTTTCAGTCTCGGACTCCTGGATTCGCCGAGCTTCCACGGCCGCCGCAGCTTTTTCTGCCTGCCGCGCGGCGGCTTCTTCCTCCATCACCGCACCCATCACGCTCGAGTACCCTTTCCGTATCAGCCGGCAGAGCAGCAGCGCTGACATTTTCGCTCTGTCTCTCACCGAATCGCCGTCGCGATCGTCCGCCAGCTCGCAGCGATCCACGAACGCCGTGCCCCTCTCTGGATCGTGCCGCAGACAGAGCAGGGCATGGGCCCTCTCCAGCTCCGTCCTCGTACACCCCCGCCGCAGACCCATCAGGGCGTAGTAATCCACGCTCCATGTTTCCCCGCCGGAGACCCTCTGCTTCAGCTCCTGGATTTTGGCCGCCACCTCGCAGAGCCTCCCCGGGATTTCCTCGTAGGTCACTGCATGCCGCTTCCATGGCGGTCCGGGGAGCTTCCCGTCGCGCAGGGCGGAGGTGTAGAGCAGCTTCAGATGCTCCAAGTCGTGCAGGGCGTCGTGGAGGGATCGAATCGTTTCCAGCAGGGAAGCTCTGGCGGCGAGGGCCAGCATGGAGGTGGGATCGAGCGCCAGAGTCCGGTTGCAGTCGGCTATGGACTCCGCGACTCGGCCGGCGGCGAGGTAGGCTGAAGCACGGTGGCCGTACGTCTCGGCGAGGAAGCCCGGCGGCGCGCTGTGCCGGCCGTCGACGATCTTGGAGAAGTGGCGGATGGCTTCGGGGTAGAGCCCGGCGTCCAAAGCGGACAGGGCGGCGGTGCGACGGCGGAGGAGAAGCTTGATGTGGGCGAGGAGACGCGACGCGCCATCGGGGTCGCCGGAGAGGTGAGAATCGGACCCCGAGAAGAGATCCTCCGACGAGCGGACGCTCCGTCGCCGGAGCGCTGCGCCGGCGAGGCGTTTCCCGGTTTGGAGCAGATCCAAGGCGTCCTCCAAGAGACCCAAATGGTAGCAAGCTTGACCCAGAACAGAACACCTGAAACTAACCAGTCAAGACGAAAATCCACGAGGGAGACGATGAAGAGAGCGACAAATGCGGGATGAATTTCATTTCATTTCACCTCCACGGATCATCTTTCTCGCCGTTTTTCCAGATACCGGCAGCCATGACTCTCCGCCTGAGACCAGAAGCGAACCAGCATTTCACCGAGTCTTCCCCCGTCACGCCGCCGGGGTTTCTCGAGGGGAGGAGCCGGACACGTCGAGACGAGAGATTCTTCGCGGCGGAGAGGAGAGGAACAGAGCTTGCGAGGCTGGGGATCTGTCCTCGAAGCATGTCGGCGACGTCTCTGAATCGCCGGAGGAGGAGCAGAGACCGGGCTTTCAGCTCCAGAGCCACTTCCAGGTGAGGGGAGACTGCGAGAGCCGCGTCGAGCAGGTCGATCGCCGCCGTGAGGCTGCTCGGTTCCCGTGTCGCCATTAATACCCGCGCGTCCCTCACCAGTTTCTCGACGACCTGAGAACAAGCAAACGAATCAATCAAATCCCACGAAAACCCAACAATCGATGCAGAGCAACCCATTAGATCCACAGACCTTCGTGTTTCTACGCCACCAGTGCTTCTTCTCCACGCAGGCGACGGCCGGAGAATCCGCCATTGTCGCCGCCGACCTCACCTCCTCCCTCCTCGCTCTTCCTGTTGAAATCTCAGTATCAGAATCGCCGAATTCCCCGTCTCTCTGATACTGCTGAAGAAATGAGAGCTCCGAGAAATTGTACAGAGAAACAGGGAGCGGCCATGGAGGTTTTAATTTTAATACACGGATGAGGGAGTAATTAAGGGAGGTGGCGTGGGAAGAGTGATGCAGAAGCCGATCGAGGAAGACCCTGAAAAGAAAATCGCCAGCTTTTGACCTCTCGCCATAGCTGGCACCAGGCCCAGTCACGCCCCCTCCTTCCTCTCCAAGCCACCATTTTCCTCGTTTTTTCCTCCCCTCCCGGATTAGGGTTTTTGGATCCGATATATCTTAAACCCGCCACGCTGGACTTCAAGCCCACCTGCCACAGCCGGTCGTCGGACCCTCTCTCCGCCCATCTCCGCCTGTCATTCTGCGGGCTCTCCGGTTCGACCACCGGAAGAAACGGTTTATCATTATTGAATGGGGGACTGAAAAATAAAAGGCGGAGCTGACTTAGGCCCCGCCAGCCGGTTTTGTCCCGCAAAGGGGAGGCGGAAGCGTAGGAAATTCAAAAAATAATAAAAAATGAAATTAAAATACAGCCAACTCTGTCGCGTACAGTCGTATCCGTATATTTAATTTTCTTGGGGTGAAATAATTATTTTATTTTTGATTTCTCAGAAATATATAAATTATGTTTTATTATCAACTAAAAAAATACATAATTTACAAGCTGCTGTTTTAAAAATAGATTTATGGATTAATATTTTTTACAATGTATGCTTAAATTATTTTTTATAATGAGTTGAATGTGATAATGGTAATCGACTATTCGTAATAAATAATATTAAAAGTATGTATAAATATAAGGCTCGGATTAGCGGCATAATCATTTTTTAATAGTTTTTTTTTTATTTCCAGCCCTCTTGATGTAATTTATTTACAAAATATTTATAAATAAGACCAAAATTAAAATATTTATTTATTTATTTTGCATTTAGTTCATATTAGATTTATAAATGGATTCTAACATTTATTTTAATTTAATTTAATATAATTATTGGATTAACTATATATTTTAAAATGATAATAAAATTTATAAATTAATTTTGAAATGTTGGAATTATGAATAATTATTTGAATGGATTGCGGTGGTTACACGTATTTAAAAATATAGTAATATACGATTAAAATAATGAATTTTGATAATAGACTTGTTTTAAACTTCTTCCTAAAAAATTAAGTGTTCAGGGTTAGGTTTCCCAAATTTGATGGCACCGTGTTTAAGGAAAAAAAGACTCGTATTTCAATTAAAAAAAAGGGTTGTCAAAGTTTGTTGTGCATTAACAATTAACTAAATCAATTTATACGCAAAAAAGTTAATAATACGAGAAGTTCCAAAATTGTTGAAATAAAATGTATTGATATGTATTTTCTTCCATGAAAATGTCCTTAAAGGAACGCTGAAAACATACACGCGAAAAAAACATATTTATATACAAACACAAAACATATAAAACACGCACAAAACAATAAAAAAAACACGATGTACAAAAAAACACATAACATTTACATAAACACAAAGAACATTTACATAACACATAAAAAACAAAGAACATGCAAAACATTCACATAAAATTGTACTGTTGCATTTTGTTGTCAATAACATATATCATAAGATATATAAATAACCATGAAGTTGTCTTTATTATGTCAAAATAAGATGATAGTCTAAACAAAATATATGTCCGTATACAACACACCTGTTATGTGTTGAGTGTTGGCGTTTGAAGTGCATAAAACATATGCTTTGTGTTGAGAACATTCCCTATAGTATAGAGAACACTTGTTCAATGTGTTGAATTGAAGATCTTTCAAGAAGCAAAATAGCATTTTCCCATAGGATAAAACTTGAATGTATTACTACAAAATATGAAGTTGTGGTCACATAGCATTTATTATGAAATACAAAGCATCTGTTGTGGTATGCACCATGGGAAAATGTAAAAGCATGTAACATGTATGAATGTACTTTGAAAGGTCTAAACGACATAAGTTTTATCGAGCAACACAAAGCATTCATTCACACGATATTTGGGTAGAAGATATATATAGCATGTCATCAAAACATACAAAGCTCAAAACATTTTATGCATAGAAAATTTATCCAATGCCATGACTCGTCTATGCTAGATTCCCTCATGGGCCAGTAGTGCAGCCGAGTGTGGCCCTCAAACTCCGACTCCAATAGGTCTTGGGTTGACGACCAATGTAAAGGGTAAAATATAAAAAATATGGGAGAGATTGCCCTATTTAATCCCTAGAAATCTATATAAAAAAACCAATCATTCAAATCCAATTCTACAAATAGAATAACCCCAAACCCTATCAATAATAAAACAATGCATATAATGTCATACAAAACAAAAGAACATAGCATTTGTAAAGTCAATACCAAGAACAAGGTAGCTCCTAAAAGACAATTACTCCTTTAACACCGGTCAATCACTACATCAAGAGCAAGTAATGTCAAGCTGGATCTCCAACTTCATTATGCAAATCTGTAAAACCAGTTTATATAAGTAGGGGTGAGCATGCAGGTGTATTCAATAGATTCCTCCTCAAAAACTATCATCTCAATGTGGAAGAAGCATATTAAAGTTCCAGGGTGGAGCGGAAGTTGTGTGCGAGCACCCAAATTTGGGTTTTCATTGGTTTCAACGGATAAATCTGAAGAACTTGACAAATGCAACCTTGGAATCTCTTAGAGACGACCTTTCACATTTAATTTATAATTAATTTAAAACAAGATTTACCTTGAACGCGATAATCCTCTTGATCAATTTATGTTGTCGCTTTTGATGCGTTGTCATTAAAGTGGAAAATCCAAGCATAGATTCCTCTAGGTGTATCCACACATGCTCCATAAATCTCTAGATGGCGTTCTTGGAATTTTGAATGCTACCGCAGAGGAACCTAGTGTTTCACGTTGTTCATCATTGATCGCAACAACGAGTTCTCTTGTTCTCTCTATGTTCTTGAGAGGGGGCATGAAAGGATATTCTCTCCAAGCCTTGAGGGGATTCTAAAGAGCTTTCTGATGTGCACAACAAGTCTCACGCTTCGAAAAGTGATATTTTTCTTGATATACTTAGGGTTAAACATAGAAAACTCCACGCATACCCTTATCAATATATCTAATATAAGTAATATCTCATGTGTAATAATAAATAACATTGTTATTATTATTATATCTCATGACTTGTGCTTATTTAAATATCATTTCTTAAATAAGTAAATATTTATTTATTTAAAATATTTTTAATAAAATATACCATTTCCATCGGACCATTAAATTGACCTATTAATCTTTTGACAAAATTTATCGAACCTCGAATAATAAAACATTTATTCAAATAAACATTATTCATTCGGTAAATAAATAATTATTAGATTAACTGAACTCATGAATAAATATTTATTTTAATATTTTCATAAATAAATAAATATTTAAATATCAATTTATTCACTAAACCAGTGAAAAAATAAATATTTATTTTATTACCTTGTGAATAATAAATAGGAAATAAAACTCAACTCACATATTATAAGCTCAAATATCTTATGATTGAACTAGTACCCAGCCCGTGCATTTGCACAACATATTTATTTAATTAGAAATTCAATTACACGTAATTTGGATTTTTTACAATATGCATTCCTGGAAAATAAGTGCATACATGAATGAACTGCTATAAATGCCACTTATATTCTATATACGCGCATACAGGTAATTCATAGTGGAAAATCAATGCATACAAGAATGCATACAATAGTTATGTCACACTTATTTTCTATGTAAGTGCAAACTGGTAATACATACTGGAAAAATAAATGCATATTGAAAAATAAATACAAATACATAGCGACATAGAGAACAAGTGCATATAGAATATGCACACACATATAACTGCATACAAAAATGCTTAGAGAAATTACGACATACTGAAATAAGTGCATATGGAAAATAAATGCATACACAATATGAATAAAGAAATAAGTGCATACAAAAATGTACTTATTTTCTTTATGAATTCCAATGCATATTGTATTAATTGTATGCACTTATTTTTTATATGCAGTAAACGTGTAATGCTATTGACTATAGGGAAAATATATCACACATATATGATGCTAGTGAATAATAGAAAAAAATTATAGTAATGATATATCTAGATCTAAAATATTCAAAAATGTCACAGCAGTACTGAAAAATGGTTTAAACAACTGATACTGGAAAAAGTATAAATGTTAATTCATTAATGAATATAAATGACACTTGTCAATTGATAATGAAAGAGTGAAACTATGAAAATGGTTCTAATATACAACTTCTTTATTGAATATACCGTTTAACATTAATATTCAAGGGATGGTGTAAACGTGTGGGTGATTCAGGGGTGACTGGTTTAACATATGTATATCTTGGAGTGCATGACGTGTGCAGCTGTGTCTGCATAACAGATGTGAGTGTTGTCTCTTTTTCAACATGGTTCCCACACTTGCGGTCCCTGGGGCTGTACTACTACCAGAATATAATTGATCTCACCATGTATGTGTTGGCCCAAAACCTCATGAAGAACGCCAATAGGAAGCGTAAGGCTTGGGACCCGCCGAGTGCTGTGATGAGGAGGAACCCATTAACATGAACATCATCCAGTGCACAACCCTCACCTCGCTAGCTGTCCAAGCAATGTGTAGCTCCTTCCCGACTCTCCACACCTGCCCGCACCGCCATTCCCTCGTCATGAACGGGTGCCTGAACTTGACATCAGTGCACTGTGCATGTGCGGTGCAGGCGCAAGCCCATTGAGTCCCTGCCATGCTCGGCCACACTGCCCAAGGGCACTAACTGAGCCTTCCTTGCTGTTAAAATCCAAAGAAAATCCAAAGTGAATGCAGAAGAAATTTTAGAAAACATTAATCACAAAAAACTCACTAGCAACGTACCTTTTTTCACACCAAAGAGAAATGCGGATAAAGGAACCACACTGCATGAAGGATATATTAGAGTGGTGTAAGTTCAAACACTGCATGAAAGATATATTAGAGTGGTGTAAGTTCAAAAAAATGTCAGCTATACAAAGCCAACAGTATATCACAATACATCCATAGTTGTGTTAATAACATACCAACAATATAGATGACCTCAGTATGAGAATGAAGGAGGTGGAGACACGTGTAAGGGTAGGGGACATGCTTTAGTATAGATAATGCATGTGTTGGATATGAAATATTCATATGCAATATATGGGGTGTGCACATACATAGTTTGCAAAATAGTCATAACCCAAATATACTATATAGATCAGGAATATTCATATAATAATGGTTTTTTAAAATGAAAAATGAAATGTAAGTTTCACAGTACATAGGGCATCGAACCGTGTATTATGCATAACATGAATATGAAAAATAGACACTTAAAATAATACCTTTCCTGCAATCATTTAACCTGTCCATCAAGAGAATAAAACCTGTTTGCATAAATCACTGAACAACTCATAAGATTATGAATATGTATAGCAACAATTACCGAGATAAAACCTATTTTCACAAATAACCCATTTAACCTATCCATCAAGAGAAGAACTGGGATCATTCATTTGACAGTGAGGAGCATTATCCTCATGAATGTAGAGTCGGAGGCGGTGAGGTAGGGGCTGGAGGCGCCCCCGAATCTGACAGTTTGACAAGCCAAACCCTTGTGAGCATTTTGTTTCTCATTTATTAATTACTCTTGTATTTACCACCTCACCATATTTATTGAACACCTCTTCAAAAAGGGTTACTATTGGGATATGTAGAGACATGAATGCATCTGTTTGATTTTACATCTATCCCAAAAATTATATCATCAAACACACACACACACACACACACACACACACACACACACACTATAAGGCCCATGTTTTGAGGAAAAAGGATGTATCGGGGTTTGATCAAGTTAAATGGCGACGATAGGCATCTTTTGTGCCTTGGGAAGTGTTGCGGAAGATAAGGAAGCGTTTCGAGGAGGTTAGAGGTGAAATAAGGGCATTTTGGAGGCTTTTGGGGCCTTTTATGGTCGGGTGCATGGTCGTCAGGACCATATAGGTTGCCCAGGTGGACCACAAAAGGGGTGTTGGCAATGGCTGCTACATGGTCACCTAGAACTGTGTGGTCATACTACATGGAATAGATGATGGTGGACAATGGCTATTGCACATTCACTTCATGGGCTCCTAAGACCGTGTAGTCTGGAAGTGTAACCGCTTAAAAATACCCCACACTAACCCTCAATTTAAACCATATTTGGTTTATTTTTGTCACATTCTCTCCCCATCATCTAGATATCTATATTTTGGGCTATTTTTGGGTGATTCCATCCCTCTATATCGCCTCCCTCTTGTATATTAGTGTGATGGAAGTCTTGATCTAAGGTAAGTGTAACACCTCAGTAAATTGTTTTATAATTTTAAATACATTAAGTTATGAAAAATAATAATTTAAAATTAAGTGTTTTAATTAATAATAATACTTGTCACGACCCGCCTTTACCAAAAGGAGGGAAGGGTCAGCAGATTGCCAGACCCTTCCTTCTTTAAGTTGAAGGAGAGATAATGACCCCTGAGACCCGCCTTCAATAGGTCCCGGAGTGGCGACCAACACCAAGGGTATAGAAATTTCACACAAATGGAAGGCATTACCCCTTTTTGTTTTATAAGATCGAGAGATGAGATGATGAAACTCAACAACACCCAGGTAAAAGAAAAGTAAAGCAAAAAATAAACCATTCCCACATGCATGTTCCAAAAGTAAAGCCACAAGGTACAAAAGGTGACTACAAAGGTAAGTACCAAAGAGGAAAAGAAAAACAACAACTGCAACTGCTCCAAAGGTCCGAGCTAGTAAGGTCCTGCGTGATCCCCGAAGTCCTCCTGGAAACCTGAAAGCAGTTTTATATACGTAGGGTGAGCACATAAGTACGCTTAGTAGGGAAAACCAAAGACTCTCGTGCACAAGTGGGGGAACGTACTAAAGTCCCGTGAGAAAAGAGTAAACCAAACACCTATCAAGGTAAACTATCCACCCCAGGACTCACCAAGGCACACTCCCCAAATAACGCAAGTCAAGTAATATATATAATCAGAGCACATCGATGTTTGGGTACCCCGCGCCACTTTCCCACTGGTTATTGAGACATCCTACGCATCGGACCAATCCCGCCATTCTCACCGCAGTCCCACTGCCACACCTGCCCGCACACACCTGGGCCACAACCACACGCAATCCCACTGCCGAAATCCCGCCCGCACACACCTGGGCCTCAACCGCACGCAGTCCCACTGCTGAATCCCACCCGCACACACCTGGGCCACAACTGTCACACGTAACCACGCCTGCAAACACCTAGGCCAGAACAACCACCACCACGCCCGAAGACACCTGGGCTGGAAAATCCACTCCACGCCCGAAGACACCTGGGGCTCATCCCGAAGACACTTGGGAAACCACCTGCCGCACACACCTGGCCAACCACCACACCACCCCGCCCGAAGGTTCTTGGGCTAATAATGGACCTCAGGCCATCACAGCCTGCCCGAAGATACTTGGGCTATCCGGGAAAGGGAGCAAAAAAGGAGCTAATAACCAGCCACCAAGAATAGTGTTGGGAAAAACACCCTCCCCCATGAAATGGAGGTGTTCGACACTAAGTGATCAACTTGGGTGGGGCGCGAATAAGAAACACAAAACTACAAGTATAGATATAGGTAACAAGAACTCACCCAAAGTCTAGGTTTTTCTAACCGGCCTACGGAACACAACACCACTATATCCGAGTCACAAGTCACGACCCTCGCCAACAAAACCCATTTGTCCCATTCTTGTTTCATGTTTAGTAATAATGTTTAAGTTTAAGCACTACTGGGAAACTAGTAAGCATAGGCACAAGTCCAGGAAAGTAAACAGTCAAGCATCAACCATAACGCCCACACCCGGTTCTCAACAACAGAGGATCCCACCCCAAATTCACACAACCACCAAGAGTACAAGACAGGGGATCCCATCCCCTCCCACATTTCCAGCAATCGGCCCGAAAAGAAAACAACCAACTACTACCATCAACACAAGTCAGGGTCATGCCGGTATTTTCAGATTTAAATGAATTAACACACTCCATGATTTCAATTTTCGTGTGTTTTAACCGGGGGTTATCACAGAAGGAAAGATCCTGGTGCCTCAATCTATTTGTCCGGATAAACGTGATTAACCAATTACTTTTCACAGTAGGAGTTTACAACCACAACAAGCCATTTAAAACATCAGCAGGGGTTCATTAGTGCACAAACAATGACCACCAACAGCCTCGATTTTCAGAAGGCATAAGCCAACACAACTCAACAAGATGGTCATAACATAAACAACATCAACGATCACAACCCCCTCTTTATTTATAGAATTCGTTCATTATCTTTAATTAGGTCTGGTTTATCCAATCCTACAGAATCAAAAGCACGCCCACCCCGCATGATACACAAAAGAGAGAGGCAAAGGAGAAATTCCCTACTTGTTTGATCGACGATCGACGCTAAGGCCGGGCGCAGAACTTTACGGATAATGATGCGGCGCACCCGATGCACCAGAAGTTGTTTGTGAAAATCCACGATCGAGTAAAGAGAAACCACGGTTAACACTTGGTTTATAAGAGCCGGGGACGGTTGGGGTGAAAACGCGAAACCACGTAAGGCGCGGGGGTCGTGTGTTGACCACACAGCTCCACTCGTCACAAAAAAAGGGTCGGGTGGTTTAAGCCGACTCATTAATTGATTAAGTATTTAATTAAAACTCTTATGCGCGTTACGGGTCTTTAAAACATGCTTAAACGAGTCAGAATAGGGTTTAAAACCCTATTTGCGCAAAAGGAGCGCTACTGGAAACAACTCGACAAGGCCGGGCGACGCCGATCGGTCTCACCGATCGGTCCCACCGATCGGTCGCGCCGACCGGTCCCACCGATCGGTCGCACCGATCGGTCGCGCCGATCGGTCGCGCCGATCGGTCTCACCAATCGGTCGCGCTGATCGGTCGCGCCGATCGGTCTCACCGATCGGTCTCACCGATACGCCACCCCTTTAGGACCCGGATTTTGGCAAAGGGAAGGGTCAAGGGAGTCTGGGTCATCACATCAGATACCTCTCAAACTATTCTCATCCTCGAGAATTTAAACAACCTATAAGGAAAAGGTGGGTCCGAACAACCACCCCGAAAGATACCTCTCAAGAGTGAACGTCATTGTTAACTAAGAACACCTTCTTGTCACAAACCAAGCAACATACCATGCCAAACTTCCCGGGCATGTGGGTTGGGGAGTCTCCTCCACCATGTCAAGATATTATCCGCTTTGGGCGACACTGACTCGCCCGCACGGGTTTAATCGCATCCACCTTAATGCGTCTTGATTAGGGGTCGGGTTCTCTCCTTCCCATAGTCAGGGCTTTTCACACACAAACAGAGGAAAGAAAACCAGTACATTTCATATCCAAAAGACAAAACGTTCTACCACAACCGGTACAACAAGGAACAAAATTCAAAACAACTCTGGGTACTGGGTACGCATCTGTGCTTCCCTCTCCCACGTACTCTCCTCAAGCCCACCATGTCTCCACAACACACGAACCAAGGGGATGGTTCGCCCGCAAAACACCTTCTCCTTGCGATCCTTGATCATCACTGGTCTCTCCACAAAGGTCACGTCGTCCTCGATCTCCAGCTCACCCCAATCAAGGACATGTGAATCGTCGTGCAGATACCGACGGAGCTGGGACACATGAAAGAAATCATGTATCCTTAGTAGCGGCGGTGGTAACGCTAGCTGATAAGCCACTTCGCCGACCCGCCGCAACACTTCGAAGGGTCTGATGAATCTGGGAGAAAGCTTACTCCCCTTGCCGAACCTCCGCTGCCCACGCCGAGGGGAGACCTTCAAGAACACGTGGTCCCCAACCTCAAACTCCAAGGGCCTCCTCCTGGTATCAGCATACGACTTATGTTAGTCCTGGGCCGCCTTCATCCTTTCCCGTATGATCTGAACCTTCTCTGTCGTGTTCTGCACCACCTCTGGGCCAAGGATGCCTGCCTCTCCTACTTCGGTCAAACACATAGGTGAACGACATGGCCTCCCGTACAAAGCTTCAAACGAGGCCATACCGATGGTAGAGTGGTAGCTATTATTGTAGGAAAAATCTACCAGATGAAAGTATCTCACCCATGATTCTCCTGAGTCCAGAACACATGCCCGTAGCATATCCTCCAAGGTCTGGATGGTGCGCTCTGTTTGTCCATCTGTCTGGGGATGGAAAGCAGTGCTAAGGCGTAACTGGGTTCCAAACGCATGCTGCAATCCTCTCCAGACTCGCGAGGTAAACCGTGTATCCCTATCCGAGATTATAGACCTCAGAACTCCATGCAACCGCACCACCTCATCCATGTACTTTCGTGCCAAAGCATCCACAATACTCGACTCCCTGATCGCCAGAAAGTGAGCCGATTTCGTCAACCTGTCCACTACCACCCAGATGGCGTCGTACCCTCCCTGGAACTTGGGGAGTCCCATGAAGAAATCCATTGAGATGTCATCCCACTTCCACTCGGGGACATCTAGAGGCCGCAGTAGGCCGCCTGGAACTCGGTGTTCAGCCTTCACTTGCTGACACACTAAGCACTTGGCCACAAACTCTGCCACCACTCGCTTAACTCCGGGCCACCAAAACTGCCTCTTCAAACCCTGGTACATCTTGGAAACTCCTGGGTGTACCGCCAGGGGTGAGTTTTGGAACTCACTGAGAACCTTGCCGCGCATCGCCTCCGGGACAAACAACCTCTTCTGGAAAAACATCTGGTTCTGACCATCCTCTGTCCATCCTTCTGGAGCATTGCCCTGATCAACTTGGTCATGCATCACTTCGCACTCTAGGTCTCCCCACTGAGACTCCTCCACTTGCTGAAACAGGGATGACTGCACCATCATCTGATATAGGCAACCTCTGCCGCTATCCATCTTCGCGTCCAGGTGTAAGGCAACCAACTCGTCCATCGCCTTCCAGGCGTCCGCCGACTCTCAGACCACATCCTTCTGCGTCCTCCTTCTCAAGGCATCGACCACCACATTTCCCTTTCCCTCAGTATAAGAGATCTCAAAGTCGTAATCCTGGAGGAACTCCACCCATCTCCGCTGTCACAAGTTTAAGTCCCACTGGGAGAAGATATACCTCAAGCTTTTGTGATCCGTGAAGACCACAAAGCGTTCCCCGATGAGGTAGTGCCGCCACAAACTTAGCACAAAAACGACCGCTGCAAGATCCAAGTCGTGGGTGGAATAATTACGCTCATGGGAACGCAGCTTCCTGGACCCATAAGAGATCACCCCTTGTCGCTGCATCAACACGCATCCCAGACCCTGTCCTGAAGCATCACAAAACACCTCATAAGCCGCCCCTTCTTCTGGTAATCTCAGTACTGGGGCACTGACCAACTTCTCCTTCAGATAGCTGAAGGCTGACTGGCACTGCTCACTCCATATGAAAGCCTGGTCCTTCTTGGTCAGAGCCGTCAAAGGGGCTGCTACTCGGGAGAAGTTGGGTACGAATCTCCGGTAGTAACCTGCCAACCTGAGGAAACTTCGGACTTCCGCCACATTCTTGGGTGCTGCCCAAGAAACAACTGCCTCAACCTTTGATGGGTCGGCCGCTACCCCCTGCTCAGACACTACGTGCCTGAGGAAGTGCACTTCTCGTGTCCAGAACTTGCATTTTGACAACTTCCCATAGAGCTGGTGCTACCGGAGGACCTCCAAAACTGTCCTCTGGTGCTCTGCATGGTCCTCTTATGACCTCAAATAGATCAGGATATTGTCGATGAACACAACCACGAACCGATCCAAGTACTCTCAGAAGATGGAGTTCATAAGCCCCATAAACACAGCCGGGGCGTTCGTAACACCAAAGGGCATGACTACGAACTCGAAGTATCCATACCTGCACCTGAACGCTGTCTTTGGGATGTCGCTCTCTTTCACCCTCAGCTGGTGGTACCCAGACCGTAGGTCGATCTTCGAGAACCATCCTGCCCCTTTCAGCTGGTCGAAAAGATCATCTATTCTCGGAAGAGGGTAGCGATTCTTGATCGTTACCTGATTCAGCCTCCTGTAGTCTATGCACAATCTGAGGCCACCATCTGCCTTCTTTGCGAACAGGACTGGAGCGCCCCACAGTGACGCGCTCGGACGAACATAACCCCTCTTCATCAGATTGTCAATCTGTATCCGCAACTCTCGTAGCTCCGAAGGTGCCATCCGGTAAGGAGCCATCGATATTGGACGAGCGTCGGGCTGCAGGTCTATCCCAAACTCGATATCACGTCGAGGGGGTATAGTCGTAACCTCCTCAGGAAAGATGTCCATAAACTCACGGACGATCTATGGCACTCCCACCATTTCAGCATCTACTGATTTCACTGTCAGCTCGGTCAATAAGAAGAGGAGAGGTTCCTCTCTCCTGTTTCCCTTCGGACTGCTCCGCTCGCCGGTGAAGGTAACACGCCGACCGTCCAAATCCGAGAACACCACCCTTCTTCGGAAACAGTCGATGAAGCCATACACAGAAAATAGCCAGTCGATGCCTAGGATGACATCGTATGGCTGAATCTGTAGTAGAAGAAGATCCCTAACCGACTGATGTAGCCCTATCATCAGTCTACATCCCCGACAAACGAACAACAAGTCGGTCTGACCTCTGACTGGTGTGCTCAACACCAGGGGCACTGGAAGTCTCTCGGAATCTAGGCCCAAGGCACGGGCTAGACTGGGTGCAAAAAAGGAGTGCGAAGCTCCGGTATCGAACAAAGCATAAGCAAGAGTGCTAAATAGATTGATCGTACCTCAAACAACCTCTGGCCCTGCTGGAACTGCTGCCTCTGCGGCGTGTAACTGTCCATGCCCAGATCCCCTGCCCCTCGGCTGTCGACCACCTCCCCGACCACACCCTGGTCGAGGTCCCTGTGGAGTGCCCTGAGGTCGGCCTCCTCCTCCTACGTCTGCCCTCGGAGGAGCGGGAGCTCGCTGTCCCTGCTGCTGCTGATGGAAAGGTCTGGCTGGAAGCTGCTACTGGGGTGGGTGCTGGGGATGACTGCCACTACTGTACTGCACCCGGTCGGGGAACTGACTCCGAAGATGTCCAGGGATCCCACAGATGAAGCACCGCGGTCCCGGGCCCGAAGGAAAAGGGCGAGGGCTGGGGGATCGAAACTGAAACTGCTGCGGTCTGCCTCCTGCGGGTCGGAACCTGGAGGGTCCTGACGCTGGAGGCCTGGTGCTGACGGCCTTCCCCTTCGATGTCCCCAGCTGGATCCCCTCTCGTGACACTCCTCCTAGATCATGCATTCTCTCCACCACTTCGGCCTTCTTCTGGACCTCCAAGTACGTCGGAAGGGTAAAGGGGGGTAACAGCATACTAGAGGGAGGGTCAGAGCACCTCCTCCAAATGTCTTGCCCGAGACTCCTCGTCGGGAAAGAGGTCTGGAGCAAAATGTAGGAGGTCCTTGAACTTGATCCCTAGCTCCCTCACGGACATACTTCCCTGCTGGAGGGAGAGTAGTTCCTGCCTCTTTTCTGCCTTCATCGTCGAGGAGAGGAATTCTTCCCAGAACTCCCTCTCGAAATCCACCCAAGCCACCTCAGACTCTCTCCTCCCCCCAGGTAAAGTATCCACCACTGACGTGCCACTCCCCGCATCTGGCTAACGGCCAGAGGAACCCAGACTCGGTCGGGGCCCAAATCAGGCCGAAGGTTATAACTAGCTCCTCTAGCCAGCCTTCCGTCTTCATATCGGAGGTGCTGCCCTCATACTTCTCGAGGGCCAGTCGCTGGAAGGCCCAAAGAGTCTCCTGCCACTGGTCGCCCTCTTCTTCTCGATCAGCTCTCTGTCGATCAGCCAAAGTAGTCTCCAGGGCCTCGATCGCCTGTACCACACGTGGTCGCCTTCCAGGTGCCATAGCTGCAAGGTAAACAAGGAATGCCTAAGCCCAAGTAGTGCAGAATATCGTCTTCAAAACTTCTTAAAATTTAATTTATTCTTAATTCCCAAGACATCCTAGAAACACAAGAACACAAGTCATTATGATGCATGCACCTTTTCTAGGGTCTCTACCCTACAATCAGTGTGGTCTCACTTGGCCATTTCGTAGGTCCAGAGTCCTTGCATCGGATCACGGGGGGACCTAAAATCCCGTGTCCTAGTCGGTCTTCCCCGACCTAATTCACGTGACAAGGTCACCCAACACTGTTTCCTTACCATCCCATGCAATCCTCACTGTGCCTAACTCCAGACTCCATCCTATCTCTCAACCATCCCCTCTCATACCATTCTGTCACGACCCGCCTTCACCAAAAGGAGGGAAGGGTCAGCAGATTGCCAGACCCTTCCTTCTTTAAGTTGAAGGAGAGATAATGACCCCCGAGACCCGCCTTCAATAGGCCCCGGAGTGGCGACCAACACCAAGGGTATAGAAATTTCTCACAAATGGAAGGCATTACCCCTTTTTGTTTTATAAGATCGAGAGATGAGATGATGAAACTCAACAACTCCCAGGTAAAAGAAAAGTAAAGCCAAAAATAAACCATTCCCACATGCATGTTCCAAAAGTAAAGCCACAAGGTACAAAAGGTGACTACAAAGGTAAGTACCAAAGAGGAAAAGAAAAACAACAACTGCAACTGCTCCAAAGGTCCGAGCTAGTAAGGTCCTGCGTGATCCCCGAAGTCCTCCTAGAAACCTGAAAGTAGTTTTATATACGTAGGGTGAGCACACAAGTACACTCAGTAGGGAAAACCAAAGACTCTCGTGCACAAGTGGGGGAACGTACTAAAGTACCGTGAGAAAAGAGTAAACCAAACACCTATCAAGGTAAACTATCCACCCCAGGCCTCACCAAGGCACACTCCCCAATTAACGCAAGTCAAGTAATATATATAATCAGAGCACATCGATGTTTGGGTACCCCGCGCCACTTTCCCACTGGTTATTGAGACATCCTACGCATCGGACCAATCCCGCCATTCTCACCGCAGTACCACTGCCACACCCACCCGCACACACCTGGGCCACAACCATACGCAGTCCCACTGCCAAAATCCCGCCCGCACACACCTGGGCCTCAACCGTACGCAGTCCCACTGCTGAATCCCGCCCGCACACACCTGGGCCACAACTGTCACACGTAACCACGCCTGCAAACACCTAGGCCAGAACAACCACCACCACGCCCGAAGACACCTGGGCTGGAAAATCCACTGCCATGCCCGAAGACACCTGGGCCTCATCCCGAAGACACTTGGGAAACCACCTAACGCACACACCTGGACAACCACCACACCACCCCGCCCGAAGGTTCTTGGGCTAATAATGGACCTCAGGACATCACAGCCTGCCCAAAGATACTTGGGCTATCCGGGAAAGGGACCAGAAAAGGAGCTAATAACCAGCCACCAAGAATAGTGTTGGGAAAAAAACCCTCCCCCATGAAATGGGGGTGTTCGGAACTAAGTGCTCAACTTGGGTGGGGCGCGAATAAGATACACAAAACTACAAGTATAAATATAGGTAACAAGCACTCACCCAAAGTTTAGGTTTTTCTAACCGGCCTACAGAACACAACACCACTATATCCGAGTCACAAGTCACGACCCTCGCCAACAAAACCCATTTGTCCCATTCTTGTTTCATGTTCAGTAATAATGTTTAAGTTTAAGCACTACTGGGAAACTAATAAGCATAGGCACAAGTCCAGGAAAGTAAACAGTCAAGCATCAACCATAACGCCCACACTCGGTTCTCAACAACAGAGGATCCCACCCCAAATTCACACAACCACCAAGAGTACAAGATAGGGGATCCCATCCCCTCCTACATTTCCAGCAATCGGCCCGAAAAGAAAACAACCAACTACCACCATCAACACAAGTCAGGGTCATGCCGGTATTTTCAGATTTAAACGACTTAACACACTCCATGATTTCAATTTTCGTGTGTTTTAACCGGGGGTTATCACAGAAGGAAAGATCCTGGTGTCTCAATCTATTTGGCCGGATATACCTGATTAACCAATCAATTTTCACAGCAGGAGTTTACAACCACAACAAGCCATTTAAAACATCAGCAGAGGTTCATTAGTGCACAAACAACGACCACCAACAACCTCGATTTTCAGAAGGGATAAGCCAGCACAACTCAACAAGATGGTCATAACATAAACAACATCAATGATCACAGCCCCCTCTTTCTTTATAGAATTTGTTCATTATCTTTAATTAGGTCTGGTTTATCCAATCCTACAGAATCAAAAGCACACCCACCCCGCATGATACACAAAAGAGAGAGGCAAAGGAGAAATTCCCTACTTGTTTGATCGACGATCGACGCTAAGGCCAGGCGCAGAACTTTACGGATAACGATGTGGCGCACCCGATGCACCAGAAGATGTTTGTGAAAATCCACGATCGAGGAAAGAGAAACCACAGCTAACCCTTGGTTTATAAGAGCCTGGGACGGTTGGGGTGAAAACGCGAAACCGCGTAAGGCGCGGGGGTCGTGTGTTGACCACGCGGCTCCACTCGTCACAAAAAAAGGGTTGGGTGGTTTAAGCCGACTCATGAATTGATTAAGTATTTAATTAAAACTCTTATGCGTGTTACGTATCTTTAAAACATGCTTAAACGAGTCAGAATAGGGTTTAAAACCCTATTTGCGCAAAATGAGCGCTACTGGAAACAACTCGACAAGGCCGGGTGACGCCGATCGGTCTCACCGACCGGTCGCGCCGATCGGTCTCACCGACCGGTCGCGCCGAGCGGTCGCGCCGACCGGTCGCGCCGACCAGTCGCGCCGATCGGTCTCACCGATACGCCACCCCTTTAGGACCCAGATTTTGGCAAAGGGAAGGGCCAAGAGAGTCTGGGTCATCACATACTTATAAATAATTATAATTTATAGCTTTCAAATTAATTAATTAATGTTCTAAAAAAACAAATACTATTTTACAGTATTATTTTGTGTAAAAGAATATTTTAATATGAATATATGTATTTTATTCATTTTTATCAATAGATTATTTAATTAAATATTTTAAAAAATAATACATATTGACTATTATAATTATAAATACTAAATTATGTTATGAATATATTCACTATTAACATGACACCCTAATATTTTATGGCATATTTCTTCATAAATAATTTCAATTAATTAGATATCTTATATGCACACAACATTGTGTCTCCGTGAAACAAAACTTTGGTATAGTTATAACCTAGCTGTCAAAATTAATTTTGCCGCTTTTGTGATTTAAATTTTGAAAACGAACATATATTTTTGCGATCAGTAAGTTTTTTAGAGTCTAATAGGATCAACTTAATTTTTTAGTGAACAATAACTTGACCCTTATAAATAGTAATGTACCATTATGAAGAGTAATGTTACCCTTATGAATAGTAACTTGACCTTATGAATAGTAAAATCACCCATGAAAGTATAAATAAAATTTAGACACCTTATAAACGAGAGTGAATGTTTTAAAAATTAATAATTAAGTGTTGGTATTTTTGTGAGTAATAAATATTTAATTAATTTTTTTAATTAATAAATTTATTTGAAATAAAATTCATTTTCATAAAATGTATTCCTAAATAAATATTTTGTTGTCTTATTATTTTTTGGATAATTTAATGAGACATTAGTTAATTTTTAGAGTGTTATAAATTCAGCTTTAATTTTAAAAAACCGTATTTTTCGTGTAAATGATGATTTTAATTAAAAATAAAATTTCTCATATTTAGTAAATTATTTTGATAAAATAGAGTTCATTTTTGAATTTTACACATTGAAAAATGGTTAGGGTGAATTTTTGAGATGTTTCTGAAATGATTGAATTTTTGGTGAATAATGAGATTCGATAATTTACGAAATATGCTAAATAAATGAATTTATGCATCATGATTGAGTCATCCCTACTAGATATATTGCCTTTAGCGACCACCAAAAGTGGTCGCTAAAGGCCTATAGAGACCGCCATGTGACCGCTTCTGGCAGTTGAAATTGCGTCGTTGGTGTTGATCAACAGCGAGCGCTGTTGGCGGTCCCTAAAACCCCACCCGATTTTTCATGCCGCTGGTGCATTCGGTGCGAATAGGGATGTAGGTGGGACGTGTTGTTGGGGTGAGACGGACCGAAAGGTCTGGCCGCCGACCATGGATGATCTGCGGTGGCCAGAGGAGGGGCAGGTGCGACATTGAGGTCTTTTGGGAAGCCGGTAGAACATGGGCTAGACAAAGGGTTTAGCGGCGGGTGTGGATAGGGAAATGTGGGACGACGTGGGGTGGCGATGGGGGGTGACCGTAGGCAGCAGGGCGACAACGGGGGCGACACAGTGTCTGGAGGGAGTTGCAGTGGTGGAATCGGGGAAGACATGGGCGGGGGGCGGGAAATATCCCGCGCATTTATTTCAGTATTAGCGGCCGCTGTTGGCGGTCGCTAATACTATCTATAGCGACCGCCGCTGGTGATCACCTGTTTCCCCAGGCGCAAATGGAAATATATCTAGTAGTGCATGGATGATGTAAATGGCCATTGGTTCGAACTCTCATGCACTTATTACTGTTTTAGGTCACAAGAATAAATACTATTCATAGTCTTGATCCAAAATAATAAAACAATGATTAAAATAATGGAAAAACCCTCCTCTCTTCCACTATAAAAACCACCCTCACTCCCTCTTCTCTTCACTCCTCTAAGCCTTGAAGATTCTCAAAGTTCTTCCCAAATACTCTTTACCTAGTCCCTCTCCACTTCCATTAGCTCTTGTAATTACCAAAATACCAAAATACCTTTCCTTCAGAAGATTCTCAAGGGGTGTATTCAAGAGGTAAAATTCTCTTGCTTTTTTCCTTTTAATTTCATTTCAAGTTCCTTTCATTTATTATCTTCTCCTCACCCCCTCTATCCAAATAATCATGATAACTCCAGTATCATATATATACTATAATTACATCATGTTAATGGAATAACCATCATCAATATACTTACTCTCTCTCTCTCTCTCTCTCTCTCTCTCTCTCTCTTTTATTTTAAAAACGAAATCATCGTCTGGGAGGTGCCAATTTAAAACCTTCGCGGACGATGAACTTTCGTTCTTCAATTAATTCTTCAAGGCTAGTCATCAAACCATTTTTATGGTTGAACCAAATTCTAAAATGTGTATTATATCTTATGTAATGATTCTGGAACCATCATTTGTACATGATACTAAACAATAGAATAAAACTAGTTCGTTGTGATTGAAAGACCGCCGTAAAAATCTAAATGATTATCACTAAATGTATTATCCAATGATTCATCCTCGTAATATGTAAACAAATGATATATATAACCATTTACACTTATTTATTCTCATTAACAACATGTAATTCCAATTTTAGATAATTATACCAATTTTAAATGAACTTCATTACTTATAATCAAGTGAACTGATCATGAAATCAAGGAAACAAACACTCCAGAATGACGTAATTCAATCATATAACTTATCAATAGGGCCATAAATGAACTTAATAAAACTAAAATGAATCAAATAAATATATATAAGGTTTTTAATTAATTAATTAATTTATTTAATTTGATTATCCAGTAAGTTAAGGCCAAGTGTAGAATACGTTCAGACATAAGGTAAGAGGTTTCTCATCTCACTTTTATTTCCGTGAGATTTCCATTATTCACCACTAATTTATTGTATGTAGTGTATGTATACTGAAATTTGATATATAATATCATGAATATATTTATATTAATGGTATTTAATGTAACACCCCAAGCTTCCATGGTACGTTTTCCTTTGAATAATGCAATAGCTTGCATTGTACGTAACTTCGAGATTCTAACACACCGTGACCAATCAAACTAGCCGTTATGAATAGTAATACCTAGTTTTTGAAATTTTATACATTTTATCTTTAAAAATGGACTTCATTTTTGGATTTGTAATATCGAAATTAGATTAGGCTGAATTTTTTGTATTTTTCTGAAAACTTTCAATTTTTGATGAATAGTGAAATCACTAAATTTTAATTAAAAACAACCTTTTTAATTGAAATAATTAATAGTGATAAATTATAAATTTGAGTGGTTTTAAAGTATATTTAGAATATATTTTTACCACTTAATACAATGTTGGTCATTGGACGTAATTTCACATTTAAACCGGACATAAACAAGTGTCAATCTTTTGATAGTTATTATTTCTTAAAAACACGTTTTTTGTTTTGACAGCGGGAATTAATATTAAATTAATTTCTACCACTTCTGTGTTTTGAAGTTAGAAAAATGGATTCCATATTTAGAATCAGGAGGTCCAAATTGTGTAAATAGGTAACTTTTATTTTTAGACATTTTGAATAATTACTTCGGTAAATATTTTATTTATCATGGTTAAAGGGTAAATCCGGTAAATAAGGGTAAAAAATAATATTATAATAATAATAAATTACCCTAAAACATGTCATAACCCTATTCGTTGATACATGTCCGACCATGGGCATATTTGGGTCGATTTTGGGACCCCATGGATCCACTTGTAAGTAATAATGACACTTTATATTAATTAAGTTAAAGTAAATACAAAAATGACATAAACATATATCTTTTAGAAAAACAATTTTTACATAGGGTTATATATGTTATATTTTCGACTATAAATATTCATTAGAAATATAAAAAGATTTCCTAAATAATGGTATTTTATTTATAATTTTTAGACATTGAATAATGAAATTTATTTATGACACAATAATGATGCAGTAGTTTCCTTATTAATGAAAGAATCAAATAATTGATATTATAAATGATAAAATAAATATAATTTGAAAGTTTTGATGCCATAAACTAATTTTATATGTTTCTATGACATTTTATTATTTCTTAAATGAATTTGTTTTGAATTAATAAAGTTTTTAATACTTTAAAAAAAATCAATTATTAAATAGTGTCAAAATTGACATAAATGAGTTTTTAAAACAAATATTATATTATTAATTGATATTCTATTCCTAAAAATCTAAGGTTCGGCCAAAGGACTTATATAATGATAGGTGTATCATTAATGGACCACTTGAGGGTCTCTTGGAATTATATATTAAGTTTATTAACTATATAATATAAAAATACAAAGAGACATGGTAAATGTCAAACTAATTAACTAAGAGTTAAAACTAAAAGATAAGGTTAATAAAGTGACCCAAACCTGTCTAAAACCTATTGGTCGAGTTGTTTTCAACCCATACCCACCTTAGAATCAAAATAAATTAGTTTTGAGCCATTAGAAACTGAATATTAATTTATTATAAAATAATATTTTAAGTTTTTCCTAAGGTGCCCCTCACCCCTCTTATAAAAGGGCACTCCCCCTTCTCACTAATTCACACCATCAAAGCCTTTTGGTTCGGCCAAAATCTGCTCAAATATCCTCCTAACTTCCATCAATTCAACCTAGAGGATTTATTTTGATCATAAATCCAACCTAAGGAGCCCTTTTGATCAAATCAAAAGGAAGAACCCGAAGAAGAGGTAATGATTTCACCACCCTCTTTCAAGTTCCTTTCTTCTTCCACTTCTTCTTTATTTGTTATTTCCATTATAAAATAATAAATATAGTATCTTATATATACCATGATTTTATTATAAATATTTTACAACCATATTCAGTATTCTATCCATCCTTTGAATGACATGTCACCATACGTGCATACGTACGACTTACCGTCTCCACGTTGTGGTGTAATTGTTATTCAAAACATTATTATTTGGATGGGTATGATAATGATGTGTAATTGATGTAAATAATAAATAAAACATGATAATTATTCTTTATATATGATATAACATCCAATTATATATTATTTTAATATCAAAATAATGATATTGTCGCTCGTGCGTACGTATGGACTACCGTCTCCACGAATGCGATGAGATTCATTCCCCATCGTATCCATTCAAGACTAATTTTTATTTGATGATTAAAAATAATGTTTAAGGACTTGATATAATTCTGGATATGAATAAGATACAACCTATGGATAACAAGCACAACTTATGTAATAAAACATATAAAAGAAAACGAGTAAGTGAACACCCGAAACAACGATAATACTAAAATATTATTAACAAAGTAATATTAAAAGATCATATATGATATAATATTTATGTATATGATTCTTCTATAATTTAATAACAATTATTTAACTATTATACATAAGGTTAACCTACCCTCGACCAAGGAAAAGTACAAGGTAAGGGTGTATTTCACAATCTCTTCATTATCTGAGGTTGTTTATACGTAATTATCTACTGGGACCTCTTTATCATCCACATCCATGTTTCTTAAAAATTTATTTTAAAAAATTCTTACTATTTTATAGACTATGGGTTAAATTCATTTATACCCTTGTTTAATTTTTATAAGATGTTTATAAATGAATCTTTCCGTCATTTTCCAAACAAGGTCCTTTTTAACCTTTTCGACAAAATTAAGGTATGAATGTTTTTTTAACTTATACGGTGGGTGCAGATATTTTCTACCATTATAAACTCGTCGAATCTTCCATTACAATCTTATAATAATATTTTCAAAGTAAATGTTTTATTTTATAATTATTTGACTCTTAAATGATTTCAAAATAGAAAGTGATATTTCTCTAAAAAGGGTTTTGATTTCATCTATGTCAACATACTTTGATGGATTTTAAGTTTATTTGGAATTGATTTATTATGATACAAAACATCCATATTGTATTGGAGGTTTTGTGATTTGTTTGACTGTGGATGTGCTATTTTTACACCATTCATGATTTATGGTTAAAGTATTGACATTTCGTATGCTAGTTTTAATACGAATGTTTATGATATGTTTAAACCTTTTCATATGAGGAATGTATTAGACTTAGTAAGTGACGGGTGGAGCCCGCTATAGCTCCTTGATGCATCGGTAGGTCTCATGAGACAACTAGACGTGGAATTGGCCGAGACCCTTTCTCAATTTGATTTATGGTTTTGGCCGAGGCCATAATCATTTTTAGACGTCTTGGCCGAGGCCTTGAAAAAATGTTTCAGAATGTCCGGAATTATACATTCCATCATTATGGAAATAATATTGATGGTTCATGTGGTCATTCAACTAGTAGAATACCCATTATTATGTTTTATTATGGAATTATTTACTCAGCTCATATTCTTTCCATAAAAGTATTCATGTTTATTATTGGTAAAGACATGTGGTTTCAATTATTTACCATGCTTAATATTTATGTCATTTTTCGCTGTATTACTTACCCTTACTGAGCGTTTGAGCTCACCCTTTTCTTATGTTTCATTTTCCCAGGATATGAAGAAGTTAGTTATGAGTGACCTACAGGCATAATCTAGGAGGCTTGGATGTTTCTAATTAAATATATTTGTGTTGTGTTTATTTTCAAGTTGTAAAGTTGAACTTATGTATGAATCTTGTTTCCAATAATACTAAGCTGATCGGTCTTTCGAGACATGATTTACTTGTGATCATGCCAATGTTATGTAATAATGCACCGACTCTGGGTAACTGGGTTCGGGGCGTTATAGTTGGTATCAAATAAAGTTTAGTACAAATGTTGGAATCTAGATTTAGATAAACTCTGATTAGAGCACATAGACCTAAGATGGACTTTGAGGATTAGTATAGAAGAACTTCCTAGAATTTTGGTATTGTAAAGATTTTGTGAGTTTTCTGAGAAATACATCCCTGTCTGGATACGAGCAGGTAGAGGCGGCTCTGGCACAGATGTACCTAGGGGTAAAACCCAAAAACACCGCTTTGAGCTAGACTCGAACGGGAACTGGTGCAGGACAACGGGCCTTTCTACACTCTTGGTTACGACACTCTCAGGGGATATGCTTAGGATAATTCTCATTTTCTTTACAAACCATTATGAAGGGTTTATGAGTATACACTTACTCAAAGAAAACATTTTTTTTATGATTATGGATTATATCCATAAATAGTTCAATTTATGTTAAGCGTTTTACAAGTATGGAATTATGTATTTTGATTCATAAACTGATCTAGTTTATGCCACTGTTTAGAAATGGTGCCTAATGGAAGAAATGAAAACCATATCAATGCACACACTCCATGTAGGGATTTCCCTCCTACTTAAGATAATTATAGTGGAACTGGTGATACAACTGGTGCTGATCAGCTTATCACCATATTGGGACAACTCACTCAGGTTATGAATAATAACCTTACCCGTATGGAGCACCCATATCCACAACGTGGAGGATCAATGTTAGATTTCTTCATGAGGAAACAACCACCGACATTAAATGGGAGTACAAATCCATTGGTGGCTAAGCAATGGATAAATTACTTAGAGAAAATATTCCATACCTTGGGGAGTAGTGAAAGGGAAAAAGTTATCATGACAGTTTACCGCCTTACTGGAGTTTCTGATCAATGGTGGTCATTGACTCAAAACACAAAGGAAGATGATGAAGTATCAAATATGGAATGGAGGGAGTTCAAAGATCTTTTCTTAGAAAAATAATTTTCTTGTGACCATCGAGAAGATATGGAAAGGCAATTTCTGAGTATGAGGTAAAAGGAGGATGAGAATGTCGCAAAGTATGAGGCTAACTTTACAAGGTTAGCGAGGCATGCTGTAGATTATATACGTAACCCAAGAAGTAAGATTGATTGTTTCTTTTATGGGTTAAAACCATTTCTCCATCGAGAATTAGTATAATAATACTTCTCATCATATGAAGATATTGTCTCATGTGCTATCAAGACAGAAAAAGAATTCTCTAAGTCTTATGACTTTAAATCAAAGTAAGAGAAGAAGAGATCTGATGAACACTCTAGGAAAGGAAATAAGGAAACAGGGAAGAAGGGAAGAATTGAATTTCCACCTTGTGATAACTGTGGAAGGAAGCACCATGGTGCCTGTCTAAAAGGAAAAGGAGTATGCTACAAATGTGGACAGAAAGGTCATCTAGCTGGTAATTGTAAAGGAAAGAAAGACACTACCAATGTTCAATGCTACAATTGCAGAGAGATGAGACATTGTGAAAATGAATGTCCTAAGCGTCAGGGAAACTTACCTCAAAAAAGACCAAGGGATTGAAAAAGCGTTGTCACACGCGCTCTCAAAAGAACTTCAAAAGTGAGTTACGTTGGATAAAACTCCAAGCACAACACTCCATGAAGCTAATGTTTAGTTTACTTGGTGTAGCATAGGGGGCTAACCAAGGTCGTCTCTCAAAGGAGGAAGTGAATTAAAACATCTTATTAGAGGTATTCTAAAAATAAAATAAAAGGGAATAAAAACACTACTTTAAAGGATTGGGGTTTGTTGTAGTTTATGAATCTAGAAGAAGTTTGCTGGAAGAAGATTGTATATTTTTTTTTTGTTTTTAGTTTTGAAATGAATTTCAATTTAAATGACACAACAAGAAGATGTTTTTTTTAGAAATCTATTTAAAAAGCGTAATCAATCTAACTCTAACTCTTCACTTTATTATTAATCATTATCATTTAAATTAACATTCACTTAATTATGATCCCTTAATTTGTTAAATCCCGAACCCTACGAGAATTAACTTTACCACAAAGATGATGTGAATTTAAACCTAGGCTAACTTTGGAACGTGCAATCGCAGCACCCTGCTTTGATTGATGTTCTAAGATTAGCTTATGATCAGTGGTAAATTAAGGCACATATCCATTCTGGAAATGAGGATGAATTGTGTTTAGGGATTATATTTGAACTCTACAAATTTATCCCGTGTGGTCTTGTATTACCGATTAAGATCGCGCTCTCACAATTTACACAAAATCCCGACCTCGCGTGTTTTTGTGTTAATTGTTCAATTGCTTGCTTAGTTTCTTACAATTTAAAAACACAATTCATGGATCATATTAAGTGAATTACATTAGCTCATTGATTCAAAATAATTAAATGAAGAGGGTAGAAGATAGATCGATTACTAAAAGACTACTCTTCCATGGGTGGCGTAATCATCGTAGAAGCGTTTTGCATGTGCAAAGGTTTATAATGGGTATAACCCAATATCGCTTCTACTCAAGAATTCCAGCCCCAAGAGGAAGATTAAGAGAAGAATAAATTTAAATAAAACAGAGGAAAAGAGAAGAAATAAAAGAAGAACAAAGAAGTTTATTACACAAACAAAACAATTACAACATGAAGGAGAGAAGGAGGCTTCGATGAGAGGATCCTTGCTTCAAGAGCTACCTCTCTTACAATGGTTGTAGAATTTGGTTGAAACCAATTCTCCTCTGCCTCCAATATCCCAATGCACGAACCAGCCTCTCCAAATGATAAAATCACTAATTTATAGAGTGGAGGGGAGGCTAGGTTTAAAGTGGTTTCAAGTGTGAATGCAAAATCTCGGCCAAATATTTTAATGAAACTTGCACCGCCCATTTGACCTCCAAAACGCGTGAATTGACCGGCCTTACAGAAGTATGATTTGTGCCACATCATGTCCCCGAGCTTTCCTCAAAATTTGGGCTCAATCCAAGCCCGTATGTAGAGGATATGACCCAAATACAGAACCTTCTCCATTCTGGCGAGCCCAGCCCAACTTTGACTTCATGGCCCAATTTCAACAACCAAATTAACTCTTTAGCTTTAGTGTCCTGAATAAAAGTTGTAGATAATTAAGTTAGGAACACTGTTACAAAATTTCAAATTCAAATAATAAATATAAAAATATTTATCTTCGAAATAATACAGTGCACTATTAAGGGTAAAACTGGAATTTTCACCAAATTTTCAAATGAATGATCAAATCCCAAATATTTTATAAATAAACATATTTAACACAATGTGAGGAAATTATATCATTTATTATCAATAAAATATTCAATAAAATAGTGTTTTATCAACTCCCCCACACTTACCCTTTTGCACACCTGGGCAAAACCTCATATCAAGTAAACATCAATATCAAATCAAAACCAATTTTAAAACACATATCTTTAAGATCAATCAATTTCACACCAAGAATAAAAAAGATATCATGCCTCATAAAAAACCTTATTTCAGGTTCTCCATTTATATCATTCAATATATTTCCACTTCATTTATCCACCCATGCACAAAACACTTACCTCGCTTGAATTTTCTCTCATCACTCAAATATCAATTTTTTTGCAATGTCTTTCTCATCCAAACTCATACAAGGGTCACCATAGGCTTGATAGATTCCTACATCGCTACCCGATGTGAGTCAAGGACATATGTTTATCATGAGGACTTTTCAGGGTTGTTCTGTGGCTTTCGGTTGTTAGGATTAAGATGCGAAAAACTCTGAGGCTGAATGAGGAGGGCTTGACTCTTTTGAAGCAAAATTGCATTAATCTAATTTTCACTTAAATATGGTCTTCTCTTCAATCCCCATAGTATCAATTCAGCTCCATCATCATGAAAAGTCATGAAAGGTTTACACCATTCATCATTTCATCATAAAAAATGTCAATCTTCTCAAACATGATTTTCTTGAAAGCTCCAGATGGGCACAACTTTCCACTTCAATTAGAAGCTCCAGAAAAGGCACAACTTCACTTGTCATGAAAGCTCCAGAAAAGGCACAGCTTTCAATATAATGACTTTCTTTAGCAGCAAACACATCTCTTCAGAATTTAATTTTCCACCCAAAGTATCACATAATGTGGTGGCACAACATAAGACAGCTTCCCCCACACTTAAGCTCAACTAGATTATGCAATTTCACTTCAAGAGTTGGTTGGATAGGGAAAATTGGCTTGTAATGTGGCTTAACCTAACAGGCTGTGCATGGCTTCTAAGGGCTACAAGGATTAAATATTCAAGGTAGGCCATTATAAAAAAGGATTCTTTGAAAAGGGGGCTTTAATACCAAACAAATGCCTCAATCATTTAAACACAAGTACCTCAAACCCTCAAGTTTTGACAGGAATAGATCAAATTCTGGTTAAATCAAGTATGGTTTGGTTCTCTCAAGAAGTGAGGTGAATGTAAAGAATATGAAAATAATGGTTTAGAAGCCTCACAGGAAAGTGATTTCAAATATAAAGACAGTGAGATTGGCATGGGATTCAAAATTCAGCGTACTTTGCATGAAATTACTAAATATTTGAACTTGAAACAAAGTCATTTCAGCATTCATTTAAGCTTAGTTTCAAGGGGTAAATTGTTTCACTTATTGATATGGATTTAAAAATGGTGATGAGAATCATTTCAGCTCAAAAGTTTCAAAAACACACAGAAAATTGTAAAATAAACACACAAATTTTGAAAAACACACAATTGTTTTTTTTTGGTTTTTTTTAAAACAGGAAAACAATTGAAATTACTAAACTAAAAGGTTCCCTCCCCCACACTTAAAATATTTCATTGTCCTCAATGTGAACCCATGAGATGATATATGCACATGAAATGCAGAATTTTTAAATAGGACAAATAATATAAAAGTGAAAGGGTTAGGAACAGCCTGATGTGATCAAGTGATGATGGGGTCATGCAGTGTGATAAAATCCACTGCATCAGTAGGATGTCCTTCAATGTATCTCTTCAAACGTTGCCCATTGACTGTAAAGCTCCTTCCAGTGTCCTCTTGTGTGATCTCCACTGCACCATAAGGAAAAAAATTAGACACAATATAAGGACCTAACCATCTGGAACGCAACTTACCAGGCATCAACTTCAGTCGTGAACTATAGAGAAGGACTTTCTCTCCAACATGAAACTCCCTTTGTTGGATCATTTTGTCATGAGCTGATTTTTATCTTTCCTTGTAGAGCCTTGAGTTCTCATATGATGACAGTCGAATCTCCTCAAGCTCTTGAATTTGCAACTTCCTTTGAATTCCAACTTGGGCCAAATCCATGCTACATTTCTTTATAGCCCAATATGCCCGATGTTCGACTTCCACGGGGAGATGAAACGCTTTCCCAAAAACAATCCGAAATGGGGACATACCAATGGGGGTCTTGTATGCTGTCCTATAAGCCCACAATGCATCATCCAAGTGCTTACTCCAATCCTTCCTATTTGGCTGCACGGTTTTCTCTAAGATTTGTTTCAACTCACGATTTGAAACCTCAGCCTGGCCATTTGTTTGGGGGTGGTATGGTGTTGATGTTTTGTGTGTCACCCCATACTTTCGAAGGAGTGAAGCAAAATTCCTATTGCAAAAGTGTGTCCCTTGGTCACTGATGATGGCCTTTGGTACTCCAAACCTGCAAAAAATTTGTGCTTTGACAAAGTCCACAACAACACGAGAATCGTCAGTCCTGGTGGCCTTGGCCTCCACCCATTTACTCACATAATCAACAGCAACCAAAATGTACAAAAAACCAAATGAACTAGGAAAAGGACCCATAAAGTCGATGCCCCATACATCAAAAATCTCACAAAATAGTATGGGTTGTTGGGGCATCTCATGTCTCCTAGAAATGTTCCCAGTGTGTTGGCAACGAGAGCATGACTTACAAAACAAATGGGCATCATGGAACAAGCTAGGCCAATATAATCCAGAGT
This sequence comes from Viscum album, assembly GCA_963277665.1. Classification (NCBI taxonomy): domain Eukaryota; kingdom Viridiplantae; phylum Streptophyta; class Magnoliopsida; order Santalales; family Viscaceae; genus Viscum; species Viscum album. The sequence continues at coordinate 2,004,139,305 of OY728163.1, read as the reverse complement.
CTAAAACCTTCCTAGCTGTCCGTTGGGGTCCAAAGTGTCCACCACAAGCAAGTGTATGACAGAAATGCAAAACAGACTCAAACTCATGATCGGGAACACACCTCCTAATGACTTGGTCACTACACATGCGCCAGAGGTAAGGATCATCCCACACATAAAACCTAGACTCACTTTTTAATTTTTGGACCTGATGTTTCTTTAAATTTGCAGGGATTTCAGAAGCAACAAGGTAGTTAACTAAATCAGCATACCAAGGATGCGTACCTGAGATGGTATAGAGATGATCATCAGGGAAAGTGTCCCGAAGTGGTACCTGATCCAAGGTGTCACCCTCTAGTGTGTGAGTAAGCCTACTCATGTGGTCTGCCACCAAATTCTCTGACCCCTTCTTGTCTTTTATCTCAAGGTCAAACTCTTGAAGAAGTAGCATCCAACGGATCAGTCGTGGCTTTGCATCTGGCTTCTTTAGGAGGTACCTCAAAGCTGCATGGTCAGAAAAAACAACTACTTTAGAGCCCAATAAATATGAACGAAATTTATCTAAAGCAAATATAACAGCAAGAAACTCCTTTTCTGTTGTGGTGTAGTTTGATTGGGCTGAATCTAGTGTCCTCGATGCATAGGCGATCACATGTGAACGTCCCTCCACCCTCTGAGATAAGACAGCTCCAACCGCGAAGTTGGAGGCGTCACACATAAGCTCAAAAGGAATCTCCCACCGTGGGGGCTGTATGATCGGTGGAGTGGTCAGACACTTCTTTAGCTCATCAAATGATACCCTGCATGAATCATCAAAATTGAAGTCAATATCTTTTTGAAGCAATCGAGATAAGGGTAGAGCGATCTTACTAAAATCTCTGATGAAGCGTCGATAAAATCCAGCATGTCCAAGGAATGATCGAACATCACGCACACATGAAGGGTAGGGTAAGGATGAAATGATGTCTACCTTAGATCTATCAACCTCTATCCCATGTTTTGACACTACATGCCCTAAGACAATGCCATGCTCTACCATGAAATGACACTTTTCAAAGTTCAGGACTAGATTCTTCTCAATACAACGATTCAACACATTTTCCAAACTACTTAGACATTCATCAAATGAAGATCCATACACTGTAAAATCATCCATAAATACCTCCATGCAAGTCTCAATAAAATCAGAAAAAATACTCACCATGCATCTCTGGAAGGTACCTGGGGCATTGCAAAGTCCAAATGGCATCCTTCGGTAAGCAAAGGTACCGAATGGGCAGGTGAATGTTGTCTTCTCCTGGTCCTCTGCTGTAATGGGAACCTGAAAATATCCAGAAAATCCATCCAAGAAACAATAGTGTGTCTTCCCAGCTAGTCTCTCAAGCATCTGATCAATAAATGGGAGGGGGAAATGATCTTTGCGAGTGGAATGATTTAGTTTCCTATAATCAATACACACGCGCCAACTGTTTTGTACCCTCATTGGAACTAACTCATCTTTCTCATTTTTAACAACAGTAACACCACTTTTCTTAGGCACAACCTGAATAGGACTTACCCACTGAGAATCTGAAATGGGATAGATTATACCTGCCTCGAGCAATTTTTCAACCTCTTTTTTAACAACCTCCAGAAGGGTTGGATTGAGTCTCCTTTGTGGTTGCCTCACCGGTTTAGCTCCATCTTCCAAAAGAATCCTATGCATGCAAATGGAGGGGCTAATACCTGATATGTCAGCCAAGGTCCACCCGATTGCCCTGATGTTCTCCCTCAAAAGATTCAAAAGTTTTTCTTCATGTTCAAAAGAGAGATTGTTAGCAATGATAACAGGTAATTTTTCACCACTTAACAAGTATGAGTATTTGAGATTTGGTGGCAATGGATTTAGTTCCAGTGATGGTGGCTGCTGAATGGATGGAAGCATGAGTGGCGTAGACATCTGTGCACAATCATACATATCATCTGAATGAGAGAACAATGCATCAAATCCATCAGAAAAATTAGCAGCCATATCATAATCAGAGTATACATGCTCAGAATTCGAATATGATTGGACAAATGAACCAATCCCAAGATCATAAAGATCATGAATTAAAGGGGATGAAGTAGAATGAGACATCAAGTTGGACCCAATACTCATTATTTCATTAAGAAGTGAATAGTCCCCAAGAGATTGGGAATCAAAAATAGAGGGACTATCACATGGAGACTCAGAATGAGAGAGAAAGAATGCTGAGTGTTCCTCTGGTGGGTACTTCATAGAATCCAGGATTTTAAACCTCACGATTTCATCCCCGAATTCCATGGAAAGAGTACCCTCATGAACATTGATAATGGTCTTAGCAGTTTTGAGGAAGGGTCTACCAAGAATGATAGGGGCATGAGAACTTACCTGGTCATCTTCCATGTTTAGTACATAGAAATCAGCAGGGAAGATCATGTCCTTTACCTTTACCAACACATCTTCAAGGACACCAGCCGGATATGCTGTAGCTCTATTCGCTAGCTGCACCACTACCCTTGTAGGCTTGAGCTCACCAATCTGCAATGAAGAGAAAACAGAGTGAGGCATCACATTTATTGAAGCTCCTAAATCACAAAGAGCATCAGAGAAGTGAAACTCCCCTATGGTGCATGGGATGGTGAATGTCCCGGGATCCTTGCACTTTGTTGGCATTGCTAGAGTTGGTGTAATGAGTGCTGAGACATTCCTTCCAAGGTTGATCCTCTCATTTCCCTTGAGCCCTCTTCGATTGGTACAAAGTTCTTTTAAGAATTTGGCATACCTTGGGATTTGCTTAATGGCTTCGAGTAGAGGAATGTTGATCTCCACACGCTTGAATGTGTCCAAAACCTCCTTTTGCATTGCTTCTTCAGCCATCTTCTTGGTTTGAACAAACCTGTTTGGAAAAGGAAGTGGTTTAGGAGGAACATCATCAATCTTTTTCTTACCTTTATCTTTCTCCTTGGATTGTTCATCAGTTGGTATGGAATGTGGCTTCTCTGAAGTTGAGGTGAATCCCGGTGGAATGGTAGGTACAGCTGTATCGTTCATTTGCTTCCCACTTCTCAATGTTATGGCACTAACATTCCCCTTTGGATTTGGAGTGGGTTGGGAAGGTATATTTCCAGAATTCTTACTTACAAGTTCATGGAGGGCGGTGGCAATCTGGCTCATTTGAGTCTTCAACTCCCTCAGCTCCGAACCTTGACTTTTCAGCTCATTCTGTTGATTAAGAACAATTTGTTTCAAAAGATCATCAGTGTTAGAGTCTACCTTGGGTTGGAGATTCCCTTGTTGCTGACTTGTTGATGTTTGAGCTTCAAATCTCCTTTGGGGTTGTTGGAAACCCTGTTGGTAAGGTGGAGGCTGCTGGAAGTTTTGTTGAAAGGGGGGCCTTTGTTGTTGTCCAGAGCCATACCTCATGTCCAGATGATCTTTCCACCCTTGGTTGAATGTTGGATCGAACTTCTTCTGGGGATATGGTTGTTGCTGCTGCTGCTGATATGGTCTCCCAGGGAACACTGCTGCACAATCTTCTGTTTCTTGGAGTTGTGGGCAACAGTCAGTTGGGTGGCTTGTCTCAGTGCAAATACCACAAGGCCTTGAAGGAGGAGGTAAAGATGTCTTTTGTGCCAAAGCAATCTGCCTTACCATAGTTGTCAATTCTTCTAACTTGGTATCAATCAAATGACTCTCAAGAGAAGAAGGACTTACCTGATGTACTCCCCTGACATGTAGTGTACCTCTATCGCCAAATTGTTGGGAGTTTTGGGCCATCTTGTCAATCAATGCACGTGCGGCTATTGGTGTCTTGTCCACCAATGCCCCTCCAGCTGCGGCATCCACCATGCTTCTCTCCATAGCTGTGAGTCCTTCATAGAAGTACTGAATGAGGAGTTGCTCACTGATTTGGTGATGTGGACAGCTTGCACACAACTTCTTGAATCGCTCCCAATACTCATACATGGACTCCCCTTGTGCTTGCTTGATCCCCGAGATCTCCTTACGAATGGAAGTGGTCCTCGATGCTGGAAAAAATCTCTGCAAGAAAAGTCGTTTCAAATCGTTCCAACAAGTTACATCTTCAGGTTGTAAATAATACATCCAATCTTTTGCAGCTCCATCAAGTGAGAATGGGAATGCTCTTAGTTTGATTTGATCTTCAGAGACATTTTTAGGTTTTAGGGTTGAGCAAACCACATTAAATTCTTTCAAATGTTTATTCAGATCCTCACCAGAGAGGCCATGAAACTTTGGAAGTAAGTGAATTAACCCTGATTTTAGTTCAAAGTCCGATTCGAGATTTGGGTATGCAATACAATTTGGTTGATAGTTAATATCAGGTGCAGCCAATTCTCGAATGGTTCTATTAAGTTCATTTCCATTATTATCAGCCATTGGTTCCTCTTTTATGTTTGAATTTGAATTGCTTCCAATTTCAATGTTCTGATATTGGAGTAATTCTCCAACTGGTTGAATGTTGAAACTTCCCGTAGACTGAGAATGTCTGATTCGTGCCCTAAGGCTACGTTCAATCTCAGGGTCAAGATCTACGAGATCTTCGGGATTAGTTCGTGTCATAGATCAAAAAATGAAAAGAAAGAAGGTGGACCATAGTAAAATAAAAATGAGAAGTTTGAGTTGATGGTCCACAAAGAAGTAGGAGAAAATAAAAGAAGAGGATGAAAAATCAGATTGGGTAAAGAAGGAAGAAAGAAGAGAGGAAAATAATAAAATGTAAAATAAAATAAATACCTCTAGTTGGTTGAAATAATTACTTGCCTCCCCGGCAACGGCGCCAATTTGAAAGAGCGTTGTCGCACGCGCTCTCAAAAGAACTTCAAAAGTGAGTTACGTTGGATAAAACTCCAAGCACAACACTCCATGAAGCTAATGTTTAGTTTACTTGGTGTAGCATAGGGGGCTAACCAAGGTCGTCTCTCAAAGGAGGAAGTGAATTAAAACATCTTATTAGAGGTATTCTAAAAATAAAATAAAAGGGAATAAAAACACTACTTTAAAGGATTGGGGTTTGTTGTAGTTTATGAATCTAGAAGAAGTTTGCTGGAAGAAGATTGTATAATTTTTTTTTTGTTTTTAGTTTTGAAATGAATTTCAATTTAAATGACACAACAAGAAGATGTTTTTTTTAGAAATCTATTTAAAAAGCGTAATCGATCTAACTCTACCTCTTCACTTTATTATTAATCATTATCATTTAAATTAACATTCACTTAATTATGATCCCTTAATTTGTTAAATCCCGAACCCTACGAGAATTAACTTTACCACAAAGATGATGTGAATTTAAACCTAGGCTAACTTTGGAACGTGCAATCGCAGCACCCTGCTTTGATTGATGTTCTAAGATTAGCTTATGATCAGTAGTAAATTAAGGCACATATCCATTCTGGAAATGAGGATGAATTGTGTTTAGGGATTATATTTGAACTCTACAAATTTATCCCGTGTGGTCTTGTATTACCGATTAAGATCGCGCTCTCACAATTTACACAAAATCCCGACCTCGCGTGTTTTTGTGTTAATTGTTCAATTGCTTGCTTAGTTTCTTACAATTTAAAAACACAATTCATGGATCATATTAAGTGAATTACAGTAGCTCATTTATTCAAAATAATTAAATGAATAGGGTAGAAGATAGATCGATTACTAAAAGACTACTCTTCCATGGGTGGCGTAATCATCGTAGAAGCGTTTTGCATGTACAAAGGTTTATAATGGGTATAACCCAATATCGCTTCTACTCAAGAATTCCAGCCCCAAGAGGAAGATTAAGAGAAGAATAAATTTAAATAAAACAGAGGAAAAGAGAAGAAATAAAAGAATAACAAAGAAGTTTATTACACAAACAAAACAATTACAACATGAAGGAGAGAAGGAGGCTTCGATGAGAGGATCCTTGCTTCAAGAGCTACCTCTCTTACAATGGTTGTAGAATTTGGTTGAAACCAATTCTCCTCTGCCTCCAATCTCCCAATGCACGAACCAGCCTCTCCAAATGAGAAAATCACTAATTTATAGAGTGGAGGGGAGGCTAGGTTTAAAGTGGTTTCAAGTGTGAATGCAAAATCTCGGCCAAATATTTTAATGAAACTTGAACCGCCCATTTGACCTCCAAAACGCGTGAATTGACCGGCCTTCCAGAAGGATGATTTGTGCCACATCATGTCCCCGAGCTTTCCTCAAAATTTGGGCTCAATCCAAGCCCGTATGTAGAGGATATGGCCCAAATACAGAACCTTCTCCATTCTGGCGAGCCCAGCCCAACTTTGACTTCATGGCCCAATTTCAACAACCAAATTAACTCTTTAGCTTTAGTGTCCTGAATAAAAGTTGTAGATAATTAAGTTAGGAACACTGTTACAAAATTTCAAATTCAAATAATAAATATAAAAATATTTATCTTCGAAATAATACAGTGCACTATTAAGGGTAAAACTGGAATTTTCACCAAATTTTCAAATGAATGATCAAATCCCAAATATTTTATAAATAAACATATTTAACACAATGTGAGGAAATTATATCATTTATTATCAATAAAATATTCAATAAAATAGTGTTTTATCAGGGATCAATTCCAAGCTTATACAATCACTACTACTAAGGTTGAAGCCCCGAAAGACGTGGTGGCAGGTAATTTAATGGTTTCCTCAAGTTTAGAAAATGCTTTATTTGATTCTGGATCATCGCATTGTTTCATATCTTCCCAGTTTGCTAAGAAAATTAGATATTTTCAATTTGATTTAACAAGGGAGTTGTTAGTCAAAACTCCTAAGGGAAGTATCATTGCTACAAAGTTCTGTGAATCAGTTCCCATTAGAGCAAATAAATGTTCTTTATCTGCTGATCTCATCATCATACCCATGATTGAATTTGATATAATCCTTAGTATGGATTGGCTTTCGGACCATGATGCGAATATTTATTATAAGAAGAAGGAGGTTACGATTTTTGATGATGATGATAAAGAACACTTTATCTTTAGAGAAGAATCATCACCACCTGATTCTTATCTAGATCCACCCCTAGTAGCTCAATTAAATTCAATTATCGGAGAGGAAGTGAATAAAATAACTGTGAGTGAGGAAAAGAATGTTCAAATAGAGGATGTACCTATTTTTAAAGAATATGTAGATGTGTTTCTGGAAGATTTACCTGGACATCCTCCTGAATGAGAAATTGAGTTTTCCATTGATTTAATTCCTGGTTCAAGGCCCATATCGAAGACCCCTTATAGAATGGCCACTGTGGAATTAGTTAAACTAAAGAAACAACTGGAGGAATTAAGTAATAAGGGATTTATTCACCCCAGTGTTTCTCCATGGGTATCCCCTGTCATTTTTGTTAATAAGAAAGATGGATCTATGAGGTTATGTATCGACTACAGGGAAATCAATGCTATAACAATAAAGAACAAGTATCCCCTACCTCACATTGATGATTTATTTGACCAACTGCATGAATCTCAATAATTTTCAAAGATTAACCTTCGATCTAGATACCATCAGTTGTGTGTGAAGAAGTAAGACATTCCGAAGACAGCATTTCGAACCAAGTACAGGCATTACGAGTTTACAGTAATGCCTTTTGGATTGACTAATGCACCCTCTGTATTCATGGATCTAATGAATAGAGTTTTCAAGGAATATCTAGATGATTTTATGGTGGTGTTTATTGATGATTTCTTGGTATACTCCAAAAGCTATGAAGATCATGAAAATCACTTGTGCATTATCCCTAAGACTCTTAGAAGACATAAATTATATGGGAAGTTTAGCAAGTGTGAATTCTGGATTCAGGAGATTTCTTTTCTTGGCCATATTGTCTCTAAGGATGCAATCTCTGTTGATCCTTCTAAGACCAAGGCAATCCAAGAATGACCAGAACCGACGAGTATAACTGAGGTAAGCAGTTTTATTGGTTTAGCAGGTTATTATCAGAGTTTTGTCCAGAACTTTGCCCGATTGGCTAACCCATTAACGAATATCACATGTAAAGGGGTTAAATTTGTTTGGACAAAAGAGTGTGAAGAATGTTTTGAATAACTGAAGAGAAGATCATTCAATGCTCCTATATTGACTCTACCATCAGGGAATGATGGGTTCGTTATTTATAGTGATGCATCAAAGAAAAGACTTGGTTGTGTCCTTATGCAGAATGATAGGGTTATTGCCTATGCATCACGACAATTGAAAATTCATGAGCAAAAATATCCTACTCATGATCTTGAGTTAGCTGCTGTAATATTTCATTTGAAGATATGAAGACATTATCTCTATGGTGAAAAATGTGAGATTTATACTGATCACAAGAGTTTTAAGTATATTTTATCACAAAAAGAACTCAACATGAGGAAAAGGCGATGGATTGAACTACTCAAGGATTATGATTTCACTATACACTACCACCCGGGGAAGGCAAATAAGGTGGAAGATGCTTTGAGTAGAAAGGATCATGGAGTTTTGAACAAGATGAGAGTTAAAAATGATCCAATATATATGGATCTAGTAAAGATGGATATGGGAATAACCAGGGAAGGTGAAACATCAATGCTTTTTCAAATGGTTGCCAAACCATCTTTACTAGAAAAGATAAAGCATTCTCAGATCGGTGATGAAGAGTTTCAAAAGAAGATTAAAGCTGTGAATGATCGGAGATTGAGTGACTTTGTGTATGAAGATGGAATTTTGAAGTTTGGGAAGATACTTTGTGTTCCCAATATACCTGATCTAAAAAGGGAATTGTTGGATGATGCTCATAGTTCCAATTTCTCAATACACCATGGGAGCACCAAAATTTATGGAGATTTGAAGGAACATTTATGGTGGGACAACATGAAGAGGGAGATTGCTGATTTTGTGTCAAGATGTATGGTTTGTCAACAAGTGAAAGCTGTAAGGAAACAACTTGGAGGAGTCATGCAACCTCTTCCCATACCTGAGTGGAAATGGGATAATATCACGATGGACTTAGTCATGGGACTACCAAAGACTCCCATAAGGAATGATGCAATATGGGTCATTGTTGATCGTCTTACCAAATCGGCACATTTTCTTTCTATAAGAGAAGATCTACCACTTGAAAGTCTAGCAAGGCTATATATTAATGAAGTTGTGAGACTTCATGGAGTACCACTATCGATTGTTTCTGATCGTGATCCCCATTTTACTTCGAGATTCTGGAAAATCCTTCAGAAGGCCTTGGACACTGAACTTCATTTGAGCACTTCCTACCACCCTCAAACAGATGGAAAATCAGAACAGACTATTCAAACCTTAGAAGACATGTTGAGATCCTTCTCACTTGACTTTCAGGGTATGTGGGATCAATATTTACCTCTGGTAGAGTTTTACTATAACAATAGCTTCCATTGGAGTATTCAGATGAAACCATATGAAGCGTTATATGGAAAGAGATGTCGCACACTAACCTGTTGGGATGATGTTGGTGAAAGAAAACTTGTAGGCCCAAAACTGGTGGAGGAAACGATGGAAAAGGTGAAGTTAATCCAAAACCACATCAAAGCATCTCAAAGTAGGCAGAAGAGCTATGCTGATAACCGAAGGAAGGATTTGGAATTTCAGGTAGGAGATCATGTTTTCTTGAAGGTATCTCCATGGAAGGGTGTTATACGTTTCGGTAAGAAGGGAAAATTGAGTCCCAGGTACATTGGAACATTCAAAATTCTAGAATGAATTGGGGATGTAGCTTACCGTTTGGAAATGCCGCCAAGTCTCTCCAAAGTTCACGATGTGTTCCACGTATCACTGTTGAGAAAATACATGCCTGACCCAATGAATGTACTTACCTATTAGGAATTAGAACTGGAACCCGATCTATCTTATTGCAAAGATCCCATCAAGATTCTTGATACCAAAGAACAAGTGTTGAGAAACCGGACGACTCATCTGGTAAAAGTTCTATGGAGAAACTATAATATGGAAGATGCAACGTGGGAACCCGAGGAACTTATGATGAAGAACTACCTAAGTATTTTTATACAGTAATATTCTAGAAATTTTGAGGATGAAATTATTTGAATGAGGGGAGAATGTAACACCCCAATCTTCCACGACACGTTTCCCTTTGAATAATGCAATAGCTTGCATTGTACACAACTTCGAGATTCTAACACATCATGACCAATCAAACTAGCCATTATGAATAGTAGTACCCACTTTTTGAAATTTTATACATTTTATCTTTCAAAATGGACTGTATTTTTGGATTCGTAATATCGAAATTAGATTAGGGTGAATTTTTGGTATTTTTCTAAAAACTTTCAATTTTTGATGAATAGTGAAAATCACTAAATTTTAATTAAAAACAACTTTTTTAATCGAAATAATTAATAGTGATAAATTATGAATTTGAGTGGTTTTAAAGTATATTTAGAATATATTTTTACCACTTAATACAATGTTGATCATTGGACGTAATTTCACATTTAAACCGAACAAAAAACAAGTGTCAATCTTTTGATAGTTATTATTTCTTAAAAACACGTTTTTTGTTTTGACAGTGGGAATTAATTTTAAATTAATTTATTCCACTTCTGTGTTTTGAATTTAGAAAAATGGATTCCATATTTAGAATCAGGAGGTACAAAATGTTTAAATAGGTAACTTATATTTTTATACATTTTGAATAATTACTTCGGTAAATATTTTATTTACCATGGTTAAAGGGTAAATCCGGTAAATAAGGGTAAAAAATAATATAATAATAATAATAAATTACCCTAAAATGTGTCCTAACCCTATTGGTTGATACATTTCCAACCATGGTCATCTTTGGGTTGATTTTGGGACCCCATGGATCCACTTGTAAGTAATAATGACACTTTATATTAATTAAGTTAAAGTAAATAAAAAAATGACATAAACATATATCTTTTAGAAATTTTTTTACATAGGGTTATATATGTTATATTTTAGACTATAAATATTCATTAGAAATATATAAATATTTCCTAAATAATGCTATTTTATTTATAATTTTTAGATATTGAATAATTAAATTTATTTATGACACAATAATGATGCAGTAGTTTCCTTATTAATGAAAGAATCAAATAATTGGTATTATAAATGATAAAATAAATATAATTTGAAAGTTTTGATGCCATAAACGAATTTTATAGGTTAATATTACATTTTATTATTGCTTAAATGAATTTTTTTTGAAATAATAAAGTTGTTAAGACTTTAAAAAAAATCAATTATTAAATAGTGTTAAAATTGACATAAATGAGTTTTTAAAACAAATATTATATTATTAATTGATATTCTATTCCTAAAAATCTAAGGTTCAGAGAAATGACTTATATAATGATATATGTATCATTAATGGACCACTTGGGGGTCTCTTGGAAGTATATAGTAAGTTTATTAACTATATAATATAAAAATACAAAGAGACATGGTAAATGTCAAACTAATTAACTAAGAGTTAAAACTAAAAGATAAGGTTAATAAAGTGACCCAAACCTGTATAAAACCTATTGGTTGAGTTTTTTTCAACCCATACCCACCTTATCCTTGAAATAAATGAGTTTGGAGCCATTAGAAACTGAATATGAATTTATTATAAAATAATATTTTAAGTTTTTCCTAAGGTGCCCCTCACCCCTCTTATAAAAGGGCACTCCCCCTTCTCACTAATTCACACCATCAAATCCTTTTGGATCGGCCAAAATCTAAAAAAATATCCTACCAACTTCTCTCACTTAAACCTAGAGGCCTTAGTTTGATCAAAAATCCAACCTAAGGATCCCTTTTGATCAAATCAAAAGGAGGAAACCGAAGAAGAGGTAATGATTTCACCACCCTCTTTCAAGTTCCTTTCTTCTTCCACTTTTTCTTTCTTTGTTATTTCCATTCTAAAATAATAACTCCAGTATCTTCTATATACTATGATGTTATTATAAATATGTTTCAACTATATTCATTATTCTATCCATCCTTTGAATGACATGTCACCATACGTGCGTACGTACGACTTACCGTCTCCACATCGTGGTGTAATTGTTATTCAAAACATTATTATTCAGATGGGTATGATAATGATGTGTAATTGATGTAAATAATAAATAAAACATGATAATTATTCTGTATATATGATATACCATCCAATTATATAATATTTTAATATCAAAATAATGATATTGTCGCTCGTGCGTACGTACGGACTACCGTCTCCACGAACGCGATGAGATTCATTCCCCATCATATCCATTCAAGACTAATTTTCATTTGATGATTAAAAATAATGTTTAAGTACTTGATATAATTATAGATATTAATAATATACAACCTATGGATAAAAAACATGACTTATGTAACAAAACATATAAAAGAAAACGAGTAAGTGAAAACCCGAAACAACGATAATACTAAAATATTATTAACAAAGCAATATTAAAAGATCATATATGATATCATATTTATGTATATGATTATTTTATAATTTAATAACAATGATTTAACTATTATACAGGAGGTTAAACTACCCTCGACCAAGGAAAATTACAAGGTAAGGGTATATTTCACAATCTCTTCATTATCTGAGGTTGTTTATACGTAATTATCTACTGGGACCTCTTTATCATACACATCCATGTTTCTTAAAAATATATTTCAAAACATTATTACTATTTTATAGACTATGAGTTAAATTAATTCATACCCTTTTTTAATTTATATAAGATGTTTATAAAGAAATCTTTCCGCCGTTTTCCAAACAAAGTCCTTTTTAACCTTTTCGACAAAATTAAGATAAGAACATTTTTTAACTTATACAGTGGGTGCGGCTATTTTCTACCATTATAAACTCATAGAAGCTTCCCTTACAATCTTATAAGAATATTTTCAAAGTAAATGTTTTATTTTATAATTATTTGACTCTTAAATGATTTAAAAATAGAAAGAGATATTTCTCTAAAAAGGGTTTTGATTTCATCTATGTCAACATCCTTTGATGAATTTTAAGTTTATTTAGAGTTGATTTATTATGATAAAAAACTTCCATATTTTATTGAAGGTTTTGTGATATGTTTGACTGTGGATGTGCTATTTTTACGCCATTCATGATTTATGGTTAAAGTATTGACATTTTGTATGCTAGTTTTAATACGAATGTTTATGATATGTTTAAACCTTTTCATATGAGGAATGTATTGGACTTAGTAAGTGACGGGTGGAGCCCAATATAGCTCCTCGATGCATTGGTAGGTCTCATGAGACAACTAGACGTGTAATTGGCTGAGGACCTTTCCCAATTTGATTTATGGTTTTGGCTGAGGCCTTAATCATTTTTAGACGTCTTGGCCGAGGCCTTGACAAAATGTTTCAGAATGTCTGGCATTATACATTCCCTCATTATGGAAATAATATTGATGGTTCATGTGGTCATTAGACTAGTAGAATACCCATGATTATGTTTTATTATGGAATTATTTACTCAGCTCATATTCTTTCCATAAAAGTATTTATGTTTATTATTGGTAAAGGCGTGTGGTTTCAATTATTTACCATGCTTAATATTTATGTCATTTTCCACTATATTAGTTACCCTTAATGAGTGTTTGAGATCACCCCTTTCTTATGTTTCATTTTACCAGGATATGAAGAAGTTAGTTATGAGTGACCTGCAGGCATAATCTAGGAGGCTTGGATGTTTCTAATGAAATATATTTGTGTTGTGTTTCTTTTCAAGTTGTAAAGTTGAACTTAATACTAAACTGGTCGGTCTTTCGAGACATGATTTTCTTGTGATCATGCCAATGTTATATAATAATGCACCAAATATAGGTAACTGGGGTTGGGTAGTTACAGTTAATGATTCATTATATTATTATTAATTTTTTGACATATGATTCAATTGACTACAAAGTAGTAAGGGGTTTCTCATATCACCTTTATTTCTATGGGATTTCTATTATTCACCACATATTTCTTGTATATGGTGTATATTTAATAAAATTTGATATATAATATCATTAATCTATTTATCTTCATGGTATTAAATTATTCATTGGATGATTATTAATTTTTGGACATACGATTCAATTGATTACAAAGTAGTAAAGGGTTTCTCATCTCACTTTTATTTCCATGAGATTTGCATTATTTTCCACTTATTTCTTATATGTGATGTATGTAAACTGAAATTTGATATATAATATCATGAATATACTTATTTTAATTATATTAAATTATTCATTGGATGATTATTAATTTTTGGACAAATGATTCAATTGATTATAAAGTAGTAAGTGGTTTCTCACCTCACTTTTATTTTCGTGAGATTTCCATTATTTGCCCCTTATTTATGGTATGTGGTGTATGTATACTAAAATTTGATATATAATATCATGAATATATTTATAATCATGATATTAAATTATTAATTGAATGAAATTTAATTTTTGAACATACGATTCAATTGATTACAAAGTAGTAAGGGTTTTCTCAAATCACTTTCATTTCCGTGAGATATTCCTTACTCACCACTAATACTTGTATGTGGTGTAGTATACTACCCATTGATGTATAATATCACTAATATATTTATTTTCATGGTATTAAATGTATAATTTTATGATTATTAATTTTGGGGCATATGATTCAGTTGATTACAAAGTGGTAAGAGATTCCACCCGAACCTTCATTTTTCCTTCGGGTTATTCCTTCACTATCCTTAACCAAATATAATGCTTATTTATTTTTTGTGCACATATTCTATATTACATTCTTATGTTCTAAAATCATATATTCATATCAATTCATCTTTATTTTATGGGGATTATATGTTTTAAAATAGTTCCCTTCTTAATTCTTCCTGATAAACAAGCCTGATTCAAGGGAACTTCTCGAATTCTTACCCAGTTTCAAGTGCACTATATAATCTGTTTCCGACTATCATTATTTTTCTAAAATCACAAATTTTATCATGAAAAAACTATATTGGTTAATTTATGGTTTTATGAAAACAAACATGCCTTTCTGCTTTAAAATCTCTTTAATATTTTCCTTAAACCGCACTAAAATGTTTTTTCTAAAGATTCTTAAAAACTCTTTTTACATGGTTTCACTTCAGTGAGACATAATTTATGACTCAAATATAATTTCAATGTAATTAAATTTTATTTTTGGTATATACATGTTTAAAATATGATTTTATGTCAAATACAAATGATTTTCCAAAAGAACTCTTCTTTTCAAAGTAAAAATTATTTTTATCGTCTCACTTTAACTTTTATGAGATATATGCCTTGTTCACCACTTATTTTTTTGTATGTGGAATATGTAGTTCCATTTGATATATCATATCAAGAGTCTCCTTATTCTACTAATATTTAAAGGTATTAATATTTTAATGTTTCAAAGTAGTATGAGACACTTTGGAACGTTTAAAGAATATTTCCTTATAAAATTTTCAATAGTCTCAATTTAAAGTATCTCTATATATGTCAACATCCCTGACTGAATCTTGTACTTAATTGAGGTCTATCTCTTTTGATATCACCTAAAATATGTTGTTGAAGGGTTTTTGATTTATTTGATTGTGGATGTGCTATTTTGAAACCATTCACCACATTACTTTGAATGGTTAGTGTTATGTTTAATGATTGGGAAAAGTGATTTACATTGCATATGTTAGTTTCAATATGAATGTATATGTTGTTTATGTTTTACCCCTTTCATATTAGGAATTAATTAGACTTATTAATTGTAAGGTGAGGCCCTCTATAGTCCCTCGATGCATCGGTAGGTCTCATGTGACAAACTAAACATGGTTTTGACCAAGGACTTACCCATTTAATAGATGCTTGGCATGGAGCCTTGACAATAACAGATTCTTTGCATGTATCCATAACAATAATAGATTCTGGTAGAAGCCTTGATAGATTATTATCATAATTCCTTGAAGGTATGTTTTAGATATCCATTGCTATACATTTCCCTCATTATGAAACTAGTAATTGATAGTCCATGTGATTATTCGACTAGTATAATATTCGTGGTTATGTTTTATTATGGTGTTATTTATTTAGTTTTCATTTCTACCATATTATACTCAATTATATTTTAAAGGCATGTGTTTTTAGTTTCTCACCATGCTTAGTGTTTATGATTATGATTACTTCCGCTGTATTATTTACCCTTACTGAGCACTTGAGCTCACCCCTATCTTATGTTTTATATTTCCCTAGGATGTGAAGAAGTATATTATGAATGACTTGCAGGGATAATCTAGAAGTTATGGATGTTTTAAATAGAATTTACACACTATATTTCCTTTCAAGTTGTAATGTTGAACTTATTTATGTATCTTGTTTTCCAAAACCAATAATCTACTCAGTCCTTTGGGATACAACTTTCTTATAATCATGCCAATGTAATAAAATAATATACCGGCTCTGGGCAGCTGGGGTCGAGGAATTACAGTTTGTATCAGTGAAAGTTTAGTAGAAACCTTGGGAACTGGATTTAGAAAACATAGTTTAAGGAACATAACACTAAGATATACTTTGAGGATAAACATAGAATAATATCCAAGAATTTTGGTAAGGTAGAGATTATGTGGGTCTTCCTAGAAATACATCCCTATCTGGATACTACAAGTGGATGTGGTTCTAGCACATTTCTACATAGGAGTAACAACTCTGACAAGGTGTTCTGGGCCTGACTCAGGGTAACCTGATACATGATAATGGGCCTTACTACGCACCTGGTTTGACACTCCTGGGGGATATGCTTAGGATAATTCATATTTTCCTTACAAACCATTATGAAGGATTTAAAGGTAAAAAAAACCATGTTTATGATTATGGAGCAATGTTTTATACATATTTTGTGATTATATATTGTCGTCTAAACTATAGAGTCTAGATGTTTAGTGGTCCTAGTGTTTCTTAATTCTGAAGATAGAAATTCGGAATTCTTCTTAGTCTGACAAACAAATTGCGAGGATGCAATTCTGTTGAGGGGGAAATAATATAACACCCTAGTAATTTGTTTTATAATTTTAAATACATTAAGTTATGAAAAATAATAATCTAAATTTAAGTGTTTTAATTAATAATAATAATTATAAATAATTTTAATTTATAGCTTTCAAATTAATTAATTAATGTTCTAAAAAACAAATACTATTTTACAGTATTACTTTTTGTAAAAGAATATTTTAATATGAATATATGTATTTGATTCATTTTCATCAATATATTATTTAATTAAATATTTTAAAGAATAATATATATATTGACTATTATAAATATAAATACTAAATTGTGTTATGAATATATTCATTATAAATATAACACCCCAAGATTTTATGGTATATTTATTTATAAATAGTTTCAATTAATTAGACAACTTATATGCACACAACATTGAGTCTCAGTGAAACAATAATTTTTTATAGTTACAACCTAGTCATTAAA
Organism: Viscum album; assembly: GCA_963277665.1. NCBI lineage: Eukaryota > Viridiplantae > Streptophyta > Magnoliopsida > Santalales > Viscaceae > Viscum > Viscum album. The sequence goes on along the minus strand of OY728163.1, from coordinate 2,004,121,849 downwards.
CTTAATTTTGATGATTTTTTGATTTAAATTTTGAAAAACGAACATACACTGTTGCGATAAAATTTTTTTAGAGTCTAATAGAATCATCTTAATTTTTTAGTGAATAGTAACTTGACCCTTATGAATAGTAATGTACCCTTATGAATAGTAATGTTACCCTTATGAATAGTAAATTGAACCTTATGAATAGCAACCTCACTTGTGAAAATATAAATAAAATTTAGGCACCTTATAAATAAGAGTGAATGTTTTAAAAATTAATAATTAAGTGTTGGTATTTTTGTGAGTAATAAATATTAATTACAATTTTAAATTGATAAATTTATTTAAAATAAAATTCATTTTCATAAAATGTATTCCTAAATAAATATTTTGTTGTCCTATTATTTTAAGACAATTTAATGATACATTAGTTAATTTTCAGGGTGTTATAAGATCTGTTTTAATTTTAAAAAACGGTATTTTTCGAGTAAATGATGATTTTATTTAAAAATTAAATTTCTCATATTTATAAAATTATTTTGATAAAATGGAGTTAATTTTTAAATTCTAAACATCAAAAAATGGCGAGGGTGAATTTTTGGGATTTTTCTGAAATACTTGAATTTTTGGTGAATAATGAAATTCAATAATTTACGAAATATGCTAAATAAATGAATTTCTGCATCATGATTGAGTCGTGAATGATGTGAATGACCATTGGTTTGAACTCACATGAACTTATTACTATTTTATTTTATAATAATAAATAGTATTCATAGTCTTGAGCCAAAATAATAAAATAACGATTAAAATAATGGAAAAACCCTCATCTCCTCCACTATAAAAAACCACCCTCACTTCCTCTTCTCTTCACTCCTATAAGCCTTAAAGATTCTCAAAGTTATGCCCAAATACTCTTTCCCTAGTACCTCCCCAAATCCAGTAGCTCTTGGTCTTTTCAAAAGATCAAAACCCCTTCCCTTAAGAAGATTCTCAAGGAGGTGTATTCAAGAGGTAAAATTCTCTTCCTTTTTTCCTTTTAATTTCATTTCACGTTCCTTTCATTTATTATCCTCTTCTCACCTCCTATTTATAAATTATCATGATAACTCCAGTATAATCTATATACTATAATTACATCATGTTAATGGAATAACCATCACCAATATCCTTACTCTCTCTCTCTCTCTTTTATTTTAAAAACGAAATCATTGTCCGAGTGTTGTTGATTTACAACCTTTGTAGAAGATGAACTTTAGTTCTTCAATTAATTATTCAAGGCTAGTCATAAAACCATTTTTATATTTTAAACATGTTCTAAAATGTGTATTATATATTATGTAATGATTCTGGAACCATCATTTGTACATGATACTAAATAATAGAACAAAACTAGTTCGTTGTGATCGAAAAACCGCTGTAAAATCTAAACGATTATCACTAAATGTATTATCTAATGATTCATACTCATAATATGTAAAAAAATGATATATATAACGATTTAAACTTCTTTATTCTTATTAAAAACATGAAATTCCAATTCAGTAGAATTATACCAATTTAAAATGAACTCCATTACTTATAATCAAGAAAATCGATCATGAAATCAAGGAAACAAGCACTCCAGAACAAACGAATTCAATCATATAACTTATAAACAAAGAAATAAATGAAATTAATAAAACTAAAATAAATCAAATACATTTATATAAGTTTCTTAATTAATTAATTAATATATTTAATTTGATTATCTAGGAAGTTAAGGTCAAGTGCAGAACACATTCAGACATAAGGTAAGGGGTGTCTCATCTCACTTTTATTTCTGCAAGATTTCAATTATTCACCACTTATTTATTGTATGTAGTGTATGTATACTTAAATTTTATATATAATATCATGAATCTATTTATCTTCATGGAGTTAAATGATTCATTGGATGATTGTTAATTTTTGGACATACGATTCAATTGATTACAAAGTAGTAAGGAGTTTCTCATCTCACTTTTATTTCCATGAGATTTCCATTATTCGGCATTTATTTCTTGTATTTGGTGTATGTATACTAAAATTTGATATATAATATCATTAATATATTTATCTTCATGTTATTAAATAATTAATTTTATGATTATTATTTTTTGGACATACGATTCAATTGATTAAAAAGTAGTAAGGGGTTTCTCATCTCACTTTTATTCCTATGAGATTTCCATTATTTGCCACTTATTTCTTATATGTGGTTTATGTATACTAATATTTGATATATAATATAATTAATCTATTTATCTTCATGGTATTAAATGATTCATTTTATGATTATTAATTTTTGGACATACGATTCAATTGATTACAAAGTAGTAAGGGGTTTCTCATCTCACTTTTATTTTTGTGAGATTTCCATTATTCGTCACTTATTTTTGGTATGTGGTGTATGTATAATAAAATTTGATATATAATACCATGAATATATTTATCCTCATGGTACTAAATTATTCATTGGATTATTTTTAATTTTTGAACATACAATTCAATTGATTACAAAGTAGTAAGGGTTTTCTCAACTCACTTTCATTTTCATGAGATATTCCTTACTCACCAATAATTATTGTGTGTAGTGTATGTATACTACCCATTGATGTATAATATAATTAATATATTTATTTTAATTTTATTCAATTTATCATTTTATGATTATTAATTTTGGGGCATATGATTCGATTAATTACAAAGTGGTAAGGGATTCCACCCAAACCTTCATTTTTTCCTTCGAGTTATTCCTTCACCATCCTTACCCAAATTTAATGCTTATTTATTTTTGTGTACATATTATATATTATATTTTTATGTTCTAAAATCATATATTCAGATCAATTCATCTTTCTTTTATGGGGATTATATGTTTTAAAATAGTTCCCTTCTTAATTCTTCCCGATAAACAAGCTTGATTCAAGAGAACTTATCGAATTCTTACCCATTATCAAGTGCACTATATAATATATTTTAAGACATAATTATTTTTATAAAATCACAAATTTGATAATGAAAAAAATATCTTGGTTCATTTATAGTTTTATGAAAACAAACATTCCTTTTCGCTTTAAAATATCATTAATATTTTCCTTAAACCACACTAAAATGTTTTATTTATAAATATTCTTAAAAACTCTTTTTACATGATTTCAATTCATTAGGACATCATTTATACCTAAAATATAATTTCAATGTCCTTACCGTTTCTTTTTTGGATATACATGTTTGTAATCTGATTTTATGACAAATACAAATGAATTTTCAAAAGAACTCTTCTTTCCAAAGTAAAAAAGATTTTTATCGCCTCCCTTTAACCTTTATGAGATATAAGACTTGTTCACCACTTATTCCTTGTATACGGTGTACGTACTACCCTTTTATATTTCATATAAAGAGTCTCCTTATTCTCCTAATATTCTAATGGATTATTATTTGAATGTTTCAAAGTGGTATGAGACACTTTGGAATGTTTAAAGAATATTTCCTCATGAACTTTTTAATGGTCTCATTTAAAAGTATATTCATCTATGTAAAAATCCCTTGTTTAATCTTGTAATTCATTAAGGAATATATATTATGGAATCATATAAAATATGTTGTTGAATGGTTTCTAATTATCTTGATTATGAATGTGCTATTTTGAAACCGTTCACCATATTACTTTAAATGGTTAGTGTTATGTTTAATGATTGGGGAAAGTGATTTACATTTCATACATTAGTTTTAATATGAATTTATATGGTTTTTATGTTTCAAAACTTTCATATGAGGAATGAAAAGGACTTAATAAGTTTCAGGTGGAGCCCTCTATAACCCCTTGATGCATCGATAGGTCTCATGAGATAAATTAGATATGGTTTTGGCCAAGGCCTTACCCATTTAATAGATTCTTGGCATGAAGCCTTGAAAATAATAGATTATTAGCATGTAACCATGATCATAATAGATTCTGGAATAAATCCTTGATATATTCTTTGTATTAAGCCTTGAAGATATGTTTTAGATATCCATCATTATGCATTTCTCTCATTATGAAACTAGTAATTGATAGTCCATGTGATTGTTTGACTATTAGAATATCCATGGTTATGTTTTATTATGACATTATTTATTCAATTTTCATTTCTTCCATATTATGCTCAAGTATATTTTAAAGGCATGTGTTTTTAGTTTCTCACCATTCCTAGTGTTTATGATCATGATTAATTATGTTGTATTATTTACCCTTACTAATAATATGAGCTCCACCCTTTCTTATGCTTTATATTTCCCTAGGATGAGAATAAGTATATTATGAACGACTTAAAGGAATAGTCTAGAAGTTATGGATGATTTCAATGGAAGTTACATATTGTGTTTCCTTTCAAGTTGTAATTTTGAACTTATGTATGTATCTTATTTTCCAAAACTATTAAACTACTCGATCCTTCAGGATACAAATTTCTTGTAATCATGCCAATGTAATAAAATAATGCATCATCTCTGGGAAACTAGGGTATGGGTGTTATAGTAAGTCACTACAGATCTCATCCTCTCCTCTTATTCTAGGTTTTCTCTTAGTGGAAACACTAATTTATTAGGATTTTTGTGATATTTAGGATTTTGGATAAGATAATTTAGGTATTTTGGTTCTAAGGTCTTGAGGAAGGGAAGTAAATTGTAGATCATGTGTATGGTGACATGGATTTGTGAAATCATAGGTCTCAGGTAGGTGTCTTACCTTGTACTATAGTTGTGAATAATGACTAGATCTTAAATGTGGTGTTTTACTTAAATATTGTTTTGTTTTTAAAATGATTATTTATGAATTTATTTTAGTGTGAGAAAAAAATCAAGGTTTTGATATGAATGATTTTTTGGGGGAAATGAAAGCATGGATTTTCTGTGTGTAGGAATTTTTTGGAAAATTGTTGTTTTGGTGTAACAAAGGTTATTGTTTGGATTGTGGCATAGAGTTTTTATTACTGTTTTTTCTTTTTTTATTATTTGGATAAATATTTTTGTTAGTAAATGGTGCTATTGAGTTGTCGATTAATGTGTTGTGTTGGTTGATATTTTTTAGGTTTGGTAATTTCTAAAGGGGTTGGAATTGAGTTGTTAGTGGATGAGTAATGTTGGGTCATTATTATCTTGATATTTTTTATTTCATTTATATGAGGGGTTATAAATGAGTTAATAAACTCCCACTTGGCTGTGGGGAACTAACTTTTTATGTAAAGTTGATGTGGTGTAAACTCCCTCTTGGGTGTGGGAACCTTGTTGGACATATTTTGTGTTTTTTGTGATTTATTAAAGGTTGATTTATGGAATTTTCTTTCATTTTTAATATAGTTTGATATAATGATATGGGCGGGGAATATTTTATAAAACTCATTGAATCTTAAAGGTTTTTTCATATAAATAGGGTTCATGGGGATCATTTGATAAATCCTATTTGGAAATCTTATTAGAGTTCAATATTTGATATTGAGGAGAATTATCCTAATGAATGTAGAGCTGGAGGCGGTGAGGTTGGGGCTGGAGGCTCCCCCAACTCTGATAGTTTGACAACCCAAAACCTTGAGAGAAGTTTAAGAAAAAAGGATATTATATGAGTTTAATTGTAGAAATAAATTTAAAAAATGTTATAAAGTTTAGATTAAGCAGCTTTGCAAGTTAAATAATTATAATTTCATACCATTTTTACTTGATGAGTTGAATTATTGAATAATAGTTTTTATTAAATGGTCCCTACAATGAAAACATATAAAAAATAGATTGTGATAATATCCTTGCGGAAAAATTACTGATGAATTATAAAATTCAAACCCCGATGAATAAGAATAGACTGGTCACCATTTTAATGTTGAGTTGGAATGAGAAGCATCACAAAACATAGGTTTGGGTGCAGTAAATGGTCAATTAATAAGCTCAGTTGTGTTGAAGAATATGAAATTAACATAAAAAGTGAATATAATATGAATAGAAATAATAAATATATGAATATATATATGTGAATATATATATATATATATACAAAAAGTGACTATAATATGAACAAACCATGGGTAAGATTTATTTATAGTGGTTAAATTTTAAAAAGATATATGTTGACATCAAAAGCGGGTAGTCCAGATGAACCTAGATTCAATGAGAATATGTTGATGGGTTTATGAAATAAATGATACTAAAAAAATTATGTTGTGTACTATGTAATGACATTATATAAAAAATTCTTCCAAACCTTCATTGTTGGTGACTTTTTTACTCAATTTTGTTAACTTCCATCACATCCCTTTTTCATAATGCATTATTTTTTATTTAATGAAATTTCTTCCAACTTTTTGAATCATTGATAAGGAGCATGTGATGGATTTTTTTATGAATAAACTATAGAAACCCGTTAAATATATGAAACTCATGTTATGATCGTATAAAACCTAAATAATTGGAAAAACATTATACAAAATTATCAAAGAATCGTCCAAATTGTAAAAGTGGTTTTTACTGAAAGTGGAAAAATAAAGAATGTTATGAATGTAATATACCTAATTGAATATGAAGAACATGGTTGGAACTATGCATGTAATATACCTAATTGAATATGAATAACATGGTTGAAGATACATGATTCCTTTGAACAAATTATTCATATATGAATGTCATGTGAGGTTTTTGTATACACAATAATATTTTTTTTTATTTTAAGAATGTGGGTATTTTGTAAAGTGAATTGTAGTGCTAGAAAATGTTAGGCATAATATTAAAAATTGTATTGCATAATCAGTATACTACAATTTCAACATGAAAATATAATGTGAAGCACAAACATTAATGTAAGCATAAATAGTATATAGTAAATCATAAAACCTAAATAAGTGTAAGCTAAGGTCACTATAATTAGAATACCTGTTTACATGAGAAGTCCAAACCTCTACCCTATTAACAACAAATCACCAAACAAAAAGTCACCAAATATAATCAGTATACTACACTATCAACATGAAAATATAATGTGAAGCATAAATTGTAATGTAATCATAAATAGTATATAGTAAATCATGAAACCAAAATATGTGTAAGATAATGTCCCTATAATTAGAATAACTGTTTGCATGAGAAGTCTAAACCTATACCCTGTTAACGCATGTAATATACCTAATTGAATATAAAGAACATGGTTGATGCTATGCATGTAATATACCTAATTGAATATGAAGAACATGGTTTATGTGTTAAAAAAAAATTACTCTTAAGTGTCTTGTAATGAATCTTCATTATCAAAGTCCTATAAAAAAATTATCCGTAGAAAAAAATATTAATGTGACTAATAGATAATACATGATTCCAGTGAACAAATTATTCATATATGAATTTCACGTGAGATTATTGTATACACAACAATATATATTTTTCATTTTAAGAATGTGGGTATTCTATAAAGTGAATTGTAGTGATGGAAAATGTTAGGTGTAATATTAAAAATTATATTACATAATTAGTATACTGCACTATCAACATGAAAATATAATGTGAAGAATAAATAGTATATAGTAAATCATAAAACCTGAATAAGTGTAAACTAAGGTCACTAAAATTATAATACCTATTTACATGTAAAGTGCAAACCTCTACCCTGTTAACAAAAAGTCACCAAACAAAAAGTCACCAAATATAATCAGTATACTACTCTATCAACATGAAAATATAATGTAAAGAATAAACAATAATGTAATCATAAATAGTATATAGTAAATCATAAAACCTGAATGAGTGTAATCTAATGTCACAACAATTAGAATACCTATTTTTATGAGAATTATAAACCTCTAAATCGTAAGGCATTTAGTATAAAAAACATAAAATATGTTTATAATAGTGATTATGAATACAATGTACAAAAGATGAAAAACAAATCAATAGGAAGAATCTAAATTTTGTAAAATTTCAATACCTTCAATACTGTGGATTTGTTTTATGGATACTTGGGATTATCAGGGATGTTGAAGAAAATTTTATGGCTATCTGGACCAAAATGTTCATTTTTCTGATCAAATTTCACCACCACGCTATCGATCATGGTGAAGGAGAGGTGATTAAATAGAATAAAGATCAGGGCACACCTCAGAGTCGATCAATTTGGATAGAGGGAAAGTCTAAAGATAGGAATGAACAGTGACTTATGATTCTATGGAGGAAGATGAAGATTATTTCATCGATGGAGATAAGGAAAAGGTATGATCTTTTTTACTTGTTAGAGATGTAAATCAAAATACCGTATGGAAAAGCAAGGAGAGAAAACCCGTGAAAGAAATCGAAGAGTGGGGATGGAGCGACGATGGGGATGAATATGATTCGATGAAAATAACAATTGATGGGGGTGGGTTTAGGATTCTAAGAGAACTGGTGGAGGAGGGGAGACAAGGTGACAACAATCTTAGTGTGGAGGTGGAGGCAGAGCCGGAGGTGGAGGTGGGAAGGAGGATGGGATAGGGGAAGAAGGCGAGAGGGATGGGGAGATGGAGAAAGTGGGGATGATGACATCAGGAAGGGGATATTGAGATAGGGTTGGAGAAGAAGATTTGGGGGTGGGGGAGTTAGGGTTGAGGGTGGGGAGGAATTCTATAGGGATGGAGATGAGTTTGAAGGAGAAGGAATCACAGAGAGGAGACTTAAAGGGTATCGGGGGATGGTAAGAAGGATGATGGAGATAGAATTTGTAGAGAGGATAGAATGTTAGGTAAATGAATATGGAGATAACACATGTAATAAAAATGTACAACCTTTGGTATAGCTAATAGATTTATACAATCAACTTTACTTGAATAATAATTATTCAAAAAAATGAGAATGATATTTATTCTTAATATTAAATTTAATATAATTTAATAAGATTTCGGATACACTTAGTGTGTGATCCTTTAGGAATTTTTCTTAGTAACATTCAATGAACTTACATAAAGTCCAAGATCATCATCTTACTACACATCAAAACACCCATAGGGAAAGAGGTTAATGCTTCAATGACAACAACCTTCATATAAATGATACCATGTGATATAATCCCTTTGTCTACTGATATCAAATCAAGTAGAATGAAAACTTATGTTGTCACTCTATACACTTGATTTATCTTACTTTGATATTAAGAAATGAAATTATCGATGAACTTTCATGACCATGGATTTAATTAGACAATTCCATTTTAACCAAAGAAGTGGAGATATCTTCTTCCATTAATACATAAGGGACAAATCCTTTCATGACTTATTCAATTAATGTTATATCACTTATGACGCACCCAACATATGATACCACATCATGATCATATGTCATCATGGTTTTCATCCATACATCAAAGTATGTGATTCACGATACACATTAATAATAATCTCAAATCTAAATACCAATACACATATTCAAAGATAGGAATATCCAATGACACATAAACATGTGGAATTCCTATTGGATATTATTTCCTCCTAACCTCCCTTCTTAGAGATCACCAAGAGAAAAATTCATGAGAAGAAATCTCAATATCTTATGAGCCCATGAAACTCGATAGTCAAAAATTATCTGTGTTTCGTTAGATAGATTTTATCTAGACTATAAGACATATGTTTAAGAATATTTTCATAACATGTCAAGGTTCTCACTATAGCAGAGAACTATTGTAACCTTTAAATGTGAAAAATAATCTAAGGATATTATCACATTAATGTTATGCAGAAGAACAATTATCATATGATAAGATATTTATTAATATTCTGGTAATTGAAAGTATAAATTCTATTGGTTCTAGGGAACCAACTCCAATAGACTCCCACTTTCACTAAATCCAACTACTAAGAAATTTTAAACCACTAACTCTAAAATGATTCTCATCTTTCCTCTAAGATAAGGATTTAGTCAATAGGTCATACACATTATCCTCCATGGTTACTCTTATTAGTGCAACTTCACTCCTTTGAGAAAAATCCCTCAATATGTGATACATTAAAAGTATATTCTTTTTCCATTTATATGACAATGTCTCCTTATCTAGAACCACTACTGTATTACTATCACAATATATAGTGATAAAATATTTGCTATCGAGTAAAATAACAAGCCCTTAAAGAAAGTTGTGTATACACACTACCCCATTAACTACATTAGAATCCACAATATACTTATACTCTTTTTTGGAATTAGTGACCACTAGATACTTAGAAAACTTCCAACTCATAGTTTCTCCATTAAGGTGTTGGAGTTGTTTCCCTAGAACCAACAGACTTTGTACTTTCAATTAATTGAATATTCAAAGACCTGAATACTTATATCTTATCAAATGATTATTTTTATCTTGTGTAACATTAATTTGATAATGTATTTAGAGTATCTATCGCATCAAAAGGTTATATTAGTTCCCCTCTATAATGATAACTTGGAAATGTTATGAAAATATCCCAAAACATATGTCCTCTGGTCTAGATGAAATTTTTCTGAAGGGACACATATGATATTTTTACTATCAGGTGTTAGATTCTTGTAAGCATACATGACTCATACTCATGAAGTTTCACACTTGGAAATATTTAAGAGAAGAGGTTATAAGGACAAACCCACCAATAGGAATTTCACATGTTATACGTGTCATTGAATGTTCTTATCTATGGACATGCGTATTGGTCCTTAGACTTGAGATTAATATTAATGCATTTCATGAATCACATACTTTGATGTATTGATAAAAACCATGAATACATATTCTCTCTATAAGGTAGGATACATTGAGTGCGTCATAAGTGATACACATTAATTAAATAAGTCAAGACATGATTTATCTCTTCTGAGTTATGGAAGATGATATCTCCACCCCTTTGATTGGAATGAAACTATTTGATTAAATCCATGAACTTGGTAGTTCATTGATGAGTTAATTTCAAGTAGATAAAGAAAGATAAATCAAGAATATAGGTTGATGATATGGGTATGAAACCTTCTTGATAATATATCAATACAAATGGATTATATTATACAATAAGCCTTCGTATGAAATTATTGTCATTGTGACATTAACTTATTTCTCTATGAGTGCCTTGATGTGTTTATAGATACTAATCTTGTACTTTAGGATAATTCTCATAATGCCACTGAGAAAGAGGCCTAAAGGGCCACACACTAAGTGTATCCAGAATCCTAGTTAAATTATATTTTGAATTTAATAGTTAGAATAAATATTATTCTCGACTTTTGGTTTAATAATTATTCAGGTTAAGTTGATGTAAAAATTCAATCACTAGTTATTCAAGTTTATAATATATATATGTTTAATATTAAATAAAAATTATTTATGAGTTAGAAAATATGTAATATTTATTTATCTCTTGTTTATTATTTTTAAAGAAATAAATAAATATTTATTTATTAAAAAATATTTATTTAGTTACATGAATATTAAAAAAAATATTTATTCACGAGTTAATAATACAATATTTATTTATTTATTTTTTGAACGAATAATATAAATATATATATTTATTTAAAGAAATATTTATTATTCATGGTTTGGTAAATACTAAGAAGGATTGATGGGTCGAGTTAAGGGCCTGATATAAATGATATATTTAAGTTAATATCATTTAAATAAATATTGGTTTATTTATTTAATAAATGAAATTTACATATATATGAGTTAGAAAATGTCATGGAATATAATAATAAAATAATAATAATAATAACAATATTATTATTATTTGATATGGGGTTTATTTAGGATAAACAACTAGTGAAGTGCCTCTGGTCAATTATTATAACCCTAAGTATATAACCCAAATTATATCTTTTCATAGGATACTGAGAATTGTTCACACAAGAAATTCTCTTAGAGGACCATCTCAAATCCCTAGAGAGATCTTCTCAAGAACTCAATCAAGAATAAAAAGAGAATCCTTCTCCTCCTCCCTCTTAAGATAGAGAGAAAAAGAGATTTTTTTTCAATCTTAAGAGAATTCTTATCGTTCTTAATGGTGAATGACACAAGACATTTGGTTCCTCCACGCTAGCACCCAGAATACCAACAGTGACATTCTAAGATTCACAAAGCATGTGTAAATACCACTAGAGGAATTTTTCTTTGAGTTCTTTACTATATGTCAAGACTATGGGAGTGGATACCTAATTAATAATCATTGGAGAAAGAATTATTGATATGAGGTAATTATTGTTTTAAATTATTTATAAATTATATACAAAAAGATACTCTCTATGAATATTCTAAGGTTGTTTTCATTTGGTTGTGAGGATTTATCCAAAGAAAGAAACTGAAGTACTGCTTCCAATGTGCCCTAGAACCTTCAAGTGGTATCAGAGCAACCATATATTAATTTATAATTATTTATTATTTGTTAAATTATTTCCATATTTATTTTGTTAGTTTTTCATTTTTAGTTTATACTCCTAATTAAAAATTCAATATAACATGATCATTTAATTTCATATGACCAAGAATAGATGAAGAATGCTTGAAGATCCTATCTAGTGGTGCTGAGGATTCTGGCCAATTGACATGGTTACATGATGTTTATTTGAAAAGTACACTTTGTGTACCCATGGTTAACCACACAAGGGCATGCTGCAATAACCACGACATGCTGTGTAGGTGTCGTTACATGTTGTGTTTAATTACATGCCACCTGATGAATTCTATCTAACATTCAGATTGATAGGGTTACATGATCTATAGCTAGTGTACATGTTGTGTAATCCCATATGGTTTATCCCCATGTAAATTATAGAAGCTATGTTGTTAAGGTTCATAGAATGTAATTAATACACACGTTATGTATTGATTTCCAATTGAGAAACATTATCTAGACGTGATTACATGGAATGTAGTTGGCATGTACATTATGTAACACATTATATTCTATACAAAATACACATTGAGTCCCTAGGTATGTAGTTTCAACTAAAAAGAGATTACATGATGTATAGATGGTTGTACATTTCTTGTAACTCATACCAACTCATGAAAGGTACTTGTTGAGACAGATGTGTCATGTAAGTCAACATGCATAGAAAAATTAATCAATTAAAGAAAAACCAAACCACATGGAATATAGCTAGCATGTACACGCTGTGTAATGAGGTTATCCAAATAATTATGCATTGAGTATTTTGTTGTGGGTTGCGTGGAATTAAATGCTTTAATAATTATTTTCCACTTAATATTGTGATACATGACATTTATAGTCATTATACATGCTATATACTTCATGGGCATCATCAGCGGTACACACTATGTATATTCAAGGCATGTTGTGTAGTCATACATGTCATATAGACTACATTGATTAACCCATGGAATAACATACCATGTAATATCACGACACACCATTTAGTAATGCGTTCCATGTAAGTATACAATACAAGACAAGGACCTTAAACAATGTTATTCACACCCTGTTTCATGTGATGGTGTATATTGTATCATTATTAAACTCAAGAAATGGGTTTAATTAAACGTATAAGGAAACATGTTGTGTTGCCTCGAGTGCATGTCATGTATCTTAAATTCTAAAATGAATTTAAATTTGACCAGAAGAGTAAACATCATGTTACCTTTAATTATACACTATGTACTAAATAATTTTTAAATTAAAATTGATTTATTTAAAACTACAGAGGATGAGAATCTCAAGGAATCTTTGGATAGATAATTAAGATAAAATAAATAAATAATTAATAATATGATTAATTATTAATTTGAGAAATTTTATTTATATAAAGTATGAATTGAAATGAATGTTATATATTTTAAATTCATAGTCACAACATGTTGTAGATGATCATGAGCTTAACCGACCTATGTTTGTGTAGGGTTTCTATTTAATTTAATTATTTATTGCATGGATTTTTAAGATAAATTTATTACTAAATTAAATATTATGATCTTTATATTATCCATTCATTCTTATTATGTATGGGTCAACATGTCTATTGTTTATTTTATATAACCCCAAAACCATAACACCCCTCACCTATGAGTGAGTAAGCATATGTAATATATGGAGCTCCCAAATGGAGGAGAGAGTTCATGACCGAAGTGATTTGAAATAAAATAGGGAGATATATGGGTTAAAGGTGGAATTATACAACTTGAAACAAGGTATTGACTCAAAAATTAATTCCCCTAGGGATAAGGGTTATTTTATCTTCTGCTCGATAAACCAATAAGTAGTTGAAAGCTCATGATCACACCACATGTTTATTTTATTTTGTCTATTGAATTATTATTTATTTATTTATGTGATGAAATTTTTTACTTGATATTTAAACATGATCACATAAAGTAAATGAATCAACAAGCATGAAATATAAAATAAAATAAACAGATTATGTGTAAAATATTTTTTTAGACATGGTTAATTAATTATATAAAATCTATATAATATTAACAAACATGTAAAGGATAAAATAAACTATATTTAAGCATAAGATAAATAAAACTCCCCCAAAAAATATTAATTCAGACTTCACATTTAATTATATGAGTTAGATTTCAACCATCGATTGAAGTGTGGTCTGTACCTTGTCAGGATACTTATATTTATTAGGGAGGTCTAATGAAAGTTTTAGGCTGACTTAACTAAGTTATCATCAAGATTAGTTTACCTTGTAAGAATTGGTGTAACTTGGATGCAAGCATTGAATAAATTCGAGTTCAGGATTTTATGATTGGAAATCCCACTCAAAAGATCAAGGATTTGAGAGTTAATGTAATTGGAAAGACTACTGACGCAAATACCTTTAAGTAATTTGACAAGGCCCTTTTCTAAGTTATGAGAAGGGGGCTATAGATCCTTTCCACTGGAATATCCACCTGATAGAATATTGTGAATCTAATGGTGGGGGATATTAAAATTTGGTAAAATAGTGGGAGACTAATAAAATAAAACATTATTATTACACACCTAGTAATCAAGATAAAGTACTATAATATACTTTTATTTATTATAGAAAATTGAAAGTTAAACCATGAGAATGCTGTGATCATTTATAGATAAAGACCATATCCTCACTAACATAATTTTCTAAGAGTATTATAACTATTTATACACTATAATACTAAAAAAATTGTATTATGTGTTGGAGTCCCCTATTCCCGATCACCCACCTTAGCAAGCGAGCATAGGTGAGAAGGATGCCTATAAGAGATACATAGAGGATGATTCAAATTTCCATTACATCATGTTGTTAGCTATGTTCAGAGACCTTAAGCTGTACATTACAATTGTATTAGTAAGAGAGTTTGGATAAATCTTGATATATTCTTGGGTAACTTAAATGTCACACCTAAAATTTCTAATTCAAATGTAAAACATTTGTCTCGTTCTCCCTCAGATCACTCACCTGCAATTCTTTAAATCTAATTCATGGAAACTGAGGATAAATGATTCTTTTACTCCAGTATATGGATAGATTTAGGTATCATAAAAGATATGGATCACTCTTTATGGTCATCCCCTATGTAGGGATATCCTTGGATGATCCTATAGAATAAACTTATACTACTAAAATGGGATATTATAAGATGGAAAAACAATCAAGCTAATAATGAATTCAGTATGGAGGGGCTCCAAGATGAAATCAGTCATCCTGAAAATAGTCTTAAATAATTCTATAATGATGATACTTTCATTATTTTTTACAAAAAAATAATCTTATGGAGGAGAAAATCTTGGAAGAAGAACATGTGGATAGAGAGGGATCAAGATCAAAATGGATGAGGGAGGGTGACAAAAACACAATTTTTCCATGATTATCTTAGAGAAAGGAAATTTATTAATAGATTCAATATGACCCTTCAGTATGGTTCTTTTTATACTAAAATCAAAGTTACTAGTCCCCTTGAAGTCTCTCATTACTCTGATCAACTTTCCAACCTAAGATAAGTTCCTTCATAGGAGCTCAAAATTTTATATCTTGGTGTATCTATTTTTTGGAACATCCCAAGACCCCTTAATGAATCTAATAATAATCTCATGAAATTTATTTAGATTGAATAGAAAATTAAAAAATCTATCTCTATACTTAACCTTGAGAGTTCTCTAGTCCTGGAAAAATTTCTAGGTTCCTTTTACTTGGATGCATGGGATCTGGTCAAAACTGACGTTATTGATGTTGTCCAGGATTTCATTAAGGGAGGGGCACTTTGTAACAACCCATGTACTTATAAAATAATTTATTTTAATTATAGAATTAAATATTCAAATTATTTATAAATTTATAATAAAATAAGTGGTATTTATAGAAATTAAGGAATTTATACTAATGAAATAGTAACTTTACCTTAGGAATAGTAATATGACCATTAGGAATAGTAATCTGGATAATAGAATAGTAACATCACCTATGAGAGTATAAATAAAATTTATGTATATTATAAGTGTAATCATGATATATTTATATTATGGAATAATTATATAAATTTTTATGGAAAAATTCATCATCATACTTCTTCTCCTCTCCCTTTTATTCTAAAAAATAAAAATATCGTCCATGATGTGTCGATTTACCGACATCATGGAAAATGTGTTTTCAATTTCCATTACCACCTTCAAGGCTGGACATAAAACCATTAATATGGTTAAATAATATTGTATTATAAATATTATATGTTATATTATGTTCTAGAACCAGTGTTTATACATAATATTAATTAATAAAACAAAAGTGGTTTGTAATGATCAAAATTCACCAAAATAAACTGATGTTCATTAGTAATTTTTATCTAATTATTCATCCTCATACCATATAACTAGAATGATATATAATACAATTTAATAATATATAATTTCAGTAATAACATGTAATTTCAATTTTGGAGTTTTTCTCCCTTTCAAAAAGAAAATCCATAATAAAAAAACCATGGAAACCATGAAATAAATGCACCCAAAACAATGAAAATAAAAAAATATTATTAATAAATGGGTGGAAATATGTTATGAGAATATCATATATATAATAAAAAATATTAATATGGTTCTTTAATATATTAATAACACTCTTTAAAACATTATATAGGAGGTTTGAACATGTTTTCAGAAAGATGAACCTGAGGTAAGGGAATTCTTAACCCAATTTTCATTCTTTGGGTTAACCTTATACTTAATTGATTATGTGGTACTAAGATTATTTGTGAAATAAAGTTTTTTTATATGATGTTTTATTATGTGTATTTATAGTGTATACACATATATCATTCTTTTTATTAATTATCACTTCAATTATATGATATTTATCAAGGTCTTAAGGCACTGTGGCTATTCTTAGGGGACCTGTGACCTTTTATATAATTGCTTTTATTATCAATGGCTTTATATCTCTCTTATGGGAAGGATATTTATATTTTTCAGAAATGTTAGGGTCCTTCTCCAAGGGGATCTGCTCTCTTTGATCCTACTTATTATTTCCCAAGATGTGCTTAGTAGGAACATCAATCAAGGAATTTCCAATGGTCATATTCATCCCTTCAGAGGATGGTATGGTTTCAAGGAAATATCTTAGTTATTATTTACTGATGAAATGCTATTTTTAATTAATGGAAAAAGAAATTTCATAAATAACTTGAAGTTGTCTCTTAATGCCTATAGTAGTAAAAGTGTAAAACACATTAATACCAACAAGAGTATTTTTTATATTTATCATTCACTATTAGGAATGTTAGGAACACTGAATGAGGCTTGGAACCAACAAGGGGAAACTTCTTATCGAATACCTCTATTCCCTGTTATCTAATGAAATAATTAGGATACATTACTTTGATGGTATTTATAAAATAATTACAGAGATAATACTTAATTGGAAGAGAAGATTTCTCACATTTAGAGGGTGTATCACTTTGGGTAATAGTGTGTTGAGTTCCATACCCATGAATTTCTTAGCATCTTATAGGGATCCTATGACTATCATAAAAAATATTAAACAAACCCTTATCCCTTTCATCTGGAATCCTCACCATGTAGGACATCTCTATTAGGGTAGCTGGTCCAAAGTGGAAAAACCTGTTGATAAAGGAGGCATAAACCTTAGAAGTATCAAAGATAACATTACTTGTATACAGACCAAGATTTCTTGGGAGGCTTTCTCTAGTCAATCCCTATGGGAAAAATTAATTAGGTAAAAATACGGGTCTTCCCTAGTGGGATGACTTGAGAGGTATACATGTTATCACCTTGTGTGGACTTCATTACACCATTAAACTCATAAATTAAAACTCCTGATGGATCCTTGGTAGAGGAGACATCACTTTCTTGACTGATAATTAGGATAGCTCCTCTCTCAAATTTCTTGAATGCTTGTCCCCATGCCTGTACCTCACTTTTAGGAAAGCTTCTAGTCACCCTTGTCTCTTGGACATGGTTCTTGAAGAGTATTATAAAAATATTTATCAAAATATCAAGTTGATTGGGGACAATGACTGCTTCATTTTTACTCCCTCTCCCTCAAGATTCTTAAATTTCACCTCATTACAAGAGTTATTTTATTCTATTTTGATCATACTCTCTAGATAACATCCTTTGGTGCAAAAATATTCTCATCAATCTAAATTTTATGGTCTGGTGTATTAATAACTATTTAATTTATACATATTCCAATATTTAGAGGAAGGGAATCCAGCTTGCTTCTAAGTGTTTTTGCAATAAGAATGCTAGATCTAAATTAGTGTTTTATTTTTTTTCCAAAGGAGACTGAGAACACTAAATCTGGGTATTTCTCAGTGGAAATTGTGTCTATTTTGAATATGTTTATTAGTTTATCACTCCCTATTTTAACATCTATTTAGGTGGAAATTTGAATTCTCAGGGGAATTGCATCATCCTTACTGTAGGATGATCGATGATTTGGAATTCTCACAATGTATTCTAATATAAAGGAGTTTCTCCCTCCAATAAATATTTGAAAAGAATAATCCTATCCCAAGTTCATGATCTCAACTCCATCTGTAAAGGATCCATACTACCCAGGTCTGTGAAGACCCTTATCCCTCATGCTTTCTACACTGGTTCCATGAATGCTTTAGGTAGTGTATGGGTTTTCTATAAGTATCTATGGTAAAGACTCAATCTGAATACTAATGGATCCTATGTGAAAGGATTTATGTGTAGAGGTGGTCTTGTATGAGATATTAGAGGCTCCGTCATTCTAGAATTCTCTACCTTCTATGGAGAAGGAACCTCTATATAAGTGGAAAATCATTCTATACACATGGGTATTAATCTTTGCTGGTCTTATAATATCAGTCTTTCCTCAGTTGAATCTAACTCATCTTTCCTGGTTAAATCTATGGTGGGCCTCTCTTTTAGAATTTGAAGTATTACCTTATGAAGAATTTCCAGAGTATGATTCTTCTAAATGTGGAAATCCTCTATACTTATTGATAAGGAAATATGGTCTCTGACCTTCTTACATCCAAATGAGACCTTGTTGTGAAGTTGTTCACTTACTTGATCTTGGGCCTCTTACCTTCAGATCATAATAACATTATTAAAGGGGATGCACTTGGACTCCACTTATTTAGCCCCTTGAACCTTTTCACCCATGTTTTACTCTTCAAAATAAATAATTTTTTTTTCCAATCAATGAGATTGTCACTACACTGTACCGGCGTAATCCGAAACACAAGTACCTAGCTAGTTATATTGCCTTAAAAATGATGAATTACATTGACCATTTAGTGAATTTTGGATTCCATTTGGATAATAAATTATTCATTAATCTCATATTATCATCCTTACCACCTAGATTCTCTATATTCATCAAGAACTATATGATGAAAAATATAGAGAAGCCACTCAGGAGTATTTTGACTATGTTTCTCCTAGTATATTAGGATTGGTGGGACCATGGTTCCTCACCCCTTATAGTGAATGAAGTAAAAGAGAAGGTTAAAAATCCCATGATTAGTTCAAGATCGATGAGACCTTTAAAACGCCCTTCAATGAAGAAAAATATTCAGAGAAAAAGTGGTGAATAAGAAGCTATCAACTTTTCATGTTGCAAGAAAGGTTATTGGAAGAGGAATTACAATGGTTTGAAGAATAATTAAGCAATGAATTCTACTTCAGGAATATTCATCATTGCATGTAATATTTTTATTTCACTTCATAGGAATTAAATGAAATATGCAATTCATATATTTTTATTAAAAATACTTGAACCAAGGAAGTTTAAAAACATTATATGAAGTAAGTTGAACTCTCCAAGTATCTGAGAAAGGATGATTTCTAAGTCATCAAGATAAGTCCATGAAATTAGTTTTCCAAGTGTATTGATTCTAGTCAGATTATTATCTTATATTGAGTGTTACTAAAACATTTATCTTAGTATTCAGTTAGACACAATGAGACATTATTTTATTTTTGAAATTAATGTTGTTATGGTACTTCACACTTAATAGTTTAATAATATTTGAATCAATGATATTTAATATCGATAATGAAGGATGAATATAAAATATAATAATCATACCCAATTTTGGAAAGATAATTCATTTTCAAGTAAAACTAAATTTAGTTTTCAAGGATATACCTAGAGGGAATTTGAACTCTTTAGATCTATAACACTTAGGTATTTGACGTACATACTTATTAATTTGTAGATAAATAAACCTTTATAGATAAAGGTATAACCAAAAAATTCTATAATTAGTTTAAAAAGACTACATAAACTATTCTATGGAGAGTATATAGGTAAATTCATAAACTTCATGAGATTCCTTTAATAGATTTTAGGAATATAAAATGGAAGTAATGAATATACTTGGTAAAAGATATAGGATCCTCTAGAAATATTTTTTGGAGAATATCTTATTCAATTATTCATTGATTAGTTAAATTTTAGAGTGGAGATACTCATACACTCACACTATCTTATACACATCAAAGGCATGATGGTAGTACATAGAGGATTGAAGAGGGGTCTTATATGTATTTCAAATCTTCCACAATTCCTTTTAAGACATGTTTTACAAATAGCAATGTAACAACTAACCATATTCCAACTATATTTACTAATGGATAACTACAATATGATGGGAATCCATTATGACACAACTTCATGTGTTTTGTGAGAATCATTTTTTAAATTTGGGTTTAGCTACAAATTTATAACAATGAGAAACATAAAGTACATTTATTTAATTATCCTAAAGATCTTTATGATATTAATATACCTAATATAAAATGATATTAGCCAAGACCAACTATAATTATATAAGAGGTAAGCACTTCTATTTTGAGATAGTGGGATCATTCTTGACTTCATTGAGGTTAAGGTTCTAGATGTACATGAGTTGGAATAGGAACACTAGACTCCATAATACTTAGTGGGAAGATTTATTCCAAATAAAAATACTACATGGTAAGGTTAAAACCAAAGTGGTGTTTTATATTCACCAAGAAAGGTGATATATTATTTTATAAGAATAATGAATCCTATAGGGAAGTAATAAATGAAAAAAAGCTATGATTGGAATGTTCATATGAATTCTGAGATGGATTACATGTACCAAAATCCAGTTCTACATTTTGGTAGTTTATTAGTCAATGTAAAGACATTGGTGGGTATTCAAAAGAAACTAGTCATAGATGTTACATGTTGATACCAACATGGTTTGATGGGTTATTAAAGGTTTCAAGTGATGTTTAGACATGGCCTATAACAAAACCATTTACAAATCATCATGCTAAATCCATTAGAATTATGCTTGTCATAGTAACCTTCTATGATCATTATATTGTGTGGATGGATATTAATACCAC
This sequence comes from Viscum album, assembly GCA_963277665.1. Classification (NCBI taxonomy): domain Eukaryota; kingdom Viridiplantae; phylum Streptophyta; class Magnoliopsida; order Santalales; family Viscaceae; genus Viscum; species Viscum album. The sequence continues at coordinate 2,004,100,049 of OY728163.1, read as the reverse complement.
CTTCATTGAAGGGAAAAATCTAGAATATTTCTATATGATATATTCATATGGGTTGGTGACATAAAATAAATCTAATAAGGAATTAAAGTTTCAGAGATCTATTTATGGTTTGAAGAAAAATAATGATCATAGAATATCCGTTTAATGCAGCTAGTGGAGAGTTTGATTTCATTAATAGAAAAAGTGATCCATGTGTCTACAAGAGGTTAGTGGGAACACTATAGTTTTCCAAGTTAGATATATTGATAACATATTGAAAATATATGATTAATTTCACAATTAATTAAGACTAAATAATTTCTCCAGGAATTATTTAAAGTAGCAACCCTGATTCTAGGGATAATATATAAAAATATAAATGTATGAGGTTTCTTAGACCATTTAATAATACATATATTGATAAGTTATTGAAAAATACAAGATAGAACAATTCAATACTGAATTATCAACTATGTCACATGGCTTGGAATCTCTCCAAGATGATGTGTGAAAACACAGGAGGATATTCTTGTGATGAATAGAATTCAATTTTTGTAAGAGTATTTTGGAATCTATCTCATATTTCATGATATATATTGAGGTTTTATATTTCTTATTTATAGATCATAGAGGTAAAATATCAAACAGAACCAGGAGAACTACATAGATTTACAGTACAAACTTTCAAAGAGTACTTGTGAAAGTGAAATGGATGAGTACCTAGTTGTTGGAGAAGTGGGAAAACTAGTTGGTAAGAGGATATAAAACTAGTATTCTTTCAAATAAATTTTATTTAGGATCATAGTGAGCCTAAGGTAATAATAAAGACAAACTTATTACAACTAGTGTTTTCCATATCCATATATATTGAGTATGTTATAGCTTTTGATGTAGCTTAAGAAGCAGTTTTGTAATGTTTTTTCCAGGCTATAGAGTTAGAAAAGATGTCAAGAATGATAAATGAAAAAGGTGAACCCTAAGTGATAAAACCACATTAGGGATTTTCTTAAAGAGGAAAATTATCAATAAGAATAATATCCATATGAGAATATATAAGACCCAATAACTATAACTATAACTTAACAAAAGCATGTTTAACTTGTGAAAGATAACAAGACTATTTATTGAGAAACACAAAGTATTCATTCACACAATATTTTGGTAGAACATATATATAACATGTTGATAAAATATAAAAATTCCAAAACATTTTATACTTAGAAAATTTATCCAATGTCATGACTTGTCTCTACTAGATTTCCTCCTGGCTGATAGTGTAGCCGAGTGTGGCCCTCGAACTCTGAATCTAATAGGTCTTAGGTTGATGACCAATTTAAAGGGTAAAATATAAAAAATATAGGAGAGATTACCCTCTTTAATTCCTATAAATATAAAAAAATCCATCATTCAACACCAATTTTACAGATAAAATAGGCCCAAACCCCAATAATAATAAAATAATGCATATAATGTCATACAAAAAAAAGAACATAGCATACGTAAAGTCAATACCAAGAACAAGGTAGATCCTAAAAGATAATGACTCCTTTAAATCACTACACCAAGAGTAAGTAATGCCAAGCTCGATCTTTTACTTCATTCTATAAATCCGTAAAAGCAGTTTATAGAAGTAGGGGTGAGCATGCAAGTATATTCAATAGGCACTACTACAAAATAGGGTTTTATCAGTGCTAAAAAAAGGCATTTATTAGTTCTAAAAAAGTACTGATAATCGAGGCGCTATTAAAAGGGGTCCCTTTTATCAGTGCTAAAAAAAGCGCTGCTAAAGACCCCTTTTATCAGCGCTGCTAAAGACCCCTTTTATCAGCGCTAAAAAAGAATTGATAAAAGTTAAAAAAATTAAGAAAAAATAATTTTTTTTCCTGCAAATTGGATCAGAGGGTTTTAACATTACTTGACCCCCCTTCAACAACACTATTAAGAACCCCGCCCGCACACCATAGCCACCCTTGCATGCCCTAGCCACCCCAACCCTTTAACTGCGCTAGCACCCCCCTTCACCAACTCGCGCGCACACCCCTGCCTCCCCCAAGATTTGAAGTCGAGACCTCTCCCCTGCGCACCTAGACACTTTACCACTCCTCCATGTTTCTTTGCTCTCCATTTAATGATATATATATATTTATATATATATATATATATATTTAGTAATATTTATTCGTATATTAATACATATTTATATTAATATATATATAGTTATATTAATATATATATATTTATTCGTAAATTAATATATATATTAATATATATACATATATACATATATAGTTATATTTATATATTTATTCATATATTAATATTTATTTATTTATATTTAGTTATATTTTTTTATCTGTATATTTATTCATATATTAATATATATTTATAAGATTAGTTTTAAATACATTTATAAAATATTTTTTGTGTGTGCATTTATAAATAAATAAATAAATAAATAAATAAATAAATAAATAAATAAATAAATAAATAAATAAATAAATACATACATACAACACACACACACACACAAATATATATATATATATATATATTATGTGTATTTGTAAGTATAATTATACATATTTATATATATTTACAAATAATATATATTAATATGAATATAAATATGTTAGAATATATAGATAATATATATTTGTTTGTTAATACAGACACACACTAATACACACACATATTATATTGGTGTATAAATATTCATATAATTGTAATTTAAATAAAATGAATATTAGTTTTTATTTAGATAAGGCTTATATATTGAGAAATATATTTTGTATGTAAATATATTTAAACACCCCATAATTCTACATAAAAATATGGTAAGCACCCCATAATTCTACATGAAAAATGGGGGTTCAATACCCATTGAGCGTAGGTCACTATAGCAGCACTGTAGCGCTACTGTAGCAGCCGTGATACTATTGAAAAGGTGGCACTATAGTGGTGGTAGGGGCACTGTAGCAGCGGCGGGTACTATGCATTAATGTAGTAGCGCGGGTACTGTAGCAGTACTATTCACAAAATGGTCCTTGGGCCAAAAATTTGGGCATATGGGCTATGTAATGGGCTAAATGCCCACTGGGCCTTCAGGATATGTAATGGTTCTCCCTCTACCCATTTAAAGAGGTCTTTTCTTTGCTTTAATAATAAAAATGAGGCTTTGACCCCAACCTTTAAAAAAATGTTTAATTATTTATTTATAAAATTAAATTTTTATGTGTGAATATATAAAAAATATGTATATAGTGTTACATATTTGATTATAAATAATAATTCATTATAAAAAATGATAAACTTTAAAATCCATAATATCAATCTGAATGTAATCCCTCATAATAAATTCATTCCTCACTGAAAAAGGGAAAAGACCCCCTTAAATGAGGCTGAAATTCCATCAAATGTTAAAAAATTTGGGCATCTTGACTAAAAACTTAGTTTTGGAATCCTTCTAATCCTTTTTTGGCCTAAAAAAATGTGAAAGAAGGTTCTCTTGTGCCACCTGGATGTAGATCTCATCACAATATTTGATTTGATATGTGGTAGAGCTTAAATGGACACCCGGATCAAAAGTTATTACCGTTTGAAGTTTGATTTATGTTTTCAACTTATTTCAGATATTTTATTAATTTTTTGATTTTTTGTGTCTTCAAATTATTATTAAATGATTATTAATCAATGATAATTAGAAAATTATTAATTAATAATATTTTTTTAAATATCTTATAAGCCATTTTTACTAAATATATTATATATTAAGTGTAAATGTCTATTTATACTTATCTAAAACATATTTAAAAAATATATATTATATTTTTATCAATATAATTATCTTTATATATTTATATATTAATATATTATTTTTAATATTTTTTTAAAATACACCCTTTATCATCGCTAGTAAAAAAAGTGCTGATAAATACCTCCTTTATCAGCGCTAATAAAAAAGTGCTAATAAAGGGGGCCCCTTTAATAGTGCTAAAAAATCGCTGATAAAATGAGTACTTTTATTATTAATAAAAAAAGAATTGATAAAGGGAGGTGCTATGAAAACCCATTTTTGAGGTAGTGAGGTTTATTTTCATAAACAATCATCCCAATGTGGAAGAAGTATATTAAATTTCCAATGAACAAATCGAAGGTTCTTGGGTGGAGCAGAAGCTGTGGGTGGGTACCCAAATTTGGGTTTTCACCAGTTTCAAGAGTTATATTTGAAGAACTTGAAAAAATTAAATCTTGGAATCTCTTAGAGAAAATATTTCACATTTAATATATAATTAATTTAAAACAAGAATTACCTTGAATGTGATAATCCTCTTGATCAATTTATGTTTCCTCTCTTGATGCGTTGTCATTATGGTGGAAAATTCAAGCAAGGATTCCTCTAGGTGTATCCACACATACTCTATTGTAACGTCCCGGTTCCGGGTGCCACTCAACGGTGCCCCGAACCCAGTTTTCCACGTGACCTCAAGCGCATTTCCACAAACACCAGAGGCTACCGACTAGCAGCGAGGTCCTAGGTCTACTAGTGGGGAAACTATGCCCTCATTTGTCAAAGTGTATCACAGCGGAATGAAATAAAACATACAACGAACAGCGGAAGCGGTAAACCATACACAACTGAAATAACAACTGTAGTGGATACAACCAACAATATATAAATAATGATGCTACATGTCTCAAGTTCTAAGAAAACAACCAGAACATGTTATATATCAATACAGTATAACAAAATGCAGAGTACAACAAAACAAAGCAAAACAACTGGCAGCAGCATCACGAGCCTAGGCTCGGTCCCATGCCCTCCTACTCCTCAAAAATAGTCAAGTACTTGTATAGGGACTCTTTCCCCTATCCACACTTGCATAAACGTAATCTGTTTGGGCTGAAAAGCGTGACCCAAACAGGGTGTGAGAAATATATCTCAGTAGGCACCCACCAAAGACCCATTCCCAACTGCGTGAAAGCATGCAATAATTGTGCAGTAGTAAAAATGCAATAAACTAAGAATTAATAAAAGTAAATAACTTACCAGTTATATTTCCATTTAATTACTCATTTAACCATTCAATTTAGTAACATTATGTGCTCAACAGCACCAAGCCCTCAGGCCAACCAGAACCTTGCCCTCAGGCCATACAGAATCTCTCCCTCCGGCATTACCCTCAGGCGTATCAGAATCTCTCCCTTAGGCATACGAAGTGTTGCCCTCAGGCACAGAAGTCAAGACCTCAGGCACAAAAGGTTGCCCTCAGGTGAAATAGGACATCGCACTCAGGCTAATACAGTCACGCCCTCAGGCTATAGAAAAAAACCGCCCTCAGGAATAAGTAACCGGGCCATGCCCAACATATAAACGAGTAGTAAACAAGAAATTCCTCTCGAGACAATTCTATAATTACTACTTTAAAGGCATACCCTCGGGTATCCTGGCCAAATGGATAAATAGTGGAACACACCCCCGGGGTGGTTCCGGATCCAAGCAATGATCCCAACCAGCATTTTAATATCATACTTAAATACCTAATCAATTCTAGGTGTTTAATATAGAAATGGCCTCAGCCACACGACACCCCAACATGGGTTCATGGAACAAAACGCAGAAAACACACGACAATTGGAAAAATTAACACGTAGCCACCTACATTATATGCCAACGAGCGCTAAAACGAACGTCGGTTCCAGAAACGCCCAAGAACGACGTAGATATGATGAAGAAAGAAACTCGCTTAACCTCAAATAACTTCCATTAGGAGAAGAATTGGTAAGAAACATGCTAGGAGAAGAGAGGGATTACTCGTGCGGTTCCAACGAGATCGTCCGAAGTGGAAACAGATTCCAGACGAACACTCGGCGGATCTTCAAAGGTTCGGCCATCCCTCCTGAGCTCCCTCTTCCGTTCTAAGCCTTCCCTGTGAACAGGGGAGGCTACTGCCCATTTTAAGCGAAAAAAAGTACACGGCATGTATTCCCAAGTACACGGTTTGTACTTCCTTCATTAAACTATTCCTTTGGAAGCACCGCCTCACTGTGCATCCGTTGACATGAGTACATGGAATGTACTCCCGACTACATGGCGTGTATTGTTGCCCAGCTGGCGGCTGCTCCATCGCCTTACTATTTTGGCCTACCAACTGACTACACGGCGTGTAAAGGACCACTACACGGTGTATAGTCGGTTCCTACACCCTTCGTCACTGACATGGCTACACGCCCTGTGTACTCATCCCACACGGCCATAAGTACACGACGTGTGGAAAAAGTACACGACGTGTACTTCCAAAATTTAGGATTTTTCCCCATTTTTCATATTTTCTCAAAAACACTGAAGGAAAAGAGAAAAGAAGAATCCCATACCTCAAAATAAGAACCGAGTTCTTACAAACTTCCCCCCTTATATCTATTCGTCCCCAAATTGTCCTTCCAAGGGTGAAGAAGATATAGCCATGTACAACTCCGGACACTGAGCACGTACGTCGGCCTCCCGCTCCTAGGTCTCGTCCTGCACTCAGCCATGATGCCATAGCACCCGTATGAGAGGAACTAACCAGCCTCGGATAACCTTCATGCTTCTGTCAACGATACAGATCGGATGCTCCTCAAAGGAAGCATCTGCCTACAGCTCAACCTCCTCGGGCTGAAAGATGTGAGACGGGTCTGAATGATAGCGATGCAACTGAGATACGTGGAAGATGTCATGCATGGCTCGGTACCACTGTGGTAACCGCAACTGATATGCAACCAGCTCGACTCTCTCTAGAATCTCAAATGGTCCCACATACCTTGGTGAAAGATTACCCTGTCTCCTGATCCGCTTGTGTCCCAGCCTCGGCGAAACACACAAGAACACCTGATCCCCAACCACAAACTCCAAAGGCCGTCTGCGGTGATCAACATAAGATTTCTGACGAGACTGCGCGGTAGCCATCTGCTTCTGAATCAACTGGACCTACTCAGATGTCTCCTGCATGAGCTGTGGTCCCAGTAAAGCTGCCTCACCTACCTCTAACTAGCACAAAGGTGACCGACATGGAATACCATATAAAGCCTCGTATGGTGCCATATCGATAGTTTCCTAAAATCTATTGTTATAGGAAAACTCTACTAAGGGTATATGCTTCTCCCAAGATCCCCCAAAGTCTAGGACGCATGCACACAACATGTCCTTAGCACCTATATCGTACGCTCTGACTGGACATCTGTCTGAGGGTGGTATGCTGTGCTCAGAAGCACCTGTGTACCCAGTGCCCTCTGAAAACTCTTCCAGAAACGAGACGTAAAGCGGGCATACCTATATGAAATGATAGAACGAGGGACCCCATGAAGACGTACGATCTCTCAGATATACAGCCTTCCGAGATCATCAACACCGAAGGTCTCCTTGATCGGAAAGAAGTGAGCTACCTTCGTGAGTCTGTCCACAATAACCCACACGGCATCATTGACATGAGGTGACCTCGGCAATACAGTCACGAAATCCATCGCGACATTGTCCCATTTCCACTCGGGAATGGGAAACTGCTGTAAAAGTCTGGCTGGCCTCTGATGCTCTGCCTTCACCTGATGACAGGTGGAACACCTCGTAACAAAACCAGCTACATCTCTTTTCATACCCGACCACCAGTACTAACGTCTCAAGTCTCGGTACATCTTGGTAACCCCGGGATGAACTTACCAAGCTGAAGCATGAAACTCCCACATCATCTCCTCACGTATATCCCCTAGAACCCATACATGTCCATGGAAACACATAACTTCATCATCACCTATCGTCCATCCAGGAGGAGGGTCCACACTTTCCACCGACTCTCATAAAACTAGGCCTTCTGGATCAGATAGCTGTCTCATCCTCACTCTATCCAGGAGGGTAGAAGTCACAGCTAACAATGAAAGATAAGAATGCCCCTGACCATCATGCACCTCCAGATGCATCTCAGAGAACAAATCCATGAGCTGCCACTCACCACTGGCCTCCTGCACTGCCTGTATCTGAGTCTTCCTGCTCAGTGCATCAGCTACTGCAATACCTTTACCAGGTGTATAGGCAAGCTCAAAATCGAAGGACTGTAGGTACTCAACCCACCTCCTTTGCCTCAGGTTCAGGTCACGCTGAGTAAAGATATACATGAGGCTTTTGTGGTTAGTGAAAACCACAAAATGATCTCCCAAAAGATAATTCCTCCAATAGCGCAACACATGAACAACTGTGGCTAACTCGGGATCATGCATCGGGTAATTCCACTCACGTGGCCTCAACTACCGAGACCCGTACGCAACAACTCGGTCATCCTGCATCAACACTGCTCCTAGCCCAATACCTGATGCGTCACAGTAAACTGTATAGATCTTCCCCTGCTCTGGGAATATCAGAATCGATGCTAATGTCAACCTTCCCTTCAGGTCCTGAAAGGCTGTCTCGTAAGCTTCTGACCAAACGAACTTCACACCCTTCTTAGTCAGACCCGTCAACAGCGCTGCTAAGTGGGAGAAGTCCTGCATGAAATGTCTGTAGTAACCTGCCAACCCTAAGAAACTCCGTGTCTCAAACACGTTCTTAGGCTGCTCTCAGAAAACTACTGCTCTAACCTTCTCTGGGTCCACTGCAACTCCTGACTCCAAGATGATATGACCCAGGAAGTGAATCTGGTCCATCCAAAAGTGGCACTTTTAGATCTTATCATATATCCGATGCTCTCTCAGTGTACTCAATATGATCTCAAGATGGGTGGCATGGTCGTGTTGAGTGTGAGAGTACACCAAGATGTCATCCACGAATACTACCACAAAAGAATCCAGATAAAGATGGAACACATGATTCATTAGAGCCATGAAAACTACTGGTGCGTTCGTGAGTCCGAACGGAATAACCGTATACTCGTATAGACCATACCTGCTCTTGAAAGCTGTGAGAGGTATATCAGATGGTCTAACGCGCAGCTGATGATATCCTGATCTCAAGTCAATCTTCGAGAACACTCGTGATCCACGAAGTTGATCAAAAAGATCATCAATCCTCAGCAAGGGATATCGGTTCTTAACCATAAACTGGTTCAGCTTCCGATAATCCATGCAAAGTCTAAGGGTACCATCTGCCTTTTTTGCAAAAAGGACCGGCAAGCCCCACGGAGAAGTACTGGGTCGGATAAAACCCTTCGCCTGTAACTCCTCTAACTGCCTCTTGATCTCCTGTAACTCAGTCGTATCCATCCTATAAGGAGGAATGGACACTAGTGATTCTCCTAGAACAAGCTCGATAGAGAAATCTACCTCACGCACCGGAGGTAGACCCGAAAAGTCATCCGGGAAGACATCCCTGAAACGATCAACAACTAGAGGGAAATCTGTCTGAAAAGTCTCCTGTTCATCCAGATATAAACTCGCAATCTGGGCCATGACTCCACCTCGCCCACGATGTTCTGGTCCAACTCGACTTGCCAGAACATCCATTCGTCCTTGTATAGAAACTCTACGCCCTCTGGTGATGTGAAACACACCCTGTGACGATAGCAGTCTACAAAGGCTCGAAAGGGAACTAACCAGTCCATCCCGAGAATGACGTCATAAGCTGTCATCTATAAGACATAGAGGTCCCAAAGAAATTGACACCCACCAACCTCAAGGGGGCACTCCTTGCACTGACGCACACCAACCGTCCTAGTCCCCAACAGAGTGTCTAGCATCATGATATCAGAAGAAGTAGAAACACAAAGCCCAAGGCTCTCCACAACGGGAATAAATATGAAACTATGTGTAGCACCCGTATCAAAAAGCACTGAATATAAGACAGAAGCTACTAGAATAGTACCTCTGATTGTAGAAGGTCCGGGATCCTGCTCCTGCTGGGTTTGTTGCACTGCATATTCCTTTCCAGTGCCGCGGCCCTGCGACACGGCCTGGTTACCCTGAGCTGTCCCGCCCTGCTGCCTCTGAGATCCTGGTGTCTGGCTACCACGGCCACGACCACCATCTCTGCCTGCACGCCCTGACGTATTCCAGTTCCCTGACTAGTAAGTAGCCAGTGGTCTTGATCCCACACATGGAGTCTGCACAGAACCCCTCTCACTATCCACTGGTAGAAACGCCCTGAAAAAGCACTGCAGATGACCCATCTTGCCACAAGCTCGACACTCCACTGGATCACATGGACACTGTGGTCTCTTGTTCCCCTCTCTACCATACTAGTAGCACCTAATCGGGCCACTTGAAGAATCTTCCTGGCTGGTACTGCCACCCTGAGAGAATTACATCTGTCTCTTCCTCTTGCTAGTAGAAATAGTACCAATAACTTGTGCTGAACCGCCCTGGCCCACACCACTAGCTTCCCACAGGTTCCTCTCTGTAATCAGTGTCTGGTTCAAAATAGCATGTACTGAAGGCAACCTGAAAACATTCACCAGCACTCAGATGTCATAACAAAGACCATCCTCAAAAAGTCTGGCTCTCAACATCTCATCACCCACCAGTACGGGTGAAAAACGTTGAAGCTCTGTAAAATGAGCAGAATAGTCCATCACTAACATAGCGTCCTGTTGTAGATTCATGAACTCTCGAGCTCTATCTGCCCTCAGCATATTTGGGAATAATAAATCATAGAAGACTGTCTGAAAGTATTCCCACTCCATGTCCATGTGATGCTCTGACTGGGTGGTAACATCCCACCACCTCTTGGAGGAATCACGTAGCATGTAAGTTGCGAGCTTGACCCTCTGCCCTGGAGGTGTCTCAAGATGCTCGAAAATAGTCTGCATCGACCCCAACCAAGACTCCGCAGCCTGTGGTCCACCATCCCCTGAAAATGTAGGTGGATGCTGCTGCTGGAAGATACGTGTCAGCTCGGCCATAGATGTGGCAGCCTGTAGTGCTCCCTGAAAGGTCTTCATGAACTGCATAAAGCCTTCACGGAACTGCACCTCCACGCCTGTGTCCAGTATAGTATCTTGTGCCGCATATGGATCTACTGAAGGATCCACTAGTAGCCCATGGCCCACTATTTCTGGAGTATATTCGTCGCCGCTCTCCTGGCGAACAACGCGTGGTCGTCTAGGCGGCATGACACTACAAGGTCAAAAGCACACCTTAAATCAAGATTTATCAAAGACTGAAAATGAAGAAACCACAAATGGAACAAGAGGAAGAAGGCATTTCAAGATTTTCAAAACAAGACTACAGGGTGTGTATAATGACTACATGGCGTGTACTTGACTTCCCTTCCCCTGCCCGGGTCCTTCAACACGGCTAATCCACACAACTTCTGTTGAACACAACTACACGGCATGTATATAATCTATATGGCATGTATGGTGTTATTTTCCAACTGCCTGTGTCGTTTGTGACACGGCCGACTACTCGGCTTGAAACTACACGGCGCGTTACACCCACACACGACGTGTACATCACCCCGTTTCCCTGCCACACGACTAAGTCCACACGGTCTGTCCTCGGAAAAGACTACACGGCGTGTTCCAAAGGTACAAGGCGTGTTCAAGGAATGGTGACATCGACCCGTGTTGTTAGTTACACGACCGAGTCCCCAGGTCACACTACACAGTGTGTTCATCATTGAAACGACGTGTTCTGTAAAGGAGTTCACCGAACCATGTTGTTAGTTACACGGCCGGACTCCGGGTCAATACTACATGACATGTATATCTAGTACACGACGTGTTTTACCCAAGCTCCTCCCTACCCCGTGTTGCCGCCCACACAGTTTGTGACACGGGAAGAGACTACACGGTGTGTACTTAAAAATTTCATTTTTCTTCCTAAACAGAAGGCCATACACTGCGTGTTTAATGTTCTACATAGCGTGTATACTGGGTTTCTAGACAGTATGTCTCAGAAACTTCTTCGGAACCCAGAAAATACCGCAAAACAACACGTAAGTGTCAAATTCTGATCTGTGAGGGTCCATACTCCCCACAAATCAAAGTTTGTCATCTTATCTGTGTTATAACAAAACAAACAGTCAATGATTCAACAAATTCTAGTAAATGGGGGCCCATAATCCCCAAAAAACAAAGTTTGGCATCCATTCTATAAACAGGCTCACACAATAATACCATATCATATAGCAGGTATTTATCAAAGAAGCTATAACAACATCATGCTTTACTAGCACAACAACTATCACAACAACATTCAATTTCTAATGCACCTACATGGCATGGAACTATGCATGGCATGTGATATCTAGCATGTGCCTATATGATGCATGAGATGGCATACCCTCATCTCATCAGGTTGTAACTAAATAGAACCCATGAATAAAATATAACATCACAATACCAAGTGCGTCACCCATCGGTGAAATCAAATCAACTGTAAATTGAAAAATCAGTAAAATTGCAATACGAGGTAAATTTGATTTCCCTTGTACATGGGTTAGCTACGCCCGGGCACAACTTATTACCAAATACCGTTCATCCTATACCTGACTATGGCTCCAAATAGTAAGTCAAAGAAAAGAACCTGACCTCTGATATCACTTTGTAACGTCTCGGTTCCGGGTGCCACTCAACGGTGCCCCGAACCCGGTTCTCCACATGACCTCAAGAACATTTCCTCAAATGCCAGAGGCTGCCAACTAGCAGCGAGGGCTCAGGTCTGATAGTGGGGAAACTATTCCCTCATTTGTCAAAGTGTAGCGCAACGGAATGAAATAAAACATACAATGAACAACGAAAGCAGTAAACCATACACAACTGAAATAAAAACTGCAGTGGATACAACCAACAGTATATAAATAATGATGATACATGTCTCAAGTTCTAAGAAAACAGCCAGAACATGTTATACATCAATACAGTACAACAAAATGCAGAGTACAACAAAACAAAGAAAAACAGCCGGCAGTGGCATCACGAGCCTAGGCTCGGTCCCATGCCCTCCTACTCCTCAGCAACAGTCAAGTACCTGTATAGGGACTCTTTCCCCTATCCACACCTGCAGAAACGTAATCTATTTGGGCCGAAAAGTGTGACCCAAACAGGGTGTGAGAAATATATCTTTGTAGGCACCCACCAAAGACCCGTGACCAACTGTGTGAAAGCATGAAACATGTGTGCAGTAGTAAAAATGCAATAAACTAAGCAGTACTAAAAGTAACTAACTTACTAGTTATATTTCCATTTAATTATTCATTTAACCATTCAATTTAGTAACATTCTGTGCTCAACAGCACCAAGCCATCAGGCCAACCAGAACCTTTCCCTCAGACCATACAGAATCTCTCCCTCAGGCATTGCCCTCAGGCGTATCAGAATCTCACCCTCAGGCATACGAAGTGTCGCCCTCAGGTACAGAAGTCAAGCCCTCAGGCACTAAAGGTTGCCCTCAGGTGAAATAGGACATCGCCTTCAGGATAATACAGTCACGCCCTCAGGATATAGAAAAACACCGCCCTCAGGCATAAGTAACCGGGCCATGCCCAACATATAAACGAGTAGTAAACAAGCAATTCCTCTCCAGGAAATTCTACAATTATTACTTTAAAGGCATACCCTCGGGTATCCTGGCCAAAGGACTAAACAGTGGAACACACCCCCGGGGTGGTTTCAAATCCAAGCAACTATCCGAACCAGCATTTTAATATCATACTTAAATACCTAATCAATTCTAGGTGTTTAATATAGAAATGGCCTCAACCACACAACACCACAACATGGGTTCGTGGCATAAAACACACAAAACACACAACAGTTGGAAAAATTAACACGTATCCACCTACATTATACGCCAACAAGCGCTATACACGAATGTCGGTTCCAGAAACGCCCAAGAACAACGTAGATCTGAAAAAGAAAGAAACTCGCTTAACCTCAAATAACTTCTGTTAGGAGAAGAATTGGTAAGCAACATGCTAGGAGAAGAGAGGGCTTACCCGTGCGATTCCAACGAGATCGTCCGAAGCGGAAACGAATTCCAGACGAACACTCAACGGATCTTCAAAGGTTTGGCCATCCCTCCCGAGCTCCCTCTTCCGTTCTAAGCCTTCCCTGTGAACAGGGTAGGCTACTGCCCATTTTAAGCGAAAAAAACAAAGTACACGGCATGTATTTCCAAGTACACGGCATGTACTTCCTTCATTAAGCTGTTCCTCTGGAGGCACTGCCTCACTGTTCATCCGTCGACACAAGTACACGACATGTACTCCTGACTACACGGCGTGTACTGTCGCCCAGCTGGCGGCTGCTCCACCGCCTTACTGTTTTGGCCTGCTGACTAACTACACGGCGTGTAAAGGACCATTACACGGCCTGTAGTCGGTTCCTACACCCTTCGTCGCCGACATGGCTACACGCCCTGTGTACTCATCCCACATGGCCAGAAGTACACGACGTGTGGAAAAAGTACACGGCGTGTACTTCCAAAATTTAGGATTTTTTCCCATTTTTCATATTTTCTCAAAAACACTTAAGGAAAAGAGAAAAGAAGAAGCCCGTACCTCAAAATAAGAACCGATTTCTTACACTATGAATCTCTAGATGTCGTTCTTGGAATTTTGAATACTACTGTAGAGAAACTTAGTGCTTCACATTGTTCATCATTGATTGCAATAACGAGTTATCTTGTTCTCTCTATTTTCTTGAGAGGGAATATGAAAGGATATTCTCTTCAGGCCTTGAGAAAATTCTATAGAGCTTTTTATTATGCACAATGAGTCTCATGCTTTGAAAAGTGATATATTTTTCTTGATATACTTAGGGTTAAACATAGAAAACTCCACACAAAACCTTATCAATATATATAATCTAAATAATATCACATTTCTAATAATAATTACAATATTAATATTATTATATCTCATGAATTGTGATATTTAAATATAATTTCTTAAATAAATAAATAAATAATTATTTAAAATATTTTTAATAAAATATATTATTTCCATTGGACCATTAAATTGACCTACTAATCCTCCAATAAAATTTATTGAACCTTGAATAATAAAATATTTATTCAAATAAACATTATTCATTTGGTAAATAAATAATTATTAGATTAACTAAACTCATGAATAAATATTTATTTTAATATTTACATAAATAAATAAATAAATAAATAAATATTAATTTATTCACTAAAATGGTGAAAAAATAAATATTTATTTATTACCTTATGAATAATAATCAAGAAATAAAATTAAAATCACATATTCTAAACTCAAATATCTTATTATTGAATTTATATGATCAATTTTACTTGAATAATAATTATTCAAAAAAAGAGAATAATATTTATTTTTAATATTAAATTTAATAGAATTTAACTAGATTCTAAATACAATTAGTGTGTGGTCCTCTAGGATTTTTTCTTAGTTACATTCAGTTAATTTACCTAAAGTCCAAGATCACCATCTAACAACACATCAAGAAACCCATAGGGAAAGAAGTTAATGTCATGATGACAAAAACCTTCATATAAATGCTGCTATGTAATATAATTCCTTTGTTTACTGATATAAAACCAAGTATGATGCAAACTTATGTCATCACTCTACACACTTGATTTATCTTATTTTGACATACCAAAATGAACTCATTGATGAACTGCCATGACCATGAATTTAATCAGACAGTTCCATTTTAACCAAAGGGCTAGAGATATCTTCTTCCATTAATACATAAGGGACAAATACTTTCATGACTTATTCAATTAATATTATATCACTTATAACACACCCAACATATGCTTCCTCTTAATGAGGATATGTCATCATAGTTTTTATCCATACATGAAAGTATGTGATTCATGATGCACATTAATAATAATCTCAAGTATAAGGACCAATACACATGTTCACATATTGGAATATCCAATGACACATAAACATGTGGAATAACTATTATTGAGACTGTCCTTATAACCTCCCTTCTTAGAGATCACCAAGTGTGAACTTCATGAGAAGAAGTCTCAATGTCTTATAATCCCCCAACACTTGATAGTCAAACATTATCTATGTTTCATCATATAGATGTTATCTAGACCATAAGAAATATATTTAATAATATTTTCATAACATCTCAAGGTTCTCACTATTGAAGGGAACTATTGTAACCTTCCCATATGACAAATACTCCAAAGACATTATCACATTAATGTTACAAATAAGAATAATCATCATGTGATAATATATTTATTAATATTCTGGCAATTGAATGCATAAATTCAGATGGTTCAAGGGCATCAACTCCAACAGAATCCCACTTTCACTAAAGCCAACTCCTAAAAACTTTTAAATCACTATCTCTCACATGGTTCTCATCCTTCTGCTGAGATAAGGTTTTAGTTAATGGGTCAACAACATTCTCATTTTTGGTTACTCTACTTACTGTGACTTCACCCTTTTGAAAAAAATCCCTCAATAGGTGATACTTTTAAAGTATATGCTTTGTTTGTTGATGTGATAAGGGATCTTTATCTAGAGACACTACTGTAGTATTATCACAATACATAGTGATAACATATTTTCTATCAAGTAAAACACCAAGTTCCTAAAGAAAGTTTTGTATCTATAATGCACCATTAACTACATCAGAATCCATAATATACTCATACTCTTCTATAGAATTAGTGACCAATGGCTTCTTAGAACACTTCCAACTAATAGTTAATACATTAAGGTATTGGAGTTGGTTCCCCAGAACCAACTAACTTTATACTTTCAATTACTTGAATATTCAAAGACCTGAATATTTATATCTTATTACATGATTATAGTTCTCTTGCATAACATTAATGTGATAATGTATTTAGAGTATCCATCGCATCGAAAGGTTATATTTGTTTCCCATTATAATGAGAACTTGGAAATTTCATGTTAATATCCTAAAACATATGTTCTATAGTCTAGATGAAATTTTTATGAAGGGATACATATGTTGTTTTGAGTATCAGGTGTCAAATGCTCATAAGCAGATGAAGCTTCTACTCATGAAGTTTCTCACTTAGCGATATTTAAGAGAAGTGGTTATGAAGACACACCCACCAATAAGAATTTCACATGTTATATGTATCATTGAATATTATTATCTAAAAACATGTGTATTGGTCCTTAGACTTGAGATTATTATTAATGAATTTCATGAATCATGTACTTTGATGTATTGATGAAAATCATGAAGATATATGCTCACAGTGACATATGATACATTGGGTGCATCATAAGTGATACACATTAATTAAATAAGTCAAGATTGGATTTATCACTTTTGAGTTATGAAAGATGCACTACCACAAAAACAGTTTTTCCCAGCGCCAACCTTTATCATCGCTAACGAAAAAGCGCTGATAAAGGGGGGTGCCTTTATCAGCGCTAAAAAAAGCGCTGATCAAAGCACCCCTTTATCAGCACTTTTTTTAGCGCTGATAAAGGGACCCCCTTTATCAGCACTTTTTCATTAGTATTGATAAAGGGGGGACTTTATCAGTGCTGATAAAGGGTCGAATTCAAAAAAAAAAAAATTAAAAAAATTAAAAAAAATATATTAATATATAAATATATAAATATAGTTATATTGATATAAATATAATATATAATTTTTAAATATATTTTATATAAGTATAAATATACATTTACTATAAATATAATATATAATTTTTAAATATATTTTAGATAAGTATAAATATACATTTACACTTAATATACTTAATATATAATATATTTAGTGAAAATGGCTTATAAAAAAATTAAAAAAATATTTTTAATTAACAATTTGATAATTATTATGAATTTTAATTAATAATTTGATAATTATTATGGATTAATAGTCATTTAATAACAATTTGAAGAGTATAAAATAAAAAAAAAATAAAAAACAAATCCAAAATATATTGAAAACGCAACTCGAACTTCAAACGGTCATAACTTTTGATCCGGGTGTCCGTTTGAGCTCTACCACATATTAAATCAAAGCTTGCGACGAGCTCTATGTCGCTATGATTTGAGGAGACCTCAGTCAAGGTTTTTTAGAGTCCAAAAGAAGCCCAGAAGGCCTCCAAAACTGAGATTTTAGTCAGGGTACCCTGATTTTTTAACATTTTTTGGATTTTCAGCCTCGTTTAAGGGGGTATTATTGACTTTTTTTGGTGGGGACTGAATTTATTCCAAGGTATTATATTTATATTGATATTATGTCTTTGAAATTTCATCATTTTTTATAATGCACTGCAATTTATAATGAAATATATAATGATATATACATATTTTTTATATATTCACACATAAAAAATTAATTATAAATATAAATAATAAAATATATTTACATATAAAATATATTAGCTTTATATAAATAATAACTAATATCCATTTTATTTAAAATACAAATATATGAATATTTATATACCTATATATTAATCTAACTATATATGTATATATATTAATCTAACTATATATATATATATTAAAATAACTATATATATATATTAATATCACTATAAATATATATATTAATATCACTATAAATATATATATTAATATCACTATAAATATATATATTAATATCACTATAAATATATATATTAATATAACTATATATATATATATTAATATAACTATATATATATATTAATATAAATATATATTACTATACGAATAAATATAACTAAATATATATATATAAATAGAGATATATATTAATATAACTATATATATATATTAATATAACTATATATATATTCATATAACTATATATATATATTAATATAAATATATATTACTATACGAATTAATATAACTATATATATATATATAAATAGAGATATATATTAATATAACTATATACATATATATTAATATAAATATATATTACTATACGAATAAATATAACTAAATATATAAATATAAATATATATATATATATAGATATCATGAATTGGAAAAAAAATCAAAATAGAGGGGTGGTAAGGGCTTAGACACGCAGGGGGGAGGTCTCAAGTTCAAATCCTGATGGAGGCATGGGTGCACGAGCATGGGGGAATATGGTAGCAAGAACTGTTAAAGGGTGGAGGGGGTGTGTGGGCTGCTGTAGGGGGGCGGAAAAGCGTTGTAAAAGGGGGGGATCAAGTGCTATAAAGCCCCCCCGATTGGCAGTATTTTTTTATTTTTTTTAATTTTTTAACCTTTTATCAGTGCTTTTAAAAAAGCGCTGATAAAAGTGGTCCTTTATCAGCGCTAAAAAGAAAGCGCTGATAAAGGAAGCGCTAATAAATGGGTCTTTTATCAGTGCTAAAACAAAGCACTGATAAAGGATCCTTTTATCAGCTCTTTTTTGAGCGCTGATAAAGGGGACCCTCCCTTTATCTTCGTCGGTATTAATAACACTTTTATAGCACTGTTAAAGGCCATTTTTAGTGCTGATAAAAGCCATATTTTTAGTAGTGATGATATATCTGGACCTTTGATTGAAATAAAGCTATCTGATTAAATCCATGACCATGTTAGTTCATTGATGAGTTTATTTTAAGTAGCTAAAGAATGATAAATTAAGTATATAGGTTGATGAAAAATGTATGCAATATTATTTATGAGATACTAATAAAAATGAATTATATTATATAATAAGCATTCATATGAAGTTGTTGTCATTATGACATTAATTTTTTTCTATATGAGTTCCTTGAAATGTTTTTAGATACTAACCTTGGACTTTAGGCCAATTCGCCTAATGTCACTGAGAAAGAGGCATAAAGGGTCATAGACTATGTGTATCTAGAATCCTAGTTAAATTATATTTTGAATTTAATAGTTAGAATAAATATTTTTATCAACTTTTGGTTTAATAATTATTCAGGTTAAGTTAATTATATAAATTCAATAACCAGTTATTCAAGTTTAGAATATATATAACTTGAATATTAAATAAATATTATTTGTGAGTTATCAAATATGTAATATTTATTTATCTCTTGTTTGTTATTAGTAAGACAATAAATAATTATTTATTTATTAAACAAACATTTATTTAGTTACATGAATATTACATAAATATTATTCACCAATTAGTAATATAATATTTATTTATTTATTTTTTAAATGAATAATATAAATATATATATTTATTTAAAGAAATATTTATTATTCATGGTTCAATAAATGATAAGAAAGATCCCAATATAAATGATATATTTTATTTAATATCATTTAAATGAATATTAATTGATTTATTTAATAAATTATATTTAAATATCTATAAGTTTTCACATGTTATGGAATATAGTAATAATAATAATATTATTATTTAACATGGGGTTTATTTAGGATAAGTAATCAGTGAAGTGCCTCTGCACAATTACTATAACCCTAAGTATATAACCCAAATTATAAATTTTCATAGGATATTGAGAATTTTACACACAAAAAATTCTCCTAGATGAATCTCTTAAATCCCTAGAGAGAACTTCTAAAGAACTCAATCAAAAATGAAAAGAGAATCCTCCTCCTCCTCCCTCTCAAGAATGAGACAATAAGAGAAATAATTCTTCAAGCTTGAGAGAATTTTTTTTTGTGATCAATGGTGAACAACATAAGATGTTTTGTTCTTCCATGATAGCACCTGAAATACCAATGGTAACATTATAAGATTCACGGAGCATGTGTAGATACCACAGGATGAATTTTTATTTAGATTCCTCACCACAATGACAAGACTATGGGAGATGCTACTGAATTAATAATCATCAGAGAAAGAATTATTGATTCGTGGTAATTATTGTTATAAATCAATTATAAATTATATGTAAAAATATTCTCTCTATGAATATTCTAAGGTTATTTTCATCTAGTCATAAGGATTTATCCAAAGAAACTAAAGAAAAAAATTGTTGGTAAAAGCCCTTAATGCTTCCATTGTGCCCTAGAACCTTCAAGTGGTATCATAGTAACTACATATTAATTTATAATTATTTATTATTTGATAAATTATTTCCATATTTATTTTGTTAGTTTTTCATTTACAATTTATATTTTTAATTATAAAGTCAGGATAACATGATCATTTAGTTTCATATGTCCAAGAACAAGACAAGAATAGATGAATAACGCTTAAAGATCCTATCTAGTGTTGTTGAGGATTTTGGCCGATTGACATTGTTACATGATGTGTATTTGAAAATAACACTTCGTGTACTCATTATTAACCACACAAGGGTGAGACACAATAATCACGACATGCCGTATAGGTGTCGTTACATGACATGTTTAATTACATACCGTATAATGATTGCTAGTCAACATACAACTTGATACAGTTACATGATATGTAGCTGGTGTACATGTCATGTAATCCCACATGGTTTATCCCCATGTAAATTATATAAGTTGTGTTTTCAAAGTACACAACATGTAATTAATACACACGCTGTGTATTGATTTCCAACTAAGAAACACTGTCCAGATGTGATTTCATGGCATGTATTTGGCATGCGCACTATGTAACACATTATATCCTATATAGAATACACTCTGAGTCCCTAAGCATAAAATACGAGCAACCAAACAGAGATTGCATGATTTATAGATGGTTGTACATATCGTGTACCTCTTTCCAACTCATGCAAGGTACATTTTGAGATAGATATGTCATGTAAGTCAATATGTAGAGAAAAATTAATTAATTAAATTAAAACCAAACCTCATGGAGTATAGCTAGAATTTACACATTGTGTGATGGGGTTTTCCCAAGAATCACATTCCAAGTGATTTTTGGTGGGTTGCGTGGAATTAAATTCTTTAATAATTATTTTCCACATAATATTATGATACATGACATGTATAGTTGTCGTTAACACTATATACTTCATGGGTATCATCATTGGTACATGTTGTGTATATTCAAGTCATGTTGTGTGGTCATACATTCCACACAAACTACATTGATTAACCCATGGAACAACATACTGTGTAATATCACGACACGCCATTTAGTAATGCATGACATGTAAATACACAGTACATGATAAGGACCTTACACAATGTTAGTCACACTCTATGTCATGTGATGGTACATGTTGTGTCATTATTAAACTCAAGAAACATGTTTAATCATATGAAAAAGGGAATATTCCATGTTTACTTGAGTACATATCGTGTATATTAAGTTCTAGAATAAATTTAAATCTAACAAGAAGAGTACACATCCTGTTCCCTTTAAGTATACACTGCGTGCTAAATAATTTTTGAATTAAAATTAATTTATTTAAAACTATAGTGGATGAGAATCTCAAGGATTATTTGAATTGATAATTAAGATTAATTAATTAATTAATTAATAATATGATTAATTATTAACTTGAATTTATTTATTTATATAAATAATTAATTGAAATTAATGTTACCTATTTTTAATCTATAGTCATTTCATGTTGTAGATGATCATGTGCTTAACCAACCTATGCATGTGTAGGGTTTCTATTTAATTTAATTTATTGCATGGGTTTTTATGATAAATTTATTACAAAATTAAATATAATGATCTATGTATCATCCCTTCCTTCTTATTATGTATGGGTCAGTGTTTCTATGGTTTATTTTCTGTAACCCTAAACCCTTAACAACCCTTAACTGTGAGTGATTAAGCATATTGTAGGGTCCTGAAAAAAAAGAGAAAAAGAATCTGTAAAGGAGAATGATGATCCCCTTTAACTCAAGGAAGATTCTGCCCAATTTCCCCTCAAAAGGATTAGGAAAATGTGGACAATACTCAAGGATGGTGAATGAGGAACTGGTCTGCAGACCGGTCTAATGTTAACGATGCACGACCGGTTCCGCGAAGCATCCCTCCTCCATGGACCGTCATCGTTCGCGAGATGGAGGCGGAGATCCTCCACGGTCGCGAGGCGGGACAGGTGCCATCCTGGCTCACCATTCCGGACCGCCCCAGCCGCGAGCTGCACCAGCTGGCCCGAACCGAATCCACTGTCGTTCGCGAAATGGAGGTGGAACCCTCCGCGGCCGTGAAGCACTCCCCAAGTTTGGTTCTCGGAGGAGTTTTTAATACCCCGCGAATTACGAATTGACCAAGTCATCCGTGAACCAGGTTTTCAGTCATGGGACTCCACAAAAGGTGCTGCAAGACCATAGATACATCCTTTTCCCCACTCTATAAAAAGAGATTAAAGAAGAAAGAAAAAGGAATATGGAGAGGAGATCAATTAGATTTAGGTGGAAGGATTTCAAAGGAAGGCTTAGGATTTCAGAAGTTCCAGTTTGCGAACCAGAGTAGGTATGAACCTGGGAACGAACTAATAAGGAACCAAAAAAATGCATAATAACTTGGTGAACCGTGAACTTAAAATAAAAAAGAAGATAAAACCATGAACTAGGGTCCCTCCGCGGATGTACTCCCCGTGGACCAGGGAGTTTATGCCTCTTTTACGATTCGCCGCACCACGTAGCACCCTCCTACACGGGCGAAGCCCCGACCGACGAGCCTCCGGCTGGCGCTGCCCTTGGCCACCACTGCCTGCATGGAACCCTCCGCGGACCACCCTGGTTCATGGATCCAACCCAAAGCCGCGAACCACCTTGGTTCACGGGATGCCAACCAGTCCGCGGACCCTCCTGGTTCGCAGACGGCCTCTCAGTCTGCGGACCACCTTGGTTCATGGACGACCTCTCAGTCCGTGGACCACCCTGGTTCGCGGACGGCTCCTCCAACTGTGTAGCACTTCCCTATACTAAGGGAGCCACTTCCCATACCCCTATGTGGCTCGCCAAATCCTTCAGAGTTCCCATTCCATGAGCCAGATAAAATCCTTCCAATCCGGCCCGATCTTCCGTGACTCCCTCATTGGCCTATTCATTGGCCCCGAGCCGAGGCCTCCACCAGATCCACCAGATCCGTGTGGTGTAACCCTCAGGTGCATCAGCGTGCCGTTTTGAGTTCACATACCCATGATAAACAGGGGAAAAGGGTTTTCCCCGACCCTTGGGTGGATTCCCGAAGCATTCCTGGGTTCACATTCCCACGGTAATGCGGGGTCTGATCCCGAGAGCCCCCTTTCTGCCTCTACTCGCTAGTATGGGGGACTACACGCTTTGGCGGTCGGGCACTTCTCCCCTCCCCAGAGAGGGGGTGGCATACCCATCTAAAGGAAGCCCTCCCCATGCACCTTGGTACTTCCCCGGGGAACAAGAGAGGCGATGAGCACAGAACCGCCCCTTTCTCTCTCCCGCTGTGCTTTGTCTCCATGGGCGTCCATCTCGGAGTAAGCCCCGACTTTATGGTCCACCCTCATGTATAAGCCCCACTCCACTTCTCACAGACGCACCTTTCGTGATGTGATCCTCTATTCCCTACCGCCTCTTGTTTCTCACACCAAGCATGACTCATGTGGGCTTAGAGTAAGCATCGACCATGACATCCTCTTATGGGCCTCCTCAGAGTGTAATCCCCAATCCATCGCCCTGGTCCTCCTCAGAGTGTAAGCCCCCACCCATCATTATGGGCCTCCTCAGAGTGTAAGCCCCAATCCATCGCCCTGGGCCTCCTCAGAGTGTAAGCCCCAACCCATCATTCTGGGATTCCTCAGAGCATAAGCCCCAAGCCAACACGAACTACAGGGACTTTGATTCCCTACCACAGGGATACATAATAAGACTCCATGAGGTTCAAGCCCGATCACCAATGGACCCCCGGGTTCCGGCGCTCTCATTTGAACTATGTGGACTTTGATCCCTGTCCCCTAGGCAGGGTATGTAGGAAGCCTCCCTGAGGTTCAATCCCAACAACCGGTCGATCATATTATCTTCAAATAGGTTCACCGCACCACTCCTAGTGCCGCCTCAATGAGTTCCGAATCCTTGGGGTCATTAATCCAATGAGGGATGGTAAACCCCAGGCATAAATGATTCCGAACCCCTGCGTTCAACTAACCATTGCCAACCAGAAGAAATCCGTGGATAATATTCTTGGGTATAAACCAAATATTCGCGAACATATGAATACGTCTTAAATCTATAAGTGAGTCCCAGAACAGGCAATAATTCATCCCAAAAGGGTGCGATGAGCCCGACTTCCCATCCTCTCGACCAATGTGAGTTCTTAAGCATCACTGGTCAGACCATCCGACGAACGCCTGCCTTTGGAAAGTAGGTCCACGCGTCATCGAATACGGAACCGTTGGGCGTTTCGAGACCGACCCGAAACAAAAATGGTGAACCCAATGTGAATCTTTAACCATACAGGACAGATTTAACCTAATCTCACCCTGTGCCCGCTTATACTCCCAAGGAGGTCCAAGAAAGGTCATTATTTTCGCATGGGATCATGAGATGATGCTTTGACGGGTTTTCTATTTGTATTTGTTAAAATGTTTTACAGGTACCTTCCGAACTCCCTTCGATCCAATGGCATCGCAAAGGAACTCACAAGCGTGCGCTTCCAACAATGCAAGGACCTGACATCCTCACCTACGGAGGAACCCATCACACACCCAACATCTTCAATGCTGGGTCTCAGACATGATGATTCGAGAGTACCACCTGAACGATACTCTCCCAATGGTGGAGACGACCATGCACGCCCTCCAATCTGCTAGAACTCGCCGGTCGCCTACCCAGCAGCGACCACAAAGGCAGATTTAGACAACCCCTGTTGCTTTCTACAACCGTTTCGGGTGTCTATCCCCAGAACGGGACAATGCGTACCTCCCTTATCTTGGGGAGACAGATGAGATCGACGCTGAGGACTTCATCCCCACCGAACGGGGGTTCCACTCCAAGGCCCCCACCAGTAGAAGTCATCACAGTTATGCTGCGATTCAATATCCTCGCACCGAGGACGATGTATCCCTGAGGATTCAGGCCCACGATCCCCGAGCTCCGACCCCTCAGACCGCCCGACGAGGGCGGCATACGTACAATCAGGGACCGGTCATAACCCTGGTCCCTGAGGAGGAGCTCCGCTACCCAGCCACAAAGACGTACCACGAACAGGCACCTACACCTGTTCGCTCCTCCCGAGCCCGCCATCCAGACATAGCGGCATCATACAAGCCAGCGCGCATCCCCGCCGAGCTCCATCAAGCCCGTTACTCACATAGGACGACACTTACCAGGCATGCACCTCTCCCTGCCCAGGGTCGTGAATCCCACCAACCTGACGTGGTGCTGACCTAAGCCTGCAGGACCAGCTCCTAGTAGATGCTTCTGACGCCCGCCATCCCGACATGGTGGCGATCAACAAATCCTGCCACCCAGAGGTGACAAAAACTCATAGGCGGGCTCGTATCCCTGCCAATAAAGGCCACCGACCCGATACGATGGTAAACCAACAAATGCAGAGCTAGCTCCCTATGGATGCAAGTAAAGTCCGCCACTATGATGTGGCGGCGAATGGAGAGATAAACCGGTGTATCCCGATACAGGGGCAGATTCATTCACCTGCCCTGACATAGGATAATTGTCAGTACCCACTGACCATCGGAGGATCGGAGCAGGATATTCCTACACCGATACTGGAATGGGCCTTCATACCCGTTCCAGCCAAAGATGTCTCTCTGCATACCCTGGAAATGATGGAGGAGTAGGTATCGATCCTAGATCATTTCTTGCAGACTTTCCATAATGTAATTGCATTAGCGGAAACAACAAGGACTCAGGCCCGTGAGCCCGTCTCCCCAATTGAGGCAACTCATCCAAGAGACGAGATAGCTGCCTCGGAGTAGATCTGCATCCCTACTTCTGCCGAGGAGGTTCGCCGGCCATATTACGCAACGTAAGGGCAACCGGATCGAGTAACTTCACTCGTTCCAACTGGGGGATACCTGTCTATCACAGTGGATGCTCCAGAGTAGGCATATATCCCTTCTAAAAGTCAAGATGTTCGTCGGTGTATCCCGGCAGCATCACGAGACCCAATTAGACAGGGACCCAAAGGTGAAGGTCATTGTCAACAACAGACAGTCCCTGCTGCCCGCAAAAGAGCGCCCCAAATGCGCCAAAGGAAGCCTGAAAATAAAGAGCGGGTTCACGACTCTGCTCTGCTGGAAGCTGGGGTTCCCAATGCCGCTAAGCACACATAGTAGTCTCAGAACCCTGCCCACCCATTACCATATTATGGGAGTGGCAGTACTAGTTGCGAAGGTCCTCCCCACAATGTTGCTACCAGCAGCTCTGAAGGTCCTCCCTAGAGCACCCGTGGGGGCTTCCCCCGCGGGAATATAACGATCGATCATGAGAGAAACTCTTTTGATGCGAGTCACGGAAACCATCCACGTGGCCAGAAGATCGAGAAGAAAGAATGTCCTCCACTTGCTGTGGTCCACTCTGAAGGTCCTCCTCGGGGTATACACTGCAATCACTCTCCATGCAGTGGGACCACAGATTATGATAGTAGTCCTCGCTATCATAGTCGCAATTGCGGAGGCCCTCCCCGCAGTGATGTCTCATCACGACAAGAAGGTCCTCCCCTTTTCGTAGCCTACCCTGAAGGTCCTCCCCTTGTTTCAGTGTGTCCTGAAGGTCCTCCCTAGAATGCACATCAAACGTCAAGCCATGGTGGTCATCCTCACCATGATGGCAGTTGTTGCGAAGGTCCTCCCCGCAACGATGCTACGCAGCCAAAAGGTTATCCCCTTGATGCGACATGCCTTGGAGGTCCTCCCCAGGGTGTGCACTACAAAATTCCTCTATGCAGTGAAGCATCAAGAAGTAATGGTATTCCTCACCATTACAGCCTCTATTGCGGAGGTCCTTCCCGCGATGACATATTATATGGACAGGAAGGTCCTCTTCCTGACGAATCAAGCACCAAAAAGCCCTCGTATGCCGAGGCACTCAGAAGGACATGATCAAGCATGTTAGATTCCCAGTTAGTCGCCGACGACATCCTTCTGCAATCAGGAGACGGTCCAGGGCCACGTTCATCCTCTGAACCACCTCAGAATCGCCCACATAATGATTCAACACCTACCGGTCCCACTGCCTCTGACCACATTAGTAGCGAGCGTCTCAGTTGGGCTGACCAAGTAGAGGAGTCACTAGCGGAGGAATATGATGATATGCTGCACCTAAGGAAACGGCTGGCCAGGGATGATATACCAGTTATGTTTTGGCCTATGGACACCTCTCAATTCGACATACCCAGAGAGTTGTTGGAAGAATGCGTGCATGGCATCCGCCATAATATATGGACAACCCTCCGCCGATTGAAATAAATCTTCCTGCCCTATGACAGGTATGTAGAACATTTCAAGACAATAGGGGACCTCTTGCGTCACATCAACCTGGAAGCTCTTCCTTCAGCATGACAACAGCAACCCGAGAGGCGTAAAGGAAACATGGTGATAGCCTGCCTTCGTGCGCTACACCAGTTGCGCCGCCTAATCAGTGATGCTCCAATGGGAGTCCATATCAGGGTATGGGGAGAACATAGAGCACTAAATTTCACTCCGCTCCCCACCCAGAAGAACCCGTTTTGCGTGGTGTCTTGAAATGTCATCATGTCAAGACGACAATCGAGTGGTCTCTCTATTCAGTAAAGGCAACACACCCAGCAGAGTCTGGCCTTGAGTAAGTCCCAGAAGCATCAGGCCCAATGGGAACAATCCATTCAATAAATCCTAAATCATGCCACCAAGAGCATACAATAGGCCTCTCGCCTAATAGAGGCCAATCAACGATCTTTTCCTACCTCCCCATAAGGGATTGATTCATAGAAGAACTCGACACCAAACCCAGTTCACCCCCGAATGGGGGCACACAAGATCAGGCAGGTAGCGATAGCTTCAACCACTGCCGCAATCCAAGGTCAACCCCAACCTATAGGGCTGGGGGTATTTTTAACAAAAAATTCCCCCGTAAGACCAATAAAACCAGGAAGAGACTCAATGTCCAAGGAACGGAGCCAACCCCATCCCTCAGGGATGGGGGCATTATTACCCCCTCAACAACAACCTCCCCCACGAGAGTCAGTATTCTACCATCTAGGGAGGACAATCAGAAGAGTAGGTTCCTGTACTATCCCATCATTTGAATCATCACCCCCTCCAAGAGGAAGGTGCACCATAAGGTCGAACCAAAGAACCCTCCACATCACCCTTCATCAAGAAGTCCGAAGGCAATCCCAGGTCACGAAAGGGAAGGCCAGCAGAAGACGCGGGAGATCCTCTTCCCATTTGGAAGATGACATCTTCTCCACCCTGTGATATGAATCTATCAACGTCATAGAGGTTAACCCCATGGGTGACACCAGAGATACTGCAAATCAGGAGGGACCGAGAGACGATAGTTCCAGTCAGGCTATGACTCACAACGAACCACCAGGTGTGCACACTCGGAACCAGAGGGCCGCCCTAAATATGGACTTCCTTCCAGCCAACCCTCATCCTCCTAACTTGTGAGCTTACAACAAGGATAAGAACAAAGGACTGGTTACCCTTAACCCGCCTCCTTCTCTCGACAAAGATGAGCCACTCACTCTCGAAGAGAGATTTACTCGACAGGAAGAGGAGATGAAAGAATTGAGGTGGCTTAATTCCGAGCTACTCTAGAGGAACCACCTTATTGAAAGTGCGTCCCAGGAGGATCCACATCATGCACTCCCAACAAGTGCACCTCAAAGACTAAGGTTTTCCCCAGCAAATGAAACACGGCCAGGGCTCCCGTCCAACGAGGCTCCCGACCCGTCCAACTACCTAAACGTAGATTCAAATAAATACCAAGAATTACCTCTACTTAGGAAGAAACCAGAGTGAGTATGACTGAACCCTCCTAAAGTTCCACAAACGACACACGCACCCATGGTGCCGGCCAATTCGGATCCTCAGGCAATGCCTCGGGCTGTGCCTACCCAGGACCAGGCTCAACATGATGTAAACCAGGGTATCACCAACACCATCGAGGCACTAAAAGCTCGATTGGAAGCGATGGAAGGTCGACGCGCACCGATACAGCTAGAGAGGAAACCCTACCTGGATTGGGTGAGCAATACACCACCTCCCCCCAATTTTGGGAGCCCTTTATTCCCTATCTTCAATGGATCAGGTGATCCGAAACAGCATTTGATGCACTACGCATCCTATTGCGACCCTATGATGGGAAATTTGGTGAACCAAGAAGTAGTAAAACTCAGATGCTTCGTAAGGACCTTGCAAGGATCTACCTTCATCTGGTATACGAGTCTGCTAGCCCAGTCAATAAAGATCTGGGAAGACCTTCGGTAGCAGTTCCTGTTCCACTTCATCTCAACGTTGCCTAAAACAACGGTCAACGATATCATGAACTACAAGCATAGGGAGAACGAGAGGGTCTCATATTTCATCACCAGATGGAAAGGTCTGACCTATTCCCTAAAGAGGCCAATGCCTCAAGATGAGATGATAGCCATATGCATAGATAATCTTCGATATGAGCTGCGAACACCTCTCATACCAATGGTGTGCATCACTGGCTTCCGCCATCTCTCGGCCATTGCCCAGAGAATTGAGGAATCCCTGCAGCGAACTAATTCAAAGTCCCGAATAGCCTCACAGGCTCCTACGAAAAGAGCCCATAGAGCTGAAGCATCCGCTGTCACACTCAAGCCGGCCCCTGTGCCCGCTCCACTGCTCAGGCCTCCACCAAATCATTAAGGGCCTCCTGCATATCAGCGGCCGCCTCCGCCTAAACGGGATGATCAGCGAGGACCGAAGCAGAAACAGTTTGAGGAACGAAGACAAAAAGTATACTCGTTCCGATATGATCAAGTCCGCAGCTACTTCATTGCCGCCATGAACTGCAACTAGCTCCGCCTCCCGGAGCCAAGGAAACCTGAAGAGGTCGGCCGCGATGATAGGCCAGATTACTACCCCTACCATCGGATGTTGGGGCACGATATCCGAGAATGCTTTGTCTTCAAAGACCTCCTGTAGAGGATGGTAGACTCCAGATAGGTCGAGCTGGGACCACCCCCAACACATGTGGCATGTATATCTACCATCGACTCCGACAAAGAGGAGGGGTGGCAGAAAGTCACCAGCAAGTAGGGGTAGAAATTTGACAATTGGATGACTCAGAAGACTATCAACCGAGCCCAGGGCATACTCCAAGCTCAAATACAGCAGCCAGTGTTTCCACCAACAGCCCCTGAATCCGCAGAGCCGACAGTATCGACCTCACAACCCCCCGCGAGCCGGTCATCCAGGCATAATCGAAGGAGGAAACAATCGCAAGAGGAGTAGTCCGTGATGGGGCCAAAGTTAGTCCCGACCCTCGTAGATTATATGCCCTAGAATTTGGCGCCATGGGCACCGACCCACCAAACGGAACCATCATGGACAACCAACCAGGTTGACTTGTCAGAGGATGAAGAGCCAATCTTTGGTTCTATTAACGTCTTCCATCTTATGGAATCATTCCCTGATGAAGGGTATGGTTACGAACCAGAGTTCCCTGCACGAGGAGCTGGGAGGAGGAATCGCAGAGGTAGGGGATACCAGGGGAGGTGTAGACGCGGCCGAAACCAACCCTACGGTTGGACCCCGGCCTAAATTGTTAGTATCGTGGAAACCTGTGGGAGAGCCCTTCAACAGGCTCAGCAGAAGAAAGAATGCCCCTCCACCTCCACAAGCAGCCACTCTGGACCTGTTGTTCTGCGATACTCCCCAGAGGAGGAACAAGTGTCTGGCCGCCTAGTGCACACAAAAATACCGGCCGGGCCAAGTCCTCAAAATGATGGAACACCATCGATATCCGACCCCATGGATGGTCCCTCCTCATCAAATACTCCAGCCCCTAAAGCACCTGCTAAGACTCTCCTGCCAACAGAGAAGCGTCGGCCACTGGAGCAGAAATACTATATCCTTAAGCAGCTGGCATCGGTACCAGCCAAGATATCAATCCTCGATGCCCTAAGTCTGTCATCAAACCTCAGGGAGGCTCTTATAGAAGCTTTGATCACCCCCAGGAGTTTCAATCTGAGGTAGCTTCCACCAAAATTTACTGGACGGAGACTGACTCGGCTGAATGCAATTCGGTGATTTCATTCACTGATCAGGATGAAGATGCCATCATGTAAGGACACATCAGACCACTATATGTGTCTGACACAATGAATGGTATTGAGATCTGGAAAGTCTTTGTAGACAATGGCTCTGGAGTTAACCTCCTTCCCCTACGGACACTCCGTAATTTGGGCTACAGTGAGGACGACCTAATTCCCTCGGCCACAACTCTGTTGGGTTACGACAAGAGCGAGCTGAAGACAATGGGAAAAATTAATCTAAAGACCCATTTTGGTGACCTGGTAGCCTACACAAAATTCCTGGTGGTCCAGCAGAGAAAAACATTCAATGCCTTGTTGGGAAGGCCGGGGCTCCATAAGCACATGTCCGTCCCTTCATCCTACCACCAGTGTATCAAGTACTATGTCAATGGAAAAAGTGGAACATTGGACGCCGACAAGGCTCCTTTCGAGCTCTCTGATTCACATTATATTGACGCCGGGTTCTATGATAAAAAGAAAAAGAAGCCTTTGGTCGATGGTGTCGACTGGATTCCCGCTCCAGATGGCCTGGAAATGGTTCCTGATGACCCCCTCAGGTATCTTGGCAGAGATTATGTCCTTCCCATAAACCATGTTGAAAGTAGGAGTTCAAGTCCGGACATGCACTCGGATGTCCTCATGACTTCAGCCATAACGGCTGAGCGTGACAATGTCGGAACGTCCACCAACCCTCGATCTGGGGATGAATACTCAAGCAGGGATTCCCATGATGCCTCTCCCTCAAACCCTCGAAGGCTCAGACCGGAAACTCTCCCCCCGTCGGATCAAGAAGATGAGGACTTAGGAGAAGAAGAGGAGGAAGATCTTCGGGATGCACCTCCCGCATTTGAGGAGGGTATCTCCACCACGATGGATGAGCTTAGGGAAATAAACCTGGGTACCGAGGATGATCTGAGGCCTACTCTCATCAGTGCAGCCATGTCCCCCGATGAGCATGAGGTAAATAACTCTTTCCTGAGGAAAAATTGGGATGTTTTTGCCTGGAATTACACAGAAATGCCGGGAATCAATCCCAAAGTGGAAACACACCACCTAGGTCTTCCAGAAGACCACTGGGGCTATAAACAGGCCGCCAGAAGGACACATGCCTCGCATGTCTCCAAAATAGAGGCTGAAGTCAATAAGATCATTAAAGAAGGATTCATTCGGTAGGTCTAGTACCCCATATGGTTGTCCAATATCATCCCTGTCAAGAAAAAGAACGGACAAATCCGTGTCTGAATTGATTTCAGAGATCTCAATCGGCATTGTCCTAAAGATGACTTACCGGTTCCGGTCACCGAGTTATTAATCGATGCAACGGCTGGGTATGAGGCTCTATCCTTTATGGATGGCTATTCTGTGTATAACCAAATCAGTATGGACTGAGAATATGAAGAAACCACTACCTTTAGGGCCCCTCAAGGGGTATTCTATTATAGGGTCATGCCCTTTGTTCTCAAGAACGCCGGTGCCAGATATCAGCGTTCCATGCATCAGATCTTTAAACCGTTCCTGGAGAAATTCGTTGAATGTTACGTGGATGACCTGATGGTCAAGTCCAGACAGCACTCGGATCACCTGTCAGACCTTGGGACCATCTTCAACAAACTCTGACAGCATAGCTTGATGATGAACCCCTTGAAATGAACCTTCGAGGTTACCTTAGGGAAATTCCTTGGCTTCGTCGTACACCATCGTGGCATCGAAGTCGACCCTGAGAAGACAAAGGCTATCCTTGGAATACCACCTCCCCGAAATCTCATCAAGTTGAGGGGATTCCAAGGACACCTATCCTATATTAGGCGTTTCATAGCAAACCTGGCAGGCAAATGTTTTCCCTTCACCAGGTTAATGAAGAAGGGGGTCATATACCAATGGAAGGATGACTGCCAAGAGGCATTCAACAACTTGAAGAAGTACCTCTTAAGCCCACCAGTGCTCATGCCCTTGGTTGAAGGAAGACCTCTCATCTTGTATGTGACAACCTTAGAGTGATCACTGGGAGCCTTCCACACACAAAAAAATGACACCGGTAGTGAAAACAGTCTCTATTACCTCAGTCGAACCATGATTGATGCTGAGACTCGATACTTAAATATCGAGAAGAGTTGTTTTGACTTGATCTTTGTAGTTCTAAAGCTGCGACATTATCTGCAGCATAATAAAGTCCATTTTAACTCGCGAAGTAACCTGCTCAAGTACATACTCAGTCACCCGATGTTAACTGGACACCTATCCCGATGGGCGGTCATCCTGCAACAGTTAGACATCCGGTTCACGCCTCAGAAATCCATCAAGGGCCAGGCATTAGCAAAATTTTTGGCAGAGCACCCTTTGACAGGGACCACTACACCAGACACCGAGCTACCTGATGAAGACATCTTTTCAATTCAAGAGAAGTTCCCAGCATGGGAAATGTACTTCGATGGCGCATCCCGAAGCCCAACCGGGAAGAGGATGGAGGATCCCAGATTCAACAAAGTGGGTTTGGGGATAATACTCGTGTCCCCAGAAAAGGAAGTCTTTCCATATTCCTTCCTCCTATCAGAAGGATGTATGAAAAATGAAGTGGAATATCAAGCTCTCATTGCAGGCCTGGAACTCGCACTCCAGGCACAAGTACAACACCTTAAGGTAAAAGGTGACTCGAAGATGGTCATCAAGTAAGTAAATGGTGACTATGCTATTAAAAAGGAGGAACTGATCCCCCTATTTGACCATGTCTGAGGGTTAATGTCTGAGTTCTCCACAGAACCAACATTGACCTATATTCCCCAGTCTCAGAATGCTTAGGCTGATGCATTAGCCAACGTGGCCACAACCCTAGCTGACCCAGACCGGGATGAAACGATTATCAGTGTTGCTCATCATCTAATGGTATTTCCGTTTGTTCAAGATAAGACCAAATAAATCCACGAAGTCAGTCCTGTCCCTGATCCATACGCTCCTGCCACCGACTAGATGACCCCCATAACAAACTACCTTCAATGGGGAGAACTTCCATCAGACAGGGCTGAATGAGAGTAAATACGGAGAAGGGCAATCAACTTTGTCCTATATGGCGGCGTTTTTCAGCAAGAGGTCCTCTAAAAACGAGGCCTCGATGGAGTGCTCCTCAGATGCATTGATGGAGAAGAAACCACTGTCGTAATGAATGAAGTACATTTCGGAGCATGTGGAGCACATCAACCAGGGACCAAGCTTTCCCATCAGGTTCGAAGGCTTGGGTACTACTGGCCCACAGTGGCACGAGACTGCGAGCGTTTTACTGCAAAATGACACTCATGCCAGATTCATGCCAACTTTATACACCAACCCCCAAAGTTACTTCATCAAGCCAAGTACTCCTGGCCATTTTCCATCTGGGGGATGGATGTCGTGGGACCATATCATCAAGCCACAACCAAACAGCTGAAGTATATCCTCACAACAACCGACTTATTTTCCAAATGGCTGAAGCCATAACCCTCAAGGAATTCGGGGAAAGAAATATTGCAGCTTTGTAAATACCAATATCATCACCAGATTTGGTGTCCCTCATACCATACTGATGGACAACGGCACCAACTTCTGCTCTGCAGAATTGGAGAAACTTTACCGCGAGTATGGTATCAAGGATAACCACTCATCCCGCTACCATGTAGTGGCCAACGGATAGATAGAGGATTTCAACAAGACCCTATCCAACATTCTCCAGAAAATGGTGGACGAATACAAGAAGTCGTGGCCGGATAAACTCCTTCATGCGTTGTGGGATTATCGAACCACAATCAGCACTGCTACTTGGGCCACTCCGTACTCTTTAGTATACGGAACAGAAGCGGTCCTGCCCATTGAGCTCCAATTACCCTCACTCCGCGTTGCCATTTGTGATCAATTATCCAATGATGAGCAATCAGAAAAGCGGCTAGGTGAATTGGAACAAATAGACAAGAAGCGGTTTCACACCTTGAACCATCTGGAAGTGTACCAGAATCGGATCACACAAGCCTTCAACAAAAGGGTTCGTCTTCGGTCTTTCTCAGAAGGAGAATTGGTGTTGGTCCTCCAAGCCCCAATGATACCTGGGAAGAAGCCTCCAAAGTTAGAGCCTAAGTGGGAGGTACTGTATGTTGTACACAAGGTATACTTTAATGGAGCATATTCCCTGATCTCCATGGACGGGAAATTCACCACGGCTCCTACCAATGCGAGATTCCTGAAGAAGTATTTCGCATAGAGACCAAGAATATTTCATCCTTACCACATGACGTTAAACTGCACATATAATAAGATTTAAGAATTCCCCCTCCCCTCGTGTATGGACCTGAACTGCATGGGGTGTACTCTTCGTCTGAGCTGCATGACGTTAAACTGCCAAGCACCCAACGGTCCAAACTCTTTGACCTTAAACTAAGAGTTTTTCGTCCTCACCGCATGACGTTAAACTGCACGAACAAGATGATTTAAAAATTCCCTCTTCCCCTGTGTATGGACCAGACCTGCACGGGGTGTATCTTCTTTCATAGAACTACGTACGGCTTGATTCCTACCCTCGCAGGATACGTAGTGACGCCGGGATCCCCTATCCTGGCCCAGCCACTCCCAAATAAAAGTTAAAAATGTCTTCTTCCCCCAGTTTACGGACTAGACCTGCACGGGGTGTATCCCTCGTCCTCACCGCATGACGTTAAACTGCACAGAAAAGAAGTTTTAACAATGCCCCTCTCCCCCCGTGTATGGACCAGACCTGCACGGGGTGTACTTCTTTCAGAGAACTACGTATGGATTAATTCCTGCCATCACAGGATACATAGTGACGCCAGGGTTCCCATTCCTGGCCCAACCAACTCCAAATGAAATGAAATAAAAGTTAGACAATGTCCCTTTCCCC
The DNA here is from genome assembly GCA_963277665.1 of Viscum album. NCBI lineage: Eukaryota > Viridiplantae > Streptophyta > Magnoliopsida > Santalales > Viscaceae > Viscum > Viscum album. Next base: position 2,004,063,218 of record OY728163.1, on the reverse strand, counting down.
CGTGTATGAACCAGCCCTACATAGGGTGTACTTCTTCCAGAGAACTACCTGCAGCTTTATTCCTGCCCTCATAGGATACGTAGTGATGCCAGGGTTCCCCGTCCTGGCCCAGCCCCCTAAATAAAAGATAAAAATACCCTTTCCCCCCGTGTACGGACCGGACTGGAATGGGGTGTACTCCTCGTCCTTACCGCACGACGTAAAACTGCACGGATAGCAAGATTTAAAAATGATCCCTTTTCCTCGTGTATGGGCTAGACCTACACTGGGTGTATTTTTGCCTCCTTTTTGCACGACGTTAAACTTCATGGACAATAATGTTAAAAATTCTCCCTTCCCCCATGTACGGACCAGACCTGCATGGGGTGTGTACCTCGTCCTTACCGCATAACGTTAAATTGCACAGACTTCTTCCTTACCGCATGACGTTAAACTATATAGACTTCATCCTCACTGCATGATGTTAAACTGCACGGACTTCTTTGCGACCCACCCAAGACACATGTTGATACAAGATGGAGATAATCCTTGCACATTTGGATGCATCCCCTCCATACATCAGACTCCACGACCCTGACAATTATGGATCTTCATAACCACTCATGGCCATCGGAAGTGGAAAGTCATTGACCCGTGGACACTTTTTCATGACTATGCATACCATGCCCTCAGCAGCTCTGCATATTGATAGCCCCTGACCCATCTACCAAATACAATATTTCCTCGGGCGACACTCTGCCTAGCTCCATATGCCTACCGGCCTCAGAGCCCCCGTATCACATCTCCCGATCCAAAAATATATGGAGTAGTGGTTTACAAGTTCATTACCCTTTTCACATCCAAATTTTTCCAGGGTACCTCTACCTGGCTAGCCTATGTGTCCGCCGGTGGTTCACATAGAGACCTGCATCAACGAACATCAAGCCAGGACTAGGCTACTTTGACTCAATGTACAATTTTAGTGAAGATGTTTCTTGTATACTCGGACACCATTATCCCCACGTGCTGAACTCTGCAATGTGAGAAATCACGGATTCTCGTAATCATTCATGGCCATCGGAAGTGGAAAGTTATCGACCTGGGGACACCTTTGTATGACTATGCATACCATGCCCTCAGCGGCTCTGCATAATGATATCCCATGGCTCATACATCAAAGGCAAGATTTCCTTGGGCGGTACTCTTCCTAGCTCCGTATGCTTACTAGACTCAGATCCCCCATGCCACACCTCCTGATCTGGGAAAACTCAAAGTTGCAGTTTACAAACTTCATCCCCCACATTGTTCCAAGTATATCAGAACATGTTGACCCAGTTATCCTTTGAGTGACTGCAGTAATAGTCACCCAATGGTCCGAGCTCTATGACCGCTAAACTAAGAGTATCTCGTCCTTACCGCATGATGTTAAACTGCATGGAGTAAAGGTACACCTCCGTGCGCAAAATAAATCAGCGCAATGATCTCTCTAAGCTTTAACATCAACCAGGGACGAGTATGCCCAACATGTTCAGACATTTCCTTCCCCGATGGCAGACTTCATGGCCCGAATAATTGCGGATCTTCATAACCATTCATGGCCATCAGAAGTGGAAATCCATCAACCTGAAGACACCTTTGCATGACTATGCATACCATGACCTCAGCGGATCTTCATATTGATATCCCCTGGCCCGTCTACCAAATGTAAGATTTCCCCAGGCGATACTCTTCCTAGCTCCGTACGCTTACCGGCCCCAGAGCCTCCATGTTATATCTCCTAATCCAAGAAGCCCCAGAACCATGATTTACACCATCAACCCCCCTCCACGTCTTAGACATTCCAGGATACTCGGGCCCAGTTACATTCTAATCAAGAGCGGCCTTTCTAATTATGTCATTGCCGCATGACGTCAAACAACACGTAGCACATCTTGGCCACTTGGTGTAAGGATGCAAAGACCAAGCATTAAACATCTAGGGGAATGCCTCCAACAAAAAAGCATTTTCATTCGTTTAATAATGCTCCTCTTCCTTAACACACAACGTTAAACTGCACTGTCAATCGTCCTTGCTGCATGATGTTAAACTGCACAGGATTGGTAAAGGAAAGAAAAATTCTCCTCGTCCTCACTGCATGACGTTAAAATGCACAGTATCCTTTAATAATGCTCTTCATCTTTACATCATGACGCTAAACTACATGGTCAAACCCATCACGGGTTCAGTAAGGAACGGAGGATTTTCTCTGTCCTTCAGTGCACAGGTCAGACTAGCACAAGCCACCATCTCACACCCGCGTGAGAAGGGATTACTTCACCCATTCTTGGGAAGTTCAGTCTAGATGTTTCCCCCGTATCCAGACACCCTCTCATCATAAAACATACTCTGTACTCAGAAAAAGCCAGACTCTCATAATCAACCCCTGGTGGTCCCAAATATCAACTTCCCTAATGTTTCTTGGCTATCGGGGGAATAAAATCATAGACCTAAGGACACCTTTGCATGACTATGCATACCATTCCCTCAGCGGCTCTGCATATTGATTTCCCCTGCCCGTCTACCAAAGGCAAGATTTCCTTAGGCAATGATTCTCTCCGTACTACTCTTGGCCTCCGTGCCCCCATGTCTATCCTGGGATTCAGAAACCCTCTGAGTTATAGTTTACCGACCTCTTTCACAACCCTGATTGAATATAGTGGAACGTCTATGACAAGATTACCGAGGACCAGGAGAAGTCATTCCATTTGAAATGATGTCCCGACTGTATGACTTTAAACTGCGCCAAGCTTCAACCATCCCTTACACTGACTAAATGTGTAGGAAAGTGGTCTCCTGACCACACTCCTGATTAGTACATATGTTCCCAAAACCCTTTCAGATGTCACATTCCCTTTATGAGCCACCCCTGGTGGTTTTCATAATTTTCCAAGCCACCCATGGTGGTTTCCATAGGCCGGAATTCCATGAAGTCCCCGGGCCATCATAAATAGACAATCATTGACTTAAGGACACCTTTGTACAACTATAAATACCATGACCTCAGTGGCTCTGCATATTGATCGCCCCTGGCTCATCTACCAAAGGCAAGATCTCCTTAGGCAATGATCTTCCTACCTCTGTACACCGACGCGATTCCCATACCTTGAGACACGCCCTGCATGTTGTTCAAATTTAAACATGTTTCCTCCACATGCGTCTGAAGAGTATTGAGATATCTTTTAATCAGCTGAACCCCATTAGGGCCCTCGCCCCACCATGTATGGTCAAATATGTTCGACCTAAAACATCAGTAGTGATAGTCTTGTCAGTAGGACTTTAAACTGCTCACAAAAAGAGGCACAAAGCATGTTAGGCCGAAAACCCAAAAAGGGAGACCGAAGCAAAAGTCAGGCCATACCCACTGGGTTCACAATAAATGAGCCCAGTAAAAATTAGGGCATTAAAAGAAAAGACAAAAAGTTTGTATAGTTTTTATACAAAACCCTAGCAATAGTCGAACTATGCTCACTGGACCCCATGGTCTAGGAAAAAGTTAGAGTTTGTTTTCCAGAGTTATGATTAATTTTGATTCAGTGAGTTTTTATTTACACAAAAATTGTTCTAGTAACAATCAAATTTTACAGAGACAAGTGATTTATAGACATTGTATTTCGTTCGAACAAAAAGGGAGGACATACAAAAGTTGGGGTCTCTCCCTCAAAAAAAAGGGAGAGGTTTAAGTAAAACAGAGAGTACAAGAGTGGATCTGATAGTCATAAAGGAGACTAACTCGCTCTCTCCACCAGATTAGCGACCGTGCGACGGAGGTCGTTGCAAGACCGTTCCAACACAGACTTCTCCCTGGCTTCAACCTCACCCACCGGATGAGTACTCTCCACTGTTGTTTAGAGATCGTTTATCCCTTTTCTAGTGGCTTCAATACGACCAGTCACATCTGACAACTGATTCCTCAGCATCCCGTTCTCCACATTCATGAAACTTAGAGGATAGGACGACCACCTGATCTCGAGAGATCACCTCCTGTGCTATCAGCTAATAGAGCTGTATCGTGGATTCCTCTAGGGCTCGGGTCCCTCAATGAGCGACAGCAAAGTGAGAAAGTTTGCGTTCACTAGTGGCATCTTCTCCACGGGCCATGACAACTTAGAAAGCTAGAGAATGGAACTGCCGATAGTCAAAGCCACCCGACCCCAAACCCAGGAAGAGCTGTCGAAGAGCTTCGATCTTACTTTCCATCTCAGCTAGAGGAGTTTCGACAACGATCTTGTAAATCCTAGGCCAGGCCCACCTGCGCACTGCCTGGTGGTCCGCCATGACACGAGGATCTTTGGTATCCTCACCGGATAGCACAGGAACAAAATCTGGCATTGAAAACAGCGCAGGAATGTGCTCGTTAGAAGTTGGTTCCGATGCTGGAAAGTCTGGAGCCTCTAACCCCGGTTCAGGCTTGGGGATCAAGTTGCTAAGCTCGATATCAACTGGAAAAACTTCCGAGATTGTCTCACTGGTACCCAGAACCAAATGGTCGTCCTCATCCACGTCCAAGAGGGATGAAGCCGTCTGAACTTCGGCCACCGCAGGGATGGGAGAGGAAAATCCCCTAAGTCGCTTTGATCAACGAGCCATCAGTCGATCCTCCCTTAGAGTTGATGAGGAAGGTGTAGTGGATGAAACAGCCACAGTACCTTCTGTTTTGGGAACCTATCAAACAGCCTTCCCTAGGATCCCATCAGGATAGTGTTTTGCCCATGTTTTTGCATACTCCAAGGAAAGGCCGGCAGCCGCCCCCACGACAGTCAGGGGAATGCTCGTGTCAGATCCCTCCCACGTCAGCATCAACCACCATTGACAAAGTATGGCCGGGTGCAGTTTTCGAGCCTGAGGAGGGGGAAGGGAACTTGGACTTGCATGCACCCAAACTGGTGAGAAAAATGATACGGGACATACAGCTCGCATAGATAAACCCCGTCGATCCGCACAGATAGAAATCCACCTCACTGAGAGATCATGTAAGAATGCTCCTACAGGATCCCCCGACGGTTTTCAACTAAGACGCCAGAAGGGGTGGGGTAGGGAGTGAAAGAAAACTGGGAGAAGTCACTCAGAAGCTCGAGGACTTCACCAGAGTTGAGGGATTTCAAGCGAACTCCAGCTATATCAAGCAGGGTAGGCCGAAAAGTAGGAAGAGGGATGGTCGTGTTGTAACGATACTCATAACAGCGACAATGATCCACTACCCAGCCATAAAAAAATTTAAATGGCCCACTTAGACGGAAGGGTGACCCACCCTTCTGTATGTGACCCAACAGTTCATAAATACGAGCCAATGTGGGCATGACCAAATTCACCAGGTGGCCCTCTACCAACTCAACTGCCATCATCAGGGTGAAAGTCCTGACACCAGGATTAATATCCCGAGAAGGGAATAGCCACCTGCTCAGGAACATAGCAAAAAAACCTGCCATCCAGAGCATAAGCGGAACACAGGGGTGCACCTTGTAACCCCATGAAAGGTAGTAGCCCGCCTCCAGAACTGCCTAGTAGGAACCTGGGGAGGTTCATGACTGTTGAGAAGGATTAGTCCTGGGGCACTTGATTTTCGGCACAGGACCAATGGTGTTCAGAAATAACCCTATCCAGGTAGAGCGGGCACACAAGGCCTAAACCAGTGATTTCTCTACCATAACCAGCAGATCCCTTGCCAATGAAGGCACTTGTTCGACATCATCCCACACACCAGGAGTGGGAAGGAACTCATTATACATCTCACCGATAACCAGGAGCCCTCCCAATTGATAGATATCCCACAGACTAATGCCAACTTCACCATGGGAAAGGTGGAAAGTATTAGTGCTTGAACACCAGCGACTGAGTAGGTCTGGCAGGACCAAGGATAGTGGGTAAATATAAAATTGGGAAGCCTACATTGCGGAGTATAAATTGACTGCTTCCAGTTATTCGGGAGACTCCCAGTAGTGATGATGGACCTAGAAAGCCCAAGCCCAGTCATTTGAGAAGAGCCTTCTAGACTAAAGATCCCACCTAGGAATCCACCCCGCATCAGGATCTACTCGAGCAAGGTTGATAATAGAAGGGTAGCTCTTGAAGACATCTTCCTGAGAAAAGTTTTGGGCGTGCTGATCACTTTGGGTCCAAACAGAGTCTCTCAAAATGAAGGTGTCTTTCTGGTCAGAGTTGGAAACCATCTCCCCTGATTGGGTAAGGTTCCCTGAATGCACTTTGGTGACACATCCAAGAAAGGAGATGGAAGACCTGAGAAGGTAGGGGGAATAGGTATGTCATCTTGAAGACCGAATCCATAAAGTGGAAGGCTATTTGATAACAGATAATCCAGGAGCTCAGGAGGGAGAAAGTCTTTCAGAACACCATCATCGATAGTAATGGATCGACTGGGGTCCTCCTTGGTGCTCTCCACTCTACGAACCATAGCTGGACGTCTCCCTGAACCAATTGGGAGAGGCTCGGCCGCAGGTCTAGGTGCAGAATGAGGGGGACCCATATTTTCTCCCTATACAACGAAATCCAACAAGTGGTTAGTCCAGAATAAGAAAACTTTTTCGGAAAAAAACACCAAATATATATGGATGAGGATCAGTTGAGTATCCTTCATAGCAAATTCCATGAGGAGGACTCGAAGGATGGTTCGCGATGAGAGCATCTCACGAACCGACCCTTCATGAAAGTAGTCCGCAAAACCCTGGCCCGAGGAGCATTGGCCAGGAAACCACGGACCAGGTTGCTCCGTGGAATTTCAATCCTGAATTTAAGTGGTTAAGTTCAGAATACTTAGAAAATTTTAAAGTTCATAAGATTTTAGTCCGCAGAGCATCGAAACCACGGAGCATCGAAACCGCGGAGCATCAAAACCACAAAGCACTAAAAACGCGAAGCGAATTCCTACGCGGCCCGTCGTGACTTACTTTTTAATTAATTAAAATTGTTAGTTTGCGGCTGGGATCTTGATATGTGGATGAAGAACATCGCAAATGAGAAATGGTTCGCGGAAGTAGCAGCCGGTTCACGGATGAAGCATTTCGCTAAGGAACAAGCACGCGCACACAAAAAACATCTGGTTTCACGAAGAATCCGGTAAAGGAAAAATGAAGCCCCCCTGTATTTATAGGCGTGGCCCCATACCAGGTCCACCTATCTCCTGTGAACTACCTGAGTTTCAGGACCACTCTGCATTGGAATATCCTCCTCTTCGTTCCGATCAGACCCCATTCCGATGGGGGGCATTTGTAGGGTCCTGAAAAAAAAGAGAAAAAAAATCCGCAAAGGAGAATGATGATCCCATTTAACTCAAGGAAGATTCTACCCAATTTACCCTCAAAAGGATTAGATAAATGTGGACAATACTCAAGGATAGAGAAGGAGGAACTAGTCCGCGGACCGGTCTAATGTTAACGACGTATGACTGGTTCTGCGAAGCGTCCCTCCTCCGCGGACCATCGTCGTTCACGAGATGGAGGTGGAGATCCTCTACGGTCATGAGGCAGGACAGGTACCAACCCGGTTCACTATTCCAGACCACCCCAGCCACGATCTGTGCCAACCGGCCTGAACCGACTCTGCTGTCGTTCACAAAATAGAGGTGGAACCCTCCGCGGCCGCGAAGAACTCCCCGAGTTTGGTTCGCAGAGGAGTGTTTAATACCCCGCGAATTACGGATTGACCAAGTCATCAGTGAACCGGGTTTTTGGTCATGGGCCTCTGAAAAAGGTGCCGCATGACCATAGATACATCCTTTTCCCCGCCCTATAAAAGGAGATTGAAGAAGAAAGAAAAAGGAGGACGGAGAGGAGACCGGTCAGATTCAGGTGGAAGGATTTTGAAGGAAGGCTTAGAATTTAGGAAGTTCCAGTTCATGAACCAGAGTAGGTATGAACCTGGGAACGAACTAATAAGGGACCAAAAAAATATATAATAAATTGGTGAACTGCGAACTTAAAAATAACAAATAAGAGAAAACCACGAACCAAGGTCCCTCCGCGGATGTACTCCCCGCGGACCAGGGAGTTTATGCCTCTTTTCTGATTCTCCGCACCGCGTGGCACCCACCTACGCGGGTGAAGCCCCGACCGACGAGCCTCCGACAGGTGCCTCCCTTGGCCGCCAATTCCTGCATGGAACCCTCCGTGGACCACCCTGGTTCGCAGATCAAACTCGGAGCCGTGAACCACCTTGGTTCGCGGGATGCCAACTAGTCCGCGGACCCTCCTAGTTTGCAGACGACCTCTCAGTCTGCGGACCACCCCGGTTCACGTACGGCTTCTCCAACCGCGTAGCACTTACCTATGTGAAGGGTGCCACTACCCATACCCCTATGTGGTTTGCCAAATCCTTCAGAGTTCCCATTCCACGAGCCAGATAAAATCCTTCCAATCCGGCCCGATCCTTAATGACTCCCTCATTGGCCCATTGATCGGCCCTGAGCCAAGGCCTCCACCAGAGCCACCGGATCCATGTGGTGTAACCCTCAGGCACATCAGTGTTCCATTTTGAGTTCACATACCCATGGTAAATAGGGGAAAAGGGGTTTCCCTGACCCTTGGGCAGATTCCCGAAGCATGCCTGGGTTCACATTCCCACGGTAATGCGGGGTCTGAGCCCGAGAGCCCCCTTTCTACCTCTACTCGCCAGGATGGAGGACTGCACGCTTCGGCGGTCGGGTACTTCTCCCCTCCCTAGAGAGGGGGCGACATACCCATCCGAAGGCAGCCTTCCCCATGCACCTCGGTACTTCCCTGAGGAACAAGAGAGGTGACGGGCACAAGAGCACCCCTTTCCCTTTCCTGTTGCGCTTTGTCGCCATGGGCGTCCATCTCAGAGTAAGCCCCGAATTTATGGGCCGCCCTCATGCGTAAGCCCCACTCCACTTCTCACGGACGCACCTTTCGCGACGTGATCCTCTGGTCCCTGCTGCCTCTTGTTTCTCACACCGAGCATGACTCACGTGGTCTTAGAGTAAGCATCGACCATGACATCCTCTTATGGGCCTCCTTAGAGTGTAAGCCCCAATCCATCGCCCTGGGCCTCCTAAGAGTGTAAGCCCCAACCCATCATTCTGGGCCTCCTTAGAGTGTAAGCCCCAATCCATCGCCCTGGGCCTCCTCAGAGTGTAAGCCCCAACCCATCATCCTAGGCTGCCTCAGAGCGTAAGCCCCAAGCCAACGTGAACTATGAGGACTTTGATTCCCTACCACAGGGATACATAGGAAGCCTCTATGAGGTTCAAGCCCGATCAACAACAGACCCCCGGGTTCCTGCACTCCCATTCGAACTACGTGGAATTTGATTCCTGTCCCCTAGGCAGGGTACGTAGGAAGCCTCCATGAGGTTCAAGCCCAACAACCGGTCGATCCGACTATCTTCACATCGGTTCACCGTGCCACTCCTAGTGCTGCCTCAATGAGTTTCGACTCCTCGGGGTCATTAATCCAATGAGGGATCGTAAACCTCAGGCATAAATGATTCCGAACCCCTGCGTTTAGCTGACCATCGCCAACCAGGAGAAATCCGTGGATACTATGCTTGGGTATAAACCAAAGATTCGCGAACATATGAATACATCTTAAATATATAAGAGAGTCCCAGAACAGTAAATAATTCCACCAAAAAGGGTGCGATGAGCCTGAATTCCCATCCTCTCGACCAATGTGAGTTCTTAAGTGTCGCTGGTCAGACCATCCGGTGAATGCCTACCTTTAGAAAGCAGGTCCATGTGTCATTGGATAGAGAACCTTTGGGCATTTCGAGACGGACCCGAAACACATATATAAAAGATGGAGCTCCTATTTGGAGGAGACAGTTCATAACTAGGCCAATGTGAAATGAACTAGGGAAATATATGGGTTAAAGGTGGAATTATAGAACTCGAGCCAAGGTATCAAATCAAAGAGTGATTCCCCTAGGGTTAAGGGTTTATTTATATTCTGCTCAATAAACCAAAAAGTTATTAAAATCTCATTATGATAACACATGTTTATTTTATTTTTTATAGTGCATTGTTATTTATTTATTTATGAGATGAAATGATTTATTGATATTTAAACATGATAACATAAAGTAAATTAATAAAAAAACATGAAAGATGAAATAAAATAAATGGATTATGCGTAAAATATTTTATTAGACATGGTTAATTAATTATATAAAATATATATAATATTAAAAAGATTATAAATGATAAAATAAACTATATTTATGTATAAGATAAATAAAACCCCAAAAAAATTGAGTCTTCACCTTTAATTACTTGAGTTAGATTTAAACCATAGATCAAAGTATTGGTCTGGACCTTGTTTGGATACTTTCATTTATCAAGGAGGTCTAATAAAAATATTGGAATGAATTAACCAAGTTAGCATCAATATTAGTTTACCTTGCAATAATTAGTGTAACCTGGAGGCAAGTGTTTAGGAAATTTTAGTTTAGGATTTCAAGATTGGGGAGTCTACTCAAAAGATAAATGAATTGGGATTTAATGTAGCTAGAAATACCACCGACCTAAATACCTTCAAGTAATTTGACTAGGCCCTTATCTAAGTTATAAGAAGGGATTTGTGGATACTTTCCATTGGAATATCCACCCAATAAGATATTTTTAATCCAATGGTGAGGGCTATTAAGATTTGGTAAAATAGTGGGAGGCAAATAAAATAAAAAATTATTATTTCACACTTGGTAATCAAGATAAAGTACTATAATATGATTTTATTTATTATTAAAAATAGAAAGTTAAACCATGATAACACTATAATAATTTATATAAAAATACCATATTATCACTAATAAAATTATCTAAGATCTTTATAACTATTTATACATTGTACTACTATAGAAAAGTTTGTATTATGTGTTGGAGTACCCTATTCTTGATCAGCCACCTCAGCGAGCAAGTGAATGTGAGAAGGATGATTATAAAAGATACATAATGAATTCATATGTACATTAAATAATGTTTTCATATATGTTCAAACATCTGAAATTTTCCATTATAATCATGGTAATAGGAGAGTTTGGAGAAAAATTGGCAGATGCTTGGGTAACTTAAATGCCATCTCTAAATTTTCCAATTCAAATGTAAAACATTTTCCTTAATCCCTCTCAGATCACTTTCCTATAATTCTTTAATTAAAATCCATGGAAACTAAGGATGAATGATTCTTTTAATTCAGTATATGGATAGATTCACGTGGCTTCAAAGAGACAATTCACTCTTTATAATTGGCCCCTATGTAGGGATAACCTTGTATGATCTTATAGAATAAACTATGAAGACTAAAATGGGATATCATCAAATGGAAAAAGAGTCAAGATGATCACGACTTCAGTATAGAGGGGATCCAAGATAAAACTTTTCATCTCAAGAATAGTCTATAATAACACAATAATGATGATAATTTCATCCATATTTCTCAAAAAAATAATCATCAGGAGGAGAAATTCTTGGAAGAAGAACAGGTGGATAGAGAGTGATCAAGATCAAGGGAGGGTGAGAGAAACACAATTTATTTCCATGATTGTCTTAGAGAAAGGATATTTTTGGTATATTCAATATGATCCTTGAGGATGGGTCCTTCTCCAATGAATTCAATGTTTGTGATCCCCTTACGTTATCTCATTACTATGATCTACTTACCAGCCTGAGATATGGCCCTCTAGAGGAGATCATCATTTTAGATCCCGATGTCTCTATTTTCAGGAACATCCTAAGATCCATTAATGAATCTAATAATAATCTCATGGAATTAATTTTGATTAAGGAGTAGATTAAAAAATATGTTTCTAGCCTTAATCTTGAGATCACCCTAGGCCTAGATAACTTTCTAGGATCCTTTTACTTAGATTAATGGGATATGGTTAAAACCAATGTTATTAATATTTTCTATGATTTCTTTAAGGGAGGGAAACTTCCTAGAATTTTTTTGTCCATAATCCTTATTATCATTCCTAAAGTGAGTAATCCCAATGGTTTTACCAAGATGATTTCTGTAAAGGCCTGAACCCGCACTTCCATATTCGGTACTAAAACACACTATGTATTTTTTTATTTAAAAAAGAAACAGAACAATATACAGTATATTATACGTTCTAGAATATTTTATAGTATAGGTTTTGGAGAACTAGACAAAACCATAGAAATTATCAAAGTTTTACCCAATTTAAATAATTTTTTTCACATACGCTACCTCCTTATATGAAAAAAGAACCTTTGTAATTTATACTAAACCTATGAAAAATATTTTAAATCATGGAGTGATCATAAAATTACATAGTAATGGGGTTTAAATCCATTTTAAAATAATTTCTTTTGAAAACTATAAATCTATTTGAATTTTTTTTATCAAATAAAATATTTGATAAAATAAATACTTAAAAAGGATTTTGAAAACATTAACACATTTTATAAACATACTTAAAAAATTACATACTATTTTGAAAACTATTTACTTTCCAAAATAATATATTTTTTGAAATATTTCTTGTATTTATCATTTTCATTTTTTTTGAACATAATGAATTTTATTGGTTAATTATGATACTTAGAGGACCTTAAGAAAAACCATGTGGCCACTTAGAAGTATCACTTGTAGGAAACCATCCCCTTAGAGGTCATGAGTTTACTCATCACACCATATAATCTCATTCGATACCCAAGTGCCGAACTTTTATGAATTTTTTAGAGGTTCTGAGTTTCTCATTAATAACCCAATAAAAACATTTCCAAATCTTACATGAATATTTAAATGAAAAAAATTTAATTTTAGGATAAATCCCTCTCTCTATAGGAAATAATTTAAATTAAAAATTATAAATATAAATACTTTGAAATTAAAACATTGGTTGTAAGAAATATGAATGAATTTCATTATTCACATAATATATGATCCTACTTATATGAATGGTATAATGTAAAATGATAGTTTTAAATATTAAATTTTCTCATTGGAATTATTAAGTTAGTTATTTTAATAAAATCAAAGACTCTTTTAAAATTAGAGTTAAACAATAAAAAAACAATGTTTTTATTATTATTAAAAACTCTATAATATATCTTGAAATTGAATTAAGAAAAAAATAGAAGCTTGGTAATGATAATAATAATAATAATAATAATAATAATAATAATAAAATTTCTTTTCATAAAATCATGCAATTATATACGATTTAAAACTAATAATTCCTTACTAATTTAATAATCAAATATTCTATTTGTGATAAGAATATAAAAACATTATAATCTTAAATTAAGTAATTTTTTAAAATATTAAAAATTTCCCTTACCTTACATATTTGTAGGAAGCTTCTTCTTCTTCTTCTTATTCTTATTCTTCTTTGATAAAGATGACTCCCTATCTCTCTCTATAATTTTTAAATGGTATTCATCATTAAATACTGAAAGAAAGGATCCTTACATATATCACTAATTCTTCTGTACAAATATATATATTTATTTATGTATTTTCTTTATTTAAAGGACACAAAAAAATCGAGAGAGATATCGATTCTTCTTTTAAAACAACCGGTTTGGGAAAAATGATTGTTGATAAAGTGTATATATATATATATATGTTTTTATATTTCAATGATATTTAGAGGTTTGATTTTAAGAAGGAAAATGAAAAAGTATAACTTAAAATTGGATTCAAAATATTGATAGGTGTTATTATAAATTTATATAGATATATTCTATAACCTGTTTTGATTAATTTTATGGTCACTTCTTCAGGAAGCTTCATATTACAACAAAAAATAAAATCAGTATAAGTGAAGAGTAATCAACAAGATGAAAATGATATTGATCCATATCTATTCTCAAATCAGGTATATACATTGATTATACCGTAATACATATATAGGTAAATAACAAAAAGTAAAAAATCAATGATGATTGATGAAGAAAAAATAAAAAAAATGATGAGTGTAATACTGTTAAGGTGAAAACGATTCTTGACATATGATCTCAAAGAAGATTCGACACCTGAACAAAAAATACATACCTATAAATCATGATTATACCAGGATGAAGACAAAGAAAAAATTACCTTCTACGTTTGAAAACCAATCCACTTTTGATAATAAATATTCTCAGATATCCCTCTTTGGTAGTTGAAACCAATCCCTATCCCTTTTCTACACTAGATCTGCACTCAAATCCATCTCAGGCAATTGATCCCTCTCAGAGATTTTGAACTCTCCATGCTAGGCCTCCCCAAAAATGTAGGCTTTATCTATCCCAATCCCCTTTCTTCCCACTTATCCGATCGACCCCCTTATATTTGACTCCCCTATCTTCATTTTATTCTTTTTTTATTTAAAATTTTAATAATTTTCATATTTTTAACATATTAAGATTTTATAAAAATAATTTAATTAACATATTTCAAATAATATTCATAAATTAAGATTTTAATATATTCATAATTCAATATTTTATAAAAAAATTTATAATTATAATTTCATATATTTATAATATATTACCTTAATTTTATAATAACCAAATATATTATATTTAATATTCAAAAATTTCCTTATTATATTTCATTTATTTTAAATATTTTATAATGATAAAATTTTAATTATAGTTATTATCCTAAATTTTAAATTAGATATGTATACATTTCATTACATATGCATACTCTATTTTGAAATTTAATTTTTAAATAATTATTTCACTTTTAAAATAAAATTTTGATAAAAATTTAGTTATTAAAATCTTATATTTTTACAAAAATAATCAAATAAATATATTTATATTAAAATATTCATTTTAAACAAAAAAACCATGTTTATAAGAGAATTATTTGTTTATAATTGTAAATATTAAATTAAAAATCAAATCTTATTTCTTGAAAATAATAATTTATTTAAAAATATTATAACATAAGATTTGAAAATTATATTTTTTTATAAAATCATAACATATCATCATTTATAATAAAGGTATTATTCTAAAAATAATTTAATGTATTATTATTTCTATGTTTTATTATATAATTTTAAATATTTAACTTAACTAATAAATCAAAGTTTATTTTGATTTGTTTAAATTATAAAGAAAGTAATTTTAATAAAATCAGATTAATATTCTCAAATCTCTGGGATATTACAAGTCCCATCAGTCTCTGTAACTTTTCTTACAAAGTTCTTGCTACTATCCCCAACAAAAGGCTATCCCACCACTTGGGTTCTCAAATTTCAAATGAAAAACACGACTTTATCAAAGGTGAAAATATTCAAGGGGATATCAACTTGGATTAGGAAATGATATATAACCTTGATAGAAGGGTTATGGGTTCAAACATAATGGTTAAAATTTATGTTGAAAAGGCACACGACATGATCAAATATAGCTTTATTATCAAGGTCTTAAGGTACTTTGGATATTCTTAGTGGGACTGTGACCTAATATTTAATTTCTTTTCTTCTCCATGGTTTTATATCTCTCTTATAAGAATGATATTTATCTTTTTCAAATCATTAATGGGACTTATCCAAGGGTATCCCCTCTCCCCAAGCTTATTTATTATTTAATCATATGTGTTTAGTAGGAACATCAATCAAGTAATTTTTAGTGGTCTTATTAATCCCTTCATAGGTTGGTATGGTTTCAAGGGAATCTATCATTTATTATTTGATGATGAAATGCTGTTTTTCATCAATAGAAAAAGTAATTCAATAAATAACCTCAATTAGGTCTTGAATTCCTATTGTAGAATAAGTGTGAAACACATAAATACCAACAATATAAGTGTTTATATTTATCCTTCACCACAAATAATGCTAGGAACATTGACTAATTCTTGTCACTAATAATGGGAAATTTCTTATGGAATACCTATACACCCCATTATCTAATGGAATAATTGGGATACATAACTTTGATGGTATTTGTAAAATAATTCTATGAAAAATACTTAACTATAAGAGAATATTTCTCACATTTGGCGGATGTATCACTTTTTTTAATAGTGTGTTGATTTCTTTACCCATGAATTACTTAGTTATTTGTAGGGCTCCTATGACTACCATAAAAAATATTGAACAAACCCTTATCCCTTTCATCTAGAATTCTCATCATGAAGGACATATCCATTGGGACAATTGGTCTAAAATGGAAAAACTCGTTGATGAAGGGGAAATCTACCATAGAAATATAAAATATAACATTAATTGTATGCAGACGAAGATTACTTGAGAGGCTTTCTATGGTCAGTCCCTATGGGCCAAATTATTAGGTAAAAATATGGGTCTTCCCCTACGAGTTAGCTTGAGAGGCCTACAGGATATCACCTTTGGTGTGGACTTCATGAAACTATAAAAATCATAAATTAAAACTCTCAGTAGATCATTGGTTGAGGATGAATCACTTTACAGACCAATAACTGGGATGAATCCCCTCTCAAATTCTCTGAATACCTAGACCCAGGTCTAAAAATCACTTTCAGCAAAGCTTTTAGTAATCTTTATCTCTTGGACATGGTTCTTGAGGAGGATTAGAAAAATATTTATCACAATATCTATTTGATTGGGTACCCTAAGTGCTTAATTTTCACTCCCTCTCTGTAATGACTTGAGTTTTCAAAATAGAAAACTATGTTCGATAGAGTATTCCATAAGTAACACCAAACCAAATCAAAAAATGATTATTTAAATATGAACATTTTAAAATTTCATTAAATATATGGATATGATTAAGATTAAATATTTTATGAAATATATATATATATATATACTATATATATTGATAAATGCTTAGTAAATAATCAATCAATTATTAGTAATGACTTTTCTTTCTTCAAAATACATTTTCCTTGATTTTTTTTTATTTTTATAAGTATTTTAAGTATATTATAGAACATTTATAAAATTTATTTGATAAAAAAACTCCATTTTTATATCATAATATTAAAATTAACTTTTGGTGAAAATTTGGAATCTTTCAGAAAATATATATTTTCAAGAAAATAGTGAAAAATACTATTTTTATGTAAAAACATCATTTATTTTGATAAATTAAGTAATATAAAAGTTCCAATATTATTTTAATTATATTTAAAGGTAACTAAAGTATTATTTAGTTATATTTAATTCAATTAATTATATTTTAATCATCTTTATGCCAAATTTTAGTATAATTTTATTTTTAGGCTTCAAAACGCATTTTTATGGAAACTATTTTAAAATGGATGTCCATTATAATTAATTAAAATAACCCTTAATGATAAATTATATAAATTAAATTTTTAGATTAAATATCTATATTTATGAATTGAAATTCATATAATAAATATTACTAGTTATAGAGTTAAAGTAAAATCATATTTTCCTTAAAAACTGTATTTTTCAGAAAACCAATGTCCTTCATACTTTTGGGTTTTATATTAAATTAAAATTTTCTACCTATTTGAATTGATACTAATAAAATGGATTCTATATTTGGAATAATATTAATTAATATTAGGTAATAAAGTCAACTTAATTTTTGGTACAATAAGAATATTAAATATAACAGATAATAATTACAATAGTAAAAGGAAAATAGGTTAATTAAGGATAAAAATAATATAATAAAGAATATAAAAAATTTAACCCTAATATTTATATTTATATTTCATTAACTTGATTATTATATTTATTCCTTATTGTTTTTACTTTATAAATGATTTAGATTTTGATTCAATAAAATACAAATTGTATTTTTTGGTAATATTCAAATTTAATTTAGGAATTTATTTTGATGAATTAATGGGTTTTTTAAATAATTAATATTTTAATAAAATATTTTTATTAAATAATTTTTATTAAATATAAGTGAGCATATAATTTTTATGAAGTCAAATGTAATTTTTTAAGGGTTTGAAAACTGTTATAATAAAAAAACCTAGCATTTCTAAATAAATGTAAATTTTATTTTAAAATAAAAAATTAAAATATTTATAAAATTATTTCTTTAAATGAATATTGTTTTTTAATCATAATGTTAAAATTATCCAATAGTAATTTTTTCATAATTTTCTAAGATAATAGAATTTTTAGGTAAAAAATAAATATCATATAAATATATTTTGTGTTTTTTGTCATCATAATGACCCAAAAGTTATGTAATAATAACTATAAATGGGATCCAATAATAGATATATATTTTAACTTTAAAATAATATTATTTTAAGTTTATTTGATTTATTTTTGTAAATCCATTATAAATCCTCTAAAACTTATAATACATTTTAAGGTTTTAAAATCATTTCTTTAAGAGTGTGACTCACCTTCACATAAGCAAGAGAATTATTTTAATAAGTTAGGAACTTGTACTTATAAAATCATAAAAAATAATCCAATTTAGAAGAAACTATGGGCAAAAACCATGGTATGCTTTTTGATTTTGGATATTTTATTATGCAGAGTCCAAAAGCTAAATAATAAAGAAATCCCGTTATTTTCCTATATAAACCCACCCAATCCCCAATTCATCTTCACTAAAAATACTTGAAGCACATACATAATATTCACTCCCATATCTATTATCCTAAAAAGGTTTCCAAAATCTCTGAATAATCCACTCCCATGTATTTGGAGTCACACACTCAAGTAAGGGATCCTAATATTCATCTCCTATTAATTTAAGCATATTCTTTGGAATTTGTATTTCTAATTGTAATTGTTTATAATGTAATTTATTTATAAAAATCCCCTAATATAAAATTTATGTTATTTTAATGATTTATCATTTATTATATCTCATTTTGACCTTCATCTAAGCTACTACTATGCCAAAATTCCGTAGGGGATTTCTCTCTTCTCATTTCCATTCAAGCAACTCTTTTATGTTATGCTTATTAGTTTCAATTTTTGGTTGTATGGGTATGTTTTAATACAAACCTATTACTGTAAATTTGATATATAAATCATGATATTCCCCTTTTAATCTCATTAATCTCTCACATTAACCTTTATGTACACCCGTTACCATGCTGGATTTTTGTAAGGGATCTTCCACTCTCCTTTTTATTGAAACACTTATTTTATGTTATGCTTATTAATTTACATTTTTTCATGTTGGTATATCTTATTACATATAAAAAATAATATAATTTTTATGTAGACATTATTATATACCCCTTTTAACCTTATTAATATTCCCATGATCCTTTATATACACCCGTTACCATGCTGAATTTTCATAAGGGATTTCTATCTTCTCATTTCCATTCAAGAAATAATTTTATGTTATGTATCTTAAATTCATTTGTCTTATAATGGAATATATTATTAAATATTATAATTATTTTAAATTTAATTTATATATGATGATATCCCCTTTCTCTATCATTAATCATCCCATGATCCTTTATGTACACCCATTACCATGCTGAAATATTGATAGAATTCATTTCTCTATTCAAATTTATTCATTACCTTATGACTTATATTTAAAAATTTCAAATGTTGGGATATGATTTTACATGTCCCTATTATTTAAAATTTTATTTATATGCGATTAGATACCCCTTTATCTCTCATCAACCCATTTTTATTAATCTTTAAGTGACATCGTTATATTGCTAAAATTCTAATGTGATCTTCCATACAAAAATAATTGTGTATTGAATACCATACCCATTTTCTATCAAGGGTGTTCAAATTTATTTTAATAAAATTTTTATTAGGTACTTACAAATATTTATTCAACACTCCTTAATTGCGGAATAAATTATGATGATGAATGAATCCATGTTTTATGATCTATGTGGAACACTTAAGCATGGAAATGAAATAAATATGATGGGTGCACCCAGACATAGCTCTAATGAATTGTGAAATGTTTAGTATCATGATATGTCATGTTGGGGTAGGTATTGAACCTGATCCCTTTATGTTAATTTTACACCATGATGTCTTGGTGGGTTTATCCTTGACCTATGTTTATGATTCATTGTTTCAAGTTTTTGCCACATTTCCCATGTTATGATTATCATTCTGTATCAAGCCTTATTATTATTTTTATTCCCCATTGATATGCCTATTGTCTAAAATTTATTATATTATTTATGTTATGTCTGCTTTATTCCCTTACTAGGATTTATAGCTCACCCATTTCTTATGTTTTTCCCCAAGTTATCCCATGTAGTTTTAAGTTTGAAGGAGTATTTTGAGCATGTTGAAGAAGTTTTTAATAAAGATGTTGTATTCTCTTTTTTATGTTGTCATGTAATATACCTAATTTCCAAAAACACTAGACTTATAAATAATCATAGTTGTATTAAGTGTATTATTATGAAATAAATCAAGTATTAATGTGAAATAAATTGTAAGGTTTTTATAGTTGGTATCATAGGAAAAGTTTAGTTATTTTCGGGATTATGATTAGAAAACTCTAGAAAAAGCCTTAGGGATAAGTATAAGTATAAGAAAACATCCCTAAAATTTGGTAAGTATAGAGTAAGTGGTTTATTAAGAAAATATATCCCTATATGTATACTAAAAGTGGATATGGTTCTGGTGCAAATGTACCTAGGGGTAATAACTCTAACAAGGTGTCCTGGGCTTGACTCGGGGTAACCTGGTACATGACAACAGACCTTACCGCGCACCTGGTTTGATAATCCTAGGGGTTATGATTTGGAAAATTCAAAAAATCATTATGGAACATTATTATGGGAACAAAAAAAACCCATAAGAATATATTTTTGGAAATAAATCATGGATTACATGTATTAAAGCCTATAAATTTATAAGTTAAGGAATACATGTCATTTATAAGTTATCCCATTTTGATCATTTTCGATGAATTGATGGTATTATAACACATCATAGAATTATGGTTTTATAGTCCTTGATTTTACCTTGATCATGTTATCCACACTCAATTAGTTCCTTGGTTTTAGTTTTCTCTTCTATGTCTATGTTTTCATATCCCACTAATATTCTCTTACTGATAAATCTAGTTATGTGATGAACTTCATAATTTACCTTTTCTCTTTTCAAGTAACCCTTTTTATGATGTGGATTTTCAATAAAGATAATTTCAAGTGAAAAAAAATTTCTTACTGAGTTCAAGTTTAAATTATAATGATGCAATTTATTAAAGGGGGAAGAATGTAATGTTGTGAGTTTTCAATAGTGAAAACTATGTTTGATAGTGTATTCCATAAGTAACACCGAACCAAATCATAAAATGATTATTTAAATATGAAGATTTTAACTTTTTCATTAAATATATGGATATGATTATGATTAAATAATTTATCACATATATATATATCCTACAAATATTTATAAATTCTTCGTAAATAATCAATCAATTATTGGTAATGTCTTTTCTTTCTTTAAAATATGTTTTCCTCAAAAATGTTATTTATTTATTTTTTAAGTATTTTAAATATATCATAGAACATTTATAAAATTTATTTGATAAAAAAACTCCATTTTTTATATCTTAATGTTAAAATTAACTTAGGCTGAAAATTTGGAATATTTTAGAAAATATAAAATTTTCAGTGAATAGTGAAAAATACCATTTTTTAGGTAAAATTATCAATTAATTCGATAAATTAAATAATATAAAATCCTAATATTATTTTAATTATATTTAAAGGTAACTAAATTATTATTTTTTTATATTTAATTCAATTAATTACGTTTTAATTATCTTTATACTTGATTTTAGTATAAGTTTATTTTTAGGCTTCAAAACGCATTTGTCTGGAAATTGTTTTAAAATAGATAATGACTCTCCATTATAATTAATTAAAATAACCCATAATGAGAAATTATATGAATGTAATTTTTATATTATATATCTATCCTTATGAATTGAAATTCATATAATAAATATTGCTAGTTATAAAGTTAAAGTAATATAATATTTTCCTTAAAAAAATTTATTTTTCAGAAAACCGATGTCCTTCATGATTTTGGGTTTTTTATTAAATTAAATTATTCCAAATCTGTGAAATGATATTGATAAAAATGGATTCCATATTTGGAATCATCATAATTAATATTAGGTAATAAGTTCAACTTATTTTTTGGTACAATAGGAATAGTAAATATAGTAAATACTAATTACCACGATAAAAGGAAAATAGGTTAATTAAGAATAAAAATAATATAATAAATAATATAAATAATTTAGCCCTAATATTTTTATTTATATTTCTTTAACTATATAATTATATTTATTCCTTATTGTTTTTACTTTATAAATGATATAGATTTTGATTCAATAAAACACAAATTGTATTTTTGAATATTATTAAAATTTAATCAAGGAATTTATTTTGATGAATTAATATATTTTTTAAATAAATAATATTTTTATAAAATATTATTATTAAATAATTTTTATTAAATATAAATGATTATATAATTTTTATAAAGTCAAATATAATTTTTATAAGTGTTTGAAAACTGTCATTGTCAAAAACCCAACATTCTTAATAAATGTCAATTTTATTTTAAAATTTAAAATTATCATATTTATAAAATTATTTGGATAAAATTAATACTATATTATGAATAATAATTTTTAAATTATCTAACGGTGAATTTTTCATATTTTTTTGAGACAGTCAAATTTTTGGGTAAAAATTAAATATCATATAAATATACTATGTGTTTTATGACATCTTAATGACCAAAAAGTTATGTAATAATAACTATAAATGGGATAAAAGACCAAATATATGTTTTAAATTTAAAATAATACTATTTTAAGTTTATTTTATTTATTTTTTAAAGCTATTATGAATCCTCGAAAACTTATAATATATTTTAAGGTTTAAAAATCCTTTCTTTAAGAGTGTAACTCACCTCCACATAAGAAAGGGAATTATTTTAATAAGATCATACCTTGGACTTATAAAATAATAATAAAAATTATTTTGTAAAAACCATGGGATGGATTTTGGTTTTTGATATTTTATTATGTAGAGTCCAAAATCTAAATAATAAATAAATCTCCCTCTTTCCCTATATAAACCCACCAAATCCCCCATTTATATTCACTTAAAATCCCTGGATCATGTAAATACTCTTCTAAACTCTCTATATTCCTCCCAAGGTGCCCAAAATCTCACAATAATCTCCTTCTAAGCGTTTGGAGTCACACAATCAAGTAAGGGATCTTGACCTTCCTCTCCTTCTTTCAATTCAAGCACCTTCTTTGGAAATTTTCTTATTAATTGCAATTTTTTATGATGTAATTTATTTTTAAACATACCCTACTATCCAATAAATTTTATTTTAATGAGTTATCATTTATTCTCTCTCATTTTTACCTTCACCTAAACCGTTACTATGCTGAAATTCTGAAAGATATTTCTCTCTTCTCATTTCCATTCAAGAACCTCTTTTATGTTATGCTTCTTAGTTTCAATTTGTGGTTATATGGGTATGTTTTACTACAAACCTATTACTTTAAATTTGATATATAAATTATTATATTCTCATTTTACTCTCATTAACACCTTCCATTAACCTTTATGTACACCCTTTACCATGTCGAATTTTATTAAGAGATCTTCCACTCTATTTCTTATTCAAACACTTATTTCATTAGAGATTTATCTCTTCTCATTTCCATTCAAGAAATTATATTATGTTATGTATATTAAATTAAATTTTATTATTTTGGAATATTTTCTTCCATATTTCCATTACTTTCCATTTAATTTATAAATTACGAGAGCCCCTTTCCCTCTCATTAAGCCTCCCATGATCCTTTATGTACACCCATTACCATGCTGAAATATAGATAAGATTATTTTCTCTATTTAAGTTTCTTCATTATCTTATGAATTATATTTACAAACTTATAATGTTAGGATATTATTTTACATGTCCCTACTACTACCCATTTTATGTCTTTGTGATGAGATACCCCTTTCTCTCACATCAATGCATTTTTACGAATCTTTAGGTGATGCTGTTATGCTGCCAAAATTTCACCACAATATTCCTTTCCAAAACAATTGTGTAGTGAATACCATACCCATTTCCTATCAATGGTGTTCACATTTATGCACATATAATTTTTTATTGGGTACTTATACATATGTATTCTACACCACTTAATCATGGAATAATTTATGATGATGAATGAATCCATGTTTTATGATCTATGTGGCACAATTAAGCATGAGAATAAAATTAATATGATGGGTGAACCAAAATAGCGCTCTAATGAATTGGGTAATGTTTAGTATCATGATACATCATGTTGGGAAAAGGAGTGTACCTAATTTATTTATGGGACTTTATCCACCATGATATCTTGGTTGGTTTATCTTTGACCTATGTTTATGATTCAGTATTTTATGTTGTTGTCACATTTCCCATGTTATGATTATCATGCTATATCAAGACTTATTATTATTTTTATAGCCCATGATATGATTATTTTCTAACATATATTATCTTCTTCATGTAATGTATTTTTTATTCCCTTACTTATCTTTATAGCTCACCCATTTCTTATGTTTTTCCCTAGGTTATCCCATGTAGTTTTATGTTCGAAGGAGTATTTTGAGCATGTTAAAGATGTTTTTAATAAAGATGTTGTATTACCTATTTTATATTGTTATGTAATGTAACTAATTACAAAATATAATATATTTATTGATCATCTTTACTGTATTAAGTGTAGTCTCATGTAATAAATAAAGTATTAATGTGAAATAAAGAGCAGTGTTGTTATACTCTCCCTCAAGAGTATTCACTTACTCCTCATTCCAAGAGTTATTTCATAATACTTTGATTACAAAATCTATGTATAATAACCTTTGGTGAAGAAATATTCTGAGTAAGATCAATAAAATGATTTAGTATATTATTAAATATTCACTTCCTATAGATGTAGATATTCAGAGGAAGGGAATCCATATTTCTTCTAAGTGTTTGTGCCACAAGAACACTTGATCTGAATCAGTGTTTTACTTTTTTTCTAAAGAAGATCAAGCACTCTACATTTGGGTATTTCTAAATGGAAATTATATCTATTTTTAATACATGGATTAGTTTATTTCTCCCTATTTCATAATCCATATAGGTGAAGATTTGAATGCTCAAGGGAACTGCATCATCCTTACCATGGGATGATCAATGATTTAGATTTATTGTAATACATCCTGATTTCAAGGAGTTACTCACTCCACTAAATATATAAAAATCATGTTCCTCTCCCAACTTCATGATCTCAGCTCCATCTAAAAAGGATCCATCTTTACCAGTTCCATGAATAACATTATCACTCATGCTTTGTATTCTGGTTCCACAAATGCTTTAAGTGGTGTATGGGTCTACTGGAAGGCTCTAAGGTGGGGACTCAAGATGAATACTAATAGATACTATGTGAAAGGATTTATGTGTAGATGTGGTCTTGTATATGGTGGAGGATCTATCATTATAGTATTCTCTACCATCTATGGATAAGGAACCTCTATATAAGTGTAATATCATTCTATACACTTGTGTATTAATCTTTTCTAGTCCCATTCCTCAATTGAATCTAATTCATCTTGTTGGTTAAATATCTAATATGCCTCTCTTCTAGTATTTAGAGTATTAATTACCTTATCAGGAATTTGCATAGTATTATTCTACATAATGTGTAAATCCTTTATACTTGGAGAGAATGCAATATGGTCACGAAACTTCTTACATCCAAAGAAGACTACACTATGAAGCTATCCACTCACTTGAGCTTGGGACCCTTACCTTTAGACTGTAATAACATTATTCAGGGGGATTCTCTTGGACTCCACTTCTTTACCCCACCTTGAACATTTTTATCCTTATTTTACTCTTCAAAATAAATAAAAATTCATTTTTTGTCAATGATATTGTCACTTCATTATACTGGTGTAAACTGGAAGACAAGTACCTAACTAGTGATATTTCCTTCAAAATGTTGAAGTACAATAACTAGTTAGAAAAGTTGGTCTTCCATTTGGATAATAAATTATCCATTAATATTATATTATCATACTTAACATCTATATTATCTATATTCATTAAGAACTATAGGATGGACAGTATAGAGAAGATGCTCATGAATCATTTGACTACATTTATTCAAGTAGATTAGGATTATTGGGACCATGGTTCTTCACCCCTTATGGTGAATATAGTGAAAGAAAAGGTTAAAAATACCATGAATAGTCAATATTAATGGGGTCTTTATGATATCCTTAAATGAATCAAAAATACTTAAAGGTAGAGTGGTGAATAATTAGATATCAACTTTTCATGTTGCAAGAAAGGTTATTGAAAGAATAATTACAATGGTTTGAAGAATAATTAAGCAGTGGATTCTACTTCAAATAGATTCATAATTACATGTAATATTTCTATTTCACTTCTTAGTTATTAAATTAAATATGAAATTCATACATGTTTATTCAAAATAACTAAACCAAGGAAGTTTAAAAACATAAAATTAAGTAATATGAACTCTTCAAGTAGCTGAGAAAGGGTGATTTTTATGTCACCAAAGAGAAGTCCATGAAATTATTTTTTGAATTGTGTTGATTCTAGTTAGATTATTGTCTTTTATTGAGTGTTAATAAAACATTTTTATTAGTTTTTTGTTAGAAAAAATGATAACTTATTTAATTTTTGAAATGAATGTTGTTATGGTACTTCGCACTTAATAGATTAATAATACTTGAATAACATATATCCAATATTGAAAATGAATGATAATTATAAAATATAAGACTCATACGCAATTGTGGAAAGATAATTCATTGTCAAGTAAAACTAAATTTAATTTTCAATGATATACCCAAAGGGTATTTTAACTCTTTAGATCTAGAACTCTTAGGAATTTGACGTACTTACTTATTGAGTTGTAGAAAAATAAAACTTTAGAGATAAAGGTATAACAAAAAATATTCTATATTAGTTCAAAAAGACTACATGAAATATTATATAGATAAGCTAGAGTTAAATTCATATACTCCATGGGAACCCTTTAAGAAATTTTAGGAATATTAAATTAAATCAATGAATACACTTGGTAAAAGATATAGGATCCTATGGGATGGGTTTTCAGAGAATCTCATAAGCAAGTATTCATTGATCATTTAAATTTTAAAGTAAATATTCTTATAAACTCACATTATCTTATAAAGATCAAAGGCATTGTGGTAGTACATGGAGGATTGAATAAGAGACTTATATGTATTTCAAATCTTCCATAATTCCTTTCAAGACACATTTCAAAAATATTAGTGTAAAAACTAACCATATTCAAACTATATTGACTAATGGATATCATATAAGCTATAATATGATGAAAATCCATTATGAAACAACTTCATGTGATTGATTAGAATCATTTGTTAAATATGGATAAGAAACAAAAAGTTCATATCAATTAATTATCCTAAAGATACTTATGATATTACTATCCCTAATATAAAATTATATTAGTCAAGACTGACTATAATTCTATAAGAGGGAAGCAATTCTATTTTGAGATAGTGGGAGAATTATTGACTTCATTTAGGTTAAGGCTCTAGATGCACATGATTTGGAATAAGAACACAAGAATCCATAAGACTTAGTGGGAGGATTTATTCCAAAGACACATACTACATGGGAAGGTTAAAAAAAATAGAAGTTTTATATTAACCAAGATAGGCGATATATTATTTGATAAAAATAATTAATCCAGTAGGGAATAAATAAATGAAAAAAATATAAGATTAGAATGTTCATATGAATTTAGA
Source organism: Viscum album (assembly GCA_963277665.1). Taxonomy (NCBI): domain Eukaryota; kingdom Viridiplantae; phylum Streptophyta; class Magnoliopsida; order Santalales; family Viscaceae; genus Viscum; species Viscum album. The sequence goes on along the minus strand of OY728163.1, from coordinate 2,004,035,475 downwards.
GATGGATTCCATGTACTAAAATCCAATTCATTATTTTGGTAGTTTATTATTTAAAGTAATGTTGTTGATGGGTATTCAAAATAAACTAGACATGGATGTTACAAGTTGATACCAATAAGGCTCGATTGGTTATTAATGATTTCAAGAAATATTTAGACACGACCTATAACAAAAACTTTTACCAATCATCATTACAAATCCATTATAATTCTTCTTATCATAGCAACCTTTTATGATCATTATATTTAGTGAATAGATATCAATACCACCTTCATTGAAGGAAACCCTATAGAATATGTCTATATGACATATTTAGATAGGTTGGTGAAACCAAAGAAATCCAATAAGGCATAAAAGTTTCATAGATCCATTTATGGATTGAAGAAAACATAATGATCATATAATATTCATTTAGTATAGCTAGTAGGGTGTTTGATTTAATTAATAGAAAAAGTGGTCTATGTGTCTAAAATAGGTTAGTGGGAACACTATATTTTTCCAAGATATATATGTTGATAACATATGGAAAATAGTTGTTTAGTCTCACAGTTAATCAAGACTAAAGAATTTCTCCAAGAATGAATTAAACTAGAAACCCTGATTATAGGGTTAATATCTACAAACATAAATGTATGAGTTTTCTTGGATCAATTAAAAAATAAATACATTGATAAGGTATTGAAAAATATAGGAAAAAAAATTCAATACCGAATTATCACCTATGTCACATGGCTTGGAATCTCTCTAAGATGATGTGTGAAATCAAAGGAGGAGATTCTTATGATGAATATAATTCCATTTTCCTAAGAGTATTTTGGAATCTATCTCATATTTCATGATATATATCGAGGTTTTATATTTCTTATGCATAAATAATATATGGAAAATATCAAATAAAACTAGGATAACTATATATACTTTCATTATGAACCGTTAAAGAGTAATTGATAAAGTGAAATGGATGAGTACCTGGTTGTTGGAGAAGTGGGAAAACTATTTGGTAAGTGGATATAAAACTCTTATCATTTCAGAAATTTTTTATCTAGGATCATAATGAGCCTAAGGTAATAATAATGGCAAAATTGTGACAATAAGTTGCTTCCATATCTACATATATTGAGTATGTTGTGGCTTCTAATGGAGATTAAGAAGAAGTTTAGTAATGTTTTTTAGGCTATGGAGTTATCCAAGATGTCAAGAATGAAAAATGATAAAAGGTAGACACTAAATCATATAACCTATTTAGGATTTTTCTAAAAGTGGTGAAGTATCAATAAGTAGAATATATACAGGAGAACATGGTATTCCCAAAAACTATAACTATACCTTATCATAATAATGTTTAATATGTGAAAGCTAACAATACCATTAACAGTTGGTTCTAGTGAAAGTGGGAGTCAGTTGGAGTTGATTCTCTAGAACCAATTGACTTTTTAAATTTTTATTACTAGAATATTCAAATACTTGAATATTTATATCTTATCACATGATTATTCCTCTTCTATATAAAATTAATATTATAATGTCCTTAGAGTATCTATTTCATCAAAAGGTTATAATAATTACACATAATAATGGGATCCTAGAAATTCTATAAAAATATTCTAAAATATATATCCTATGGTATATATGACATTTTTATAACAAGACACACATTATATTTTGAATATCAGGTGGTGGATTCTCATAAGCAAATGAATATTCTATTCATAAAGTTTTGTAATTACCAATCTCCAAGAGGAGAGGTTATAAGGATAAACTCACCAATAGAAATTTTATGTGTTATATGTGTCATTGGATATTACTATATATGGATATGTGTATTGATCCTTAGACTTGATATTATTATTAATGTATATCATGAATCATACACTTTGATGTATTTATGAAAACCGCGATGACATATGATCTTGGCGATGTAGGATACATTGGGTGCATTATGAGTGATATACATTAATGAATAAGTCAAGATAGGATTTTCCATTATGAGTTATAGAAGGTGATTTCTCTATCCCTTTTATTGAAATTGAACAACTAGATTAAATCCATGGCTATGGTAGTTCATCCATGAGTTCATCTCAGTTAGACAAAGAAAGATAAATCAAGCATATAGGTTGATGGAACAAGCATGAAACCTACTTGATGAGACATCAAAGAAAAAATATTATATTATATAGTAAGAATTTGAATGAGGTTATTTTCATTACAACATTAACTTCTTTCTATATGGATTCCATTATATGTTGTTAGATGCTAGTCTTGGGATTAAGGCTAATTCATTTAATGCCACTGATAAAGAGGCTTAAAGGGACACACAATAAGTGTATCTAGAATCATAGTAAAATTCTATTTTGAATTTAATAGTAAGAATAAATATTATTCCTGAATTGTGGTTTAATAATTATTCAGGTTAAGTTGATTGCATAAATTCAATCACTAATTATTCAAGTTTAGAATATACGTGAGTTGAATATTAAATAAATATTATTTATGATCTAGAAAATAGATAATATTTATTTGTCTCCTATTTATTATTCATAAGTTAATAAATACATATTTATTTGTTAAATAAATTTTTATTTAGTTACATGAATATTAAATAAATATTTATTATTCGATGAGTGAATATAATATTTATTTATTTGTTGAATGAATAATATAAATAAATAAATAAATTTATTTAAATAAATATTTATTATTCAAGGTTTGATAAATGTCGAAGATGATTTATTGGTTAAATTAAGAGCTTGATAGAAATGATATATTTTATTTAATATCATTTAATAAATAAATAAATAATTATTTAATAAATAATTTTTAAATATCCATGAGTTAGTGCATGTCATGAAATATAATAATAATAATAATAATATTTGATATGATATTTATTTAGGATGAGTAATTAGTCAAGGGACTCTACGTAATTACTAAATTGCTTACCCTAAGTATATAACCCAAAATATATCATTTAGAGGATATAAAGAATTGTGTGCATAATGGATTTCCTTAAAGAATTATCTTAAATACATAGAGTTAAATTCTCAAGAACTATCTCAATAATGAAGAGAGAACCCCCCCTATTACCTCTCAAGATCGAGAGAACAAGTGAAAGATTTCTTCAATCCTGAGAGAATTCTTGTTGTAATCAATATTGAATGATGCAAGTCATTTTGTTCCTCCATTATAGCATCCAAAATACCAATAACAACATTCATAGATTCATGGATCATGTGTGGACACCGCTAGAGGTATTCTACTTTGGACTCTTTACCATAAAGCCACAACTATAATATTGGATACCAAATTGATCAACATAGATCAAATAATTATCAAGCTATGGTAATTATTGTTATAAACCAATGATAAATTATATAAAAAAAGATCATCTCTATAAATATTTCAGGGTTTCATTTTTCCAGTTATGACAATTTATGAAAATAAACCAATGAAAAACATTGTTGTGCACAATCCTGACCACTTCTTCTATGCCCCAAAACCTTCATAAGGGAAAACACATATCCTAATTGTGATTTTAGATCATTCTGATCTATTTGTAAACTAGAATCTCTATATACCCTATAATGACCCTATCCTTTTACATATAACATTACATGATTTTAATCATAATTATACAACATAGTACAAGCCAAGGATCATAAATTCTAGTGTCTTGGAAGACTAGGTACATAATCAAACATTATAAAAACAACTTTTTATTCACAATATATAATGAGATCCTATCTTTAATTATGGTCATACATATACATAGGATAACCTGGGGATAACATGAACAAATGGATGAGCTAAAATCCTAGTAAAGGAATTACTATAAGAACAAAACATTAGCACATGGGATAAAAGACACGACATGATGATATAAAAAGGCATGTAACATATTATAACATATAAAAATGGGATCATTTAAAAATGGAATCATAGAAATGTGGTAGAAAAATAAAAAATTAATTTAGTATGAGTCAAGTCTAAACACTAAGACCGTTTCCTATAGTAGCACAATCCAAGGCTATCCGCCAAGACAGTTGCACATAGTAGCACAAGCCAAGGCTAATCACCAAGATCGTCGCACATAACGTCTCATGAGACTCAACTTTACCCAATGAATTTGAGCACTATCTAAGAACACCCATATTAAATTTCATGAATATGTTTTACACATAAATAATCATACATAATCAATCTTAATTAAACATAAGGGTTACCCATGGAAAGAATTGGGTACCACAATCATGACTTAATGCATAACCAATGGGCGCATCATAAAATTGTCCATGAAAGAAAGGAATTAGAACATACATAGATGTTCATAAGGTAAAATAGGAATATATCATGGTAAGTAATGTCAATCATAGGTGAAAATATGTAATAAATTTATTTGGTAAATTTTAGAATTTAAAATATTTTTGTGCGGTTTTAAGGAAAATACTATAGAGATTTCAAAACAGAAAAGGGAAAAATATTTTATATAAAACCATAAGTTAAACAATAATGTTTTAATAAAAAAAATACTGATTTATAAATACAATTTTGTCTTAAAATAGAGGATATAGTTCACTTGAAATTCGGTAAAAATTTGGGAAGTTCCCTTAAAACGAGTTTGCTTATTGGGAAGTATCGAGGATGGAATCACTTACAAGCATGTATATACACAAAAGAGAATGATGGATGGATATTTAAACATGATTTTGGAGAATATAAAAATCATTTATATTTTTTACATAAAAATAAAATACATCTTCATTTGTGTAAAAAGAAATATAGAACAACCCGAAAGAATAAAGGCTGTTCGGGTAGAATTCCTTACGGATTATCGACATGGTGTCAGGTGTACTTAAGAGAGATTAATGAGAGAGAACGGGGTTTCTAATAACTTATACATAATTAGGTCGGTATTTGGGAGGTTAAAAATTGTACCCCATCATTATGGATTACCCATAAAATGGCATAGCATACATTCTTGAATAAAAGTTAAATGGAGGAGATCCCATACCTTAAGTCCGATGGTGATATTTTATTGAAATTAATGACCTGAAAAATCAAATTAGGTTCATTAATTAATAATTAAAGAACATATTATATATTTAAAATATTTATTATAACCTTTTAAAGTTCATTTATAACAATTTTGATTGGTTAAGAGGTTCAATTTCATTGTTCGGGTCTATTTGCTTTCTTGGTTTTAATGATTAGTTCATGTTTGGATAAATATTTATGAAGAAGGTGGTTTTCTAGAATTTAAGTTATATTTTATTATTTAACATCCATAAGGTTAAATGTTTGAGAAATTAATTTGGTTACTTAAAGTGAAATGGAATCATTATATACATCTTTAGTGACATTCTTTTGGGTTAATTGGCAGTTTTTTGACCACAAAGAACACATTTTGTTTTATAAACCAAAAAAATGTGTAGAAAAGGATTATAGAACGATATATGAGTAATAATACATATATTATGGTCTTTTTCAACCATGAAAATGGTTTCATGACCAGAAATGAAGACGGTAATGGAAATTGATAACCCGTCGTTCTTGATTGTGCTAAATTAACACATCTCAAACAATGTTTTCATTTCTTTAAAAAAAATATGGAGAAAGGAGAGAAGATAAAAAATTATCCCATTAGAAAAATATAATTCTAGTTATTTTATGTTAATGGAGTTATCATACAATTTGGGTTAAGGTAGGTGAAGAAAGAAACAAGAAAAGAAAAGAACATAAAAGAAATAAAAGAATTGGAAAGAGGAATTTACCTATTGAGTTTACCTCCTTTGAGAGCCTCTTAAGGGGAGAGGATTTGGTATATTGAAGAGACTAGGGGTTTTTGGATGTGGGTAAGGATATTGGGAAGATATTTTGTCAGAATATTGGCAAGGTACAAGGCTCGAGAGGATTGAAGAGAAGAGGTAAGGATGAGTGGTATTTATAGTGGAGGAGAGGAGGGTCTTCATAATATTATAATCATTAATTTATTATTTCTTCAAAAGATAAGAAATAGTGAGTATTCCATGACCTAGAATAGTAATAAATTCATGTGAGTTTGAGATTTTGGTGCTTACATCACTTATTATGTTAGGAATAGTGGATTTAAACTATAATGTATTTATATGGTAAATTAATGTATTTTACTATTCACAAAATTCAAGTATTTTAGAAAAATACTAAAAAATAAATTGAACCATTTTTCATCATGTAGAATACAAAAATAAACTCTATTTTTTAAAAATAATTTTCTAAATATGATTAATTTAATTTTTAATTAAAATCACAATTTACTCAGAAAATATCAATTTCAAAACATTTATTTTTCTATTATCAGATATAGGTATATCGTACTTACACTTTGAATATTATTTATATAATATCATAGGTAAGGTTAATATTATTTAGGGTATGTCACTATTCATAAGGGGTAACATTACTATTTATAAGGGTATGTTACTATTCATCAAAAATTAAGTTGGTCATATTAAACTCCAAATAACTTACTGATTGCAACCATGTATGTCAAATTTTCAAAATTCAAAACACAGAAGTGAAAAAATTATGTTAAAAGGTCACATAGTACTTAGTAGTTCATTGTGTTGTGATTTCATGTGATTATATGACATATTTATAATAAAGGAATTTCTATTGATAAAACATTGGGTCGTTACATACCCTCACAACTAGTTCCTCATCTACTCAATAAACCAAGAACATATCCTTTTTATTCCTCAAGTACTCTCAGATAGTCTTGACAGTTAACTAATGTGGCTCTTCTAGGTTTTCTTGATATCAACCTACCATGATCATGGTGTTGGTAACATCAAGATTGGTACATATCATGGAATATATAGTAGATACAATCATATAAGAATTAGTGAATCTAATCATCTTCTCTCTCTCCTATTATGTCAAAGGACACATTTTGTTAGAGATATATATACTATGTGAAATTAGTATCAATCCTCCCTTGGATTATTCTATATCAATTATATTCAATACCTTTTCAATGTATATACCTTGAACTATTCCATGCAGCCTCTCAGATCTATCTCAATGAAACTTGATCCCTAGAATGTCGGCTTCACCACCTAAGACATTCATAGAGAAACATTTATTTAACCACATATTGACTGATTATAAGACTGTTATCTTATTTTCCATATGTAATATATCATCATAATATACTACTAGGAAAACTAATGCACTGTTAATAAACCTCCTGTAGGTATAAGGCTCACATTTATTCCTTATGAAACTAATTTCGCTTATAGATTAATTAAAATGAATGTTCCATGATCTTGATGCTTGCATCAACCCATAAATAAATCTCTATAACTTGTAAACCTTATTATAATCCTTTGGTGTTATAAACCCTTTTGTTTGTGTCATATAGACATCTTCCACAAGATTTCATTTAAGGAAGGTTGTCTTTAAATTCATGTTCTAAATCTCATAATCATGTTAAGCTACTATGATTAGAATAATTCTAATGAATTTCAATATAGTTACTGGTGAAAATATTTCATTATAATCTATTCCATGATTTTTCTTAAACACTTTGACTACCGGTCATGATTTATAGGTAATAACTTTACTATATTTTTCCATTTTCTTCTCGAATACTCAATTACACACAATGAGATTTACATTAACTAGAGGATCTACCAAAATCCAATATTGGTTTAGATACATGGAATCCATTTCATAATTCATGGATTCTTACTAATTTAAATTTTTTGAGCTACAAAAAAATTCATTGTAGGAAAAAGTTCATTATTTTCAACTAATAACATGTCTCCTTCCTCAATGACATGTCTCTATAGTTCTCTAAATACCCTAGTGATCCTATGTAGTATTTATATCTCTTGAAAAAATCCTTACTCTGGGGATTTTAAAATCTATTCCTCTGCCAACTATTGTATATACTAAGATTTAACTTCATTTAATTCTACCTTGATCTTAATATCAATTTTTTATATATGTTATATTTAAAGAAAGTTATAACATCTATCAACTATTACCATTTTATCTAAGTGATTGTATAGGTAATATCCTTTTTTTTCTTTATGATACCCTGTAAAGATGAACTTCATGCATCGTGAAGCTAGTTTGTTTCTAGAATTAACCATAACAAATTCCTCACATCTGTATACATGAGTATGATACAAAGAATATTTCTTTCTATACTATAACTCATATGGAATTCCACTTGCACTTTAGTCGGAACCTGGTTTAGTATATATGCCACGGTCTATAATGCATATCCCCAAAAGGATAATGGAAGATCTAGATGATTCAACATCAATGTCACCATGTCCAATAATGTGTGATTCATACTTTCACTCACACCATTACACAATGGTGTATACGGAGGGATGAGTTGAGATAGCATCCCAAACTCTTTGAGACAATCTATTAACTCTTGGTCAGTATACTCCCTGCCACATTCTAAGTGGAGTTTATTTATATTATTACCAGTGTGATTCTATAATTCATTCTTGTATTCCTTATTTTTTGAAAAGGAATCAGTTTTATACATCATTAAGTAGATATATCCATATATTCTAAAGTCATTGGTAAAAGTTATGAAGTAAGAGTATCCACCTCTTGCTTCTACTTAAAAAGGTACACACACAACTATACAAAATAATTCTATAAGCTCTATTTTTATTTCACATTTTTCACTCAATTAAGCCTTAGTCATATTTTCTTGTAAATAATCATGAAATATATATAATGGTTTAAGCTCAAAAGAATCTAAATACCCCTATTGATATAATTTTGTCAAAATTTTCTTCTTTACAAGACCATGTTTGTGGAATAGGTGTGATATGAGTTATGTGAACTTGATTCATTATCTATTTCCAAGACTTGATTTTCAAATTCCAGTATATAAAGACCATTATTCAAATATTTCATCCCATAATATATGATATATTTATAATAATATAATTCTTTATTTCTAAACATGAAAATAAAACACTCCACATGTAAACCGAACAAAGAAATGATGTTCTTAGTTACATTGGACACATAATAATTGTTTTTCAAAACTAAAATCAATCAAGTGGGAAATGAAATATGGTAGTTTCTAATATCTAGTGTAACTAGTATAACTATATTGGAATCTTAAAGATCTACCTCACCTTTGGTTTCTTTCATAATCTATAAAATTCTAGTATTGTTTACAAATGTGAGAACCACAACCTATATCTAATACCAATTTTGTAGAAAAGGAAATATTTTATTCAATAATGAATGTATCTGAAGTTTAACTCCTGCTTACTTATTAATGCACATTTCTTCTTATATCAACCTTTATTTCCTTCAATAAAAAATACAACATCTTTCTCTTTATCCTCCCTTTGGATCATTTTATTATTGGATGTGTAACACCCCACCAGCCCGTGACCACTTGATAGTTCCTATAACGACAATGAATCACTTGACCTTAGTCATGCCTTTCCATATTACAAAGGCTACCGACTAGCAGTAAGGGTATATGGGGTGATAGTGGGGAGACTGTAACCTCTATAGTTAACAATAATAATAATAATAATAATAATAATAATAATAATAATTCCAACACAACACAATTAATGAAATTAAATAATAATCAATAAAAATTCCAAATATACATATGCCTAATTTGATAAAAATTTACCATGTTATACAATCATACAAGATTAAATAGGATTTCTAGCAGGTTGATCATATATGTATATGTAAAAACACCACCTACCTAACACCAAGGAGCCACCCATACCATCTACAAAATATTGAATCTATCCCATGCACCATCTTCACCTCTATCCATCACCAAGTTCTTAACATAAAACTTTTTCCCTTACCTCTACTAAGAACCATGATGTCTACACGCATCTTGGAGGTTCATGAAGGGTGTGAGTATGAACTCAGCAGGCCACCACTAATAGTGTCCCAAGCTAATATCCATATGTATAATAATGTATAAAAAAACATAAATAAAAAATATCTGAAACATAAATCACCACCCACTCCACTTTGGCTCTACTGAACCTGAGTGTGTTTTTACCTACTCCATCCCATGTCAGAGTGGAGCGATACATCCAAAATCTACCATACTGAAAGATCCCTCAACCTTATGGAAAAATCTATACTACAAAACATCACTTTCCAACACAACCACATAGCCATTCAAATTCATCCTGACACCCCAACGAAACATCCAAAAACCATATCACCAGTCCCAAGGGAATCCACATTCATTTTTCCAACCTTCTACTTAATAGACAATGAACCCAAGGCATGGCGATACCCTTCTTTCCATAATCCTAGAATATCATCCCCAATATAATTAGTGATCATCAAGCCCCTAACTGATGGTATCAATTACCACCAACTTCAGCCTTCGGTGATGAGAACCTCCTCCACGCCAATGGTCAACACAATCCCCTATGTTGCTTAATCTATGAATTCCTACACCCAAAAAAGTGGTCAACACCACCTCATGTGTCATTAATTGTGTGTTCATGACCCCAATAACCGTATTACCTAACCATGATGAGCTATATCACCAAACATACTAGTATACACCACCAGTGAACCTCAGTTGCCACCCACAAACCATATAACCCACCCACAACAATGGTAAACATCATCCACATCATCCCAGAAAACCACATCACCCCACTTATGGTGATCAACATCACCCATAGTCACATGGGATACACCCATTACATTCCTATAGAATAACATTAGTCATCCCATCACCAGAACATCATCCATAATCGGCGTCATCATACCCAACCAACTAAGAAACCACATACCACACAAACCACACCATTCTAGGCATAAAACCATGTTTTTACACATGGGTCTACCCTCAATTACCCATAATAACAACAAAAAATACATGAGGTTTCATTCTCAGTCTCACTCAAACCACCCCAATAATTCTCATTTACTGTGCATCATATAACACACATATAAATTTGAAAAATATAAGCACCACCTACCTAGAGTATACAGGACTACACTCTTTATAAATCTCCAATTAGTTCTAATTTAATCTAAATATTTATAAAAATATAATAAAGCCCTAAAATTAGAGTTTTTAGGCCACAGATGGATAAATAATGATAAATATGAACATTAGTCACATACGCACTATTATCCTTACCCATAGATCCATCTCACCTTAAAATAAAAAATATCCCAATAAGAAATGGAGGAGATATCCCTAAAAGAATATGAGAGTAATGATAGGGGTGTTTAAGATTATTTTACTAAGTTATAGGTATGTGGAAGCTATATTTTCCCGTTTATATTGTTTTTTCTAACTTCAATAATTTTTTTGGACATTTTTATTTTTTTAGAAAAAAACCGTCACATCCATTTTTTTAGAAAACAATGAGGAAAACCTTACTCACATGATAGTTAACCCTACTCAACTAACACAACCACCTTACTCATCTAGACTTAGCCATGTTTCACCACACACATAGAATCCCTACTCAAACTGTCAAACCTACTCAAAATTTCATACTTATCTATTTTTCTCCAATAACCCTACCCAAATCACACAACAACCCTACTTAAAATCTTAAACTTAACCATTTTCACCAAACCCAACTAAAACCCTACTCAAACCTCAACCCTACTCAAATTTCTTACTTTTCCAAATTTTAAAAAATCTACTAAAATTCCCAAACCCACCCAAGACTCTAAAAATTCATTTTAATCCTTTTAAATATCTTCACACCATTAAATAACTGAAAATTTATGCTTGTGAACCTACAATGCTTTTTTTTCAAAATTAATCCCTAAGCCGAGACCAACTATCAAGGATCATTCCTCAGCCTATAGTAACACTTCCAACACCTCCACATGGTATAAAGTCACACAATTGATCCAAGACCTAACCCAAATCACTATTACAAATACCTATGACCTTAAAACCACCCCACCATATGATAGGTTATCCCCAAGATATCACAAATACTTACCAACCTACTCTTACCAATAATTTATCATCTCGATATATGCATTATCACAACACTAAGATGATTCTGAACAGATCTATCTCTTCCCCACATACCCAAATTTCCATGACTACCCAACAAAATAAAATTATTCCTTTAGTGGGAAATCCCCACCATAGGGATCAACTAACTAGTCTCATCTAGACCCTACTATATGACACAACAGTGAAATCACACCCGTCCATCATATACACATTGACTATCTACATAGCCACCGAACATCATCTATGGTTATCCCATATCATTATGATGCCCTCTTATCATCATGCAATGTATTTGATGCCCAATTTATCTCACATCATACCTCATTCCCACTTTATCCTACATTATACTTGATATACACTTAAATTCCTGATGCCAACACATCTCACACTTACCATGCATTGTATCTGATACTCTTATATTAACCAGTAGTTGGTTAACTCACATATCATACATGCATATCATGGTCTTGTATACATCATTAAAAAACAAAAACCATCTCCACACACTCACAACATACCTCTACCCATTTTTGGAACTTTCTCCTACTTTGAATACATCATATCAATTGCATGCAGCTAGCCCAAAGCCTGATTTCCCAATGCATATTCTTATTGTGGAACTGTACCCCCCACTAGCCGCTGACCCCCCTACTAGGTATCTCATGCACTACCATGTCACATGTGCACAATTTTATCCTTACTACCATTACTAAATATTACTCCTGGTCCTACCATATACGCCTGAGTATGCCCTACTCTATGGATCCCAACTATCTATGAGGTCCTCTGAAAAAAAAACTCTCTAGATTCCCTATATGGACACATGGATGACACTATATCAATGGTCAATCACACTAGGTCCAAACATGTATGACCATCCTAAACTAAAAACTTGTCACTGATGATCTAATCTGTAGTGGAATTATCACACCTATAATTTAACTGTTTTGATGGGTCTCCTCACTGCCCTGTTTCTGACTACCCAGAGCTCAACCACTTGCCTCACCTAACCCAACCATCCTGTTTAGTTTGGTATGATCTATGAAGTTCTAATCATCTATCAATTATTGATTCTCTTCCTTAGAGAATGTGTTCAACCTGAAGATGTTTACTTATACCCTATTATCTTATCATAATTCATCCTAAAATCTTCTCACTATGAAAATCTCATATCTCTCACTTTTCATTGAAAAACACAACAAATTTTCAAACCTAATAAAATAATCTATAACTGAGGTATATATTATGAAATTATGATAGTTTTAGTGATAGAATTTTTTTTAGAATAAAAAATAACAAAATAATAAGAAGATGATGAAAATTGACACAATGATTTATAAGGTTTGGGAAATGATCCCTATATCCATAGAGAGGCAAAAATTTCACTATTATTGATAGTATAATCATAGGGAAATTTTAGAGTTTTAGAAACATAGAAACACTAGATCAAATGATCTTATAAATAAGATGATTCAACTATGAAACCAACCACACAGTAATTCCACTATGCTATAGTGATTGGTGGCTAGAAGTCGATGGAACTAAAATAATGCCATCTCCAAAGTCTGAGATTCTACAGTAATCATGCCAAAATTTTCACTGCTAAAGTTCCCTATCAGTATCTCCTATTCAACTCTTCTATAGTCTAGTCAAAGAAACTACAATGCCCAAAATTTTAACTAGGGGGTATTTGGTTACTAGACCCCTAATAAGGTGATTTTTACCCCTATAACCCCCAATGACCTCACTACAGAGGTTGAACCATGAGAGTTATGGTATAGTGTATAGTCTAGTCTACTAGCATTCAATTCAAATTTATCCAAGAAGAGAATTGTGCTACACCATTCCAAAAATATCCCACTTGGAGACAGATCTTATATGTTGACCTACTTCGATGCTATTGAATTTTATAACTTACTTAACCTGAGCTCATCCTCCTCTTCATTCACCAGTACATGCTTCCATTAAAATATTTAGTTTCAAGTAGAAGATTCATGAAATAATAAATTTCCCCCTTCTATGCTCCCATAGCGTTCTCCCATATTCTTCCTTTCATCCTTCACTCACCAGTGGAGACCAATAGAGGAACAATAGTGCCTCAAATTATCTATCACCATTTACTTGATCAATATATTCATCAGATTTTTGGTTCTGTGAATTTATATAATGTCAGTAACCCATCCTATATAATGAATCTAATAAAATGGTACTGAAAATGATTATGATTTACTCAAGAATGAAATACTGGGTTCTTTATAAGATTTATGGGACTCTGACAGTCATATGTGTTATATTTTCCTATCAATTTCTACCCATCTCATTAAAGAATATCTTTAGAGACCATCTCTATCCTGGATTCTATTACAACAATGTATTATTCCACTATAGTGGATAAAGCCACCAACTTCTTCAATTGAGATATCCATCTTATTACAATTCTTCCACAGGTAAATTTATAACCTAGAGTACTCCTCCTACTATCGACATCACCCCCAATACTAGTACCCACAAATCCCTGCAATGATTTTCCTTTCCCAAAGCACAAAGATACTTCCTTGCTTCCCTCTATGTATCTTAAAATACACTTCATAGCTTCCTAATGTTTCTTTCTAGGGTTATACATGTACCTTATCATAACTCCCACTACATGAGAGATATCAAGTTGGGTACTAAAGATGGAATACATTAGGCTTCCAACAATTGATGCCTATATAACCTTTTCCATATTCTCAAAATCTCCTACTATCCTCATTGCTTTCTCCTTTCATAGTTTGACATGGATTTCTAGGGGAATAAAAATAAAATTTAATTCCAGTATACTAAATATGATCAAATACTTTCTAATATAAAACTTGTAATAACATCAAGGTTCCTACTGTATGGTATCTCCCAATTTTGTTTCAACATCTCCAAGATCTTTCATCTCAAACTCATTAGATATATGCCCTTTCAACCCATCAATTCTCTACATACATTATACTACACTGATTATTTCATCTAGATACAACATTAATATAATTTATCCATAAACAAAGTCTAGAAATAGAAGCATTGAAACATGCCACACCATTTGTATTCATTTTTTCTCATGAATACACTAAATTTTTTGTTACACTACCTGGGTTCCTGGTTTAAACCATATAATCTCTTCTTGAGTTTTCACTCTAGGTATTCCTTTATAGGATCAACATACCCCTATAACTATTATATATAGTGATCCTACTCTAGATATCCATGAAGGAGAGATATCTTCACATCAAGCTTCTAAATATGTCAGACTTATGATGCAAAAATACTGAGAACCACCTGGATGCTGGTAAGCTTCATTACAGGTGAGAAAATTTTAGTAAAGTCCTTTCACAACTAGCCTTTCCTTATACCTCCCCTTACCATCATGTTCTTCCTTGAAATGGTACACCCATTTATTCTACAATTCTTTATTTCCTTATAAAAAGGTGTTATCTCCCAAGTATTATTGTAATGCAATAAATAAATCTCCTCCTTTACATCCAACTCTTACTTGTTCAACTCCTTAAACTACATTGATTCTTAAAAAAAATTTAGTTATCCACCTTTAGTCAAAAAAATACAATGTAAGGATGGTGAATACATCTTCATAGGCCTTCTCACCCTTTTTTATCTCCAAAACTTACTTGAGGAGTAAGCTCCACTGGTTTTGGTGTCACATTCTTAGGTACACCTTCAAGAACCACTTGCTCACGACACTCTGATTCTTTATTACCACTATTAAATTTAGATTAATGATATTCCCTGTATGGGACACCTTCATTAAATACCATATTCTGGATTTTGATGATCATCTTGTTCTTATAATCCCAAAAGTGATAACTAAACTCCTCAACACCATAGCCAATAAAGAAACATGATTTTGAATTTTCATCATGCTTGTCCCTTATATCATCATATATGTGTACATATTCCAAACAAACAAAGACTCATAAAAGTGAGAGTCTTACCTTCTTTCTAGACCATAACTCATCAGGTAGATATTCTCCCATTATTACAAATGGACTCCTGTTAATTTGATATGCTACCATGTTTATTGCCTCTACCAAGAAAATCTTGGGTAACCCTAAGTGAAACCTCATACCCCTGACACATTAATTCAGTTTATTATTCATCATTTCATCTATAACATTATATTATAATATACTTGGAATATTCTTCTCCCATCAAATTTAATTATTAGTATTGAATTATCTAAACTCATGACTACTATACTCTCTTCCTTTTTCAGATACCATACATTTTGGATTTGATCTAGAACCATTCTCTAGCATGTTATTATAATTCTAAAACATGTTAACCAAATAATATTTGCTTTTCAGAAATTACACCCATAACTTCCTTATTGAGTTATCAATAAATGTCACATAATATTGTGACCCTCCAAGGGAATGTACTAGTGTAGGCCCCCAAACATCAGTATGAACCATCTCTAGCTTCACAACCTTTAGTTTTCTACCTCTTTTTAAAAAGGATTACTTAATTTAATTTCCAAAGACACATTCTTCACACAAGACAACTTACACTAAATTTTTCTATGGTATAATTCCTTTTGTTTCTAATACCTTCACCCCCTTATCACTCATGTGGCCTTGCCTATTGATCAACAGTTTTGAATCCCTGAAAAAAATTTAATGATGCATTCATGTCTTTGAAAGTTTCTATAATATGGTATAGGGTTCCATTATTTACTCCTTGATATATGACCATACCTCCCATAGTAATATTCCATGAACCACCAATGAATGTGGTACTAAAATCTACATCATCATACTACTTGATAGAAATAATATTTATTCTTAATCTATGGATATACATTAAATTTTCAAAAACTAGTAAACTCTTACTACTGATTTTAATCCATGCATCTCTCTTCCCCATAATTTTCAAGGGTTCATCATCAAAAATATATACATTACCAAAATTTATAGGAACATAATTATTTAGAAAAAACTTGTCCAAAGTGGAATGGAAAGATACCCCTAAGTTTAAAATCCAATATTCTAAAGGGCTATCTATGATTAGAAGCAACACATCATCAGTTCCTTTGTCTACCATGTTAACTGTATTAGTTTTAGGAACCTTACATTTTTCTTTCTAATCCCTCTTGATGTGTCCTTTCTTCCCAAAAATCTAGTAGGTAGGATCAAGAAACTTTTATATGTATTATATATTTTATCTTGATTTTTATCATCCTCTTAGATTATCTCACTACACATATCTATCTCTTCCTTCCACATTCATAGTGAAACCAAAGAATCATTCTTATTCTATTATTTTAATATCCCCACCAAGGATCCGGTCTCACACATCCTTCAAAATTAGATTTGTATTCCTCAAATAACAATTAATAGATGTTACAGTCTCTTCCCAATTGAAAGGTAATAAAGACAAGAAAACTAGTGAATATACCTTATCATCGAGTGAAATTATCACCATTGTCAATTGACTTATGATGGTGTTGAATTCATTGGCATGATCAAAAATAATCTTCCCTTAAATCATTTTTAGATTGAACATTCATTACATTAGGTAAACTTTATTCAACATAGATGGATTATCATACATATTCATGAGATCTTTCATTAACCCAAACATTTTCTTCTACTCTATAATATCAAATACCACATTTATTTTTAATGTAATGTGTACAACACCAAGAACCTATCAATCCAGTAGCTCCCAAATTTCTTCCTCTATTTTTTGTTTGTTTTACACCCATAAGTGGTAAGTGTAACTTTTTTTTGATAAAAATAACCCTCAATATGAATCCTCTAGTAACTAAAATTAGTCATATTGAAGTGATCGATCTTCACCTTCACTTATTCCATAGCAAATATTTAATTTTATAAAACTGAAAATCAATCTTTTGAACTCAACCTTTGATACCAGTATTTATGAAAATGTTATGATTCACAGTGGTAGAATTATTTTTAGATTAAAAAAATAAAGAAAAAAAGAACAAGAATAAGATGAACACATGACACAACTATTTAAATGGTTTAGAAAATGATCCCCACATCCATGAAGAGGAAAAATTTCACTATGATTGGGAGAATAATTATTGGGAAATTTTATAGTTTCAGACACAACTGAACTCCAAATCGAATGATCTCATAAAGAATACGATTAAACTTTTCCAACAACAACATAATAATTCCATTGTGTTATAATAACTGGTGGATGGAAGTACGCAGAGCTACAATATCATTGTCTCCAAAGTTTGAGATGTTACTGTAATCATGAAAAAGTTCACACTACTATAGCACCCTATCAGTGTTGTCTATCTAGCTCTACTATAGTCTGGAAATAGTTGCTATAGTGTCCAAAATTTGGGTCGATAAAATTCAGCCCCTATACCCCTGAGTAGGGGCATGTTACCCCCTGTAAACCCTAGAATCCTCATCGTAGAGGTTGAACCAAGAGAGTTATGGTCTGGTGTAACACCCTGACCCCAGAAGCCAAGAGTAAATGTATTATTTTAATACATTGACATGATTACAAGGAATAAAATCCTAAAGGATCGATTAGTTTATTAGTTTTGTAAAGCCAGATTACATACACAAACCTTACACAAAATTTTAAAACATAAATTATAATATAGAAAATATTTTGAGAACACCATTATTATCCCATCCTAACCCTATATATCAGTCATAATACTCATCTTAACATCTTGAAAAAAATAAAACTTAAGAAAAGGGTGAGATTAGATGCTGAATAATGGTAAACATATGACGAAATCTATTATGAATAAATAATCATAAATCTCAAGGTAAGGTGTATAACTAAAACACAATCCCTTTAAACATAATCTTGTGTATAATATGGAAAGAATAAATAATTCCATATAAAATAATCACAGAATCTAGAAATCATAACCATGGATATTTTACTAGTCAAATAATCACATGGAATATCAATAACTAATCTCATAATGAGGTAATTCATAATACCAGACATCATAAACATACCATCAAGGATTTGACCAAGACACCATACATAAACTTGTAAAAACCCAAAATAGTTTGTCTTATGAGACCCACCGATGCATTGAGGGGATATAAAGGACCCTACACATCACCTACTAAGCCCAATTCATTCCTCATATGAAAAGGGTGAAACATAAACATTAATATTAAAACTAGCATATGAAATGTTAATACATTAACCATAAACCATAAATGGTATAAAAATAGAGCATCCACAGTTAAGCATAACAAAAAACATTAAATAAAATATTGTAGATTATATGATAATAAATCAATATCAATTAAGCATAAAATTCAACAAATAAGTTTAACATAAATGAACATTATTTAATAAAATCATGAAAATATTCTTGAGAGAAATACCCATTTATACTATGAAATCATTTAAAAGATGCACAATTATAAAAGAAAATTTTTTATTTGAAAATAAACTTGTAAGATTGTAAGGGAAGCTTCAAAATGTTAAGGCTTCATGATGGCATAAAAATCCATTCATGCTGTATAAGTTAAAAAAACATTCTTTCTGCTGAAAAAATAATAAAGTACCTCATTTGGAAAATGGCAAAATATTCCTTTTAAACCATTTTATAAAAAAGTAAAACATGGGAAAAAATAAATGAAACATTTTTAGAATAATATTAAGAATATTCTGAAATACATTTTTATGAAACATGGACAAGGATGATAAATATGTCCCAGTAAATACTTATGTGTAAACAATCCCAGATAAGAATGAGATTGCGAAGTTAACCATTACTTTATAATTTAATTTAGTTAAGGGTGCATTATCCTCATATATAATGATTAAAGTATGTTATTAAATTATACCATAACTATATCCATATTTATGGTGTCATATATATTCCTATTATGTCATCTTGTTAGTAACATTTCATTATTACCATTGTTTTGGGTGCTAACTACCACATTTTCTTATGTTTTTTTATCATGTAAGTCTTATTTATTATACATAAGATATATTTTATTCATATAGAAAATTATATTAAGTTCATAGATATCAAATTCACTCATCATATAAATTTTTATAATTATTAATTAATGGTTAATTTAGAGAATGAATCTCATCATGCCGTGGAAATGGTAGACCGTACGTACATACAAGCAACGATATCATTTCATTAATGGTAAATTGGTGAGAAATTGGAAGGTAAATTAATTATAAAGAATTATTATCATTTCATATTTATTATTTATATCCATTATATTCATCATTATACCCATACAAATAAATTGTTGATGAAAAAAAAATTACACCACATTGTGGAGATAGTAAGCTGTACACGCGCACGCATGGTGATATTGTTTTTCATAGGGTGGATAAAAGGAAGAATATGGTTTTAACATAATAATAATAAAATCTCATAATATAAATGATACAATATTTATTACTTTAGTATGGAAACAAAATTTTAAGAGGAAGTTGAAGAATACAAGAACTTTAATGAGTTTGTAAAATAATTACCTCTTCTTTGATGGGATTCCTTTGGATCTCCTATCAGGGACACTAGGGTAGGTATTTTTAGAAGAACATGATCTCTAGGATGTGTCTAGGAAATCTTATAATGAAAATGGGTAGGTTTTGGTCGATCTATAAGGCTCAAAGTGGTGTGAGTAAGTGAGGGAGGAGGTGTCCTTTTATAATTGAGGTGAGGGGCAGTTTTGGAAATCCTCAAAATATTAAAATATAATAAGACTATTCTAGATCAAAATATTTACAAATGGAATATAAATAAAAATTTGAATACATTTTCGACCATATCCTATCCCATTTTTATTATTTAACATTTTTTTTGATTTTTAGATAATTTAATAATAAATTAATTCAACAAGATATCATTATTATAGAATTTAATTCAATTATTTTAATTTGACCTTAAATACCTCAAGATAAGTATTAATTCAAATAAAATGATTTAAAACATCTCTATTATATCCTATAGGTTTATAAAAATAACTATACACATTAAATCATCTCAAATATATCAAAATTAATATTATTAAAGTCAATTATTTTATTTTTCCATTGACTAAATAAATACTATCTTAGTATTGAAGAATATTTTAAGGTAATTATATAATTTCTAAAAATTAAAAATAAATTTCTATAATGAAAATTACTTACTTAGGATCAAAATAGACATTTATTTTTGTTCGTATCTAGGATTTTCTCTATATGGACAATTAAAAGTTATTAAAAATATAGAGAGTGATATTTTATAACTATCTTTGATTTAAATAATATATAATTTTTTTTCATGGAAAAGTATCCATTAAATAACTAAAAATATATCATAATGTGATAAGGGTAGAATTTTATTCATCCTATAATTATTTAAAACGTTTTTATTTTGTTTTAAATCCTTAATATTTTTTTAACCCTTATTTACCCTCTTTAATTATTACCATGATATCATATAATTTATACAGTATGGGTTAATATAATTAAAATAAAATTAAAAATGACCACTAAATGAGTCATTAATGAAATTTTAAGGCTTATTACAATTAGGTTTTAGAATTTTATTTTTTTATATATTTTATATCATTTAATAAAATATTATTTATTTTAAAATATCTTAATTGTCAATTTTGACACTATTCATTATTTTGTCTTATAAAAAAATTAAAACAACAAGATAAATTCAATAAAAGACTTATAAAACATTAATAACATGTCCCATTCATAAATAAAAATCTTGTTTGAAATTAACTCACTCAAATTATATTAATATTAATATTTTTAATATCATTTATTTGATTCTTCCATTATTTAAACAATTATTGAATCATCATTGTGTCACCATTTAAGTTAATTATTTTATCATTAAAAATTATAAATAAATTATCATGATGTAGACAAATATTTTAGCTTTCAAATGACAATTTATAGTTGTGTTTATAATTTTTATAACTGTCTAATAAAATGGTATAGTTATTAAAAATGTGAGTATGACATTTTTAACTTATCTTTAAATAAAATATTATAAATGTCATATTATTACCCAATATAATTTAGGCCTAGGGTTTATTTTGGTCAAAAACCACTCATCCGATGAAATTAGGAAAGGTTTTAGGGTAACTTTATAATGCTTATAATATTATTTTTACTCTTAATTACCCAATTTACTTTTAACTGTGGTAAAAAACAAAATACTAAATTTATTATTCACAAAAAATTAAGTTGATCTAATTATAAAAAAAATTCATACTGATTACAACCATATATTTTTGTTTTTACAAATTCAATTCACATAATTTGCTAAATTAAGTTTAATACTTATCCTACAGATGTGACGAGAAAGCGTGTAAAAGAGACGTTCATAAGTTCAATAAGTTTTTACATATAATTTCAATATAAAAAGAATATAACGACCTAAATTGGATTTATATATGTGTAATTGAAATATTGTGACTTTAACAACCAATTTATAATTTAATTTAACATTAATAAAGTTTTTAACTAGAATGCAGTATTTTCACTATTCATAAAAAAATGAAACTTATCAGAAAAATACCAAAAGTTCATACTAAGATCATTTTTATATTCCAAATTCAGAGAAGAAGTTTATTTTTTCAAATAAAATAAATAAAATTTTTAAAAATTGGATTTATAATGGGTTCACCATTAAAAGGTGGTAAAACTTTATCTTGCATGTAATATAAGCTAATTCAGTGTTGTGCGTAGTGTAAGCTTAAATTTTTGTATAAACCATGCTAACAAAAAAATTAAATTTTTTCCAAAAGAAGAATATTATAAAGTATTATGGTGTTACTGTCACCAAAAAAATTTCTTTTAAAGGTATTTTTCATTTAATTTCCATTCTTGCTTTGTTTTGTGGGGTTCCCATGAATTTTGGTGGAAATGGAGGGTTTTCAAAATTTGCGCCAAACCGTGAGCCCATTTCCAGATTTAAAAACAAATTTTGTTTCTTTTATAACACTTTAATTTTTCAAAATTTTACATCCATTCCACTTACCAATTATAATACCCTAGTATATTAAAACCACCATATCCATTTGGACCACATAGAAATCCATAATCATGATGGATTTGGGTTTTTTATTAAGGTATTGGGCCAGCGTGAAATCCCATTTCCGGATTTAATTTTTATTAATTATTTAATATATCATTCAATTTTTAAGTTTTTTTGGTGATTCCACCTCCCACCCAAACCCAAAAAACCGAGGCTCCCCCCTATTATCTATTTTTCCACTTTGGAACTCATTTGCATCGTGGATTAGGGCGAAACTTCTCAGGGTTTATCAAATCTTCTAGATTTGAGAAGGTAATTTGATTATTTCATAAACCTTCCAATTTTCAATCTTTTCCCCCATTTAAGTCCCCACTTGACCTACTCAGAATCATTCGATCCTCCCTACCAGTTTTGGTTACTTGAAGATTCATCTTTTAGTAGATTTTGGGAGATTTCTTCAAGATCTCCCAATTAAGTGACTTTACTCTCATGTTCCTCTCATTTTCTTAGGGTTTCCTACCTCTTTCATTAAGTTATAAAATGTACAGAAGTTAGGGTTCATACTTAGGGTTTTATTTGGCGTTTGTTGGTCAAATCTTGGGGTTTTAGGTTTGATTTCACTCCCACGTGGTGCGACGGTGGTGCGGTTGAAGTTTCACACCATGATTTGGTGGTTTGACACAAAAGGTAGGTGATTCCATGTGTAAAAATTTCTTGATGAGTTAGCATTCTTGATTTAATTATTTTTAATGTTCCTTATATGCTGTTTATTATTCAAAAACCATTTTTGATGGAGTTTGTTAAGCGGTTAATATTATAGTTTCACTTTTTCTTCAAATTGGGTGTTTTCCATGTGTAACTCTTGTAGTAATATTTGGGTTTATTTTATAACACATACAAGTGGTTTATTAAATGTTTTTTGGGCATAAAATCCTGGTTTGGTAATGATTTGGTGTGATTTTGGCCTTGAAGGAGGGTTTTGAAATGGGTTTTGTGTGAAAAACATAGTTATACCTCTTAGGATTGTTTTATGAAAATTGTAAATGATTTATTGAGTTTAAAAAAGTGGGGAAATGATGTACATGTACTGTTTTGGTGAGTGTGTTCACTTAATGTGGGGTTTTGAAAGGTAAAGCAGTGATTTAATATGTCAAACATTTTTATAATGTTTTATAAATTGCTGAAATGATTTATCAAATTGCAAGAAGGGAACAAAACACATTTGTGGGCTGTTTTGTGTGAGTATGATGTGAAAAATTAATTTTGTTTATGAAAGAAGTATTATGTGACAAGTTTGTGTGCAGTTATGTGATTTATACTATCTTGGAATGGTTTTATAAAAATTTTTAAAGTATTTTTTGAAGTGTGAAAGAGATACCAAAATTGTTGTGGGCTGTTTTGGTGTGAGTACGATTCCAAAATTAATTTGAATGAAAAAGGGGATTATGTGACTTCTGTGATATACTTGTGGGTGGTTTGGGGTGTGTGTGAATTGAAAGTGGCATTTTCATGTGAAAATTATATTTCATGGCTTATGGAACTTGTTTGAGCACAAGAGGGAAAATCTGGGTATCTAGGTGGGTGGACGTGTACTAGTATGCTAGTGATCTAGTGGGGTTTGGCCCCAGTTTCACTTAGAAATTTTGATGACGACAACACTAACTAAACTTTATGAGGATGATGATTATGTTGGGGGACCACTAGGTTATGGGTATGATCCCTACTAGGGGCTCGTGTGCATGAGAATTGATATTTGTTTAGTTACCTTCACTGAGATACGAGGTACCTGGGACCCACTACGAGCTAGTGTTGAGGGGTTATTTCCCATTGCTTTTTCTCATTAGATATTTTATGCTTACCGTAGGCATAAGGTATGTTTGGATGGAAAATACAGTAGCTTTGACATTAAATTTTAAAAGTGTTGATTCTTTAAAGTGTCCCAGTTGAAACTGTTTTTATTTAAAGTTGAATCTCTTTAAAATTCTTATTAGCATTTCATGTTTATGAAAAATTACAAGATTTTCATCTTTTAATGTTTATGGTATGGAATAATTTAGTGGTGGCATCCTACTAGGATTTGTATCACACCCTACTTACACCTTTGGGTGTAATTAGACTTGGTTATTTTTGTCGCAGGTTTGGGTACAATTTTTTTTGCCAATGGTTCATGTTTTTAGTGGTCCTTCATGATGAAGTGTTGTAGAGTTGAATTGAGGGCGGTGCCTATTGCCATGAGGAGGTTCTTGGACTGTCCATTTTGGTTTTTTTTCATTTGTTATACTATTTTAGAATTATTTTAAATTGTGTAATTCAATTTTGATATTTTGTAAAAGATGGGTTTGTTTGAAAAATAGAGATTTGTTTTATAGGATTTTTTTTGTTTTTTATGTTTATAAACTTGGGTAAATCATTCCAAAATTTCTTTATTTTATACCCAAGCACTTATGCCAGCCCATGGGGATCGAGAAGGCCCTTCGGGATTTGTCACGAGCCAAATCTAGTCGCCAGGTTATTTCCCATTGCTTGTGCTCATTATATATTTTATGCTTACCATTGACATTCAATATGTTTGGATGGAAAATCAAATAGATTTGACATTCTATTTTAAAATTGTTTATTCTTTAAAGTATCCCACTTTAAAAATATTTTTCTTTAAAGTTTCATCTCTTGAAAATTCTTATTAGCATTTCATGTATATGAAATCTTGCAAGCTTTTTATCTTTTAATGTTTATAACATGGAATCCTTTAGTGGTGGAATCCTATTGGGTTTTGGCTCACACCCTACTTACACCTTTGGGTGTAAGTAGACTTCGTTATTATTTTCATAGGTTTGGGCACAACATTTTGTGATAATGGTTCGGGTTTGTAGTGGTTCTTCATGATGCAGTGTTGTAGAGATGGATTGAGGCCGATGCCTCTTGCGACGAGGAGGTTCTTGGTATATCCATTTTGGGTTTCTTAATTTGTTATAGTCTTTTAGAATTGCTTTAAATTGTGTAATTAAATTATTAAATTTTGTAAAATATGGTTTTGTTTGAAAAATACAGAATTGTTTTATGGTACATTTTTTTTGATTATGTTTATAAAATCGTGTAAATCATTTCCAAATTTCTTTATATGATACTCCAACACTTGTGCCAGCCCGTGGGGATCAGGAACTCCCTTCAGGCCTTGTCACGGGCTGGGTAGGGTGCCAGTTTTGATGGTGACCAGATTTGGTTCATGACAAAGTGGTATCAGAGGAGGTTAGGTTCACTCTTTGGATCATGTTATTTGGGGAAGAGTCAGGATAGTCTGGAGTTAGGATTTTTAGGGCTTGGCATTCCGATTATGAGTAGTGTGCCTGGATTGAACACCTTGTGATATGATTCAAGTTTCCAGTGGAAGTTGAGTTTTGTCCGATTCCTTTTGTTTTATTGGTTTGATGTGGATTAGGATAAATGAAAATATTGTTGGGATAATGGTCTCAGTGAGCTTGCAGGGCCTAAGAAGCCATGTGGAGCTGGGGATATTTCCCTAAAACACTCTCTGTGATGGTGAGGTGATTGTCATATGTATACCAAACATATATCCAAGTCACCCACTAAAACTAGTTTCCTCTTTCATTGTCTTGTGTCTCTTCATGTTGGAATCTTGGAACTTGGTTTTAAGGAAAAAAAGACACGCTTTAAGAAATGTGAAATTTTGTGAATTTTTTTTTCAGAAAAGTGGATGTGGATTGATTTCTGAAATGGTAGAACTGAATTTTCATAATTTTTTTGAAATAGAAAATGGTGTGTTTACACCTCTTTTGAAAGAAGGAACTATGTTAAAGTTGGTTTTGAAAAAATGTTTCTAATAAAGTTCTATAAAGGATTGAAAGGTGTTTTAATGGGATGGAATGTTTTGGAGGTCATGTGTGGAGTTTGGAAATGGATTTTTATTTGGTAACTAGAGATCAGTTGAAAGGTTTTATGAAATTTTGGAATCTTGTTTTAAAATGAGAAGAGTTGAGTTCCTAATTTAATTGGGATTTATGAAATGGAGTTTGTTAGAAAATTTTAGGTTTTTTGAAACAGGATGAAATTATTTGAAATTAATGTACATGAATTGAAATTGAATATTCATTTGAATGATTATGTATTTCAGAAAATTTTTGTATGATTTAAATTGGTATTTTGATTTCTTGTTTAGCGGTCTTGAGAAAAAGGAAGTATTGGATGACTGTTTTGGTTTTGAAAAGTGGAAAGAATTTTTGTTTTAACCTTTGGTATTTCTGTGAGAAAACACATGCAAGGGGTTATATGGGATTATGGATGGTTAATGGCATGGATATATGAGTTCTGGGATAGATATTATAAGGGTGCCCGGTGTGGCACAAAAACATGCATGTGTGAGGCCTATGGGGTACCATTTGTGGCATGTTTTGACCAATTTAACAGCTTGGTTGGGTCCTTGGGTTCTCTTGTTGGATAAGGTACTCCCCCATTATGAGTCAATGCATGAGTTAAGTGTAGCCCAGATTGTTTTCCTGTTGGAAGATATTCTAGTTGATCAAAATACGGAATTTTTTTCTCGAGATTTGGAGATTGAGTTTACACCATTTCCTTTTCTTATTTTGTGGATCCTCTTGTAGTGAGAGAGTGCCCATGGATGGTTGAAAAAGACCTTTGTTTTTTAAGTTACTTAATTCATTGAAGGTGAAAGTTGTCTAGGGTTGTTAGTGTGGATGGTGTCTAAGAAGGACTCTACGTCCTTTGTAGTATCTTCGAAGAAGGGGTTCATGTTGAACCACCGACGTAGGAAATCTGGTTATGAGAGGCTGTTATGGCCAGTTTCTGAAATTGTGTGATGTTTGGGGATGTTGCATAAGGTCCCTCTCCATGTATTGTTTCTATCAGTCACATTGGTCTTGTTCGGTGAAAAATTGTGATGTTGTGTGCTCGTTTGACTGTAAAGGTGAAGTTTTATGATCTTATGTTAGTCTTTGTTTTGTTATAAGCGTGTATCCTTCTGGAAAATCTTGAAATACTTTGTTTATAGGAAGGTGTTTCCATATATCCTTTCCTATTTCCATTTCTCATCTAAAGAAATAAGGGGTGATGTGTGTGCATCTTCTAAGAACTTGTTTTAGTGTAATGTCCAGTTAAGGTAAAGTGATTTTAGAATGTGTTATGCCCTGGGGAACCCATATGAAATCAGGGTATAGTTTTCATTGCACTGAAAGGAGAAGTTTTGTTTGGGAGGTTTTCAAAGCCTAACTGTGAGGCCGAAGATGCTTAAATCATTTTAGATCCATCCATTGGTCCCAGAGTGAAGCTGGTGTGTAGTCAGGGGAAATCCCAGGGTTGTTCAAACCCTTGTACAAAGTACTTTCCTTAGTATGAATGATGAGAAAAGTTTAAATATCTTGTGTCATCATCTTTCTTCTGTTGTTCCCATTTGGTGGAAAAAGGTCAGAGGACCACGTGTCCATGTTATCACCCAATGTAATTATTCACCTATTTGGTTTCTATTGAGTTTTTAGTGAAAATGATTAAATTTTGTCTAGAAAGATTGAAGATCATGGTTTTCATATGGTTATTAGTAACCATGCACCAACCTAAGAAACCATGTGATAAGATACATTTGCTACCATACGGTCTCCGCACGACCATGTGCCTCAGACCATGTAACCATGAAAAGCTTCCCCTTTGGAAATAATGCTCCGCACGTTCATGGTTTCCAAAACAGTGTAGAATAACTGTGTGGTTGTTCCAAATTTTTAAATTTTGGGGTCTTTTTATGTCGGCTTGTGCTGGTCAGTTAAGATTGTTGGTTCTTATGGTGGGGAGCCTATTTGTGTCTCCTTATACCAGTAACTCATATTTGTCCTTGGTCTTGGATTGATGGTAGGTAGTATAGTTTGGAGCTATCTAACTACCAAAATCTTCCTTGGGTAGATGTTGGTATTGGAGAGTGCCCAACGGTTTAGTTAAATTAAGGTAAGTGTAACCCTGTTCGATGTTGTTTTTTATTTGTGTAAATTTCTTGTGTCTTGTTCGTATAGTGTTTGAGGATTTTTCTTTTGGGATAAAGTCTGAATGTGCTTGATTGTTTCATGAAATTGGTGTAAGTTTTGGTTCGTGAGATCATTACTTCTTTAATTGATCACTGGAGGTGTTTTGGACTTTGGGAGGGAAGCTTGGTAAAGGCATCCATTTTGGCATTTCGGTTGGGTTTGATTTTTTGGTTTTGGCCTTGTTGTAGCTTTCTGAGGGCATAAATTTTTATGGTGGGGATAATTTTTACCTACATTAATTATTTTAAAGGTATTTTTCTTTTAATTTCCATTATTTCTTTGTTTTGGGGGTTTCCTATTCATTTTGGTGGAAATGGTGGGTTTTTTAAATTTGGGCCAAACCTTGAGCCCATTTCCTGATTTAAAAACCAATTTTGTTTATTTTATAAATATTTAAATTTTCAAGATTTTACACCCATTCAACTTAACAATTTACATAACCTAGTATATTAAAACCACCATATCCATTTGGACCTCATAGAAATCCATAATCATGATGGATTTGGAGTTTTTATTAAGGTATTGCGCCAGTGTGAAAGCCCATTTCCTGCTTAAAATATTTTTTTTAATTCTTTAATATATCATTAAAATTTTAAGGTTTTTCAGTGTTTCTACCTCCCACCCAAACCCAAAAAACCGAGGCTCACCACCATTATCTATTTCGACACTTTAGAGCACATTTGCATCTTAGATTTGGAAAAAACTTATCAAGGCTTCTCACATTGTCCAGATTTGATAAGGTAATTTGATTCCTTTATAAACCATTCAATTTTTACCTTTTCCCCCATTTCAATCCCCACTTTACCTACTCAGCATCATTCGATCCTCCCTACCAGTTTTGGTTACTTGGAGATTCATCTTTTAGTGGATTTGGGGTTATTTGTTTAAGATCTCTCAATTAAGTGAGTCTCCTCTCATGTTCCTCCCATTTGCTTAGGATTTCCTCCCTATATCATTAAGTTATAAAATTTCCAGAAGTTAGGGTTCATACCTAGGGTTTTATTTTGTTTTTTGGGTCAAATATTGGGATTTTAGGTTTGATTTCACTCCCTCGTGGTGCGACAGTGGTGGAGTTGATGTTTCTCACCAAGACTTGGTGGTTCTGACACAAATGAAAGGTGATTCCATGTGAAAAAATTTCTTTATGAGTTATAATGATTGATTTAATTATATTTAATGTTCCTTATATGATGTTAATTGTGTAAAAACCATTTTTGATGGATTTTGTTTAGCAGTTTATTTTATAGTTTCACTTTTGCTTCAAATTGGGTGTTTTTTTTGTGTAACTCTTGTGGTAATATTTGGGTTTATTTTATAACATGTACAAGTGGTTTACTAAATGTTGTTTGGGATGAATATTCTAGTTTGGTAATGCTTTAGTCTACTTTTGTCTTTGAAGGAGGGTTTTTAAATGGGTTTTGTGTGAAAAACATAGTTGTACCCCTTGGGATTGTTTTATGAAAATTGTAAATGATTTATTGAGTTTAACAAAGTGGGAAAAGGATGTACATGTACTGTTTTGGTGAGTGTGTTCACTTAATATGGGGTTTTTAAAGGTAAATCAGTGATTTAAGATATCAAACATTTTTAGAATGTTTTATAAATTTTTGAAATGATTTATCAAATTGCAAGAAGGGCGCGAAACATGTTTGTGAGGTCTTTTGTGTGAGTATGATGTGGAAAATGAATTTTGTTTATGAATTAAGTATTATGTGAAATTTTTGTGTGCTGTTATGTTATTTTTACTATCTTGTAAATGTTTTATAATTTTTTTAAAGTATTTTGTGAAGTGTGAAAGAGTTGTGAAAAGTTTTGTGGGTTGTTTTGGTGTGAGTACGATTCCAAAATGAATTTGAATGAAAAAGGAGATTATGTGACTTATGTGATATACATGTGGTATTTTTGTTGTTTGTGTTTGAATTGGAAGTGGAATTTTCTTATTCAAATTTTGTTTCATGGCTTGTGGAACTTGTTTGGTCATAAGAGGGAAAACCTAGGTATCTAGGTGGGTGGATGTGTACTAGTATGCTAGTGATCCCACGGGGTTTAGCCCTAGTTTCACGTAGCAAGTTTGAAAATGACAAAACTAACTAAATTTTATGAGGATAATGATCATGTTGGGGGACCAATATGTTATGGGTATGATACCTATTAGTGGTTTGTGTGCACGAGAACAAATATTTGTTTGGTTACTTTCACTGAGATACGAGGTACCTGGGACCCAAAGCAAGCTAGTACTGAGGGGATATTTCCCATTGTTTGTGCTCATTAGATATTTTATGATTAATATTGGAATATGGTATGTTTTTATGGAAAATAATTAGCTTTGAAATTCTATTTTAAAGTGTTTATTCTTTAAATTATCCCACTTGAAAACTGTTTTTTATTTAAAGTTGCATCTCATTAAAATTATTATTAGCATTTCATGTTTATGAAAATTTGAAAGCTTTTCATATTTGAATGTTTATCACATGGAATATTTTAGTGGTATCATCCTACTTTTCTTTACCTCACACCCTACTTACACCTTTGGGTGTAACTAGACTTGGTTATTTTTGTCGTAGGTTTGGGTACAACTTTTTGTGCCAATGGTTTGGGTTTTTAGGAGTCCTTCATGATGTAGTGTTGTGGAGATGGATTGAGGGTGGTGCCTCTTTCCATGAGGTGGTTCTTGGGCTGTCCATTTTGGGTTTCTTCATTTGTTATAGTCTTTTAGAATTGTTTTAAATTGTGTAATTGAATTCTAAAATTTTGTATTAGATGGTTTTGTTTGAAAAATACAGATTTTTATGGGATTTTTTTGTTGTTTTATGTTTATAAACTTGGGTAAATCATTCCCAAATTTCTTTATATGATACCCTGGAACTTGTGCCATCCCGTGGGGATTGAGAACACCCTTCGGGCTTTGTCACGAACTGAATCTGGTCTCCAGGTTATTTCCCGTTGCTTATGCTCATTAGATTTTTTATGCTTACCGTCAGCATACAATATGTTTGGCTAAAAAATACAATAGCTTTGAAATTCTATTTTAAAAGTGTTGATTCTTTAAAGTATCCCACTTGAAAACTATTTTTATTAAAAGTTTCATCTCTTTAAAATTATTATTAGCATTTCATGTTTATGAAAACTTGCTAGCTTTTCATATTTGAATGTTTATCACATGTAATCATTTAGTGGTGGCATCTTAATGGGATTTGGATCACACCCTAATTACACCTTTGTGTGTAAGTAGACTTGGTTATTTTTTTCACAGGTTTGTGTACAACTTTTTGTTCAAATGGTTTGGGTTTTTAGCGGTCCTTCGTGATGCAGTGTTGTGGAGATGGCTTGAGGGTCGTGCCTCTTGCCATGAGGAGGTTCTTGGGCTATCCATTTTGTGTTTCTTCATTTTTTATTGTCTTTTAGAATTGATTTAAATTGTGTAATTCAATTCTTAAATTTTTAAAATATGGTTTTGTTTGAAAAATACATATTTGTTTTATGGGATTTGTTTATTGTTTTATGTTTATGAACTCGGGTAAATCATTCCCAAATTTCTTTTTATGATACCCGAGCCCTTGTTCCAACCTGTGGGGATTGGGAACGCCCTTCATGACTTTTCACAGGATGGGTAGGGTTCCATTTTTGATGGCGACTATATTCGGTTCATGACAAAATGGTATCATAGGAGGTTAGGTTCACTCTTTGGGTCATGTTATTTATGGAAGAGTCGGGATAGTCTGGAGTTAGGATTTTTGGGGCTTGACATTCCAATTGGGAGTAAGGTTCCTAGACAGCACACCTCGTGACGTGATTCAATTCGCCAGGGGAAGTTGGGTTTTATCTGATTCCTTTGGTTTTCTTGGTTTGATGATGGTTAGGGGAAATGAAAAGAGAGTTGTTCTAATGGTCTCAGTGAGATCGTAGGACCTAGAACGCCATATAGAGCTAGGGGTATTTTCCTATAACACTCTCTGTGATGGTGAAGTTATTAGCATATGGCCACCAACCATATATCCAAGTCACCCACCTAAACTAGTTTCCTCTCGCATTGTCATGTGTCTCTTCATGTTGGAATCTTGGAACTTGGTATTAAGGTAAAAAAAGACATGATTTAAGAAATTTGAACTTTTATAAAACAAATTTTCAGTAAAGCAGATGTGTCTTTATTTTTGAAATGGTAGAACTGATTTTTCAAAATTGTTTTGAAATGAAAAATGGTGTGTTCATACCTCTTTTGAAAGAAAGAACTATGTTAAAGTTGGTTTTGAATTTTTTTTTTTCCAATAGGGTTATCTAAACTATTGAAAGGTGTTTTAATGGGATGGAATTTCTTGAATTTCATGTGTGTAGTTTGTAATTGGGTTTTGATTTAGTAACTAGTGTTCATTTGAAAAGTTTATGAAATTTTTGAATCTTGTTTTAAAATGAGAAGAGTTGAGTTCCCAATTTAATAGGGATTTATGAAATGGAGTTTGTCATTAAATTAGAGGTTTTTTTGAAATGGGATGAAATATTTTGAAATTAATGTAAATGAATTAAAATTGAATATTCATTTGAATGATTGTGTTTTTCTGAACGGTTTTGTAAGATGTAAATTGAGATTTTGATTTCATAGTTAGTGGTCTTGAGAAAAAGTAAGTATTGGTTGACCGTTTTGGTTTTGAAAAGTGGAAAGATTTTTTGTTTTAACCTTTGGTATTTCTGTGAGTGACCGCATGCATGGGGTTATATGGGATGATGGATGGTTAATGGAATGGCTAGATGAGTGCCGGGATGGATATGAGGAGGATTCCCGGTGTGGCATGGAAACATGCATGTGTGAGGCCCATGGGGTACCATTGGTAGATATGCTAACCGCTGAAACATTTATTTTCAAAGAGATGATTTTAAAGAAAAACATGATGTCTTGATGACTGGTTTGGAATGGTGTGTCTTATGTGTTTTTGGAAATGTTGTTTCTGTGGGATATTTTTGAGTCCAAGAACCCCTCTTTTTTGAACGGTGTTTGGGTTTGTGTTTGGTTGGTAAGCTTCGTTGAAGGGCTGGTTAGTGGCCTCTTATTAGAAAAGTTCGTGGAGCCTTTACGATGGTTCCCCTTATATGTTCAGTTCTAGTTTGTGGCATGTTTTGACCAATGGACTAGCTTGGTTGGGTCCTTGGGTTCTCTCGTTGGATAAGGTACGCCCCCGTTATGAGTTAATGCACGAGTAAAGTGCAGCACATATTATTTCACCGTTGGAAGATCCTCCAGTTGATCAAAATAAGGAATTTTTTTTCTCGAGCTTTGGAGATTGAGTTCACACCACTTCCTTTCTTTGTTTTGTGGATCCTATTGTAGTGGGAGAGTGCCCGTGGAAGGTTGAAAAAGACCATAGTTTCTTAAGTTACCTAATTTGTCGAAGGTGAAAGTAGTCTGGGGTTATTCGTGTGGATGGTGTCTAAAAAAGCCTCTGGGTCCTTCATAATCTCTTCAAAGTAGGGGTTCATGTTGAACCACCAATATAGGAAATATGGTCATGAGAGGATTTTATGGATAATTATTGGAATTGTGTGATGTTTGGGGACGTTGTATAAGGTCCCTCTCCATGTATTGTTTCTATCAGTTGCAATGGTCATTTTTGGTGACACCTTGTGATGTTGTGTGGTTATTTGAATATAAAGGTGAAGTTGTACGATCTTCTATGAGTATTTGTTTTATCAGAAGTGTGTCTCCTTTCATAAAATCTTGAAATTCTTTGTTTATAGGAAGGTCTTTCATATATCCATTACACTTTCCATTTCTTATCTGAAGAAACAAGGGGTGATGTGTTTGCATCTTCTAAGCACTTGTTTCAGTGTAATGTCGGGTTAGGGTAAAGTGAGTTTGGAATGTGTTATGCCCTGGTGAACCCATATAGGATCTGGGTATAGTATTCATGACACCTAATGGAGAAGTTCTGTTTGGGGGGTATCCAAAGCCTAACTGCGCGACCTATGATGCTTCAATCATTTGAGCTCCATCCATTGGTCCCAGAGTGAAGCTGGTGCATAGTTAGGGGAAATCCCAAGGTCGTTTGAACCCTTGTACAAAGTCCTTTACTCAGTATGAACGATGGGAAAGGTTTAAACCTCTAGTGTCATCATATTTCTTATATTGTCCCCATTTGGTGGAAAGAGGTCATAGGACCTCTTGTTCTTGTTATCTCCCAATGTCATTATTTCCCTATTTGGTTTCCATTGAGTTTTTGGAGAAAAGGATGAAATTTGGGATAAGAATATTGAATAACAAGGTTTGCGAACATTTAGTAGTAACCGTGCACCAACCTAAGAAACCGTACGATAAGAGAAAGTAGCTACCACATGGTCTCTACAGGGCCGTGTACCATGGAGCATGTAACCGTGCGAACCTTCCCCTTTGGAAAGAATGCTCCATACAGTTAGTTCCCAGTTTCCCAAACTGTGCGGACTAACCATGTGTTCATTCCAAATTTTTAAATTTTGGGTTCTTTTCATGCCGGCCTGTGCTGGTCGGTTAAGATGGTTGGTTCTTATGGTGGGGAGCACATTTGTGTCTCCTCGTAGTAGTAACTCAGATTTATCCTTGGTCTTATCTTGTCGGTAGGTAGTCTCGTTTAGATCTATATAACTACCAACATCTTCCTTGGGTAAATGTTGGGATTGGAGAGCGCCCAACAGTTTAGTTAAAGTAAGGTAAGTGTAACCTTGTTCGATTTTGTTGTTCATTTGGGTAAATTGATTGAGTCTTGTTCAGATAGTATTTGAGGAGTTTTCTTTTGGGATAAAGTCTAAATATGATTTATTGTTTTAGGAAAGTGGTGTAAGTTTTGGTTTTTGAGATTATTCCTTCCTTAATTAATCACTTGAGGTGTTTTGGCCTTTAGGGGTGAAGCTTGGTAAAGGAGTCCATTTTGGCCTTTCGGTTGGGCATGGTTTTTTGCTTTTGGCCTTGCTGTGGATTTTTAAGGGAAGAAAGTTTTATGGTGGAGAGAATTGTCACATACATGACTTCTTTTAAAGGTATTTTTCATTAAATTTCCATTCTTTCTTTGGTTTGGAAGTTTCCCATGCATTTTGGTGGAAATGGTGGGTTTTCAAAACTTGGGCCAAACCGTGAGCCCATTTCCAGATTTAAAAAACAATTTTATTTCTTTTATAACTCTTTCATTTTTCAAGATTTTATACACATTAAACTTACCAATTTTCATAATTAGGTATATTAAAACCACCATATCTATATGGACCTCATAGAAATCCATAATCATGATGGATTTGGTTTTTTTATAAAGGTATTGGGACAGCGTGAAATTCCCTTTCATGCTTTAATTTTTTAAATATATCATTCAATTTTAAGGTTTTATAGTGATTCCACCTCTCACCCGAACCCAAAAACCCAAGGATCACCCCCATTATCTATTTTTTCGCTTTGGATCTCCTTTGCATCTTGGATTAGGGAGAAAATTCTCAGGGTTTCTTAAATCATCCAGATTTGAGAAGGTAATTTGATTCTTTCATAAACCTTTCAGTTTTCACTCTTTTCCCCCCATTTTAGTACCCACTTGACCTACTCAGCATCATTCGATCCCCCCTATTAGTTTTTATTACTTGGAGATTCATCTTTTGGTGGATTTGGAGCAATTTCTTCAAGATCTATCAATTAAGTGAGTTTCCTCTCATGTTCCTCCCATTTTATTAGGGTTTAATCCCTCTTTAATTAAGTTATAAAATTTACAAAAGTTAGGGTTCATACCTAGGGTTTTATTTGGTGTCTTTTTGATCAAATATTGGGGTTTTAGGTTTGATTTCACTCCCTCATGGTTTGGTGGTGGTGCAGTTGAAGTTTCCTACCAAGATTTGGTGGTTTTAACACAAAAGGTAGGTGATTCCCTATGTAAGAATTTCTTGATGAGTTATAATTCTTGATTTAATTATTTTTAATGTTCCTTATATGATGTTCATTGTGCGAAAACCATTTTTGATGGAGTTTATTAAGAGGTTAATTTTATAGTTTCAATTTTTCTTCAAATTGGGTGTTTTATATATGTAACTCTTGTGGTAATATTTGGGTTTATTTTATAACATGTATAAGTGGTTTATTAAATGTTGTTTGGGCTGAAAATTCTAGTTTGGTAATTATTTGGTGTGATTTTGGATTTAAAGGAGGGTTTTGAAATGGGTTTTGTGTGAAAAATATAGTTATACCCCTTGGGATTGTTTTATGAAAACTATAAATGATTTATTGAGTTTAAAAAAGTGGGAAAAGGATGTACATGTACTATTTTGGTAAGTGTGTTCACTTAATATGGGTTTTTGAAAGGTAAAATAGTTATTTAAGATGTCAAACATTTTTATAATGTTTTATAAATTGCTGAAATGATTTATCAAATTGCAAGAAGGGAGTGAAACATGTTTGTGGGATGTTTTGTGTGAGTATGATGTGAAAAATAAATTTTGTTTACGAAATAAGTATAATGTGACATGTGTGTGTGATGTTATGTGATTTTTACAATCTTAGAAAGGTTTTATAAATTTTTTTAAAGGATTTGTTGAAGTGTGAAACAGATGCGAAAAGTGTTGTGTGATATTTTAGTGTGAGTACGATTCCAAAATGAATTTGAATGAAAACGAGGATTATGTGACTTGTGTGATATAAATTTTGGGTTTCTTCATTTTTTATAGTCATTTATAGTTTTTTTAAATTGTGTAATTTTGTTCTGAAATTTTGTTAAATATGGTTTTGTTTGAAAAATCCTGATTTGTTTTATAGGATTTGTTTATTTTTTTATGTTTATAAACTATGGTAAATCATTCCCAAATTTCTTTATATGATACCTGGGAACTTGTACCACCCTGTGGGAATTGGGAACGCCCTTCAGGATTTGTCATGAAGTGAATATGGTTTCCAGGTTATTTTCATTTGCTTGTTCTTATTAGATATTTTATTCTTACCATCGGTATACAATACGTTTGGATGGAAAATATTGTAGCTTTAACATTCTATTTTAAAAGTGTTGATTTCTTAAAGTATCCCACTTGAAAGCTGTTTTTATTTAAAGTTGCATCTCTTTAAAATTTTTATTAGCATTTCATGTTTATGAAAAATTGCAAGCTTTTCATCTTTTAATGTTTATCATATAGAATCCTTTAGTGGTGTAATTCTACTAGGATTTGGATCACACCATACTTACACCTTTGGGTGTAAGTAGACTTGGTTATTTTTGTTGTAGGTTTAGGTACATCTTTTTGTGCCAATGATTTGGGTTTTTAGCGGTCCTTCATGATGCAGTGTTCTGGAGATGACTTGAGGGAGGTGCCTGTTTCCATGAGGATGTTCTTGGGATGTCCATTTTGGGTTTCTTAATTTGTTATAGTCTTTTAGAATTGTTTTAAATTGCATAATTCAATTCTGAAATTTTATAAAAGATGGTTTTGTTTGAAAAATCCATATTTGTTTTATGGGATTTATTTGTTGTTTTATGTTTATAAACTATGGTAAATCATTCCAAAATTTCTTTATATGATACTCGGGCACTTGTGCCTACCCATGGAGATTGGGAACACCCTTCGGGCCTTTTCGAGGGCCGGGTAGGGTGCCCGTTTTGATGGAGACCAGATTAAGTTCATGAAAAAAATGATATCATAGGAGGTTTGGTTCACTCTTTGGGTGATGTTATTTGGCCAAGAGTCGGGATAGTATGGAGTTAGGATTTTTGGGGATTGACATTCTGATTACGGGTAGGGTTCCTAGACAACACACCTCGTGATGTGATTCAATTTTCCAGGGGAAGTCGGGTTTTATCTGATTTCTTTGGTTTTATTGGTTTGATGACGATTAGGGGAAATAAAAAGAGAGTTGGGCTAATGGTCTCCGTGAGCTCATAGGGCCCAACAAGCCATGTGGAGCCGGGGATATTTCCCTATAACACTCTCTATGATCATGAAGTTATTGGCCTATTGCCGCTAACCATATGTCCAAGTCACCCACCAAAACTAGTTTCCTATCGCATTGTCTCGTGTCTCTTCATGTTGGAATCTTGGAACATGGTTTTAAGGAAAAAAAAGAAATGATTTAATACATGTGAACTTTCATAAAACAATTTTTCATTTAATAAGAAGTGTCCTGATTTATGAAAGGGTAGAAATGAATTTTTAGATTTTTTTTGAAATTGAAAATAATGTGTTTACACCTCTTTTGAAAGCGAAAACTATGTTAAAGCTGGGTTTGAAAAAAATGTTTCCAATAGAGTTCTCTAAACTATTGAAAGGTGTACTAATGGGATGGAATGTTTTGGAGGCCACGTGTGGAGTTTAGAAATGGATTTTGATTCGGTAACTAGAGATCATTTTAAAAGTTTTATGAAATTTTGGATTATTTTTTTAAAATTAGAAGAGTTGAGTTACCAATTTAATAGTGATTTTTGAAATGGAGTTTTCATGAAATTAGAGGTTTTTTTAATATGCTGAAATGTTTTGAAATTAATGTACATGAATTAAAATTGAATATTCATTTGAATGATTGTGTCTTTCTAAAATGTTTTGTAAGATTTAAATTTGGATTTTGATTTCCTCATTAGCGGTCTTGTGAAAAAGGAAGTTTTGGTGGAATGTTTCAGTTTTGAAAAGTGAAAATATTTTTTGTTTTAACCTTTGTTATTTCTGTGAGTGAACACATGAATTGGATTATATGGGATGATGGATGGTTAATGGCATTGATTTATGAGTACTGGGATACATATGAGGAGGGTGCCTAGTGTGGCATAGAA
This sequence comes from Viscum album, assembly GCA_963277665.1. NCBI lineage: Eukaryota > Viridiplantae > Streptophyta > Magnoliopsida > Santalales > Viscaceae > Viscum > Viscum album. The sequence goes on along the minus strand of OY728163.1, from coordinate 2,003,995,668 downwards.
ACATGCATGTGTGAGGCCCATGGGGTACCATTGGTGGATATGCTAACCGCTGAACTGTTTATTTTCAAAGAGATGATTTTAAAGGAAAACATGATGTCTTGATGAATGGTTTGGGATGGTGTGTCTTATGTGTTTTTTGTAAATGTTGTTGTTGTGGGATGTTTTGATTCCAAGAACCCCTCTTGTTTGAATGGTGTTTTGGGTTTGTGTTTGGTCGGTAAACTAGGTTGAAGGGACGGTTAGTGGTATATTATAAAAAAAGTTTGAGGAGCCTTTATGGTGGTTCCCCTCATCTATTCAGTTCTGGTTTGTGGAATTTCTTGACCAATGGACCATCTTGGTTGGGTCCGTGGGTTCTCTCATTGGATAGGGTATGCCCCCATTATGAGTTAATTCATGAGTGAAGTGTAGCCCAAATTGTTTCACCGTTGGAAGATCCTCTTGTTGATCGAAATAAGGAATTTTTTTCTTGAGCTTTGGAGATTGATTTTACACCATTTTATTTTTTTGTGGATCCTTTTATAGTGGGAGAGTTCCCGTAGAAGGTTGAAAAAGACCTTAGTTTCTTAAGTTACTAGATTCATCGAAGGTGAAAATAGTTTGAGGTTGTTAGTGTGGATGGCGTCTAAGATGGCCTATGGGTCATTCATAGTCTCTTTGAAGTAGAGGTTCATTTTAAACCATGAGTGTAGAAAATCTGATCATGAGAGGATATTATGGACACTTGCTAGAATTGTGTGATGTTTGGGGATGTTGCAAAAGGTCCCTCTCCATGTATTGTTTCTATAAGTCACAATGGTCATGTTCGGTGACACCTTATGATGTTTTGTTCTTGTTTGACTATAAAGAAGAAGTTGTATGATATTTTTTGAGTCTTTGTTTTGTCATAAGTGTGTCTACTTTAGGGAAATCTTGACATCCTTTGTTTAGAAGAAGGTGTTTCTATATATCCTTTCCTCTTTCTGTTTGTCATCCGAAGAAACAAGGGGTTATGTGTGTGCATCTTCTAAGAAATTGTTTAAGTGTAATTTCGGGTGTGGGTAAAGTGAGTTTGGAATGTATTATGTCCTATTAAACCCATCTGGGATCAGGGTATAGTTTTCATGGAACTGAATTGAGAAGTTCCATTTGGGGGGTTTCCAAAGCCTAACTGCGAGGCCGAGGATGCTTCAATCATTTGAGGTCCATCCATTGGTCCCAAAGTGAAGCTGGCAGATAGTTAGGGGAAATTCGAGGGTCATTCAAACCCTTGTACACAGTCCTATCCTCAGTATGAATGATGGGAAAAGTTTAAACCTCTGGTTTCATCAACGTTCTTTTGTTGCTCTTGTTTAGTGGAAAGAGGTCGGAGGACCTCGTGTCCATGTTATCCCCCAATGTAATTCTTTCCCTCTTTGGTTTCCATTGAATTTTTGGCGAAAAGGATAAAATTTGGGATAGAAAGATTGAAGAGCATGATTTGTGAACAATTTGTAGTAACCGTGTGCCAACCTAAGAAACCATGTGATAAGAGATAATAGCTACTACACGGTCTCCGCATAGCCATGCACCTCGGCCCATATAACCATGCGAAACATCACATTTGGAAAGAATGATCCGCATGGTTAGAACACGGTTTCCCAAACCATAGAGAATAACCCTACGGTCGTTCCAACTTTTTAAATTTTGGGGTCTTTTTGTGCCTGTCCATGATGGTTAGTTAAGATGGATGGTTCTTATGACGGGGGGCCCATTTGTGTCTCCTCTAGTAAGTTAGATATTTCCTTGGTCTTGGCTTGACGATAGGTAATCTTGTTTGGAGTTATCTAACTACCAACATCTTCCTTGGGAAAACATTGGGATTGGAGAGAGCCTAATGGTTTAGTTAAGTTAAGGTAAGTGAAACGTTGTTTGATGTTGTTGTTCGTTTGGGTAAATTTCTTGAGTCATGTTCACATAGTTTTTGAGGAATTTTATTTTTGGATAAAGTATGAATGTGCTGATTGTTTCAGGAAAGTGGTGTAAGTTTTGGTTTGTGAGAGTATTACTTATTTAATTTATTACTGGAGGTGTTTTGGCCTTTGTGGGTGAGTCTTGGCAAAGGAGTCCATTTTGGCCTTTCAGATGGGTTTAGTTTTTGATTTTTGCCTTGATGTGGCTTTCTAAGGAAGGAAAGTTTTATGGTGGGTAGAGTTGTCACATCCATGAACTTTTTTGAAGGTATTTTTCATCTAATTTCCTTTATTTCTTTATTTTGGGGGTTCCCATGCATTTTGGTGTAAATGGTGGGTTTTCAAAATTTGGGCCAAATCGTGAGCCTATTTCCAGATTTAAAAACCAATTTTGTTTCTTTTAAAACTTTTTCATTTTTCAAGATTTTACACCCATTCCACTTCCCAATTGGAATAACCTGGTATGTTAAAACTAACATATCCATTTTTACCTCATATAAATCCATAATCATGATGGATTTGGGTTTTTTTATTAAGGTATTGAGGTAGCGCGAAAGCCCATTTCTTGCTTTAATTTCTTTAATTCTTTAATATCTCATTCAAATTTTAAGGTTTTTTAGTGATTCCGACTCCAAACTGAATCCAAAATAACTAGGCAGACCCCCATGATCTATTTCTCCACTTTAGAGCTCATTTACACCGTGTATTAGGGAAAAAATTCTTAGGGTTTCTGAAATCTTCCATATTTAATAAGGTAATTTGATTCTTTCATAAACCTTTCAATTTTCACTCTTTCCCCCATTTTAGTCCCCAATTGACATACTCATCATCATTTGAGCCTCCATACCAGTTTTGGTTACTTAGAGATTCATCTTTTTTTGGATTTGGGGCGATTTCTTCAAGATGTCTCAATTAAGTGAGTTTCCTCTCATGTTCCTCCCATTTTCTTAGGGTTTACTCCCTCTTTCATTAAGTTATAAAATTTCAAGAAGTTATGGTTCATACCTTGGGTTTGATTTGGCGTCTTTTCGGTCAAATATTGGGGTTTTAGGTTTTATTTCACTACCTCGTGGTGCGGCGGTGGTGCGGTTGAAGTTTCACATGAAGATTTGGTGGTTTTGACACAAAAGGTAGGTGATTCCATGTTTATGAATTTTTTAATGAGTTAGAATTCTTGATTTAATTATTTTTAATGTTCCTTATATGCTGTGAATTGTTGAAAAACCATTTTTGATGGAGTTTGTTTTACGGTTAATCTTATAGTTTCACTTTTTCTTCAAATTGGTTGTTTACTATGTGTAACTCTTTTGGTAATATTTGGGTTTATTTTATAACATTTACAAATGGTTTATTAAATGTTGTTCGGGATGAAAATTATGTTTTGGAAATGATTTGGTGTGATTTTTGGCCTTGAAGGAGGGGTTTGAAATGGGTTTTTTGTGCAAAACATAGTTATACCCCTTGGTATTGTTTTATGAAAATTGTAAATGATTTATTGAGTTTAACAAAGTGTTAGAAGGATGTACATGTACTTTTTTGGTGAGTGTGTTCACTTAATATGGGTTTTTGAAAGGAAAAACAGTGATTCAAGATGTCAAACATTTTTATAATGTTTTATAAATTGCTGAAATGATTTATCAAATTGCAAGAAGGGCATGAAACATGTTTGTGGGATGTTTTGTGTGAGTATGATGTGAAAAATAAATTTTGTTTACGAAAGAAGTATTATGTGACATGTGTGTGTGATGTTATGTGATTTTTACTACCTTGGAAAGGTTTTATAAAATTTTTTAAAGGATTTTTTGAAGTGTGAAATAGATGCGAAAAGTGTTGTGTGATATTTTAGTGTGAGTACGCTTCCAAAATGAATTTGAATGAAAAATGTGATTATTTGGCTTGTGTGATATACATGTGGAATGTTTGGTGTGTGTGTGACTTGGAAGTGTAATTTTCACATGAAAATTGTATTTCATGGCTTGTGGAACTTGTTTTAGCACAAAAGGGAAAACTTGGGTATTTAGGTGGGTGGATGTGTACTAGTATTCTAGTGATCTGGTGGGGTTTGGCCCTAGTGTCACATAGAACGTTTGATGATGACAACACTAACTAAAATTTATAAGGATGATGATGATTTTGGGGGATCACTAGGTTATGGGTATTATCCCTAATAGTGTCTTGTGTGCACGAGAAGGGATATTTGTTTGGTTACTTTCACCAAGATACGAGGTACCTGAGACCGACATCGAGCTAGTGCCAAGGGGTTATTTCCCGTTGCTTGTGATCATTAGATATTTTTTTCTTACCTTCAGCATATAGTTTGTTTTGATGGAGAATTGAGTAGCTTTAACATTCTATTTTAAAAATGTTGATTGTTTAAAGTAGCCCACTTGAAAATTTTTTAATTTAAAGTTGCATCTATTTAAAATCCTTATTAGGATTTCATGTTTTTGAAAACTTACAATATCTTTGTCTTTGAATGTTTAACACATGGAATCCATTAGCGGTAGAATCCTACTAGGATTTTTATAACACCCTACTTACTTCTTTGGGTGTAATTAGACTTGGTTAGTTTTTTTTGCAGGTTTGGGTACAATTTTTTATGCTAATGGTTTGAGTTTTTAGCGGTCCTTCGTTATGCAGTGTTTTGGAGATGGCTTGAGGGTGGTACCTATTTCCATGAGGAGGTTTTTGGGATATCAATTTTGGGTTTCTTTATTTTTTATAGTTTTTGGAATTTTTTTAAATTGTGTAAATAAATTCTGAAAATTTTTAAAATATGGTTTGGTTTGAAAAATCCTGATTTGTTTTATGGGATTTGTTTGTTGTTTTATCTTTATAAACTCAGGTAAATCATTCCCAAATTTATTTATATGATACCCGAGCACTTTTCACAACCTGTGGGGATCGAGAAATCCCTTAGGGCCTTATCATGGGATGGTTTTGGTGCCAGTTTCTTTGGTGACCAAATTCTGTTCGTGACTGTTACATTCTCTTCTCCTTTAATAAACCACGTTCTCACAATTTTTAAATTTGTGTTCGGTAATTAAGGTTTGACTATTCAAAATTACTTTATTGAAATCCCACATTGGAATAAGGGTCAATAAAATTTCCACTTTAAAATAAATAAAAGGAAGTAAGAAGGTCACCGAACATAACACACAACAGGTTTCTATTTAGGAAAACATAGACATGGAAGAGAAATCTAACTATCATGTTCTGATAGAAAGTGATAGAGAAAATGATGAGGAGAAAGTTAACAATCACAAAGCTATAAATATAAGATGATCCAAGGGACCATTTGATTCATAAAAAAAGAAGGTACTAGGATATCATTTTTGTTCCAAAATCCTTTTCCTAACATTGAGGGATTGTTTTACTATTTTGATAAGAACTTGAGAAAATAAACATACTTGATTTACTTTAATTTCATAAGAATAATCTTGTCCTTTGATTGTGATTTGATCTATTTCCACTTCATCTCCTATGAGATTAAATGGATATTCAAGATGAATTTTTTTCTGAATAACTTTTATCGAATCATAAGGTTCACAAGTAATTCATTCTTCTTTTAAATTCTTACTTAAACCAAAAACATTAGCACTTAGTATCCAGTGAATAATACTTTAATCTCAAAAAATAATATCCAATGTTCAATTTAATCCATTCCAACATTAATAATCATAAAAAATACACCTGTTTAAATTCTCAATCCAAATACTTATAAAAAAGATCACTAAAATTCCAAAATCAAATTAGCATATGATTTTCCCCAAAAAACATAATATAGCTCTTATTATCACATAAAAAATATTTGATCACCTTAAAAACCTTAATAAAAACCTTCATTCTTCCAAATACTTAAAGAATAATTGTTTTAGTACAATCCTTATATATCTCATGATTCCTATAATCAGATCACCTTTGATGAAATAATTCTTGAATCCAAATACACATGAACTTTAATCATTCTACATCATTCTTAAACCATTAACTATGCTTCATCATCTTATTTATTAACACCTCCTTCATTTCAATTTCCTTTTGTAGTCTCTTTATCATCAAAAGTATAACAATTTCTTATATAACCTTATTGATTCTAACCATTGACTAAAACTTGAAGCACAACGTGAGAAACACCAATCATAGTGATATAGTCATGAAGAATCATTTATAGGATCTCTAAATGATGGCATCCTATCATCAATCCATAAGTTCATTGGATTAACCTAGGCTACCCATTTCCAAATCTAAAGGATAATATCATATACTTAGACTTATCCTTAAATTCATTCATAGGGTTATGCTTTCTAATATTTTATTTCTAAATATAATTTCCAAGGTTGATTCTACACTTCCTTTGATACCAATTGTAATATCTAGAAACCAAGAAGCGTAGAGTTGGTGCATTATTTTAATACACTAGAATGATTACAAGGAATAAAATCCCAAAGAACCAATCAATTTAATTGTTTTGGAAAGCCAGATTCATACATGAACCTTACACAATATTTTAAAACATATCATATAACATAGAAAATATTTTTAGAATTCCATTATTCTCCTATATTAACCCTGCATATCAGTCATAATATCCATATTGGTATCCTGGGAAAAATAAAACTTAAGAAATTGGTGATCTTAGATGCTCAATAAGGGTAAGCATACCACAAAAGATATTATCAATAAATAACCATAAACATTAAGGAAAGATGTATAACTGAAACACAATCCCTTTAAACATAATCTTGAGAATAATATGGAACGAATAAATAATTCCATATAAAGTAATCACATGATCTAGAAAGCATAACCATGGATGTTATACTAGTTGAATAATCACATGGAATATCAATAACTAATCTCATAATGAGGGAATTAATAATACCAAACACCATAAACATACCATCAAGGCTTCGATCAGGACACCATACATAAACAGGTGAAAACCCAAACTAGTTTGTCTCATGAGACCCACCGATGCATGGAGGGGATATGGAGGGCCCCACCCATTACTTAAAAACTCCAATGAATTCCTCATATAAAAAGGGTGAAACATAAACATCCGTATTAAAACTAGCATACAAAATGTTAATACATTAACCATAAACCATGAATGGTATCAAAATAGTACATCCATAGTCAAACACAACTTAAACCCTTCAATGTAATATGATAGATTGTATAATAATAAATAAACCTCAATTAAGCATAAAATCCAATAAATGATGTTGGCATGGATGAAATTAATCCAATAAAATCATCAAACTTTCATGAGAGAAATACCCCTTTATACTTTGAAATCATTTAAAATATAAGAAACTATAAAAGAAAACATTTCATTTGAAAATAACCTTGTAAGCTTGTAAGGGAATCTTCAAAATGTTAAGGCAGCATGATGGCATAAAAATCCACTAATACTACATAACTTAAAAAATTTTCTTTCTGTCGAAAAAGTCATAAAGTACCTCATTTGGAAAATAAAAAAAGATTCATTTTAAACCATTTTATAAAAATTTAAACATGGGGAAAAAATAATTTTTTTTATAATAATAGAAATAATATTTTTAAATACATTTTTACAAAACATGGACATGGATGATAAATATTACATAGTGAATACTTTTGTGTAAATAATCCCAAATAATAATGAGATTACGAAGTTAACCCTTACCTTGTACATTAATTTAGTTAAGGGTGAGATATCCTCATGTAAAATGATTAAATTATGTTATTAAATTATACCAAAACTATATCCATATTTGTGATATCATATATGTTCCTCTTATATCATCTTGTTAATAATATTTCATTATTACCATTGTTTTGGGTGTTAACTACTTTATTTTATTATGTTTGTTTTATCATGTAACTCTAATTTATTATGAATAAGATATATTTTCTTCATAACCATAATGATATTAAGTTCATTAATATTAACTCATCATATACATTTTTATAATCATTATTTAATGGTTAATGTGGAGAATGAATCTCATCACGTCGTGGAGACGGTAGGTCGTACACACGAGCGATGATATCATTTCCTTAATGGAAAATTTATAAAAAATTGTATGGTATATTAATTATAAATAATATTAATAATGTCATATTTATTATTAATATCCATTATATTAATCATTATACCCATCCAAATAAATTGGTGATGAAAAAATAGTTCCACCACAATGTGGAGATAGTAAGCTGTACATATGCACACATGGTGATATTGTATTTCGTAGGATAAAAAAAGGAGGAATATGGTTGTACCATAATCAAAATAAAATCTCATAATATAGATGATATTGGAGTTATTAATTTATTTTGGAAATAATATAGGATGAGGATGTAAAAGAAGAAAATAACTTGAATGAGTTGGTAAAATAATTACCTCTTCTTTGATGGACTTCCTTTGGATCTCCTCTTAGGGACACTAGGGTAGGTATTTTTAGAAGAACAGGACCTCTAGGATATGTATAGGGAAGTTTATAAGGGAAATGGATGGTGTTTGGTTGATATATAAAGATCAATGTGGTGTGAGGAAGTGAGAGAGGGGGTGTCCTTTTATAATTGAGGCGAGGGGAACTTTTGGAAATCCTCAAAATATTAAAATATAATCCGACTATTCTAGATCCAAATACTTAAAAATGACCCATAAATGAAAATTTTAAGAAATTTTATACCATATACCATCCCATTGTGATTATTTAGAATTTTTGTGATTTTTAAATAATTTAATAATAAATTAATTCAAAAAGATATCATTATTGTCAAATTTGATACTATTCTTTTAATTTGACTTTAAATACCTCAAGACTAGTGGGAATTTGAATGTAATGATTTAAAAAATCTATATTATATCATATAGTTATATAAAAATAACTATACACATTAAATCATCATAAATATTTCAAAATTAATATTACTAAAATCAATTATTTTATTTTTGTCTTGATTAAATGAATACTATTTTAGTACTAAAGAAGATTTTATGGTAATTAAATAATTTCTAAAAATTTAAAATAAATTTATATAATTAAAATAACTTACTTAAGATCAAAATAAAAAATTATCTTCATTCATATCATGGTTTTTCCCAATGTGGACACATGAAAGATATTAAAAACAAGGAGAGTGATATTTGGTAACTATCTTCTATTTAAATAATATATAATTTATTATTAGGGAAAATTTTCCATTAAACAACTAAAAATATATCATAATTTGATAAGGTTCAAATATTATTAATATATTGATTATTTGAAAAGTTTTTATTATTTTATTAATCCTTAACATTTTTTTAACCCTTACCCCTTTAACTATTCCCACGATATCATATAATTTATACATTATGGGTTAATATAATTAATATAAAATGAAAAAGACCAATAAATGAGTAATTTATGAAATTTCAAGACTTATTACAATTATTATTTCTAATTTTAGTTTTTTAGATATTTTATATCACTTAATAAAATATTATTTATTTTAAAATATCTTAAATGTCAATTTTGACACTATTCATTGTTCTGTCTTATAAAAAAAATCAAAAAAATAATATAAACTTGATATAAGTATTATAAAACATTAATAACATGCCCAATTTATCAATAAAAATATTTTATGACATCAAATCAATAAAATTATTTTTATATTAATATTTTTAATATCATTTATTTGATTCTTCCATTATTTAAACATTACTACATCATCATTGTGTCACCATTTAAGTTAATTATTTTATAATTAAAAATTATAAATAAATTATCATATTGTATATAAACATTTTATATTTCAAATTACTATTTATAGTTGAGTTTAACTTTTTTATTACCTTATAATAAAAATGGAATAGTTATTAAAAATGTGAGTATGAGGTTTTTTACCTATCTTTAAATAAAATATTATAAATATAATATTCTTACCCAAAGTCCTAAAAAGGTTATAATTTATGAATAATGTTTATTTTTGTCAAAAAAACTCATCCATTGAAATTAATACAAGTTTTAGGGTAATTTTATAATTCTTATAGTATTATTTTTACCCTTAATTACCCAATTTAGTTTTAACCGTGGAAAAAAAATACTAAAGTTAATTTTCATCAAAAATTAAGTTAATAATATTATAACAAAAAATTAATACTTATTAAAACTATGTATTTACATTTTTAAAAATTCAATTCATATAAATGTCTAAATTAAGTTTTATACTAATCTCACAGATGTGACGAGAAGTCGGGTAAAAGAGATGTTCAAAAGTTCAATAAGTTTTTATACCTAATTTTAATATAAAAAGATTATAATGACCTAAATTGGAATTATATATGTGTAATTAACCTATTATGACTTTAAAAACCAATTTAAAATTTAATTTAACATTAATAATTATTTAAATGAAAACACATTTTTTACCCAAAATGCAATATTTTTCACCATTCATAAAAATAATGAAACTTAATAGAAAAACACTAAAAATTAACCCTAATCTAATTATGATATTAAAAATTCAAAAAATAAGTTTATTTTTTAGAATAAAATATATTAAATTTTCAAAAATTGGATTTATAATAGGTTCACCATTAAAAGGTGGTAAAACATGATTTTACGTGTAACAGAATCTAACTAAGTGTTGTGTGTAGTGAAAACTTAACTTTATGTATAAATCATGCTAAAAAAATTAAATTTATTCTAAAAGGAAAATATTTTAAAGTCTTGGGGTGTTACTTCTGGTGTGCAGTTCGAGATGCTAACATTCATCCCAACTTTATCCAAGAAGAGAACTAGGCTACACCATTCCAACAATCACTCCCTATTAAAAGTGCATGAATTTCCATGTCAAGTTTAATATATTCATATTATCTCCTAGAGCTCCTTGATATTTTACTTGTATTTATCATAATAATCTCACCTTGAGATTCTTATCCACCCACTAGCCTTTATATTTCCCTACTTCCTGAAGTTACATATCATCTGGTCTTACGACCCCCGCCTGTGCATATAAGGGTTATGTACCATGAACAATATACACATGTAGGATCATATATATAGGATAGTTGATTATAATTCCACCAAGAAGTTATATAGGAAAACAATATATAGGTTATTTCTAACACTTTAAATGGTTGAACCCATTTCTGTTACAAAATTTAATCCATTCCCTTTCTCGTGTTAGATGAGTGGAATTCCACCAAGAGACCATGTAGAAAAAAACCATTTAGTATAGTGTTGGCACTTTAAATTTCTCAACCTTCCTTTCCATTTGAAGTTACAAAAAAAAATCACATGAAACACATATTTTCCATTTGAGCCTTACATATTGAATATGATGCATGAGTACCCCATCTTTCCTCTTTGGGAAAAGAGTATGAAACAAAATCAATAACATTGAAAACATTTAGTTCATATCAAATAACCCAAGTGTAACCACAAAAATAAAATAAAAATCCCATTTCCCCTATAAATTGAACTTTATCTCATGCATGTGTTTACCAAACACACAACAAGAAATACATTCCAAGTTTCTACATATTCTGAGATACTAGTCTACCATAAACCTAATAAAAAACCACTTTTAATAAACCAACTTTAACACCACTTGGTGATTATAATTTGGAACCACCATTCTTAGGTACTACCTTGTAACAGACATGATCTGATACCACTTTGTAACATCCCACTAGTCCATGGACACTCAATAATTCCCAGACTGGTTGTGCTCCACTTGACCTTAGGTGAGCCTTCCTTTATGCTAATGGCTACTGACTAGTAGAGAGGGTCTTTGCGATGATAATAGGTAGAATATACCCTTTAGAGTTGATAATAATAATAATTCCAACACAACACAATTGATGAAACTAAATAATAATCTATAAAAAGTATAAATATACATAATATAGTTTGATAAAAATTTACCATTTTATATAGTCATACAAGAGTAAGCATGATCACCCATGGGAAGATCATATATTCACATGTACAAAATAACCAAAAAGAACTATCAATGACACCGAGGAACCACCCGAATAGTCTGTAAAATATCAAATCTATCTTTTAAAACATTTATACCTCCATCCATTACTTGGTTCCTCACATAAAACCTTTTTCATTACCTATACCAAGAATCATGAATTCTGTATGCACCCAAAAGGGACCATGTGGGGTGTGAGTATGAAATCAGTAGGTCACAACAAATTGTGTCTCTAGATTATATCTATATCTATATTAGTGTATGAAAAAATGAAAATAAACATCAACCAAAACATAAATCACCACCCACTCTACTTAGGATCCACCGACCTAGAGTGAGTCTTTACCTACTTTGACTTGTCTTGGAGTGGAATGATACATCCACATTTTTTCATATCAGAAAATCCCTTAGCCTTCTGACCAAATATATATTTCATGGTATCATATGCCAGCATAACAACATAACCATTCAGAATTATCCTAATTCACCAATGACATGTCCATAAACCATATCAATAGCCCCAAGGACTTATAAATCCATTTTCCTATCTCCATCTCAATAGCTCTATAAACACAAAGTACGAAGATAGCCATCCTTCCATAATCTTGAACCATTATTCCTAACCTAATCAGTGACCCCTAAGCCCCCAAATAGTGATCTCAACTACCACCAACCATGGCCTTCAGAATCAGGAACCTACTCTATAATGATGATTAACACTATTCCATACGTCTCTTAATCTACAGAGGCATCGACCCACAAGAAGTGGTCATAACCTCATCATGAGTCACTCCCTATTTTCACATTATCTCAATAGACCCATCATTCAACCATTGTATGAAATATATCCAAAACTCCTAGGCCACACCATCAGCGAACCTCTATCGCCACTTGCGAACCACGTCGCCCACTCACGAAAATGATCAACACCATTAATATCTTCTCAATGATCCAAATTTCCACACTTATGGTGATCAAAATTACCCAAACTCACATAGAATACTCCCACAATGTCCCATTGGAACCATATTACCCATCACATTATAAGAAAAATATCCATAACCATTATCATCATGCCCAACCAACCAGGGAACCACATATCATAAAAACCGAGCCATAAAAAGCATAAACCCATATTTTCACACATAAGACTACCATTAGTAACCCCAAGGAATAATAGAAACTACAATAAATTTCATTACTACTCTCACTCTAACCACCGCACTCATTCCCATTTACCACACACCATAAACACAAATATAACATAGGAAAAATCTAGGCACAACATACCTGGAGAATATAGGAATTCAATCATTAGAAACCTCAAGCTAATTTTTCTTTAATCATAAGATTTAGGAAAATCTAAAAAAAGCCTTGAAATTAGGTTTTTTTTAGTGAGGGACGAAGAAATAAAAATAAATATGAACATTAGTCGCATACAAACTATTAGAAATACCCATAGCTCCCTCCTACCTCAGACGATATGATATTCTAACATCAAACATAGGAGATCTACCTTAAAGAAGAATAGAGGAATGATAGGGATGTTTAATACTATTTTAATGAGTTATAGGAATCAAGAAGACCTATTTTACCTTTTATAGTGTTTTTATAACTTAAACATTTACGGTATTTTTGAAAAAAATTGGTAAAAATTCATTGTAGACATTTTTGGTAAACATTAGGAACAACCCTACTCATAAGAAAATCACCCTACCCAACTCACACAACAACTATAATCATATAAAATTATCCATTTTTTACCAAAAACATACAATAGCCCTACAAAAACCATTAACCATACTCAAAATTCTAGAGTTATCCATTTTTCACTAACAACCCTACTCAACTCACACAACATCCCTACTCAAAATTTCAGACTTAGCCATTTTTCACTAAACACACCCAATGACCCTACTCAAACCATCAACCACACTCGAAATTACAAACTTTTACAATTTTTTTAAAATAAAATACAAGTCCCAAAAACCAAAAAAAATCTAAAAATTCATTTTTAGGCCTTCCAAACATCTTCAAACACTTTAATAACTGAAAATTCATGCTTGAACACCCATAATAACATTTTTTAAAATTAAAACCCCAAGATCAGTCCAACTCCCAAGGTCCATTCCTCATCTTATAATGACACATACAAAACCTATAAGAAGTCTAAAGTCTCAATCTAATACTTGACCCAAATCATTATTCCAAATACTTAGGACTTTACGGGAAGGGTAATGTGATGATTACTTAGACTTAGAACATGCCTTAGATTTCATCTTGCCTTTCCTATTATTCACTATAAGGATAGAAGGATTTTTATGCTTCATGTTTTATCAACTTTGAGAATAAAATCAAATATATCCATGAAAATCTTATCTATATTGTTCATGTTTATATTCACAATAAAACTTTATAATATTAGAGTAAGTGAAGAGAGAACAAGGTTTGTGTACAATTGCATGAGCAACTTGAATCCTATAATTTCCAAAATGATAAATATTGCCAATAATATTATCCACATGAGTTTCAACTAGAAATCATTCTCCTATCTTTCATATAAAGAGCGACTTGGAGATTTCATCACTCTCTTATCTTTATTTTTCCTAATAGAGATATTGGAGATGAGACAACATTGAGTACAGATCCATGTCTTCATGAAGTTTCTAGAGTCATAGTTCTTGGATAATAACATGAGGAATTATACATCTAATGAATGATTTACATGTTTCTAAAATAAGTATTTATCTTCCTCACTAGATTCCTAAGAGGTCTTATGAGGAATTATTGAATCAAGTATATAAAACTTCCACTCTTAGCATGGTATAATGCACAAGCGCCTGTACTATTCCTGGAAGTTAGCACTGTTCATGAGATTTTATTTCTATAAAATTAATCATAGGGATAATGATGTGGGTATATGGATTTCCATTTTTCTATGAAAAATAAAAGCAGATATTTAGTACTTTATATTGATTATCAGCTACGATGTAATTAATTAATTTAATTAGTCTCCTGTTATTTTATCGAATCTCAATAGCCCTCACCATTAGATTCAAAATATCTAGTTGATCAATTATTATAGTATAAATTATCCATATTTACCCTCTCATAACCCATACCATGGTCATAAAGATTAATTGAAGGTATTTAGGTAAGATTTACCTTCAAACTACATTAACTAGAAACTCCTTGATCTATTGAGAAGACTCCTCAATACAGAAATACTATAAATTGTTTTTTTAAACAATTTAATCTAGATTTTATTAAGTAGATTATGGTTGTTATCCTTAATAACAATTTGGTTAAGTATGATGGGTTTGGTGTGAGAAATGTTTTCTTAGTAAAGTGTTAGAAACTTTTAGGATGATTTTTTTGGAATCAACAATTGAGAACCTGATTGGTGATCTTTCACCAGAACCATGTCTATTTTGGGGTTGATAGAAGAACCTTCACTGGAAGAGTTTTCTAGATTTATTCTAGTAGGTATAAATTTCTGGATATAGTTGAACAAATATAGTTTTAGTAGATGTTGAAATCTAAAAATAGGTCTCCAAATAAAAATGATTGTATGGGGTTAAATAGGTGTTGTAGTGTAGGTGAAATGTTATTATGTTCATTGGAAGGATGTATTTCTGATATAACTATCATAAGAAACCTTGTTTAATGATCAATGTGATGATCCTTGATTGATAATATCAATGGATTCCATTGAGAGAATGTCAGACCAATAGAACAAGTAGAGTGGAGTCTGAGCAACAAGAAGAGAAGACTTTTAGATGAGCTTAGAGGTAACCATAATTATCTAGAGGATTGTAGTAAGGATAATAGATAGAGATTTTTCTGGTAGCTGAATGAAGTTACAAAAGTTTAGTAAAGTGTTATGTGGAAGTCACTCTAAATAGTAAGCACTGAGGATTAAACAAGAAATAATTATTTACAGATTCATGGAGAGAAAGTTTTGTTAAAGACTTAGAATGAATTAGAAGGCGACACATTGAGGCACTATAAGTTACTTGTGATCCATCATGGATCACATCAATGGATAGGCACCCATAAAAAATAGAATGTGGTGATTACTGGATGAACAACTATGTACCTCTATAAGAATGGAATTAAACTACATGTGCATGATAAGATGTGTGTGAATTATTGGTGGTGATGAGGCCCAACCATGATTAAGGTGCCCCTCCTTAAAGGGGAGTACTTAGGTTCACTTAGGTCAGTGTTTAGATAGAAAATTTCTGGACTAACCATGATCATATGGATAATGATTGAATGAAAGAACCAATGGGTGCAGTTGTCAGTGGGGATTGTTATGGTAATCCCTGTAGGGTATGTATATTTATACTTGTAACCATATTTTTTTACAATTAAATGTTTTAAGTTCTTCCATTATCTCATGGATATAAAACAATTTTTCCAACCACATTATCCTTATTTTTCTATGTGCTTGTTATTTCATGTGTAATTCTTGTTTATGTGGATTATTTTTTTTGAATGGAATGAAAATTAGAGAAGAAATAGAATTTGGATTTTATTCAAATTGATATAGTGGTTGGGGTGCTTAGACTAATTAATTCTTTAATATAAAGTCAAATGGGATATTTCAATCATTAGTTCTCAAGAAACATGTTCCATATTGGTGATTCTAACAGAGTTCATCTGGTGTCTGTCATGAAACAAATCTGGTCGCCATTAAAACATGCACCTGAACCAGTCCATAGAAAGGCCCTAAAGTCATTACCTATCCCCATGGTATGGAATAAGTGCCCAGGTATGATAAACAATGGTTTGGGAATGGTTTACCCGAGTTAGGATACATAATATAGCCAATAACAATAAGTACACCGAATCTAAAAATTAACAACCGAAAAATCCTTAAATAAAATTCAGAACTAAATAAAAGGTTTTAACCCTGACACAAGAGGTAAAAAACTACAAAATTAGCATAAAAAACAGACCAAGTACCACCACAAAACAAGGTGTCATCACCCACGAGCCATCTCGACAACACCGCACCATAGAAGGAAACAAACAACCTGAGCCGTCGTCTCCAAAGGACTTTCCCTTACCTAAATCAAACATGATCAAGTACACTTATGACAAAAGGTGTAATTATGGTGTGATCCTAATTCCAATAGGATACCACCCAAATATTCCACGTGACAAGCATTATAAGATAAAAATCTTGCAAGTTTTTATAAACAAGGAATGGTAGCAACAATTTCTGAAGTAAAACTTTTAATGGAAAATAGTTTTCAAGGGTTAACATCAAAGAATTAATAAATTTAAATAAAACATGTAAGGTACTTAATTTTGCCACCAAAAACTCCATAATCCAATGGTAAATACAAAATATTAAATGAGCACTAGTCACGTGAACACCCCTAGGCACCAGTTAACTATGGGTCCCAGGTACCACATATCTCAATGTAAAAGTAACCAAATCAAATACCATTTATTGTGTTCGACACACTATTAGGGAACATACCCATAACTTAGTAGTCCCCAATCACCATCCTTATAGCTTTTTTAGTGTTGTCAATGTCAAACATGTTAAGTGAAATAGGGACAAAACCACTTCATATCACTAGCATACTAGTACACGTCCGATCATCGAGATACTCAGGTTTCCATATTTGTGCTCAAAAAAGTTACACATGATATCAAATGTCATTTACATATAAAAATACAATTTATGGTAATACACACCCAAAAAGTATCTAAACATGCCTTTCACAATTCATATAACTCAAATAAACACTTAGAATTTTCATAAAAAATTTTCACAAAGCATAACAAAAATTTTCACATTAAATCCACTTAAAACCCATCTTTAAAACCAATTGCATACCAATAATACACCAAACCAAAATTTTCAGCACTTAAAAATTTTAATAAAACCATTCCATGAATTTTATAACAATCCCAATTGGTACAACATAGATTGCACCTAAAAAATAGCCCTTTTCACAAAAAATGGAATTTAAAAATCAATCACTTAAAAAATGAATCCAAAAATAGTTTTTCACAGAAAAAATGAAATAGGAACATGATAAAAATATAAATACAGTAATATAACTCATTATGCAATGTTTACACATGGAATTACCAACCAAATTTGTAAAAACCCTCAAATCCTTATGCAAAACTTCAATCGCACCACCACCACACCAAAAGGGAGTTAAAATGAACCTAAAACCACAATATTGGACCAAGAAACTGAAAAAAACCCTGTAGGTATGAATCCCTAGATTTTAGACATTTGGAGCTTCAAGAAAAGTGGGAGAAACCTTAAGGAAATGGAAGGAACTAATAAGGAAACTCACTTACTTGAGAAAATTTAAATAAATCACCCCAAATAAACCAATAGTTGAATATAAAAGCATAAAAAATTAGAAGGGTGGTTTAAATAAGCCTGAGGAGGTTGAGTGGGAAATTAAATGGGGGAAAAAGAGTAAAGAATGAATTATTGATGAAAGAAACAAATTCCCTTTTCAAATCTAGATGATTTGTAAAACCTTGAGGAAATTCACCCTAATACACAATGAAAATGGTATCCAAAGAGGTAAAATGGAACATGGGGGTACTACTAGGGTTTATGGGATCTAGTGAGAGTTATAAGTAATGAAAAAGTTTAAAAATTGAATGAGATATAAAAGAAATAAATTATTTCCTTAAATCCGTAAATGAGCTCACGGGTTGGACCAATGCCTGAATAAATCACCCAAATCCACCATGATTATGAGTTATTAATGGGTCAAAATAGATATTTTGGTTTGAATAGGTAACAGGAGACCAAGTGGGAAGTAAAATGGGTGAAAAATTTTGAAAAAAGAAGGATTTATAAAAGAAACAAATTTTGTTTTTAAATCTGGAAATTGGCTCACGGTTTGGCCCAAATCTTGAAGAATCCACCCTTTTCTCCAAAAATTCCTGGGAATCCCCTATAAAAAAAATAATGAATAGAAAGTACAAGAAAAATAACTTTAAAAGAATTCATGTATGTGACAACTATCCCCACCATAAAAACTTTCTGCCCTTGGATAATCAGCTTGAAGCCTGATTAGATAAGAGAAATAGAAACTGCTCTTTGACCCAAGACATCCGCTCCCATGTCTCATGTTCATCAGTTCCATGATGCCAGAAGAATCGAACTAGAGGAATAGTCTTCCCCCATTTAACATTTTATTAGGATTCCACAATACACAATGGTCTCTCAACCACATATAGATCCAGTTCTAACTCCAACTCTTCCCAACTCAAAACATGGGACAGGTCTAGATTGTATTTCTTTAGTTGGGAGATATGGAAAACATCATGGATCGATGTTAAATGAGAGGGAAAATATAACCGGTATTACACCTTAACAATCCTATAAATTATTTTAAAAGGTACCACATACCTTAGTGTTAGCTTCCCTTTCTTACCAAGATGACGATGTCCCAATCGAGGTGCCACTTTTAAGAATACCCAATCACCCACAGAAAACTACAAAGATCAATGACTCGGATCAGTATAATACTTGTGTTGAATTTGGGCTATCAACAAACATTTTCTAATCAATTGAACCATTTCCAAATTATCCTACACAATACTTAGATCCAGTAGTGAGGTCTCACCCACCTCCACCCAACACAAAGAAGATTGACATGGCCGACCATAAATCGCCTCGAATGATGGAATCTTTATTGAGAATTATTAGCTATTGTTTTAGGTAAACTCTACCAATACCAAATAGAAATCCAATGAACCACCAAAATCCAACACACATGCCCGAAGTATGTCTTCTGGAATCAGAGTAGCCCACTCCATCTGACCATCCATTTGAGGGTGGTATGCCGTACTCAACTTAATCTATGACCCTAATGCCTTCTGAAGGCCACTCCAAAACCGAGAGGTAAAATGAGGGCCCCTATCTAAAACAATGACTGATGGGACACCATGGATCCTCACAACTTCTTACACATACAACCAACCCAATTCCTCCAATTTGGTTGAATCTTTGATCAAAATTAAATTGGATGATTTGGTCAGATGATCAATCACCACCCATATAGAATTATTTCCCTAATGTGTACGAAGAAATCCAACTATGAAATCCATGGAAACATCATTCCACTTCTAGGTAAAAATGGGTAATGGATGAAGCAAACTAGAGGGCCTTTGATGCTCTGATTTCACCTACTGACAAATATATAATCTTGATATGAAGTCATCTATGTCCGATCTCATGCCAGACCACAAGAACTAGCGACAAACATCATAATACTTCTTGGTGGAACCAAGATGGACAAACCACTAAGACTAGTGGCTATCCTATATCACCACCTTATACAGAGATAAAGGCACCACTCAGAGGCCCTTGAAGTACAAGATACCCTCATGGGATGAAGAGTTGTAACACCCCGAGATTTTATAAGATATATTATTTTTAATTTCTTTAATATCTTCTGTGGTACGCTACACCAAGATTATCTTGCGCTATACGCAACACCGTATTAGCTTGCAGTATATGAAACACTAATCTTGGATCATGTTACACACAATTTCAAGTTTGTTTGTTAGTAGTTATTCTACGCAACATTGAATGTATATATATATTTATTCAATGTATAAATGAAATATGGTTGGATTTTGTTATACACAACAACAAAGGAGTCTTGTACTACACGCAACCCTAACTTGGTTTGCATTACACGCAATCGCAACCTTCCTCGATAGTGTGTGTTGTACGTAATACCGGGTTCCACTAAACAATGATATATTATTACAATATTATTATGAACTAGCTGTTATGAATAATATTAACTAAAATTTGAATTTTATAACATTATTATTCATCTTACACATTTTCTAGAACATGGTATAAGAACAAAATAAATTTTTCTGGTAAAATAAGTATTTTTCAAGAAATACAGTTTTGCCACCTTTTGATGGTGCACCCACTTTAAATCTAGTTTTTGACATGTTTATAAGTTAAATTTGAAAAAATAAAATGCTTATTTGGAATAAGGATATAAAAATTTACTTTGTAAATTTTTTTCATATTATTCTGATAACTTTCATATTTTAATGAATAGTAAAAACACGCTATATTTTAAATAAAAACAAAATTCTTCATTGCAATAATTTATCTGGTTAGATTATAATATTGAGTGGTTTTAAATTATAAATAGAATATATTTTTACAATTTAATATAATTTATGTCATTATCATTGATTTTACATTGAATTCATAGGTAAAATCATTTCAATCTTTTGCAATGTTTTAACTTTTAAAACTCGTTTTCTTAACAACGAGATTAATTTTAAATTAATTTCTGCTACTTTTGTGTATTGAATTTAGAAAAATGGATTCCATATTTGGAATAAGTGGGTCTAAATTATGTTAATAGGCTCGTTTTTATTTTTGGGCATTATGAATAGTAACTACGGTAAATTTTATTTACCATAGTAAAAGGTAAATCAGGTAATTAAGGGTAAATATAATATTATAAAATTACCCTAACACTTGTATTAAAATAATTTGATTCTTATATTTCGTCCTAAGGCATATTTGGGTCGAAATGGAATCCATTAGAACCCACTTGGAGGTGATTAAGACCTTTAGTTTATTTTATTTAAAGGAAAGTGAAATATGTCTCACTAAACTTTAATAATTAAAGTATTTTTAATATAAGTTTATACAGAATATAAATTCGGTTATAAATACTCATTTGAAAGATAAAATGTTTTCCTTTATCATGGTAATTTATTTATAATTTTTAAGAGATATTTAATTACCTTAATAGCTTATACATTAATGATGAAAAAATTATATATTTAGTGAAAAATAAGTAATATAGTTTTTATTGAAATAATAATACCCATTAAAAGGCTCACAAACCTAACAAAAACTTATTTTTAGTGTATATATAAACCATAATAATCCAATTACAGAATATATGACCATTTTTAGTCTTATAAAATTAATTATGACACTTATATTTTTTTATTTTAAATGATGTCAAAGTTGTCACCTTCATAATTTAATAAATATAACATTTTAAAAGTTGGGTGTTTTAGAATATAAATCTTACTAAAAGTATTATTATGAAATATATAAAATTTATATTTATCGTAGTATTTTATTTTTAATTTTTATGCAACAAATAAGTATATTTAATAATTATACAAAAATGTTGTAGAAATTATTTTATTAAGAGAAGTATCAAATAAATGGTTTTACAAATAGTAAAATAAATATTATATGAACTATTTAATGTTCTAAACTAATTTTCTAGATTAATATGATATGTTAGGAACCTATTAAATATTTTAGTTTCAATATATCCTCTGTGTGGATTTTATTTAAATTCAAATAAATGAATAGTGTAAAAATTGACACTATTGTTATTTTATAAAAATAACATATTATTAAATTGTTTAAAATTCACAAAAAATATTTAAAAATTATAAATTAAAATTTATATAGTCTAAAATGTCATAAAGTATCCAATTATGGAAAATTAACAACACATAAGTGATTATTTATAACCATTTAAAATTTAGAATTTTGTTACCACAAATAAAATTAAATAGATTAAATAAGGATAAATCAAAATTATAAGGTTTAAAATAAGATCAAAACATGTCTAAATTTGATTGGTTGATGATATTACAACCCTATATCATCTAATCTTCTAATTGAGTCATTTTGGGAGGTTTTTATGTGGTGTTTGAATTTATATTAAACTAATATTTTTGAGGATTCCAAAGGTGCCCCTCTCCACCCTTATAAAAGGGCACCTCCTCCCTCTCCTCCTCACAACTTTTTGAGCCTTAAAGCTCGGAAAATCCTACCCATTTCCCTTCTAAACCTCTTTAGAAACATATTAGAGGTCCTGGTCTTCTTAAAAGACAAATTTTAGTTCCCTAAGAGGAGGTTTTAAAGAGGCCTGTCGAAGAAGAGGTAATATCCGTTACCGATTCTTTCAAATTTATTTCTTCTTCTACTTCCTCTTCTTTAGTTGTTTCATTATTAAGTAATAACATCAGTATCACTCATATACTGATATGGTATTGTAAATATGAAACAACCCAATTTCATCTTCTATCCATCCTACGGAAACAAAATCACCACGCGTGTGTACGTACGAAATACCGTCTCCACGACGCGATGAGATTCATTCTCCAAGTTAACCATCCATGAATGATTATAAATTATATATAATGAATAATAATTAAATATATGACATAATAATGATACTGGATTTATGTATATATATAGATGTGTGTCATCTACTTAATTCCATTCAATTCAATAAGGAAACGAAAACAACGTTCATGCGTACGTACGACCTACCGTCTCCATGAACGATGTATTTCATTCCATTTATCGATATATCATATATATATGTATATATATGAATATATATTATATATAAATCATGTTTTACATTATGGAATTAATTAAATCAGGATATAAGTCATAATATCAAGAATAACAAGTCGAAACACGTACGATAAATCAAACGATGCTTTAACATGGAATTTACAAAAGAACGGGTAATGTAAAGTCATAAGTGAACCATATATGATATCATAACAATGAATATGATTTTTTAATAAGTCAATGACATTATTTAAATCATTATACAGGAGGTTCAGATACATATGAAGCATATTGGACCTAAGGTAAGGGATAATTATTCCAATCTCGTTCTTATATGAGATTGTTATTCGTAAGTATTTGCTGGGGTTATATTTATCATCCATGTACAAGTTTTATAAAAATGTTTTCATGTATGTTTACAGTAATTTTTACCCATTTTTGACTTTTAATACATGGTATGTAAGGAATCTTTTTTTAACATACGAGGTACTTTTTTACTTTTTCGACAAAAGTAAGAGAAGAATGTTTTTTAAACTTATAAGGCATGAACATATTTTTACGGTTTCATAACACCTTATTTTCATGAAGATTAATATAAAAGATTTAATGAATATTTTCAAAAAAATCATTTTCTTTTAAAATTGCATGTCATTTTGTGAAAAGAACATGATTTTGAAGAAGAAATGATATTTTCTTCAAGAATTCATTTCAAGTGTTTTATCAAAACCATTTTCTATATAAGATGGAATCTTTTCATATGTGTATGTTTCAAGTATAATTTCTCTATGATTTACATTGTTTCACTATTCTTATGATGAAATGATATCCATTTTTTTGTATGGATTATGTTATGATGGGGTGATGTTTATGAAACCCATTTTATACTTTGGGTAATGATGAATGATTTATGTTCATGTTGTGGAACAAGTAAGAATGATTTCATTATGAGATGGGTGAGACCTATATCTCCCTCCAATGCATTGGGTAAATATTTATATCTCATGAGATAGACATGGCTGGAATGGAAAGTTAAACCGGTTCAGTAATACAGGACTGGAATGAGGAGTGTACTCGATTCAGAAAGGGACTTTGTCCACTAAGATGGTCTTGGCAGTAATGCCTTGGATACTATGTAAATCATAACATGTGTTTAATGGTTTCCACAATTACATGTTTTATTCCCATTCCATTTTATCATGATTGATGTTCCATTATGATCTATGCCTTATGTACTTCCATGTTTTATGTCATTTCTCAAGAATTTGATGTTTAAATATTATGTTCATGTTATGAAGTTCAAATGTATATGGTTTGTTTTATTTTCTCCATTATTACCCTTAATGAGCATTTGAGATCACCCTTTTTATATTTTCTTTTCCCCCAGGATTAAAAGAAAGTTTTTCAGTAAGGAAACAAAAAGGAGAAGATCGTTATGGGATACGTTGAAGATCTTTCAACATGATTAGAAATTTATATTCCAAGTTTCCAAAGACACTAAACTATTACGGTCTATTGGTGTCTATTTTTGTTATGTATTGGATATTTCGCAAGAGTAATGTAATGTCTATGTAAGTCAAGCTTTGGGTATCTACAGTTGGTATCAGAGGAAAGGTTTAGTTAACCTTTGGAAACTAGGATGTGAAAACTTTAGTGAGATCCCTAGAGATATTTCTAAGGTATGTCTAGGGATGTCCCTAAGGTTAAGTATAAGTGTAGGTTATAGTACTAGAATTATGGTAACAATCTTAGAATTAACTCTAAGATGTTATATATTGAAGGTACTCCCCCTTTATTATGTTGTTTTCCCTAGCATGATTTTTGCCTCTCATACTATTCTTTTTGGGTTTTAGAAAATGGCTGGAAACAGGAGGATTCACGATAATGGAGGATATGATGGACAATGGAATGATATTATTCATGAGCTACCAAATGAAATGGAATTTGGAAGGAGAAACATAGTTATTATTCCTAATAAGCAATCTCATAATATGATCAATAATCTCAACTTTGGTAAGATTCATCACTCAGCTAATAAGAGAAAGATGGAGTTTCATGATGATCATAGAGGAAAGAAATTTCAATTTCCCTCATGTAAGTCATGTGGGAAGAGGCATCAAGGGGAATGTTTCAAAGGAACTGGAAGATGCTTTGGGTGTGGAAAAGAAGGACACAAAGCCAGTAATTGCAAAGGAAAAGGTTCAGTTAACACCATGGAAAAGGATAATGGTATTTCTACGACATCAACAATGATTAGATGTTTTAAATGTGGAATGTATGGGCATTATGCAAACCAATTACCTAAGGGAAAATCTCATGAAGAGAACAAGCATGCTCATATGGGTAGTATTTATGTTGATGATGATGAAGAGACTACAAATGGTATATGAGATGAAATAATTTTTGAGGAATACAATGATGAAGCTCAGTCAATGGTTTAAGAAGGTAGTAGAATTATTTATGTTTATCAAGAGTTATGTTGTATAGGTAATGGTACTATGGAATAAAGACATATCTAAGGATTGTTACAATATTTTTTTTCCTAAGTATTTTATATTATATGTTGAATGGTACCAGTAACCATGAAAGGTTATTTGAATATTTTTGGAAAGTAGATAATATGCGCATAATGATGGGATAAGGAGAAAATAATATGTTTGGTAGTATTCATGAGCTCATGATTGATATAAGGACAAAGTGATATCATGGTTTGAGTATATACAATTTTTGGGATTTTTGGTATGTGGAGAGAGTTAACTTTTGACAGCATTTATGTTTTCACTAAGGTTCAATGAGTATTCATTTTTCAAGAGAATACATGATTAAGGTATTCACATGTTTGGAATGTGACCTAAATGATATATCTTATGATATATAAGGGATAAATGATGGTATTCACATGCTTGTTATATGACCATTCTATTAATTGTTTTATTTATACTATGATATTGGACATAAGTATTTTGGATAAAACTAAAGATTGGAATCGATTAATTTAGATATCAGATAGTATTGTTTAAGGCTAGAACTTTTTGTTATGTCATAATAGTATAGTTTTAGAAAAAGGACAACCTGTAGGACAGGAAAAAAACTGTCACGTTGGACGAGGCTGTGGGAATCGAACCCACAACCAAATTGCGACGGGCCTTTATCGCCTACCACTGACCTACATGAAGTCCCTGGTTAGTAGAAACAAGTTTTATTTTATTAAGCGGTATGGTAGATGAAGTATAATTCCTTTTTTGGAATCATATATGATTTATATCACCATATATGGACTTATGTATTTTTAATATCTTTTGCTAACCTTTTGTTTGAGATAGATGGAATGACCCATAATTCTATCACATGATCTGCTAACACATCAAGAATGAAAAATTCAACTTCATTTCTTTAAGAGATGATGTGGAAATTTTTTTAAGGCACAAACAACAGTGAGATTGTACCAAAATCAAGTAAGTATTTCTTCTAATTCAAAATTTTCAACAGTAGGGAAATGATTTTGAAAACCAAAAATGTTTTCCTAGTGCTCTTATATCTGATGAATCATATGGTAACATAGATCATCACAAATTTATGGCTTTGTGATTGTTGGATTTTTCATAGCCATGTTCTCTACCACTCTCCATCAGAACTTGATGGTTAGATTTCTCTTCCATATCTATATTTTTACCGATGTTCTCCTATGTGGAAACACAATGATTAGTTAATATGGGTAACCGTTACGCTTCATAATTTAGTTTTTAAAGTTCAGTTTTGGTATTACTTTTTACGATGTGGGTTTCTATTAAAGAAACTTACAAATAGTAAACCATTTATAACCACGACGAATTTTGAGGGCGAAATTCATTTTAAGGGGGGTAGAATGTAACACCTCGAGATTTTATAAGATATATTATTTTTAATTTATTTCATATCTTATGTGGTACGCTACACCAATATTATATTGCGCTATATGAAAAACTGTATTAGCCTGCAGTATACGCAACACTAATCTTGGATCGTGTTACACACAATTTCAAGTTTGTTTGATAGTAGTTATTCTACGAAACATTGAGTGTATATATATATATATATACATTCAATTTATAAATGAAATATGGTTGGATTTTGTTATACGCAACAACAAAGGAGTCTTTCACTACACGCAACCCTTACTTGGCTTTCATTACCCGCAATCACGACCTTACTCGATAGCGTGTGTTGTACGCAATACCAGGTTTCACTAAACAACGATATATTATTATAATATTATTATGAACTAGCCGTTATGAATAGTATTAACTAAAATTTGAATTTTATAACATTATTATTCATCTTACACATTTTCTAGAACATGGTATAAGAACAAAATAAATTTTTCTGGTAAAATAAGTATTTTTCAAAAAATACAGTTTTGCCGCCTTTTGATGGCGTACCCACTTTAAATCTAGTTTTTGACATGTTTATAAGTTAAATTTGAAAAAATAAAATGCTTCTTTGGAATCATGATATAAAAATTTACTTTGGATAAAATTTTCATATTATTCTGATAACTTTCATATTTTAATGAATAGTAAAAACACGCTATATTTTAAATAAAAACAACTTTTTTCATTGCAATAATTTATCTGGTTAGATTATAATATTGAGTGGTTTTAAAGTATAAATAGAATATATTTTTACCATTTAATATAATGTATGTCATTATCATTGATTTTACATTGAATTCATAGGTAAAATCATTTCAATCTTTTGCAATGTTTTAACTTTTAAAACTCATTTTCTTAACAACGGGATTAATTTTAAATTAATTTATGCAACCTTTTTGTATTGAATTTAGAAAAATGGATTCCATATTTGGAGTCAGTGGGTCCAAATTATGTTAATAGGCTAGTTTTTATTTTTGGTCATTATGAATAGTAACCACGGTAAATTTTATTTACCATAATAAAAGGTAAATCGGGTAATTAAGGGTAAATATAATATTATAAAATTACCCTAACACTTGTCTTAATATAATTGGATGCTTTTATTTCTTCCTAAGGCATATTTGGGTCGAAATGGAATCCATTGTAACACACTTGGAGGTTATTAAGACCTTTTGTTTATATTATTTAAGGAAAGTGAAATATGTCTCACTCAACTTTAATAATTAAAGTATTTTTAATATAAGTTTATACAGAATATAAATTCGGTTAAAAATAATGATTTAAAATATAAAATGTTTTTATTTATCATGGTAATTTATTTATAATTTTTAAAAGATATTTAATTACCTTAATAGCTTATACATTAATGATGCAGAAATTATTTATTTAGGAAAAATAAGTAATATAGTTTTATTGAAATAATAATACCCATTAAAAGGCTCAAAAACCTGACCAAAACTTATTGGTAGTGTATATATACACCATAAGAATCCAATGACCGAATATATGACCATTTGGAGTCTTATAAAAGTAATTATGACACCTATATTATTTTATTTTAAATGATGTCAAAGTTGTCACCTTCATAATTTAATAAATATAACATTTTAAAAGTTGGATTTTTTAGAATATAAATCCGACGAAAGTACTCTTATGAAATATATAAGATTTATATTCATCCTAGTATTTTATTTTTAATTTTTATGCAACAAATAAGTATATTTAATAATTATACATAAATGTTGTAGAAATTATTTTACTAAGAGAAGTATCAAATAAATGGTTTTACAAATAGTAAAATAAATATTATATGAACTATTTAATGTTCTACACTAATTTTATAGATGAATATGATATTTTAGGAACCTATTAAATATTTTAGTTCCAATATAACTTCTGTTTGGATTTTATTTAAATTCAAATAAATGAATAGTGTCAAAATTGACACTATTGTTATTTTATAAAAATAACATATTATTAAATTGTTTAAAAATCACAAAAAATATTTAAAAATTATAAATTGAAATTTATATAGTCTAAAATGTCATAAAGTATCCAATTATTGAAAATTAACAACACATAAGTGATTATTTATAACCATTTAAAATTTAGAATTTTATTACCACAAATAAAATTAAATAGATTAAATAAGGATAAATCAGAATGATAAGGTTTAAAATAAGATCAAAACATGTCTAAATTTGATTGTTTGATGAGATTACAACCCTATCTCATCTAATATTCTAATTGAGTCATTTTTGGAGGTTTTTATGTGGGTTTTGGATTTATATTAAACTAATATTTTTGAGGATTCCAAAGGTGCTCCTCTCCTCCCTTATAAAAGGGAACCTCCTCCCTCTCCTCATCACACCTTTTTGAGCCTTAAATCTCGTCCAAAACCTGCCCATTTCCCTTCTAAACCTCCCTATATACTTACTAGAGGTCCTGTTCTTCTTCAAAGACCAATTTTAGTGCCCTAAGAGGAGGTTTCAAAGAGGCGTGTCGAAGAAGAGGTAATATCCGTTACCGATTATTTCAAATTTATTTCTTCTTCTACTTACTCTTCTTTAGTTGTTTCATTATGAAGTAATAACAACAGTATCAATCATATACGGATATGTTATTATAAATATGAAACAACCCAATTTCATCTTCTATCCATCCTATGGAAATCAAATCACCGCGCGTGCGTACGTACGGAATACCGTCTCCACGACGCAATGAGATTCATTCTCCATGTTAACCATTCATGAATGATTATAAATTATATATAATGAATAATAAATAAATATATGACATAATAATGATACTGGATTTATGTATATTTATATATTTATGTCATCTACTTAATTCCATTCAATTCAATAAGGAAACGAAAACAACGTTTATACGTACGTACGGCCTACCGTCTCCATGAACGGTGTATTTCATTCCATTTATCGATCTATCATATAAATATGTATATGCTGAATATATATTATATATAAATCATGTTTTACATTATAGAATTAATTAAATCAGGATATAAGTAATAATATCAAGAACAACAAGTCGAAACACGTACGATAAATGAAACGATGCTTTAACATGGAATTTACAAAAGAACAGGTAATATAAAGTCATAAGTGAACGATATATGATATCATAAAAATGAATACGATTCTGTAATAAGTCAATGACATTATTTAAATCATTATACAGGAGGTTCGGATACGTACGAAGCATATCATACCTAAGGTAAGGGATAACTATTCCAATCTCTTTCTTATCTGATATTGTTATTCCTAAGTATTTACTGTGGTTATATTTTTCATCCATGCCCAAGTTTTATAAAAATGTTTTCATGTATGTTTAAAGTCATTTTTACCCATTTTGACTTTTACTACATGGTATGTAAGGAATCTTTTTTTTGTTTACCATACGAGGTACTTTTTGACTTTTCCAAAAAAAGTAAGAGAAGAATGTTTTTTTAACTTATACGGCATTAACGGATTTTTAAGGTTTCATAACACCTTATTTTCATAAATCTTACTCTACAATATTTAATGAATATTTTCAAAAAAATACTTTTATTTTAAAATTGTATGGAATTTTGTGAAAATAAAATGATTTTGAAGAAGAAAGGATATTTTCTTCAAGAATTCATTTCAAGTGTTTTATCAAAACCATTTTCCATATAAGATGGCATCATTTCATATGTGTATGTTTCAAGTATAATTTCTCTATGATTTACATGGTTTCACTTTTCTTATGATGAAATGATATCCATTTTTTTGTATGGATTATGTTATGATGGGATGATGTTTATGAAACCCATTTTATACTTTGGGTAATGATGAATGATTTATGTTCATGTTGTGGAACAAGTAAGAATGATTTCATTATGAGATGGGTGGGACCTATATCTCCATCAAATGCATCGGGTAAAGATTTATATCTCATGAGATAGACATGGTTGTAATGACAAGTTAAACCGGTTCAATAATACAGGACTGGAACAAGGAGTGAACTCGATTCAAAAAAGGACTTTTTCCACTAAGATGGTCTTGGAAGCAATGACTTGGTGACTATGGAAATATTAACATGTGATTAATGGTTTCCACAATTACATGTTTTATTCTCATGCCATTTTATCATGATTGATGTTATATTATGATCTATTCCTTATGTACTGCCACGTTTTATGTCATTTCTCAAGAATTTGATGTTCAAATATTATGTTCATGTTTTGAAGTTCAAATGTATATGGTTTGTTTTATTTTATCCATGCTTACCCTTACTGAGCATTTGAGCTCACCCTTTTTATATTTTCTTTTCCCCCAGGATTAAAAGAAAGGTTCTATGTAAGGAAACAAAAAGGGGAAGATCGTTATGGGAGATGTTGAAGATCTTTCAACATGATTAGAAGTTTATATTCCAAGTTTCCAAGGACACTAAACTATTAAGGTCCTTTGGTGTCTATTTTTGTTATGTATTAGATATTCCGCAAGAGTAATGTAATGTCTATGTATGTCATGCTTTGGGTCTCTACAAGAGTAATCAGAATAAATCTCTCAATTATGAAGAAACTACCTCAACTGCTGACATAACTCATCATCCGGCTGCTCTTGCTGAATCAAATCCCTAAAGAAGGGGTCAACTGAATGATCACCAAGAACGCACCTCCACTATGCTCCTTAGTCTCCACATGAATCTGATCAAAGATACCCATCAGAGTCTAATCATCACTAGACTTTCTCAAAGCCTACACTGATACTCTTCCACTCAAGGCATCTGCCACCACGTTACCCTTCCCCAGGGTGTAAACAATATCATTGTCAAACCCCTATAAGTACTCAATCCAATTACAATACCATAGGTTAATATAATTCTAATAAATGATGTAGGCTAAGCTCTTGTGATCAGAATAGACCACAAACTTCCCCCCAAATAGGTAGTGACACTAAGTATTCAAATCATGCACCACATTTGATAGCTCCAAGTTGTGGGTCAGGAAATTCATTTCATGTGGGTGGAGTTATAAAGATCCATACACCACCACATGATCATCCAGAATAATCTTGCACCTGAGAACTATACTTGAAGCGTCAAAATACACCACATAGACCTTTCCAGATTCTGGTAAGATCAACATAGGGGTGATAGTCAACCGCCGCTTCATATCCTCGAAGGATTCCTGTCATTCTGGGCCCCAAAAAAACTCCACCCCCTTCTGGATGAGTGCAGTCATGGGAAAATAAATCCAAGAAGAATCCCAATCAAACTGCCTATAGTATCATGCCAATCCAAGGAAGCTCCTAATATTAGACACATTATTCAGCTTCTCCCATGAAATCATAACACTGATCTTCTTGGGATCCAAAAAAACTCCCTAGTCTAAGATTATATGTCCTAGAAACTTTACCTCCCTAATCGAGAAGGTGAACTTGGATAGATTTACATAAAGGTGATGATCCCGCAAAGTGCCCGTCATTATCCGAAAATGATGCTCATACTCATACTTAGATCAATAGTAAAAAGGGTTGTCATCCAAGAATACCATGAAAAAAGAGTCTATATATTGGTGTAAAAACCTATTCATGAGTGCCATAAAGACCACTGGAGCATTGGACAATCCAAAGGGCATGACCAAATACTCAAAGTGACCATATATGCTTCAGAAGGATGTTTTCAAGATATCTGCCTCTTTCACCCCGTGTTGGGGGTAAATTGAATGGAAGTATATTTTAGAAAACCAAATTTACCCCTTAAACTAATAAAAAAAGTCACCTATTCAAGGAAAATGATATTTTTTCTTGATGGTTACCTTGCTCAGGTTTCGG
Organism: Viscum album; assembly: GCA_963277665.1. Lineage (NCBI taxonomy): Eukaryota > Viridiplantae > Streptophyta > Magnoliopsida > Santalales > Viscaceae > Viscum > Viscum album. Next base: position 2,003,962,664 of record OY728163.1, on the reverse strand, counting down.
TAATCAATACACAACCAGATGGATCTATCAACCATATTTGCAAATAGAACATGAGTAGCCCAAAGAGAGATGCTTGGGTGAATGAATCCTTTGGATTATAAATATTCTAGTTGTACCTTTAATTAACTTAGATCAGTGGGGTCCATACAATATGAGGGAAGAGGTATCAGTTTTGTTCTCAATGCCAAATCAATTGAAAACTCCATATCCCACTCTAGGGGAAAGTTGAAAAAATTATTTGGAAATACCTTTGAGAACTCATCTTCTAAATGGGGTAACCCATACTCAGATCACGACCATTATCCTCTAGTGCAAGTGACAATAAATAGAAGACAAGATTTCCCAACTCTGGGAGTGTAGGTCCTACATGACCCAACCAACGATCCTATTCCCCATGAAAAACCTAAGGGCTGCCATCAGGTGCTGTGAAACTCACCCGCCGCCTATAGTAATCGATGTGCACCTGTAAGTAAACTAACCAATACATGCCTAGGATTACATAGAAAATATCCATATCTAATACCTAGAGGTCCCACTCCATCTCTAACCCAGACACATTAAGTGCACACGATGGGCACCTGAGACCATGCTCCTTCTTCTTACCCAATTGCGTCACCAACTCTATCACAACAGATAAGAAATCAGTTGGAAAATTTAGTGTTCCCACAAAAAGGGCAGAGATAAATGGAAAAAAATCACCAATATCAAAAAGAGAAGTAGACAAAGAAGATGAAATCAAGACGGTACTTTTAACTGTTGAAGGCCCCGAATATGATCCCACTGGTTCTTGATCCACCACATGAAGATGCCTACTCTCTTCCTAAGAATGGCCACTCACCTATGGATCTGACCTGAACTATATCTTCCTAGAAGATGATCTGGCCCTGCTTCCACAACCAACAAACCGAGATCCCCCCATCCTCGATGGCTCTGACTGAGCTAGCACTCCCCTAGAATCCACTGATCCTACCCCACTATGGAGTGGATGTTCCATCCTTTAAAAATTCTGCAAGTTTCCCATACCTCCACACTGATATAAGGTCTTCAAAGTTGATGTTCATAATGGTCGGGTGTAACCTAACCACCCACACTATTGTCCCACAATATACCTTTCATCAGAATCCACAAAAGAAAACTACCTGGAAGGTTGTCCTAAACTACAAGATCACTTATTCCCCTTCTCCTCTCACTTCCTTTTATTCTTAGAAGAATTTCCACTACCAATCACTAATACTGCTCTAGAGAAACCAGACCTCTCCTTTCATTTAATATCTACCATACAATCTCTATCAACCACCTCAGTATAAGTCTTCAACTTGAACAAGAAGACTTGGGAATAGATCTCTGGCTGCAAACCCCTCCAAAACTTCTGAGCCTTAATCTTCTCATTGGAGACCATTTCTAGAGCATACTAGATGAGATCAACAAAATGGTTGGCATACTCTATCACCTAAATGTTCCCTTGAACCAGCTCCATAAACTCCCGGGATCTAGCTTATTCCAAGACTTCTGGGCAGTACTAGTCATTGAATGTAACCTTGAAGTCCTTCCAACTCATCTATTCATGATTCCCAGATTGAAGCACTAATTCCCACCACTTATGGTTGGGACCCTATAATAGAAAAGAGGAAAACTTAACCCTGACCTCCTTATGCGTGTCAAGAAAATAGAACTTGCACTCGATCTTCTTAATCCAATCCTCTACTTCTTGGGGTTCTGTGATACCTATAAAAGTAAGAGGCTTGTTCTTTTGGAACTCTTGGGATTTGTCCTTCTTAAGTCCAGAATCATCTTCCATATACGGAGTAGGAGTGGGAGATACTCCCTATCCTTGGGCTTGTACAACCCTTACCATAACTTCTACCATCCTTTGATCAATCGGTGAGGGAGAAGTTTCTACGGCATCCTCCCGTGGGTGCATGGGATCTTTCTGGGGAGTTATGTTTCTAAAAAAGGCAAAAATCACAAAATAAATCATCAGTACAATAATTTGGAAACAATTCAGCTATTACATCAAATATAAATAATTCAGATACATCACAATAATGAAATAAACAACTACTTCACTTCCACTCAATGTCTACGTCCAGTCTGCAGCCCATATGTCCCACCTGGAAGAGAAGTCAAACAAACAACCCCAAAATCCCATGGAAAGTCAAGGTTTTTCATAATAATTACTATCCATAAATCCTACTCATAACCAAAACTTCAATCCCTGATAGTCTTAGATCATGTCTAACCAGACTCACCCCATAATAATAATATGACCCAAAAAAATAAACCTGTATCTGACACCATTTTGTCACGAACCGAATCTGGTCACCATTATAACCAGCACCTGACCCACTTTGTGGCAAGGTCCAAAGGGAATTCCCTATACCCATGGTCTGTAACAAGTTCCTTAGTATGATAAACAATGGTTTGGGAATGGTTTATCCGAGTTAGGAAACATAATACATCTAATAACAATAAGTACACTGAATTTAAAAATTACTAACAAAAAAATACTTAAATAAAATTCAGAATTGAATATAAGGTTTTAAACATAACAAAAGAATTAAAAAAATAAAAAATTATCCAGGAAAATAGACCAAGTACCACCACACGACATGGGGTCATCACCTATGAGCCATCTCCACAACATCGCACGATGGAAGGAAACTAACAACCCGAGCCGCCGTCTCCAAAGGCCTTGCCCTTACCTAAATCAAACATGATCAAGTCTACTTACACCCAAAGGTGTAAGTAGGGTGTGAGTATAATACCAATAGGACACCATCCAAATATTCCATGTGACATGTATTATAAGATAAAAATCTTGAATGTTTTTATAAACAAGGAATGGTAGAAACAATTTCTGAAGTGAAACTTTTAATGGAAAACGGTTTTCAAGGGTTAAAATTAAAGAATGAATAAATTTAAATAAAACATGTAATATACTGAATTTTCCATCCAAACACTTCATAAGCCAATGGTAAATACCAAATAGTCAATGAGCACTAGTCACGGGAACACCCCCTGGCACTAGTTAACTGTCGGCCCCAGGTACCTTGTATCTTAGAGTAAAAGTAACCAAATAAAATATCTATTCTCATGAACATGCCACTATTAGGGAATATAACCATAACCTAGTGGTCCCCAATCATCATCCTTATAGTTTTTTTTAGTGTTTTCAATGTCAAACTTTCTATTTGAAATAGGGACAAAACCACTCTGAGTCACTAGCATAATAGTACACGTCTGGCCACCAAGATACCTGGTTTTTACTCTTTGTGCTCAAACAAGTTCCATATGCTATAAAATTTAATTTACATATAAAAATACCAGTTCTGGTCATAAACACTTAAAATAGTAGCTAAAAATGACTTTCACCATTTGTATAACTCAAATAAACACTTAGAAGTTCCATAAAACATTTTTACAAAGTATAAAAAAACTTTGAAAATAAAATCCACTTAAAAGACCTCTTTTAAAACCAAATTAATACTAATAATACACCAAAATATAATTTTTAGCACTAAAACATTTTAATAAAACCATTACATGAATTTTTGAACAACCCCAATTGGTGCAACATGGATTACACATGAAAAAATACCCATTTTCATACAAAAATGATATTTAAAAAATAATCACTTAACAAATTCTACCAAAAATAGTTTTATCATAAAAAAAAAATGAAATTGGAACATTATAAAAATATAAATCGAGTAATCTAACTCATTATACAATGCTTACACATGGAATCATTTACCAAATGTGTCAAAACCCTCAAATCCTTGTACGAAACTTCAATCAGACCACCGCCACACCACAAGGGAGTGAAAACAAATCTAAAACCACAATATGGGACCAAGAAACTTGAAAAAAAATACTAGATACAAACCCCTAGCTTCTAGACTTTTGGAGCTTCAAGAAAAGTGGGATAAACCTTAAGGTAATGGAAGGAACTAAGAAGGAAACTCACTTACTTGAGAAACCTTGAAGAAATCGCCCCAAATAACCCAATATTTGAGTCTAAAAGCATCCAAAATTGGAAGTGAGGTTCAAATAAGTATTAGGAGGTCTATTGAAGACTTAAATGGGGGAAAAAGAGTAAAAATGAATGATTTATGAATGAAAAAAATTCCCCTTGCAAATCTAGAATATTTGAGAAACCTTGAGGAAATTTGCCCTAATCCATGATGAATATGAGTTCCAAAGAGGTAAAATAAAACATAGAGGTGTAACTAGGGTTTTTGGTCTTGAGTGGGAGGTGTAATGGATAAAAAATGTTAAACAATGAATGAGATATAAAAGAAATAAATTATTTTCTTAAATTTGGAAATGGGCTCACGGGTTGGCCTAATGCCAGCATAAATCACCCAAATACACCATGATTATGAGTTTTTAAGGTGTCCAAATGGATATGATGGTTTGAATAGGTCAGGGGAGTAAAATTGGGAAGTAGTATGGGTGAATTTTTTTGAAAAACTAAGGATTTATGAAAGAAATAAATTTTGCTTTTAAATCTGGAAATGGGCTCACGATTTTGACCAAATCTTGAAGAAACCATCCTTTTCTTGAGAAATTCCTGCAAAACCCCCACAAAAAAAGAAATAATAAAAAGTACCTGAAAAATAACTTTTAAATAACTCATTATGTGACAATTTTCTTCATTTAAGAGGTGTTTTTGATGGTTCTATCAGATGGATACATGTCTAATGATGTTTCTGGATAGAGGTTGGTCTAGTTGTTTGGACGGTCAATCCCAAACAAGTGGTATTAGAGGGAGTTCTATTTATGATGTCTGATACTAACAAGTGGTATTAGTAGATACCTATAATTTTTGATAATAATAATTGGTATTATATGGAGTTTTCATTTTGATGTATTATACAAAAAAGTGGTATCAGGGGAAGGTTCTCATTTTAGTGAGTTTCTAATAAGCAATTTTCAAAAGTCTTAGAAAGATGTCCCTATAATGTAGAAACATTACTAGATGTATTTCTGAGTGATCAAAATAACTCATGAATGAATTATATCTTCAGTAATCATCCATTTTTAGGTGGATATTCGATCTTAGAAGAAAGACTGTTGGGCTTCTCTCGTATATTTGTTAGATGAGTTTCCATATTGTGTAAACCTAGAAGATAGTAGTGGTACCTAATTATTTTTGTATTATCAAATGTATTATTGTCCATAGAATTTATACATAATATTCCACTTATCATGGTGGAATTTAGAAATTATGTAGACTGCTGGAGGTTCTGAATTGATTTATTAAGGGAGTTTCATTGGCTTGATGTTCCGACCATGAATTCTGCATACTTTGGATAATGTTGATATTAATTCTCTTGAAGAGTTTGTAAGTTTTATTGGGTGGAGAATATTTCAAAATAAAAATAGAGGTCATGATAGAAAGAAAACATGTATTATTCTAGTTATTTAATTCAAGTGACAAATGACTTATGTTACTAGAAGGGTTTGTTAGTTATAAGTTCACAAACAATGGAAATTTAGCTGGTGACTGGATTGCCCATATTTAGAAGGATAACTCCAACGGTTCCCCCAAACGATAACTAATGGAGGTGATTGAGATGTTACCAAATTATTTTCCATCCTAGGTGAAGTTAGGATAAGTGAATCTAGGGAGTATCGATCAACATCCATTGAGTGAGAAAAGGTGACCAGTTTCATATAATCTTTCATATGTAATGCTTCCATCCAAACAAGTATCAAATGTAGGATTGAAATGGATATAGTTTCATCAGGAAAAGATCAACTAAAGTAATAGGAATTATGGAAGGGTATGGGTTTCATGATGAGGGGGAATCAAAATTTCATGACTCATGTGGATAATTTTATACCATCAGATTGATGTTTTAGGGTGAATCAATTAGACAAAGACTTCTGAACAAACATAAACCAAAAAGAGAATCTCCATACCAGATGGCGATTATCAGACAAAAAACCATCATATAGAGAGTTGTAATTCCAAATATAGATGATTACCATAAGGAGGAATCTTAGGCATGTTTATCATGATCCCATTGATGTGAGAGATGAGGAATGATGAGAATTATATGTCAGGTGAAGTGTTGATGGAACTCCGTGATAGAGAATGAAATCATTGGTGAAAACAGATTGTGTTCATGTTATAGTTTTTCCAATCATAATTTTTATAACCATTGATGTAGGAGGAATAAAATTAGATCTTGATGATGATAGTTTCAAGTGAATGACATTTTAGAAGTAGTACCATTTTTCTCTCATTTGAAAAGTCATCAGAATGAATTTATGCCTCATTGAAGTTGGATATGGACAATCTCGAGTCCTGGGTGCATGTTTCTTTTCAATATTTCTAATATTTGTGGAAAAAATATTTTAGAGGATCAACATATTTTATGGAAGGATCTCTAGGATTAGTAATGTTCTCAAAGATTCAAAACTAGGCTGGAGAAGTAGAAGCAAAGGACCATGGAATCCTTGGCTACATTAAATAAAAAATTTCAGTGGAAAATTTTCATGAGAAGTAAATCATATTTTTTTATAGATGAAGATATTTCAAATGAAGTCACTAATTTTTTATATACCATAATGATTTATTAGATAATGTAGAAACTTGGTGACAGAGTCTTTGAGGAAATTTTAAATCTGAATGAATGTGGCCATTGACTTGGTGCATGCTAAAGTTTTGTTAACAGGAATCCAATAAAGTTGGGATGGTTGAAAAATTGATTGATATTTTATTTTTAGGATCTCCATGGATTAATTAAAATGAATTTTTTTATTTTGGAAATATTATACATCATTGTTCTAGAAGGACCGAGGAAGCATTTATTTAGTGGGATCCTAGATGATTAGAAGGAACATGGGGTGGAGAACCATACGGGAATTGCACCAAGGTGAAAGGTCAATGAAATATATCCTAGTGGGACTTTGGTGAGATAATGAGTATAATATTTAAGTTGGAAATTGTTGGGATAATACCATGAACACAATTCTCAAGTGGGATATTTTTGGGTTCATTGTGAGACATGTTTTCTTAATAAAGTGATGGAAACTTTTAGAATGACAATTTTAAGAAGCATATCTTGAGAAGTTCGATGAAGATCTTACACAAAAAATATGTTCATATTTAGGCTGATAGAATAATATTCATTATAAAGAGTTTTCTAGACTGATCCTAGGGGAAATAGATTTTCAGTTAGAGCTAAATAAATAGAGTTTCAGCAGATTCTATAGTCTGGATGGATGTTTCCGAACAGAGTGGAATAGAAAGAGTTTAGTGGGTGATGTAGTGTAGGTGGAATTCATTTTTTTCACCAAAAAGTGTTATTTTGGTATAATTAATAGAATTAACCTTATGGAAGGACCATAGAGATTATCCTTGATTGATTGTATCAATCTACACATCTTGGAGAATTTCCAACTAGCAAAATGAGTAGAGTGGATTTTTAGAAACCAGATGTGTTAGATTTTAGATGATACTAGAGGAAACAATCATGATATTGAGGAATATAATGAGGAAAATAGATGGAGATATATCTGATATTTGAAATTTTTTTCAGATGTTGGTGATGTGTTGGGTGGAATTCACTTTGAAAAGGAAGCACCGAGGATGAAACCTGGAAGAATTATTCATTATTGTTTGGAAGGAAATGTTGGTTGAAGACTTAACATGAATTTGAAGGTGATGTGTACTTTTCATAGGGAGTTGGAAGTTGAGTTAGTGGAAGATACTTGTGATCAACCATGGCTCAAATCAACTTATGGACACCCATGAAAATTAGAATGTAGTGTTGATCAGATAACTGGTTGGGGCCCTCTTTAAGAAGGGTATTGGACCACATGTGCATGTGATGATGTGTGTGGATGAATAGTGATGACAAGGGCTGACCAAGGCTAAGGTTGACCTCCTTAAAGGGGGATACCTTGGTTCACTTTGGTCAGTGCCCAGACTGATAATGACTAGACTGACCATGATCATATATAAAATGATTGGACAGAAGAACAAATGGTTGTAGACATTAGTGGGGATTGTTTTTTCCATTATGGATAGGGAATGTATGTTCATCCTTATAACCATATGTTATTCCAATGAAATTAATAAAGAACTATAATTATCCCATTGATATAGGACATTCAACTAAACTATTTTATCTATATTGTTCTTTGATCTTGTACTTGCATGTGTCTTGATTGTTTGTGTGACTTTTTTTGTTTGTCTATAAGGAAAATCAAAGAAGGACCAAAACATGGTTTTTAATCCTCTCAATATGGTGGTTGGGATTCTTGGAATATCAAATTCTTATAATTTAAGTTGAGGGGGAAATTAAAATTATTGGTTCTTCAGAAACATGTTCTACATTAGTGATTTTAGAGGAGTTTATTTGATGGTCATCATGTAGGAGGTGTGTCCAATGGTTCTATCAGAAAGAGAAATGTATGATATTATTACCATATGAAGGTTGTTATCGTGGTTTGGATGGATGAACCCTAAAAAAGTAAACCCATAATATTTATTATGAATCCTCAATAATTGAAAGTGGCCATGACTATGGACAAACCATCACTTTAACTATGGTCGTGTCCTAACTCAAATAATAGAATGTGTTTTTGGAATTAATATTTTGACTGAGGAATTTTTTTTTAACTTATGAATAAATATTCTTTATTTTATTCCTTAAATTATTGTTAATATTACATGGAATTTACATAATTAATTAACCATGTTTTGATAAAATAATTTATGCATAGTAATTTTATTTTATTTTATCTTCCACATGATTGTTAATTTATTTACCTTATGTGACCATGTTTAATTATAAAAATAAACTATGTATTATAAAAATAAATAAATAACCATGAAATGAAAAAATAGAATAAATATATGATATTTTCATGAGATTTTAAATACTTGTTGGTTTATCGAGTAGTGATTAACCAACCTTGAACCTAGGGAAAAGAACTCAATAATCCTATGCATGGATCAATTTGAAACATTTACTCATCCTATTATATATCTAATTGGTTGGATTCACCTTTCATCAGGTCCTAAACCACATCCTTTCACTGGGAGTTCCATCCTTTTCAAATATTTAGTCACTCTAATGTGAGAAGTACCATAGATTTAAGGTTATATCAAATAAACCTTGGACATTCAGGACTACACATAATAAAGTAGGGAGGAATGATGCGAATATTGTCATATTTAATTTAATAATAAATATTACATTAAACCATAAAATAAATAATTATATTAAATAAATAAATAAAACTTATACATAGGTTGTTCAAGATAAGGATAAATCACAACTTGCAATAATAATGAATTTAGAATTGTCAGTATTCACTTCATTTTCATTCTAGTTAAGATCAATTTATTGAAATTAATGAATAAATTAATCAATCGATCAATTAATATTTTTTCCAAATAGTCATTGAGTTATAATTTTATTATAATCCTGTATTACTTTAAATAAATTTAAATTTAAATTTAAAATTATTATGTACATGGTGTATACTTAGGTGGTGACAGAACATGTAACTTCTGTGTTAAACACTACTAAAAATAGGGCTTTTAATAGCACTAAGAACCACCTTTAACAGCACTTGAAAAGCACTATTATTCATGGAGAAGATAAAGGGAGGTCCCCTTTATCAGTTCTCAAAGTAGAACTGATAAAGGGACAACTTTATCAGTGTTATTTTGAGCGCTAATAAATGGATAATATATCAGTACTCAAAATATCGCTAATGAAAACCCCCTTTATCAGCGCTATTTTGTGTGATGATATAATACACATTTATCAGTGCTTAATTAGAGTTGATAAAGGCCAAGTTTCCTGAGCAAACCCAGCACCTACACAACACCTGCACACCTGAGACAACACCTGTGCACACAACACAAACAACACCTACACACAAACAAAGTATAGAATAATAAAACTGCACGCACAAGAGTTTCCGAAAAAATTATATATACATTTACTTGAAATTATGAATACAAAAACACACACTGCTATATACATTTAAAACAATGTTTAAAATGGTTACAATTACAATTATCCAACAGATAGTTAAAACATTAATGTTTCATCCTTTTGCATCTGTGATCCGCTCTAAATAATTGTCATCCATGGTATTAGTTTCCGAACAAAGCATTAAAACTCAAGATTTTTTTACCTATATAAAAAAATAGATGTTATGTTAGTAATACAATAATGAGATAAATTAAACCTTAATATGAAAGAATAAATTAATAAAATGTCAATTTTTACCTATTACAACCTTTACATGTCCATATTTCCTTGGATTGAATTAATATTTTAGAAGAAGCTCAACATTATTCATTGAATTATAAATATTTTTTGTTGAGATTACATGGATGAGAATAGAAGAGTAAGAAATGTCAATAACAACATGGAATACAAAAGGTTTCATTTATTGATAATAAAAAAGGGATGAATCTCCACAGGTTATATAATATGACACATGCATGATGGTGTATTCAATTTCATAGGACTATTCAATTTTAGAATAAATTATAAAATTTTCCTAGTGATACCACCATCCTAGATAGGTTATAAACCTAATATTTATATATATTAGGAGCTTCTAAGAGTGTACTCTCCCATACCAGGTCAAAGGAAATGAGTGCTAGCACGTCCGAATCAAACATCGGGTCCAACCCTACTTGGACCCTGACCACTTATGCCTGTCGAAGGACCCCATACAATATATAAGGTCTCGTTGAAGGCATGAAAGGAATGTACTTATCATTTTTATAGAGGTCTTGATGAGAACCTACACAATTAGATTGACCATGATCATACTGGTTCACTTTTCTCTTGATCTTCTAGTTCTTTAGTGTGATTAACCAAACCCCCTCACTCCCCTCCTCGAGATAGCCCCTCCCTACCATTGGACACCCCCTCCCTACTCTTGGACAACCCCCACCACTCAACCTGCATCCCCCTCCCTCCTTTGGGATAACCCCCTCCCTCCCCCTGCAACCCCCTCCCTTTCCCTAGACAACCCCTTCCCACCCCTTGGACAACCCCCTTCCCACCCCCTGGATAACCCCCTTACCCTCCTCGACACCCCCACTCTTGGACACCCCCTTAACCTTGGACTGACCCCTCCCTACCCCTGGACAACCTCCTCCCTACTCTTGGATAGCTCCCCACCACTCCACCTGTATCCCATCCCTCCTCCTAGACAACCCCCTCCCTCCCCCTGTAACCCCCTCCCCTTCCCTAGACATCCCCCTTTCCACCCCTTGGACAACCCCCTTCCCACCCCTAGATAGCCCCCTCCCCTCTTGGACACCCCCACTCCTGGACACCCCCACTCTTAGACATCCCCTCCCTCCTGGACACCCCCTCCTTCCTGGACACCCCACCCACCCTCCCACCTGGACACCCCCTCCCTCTTGAACACCCCTCCCTCCTAGTTCTTTAGTGTGATTAGCCAGACCCCCTCCCTCCCCTCCTCGAAAAAACCCCATGGACAACCCCCTCCTTACACCTGGACAACACCCCCCACCACTCCACCTGCAGCCCCCTCCCTCCCCCTGGACAATCCCCTCCCTTCCTTTCCCTGGACAACCCCTTACCCCTCCCACCCCTGGAAATAAAGTATCAAACAATTAAAATAAAGTTTCAGACAATACTAAAATTATGTTAGTATGAAAGGAATGAATCCAGTGTATACCCATTAATAACCTTCTTTATCCAACTATATTTTAATCATCTATTTGATAATGGAGTAAATATTATCCATACTCCATGGTTCATTAATATGAATTATAAAATCATATATAATTTTACAAATATCCTAAGTGTACTAAATTTTAAATCCTACATGATTTTGAATATTTATCAGTCCATAATCATAAACAAATAATCAAACTCCACCCAACTCCATCATCTTTTTTTCATGTACCTAACTTCCTCTATCGCATTGGGTATAACGAGAGATAGAACAAGGGGTAGATAATGGATTTTCTGAGGTTATAAAGTGACATGAAGATCATTAGAGAAATTTATTGGTATCCAAACCAAATATGAATAAACTTTGATTCCACCTCTCAATTGAATAAGATATTCAAAATTAGAAAAAATAATTGGAGTACTTAGTGTCCTCCCATGTAAATTTATAAACTTGGATTAGTATTACAATTTCATGATTTTTGAAGAGATACAATTCAAAAAATCGAATAAAAACACCAAAAAAATAATATATTGGAGGAATAAGAATGAAATTTCACATAACATTAACAAAAAAATTATCTAAAAATACATAAAGGAGAAACATAGAGATCCAATGACACAAATGGCAGACTCCAATCCTATGGAAAGTGGGAGAAGGGATATATATATATATATATATAAAAGTGGTGGGGATACATCTTCTGGAATTTAGTTTCTGGTAAAAAAACATCTCATTCCATAGATTTCATCCACATTACAGGATTGAGGGTCAAAATTGATTTAGTTGAGAGTGTCCTCACAACTCTTCTAGATTAGAAATTATTCCTTCCATCAAACTCATATATCATCAGTAATTTTTATAACAGATGTATTTTACTACAACGTTCATGTAGATAAACAATACCTCCCTCCTAGACACCCCCTACCTTCTGGACACACCCCCTCCCTCCTCTCCTGGACACCCCACTCCTAAACACCCCCTGGACACCCCTCCCTTTTGGACACCCCCACTCCTGGACACCCCCTGGACACCCCCTCCCTCCTGGACACCCCCTCCTTCCTTGAAACCTCCACCCACCTAGAGACCCCGTCCCTCCAAGAAACCCCCTCCCTCTTGGACACCTCCCTTACCTTTTGGACACCCCACCCCCACTCCTGGACACCCCCACCCACCCTCACACCTGGACACCCCCTCCCTCCTGAACACCCCCTCCCTTATAAACACACCCCTCCCTCCCCTCCTGGACACCCCACTCATGGACACCTCCCTAGACACACCCCTCCCTTTTGGACACCCCCACTCCTAGACATCCCCTGGACACCCCTCCCTCCTAGACACCCCTCCTTCCTGGACGCCCCCACCCACCCTCCAACCTGGAGACCACCCTCCTTCCTGGACACCCCTCCCTCTTGGACACCTCCCTCCCCTCCTGGACACCACAACTCATGGACACCCCCACTCCTGGACACCCCTCCCTCCTGGATACTCCCCCACCCACATATAAGGGAAACTAATTAAAAAATTGAAAATCGTAGATATTGGTTCCCATCAAGATTTTAAGATGATCGTGAGTGGACTGAATGACTATGTATTAGTCGACTTCCACACTATTGATCATTTTAGTCCAACGAACCATAGTCTCCTCAGATTAAATTCTTGAATTCATTTGTATCATAAGAAAGATAAAATTTCAATTAATTATGAAAATGGAAGATTTTGTGTTAAAAAATGGACTAGAGTAAGAAAGGGTCACATGACTAATTAGAAATATCATATTAAGTGCATGACTTGTTAAAAGTCATGTGATCACATTACCATAATAGGATCACATGATCAAATGAACCTGGGAGATTTATATGATTATAATACCCTTGAAGCTTTATCCGATCATGGAAATAAGACAAGAATACATGAATCATGTTTCAAGTGAATTACCTTAATTGATTATGTGATTTGTTTATGTGATTTGATCATGTGATGAGATCACAAGATTAGTTCACATGAAGCATTCATAAAAAGGATCTTATGTGGCACGATCACATGAAGAGGATTATGTGAAGTAGAGAAAAAGCCTAAGAGTTCTCATAGAGCTATGAAATATTGAGTCATTAGTGAAATATATTTCCCATTACCCCTGTGATTGAGCAGACAAAGTTTCGTTTCTCTTACTACAAAGGCATGTCACATGGATATAAATATTCTAAAATAAACTAAACCTTCAAGGAATAATGAAAATCAATTCAACATTTCATTGTATAATTTTTTGATAAAATTGACATATTATATTGTAACATTACCTTTACATATTTCCAAATGGTTTCTTTGGTCCAGATGTAAGCTAATAAAAAACAAATGATTCTTTGTGCACTTCACTACTATTGGTTAACTACCGCTTAGCATAAGATCTAATATGAACTTCCGATCCCACGTCCCCGTGATACTCTCATCGGACACCATATCTATGATATCATCATTCAGAATTCACTATTACTTCTCTTCCTACACCCATTTTCCTAGTAAATGGGTGTAGGAAGAGAAGTAAAAGTGAATGCTGAATGATTATATCATAGAGATGGCATCAGATGAGAGCATCACAGGGACACATGATCAGAAGTTCAGATCATATGTTATGCTAAGCGGTAGTTAACCAAAAGTAGTGAATAATCCTTATTTTTGTTATTAAATTTGTGAGTGCTGCACAACCAATATTCTTCCAAAACACTACATCAGTAGAAACGGCTACATAAATGACCAAAATACAGAATATAAATGATCCATGCCATAATAGTTTAGGTCTAGTGATTTTGGAAACATAGAAACATAAAAAAATTGTTCATAATAGTCTCTCATTAAGTAATGTATTACTGGAAAGAAAAATAATTTCTAAAACCATTTTTCATAACCTAAGGATATAAAACATAATAAAGGGTGATCATATATTCTCAATAAGTGTAAACAAGGGAGATATCAATGGTCATATATGGATAACATAAGTAGTAGGAACTCACCTTCATCCTATTTGTGTACAATCTTCCATCAGGTATGCTGCCTATTCATTTCTAAACACATCTATATCATCATGTGAATATGAGTTTTTGAAACAGTCATGGTAGTACTGAAAAAATATAAATACGCAAAGTATTAAGAAATATTTTAAATGAACTCACAATTATTTTGGAAAAATACCTCTTTAGGGATGATATTTTGTTGATGAAATTCAATCTCTTTCCTAAATTTACAAATATAATAACCACAGTACTTTCCATTTGTTTGTTTTGGACACTATAGAAACATCGAGAAAAATAAGTAATTTGTTTTGATATATGTTTGGATAGAACAATGTTATTATATATACTGGGATACTTTTCTATTTGTAGAACTTGTAGGCGTACTTGTCCTTAGGCCCTGGATTCATTCTATGAAGTAGATGATATTGATACACCACCCTATCATAAAAAAATCCTCATTAAAAGATAATATAAATTATATAACTAGATGTTTAGTTCTAAAATGTTGGATCTAGTGTATTATAAATTAAAAAACACCATCATGCGTGGTCGGTTAATTGCATATCCATGCATTGAATCCAGAAAATATGTCTTTGGAGTATCCAAATTGGCTGCAATTAGCACCCAATGCTGCCTAAAAACACAAAAATGAGTAAGTAATGAAAGTAATGAAAATATAGTTGATATGATTAAATTGTAGAGTTTTACCTCTGAATTATTGGTATTAAAAAGATTCTATCATCTGTAATTTTGTTTTGAAATGATTTGAGCATGGATAACATTCTTACAACCTCTTTATTGGAATCTATTTATTCTTTTTAAGAGGTGATGTGAGGACTAATGAGTCCAAATTTTTGTTCATGGGAAAATCTCTTCAATTATTTTTCATATATACAGTTGAGAAAAATTTGAAATGTATTTAGTCATAATTATCATTGTATACCAGCTTTTTGTAAAATCAAATCATGAAAACATACCTCATGTATACATTTATAATAGAGGTGCCTAGCCATTCATATTGAGGATTTAATTTACATTTTTAGCACTAATGAAATCCAATTGTCCTCTTTGTACATATTTTTTTTTTCAAATTAAACTATGTGAGTATTTCCGCCTATCAACTTTATATCCACATGAGCCTGTAATGATATTAACTGTGGATATAGAATGGGCGGTGTGAAGGTTCTCTTAGTAGACCGTTTTAATTGGTTGGTTGATCCTTGTGATAGTTTTGAGATGATATTTCATTTCAACCCCTTATCTTTGTCATTATGTAATAAAATTCATCATTTTATACCATTTTTAATTAAATATTAAAGGTCCATATTGAAAAATAAATTGGAAATGGATACTTCCTTGTCGACATGTTTTTTACAAGAATTGATGGCCATGTGATGAATGTTCCAACAAATTGTTCAACCATATGAATGTCATCATATTCATTTGGAATAGGTAGCTTGGATCTCGTCTCATTAGCTATGTTAATTGACACTCTGAAATGATCTGTTGTAAGTTGTGTGTTGTGTAGCATGTCATTCTGCATATTGAACACCACAACCCTCGCTACAAGATGATAGATGGGAGTTGATAGATATAAATCACAGTCATTTTCACCCTGTAGAATTTTAGTACAGGAAAGGTATCACATTCAATGTGATTCACATTTCACAGAAAAAATTATTATAACATTGATTACCTCATCTAAGTTAGGTTTTTAGGGGAATGTCTTGCCTCAAAGCTAGTGGGGGTGGGGCAGGATCTTCACGCACGAGTTGTTGTTGAGTTTTTTCTTCTATTTTCCTCTTCTCCATCAAACTTGATATCATCTCTCTCTGGTATTATAATTCATCTTAAAAAATAGCTAATTTTTCTTTCATCGTTTTCATTTCCTCAGTTTGATCCTATGTTTGATTTTTTTTCTGAAAATATGTTTGGGGTGTCAGCCTAAAACCCACACCTATGACGTGGCCATACTATTCTGGAAGCTTTAAGGCCACTGAAAGTATGTCTGCATCTGGTGTGGGTGTTGTTGATTCCTATGACTATGTCAGATAGAAAATATTGGAAAATAATTAGTCATTGTTATGTAATATATATTTAAAGCAAATAAAATTTATATTAAGTAATACTTACACAATTTTCCCACACTTTTTGTGTGTTTTCATCTATCAGTTTCCCCTATTAATTTACACGAGCCTCCTTACATAGAACATGGTGTGGGATGGATATGGATTTTGATTTTGATTCATCAATCTGCATATAAACTGAGAAACATGGTTATGGTGTTGTTTTTTGTCACATAAAAGTATTACGTTAGATTTAAAAGATGTACCAATTTTTTCTCAAGTGAAGCATAACCCATCCTTGCTTTACGGTAAGGGTACGCTGGTTTTGTTACACGTTATTTATTTTCAGCACTTAGTTACTGTTTCATAAATAAAAAACTGTCAATCAAAGTGATGAATACAAGCAACGTTAAACAACGTATTACCACACACAATGTACCTGAAAAGTATGATCTACATGACAATTGCTAAACACATCCCATGATCCTTGGGATATCAAGTGTGCATAAAGAGGATGTGGGTGTAGCTTGATTTTCCCTTCAACATCTTTAAGATGATATTTCATTAAAATTGTGTGGAAGCCTCTATGAATCCTTCTTAAAACTCTTAATACATATTCCTTGTGTGAGGCATCTACCATAAATGCACTCTGCAATGGATGATGAAGAGTAAGTCAATGTTTTTTGTATTTTATTTTATTTTAATAAATTATAAAAATGATAAAATAATGTACCATAATCTCTTCCCACATTAGTGTCTTAAGCCTGAGGACAACATGCTGCCATGACTGTACATCAATCGGCACACATTACCGAGTGGCGATTCTAATGTAGCTACTAAATATGTCTTTGTTGGGGTTAACATGTTGGCCTCGCTTATTCCATCCCATCTAAAATTTGATGACTTTTGCTTTTGCCTTAAGTATTTTTGCTAACACTGTCAAACTATGTCTCTCTTGTTTGTTTACACCATCAGGGTTTCATTTCCTAACATTTCTTCAGAATCATCATCATTATGTTCCTCCAGATCATTAGCATCGGCACTGGGACCAGCAGAAATAGGTTGAGAAACCTATTGTACCTCAACACTAGGACCAGTAACAACAGGTTGAGAAACCTGTTATTTCTCTGCACTAGGACCAACAACAAGAGGTTGAGAAACCTGTTGTTTCCCTACACTGGGACTAGCAGCAGCAGGTTGAGAGACCTGTTGTGCCTTGGGATTGGGCGCATCAGTAGGTGCAAAATTCATTATCTGCAGAAGTGGGTTAACATTTAATTTAGATTACATAAAAGTGGTAGAGAAAAGATAATAACATAACGTAACACAATGTATATTAAAATAAGAAAATAACCTTACCATTGAACACTTTTTTTAATGGTTGAAGAGATTTTAACCCCCTATAGACTATGTACATCCTTTCATTATGGTCTCATATTACATAAAAAATACTGTCTACATTAGGACCACTGTGAAATGATTTAAAAGTAACTATGAAAGGGTCATCCTCCGTTGAACTTTCATCTGATCCTTCAGTTGTTTTGGTCGATAACAGAAGAATTGACCAGTTTCGGTTTGCGGGGTCTCGAACATAAAATACTTTTACTTCCTGTGATGCCATTATAAATGGTTCATCTTTCTACCCTTCCTTACTAAAATCAACTTTCACAAATCCCAATTCATCTATTTCAACAGCACTCCTCTTATCAACCCACTTTCATTGAAAAATAGGCACTTTGAATTTCGTATAATACAACTCCCATATTTTTTTGATGATGCCAAAGTATGACATATTCACATAAATTGGATTTCTGTCCTTAGCACTGAAAACATGCATTGCTTCAGCCACAAGTATAACCCCACTATTCTGCATGGTACTGTCTTCATCATGTTCATTATTGTAGAATGTATAATCATTAACTACATAAGCATTGTATGATAATACATACACACTTTCTCCTTCGTCTAGCCATCGAAGTCTTGGGAAACTGAGTCTAGATTTTCATCTAACTTCTTAAAAATATGGTCCCGAAACCATCCTATAAACTGTATATTATTTGTATCTAATATCCATTTTATTCCTTAGATGGATTCAAATGACTAAGAATTTCTTTGTGGGTTTGAACATATGGGTCAACGTTGAAACTGTTATGCAAAATGTAAAGGTGGGCCTCCTCCCGATCTGTAATATTGGTTGTGACAACCTCTCTTTGAGAAATTACTTCTCCCTCAAGCCACCCAGTGTGATGAGATTTCGGTAGACAAACGTTTTCCACACCAGACAGGTATTCGGTATAGAATTCAACAGCTTCCTCAACAATATATTTCTCCATAATAAAACCCTCTATCCAAATTTGATTTTTGACATACCCTTTCAAAATCTTCATATACCGTTCAATGGGGTATGTCCATCTATAATGTATAGGACCACATAGTTGAATCTCTCTCACCCAATGAACCATCAAATGGACTATCATATCGAAGAATGTCGGCGGGAAGAACATATCCAATTCACATAATATGAAGGAAAATTCTATTTCCATATTTGGAAATTTCAAAAGGTCTATAACTTTGCTTCATATAGATTTGAAGAAGAAACAAAGCTTCGTTAATTTATGGTGGACATTCTTGGAAAAAATGAAACGTAAAGCTATAGGAATTATACATTGCATCAAAACATGGCAATCATGTGATTTCAGACCCTTTAATTTTAAATTTTTCATTAACATGATGTTCTTGATATTTGATGGATACCCATCTGGAACCTTTACATCATTCAATAAGTTGAAAAACTGATATCTCTCCTACCCGGAAAGAGTGTATTCAGTAGGAGGAATAAATGTTTGTTTTTCACAATTCATTGGTGACAACTCTTCTCATATTCCCATCTCAACCATGTCCAATCTATCCTTAATTCCATCATTTGTTTTGCAAAGTGCATTTAGAAACGTGCTGATGACACTATCACATACATTTTTTTTCAACATGCATAATATCAATAAAATGTCTGACATACAGACAATTTCAGTATGGTAATTCAAACAAAAACTGATCTCTTTTTCCAATCGGTTTTCATAAGGTTTTTTGAAAATGGTTTACCAAAAGTAGTGTCTACATCTATTACTTTCTCAAACAATTGATCACCTGTTAGTGGAGATGGTGCTGTACATTCTTATGAACTTCTTTTGAATGATGTCATCCAAGATCGATACTTGTGCCATCGGGTAGAAATCTATGATGTACTTGACACAAAGTTTTTGATGATTTTTTCAAACAAATTGACCGTGTACCTTGTTTGCAAACGAGACACCCTTGAGTTCCTTTAATTCTATATCCTAAAAAATTTCCATAAGCAAGAAAGTCATTTATCATTCCGTACAACATGGATTTAAAAATGAAATCTTTATTTTTGTATGCATCATACAACATAACACCTAAATCCCACAATAATTTCAAATCCTCGATCAATGGAGCCAAATAAACATCAATACCATTACCCGGTTGTTTTGGTCCTGATATACGCATAGATAACATGATGTATTTTCATTTCATGCATAACCAAAGTGGTAAGTTATAATTTACCAACATAACCGGCCATGTACTGTGTTTGCTGCTTTGAAATAAAAAAGAATTCACCCTATCTATAGATAATGCAAGAAGAAGGTTTCTTGGATCGTTTCCAAATTCAGGATACTCATGATCAATTCTCTTCTATTGAGGAGAGTCTGCCGGGTGACGTAGTTTCCTATCTTTAATTCTCATATCTGCATGCCATGTCAATTGTCATGTAGTCTCCTCACTTCCATATAGGCTCCTAAACCTTGGAATGATTGGAAATTACCATACAACTTTTGTAGGACTGGAATAATCTTTCTTGAATCAAGAAGCACCACACTTTGGGAATTCTTTAAGTAATTTGTGGTCCTTGAGAAATAATATACAGTCATTTGGGCAGGAGTGTATTCTTTCAGAGATCATACCCATCAAGCGTAGCATTTGTTTGGCATCGTATGTTCATCTTGGGAGCTCATTATCTTCTAGGATCATGTCATTCAGGAGAGAAAACAGTTTTGTAAAACTAGCATCACTTCACCTATTGCCTTCTTTCAAATTATAAAGCTTTAGTATGGCTGAAAATGCTGTATATTTGGTGCAACAACATACAATGGCGTTTTTTCACAACTCCTTAAACTTCTCAAACAATTTTGGGAAATCACGAAGTTCATCTTCAATTGTCCTTATCATTTCCTCAAAACGGTCTTCATCATCATTCACATCTGTAATCACATCCTTTATACGATCGTCTTCATTTTTCATGCTTGTAATCATATCAGATGATCCATAAAATGGCATGTTATTCAAGCCACTACCTACATTCATTTTTCCCCATGTTTATTCCAAGATGTATAACTTTGATCTATTCCATGATAGATTAGGGGTTCTTCCAACTCCTATGGACTAATTTTTCTTGAATAACAACTGCGTAAACACGAAAAATGGATTTGAGTAGGGTCACATGCATGATATTTTCCAAACTTGATAAACTATTTCACACCATCACTACCACAAAAATAGTTTTTCCCAGCACCCCCCCTTTATCAGCGCTTTTTTTAGCACTGATAAAGGCCCCCCTTTATCAGCGCTTGTTTAGCAGCGCTGATAAAGGGGGTGCGTTTATCAGCGATTTTTTTTAAAAGCGCTGATAAAGGGTCGAATTAAAAAAAAATTTAAAAAAATTTAAAAAAATATATTAATATATAAATATATTAATATTCATATAGATATAATATATAATTTTTAAATATATTTTAGATAAGTATAAATGTACATTAACACTTAATATACTTAATATATAAGATATTTAGTGAAAATGGCTTCTTAAAAAAATAAAAAAATATTTTTAATTAATAATTTTGAAATTATTATGGAGTAGTAGTCATTTAATAACAATTTGAAGACTAAAAAAATTAAGAAAATTAAAAAAAATCCAAAATAAGTTAAAAACGCAACTCAAACTTCAAACGACCATAACTTTTGATCCGGGTGTCCGTTTGAGCTCTACCACATATCAAATCGAAGCCTGCGACGAGATCTACATCTTTGGGACCACGAGGGACCACAGTCAAGCGTTTTTAGAGGCCAAAAGAGCCCCATAAGTCCTCCAAAACTGAGTTTTTAGTCGGGGTACCTAGATTTTCAAACATTTTGTGGGTTTTAAGCCTCGTTTGAGGAGGTATTATTGGATTTTTTGGTGGGGACTGAATTTATTCCAAGGTATTACATTCATATTGATATTATGTCTTTAAAATTTTGTTGTTTTTTATAATGCACTGCTATTTATAATCAAATATATAACTATATGTACATATTTTTTATATATTCACGCCTAAAAATTAAAATTTTAAAATAAATAATTAAACATATTTACATATAAAATATATTAGCTCTATCTAAATGATAACTAATATCTATTTTATTTAAAATACCAATATATGAATATTTATATAACTACTATATATTAATATAACTATATATATATATTAATCAAGCTATATATATATATATTAATATAACTATATATAGATATATTAATATAACTATATATAGATATATTAATATAACTATATAACTATATATTAATATTAATATATATTACTATACGAATAAATATAACTATATATAAATATAAATAGAGATATATATTAATATAACTATATATATATATATATATTAATATCACTATATATATATATTAATATAACTATATATATATATTAATATAACTATATATATATATATTAATATAAATATATATTACTATACGAATAAATATAACTATATATATATAGAGAGATATCATGAAATAGCAAAAAAATCAAAATAGAGTAGTGGTAAGGGCTTAGGCGCGCAGGGGGGAGGTCTCGAGTTCAAAACCTGCTGGAGGAAGAGGCGCGCGCATGGGGGTGGATGTTGGGGGATAGCGCTGATAAAGGGTGGAGGGGGTGCGTGCGGGTGCTGGAGGGGCTAAAAGGCACTATTAAAGGGGGGGGGGGGGGTCAAGTGCTATAAAAGCCCCTCCACGATTGGCATGGTTTTTTTTAATTTTTTGCAATTTTTTTAATTTTTTTTAATTTTTTTAATTTTATTTAATTTTTTTAACTTTTTATGAGCGCTTTTTTAAAAGCACTGATAAATGGGTCCTTTATCAGTGCTAAAACGAAAGCGCTGATAAAGGAAGCGCTGATATGGGACCCCTTTATCAGCGCTTTTTTTTAGCGCTGATAAAAGGGGTCGTTATCAGCGCTTTTTTTGAGCGCTAATAAAGGGGACCCCCATTTATCTTCGCTGACTTTAATAGCGCTTTTCCTAGCGCTGTTAAAGGCCATTTTAGCGCTGATAAAGGGCGTATTTGTAGTAGTACATCTTCATACTCTTTTGTCAACCGATTGTAATTTATCCATTCTTTATTCATATTCATCCTATTGGATACAGTAATATTAATATTTAACAAAATAATTACACAAAATATGTTCAAAAAGCTATGAGAAGCCCTTGCACTAAAATGTTTTTAGTGTTTCTATAGAAACATAATGTCTCTAGTCAAGAACTATGGTACTAAAATAATAGATGGTATGATTTTCAATAGAGTTATTTTTGGTGGAGGTATTCATTACATGTGTTGTTATGGTTATTTGACTAGTGTGTCCATAAAGTGTCTTATAGAGTCCTCTAGTGAAGTGGTTTTCTATGATTCAGTGGAATTGTATGAGTAACAAAGTGGTGGTGCCATTGAAATGGGTAAAGTTTGGATTGATATTCAATAGTGTAAGATCTACAACATGGAAAACAAATGGCATAACAATCATGCCAACAACCACAACGCCATACAAAAACACAATTGTGCTCACAATCACAACATTATACAAACCAAACAATCATAATTTCAGATTTTACAAATCATACCCTATTCAATTCCATTTGTTAATTAAGGGGTTATCACAGAAGTTTTATCGTCCTGGGGTGTTCATTCATTAGTCAATTATATGTAAATTAACAATTTTAATATTCAAATGTTCAACATAAACCAACCAACATGAAATTCATTTATTGCGCAAATAAGGACCACCAACAACCATGATTTTCAGTGGGGCGTTTTGCCCGTACATTTCACATTATAAACATCAATATAAATTAGTAATAACATGTGAACAAGAGGAAACCAATGAGTAAGTGAAGAAAACCCACTCTGAAGGTGTCGTTCAATGCGTGGTAGATGTGCGTTCATGGAAGAGGAGAGGCGGGCGACGAAGGAGATTTCCAACTAAAAAGAAAACATAAAATGAGAAATCATATGTTATACCTATCCAAAATAGGTCCAATGAGATTTAGGAATGGGACATGTTTGGTTAAACAATTTTATTGGTCAATAGTGGGATTTTATTTTTCATCTACGATATCTGCTTCCTGTTTATTTATTTTTTGCGTATCTACTATTTTCCTAGATGTTAAACTTATGAATGGGACATGTCTACTTTTCAGAAGAAATATCATTTTAAATTTACTCTAATTTAGGGGTAAAATATTCCACATTAATTTTAACTTTTTCCTAGGGGATCGTTGTTATCCCATAGGGATCATGAACACCTCTTAGGTTAGTGGAAAGTTTGGTCAGTTATTGGTTATGATACTAGCATGAGTTGTATCATTACATTTCCTATTGTAATTGACCCATGTCCATTTAAATATAGGATTTGGGGGGGGGGGGGAACACTAATATATAGAAGGATTAAGAGAGGTAAATATTATCCTAGGATCTCCAATACAAGTGATGAAAGATGAAACATACACTGGGTGAGAGAGAACCACCCAATAGGATAGGAAGGGGAGGGTGGCGTAGCACGGAGGGGTTCTTGATGAGAAAAGGGAAAAAATCAAGTAAAACATTAAAGGTTCAAAGGGTAAGGGGGTGGCCTATCTGGGGGGGGGGGGGGTAGGGGGCTACAGGGGTGTGGGGGAGAGGGGTGTGGGTTGTCCAGGGAGGGGGGGTGGGTTTCCCAGGTGGGGTGGGGGAGGGGGTATAGGTGTGTGGGGGAGGGGGGTGTGGGCTGTCCACTATGAAACGACCATTAGGGTTCCTAAAGAGTGAATTATGAGAGGGGAAAATTATTGGTAAGAGGGGTTTGGGTGATGTGGTTGAGTGGAAAATGAAAAATAGGGGAACCTCATTAAAAATACTAAAAAAATATCTTTTCATTTCAAGAATAGGGTACATTATGGTGTAACCTACGAGTCTATTTCATAGTGAACCCTATAATGTCACATTGTTGAATTAACACTAGGTATACACTTCAACACTCATCCCCTAGGAAAAACCATTAAATCTTGATCATGAATTGTGATGTAACTGTATGCATCATGGAATAACATCGACCTCCCAAAAAACAGTATGGATGGAATAACATAGCCAACCTCCCACATGATCAAAACCATTAACATAAGGTAGGTCCTATGTATAAACTCACATACATAAAGGAGGACCTAAAGAGGAATAACCAATCTAACCTTCAACACAATCCTAACCCCTAAAATAATTTATGTCTTGTGTAAAACCTCATATACCCCATGATGTATAGCCAAACATAAACTTTAAAAAATTTGAAAGAATGTTCACCATGGTAGAGGATGTATAAATTGCAATCCCAAGGTCTCTAGGCCTCATCCTCATCATAGATATATAACAATGATTAATATATAATGAACAAGCATGAAAGATAAGCCTCATCCTAGATCTTATCTAGCCAATGATTGATACCTAGCATCGAGAAAGAGGCTATTACATAAGAAGATCATAAATGACACATCCTAAGAAACCTCACTAAACCTATCCATCATTAGAATATCCTATAGTTAAAAAATATATCATGATAATCCCAAGACCTATAGGTGATAATATATCAAAAAGAAATCTCTTTATTCATATTTAATTACCAACATACACCACCCCATGTGTGTATTTCCCTACCCTTAAGGTCATAAGGAATCCACATTATCATTTCTACTAACATCATAATCAACCCCACTCCATGTACTGTACTTATAAGGGTTCTACGGGAGATGTCACAATTTCATACAGCCATGATAAATATTTTATGTGGGATAATCAATACACACCATGTACTCAACATGATATAAGATTTAAAATAATTTTTAATATATCTCACACAACAACCTACCCACTGGTTATTCCATCACTAGTACCCACCAAAGCATCCCCCCAATCAAATGGCCGAGGGATAAATATCTTAGGAGAACACAAATACAATGAGACATAAGATTATATCTCCTTACCTTCCATGATCTAATGATCACTCTCTAATCTATTATCTCACTCGGTCCAGTGGGCCACCATCAAAATATTATAGACATCCTATACGACGGTTTACACATATTCAGATCAATACCTAGTCTCCTAAGAGTCATAAGACATCAAACAGGGTGGTTAGAAATCAATAAATTCAATGCATCAAGAATCATACAAATTGAATACATTTATAAATAAATGATCACCCAATCTCAAATTCTATAGAAAGAAACATCATCTTTCTCTATCAAAAGAACACCACATATATAGAGAGCCACCCATTAGTTACAACAAAACTAAAATGGGAATAATTTGATCATAAGGATTTTATAAAAAACCATTTCTCATAATGTCCCAAATGAACAAAAAAACATTTTAAGGGTGTAAATCCAAATAAAATGATTTAAAATATCTTCCAAATCAACTCTTAAGACCAATATTATGAATATAATTTTATAAAACCGCATGGGATCAAAAACTACAAAATAATAACATTTTTAATAGTGAAATTCTATCACGATGTTTACAATATAACTCATATGGGTTAACACACCCTTGTAAAATCTAAAACCCCCTTTAGAAATCTTCAAGAACATTACACACCCCAAAAACATTATTTAGAAATCAATAGCTGTAAAACTACCATTTAAAAATATTTATATAGTACTGAATTTGAATTTTTAAAATATTTTAATGCTTTGAAGGCCACTTGGTAATTTTTCTATACAATTGGTACTTAACCTATTCTATAATTAGGCATAAAACCTCCTAGAAATCAACATTATTCTATCATATGGAACATACATGTGACGACCTAAACTTTTTATTAATATTTGTTTCCTAATTTTGTGTGTTTTTTATTTTATACTAAAAAAAACGATATTATTTAATTAATGAAGTGAGTATAATTAAATTAGACCATTGGGTTTCAAATTTTATATGACCATTGGTCAATATGACCATTGGAAGATAAACTCTTAACGTTACAATTTTTGTTTATAAATACAAGTGATCTTGGTTAATTAATACAGAAAGAAGATTCAATGGCCTCATCCAGTAGACTTGGGCCATTTGAAGCCCATCTAAGGGAACTTGGGAAGGAGGTAACACAACTGGGATTTGCTCTGGACCAATCCCAGGCAGAACTTCATCATGCGAAGCTTGAACGGAATCACCTACGGAAGAAGTTCAAGCTGATAGAGGTCACCACTCAGGCAGTGTTGGCCAAGTCGCCACAAGATTCTATCACCTTAACACACCTTACACTTAGGTCCTATGCTGGTATTATAAGGGGTTATTTAACGAGACCTTAACTTCTTTGTGTAATCCTTTGATATAAATAAAATTGTTATATCTTTTTATGGTAAAGTTTTTAAATTTCAAATGTCCGGATAAATATAGGATGTATATTATTGATGATTTTTTAAAAAAAAAGGATATTTTAAAATATTTATGTAAACCTTAAATAATTAATAATGTGTAATGATTTTTAAAAAATGGTCTTCTATAGTTGTGTTTAGTAGGAAATTTAGAGTCTAACAAGATCAACTTAATTTTTGGTGAATAGTAAATTAGGAATAGTAATTTTACACTTATGAATAGTAATGTGACCAAATGGAATAGTAATATCACTTAAGAAAGTATTATTTTATTTTAGGCACCTTGATTTGGTAATGTGATTCAATAAAATAAGTAAATAACTATTTCAGAAATTATTAATCAAGTATTAGTTTTTTCGGGTGTATAATATTTTTATTTAAAAATTAAATTGAAAATAATTAGAAAAATATTTTCATAAAATGGAGTTCATTTTTAAATTCAGAGCATCTATATTAGGTTAAGGTGATTTTTTGGGATTTTTTTTGAAACAGTTGGATTTTTGGGGAATACTGAAAATACCGTTTTGAGTTTCGGGTGTTTAATGACATCATTAAGGATGTAATAATTATTTAATCATTATGGTCGGCTTATGAATAGTAAGATATGATATGATGTGTTACAAGTGTCAAATACCATGGGCAAATACCATGGGAAATCCCATGGTTTTACCAATACCACAGACGAGGTGTCCCTTGGTAATTAATGATTTGTTCCCTCACTTCTCCTATAAATACCAAGCCATTACCTCATCTATTTCATTAAAAAATCCTCTTCAACGAAGATACGGTCTATTTATCTCCCAAGAAGTCCTCCCAAGTTTCCCTCAAGCCTCCCAAGGTCCCGAACTTCAATCATTAGAAGTTACTTTTCAAGGTAAGGGAACCTTTCACCCTCCTCTTTTAAGTCATGACTTTCTTTATGTTATGTCTTATAGTTCCATTTTATTATGAGGTGGATTGTTCTTATATATCTTTAATAATATACATTTAATTTCCAAATTATTATATACCCTTTATAATCTCATCAATTTATTTTCTTAATTTTTATGTGACGCCGTTAGTCTGTCGAATTTTCGTAAAAGA
Organism: Viscum album; assembly: GCA_963277665.1. NCBI lineage: Eukaryota > Viridiplantae > Streptophyta > Magnoliopsida > Santalales > Viscaceae > Viscum > Viscum album. The sequence goes on along the minus strand of OY728163.1, from coordinate 2,003,934,067 downwards.
AATCACGCTTTCTCTTTCCTTTCAAGTTTTCTTTTCATGTGGTGTGTCATTAAAATTTCCACACCATGATCTTATTTCTTTTTATTATGTCCATATACTTAAAAATGGTTCATTTATTGATGTGATAACCTTGTACCCTCTCTTTATATTATTTTCTAAAACCATGTTATATAACCGTTGTGCTGCAGAAATTTCATCTCAAAATTTCTCTCTTTTTCTCAAGGAATTATCTTATTTTATTTATGTGAATACCTAGTTCTATTTAGTTTCTATGGGTATTAATAGATACAAAAAAAAATGATATATTTAATTCTAGAAATTACATACATGTAACCCTCACTCCCTTTCCATGGGTTATAAATGACATAATGATTTTATTTTTAAGCACTTTTAAAACGTCACGATTTTGAAGTGAAACCCATTTTTTTTACTCTATTTGGGTTATTTATGAAATGTTTGATCATGATATATGTGGATCACATGAAAATAAATACATATTAATAGTTCTCCTTGATATCACTCCAATTCATTGGGTACAAAATTAATCTTTAGAGATGACAAGTTTCACGATACCTTGGTGAATAACCTTGGTAGTTTTTATGACACCTTGGGGATGAACCTTGGTGATATGTTCATGTATGTATAAATGAAATGTTGTAGAAACATATTAAAGTTATGATTCATGTTCTTTTTATCATGATATTAAATTCTTCCATTGCTCATGTCTTTATGATTTTTATCACGTTCTTATTATTATTGCTTAAGACCACATGTCAACTGTTTCACTTGTTTTCCTTACTGAGCCTTCTGCCCACCCTTTCCTTTGATATATGTCTCCAGATTATGAGATGAAGTAATTTTACTTAGTATTAATTTATTATTAAGCCTTACAAGTGTATTAGAAGAATGTTTTATGTTGTTTTCAATTTTTATTTTTCCTGATTTCTATGACACTAGACTTTAAATATTCTCTATTTGTAAAATGTAATGAAAAGTTATGTATTAAAAAGGCATGATGCTATAGTTGGTATCAAAGGATATTTTAGTTATTTATGGAAATTAGGATATTAAAACTTTAGGAATAATCCTATAGAAAAGTTTAAAAATAGGAAAACTTCCTGGTATTTTGGTGAGTATTGAGTAATTTATTTATCAAAAAAATACATCCCTGTCTGGATACGAGCAGGTAGAGGTGTCTCTGGCATAGATGTACATAGGGGTAAAACCCAAAAACACTGCTTTGATCTATAATTGAATGTGAACCGGTGCATGAAAATGGGTCTTTCTTCACTCTCGGTTATGACACTCTTGAGGGATATATTTGATTAATCACAATATTTTTATGAATCATTATGAAGGAATTATAGAGAAATGTAATTGTTTAAGCATGCAGTTTTAATACATAAAATACTTCATAGTTAAAAGATTCGTAAATGAAATAAGTTTCTAACTAAGGTTGTAATATTTTAGAAAATGGAGGGCAATAGGAGGAACCGTGCAAATGGTGACCGCAATGGACCATTCACTGATGACCCTTTGATGGAAGTCGAAATGGAAACATTCATGAAAATGATGAACCAACTGACTCAAGTTATGAGAAATAACTTGAATCAAGCTAAGAGACCAATATCACCATGAAGGGAATAATATTCTGTTGAGTCCATTATGCATCAATGACCACCAACCTTTAGTGGATTGACTGACCCATTGATTTCTGAGCATTGGACCGGCTCTATTGAGAAGATCTTTTCTGTGATCCGCTGTTCAGAGCAAGAGAAGGTCACCCTAGATGTCTATCGCTTAGAAGGAGAAGTTGATATGTGGTGGAAAATGATTAAAAAAACATGAGTCAAAGAGTGGATGTTGAAGCTATGGAGTGTGAAGAGTTCAAAGGGATTTTCTTCAGTAAGTATTTCCCTTGTTCCATGAGAACAAGAATGGAGAAGTTGTTTCTTGGGTTGAAGCAAAAGGAGAATGAATCTATGGGAATCTACGAGACTAACTTCACAAGGATTTCACATTACACCTCTAGCTTTGTCAAGGATTCAAGTGGTAAGGTTGATAGATTCTTTGGTGGACTGAGACCTCATTGGTGGAAGAATCTAGCCAATCGAGACTATGATAGCTATGAGGAGATTGTGTAGAGTGCGATGAAAGTCGAGCTGGATTTCGGTGAGACGTAGTGGTCTCATAAATCAAACGACAAGAATAGATCGATGGAGCCCAGCTTATGGAGGACCTTTGATCAGGGAATAGGAGGCAACAAGTACAACATCCCATGTATAATAACTGTTTGAAGAAGCATTCAGGGAACTCCTTTCTCGGGAGCAGGAAAAGCCACAAGTGTAGAAGAGGTTGCCATATTGCGAGGAATTGTCATAGTGAGGTGAAACCTCAACTTCCTAACACTAATGATAAGGGTAATATGGTGTAGGAACTACCTAATGTCCAGTTTTTTAAGTGTTGAAAACTTGGGCACTTTTCCAATCATTGTCCAAATATGAGGGCAATGGAGGGGAACCCCCATTAGCCTCACCAAAGTCCAAGGGAGCAAGGCCGTGCTTTTGCTATCATGGAAGCTGAATTTGAATCTCCGAAAGATGTGGTAGTTGGTACGATTGTTGTTCTATCAAATCTAGTAAGTACTTTGTTTGATTCTAGTTCTACGCATTCCTTTATTTCCCCCAAGTTTGCAAAGAATTTAGAATCAACCCTTGATTTTATAAAAGTAGAGTTATCAGTCAAGACTCCTGGTGGGATTATCCAAGCATCATCATTGTTTAGAAACTATAGTATTTAATTTAGTGTTCATAATATTATCCCAAATCAATTAGTCATTACCATGCTAGAATTTGACATTATACTAGGGATGGACTGTCGCTCAAAGTATAATGCTAAGATCAAATGCAGAAGCAAGGAAATCTCAGTAGTCTTAAATGGAAAACCTACAGTTATCCTCCAAGGAGAGACATCTCAACCCAATATTTGTATAGAGGAACCCCCTATATCCTTCTTTATAGAGTTTATCGGTGAAGAAGAAGAAGGAGATGAGAGTTTAAGGATAGAAACTGTCCCCATCGTCTAGGAATATGTTAACGTATTTCCTGAGGAGTTTCCCGGACCTCCCCTAGAAAGAGAGGTGGAGCTCTCCATTGAACTCATACCTGGTTCTCATCAAATATCAAAGACCTCCTATAGGATGAAAAATGTGTAGCTAGAGGAATTAAAGAAACAACTCCAAGATCATTTGGATAAGGGGTTTATCCGACCGAGTGTGTCTCCTTGGGGAGCACCAATTCTCTTTTTGAAGAAGAAGGATGGATCAATGTGGCTATGCATTGATTATAGAGAAATGAATGGGATCACAGTGAAGAAAAAATAACCTCTTCCAAGAATTGATGACTTATTTGACCAACTTTGTGGGGCTCAATTATTCTCTAAGATTGATCTTCGATTTAGTTCTTATTAATTGAGGGTGAAGAAAGAAGATATTCTAAAAAATGACTTCCGATCAAGATATGGGAATTATGAGTTTGTTGTTATGCCATTCGGACTGACTAATACACTTTCTATTTTTATGGATTTGATGAATAGAGTATTTAAGGACTACCTTGATAAATTGTGGTTGTTTTTATTGATGATATTCTAAGATATTCCAAAATTCACGAAAATCATGACGATCATCTAAGGGATATTTTGAAAAATCTGTGGAAGGAGAGGATTTTTGGGAAGTTTAGTAAATGTGAATTATTGTTACAACAAGTTTATTTATTGGGGAATATTGTTACCAATGAAGGAATCAAAATTGACCTTGCAAAGACAGAAGTTGTGGAGGAGTGGCTTCAGCTGTAACGTCTCGGATCCAAGTGCCACAAAATGGGTGCCTCGAACCCGGTTGGTCACATGACCTCAAGAGCATTTCCCCAAACACCTGAGGCTACCGACTAGCAGCGAGGGCCTAGGTCTAACAGTGGGGAAACTATTCCCTCATTTGTCAAAGTGTAGCATAACGGAGAAATATAAACATACCAAAAGCAGAAGTAGTAAAGAATAAAAAGATGAAAGGACAACTGTACTGAATCAAAAGATAACCAACGGTCATACATATATGATGGTGAAATATGTCCTATTTATAATAAAGAAGTCAAAACAGGATGCACTACAATCAAATATAATACAACATAAGTACCAAGTACAACTAAGAAAAACTAAAATATCGCAACAGGAACTCACCAGCATCTCAAGCCTAAGCTCGGTCCCATGCTCTCCTACTCCTCTACAACAATCAAATACCTGTATTGGGACTCTTTCCATTGTCGAAAACTCCAGTAATGTAATCTATTTGGACCTAAGACATGACCCAAACAGGGTGTGAGAAATAAATCCTAGTAGGCAACCACCAAAGGCTCGTGCCCAACTGTCAGTGAAATTGTGCAATAGCAGTGTGCAGTAATAAAATACAGTAAAATAGGCAGTACTCAAAGTAACTATCTATATCAGTTACATTTCCATTTTATTAATTATTTATCAATTCCAAGCTTGTGATTTAGCTTGGCAGGTACAACATAAGAAATCACCACAGTGAATACTCAAAGTAAACATTGTCCTCAGACATGTAAATCCTTACCCTCAGGTAAGTATAATCGAAACCAATAGGTGAATACCCATATAAATAATGAATATATCCCATAGGAATATGAGATATTTCCCTCAGGCACGGAAGCTACTGCCCACAGGCATAAGAAAAGTTTCCCTCAGGCTAAACAAAACACTACCCTCAGGCTAAACAAAACACTGCCCTCAGGATAACAAGTAACCGGGACGATCCCAACATATAAGCAATCAATTATATATACATTTTCTCTCAAGAAAACTCAAAGCATTCTACAATCATAGAATACCCACATGTATCATGGCCAAATGGACAAAAAAGGGAAACACACCCATGGGGTGGCACTGGATCAAGGAAATGATCCCAAAAAACAGTTTATACATGTTCATTAGATTATCTATGAAATTCTAGATATCTTAATAGATAAGGCCTCAACCATAAGAAACCCCAAACATGGGTGCGTAGCACAATGGTACACAAAAACAACTTAATAGTTGGAAATAAACACCAGACCACCTACCTCGATCTCCTCTAATCGATATACGTGAACGATGCCTCCCGAATCAACCGAGAGTGGCATAGATATGGGATAAACGGTCACCCGTTCAAACGTAAATAACTTCCCCTCAGGAAAAAATTGTAAGGAAAAACTCAAGAAGAGAGAAGAACTCACCTACGCGGTTCAAACGAGATCATCGACGAAGTAATCGGAGTCCCAATGTGCGGTCAGGAGCTCTTCCAAGATACAACCATCTCACCCGCACTCCAAATGAACCCACTACCTCCTCTACTGAATAAGTAGGCTACTACCCGTTGATAACAAAAAAAACACAACTACACGGTGTGTGATATAAAGTACATGGTGTGTAATTTTCATTTTTTAACTGTTCCTCTGGTGGCCACTTTCCACTACTTCACTGTTCATCTGTCAACATGATTAAACGACATGTATTTCTAAGTACACGGAATGTACTGAAATTTAAATGGAAGCTACTCCCACTTCCTTACTGTTCACCTACCGACTGATTACATGGCATGTATTACTAAGTACATGGCGTATAGTCAGTTTTTACACCCTTCATCACTGATAGGCCTACACACCCTATGTACTCATCCCACATAGCCAAAGTACATGGCGTGTGGAAAAGTACATGGCGTGTACACACAAATTTTAAAATTTTTCCCCATTTTCCTCATTTTTCTCAAAAACACTTAAGGAAAAAGGAAAACAAGAAACCCGTACCTCAAAAATAATAACTGGGTTCTTACAAACTTCCCTCCTTAAAGCAATTTTCCCCAGAATTTCCCTTCCAAGGGTGGTGAAGATAAAGCTGTGAACAACTCTAGCCACTGAGCATGTATATCGGTCTCCCATTCCCAGGTTTCATTCTACACTCATCCATGCTGCCATAGAACCCATATGAGAGGAACTGACTGGCCTTGGAGAACCTTCATGCTCCTATCAACAAAATGAATTTGATGCTCCTCAAAGGATGCATTGACCTGATGTTCAACCATCTCGGGCTGAAAAATGTGTGTTGAGTCTGAGTGATAACAGCATACTTGAGATATGTTGAAGACGTCGTGCATGGCCCGATACCTCTTCGGTAACTGTAACTGATAGGCAACTGGCCCAACTCTCTCTAGAATCTCAAACAGCACCACATACCTTGGTGAAATTTTACCGTATCTCCCGATCCTCCTGTGTCCCAACATCGGTGAAACATGAAAGAAAACCTGATCCCTGACCATGAACTCGAAGGGTCATCTATGACAATCTGCGTAAGATTTATGGCGAGACTGCGCAGTAGCCATATGCTTCTGTGTCAACTGGACCTGCTCTGAAGTCTCCTACACGAGTCATGGTCCTAGTAAAGCTACCTCACCTACCTCCAACCAGCACAAAGGTGATCAGCATGACCTACCATACAAATCTTTGTAAGGTTCCATCTCAATATTTTCATCAAAAATATTATTGTAGGAAAACTAGACTAGGGGTATGTGCTTATCCAAAGAGCCCCCAAAGTCTAGGACGCATGCATGCAACATGTTCTCAAGAACCTATATCGTATACTCTGACTGGACATCGGTCTGAGGGTGGTATGCTGTGCTCAGAAGCACCTGTGTACCCAATGCCCTCTGAAAACTCTACCAGAAATGAGATGTAAAATAGGTGTCCCTATCTGAAACGATAGAACGAGGGACCCCATGAAGATGTACTAACTCTCAGATATATAACATTCTAAGATTGTCAAAACTAAAGGTCTCCTTGTTTGGAAAAAAGTGATCTGCCTTTGTAAGTCTGTCCACAACAAACCATACAACATCACTGCCTCGAGGTGACCTCGGCAACCCAGTCACGAAGTAAATCGCGACATCATCCCATTTCCATTCTAGAATGGGTAACTATTGTAATAGTCCGGCTGGCCTCTGATGTTCCGCCTTCACCTGCTGATAGGTGGAACATCTAGTAACAAAACCAGCTACCTCACTTTTAATACCCGACCACCAATACTGTTTTCTCAAGTCACGATACATTTTGGTAGCTCCGGGATTCACTAAACAAGCTGAAGCACGAAACTGCCACGTTAACTCATCACGTATATCCCCTGGAACCCACACTCATCCATGGATACGTAGTACCTCATTATCGCCTATCATCCAACCAGGAAGAGGGTCCTCACTTTCCACCAACTCCCGTAGAACTAGGCCTTATGAATATGATAGCTATCTCATCCTCACTCTATCTAGGAGGGTAGAAGTCACAGCTAAGGATGAAAGATAAATTCACCCCTGACTATCGTGCACCTCCAAATGCATCTCAGAGAACAAGGCCATAAGCTACCACTCACCACTGGCCTCCTGCACTGCCTGTATCTGAGTCCTCCTACTCAGTGCATCAGAAACTGCGTTACCTTTACCAGGTGTATTGGCATGCTCAAAGTCAAAGGACTGAAGGTATTCAACCCACCTTCAATTTACCAGATTCAAGTCACACTGGTTAAAGATATATTTAATACTTTTGTGGCCGTAAACACCGAAAAATGTTCTCCCAAGAGATAATGTCCCCAACAGCGCAATGCATGAACAACTTCAGCCAACTCGAGATCATACGTCAGGTAATTCCTCTCATATGGCCTCAAATGCCGAGACCCATACACAACTAATTGATTTCCCTACATCAATACTGCTCCCAGCCCAATACCTGATGGATCACAGTAAACTGTATAGCTCTTCCCTTGCTCTGGAAGTATCAGGATTGGTGCTGATGTCAACCTTCCCTCCAGCTCCTGAAAGGTTGTCTCGCAAGATTAACCAAACAAACTTCACACCCTTCTTAGTCAAACCCGTCAACGACACTGCTAAGTGGAAGAAGTCCTGTATAAGGTTCCTGTATTAACCAGCCATCCCCAAGAAACTCCGTATTTCATATATGTTCTTAGTCTTCTCCCAGGAAACTACTGCTATCACTTTCTCTGGGTCTACTGTGACTCCTATCTCTGAAATAACATAACCCATTAAGTATATCTGGTCCATCCAAAAGTGGCACTTTGAGAGCTTAGCATATTGCTGATTCTATCTTAGTTTACTCAGTACGATCTCAGGATGGGTGGCATGGTCGTGTCGAGTGTGAGAGTACACCAATATATCATCCATGAAGACTACCACCAAATAATTCAGATATGGATGGAACACACAATTAATCATATCCATGAAAACTGCTGGCACATTCGTGAGTCCGAACGGCATAACCAAGTACTCATATAGACCATATCTGCTCCGAAAAGTTGTAAGCGTAATGTTCGATGTTCTAACGCTCAACTGATGATATTCAGATCTCAAGTCAATCTTCGAGAACACTCATGCTCCTCAAAGTTGATCAAAAAGATCACCAATACTCAGTAAGGGATATCGGTTCTTGACCATCAATTGGTTCAGCTACCAATAATCCATAGAAAGTCTGAGGATACCGTCCGCCTTCTTCACAAACAGGACATGCATACCCCAAGGAGAAGTACTAGGTCGGATGAAACCCTTTTCCTGCAACTCCTCTAACTGCCTCTTGAGCTCCTAAAACTCTGGTGTAGCCATCCTATAAAGAGGAATGGGCACCAATTCCGCTCCTGTCATAATCTCAATAAAGAAATCCACCTCTCGCTCGGGAGGTAGACCTGAAAAGTTGTCTGGGAAGACATCCCTGAAATGATCAACCATTGGAGGGAAATCCTTATTAAATGTTCCCTGGTCATCCATATATAAACTCAAAATCTTGGATATCACTCCACCTCACCCATGATGCTTGGGTCCAGCTCGACTTGCCTGGACATCCCATTCACCCATGTATAGAAACTCTCCACAATCTGGTGATGTGAAACTCACCCTGTGATGATATCAATCCACAAAGGCTCGAAAGGGTACCAACAATTCCATCCTGAGAATGAAATCATATCTCATCATCTATAAGACATAAAGGTCCCACAGAAAGTGATACCCACTAATCTCTAGGGGGAACTACTTGAACTGATGCACACCTACTTTTATAATCCCCAACGGAGTGTCTAACATCATAAAATCAGAAGAATAAGGAACACATAGCCCAAGTCTCTCCACAATGGGCACAGATATAAAGCTATGTCTATCACCAGTATCAAAAAGTACTGAAGAAAAAATAGAAGCAACTAGAATAGTACGTCTGATAGTGGAAGGTCCAGGATCCTGCTCCTGTTGAGTCTGTTGCACTGGATATGCCTGCCCAGTGCCGCGGCCCTGCGACACAACCTGGCTACCCTGAGCTGACCCTTCCTGTTGTCTCTGAGATCCTGGTGTCTGGCTACCATGGCCACAAACACCACCTCGTCCTGAACATACCAACGTATTCCAATTCCCTGACTGGTAAGAAGCTATTGGCCCTGCTCTAGCACGCGGAGTTTTCACAGAACCCCTCTCACTAGTCACTGGTGGAAACACCCTACAAAAACGCTGGAGATGACCCATCCTGCCGCAAGCTTGACACTCCACTAGGTCACGTGGAAAATGAGGTCTCTTGTGCCCCTCTTTACCACACTGGTAGCACATTACCTGGACACCTAAATAATTATTCTAGCTAGTACTTCCACCATGAGAGAAATCTATCTGCCTCTTCCTCTTGCCAGTAGAAATAGTACCGGAAACTGGTGCCAAACCACCCTGGCCTGCACCACTAGCTTCCCGCAGGTTCTGCTTAGTAATCAGTGCCTAGTTAAGAATATCATTCACTATAGGCAACCTAAAAACATTCACCAGTTCTCAGATGTCACATTGAAGACCATCCTCAAAGCATCTAGCCCTCAACGTCTCATCATCCACTAGAACAGGTGCAAAATGATGTATCTAGATGAAGTGGTCAGAATAGTCCATCACTAACATGGGTCCCTACTACAGATTCATGAAATATCTTGCTTAATCTTCCCTTATCATCTCTGAAAAAAAAATTCATATAAGAATGCCTAAAAATCTTCCCACTCCATGTCTCGGTGATGCTCAGTATGGGTGGTAACATCCCACCATCTCATGGTGGAATCACGCTGAATGTAAGTAACGAGATTGACCCTCCTCCCGAGAGGTGTCTCTAGATGATTGAATATCATCTTCATAAAACCCTACCAAGTATCCACAGCCTGTGTTCCTCCATCCCCTAAAAATATAGGCGGCTGCTGCTGTTGGAATATACGTGTCATCTCTGCTAAAGATGTGGCAGCCGGCGGTGCTCCCTAAAAGCTCTGCATGAACTGCATGAAGCCTTAACAGAACTACGCATCCATGCTTGCGTCTTGTATAACGGCTGGCGCTGCATCTAGAACTGCTGGAGCATCCATCAGTAGCCCATGACCTACCACCTCTGAAGTATAATCGTTGCCGCTTTCTTGGAGAACAAATCAAGGTCGTCTCAGTGGCTTGACTCTAAAAGGTCAAAGACACACCTTAGATTAAGATCATCAAGGAATAAGAACTAGATGCGTAATGAGGGAACAGGAGAAAGAAAACATCCAAGTTTTACAAAACAATACTACACGGTGTGTATAATAACTACACGACGTGTGCCCTCTAGTCTTCCACACGGGCGTGTAATTCTGCCAGAACTGGTTGTGTATCACCCCAAACACACGGCATGTTATCGACACACATGGTGTGTACTTGAATTTTCTTCCCCTACCCAATTCCTTCTACATGGATTAGCCACACAACTCTATTTTGAATGCAACTACACGATGTGTACTAGACGAGCTTCTCCGACCTGTGTTGTTTGTGACACAGTTGGGTACTTAGCTCACACCACACGGCGTGTTCCAAATAGACATGGCGTGTACATCTTAGTTTCCAACTACCCGTGTTGTTAGTGACACGGCCGGCTACTCGGCTGACACTACACGACGTGTTACACCCGCACATGGCGTGTAAACCACCCCGTTTCCACAGCCAGATGACCAATTCTACACAATCTCTTACCAGTCAAGACTACACGATGTGTCCCACAGGTACACGACATGTACTAGAAAGGATAACACTGATTCATGTTGTTAGTTACACAACCGGATTCCCAGATTAAACTACACGGTGTGTTCTTCATTGAAACAATGTGTTTAAGAAAATTTTTCACCATCCGCGTTGTTAGTTACACGACGGACACAAGGTCAACACAACATAGCGTGTACAATCGGTAAATGGCATGTTCCCTCAAAGTTTCACTATCCTGTGTTTCTGCCCACACGTCCTATGACACGGTTAGGAACTGCACGGCGTGTATGTATGGTACATGGCGTGAAATAAATTTTTTTAACTTTATTCCTGAACAAAATAGTACATGGCATGTAGTCAAAACTACATGGCATTTATTCTGGGTTTTTCCGGACGAAAATCCTTAGAAACTACTCTGGAGCCCAGAAAACACTGCAACGAACACCTAAGTGCCAAATTTCAATCCGTGAGGGCCCATACTCCCTACGAATCAAAGCTTGGCATCTTATACATGCTACAACAAAGTGAAAAAGTCAATGATCCAACAAATTCTGGTCAATGAGGGCCCATAATCCTCAAGAACCGAAGTTTGGAGTTCATTCATAAAACCTTACATAATAATACCCTATCGAATAACAGGTATTTTATCAAGGCATCTATCACAATAGCAAGCATTTTATAGTACAACATCTATCACAACAACATGAAATTTCTAATGCACCTACATGGCATGGAAACTATGCTTGGAATGTGATTCTAACACGTGATTAAATGATTAATGAGATGACATACCCTCATCTCCTCAAGTTGAAACTAAATAGAAGCCAATATAAAAATATAAACAGCACACCACAAGTGCGTCACCCAATTTTTAAAATCAAATCCACTGTAAAATTGAAAAACCAGATAAATTGAAATTAAATGAGGTAGATTGGCTTTTCCCTGTACACAGGTTAGCTACTCCCAGGCACAACTTGTTACTAAATACCAATTCCTTCTTATCCCTGAATATAAGCTCCAAACAATAATTCAAAGAAAAGAAACCCTCTGTTACCACTTTGTAACGTCCTGGATCTAGGTGCCACATGATGGGTGCCCCAAACCCTGTTGGTCACATGACCTCAAGCGCATTTCCCCAAATTCCACAGGCTGCCGACTAGCAGTGAGGGCCTAGGTCTGAGAGTGGGGAAACTATGCCCTCATTTGTCAAAGTGTAGCGCAGTGGAGAAATATAAACATACCAAAAGTAGAAGCAATAAACAATACAAATATGAAAGGACAATGATACATAATCAAAAGATAACCAACATTCATACATATATGATGGTGCAATATGTTCTATTTCTAAGAATCTAGTCAAAATAGGATACACAACATTCAAATATAATACATCACAAGTACCAAGTACAACAAATTAAAACTAAAATAGTGCAACAGGAACTGAGCAGCTTCTCAAGCCTAAGATCAGTCCCATGTTCTCCTACTCCTTTGCAACAATCAAATACCTGTATAGGGGCCCTTTCCCTTATCGACACCTACAACAATATAATCTTTTTGGGCCCAAGGAATGACCCAAACATGGTGTCAGAAATAAATCCTATTAAGCAACCACCAAAGGCTCATGCCCAACTGTTAGTGAAAATGTGCAACAATAGTGTGCAGTATTAAAATGTATTAAACTAGGCGGTACTCAAAGTAACTATCTATATTAGTTACATTTCCATTTTATTAATTTTTTATTAATTCCAAGCTCGTTATTTAGCTTGGAAGGTACAACATAAGAAATAACCACAGTGAATACTCAAATTAAACATTGTCCACATACATGTAAATCCTTACCCTCAGGTAAGTAGAATCGATACCCATAAGTGACTGCCCACATTCATAAAGAATATAGCCCACATGCATATGATATATTTCCCTTAGGAATGGAAGCTACTTCCCACAAGCTTAAGAAAAGTTTCCCTCAGGCTAAACGAAACACTGCCCTAAGGATAAACAAAACACTTCCTTCAGGCTAACAAGTAACCGGGATGAGCCCAACATATAAGAAAGAAATTATATATACATTTTCTCTCAAGAAATCTCAAATCATTCTATAATCATCAAATACGCATGGGTATCCTAGCCAAATGGCTAAACAAGGGAAACACACCCATGGGGTGGCCCTAGATCAAGGCAACGATCCCTGACAACAGTTTATACATGTTCAATAGATTATCTATGCAATTTTAGATATTTTAACACCTAAGGACTCAGCCATATGACACCCCAAACATTGGCGCATAGATCAAAGATACAAAAAAAACAACTTAACAGTTAAAGATAAACCCCAGACCACCTACCTCGATCTCCTCTGATCAATATACCTGAATGAAGCCTCCCGAATCAACCGAGAGCGGCATAGTTCTGGGATAAAAATTCACCCATTCAAACGTGAATAACTTCCACTCGGAAAATAATTGTAAGGAAACACTTAAGAAGTGAGAAGAACTCACCCACGTGGTTCAAACAAGATCATCAGTGAAGGAATCAGAGTCTTGGTGTGCGTTCGAGAGCTCTTCTAAGGTCTGGCCATCTCTCCCATGATCCAAATGAACCCACTGCCTCCTATGCCAAATGAGGAGGCTACTGCCTATTTATAACAACAAAAATATAACTACACGACATGTAATCTCAAGTACACGGCGTGTACTTTTCATTTTTAACTGTTCCTCTGGTGACCACTTTCCACCGCTCCCCTATTCATCTGTAGACATTATTACATGACGTGTATTTCTAAGTACACGGTGGGTACTATCATTCTACTAGCGGCTACTCCCACCGCCTTACTGTTCACCTACCGACTGATTACACGACATGTATTAATAAGTACATGGTGTGTAGTCAGTTTTTACTCCCTTCATCGCCGACAGACCTACACGCCCTGTGTACTCATCCCACACAGCCAAAGTACATGGCATGTAGAAAAGTACATGACGTGTACCCAAAAATTTTGGGATTTCCCCCAATTTTCCTCATTTTTCTCAAAAACACTTAAGGAAAATGGAAAAGAAGAAACCCGTACATCAAAAATAATAACCGGGTTTTTAAATCAGCCTAAAAAAATAACTGAGATTCGAAGTTTCCTTGGATTAGTAGGATATTATAGGAGGTTTGTGAAAAAATTTTCATGAATTTCTAATACATTAACAAAATTAACTCAAAAAGGGGTCAAGTTCATCTGGACAAAGGAGTGTGAGGAACATTTCCAAGAGGTGAAGAAGAGATTTGTTACTGCACCCGTGTTAACTCTGCCCTCAATTGGAGATGGATTTGTTATTTTTAGAGATGAATCTCTCAAATGGATTGGGTGCATCCTAATGAAAAATGACAAAGTCATTGTTTATGAATCTCGACAGTTAAATAATCATGAGCAGAATTAACCTACGCATGATCCAGAGCTGGATACGGTCGTTTTTTCTCTGAAGATATGGAGACACTATATTTATAGGGAGAAATGTGATATATACACAAACCACCAAAGTTTGAAGTATATTTTCACACAAAAGTAATTGAACATGAGACAAATGAGATGGTTGGAACTTCTTAAAGACTATGATTGTTCAATTCATTATCATCCTAGAAGAGCAAACAATGTTGCTGACGCATGAAGGAGGAAAGATCCAGTTGTTCTTTCCATGATGAGCATTCAAATAGATCCATTGATCAATGACCTAGTAAATTTGTACTTGGTAACTATAAATTAAGAAACATCATCAACACTAACCAAAATGATTTCTCAACCGTTATTACTAGAGAAGATCAAGAAAGCTCATAAAGAAGATCCATTGTTATAGAAGAAGTTTGAGGCTGTGAAGGATGGGAAGTTTCCTGAGTTCAATATTGATCAAGAAGGTGTACTAAAATTTCATATAGGACTATGTGTTCCATATATTCTGAAAATAAAGAAGGATCTGATGGATGAAGCTCATAACTCAACTTTCTCTATACATCCTGGAAGCACAAAAAATGTATAGGGACCTTCATGATCATTATTGGTGGGATAACATGTAAAAGGAGATTGCTGACTACACTTCAAGGTGCCTAGTATGTCAGTAAGTGAAGGAAGAGCAACAACTTTCTAAAGGGGTATTGAAACCACTACCCATACACCAGCTTGGAAGTGGGGAAATATCACTATGGATTTCATCACTGGTGTCCTGAGAACTTCCAAAGGAAATAATGCGATATGTTTTATTGTGGATCTTCTCACTAAGACTGCCCATTTTATATCCATTTAGGAATATTTATCTCTTGATCAACTTGCCAGGATTTACGTGAAGGAAATAGTAAGGCTACATGGAGTTCTACATTCTATCGTATCTGATCGTGATCCAAGGTTTGAATCAAAATTCTGGAGAAGTTCTCAACATGATCTGAGCACAAAATTAAATTTCAGTATGGCCTATCACCCCCAAATGGGTGGCCAATCTGAAAGGAGTATTCAAACACTCGAAGACATACCGATAACATGCTCAATGGAATTTAGAGGTGGATGGGATCAACATCTCTATTTAGTTAAGTTATCTTACAACAATAGCTTCCACTCGAGCATTCAAATGGCACACTATGAAGTTCTATATGGTAAGTAATGTAGAAATCCAACCTTTTCGGATGAAGTTGGTGAGAGAAAGATTTCTGGGGCTGATCTTGTGCAAGAGATGATAGAAAAAGTCCATGCCATCCAATAACACATTAAGGCTACTCTGAGTCAGCAAAAGAGCTATGCTGACAACCATTGGTGGGAATTGTAGTTTGATTTTAGTGACAAGGTATTTCTTCAAATTTCACCTTGGAAAATATTCACGAGGTTTGGGAAGAAAGGGAAGCTTAGCCCTAGGTACATTGGCCCCTATGAAATCCTTGATCGTGTAGGAGCAGTGGCCTATCATCTTCCACTTACTCCAAATCTAGCACAAGTTCATGATGTCTTCCATGTATCTCTCTTGAGGAAGTACATACCTGACCCTTAACATGTACTAAATCTAGAGGTGTTATAAATGGAACATGGCTTCTCTTATGAGGAGCAGCCAGTGGAGATCTTGGATCGTAGAGACAAGGTTCTACACAACAAGACTACCCACCTTGTTAAGGTGTTGTGGAGGAACCACAAATGAAAATAATCCATGTAGGAACCAGAGGAGCTTATGAGGCATAAGTACCCACACCTTTTCTCTTCAGGGAGTACAAGTTAAAACTTGAGGGATGAAATTTCTTAAGGGGGGAAGAATGTAAAGACCCAATTTTTTTATTAATATTTGTTTCCTAATTTTGTGTGTTTTTTTATTTTATACTCAACAAAACTATATTATTTACTTAATTAAGTGAGTATAATAAAATGAGATCGTTGGGTTTAAACTGTTATATGACCTTTGGTCAATATTACCGTTGGAATCTAAACTCTTAACGTTAAAATTTTTGTTTATAAATACAAGTGATCTTGGTTAATTAATACTGAAAGAAGATTCGATGGACTCATCTAGTTGACTCGGGAAATTTGAAGCCCATATGACGAAACTTGGAAAGAAGGTAGCACCACTGGGATTTTCTCTAGACCAAGCCCAAGCTGAACTTCATCATGTGAAGCTTGAACAGAATCACCCACGAAAGAAGTTCAAGCTAATAGAGGTCACCAATCGGAAAATGTTGGCCGAGACACCCCAATATTCTATCACCTTAGCACACCTTACACTTAGGTCCTATGCTAGTATTATAAGGGGCTATGTAATGAGACCTTATCTACTTTGTGTAATCCTTTTGATATAAATAAAATTGTTATTTTTTTATGGTAAAGTTTGAAAAGTTTAAATGTCCGGAGAAATATAGGATGCATATTATTGATGTTTTTTTTTGAAAAAAAATGATATTTTAAAATATTTATGTAAACCTTAAATAATTAATAATGTGTAATGATTTTCAAAAAATGGTCTTCTACAGTTGTGTTCAGTAGGAAATTTAGAGTCTAATAAGATCAAATTAATTTTTAGTGAATAGTAAATCATGAATAGTAATTTTATGCTTATGAATAGTAATGTGACCAAATAGAATAGTAATCTCACTTAAGAAAGTATTATTATATTTTAGGAACCTTGATTAGGTAACGTGATTCAATAAAATAAGTAAATAACTCCTTTAGAAATTATTAGTTTAGTATTAGTTTTTTTTCCAGGTGAATAGTGTTTTTATTTAAAAATTAAATTAAAAATATTTAGAAAACTATTTTCATAAAATGGAGTTCATTTTTGAATTTAGAACATCGATATTTGGTTAAGGTGAATTTTTGGGTTTTTTCTGAAACAGTTTGATTTTTGGTGAATAGTGAAAATACAGTTTTGAGTTTCGGGTGTTTAATGACATCATTAAGGATGTAATAATTATGTAATCATTCTGGTCGACTTATTAATAGTAAGATATTATATGAGGTGTCCCAATTTTCCAATACCATGGGAAAATACCATGGGAAATACCTTGGTTTTTCCAATACCACTGATGAGGTGTCCCTTGGAAATTAATGATTTGTTCCCTCACTTATCCTATAAATACCAATCCATTCCCTCATCCATTTCATTACAAAATCCTCCTAAACTAATATCTAGTATATTTACCTCCCAAGTAGTTCTCCCAAGGTTCCCTTGAGCCTCCCAAGGTCCCGAACTTTAAAATTTTGAAGTTACTTTTGAAGGTAAGGGAACCTTTCACACTCCTCTTTTAAGTCATGACTCCCTTTATGTTATGTCTTATAGTTTCATTTTATTATGAGGGGGATTGTTATTATATATCTTTACTACTATAAATTTCATTTCCAAATGATGAGAAACCCTTTCTACTCTCATCAATTGATTTTATGAATTTTTATGTGACATCGTTAAGCTGCCGAATTTTTATAAAAGAAATCGTGCTTTCTCTTTCCTTTCAAGTTTCCTTTTCATGTGGCGTGTCATTAAAATGTACACAACATGATCTTATTTATTTTTATTATGTATTTATACTTCAAAATGGTTCATTTATGGATGGGTGACCCTTGTCCACTCTCTTTATATTATTTTCTAAAATCATGTTATATAGCCGTTATGCTGTAGAAATTTCGTCTCAAAATTTCTGTCTCTTTTTCTCAATGAATTATCTTGTTTTATTTATGAGAATACCCAGACCAATTTCTTTTCTATGGATGTTCATAGATACAAAAAAATTATATATTTGATTCTGGAATTGATATACATGTAACCCTTACTCCCTTTCCATGGGTTATAAATGATAGAACGATCTTATTTTTAAGCACTTTTAAAACGTCATGATTTTGAAGTGAAACCCATTTCTTTTACTCTATTTGGGTTATTTATGAAATGTTTGATTATGATATATGTGGATAACATGAAAATAAAGACATATTAAGGGTGTGACCTGATAGTGCTCCAATGCATTGGGTAAATAATTAATCTCTAGAGATGACAAGTTTCACGATACCTTGGTGAATAACCTTGGTAATTTTTATGACACCTTAGGGATGAACCTTGGTGATATGTTCATGATTGTGTAAATGAAATGTTGTAGCCCCAAATTCAAGTCATGATTCATGTTATTTTTATCATGATGTTACATTCTTCTATTTCTCATATCTTTATGATTTCTATCATGTTCTTATTATTATTGCTCAAGACCACATGTCAACTGTTTCACTTGTTTTCCTTACTGAGCCTTATGATCACCCTTTCCTTTGATGTATGTCTCCAAGTTATGAGATGCAGTAATTTTAATTAGTATGAACTTAATATGAATCCATACAAGTGGATTAGAATAAATTTTTATGTTGTTTTAAATTTTTATTGTTCTTTATTTCCAAGACACTAGACTTTAAAGATCCTCTGTTTGTAAAATTTAATGAAAAGTTATGTATTAAAAAGGTGTGATGCTATAATACATATAAATAATATGGATGATTATTTATTCAATTAAAACTAGTAAACCATGCCGAAATATTTCCTTATAAACCATTAAGGGTTACCAAGTAGGAGGGATCGTGGCGGTGGTAGCGGAGGCAGAGTCAGCGGCGATAGAGGCAGCAGTGACAGAGGTAGAGACGACGGAGGCAGTGGTGGTAGAGGCAGCGACGACAAAGGAGGAGGAGGATGGTCACGATAGAGGAGGAGGGAAAGGTGGTTGTGGAGGAGGATGAGGAGGAGGAGGAGGGGTCTTGGCGGATGAGGGGTCGAGTTCAACTTCCGTGAAGGCCTAAACGGGTGTGAGAGAGGGGGGCCTGTTAGGGATCTTTTATAAAAACCACTGGAATCTTTATCAGTGCTAGCTAAAAGTGCTGATAAAGGTATGTTTTATCAGTGCTAAAATAAAAGCACGGATAAAACATACCTTTATCAGCGCTAAAAAAGTACTGATAATGTACCTATTTATCATCGCTAAAATTATAGCGTTGGTAAATACTTATTTTATAAAAGTATAATTTTAATAATTTTTTTATTCTTATATATTTATTTAAAATGATATATAGGATATATATATATATTACTAATTATAATTATAAATAGTATATATTTATAAATATATTTATTATTTAATGTAATTTATTATAATCTAATCATTATTTAATTATATATATATACATATATATTTAATTATAATCTTAGAAATACTTTTTCAATTAAAACATTATATATATATATATATTTGAATTATTAAAAAATATATATTAAATATATATATTTTTTATTTAATGTATACAAATAAAAATTATTTTTGAATATAAATATAATAATTTTATGTAAATTAATAATAAAAACTTTTATCAGTGCTAATTATAGCGTTGATAGATGTACCCTTTATCAGCGCTAAAAAAAGCACCGATACAGGGTACACCTTTATCAACACTTTCTATTCAGCACTGATAAAGGACAATGATTCCCTTGACCTGTTTTGTGGTAGTGAAATTAATTATTTTTCTAAAATTTAACACTTACACTATCACTCGATATGTCACATGACACATGCTATGTACAATCCTTTTTGTATACTGTGCACTTGCTTGACATGTATACCTACACAATATATCATGATATACATGACATGTAGTTTCTTGAGTTAAGCTACATAGTCTTCATGACAGGTATGACCACACAGAACACCATAAATATATAAAACATGTACCATATGAAATGTGCATGAAGTACATAATGTGTATGGTGTATGATACACATCAGGTAGATAAAAACTTTATATGGGTTTAATTATTAAGAATGTATAACCGCACAATACCTCAAAAAACACTAGGCATGTACTCTGTGTATAACATCACCTATCACATGGTGTGTATATCTATCTATACATCATGTATTTTGTGTATTTCTTAAATTATCTCATGTCTTGATTCACATGGAATTATAAAAATCACTAGGAATGTACTTTTCATGTGATGACATGTGTTACATGGTGTGTACATGCTAGAAAAACATCGCGTAGCCTGCATCACTCAGTTGGTACTCAATATGTGGTGTATAATGACACTTCATGTTAAGCACATGGATTTCCAAGATTTACATGTAGGGTTTTATGTTGTGTACACTAGCTACAAACCATGTAATCCCTATCAAACCGCATACTGTACTAGCAATCAAAATTTAGAATTTAATGATACCATGTATCAAGGAACATGGTGAGATAATATTTATGTGGCTAACTTTTTGTTTGAGTTGACCACAGGTACATAATGTTTAACTTACCATTACATGCCATGTATCCATATCATGAAACTAGTGACCTTGACACCTCCAAATTGGATCTTAAAGATTTCTTCCCATGTATTGTCCTCTTCTTGACCAAATAAATTTAAATAACTATGTTATCTGAATCTTTTAACAAATAATGAATATTTAAAAAATTAAAAATAATAATTAAATACATGAAACTGATCAAATAAATATTAATAATTATAATTTATAATGTGACTTCCTTGACACCACTTGAAGGTTATAAGGTATCTTGAAAGCGATGAGTGGGTGACCTAATTTTTTATTAATTGGTTAGAATGGATAATTCAAAAGAACATGAAAAATGAAACCCTAAAATCTCCCAGAGACAATTTTTTAAATTTAATTTATAATTAATTTAAAACATGAATTACCTCAAACACAATAATCCTCTCAATTAATTTATATTTCCAATCTTCAAGTGATATTTTTATGGAAGATAATCAAAGTGAGGATTCCTATAACTGTATCCACATGTGCTATACTAATCTCTAGATGAAATTATTGGTATTTCGAGTGCTAACACGAAGGAACCTAGCGCTTCATATCATTCACCATTGATATCAATAAGTATTTCTCTTGTTATCTTTATGTTATTAAGAGGGTGGATGATTGAATATTCTCTCCAGGGCTTGATATAATTTTAGAGAGATTTTATTATTCATAATAAATTTTATAATTCAATAAGTGATATATTTTTCTTGATAAACTTAGATTTAAACATGGATAATTGAACACGTTACATTATTAATATATCTATTCTAATTAATATTACTTGTAAAATACTAATAACAATATTATTTTTATATCCCATGACACGTGATTATTTAGAAATAATTAATTAAATAAATAAATTTATATTTATTTAGATGTTTTTAAATAAAATATATCATTTCCATCGAGCCATTAGCTCAGCCTATGAATCCTCTCATAGAATTCATCAAACCTTAAATAATAAAATATTTATTCAAAGAAATATTATTTTTTAAATAAATAAATAAATATAATATTCACTAAAATTATGAATATATATTTATTTTAACATTTACATAACTAAATAAATATTCATATATTAATCTATTTTCTAAACTAGTGAAAAAATAAATATTTATTTATTACATTGGGAATAGTAAACAATAGATAAAATTCAACTCACATATTCTAAACTGAAATATCTCATTATTGAATTTATGTGATCAAAACTACTTGAATAATTATTATTCTATAAACCAAGAATAATATTTCTTCTTAATATTAAATTAAATATAATTTAATGAGACTCTCGACACACTTAGTGTGTGACATTCTATGCCTCTTTATAAATGAAATTAGGAAAACTTACCCAAAGTACAAGATTAGAATTTTACAATATATCAAGAAACCAATAGAGAAATAATTTAATTCTATAATGATATAAACCTTCGGATAAATTCTATTATGTAATATAACCCCTTTGTCAACTGATACTCATCAAGATGGATGTAAAATTATTTCATCACCCTATATGATTTATTTATCTTTCTTCGAATTTACAAAATGAACTCATTGATGAACTATAATGACCATAGATTTAATCAAATAGTTTTATTGTAACCAAAGGTCCATAATTATCTTCTTCCATTAAAATTAATGGAATAAATCATTTATTTACTTATTCAATTAATTTCATATCACGTATAACGCACCCAAAACATGATACCTAACCATGAGAATATATTGTTATGATTTTCAAACTTTAAAAAATTACATGATTCATGATATATATTAATAATAATCTCAAGTCTAAGGAATTATAGACACATATGTAGATAGAAATATCCAATAAAATATAAACATATAAAATTCCTATTGGTGTTTTTTCCCAATGACCTCTCTTCATGGAGATCACCAAGTGAAAACATCAAGAGAACAAACCAAAAATATTTATAATATATAGAAATATAAAAAATATGATAAAACATGTACCTCAATACCAATTTCATTGGATTAAATTTGTATCCTCATGTTATACTCTAGAATACATTGGCATCTTAATAACATTAAGATAAATCTTGTAGAGTTTTGGTTGTAATATCACATAAAGATAAAACCTCAATAAAGAATTATAACGGTGATGATATGTGGAGGAAAAATATAGTTATATTCTAGAGATAGTTTAATACAGATTTCTATCTTTACAATGCATTCCTTGGTCAATGTATCATGAGAAACTACCACATCTTCTATTCATCGAAAAAACATAATGTAAAGGTCAAGACGTAACGTGAGATATCACAAAACACAATCTTGATATAGAATCACTATCATTAATTTATTCTACAAGAAGTAAACAATTCAAAAATAAAATATGAGAATAATATAATTATAATAAATAAAAAGAATTAATAAACAATAAAGACAAGATGATAGAGTTATGAAATTATCAAAACTCAAGAAACAAATTGGAAAGGGAACACTAAAAATTCTCCCCCTTTTTGATAATTATGAAATTGAACATCTAAAACTAGAAAAAATCTCTCCTTATAAGGATTAGAAAGAAGAAAAGGAGTTAAAAACTGAACAACAAATCTCCCTATAAAACCAAAAATATCTCCCCTTATATTAAATAATAATAACATTAGACAAAATATAAGAATTTTTAATCCATAAAAAAATATTTTCATAGAATATACAACATGATAAATAGAAATATACCAAAATTTAAAGGAATAACTCCCCATAAAATCATTCATAATAAATAGATACCATCTAATAAATAATAAATAATAAATAATAAACCACCCATAAATCCAATATTTCTTCTTGAAATGATTCAATAGTTCATGCTCATCAAGTGAAATCATCATATATAAAAAAACATCTAGGAACCAAAATATAGTTAATTATATTCAATGAATTATAAAGGATACAAAAATAATTTAAAAATTAACCAATAGTTAGCACTCATGCTAGCAAATAATAAAACTATAAATGCATGCTTACTAGCCATAATAACTTAAAAAATTACAGAATAAAGTTCATTCTAGCATAAGATATAATAAAAAAATAATATCATGTATAATATCCTTATTAAGTACATTAATTAGGAATATAAAATAGTTTATGACAAATCGAGTTTCTATAAGGTCCTTTAGAAACCCATGCTATTGAAGGGTTAGATAATTTAACATTAAAAGAATATTTGGACAAAAAAATTTCTTATGACTTAGATATTAAGAAAATATTAATTAATAAATAGATGAATAATGAATAAAAATCCATATTTAAAATAGTTAATAGAATATATACCCTTACTTTTACCTTTAAAAAAAATATTTTTTACATCATGTGAAATAACCCATCATAACCAAGGCCATTCTTTTAATTGTTCATCTTTTTCATTGACATCATCTTATTATAACTATATATTCCTTGAAAAAAAGTTGTAATATTTTATTTAAAACTTCCTATTTCATCTTTTATCATACTATTTTCCTTTTTAACAACCTCCAAATAATCGAAAACTTTTTCATTAGTACTAGTGGTGGTGTTCTTAATTTTTACATTCTCTCCCTTCAACTTCTCATTTCTCTCTCCATGTTTACAAAATTTGGAATCCATATATTTTTTTCTCCTTTATCACTTTCTTATGATACTTCTTAAATTTCATATAGGAATCTACAATAGTGACTATGCTATCTTGGAACAAATTGAATTTATTTTCCAACTCCTTAATTGTAGTTTTTTTACAATCAATATAAAAATTAGAATCAAAATCACAATCATGACTTGAATTACTCACTTCATCCATGATACCCATCAAACAAATATTTCCAATTTTTTTTATAGATTTACCCAATTCACATTAATAAAATTAGTGGGAATGTGAAAATGATATATTATTAAATTTAGACATAAACCATTGATTCCCATTTTACTTATCACATCCATATTTAGAACTTTAATTTGAATTTTTACTACTACTCCATTATCCCAAAAATCTATCATATTCTTGATTTTTTGAATTAAATTTTATTATTTAGTCTCAGATAGTTGGGTTTTATGTGTCCTTTATTTTTACCCTCATAACAAATAAGATATGAATTACTTATATTCAAATTTTATCTAGCTTTCTTGTTATGTTTTTCATCATCATTTTTGAGTTCATTTCATCTCTTCTAGATTGATTCTTCTTGATTTATAGTTATACTCCTTTCAAAACCTTATAAATGCACATTTTTTACTAGTTTAAAAACCTGAATCATCATAAGAGGAACTAAATAAAGATTTTTTTTAAATGAAGTACCTTTTCTATTATCATTAACTTAATTTTAAGTATTTTTTAACTGAAATTCATACTGAATAAGTGAAGAAATAAACTCATCCAAAGTTTATTATTTGAAGTTATTTCTTTCAATAATTACAAATTTCATAGTGATTCACTTCTTGGGTAGTGATCTGAGAACATTTTCAACCATAACAATATTTTCTAATGATTCAAGTAAACTCATTACATTTACAATTCTTTTAAATATATGTAATATTTGATTATTAGTCTCATTTTATCCCATATTTAAGTATTGGTATTCAACCCATAAAATTCCAATATTTTATCTTTTCATAATATATATACCATAATGTGTAACTTGAAAAATTCTCTAAATATCATGATCCACTTTACAAGATGATACATGACTAAAAACATTTTGAAAAATTGAACAATAAATAATTATCATGATTTTATAATTTAAAACATGCTTAGCTACATCATCACTAGTGAGATAATCAAGGATAGTATCATAAAATTTATAAGGTTTTACCTTTAATGTCTTATGATTTATGCTAAGCTAATTGATATAGTCTTCAATCCTAGATTTCTAATAACAATTTTCATTTCTATCAAATAATAATGGAAAATGTGAAATCCATCCATCATTTTTTCCTTGAATTTTCATATAGAGAGATCATTATCATTGACTATTAATTCTAGGATAAATTTAGAAACATAAATATATCCAAAAGATCTAGTTCTATGATACCAATTTTCAGGGTATCTGAATAAGTAATAGATCCAAATACTTAAAAAATATATTCTATAATACAAATTATAGGTTCCAAGATGGGATATTGAAATATAAAATTGTGATAAAATTTCAATCCAAAAATAATCAGTGAATTTAAAGTGATAATGTATATTATAGTGGATAAAGGATTAAATAATTCAATCATAAAAAATAAACACAGTGAGTGTGAATAGTGTTAACAGAAAAGTAATGAATGAGTGAACACAAGGATTTTTATAGTTGTTTAGAGCACAAAGATCCTATATTTACCCTTCACAACCCTTTAGTCCTTTAATAGTATATAACACACTAAACAACCTCATTTTTAAAGGATAGTGAAAAATATTTACAACATACCTTTTCACCCTGGAGGAAGATGCCTAATATCCATCCTTTTTCACACTAGGTGGTGTAAACTATAGGTTTCATGTGCAATGGGAGCATCTATTGGGTATAACCAACTCAGATTTTTTTCATAATCATTTAATAATACAATATGTGAACAATAGAATCATAATGATCAATGTAATCAATTAAACGATTAGTTGAAATGAAAGATGAAACTAGAATAGGGGGATTATCACAGTTAATTTATAATTAATTTATAAGAAAATATAAAATTACATGAACTTGTAATTCTTTTTTCATTGATGATCCAGTTGTCTCAATCCCTTTGTACCATAATTTCATTATAGGATCCAAGTATAGAATCAATTTAGCGGTGATACACACATGTACCAAAATCTATAAACATATATGTAGAATAACTGAGTGCTAGCATGGTTGATCTCGATCACTTTTGTCATTCGTGGTTTATCACAATAGAATTATATTCAAGGAAGAATAATTTTTGACTTTTTCTGGATGGATTGTGGGAGGAGGAGTAGAGAGAACACTATAGAGCTCTATAACTCTCTCTAGAGTTTGATATATCTTCTCTCTATATATTTTTTATAACCAATCTCTCTTAGGAAAGATATATAATTATATATATATATATATTAAGAAATGTTTAGGGTTTCCTATTTTCATATAAGCTCCCCTACTAATTTCTTAATTCTTAGTGAATCCTATGTCTTAATAATAATATAATTATTATTCACTTGATGTGTGAAACACCTAAGAATAAATGAATATTATTTACATAATTTCCAATTAGACCATTAAACTTAGTCCACTTATCCTCTTTGAAATTTAAAAAACCTTGAATAATGAATATCTATTTAATAAATAAATATCACTTCATTATTTATCGATAAATAAAATAAATATTTTATTTTATAAACCTTGGAAATAGATATTTACTATTATTACTATTTAACTCACTTATTCATTAAAATAACTTGTGATTAAATATTGAAGATCAACCAAACCTGAATAAATATCAACCCATAAAGCGGGAATAATATATATTCTAACTTGTTAAATTCAGCATTGAATTTAACTGAAATTTTAGATACACTTTGTTTGGGACCCTCAAGGACGATTTCTCAATAGAAATAGTTGGGGACTCCTAAAGACCAAATTTAGTGTCTAAAAACATGACAATGCACCCATAGATAAAGAATTTAATTTTTAAATGACATAAAACCTCCTATAAACACGCACTGTGTAATATAATCACTTTACTAGGATATATCTAATCAATTTTTTTTCATAATGGTGTCATCAACCTATGTTCTTGATGTCTATTTATTAGAATTTTTAAAAATGAACATACCCATAGAACACCATGGACATGGATTTATCCTTGTAGTTCTGTTCCTATCAAAGGGCCTAAGATAGAAACTTCTATCAAGGGACAGAGGGGATAAATCCTTTCTCTCATTATCCATTAATTCAATATCACTCATGATGAACAAAAATTATCCTACTTCACAATAAGCATATTTTATAATGGTTTTCATCAATACATCAAGGTATGTGACTTATGGTATTAATTAATGATAATATTAAGGTATGAGGATCAATACATAAATCCACAGATAGGAATATCCAATGATACATATAAATATGGATTTCTTTCACACCATATGAGAGTGCCTCTAAGTACGATGATTCTCCAACCCTAATATCCTATAGCATTTGTGACATGCTAAATTATATCATTCAGATATAGAACATATATATTCAATAATACTATTGTGAAACCTCTAGGTTCTTCTGATAGTAGGGAACTTAAATGACTTTTCAATGTGGTATATATTCTTAGGATATTATAATATACTATGTCTTATAGAGGAATAATCATGATGTGATAAGAAACTTAATTAGTATTCAGGACATTGAATATGTGTAATCATTAAGCACTTAGAAGTTGGTTCTAGGACAACAAATACAAATAATCCCACTTGTGATAGAGCCAAAATTCCACAAACTTTAATCCACTAGATCCCACATGATACTCATTCCTTTGTTGAGATATAGAATTCATCTAAGGGTTTACCACAATTTCTACCATGGATGCTTTGTTCACTGTAAATTCACTTTGTTGAGAAAATCGTTCAAGAGATGAAACTTATGAAGTATATGATTTATCATTTGATGTGACCTTGGATATTTGAAAATAGCCACTAATACATTGTTATCTCAGTAAATTGTGATAGGGACTTGACGGATAGTCCCCACATAAAGATCTTGTAAAAAGTTGAGTATGACAACCCTGATATTTATTACACATTAATTCATAATTTATTACATAAGAGTGCACAAAATACAACCTATAATATTGAGAAGACTAGTATATTTTAGAATTAGGTATATTACATAACAACTTAAAATAGGGATTACATTACAATTATTTAAAACTTCCTCAACATGCTTATATTATTCCACCATACCTAAAACTCCATGGGACAACCAAGGGATATAAATAAGAAATGGGTGAGCTAAAAATATAAATAAGGGAATAAACATGGAATAAAATGAATAAAGTATTAAATTTTATAAAATAAACATATCAATGATACATAAAAGGGGTGAGAATTATAAACATGAACAATGATACATGATATAACAAGATAACATAAAGGAAAATGGGAAATGTGGTAATAACTTAAAACATGGCATCATAAACAAAGGTCAAGGATAATTTCCATGAAATCAGGATGAAAGAATTACCAGCATAGATTAGTTTCACTCACTAATTCCCTTAATTATGTATCATGAGACTAAAACACTACCTAATGCATTTTATCACTATATAATTCCCTGTACACCCATCACTTTTATTTCATTCACTTGCATAAGTGTTCCACATAGATCATGCAACATAGAATCATTAATCATCACATTTTATTCCAAGATCAAGGAGTATGGAATGAATAAATGTAAGTCCCCAATAAAATAAGTGTAAGTACGTAAATGGGAACACCCTTGATTAGAAATTGGTATGGGTATTCACTAAACAATTGCTTGGCATGGGAAATCATGGTGAAATTTCAGAAACATAATAGAGGAACATAAATGTTCATGGGAGGGATTAATTAGAGTGAAAGGGGTATTTAATCATTTATAAATAATGGGGGAAGTAATTTGGATATGGTATAACATATCCCAACATTAAGAAATGGACATAAAAGGAATAGGATAACAAATATACTTGAATAAAGAAGAGAAAGAGAGGATCCCTTAGTAAATATCAGTAAGGTAACGAGTGTAAATAAAAGTTAATGAGATGGATTAATGATAGAGAAATGGATCTATATTCATTTATAAATCATAGGGGAAGTAATGGGGATATTAAATAATATATAACAATATGATAAAATTGAAATTATGAGACATAACATAAAATAGGTGCTTGATAAAAAGAGGATAGAGGGAGATCCCTTACCTTGAGAGGGTGATTCCAAATGCTTGGGAGGATCTTATTAAGGGATTGGGGAAAACTTAGGAGGACTCTAGAGAGAGTAGGTCAGAGTAAGGAAGTTATCTAAGGTTTTTTAGTGAAGATAATGGAGATATTGGGTGGGTTTATATAGGAAAAGAGAGGGGAGTTCTTTGTTATTTCCCAAACATAGGTTTTGGACTCTATACAATTAAACAACCAAAAACACGAACAATAACATGGTTTATTCAAAAGAGGAAAAGAGGAAAACTTATTAAAATAATTCCCTTGATGATTTTGAAGTGAGTCATGTTTAAAAAGAAATGATTTTAAAACCATAAAATATATTATAGGTTTTGGAGGATTCATAAAGGATTTATAAAATTAATAAAATAAAGGTAAAATTAAATTATTTTAATAGGGAAACAAATATTTGATCTTGGATAAACTTTATAGTATTTATTATATCATTTTTGGGTCATTATGATGTCATAATACATGCCATATATTTATACCGTATTTATTTTTTACCAAAAAATTTGACTATATCAGAAAATTATGAAAAATTAAACATAGGATAATTTAGATGTGATGATTCCATAAATAATATTTATTTTATAAAAATAATATTCTAAATATATAACTTTTTACTTTTAAAATATAATTGACGTTTATTGAGAAATGCTAGTTTTTTTTGACAATAACGGTTTTACAAACTTATAAAAATTACATTTGACTTCATAAAAACTATATGATCATTTATATTTAATGAAAATTATTTAATTATAATATTTTACTAAAATAATATCTATTTCAAAAATCCATTAATTTATAAAAGTAAATTCCTTAATTGAATTTAGAATATTACCCAAAAATACATTTTTTGTTTTATTTTATCAAAATGAAAATCATTTATAAAGTTGAAATAAATATAACTATTATTCTATTGAAAATATGATGCCCTAACCCCAGAAATATAGATCTAGTGCATTATTGTAATACATTGGAATGATTACAAGGAATAAAATCGCAAAGGACCGATCAATTTGAAAGTATTAAAAGATAGATTACATATATGAACCTTATATTATAGTTCAAAACATAAATAAAACATAGATAATCCTTTTAGAATTCCATTATTCTCCTAGATTAACCCTTCATATCAATCAAAACACACATCTTGGAAACATGGGAAAGTAAAACATAAGAAAGGTGTATGATAAGATGCTCCGTAAGGGAAAAAAATATAACAGAAGCTATCATAAATAAGCATAAAATTTTAAGGCAAGTAATAAAACTAAAACAAAAGCCATTTAAACATAATATTTACCATAATATGGGTATAATAAATCAAATAATTTCATTTAAACATTCACATGAATATTATACTAGTCGAATAATCACATATAATATCCATAAATAATATCATAATGAGGTAATGTATAATTTTGGACGACTGCACTATCAAGATATATGCTCAAGATAACTACATTAAAGATATATCTTTATGAAAATTTAAGTATTTGGGTAGAAAAGATTCTGATTTATGTTAAGATCTATCCTCATGACAATGTTAAACTGCTTGGAAAACAAACGCGAAGGGTTTTTGACCCACTAATTTCATCTCATGAGACATACCGATGCATCGAGGGGCTATAGAGGGCCCAACCAATCATATAATAAATCCAATACATTTCTCATATGGAAATGTTGAAACATATATAACACAATCATTCGTATTAGAAACTAATATATGAAATATGAAAACTTTGACCATAAACCTAGAATGGTATCTAAATAGAACATCCACAATAAAACTGATCATAAAACATTCAATAAAATATGGTAAGTGATATCATAAAATATCAATCTAAATAAATTATAGGATACAAAAAAGTATTTCGATATAAATGAAAATGCTATAATAAAAACATTAAAATTTTATTAAAATAAAAAACCTTTTCTACTTTAAAATCATTTAAAATACATGAAATTATAAAAGAAAACATTTCTTTTGAAAATAAACATGTAATATTTTAAGATAATCTTTAAAAATTTAAGGTGTCAAAATAGTGGAAAAACCCACTCACGCCGTATAAGTTAAAACAAATTCTTCTCAAACTTTGTCAAAAACGTCAAACAAAGTACCTCGTAAAGAAAATGACAAAAATATTTCTTTTATAAAATAATAAATGAGTAATAATTTCTTTAAAATATTGTAAAATAATAGTAATACTTTTTTGAAATATATTTTTAAGAATCATGGTTATGAATGATAAATATGTCTGAGTAAATTCTTACATATAAGCAATCCCGGATTATAAAGAGATTACAAAATTAAACCTTACCTTGTACATTACTTTAGTAAAGGGTGAATTAACCTACTGTATAATGGTTAAATCATGTTATTAAATTATAACAAGACCATATCTGTATTTATGATATCATATATGATCCTATTATTTCGTTTTGTTAATAATATTTCAGTATTACCATTATTTTGGGTGTTAACGGCTTCATTTTCCTATGCATGTTTTGTCGTGTAAGTAATGTATATTAGGAATATAATATATTTTATTCATATCTAGAATTATATTAAGTTCATAAAAATTATATTTACTTATCGTATGAATTTTATAATCATTCTTTAATGGTTAACGTGGATAATGAATCTCATCACGTTGTGAAGACAGTAGGTCATACGTACACACGAGCGATGATATCATTCCCTTAATGGTTAAATGGTATGGAATTGGATGATATATTTATTATAATTAATCATAATAATGTCATATTAATTATTTATATCCATTAGACTCATCATTATATGCATCAAAATAAGGTTGTGTTGAATAAAATATTACACCATGACGTGGAGACGGTAAGCCGTACATATGCACAGATGGTGATATTACTATTCGTAGGATGGATAAGGGGAGGAATATGAATGTACCATAATCATAATAACATCTTATAGTATATATTATACTCTATTTATTACTTTAGTATGGAAAAACATAAGAAGGGGAAGTAGAATAGGAAAAGAAATTGAATTGAATTGGTAAAACAATTACCTCTTCTTCTAGTGTCCCCTTTTGATTTTCACAAAAGAACTCCTTAGGTTGGATTTCTGCACAAAGTATAAACTATAATATGAGTTTAGGGAAGTTGTATGAAGAAATGGCTAGGGGTTTCTAGAAATAAAGGTCTTTAGTGGTGTGAATAAAAGATAAAGATATGTGTCCCTTTATAAGAGAGGTGAGAGGCACTTTAGGAAACTCTCAAAATATTAAATTAATATAACTTAATTTTCAATTCAAAATGGATAAAAAGTTAATTATTTAGAATATAAGATGAGTATGAGTTGAAATAATCTAAAACAGTAAAATTTATACATGTTTTTATTTTATTTTCAACCTTATCATTTTGATTTATCCTTATTTAATCTATTTAATTTTAATTATAGTAATAATATTCTAAATATTAAATGGTAATAAATAGTTACTTATATGGTGTAAATTTACCATAAATGAAAACTTTATGACATTTTAGACCTTATAATTATCATTTTTTAATTTTTTTAATATTTTTATGATTTTAAAATACTTTAATAAAATGTTATTTTTATAAAATATCTATAGTTTCAATTTTGACACTATTCATTAATTTGTCTTTAAATAAAATCCAAACAAAAATATAACTAAAAAAACCATTTAATATACAAATAACATGTCATAGTCACCTAGAAAAGTCTTGTATCACCTAAATTATGTCAAATTATATTTATTTTAATATTTGTAAAATCATTTATTTTATATTCCTATTAATAAAATTATTACTTCTTCACTATTATGTAATTATTTATGGAAAGTATTTAGTCTTTAAAAATTATTAATAAATTAATATGATGTATATAACTCCTTTATATTTTTAAATAGTATTTATGATTGAATTTATCTCTAAGATATTCCTATATTAAAATTATTGAACTTATAAGAAATGAGAGTGTGACACTTTGTCATATTCTTTAATTTTAAAAATATCTATTCCATTCTCATGAAAAAATATCCATTAAATGATTAAAAATTTATCATTATTATATCTTTAACATTATCCTACTTATTTGGATGAAATATATTTTTTTTATGAATTTTATATCATTTAATAAAATATTTTTTTTTAAAATATCTTAAATATCAATTTTGACACTATTCATTATTTTGTTTTAGAAAAAAATAAAATCAATAAGATATATTTGAACCAATACTTCTAAAACATTACTAATATGTTCAATTCATCAGTAAAAATTGTTATGACATTAATTCACTCAATTTATATTTATATTAACATTATGAATATTATTTATTAGATTTTTCTTTTAATAAATCAATTAATATATCATCATCATGTCAATATTTAATTTAATTATTTATTTTATGAAATTATAAATAAATTACCATAGTGTATATAAATAATTTATATTTCTAATTACCATTTACAGTCGACCATATCACTTATATAACCTCATATTAAAAATATTTTACAAAAGTATAATAAAATTATATTTTCTTTAAATATGATATTATACATATATTAAAGTCATCCAAGTGGCTTCAAGTGGTCCCAAAATCAAGAGAAGGATAATTTTGGTCAAAACACACTCATCCAATTAAATTAGGATAAGTTTCAAGGAAGATTTATAATAATATAATATTATTTTTATCTTTAATTACCCTATTTACCTTTAACTATTGTAAGAAAAATTACTAAAGTTACTATTCATACAAAAATATTTTGATCATATTGGACCAAATTTTTCATACTGATCACAACCATGTATACTTGTTTTTAGAAATTAAATTCACAAAAGTGGTAAAATTACATTTAATTTTAATCCCACAAATGTGGCTAGAAGGCAGGTAAAGAGACGTTAAAAAATTCAATAAAATTTTATATCTAATTTTATTATAAAAATAGTTCCAATGACCTTATTTGGATTAATATATGTATTATTTATCTATTTTAACTTTAAAATAAATTTAAATAAAAAAATTATTTAAATGAAAAAGTTGGTTATTAACAACAATGTATTATTTTTCACTATTAATCAAAAACTAAAACTTTTTAGAAAAACAAAAAAGTTCAACCTAAGATAATTTTGATATTCCAAATTCAAAAATGAAGAATATTTTGAAAAATTTAAATTTCATAATGTGGTTAATACTATTCATAACAACTTTTTTAAATAGCTAGATTAGAAGATCATGGGGTGCTCAAACTCGGGGTTGCGTGCAACTTAAGAAATCAAATTTGTTTAAAAAGATAACATACCATGAAATCTTGGGGAGTTAAATTCCCCCCTACTTAAATACATTTCATCCATTCAATTTTTAAATTTTGGTTTGGTAACTGGGGTTTGATTATTCAAAATTACTTTGTTGAAATCCCACATTGGAACAATGGTCGATAAAAGTTCTAATTTAAAATAAAGGGATATACGAAGGTTACCAGAGATAACACAAAAAAGAGTTCCATGTAGTAAAATATGTACATGAAAGAAATATCAAACCATAAAGTTCTGATGGAGAGTGATAGAGAATATGATTTGGAGAAATTTAAAAATCTCAAAGCTATAAATCTATGATGATTTAAGGTACTATTTGATTCATCAAAAAAAGTACTAGGATAACATAATTGGTTTAAAAACCCTATCCCTAGAGTTGAAGAATTATTTTATTATTAATATAAGCACTTAATTTATTTCTTTCCATTTCATAAGCATGATTTCATCCATTGGTTATGATTTGATCTATTTTCAATTCATCCCTTACTTATGGAAATGAATGTTCAAAATTATTTTTTCATACCTGAAGCACTTTTTATAAATCATAAACCCCACACGTTTTTTCTTTCATCCTCTAAATGTTTACTAAAACCAAGAAATATAGCCCAAAGTATCCAATAAATCATACTCATCCCTCAAACAATAATATCCAATGTACAACTCACATCAATCCAATTTTAATACTTTTCCAAAATAATTATTTCCAAATTAAATGTCTTAAAATGTCCCTAAATTTCTAAAAATCGATCATAACATTAGATTCACCAAACAACATAATGTAGCTCTTATTGATAAATACCTTTATATCCTCAAAAACCTTAATTAAATAATTCATGCTTCGAAATACTTGATAAAGATTTACTACAGTACAATCCCTATATATTTCATGAATTTTATAACCATAAAACCATTGATGTAATAATTCTTTAATCCAAATACAAAACAACCTTAATCATTCCTCTTCACTCTTAAACCATTAACTACACTTCAATGTTGTATTCCTTAATACCTCTTTCATCTCATTTTTCTTTTGTAGTCTCTTCATTGTCAACAGTGTAATTATTGCATGTATAACCTTGTTGATTATAACCATTAACCAAAACTCAAAGCATAATGTGAGAAACACTAATCATAGTTATTTAGTCATGAAGAATATTTTGTAGGATCTCTAAATGGTGGAATCTTCTTATCAATCCATTTTTTTTATAGAATTAACCTAGGTTACCCATTACCAAATCTAAATGTTTATATCCTATACTTATACTTATCCTAAAAGTCATTCATAGGGTTATGATTTCTAATCTATTTTTCTAAATCTAATATCCAAGGTTGTTTCTAAAATTACTGTGATACCAACTATAATTCCCCAACTCCAGGATCCAAGAGAGAGTGCATTATTTTAACACATTGGAATGATAATAAGGAATCAAATCCTGAAGAAGATATTAGTTTAGAAGTCTTGGAAAATAGATGACATACATGAAACTTATATAAAAGTTTAAAAAATAAAATACATCATTAATAATCCTTTGATAATTTCATTATTCTCCCAGATTAACCCTACATATCAATCATAATACACATCTTTGAAACCTGGGAAACTAAAAAATAATAAAGGGGTGAGATGAGATGCTCAGTAAGGGTGAACAATATAGAAGAAGATATTATAAATAAGCATAAAATTTTAAGTTAAGGTATAAAATTTAAACATAGGACTTTTAAACATAATATTCAACATAGTATGGAAATAATAAATCAAATAATTCCATTTAAATATTCACTTGGATATTCTACTAGTAAAATAATCACATGTAATATCTATAACTACTATCATAATGGGGGAATGCACAATTAGAAACGTCTTCACTGTCATGATGTATCCTCAAGATAGCTACTATCAGGATCTATCCTTGTGACATTTTAAGTCTATGGGTATAAACTTGTCTAATTTGTGTCAAGATTTATCCTCCTAACAATGTTAAACAACTTAGAAAAAAACACGAAGGGTTTTTAACCAACTAATTTCGTCCCATGATACCTACTAATGAATCTAGGTGCTATAGAGGGACCTTCCTATCACATACTAAGTCTAATACATTCCTCATATGGAAATGGTGGAACATACACAAAATAAACATTCATATTAAAAACCAGTATATGAAATATGAATAATTTAACCATAAATCATGAATAGTATATAAATATCATCTCCACAATCAAAATGATCATAAAACATTCAATAAAATATGTTAAGTGATATAAAAAATATCAACCTCAATCAATCTTAAGATCCAATAAAGGATGTTGACATAGATGAAAATGCTATTATAAAAACATTAAAATTTTCTTGAGAGAAATAACCCTTTTTTACTTTTAAATCATTTAAAACCCACAAAATTATAAAAGAAAACAATTATTTTAAAAATAAACATGTAATAGTGTAATATAATATTTAAAATGTTAAGGCATCACAATAGTAAAAAAAGATGCTCACATCGTATAAGTTAAAACAACATTCTTCTCGGACTTTGTCAAAAAAGTCAAACAAAGTACCTCATAAGGAAAATGAAAAAAAGATTCATTTTGTAAAATTAAATATGAGTAAAAATGTATTTATGAAATTTTAAAATAATAGTAATTACATCTTGAAATATATTTTCAAGAATCATAGAAATGGATGATAAATATGTCCTAGTAAATTCTTATGTAAAAACAATCTCAGATAATAAAGAGATTGCGAAATTAACCCATACCTTGTTATTTTCTTTAGTTAAGGGTGATTTAACCTTCTATATAATGGTTAGATCATGTAATTAAATTATAACTATACCATATCTATATTTATGATATCATATATGATCCTATTATATTGTTTTGTTAATAATATTTCAGTATTACCATTGTTTTGGGTGTTAACTGATTTGTTTTCCTATGCATGTTTTGTTGTGTAAGTCATGTTTCTTAGGAATATAATATATTTTATTCATATAAATAGTTATATTAAGTTCATAAACATTATAATTACTCATCACATGAATTTTATAATCATTCTTCAATGTTTGACGTAGAGAATGAATAACATCACGTCGTGGAGACGGTAGACCGAACGTACACTGGAGCAACAATATAATTCCATTAATGATAAAAATGGTATGTAATTGTATGATATATTAATTATAAAAAATAATAATATCATATTTATTATTTATATCCATTATTATCATCATTATATAGATCCAATTAAGGTAGTGTTGAATAAGAAATTACACCACGATGTGGAGACAGTAAGTCATACGTACACACGCATGGTGATACTGTTATTCGTAGGATGGATAAAAGGAAAAATATGGTTATAACATAATCATAATAAGATATTATAATATTGATGATACTGTATTTTTTTACTTTAGTATAGAAACAACATAGTAATAGGAACTAGAAGAATAAAATAAATTGAATTGAATTGATAAAAACAATTACCTCTTCTTCGAGTGTCTCCTTTTGATTTTCACAAAAGGACTCCTTAGGTTGGATTTATGCACAAAGTATCTCCTCTAGGATGAAGTGAGGGAAGTTTTGAGGTGAAATGGTTAGGTCTTGACCGAAATAAATGGATTTAAAGGTGTGAATAAAAGAGAAGTATATGTGCCCTTTTATAAGAGAGGTGAGACAAATTTCAGGGAACTCTCAAAATATTAAATTAATGTAAATTAATTTTCAATTTAAAATGGATTAAAATTGAATTATTTAGAAGATAAGATGAGTATGGTTCAAAATAATCTCAACCAATAAAATTTATACATGTGTTTATTTTATTTTAAACCTTATCATTTTTATTTATTCTTATTTAATCTATTTAATTTTAATTGTGATAATAATATTCTAAATATGAAATGGTTATAAATATTTAATTATATGGTATAAATTGACCATAAATAGAAAATTTATGAAATTTTAGATCTTATAATTATAAAATTTTAATTTTTAAAGTTTTTATGATTTTTAAATAACTTAATAAATTGTTATTGTTTATAAAATATCTATAGTATCATTTTTGACACTATTCATTAATTTAAATTTGTAAAAAATTCAAATAGAAATTTAACTTCGAAAGAAATCATTTAACACACTCCTAACATGTCATATTTTCCCAAAAAATTCTTGGATCAACTAAATTATGTCAAATTATATTTATTTTGATATTTTTAAAGTCATTTATTTGATATTTCTGTTAATCAAATAATTACTTCTTCACTATTGTGTCATTATTTATGGTAATTATTTAGTATTTAAAAATTATAATTAAATTATTATTATGTAGATAAATATTTTATATTCACATATACTATACATGATATAATTTATCTCTAGGTTATCCCTATATTAAAATTATTAAACTTATAATAAATGAGCGTGTGACACTTTGTCACATTCTTTAATTTTTATAATATCTATGTCATTCTTAGGGAAAAGTGTCCTTTAAATGATTTAAAATCAATAATTATGATATATTTTACATTATCCTATTTATTTGTCTAAAATATAAATTTTTATGAATTTTATATCATTTAATAAAATATTATTTATTTTAAAATATCTTAAATGTCAATTTTGACACTATTCATTATTTGTTCTTATACAAAAATCTAATCAATAATATATATTCAAATAAATACTTATAAAACATTAATAATATGTTAAATTAATCAATAAAAATCTTGGATGATGTTAAATCACTCAAATTATATTTATATTAAAATTATGAATATCATTTATTTGATTCTTCTTTTAATTAATCAATTAATACATCATCATTTTGTCACCATTTAATTTAATTATTTATTTTATAAAATTATAAGTAAATTAACATAATGTAAATAAACATTTTATCTTTCTAATTTATATTTATAGTTTACCATATCACTTATATAACCTCATATTAAAAATATTTTATAAAAGTATAAAAAATTGAATTTTCTTTAAATATAATATTATAAATATATTAAAGTCACCAAGTGCCTCCAATTGGTCCCAAAATTGATCCAAGAATTATTTTGGTTGAAAAAAACTCATCAAATTAAATCAATTCAAATGTTAGGGTAACTTTATAATAATATTATATTAGTTTTATCTTTAATTACTCTATTTACCATTAACCGTGGTAAATAAAAATAATAAAGTTACTATTCACAAAAATTATTTTGATCCTATTAGACCACATTTTTCATAATGATTACAACCATGTATGTCTATTTTTTAAAATTCAATTCACAAAAGTGGTAAAATTATGTTTAATACTAATCCCTCAAATGTAGCTAGAAGGCGGGTAAAGAGGCGTTCAAAAGTTCAATAAATTTTTAGGTCTAATTTTATTATAAAAATAGTTATACTGAACTAAATTGGATTAATATATTTATTATTTTTATATTTCTATTTTTATAATCAATTTAAATTAAAATAAATATTTAAATGAAAAAGTAGGTTATTAACAACAATGTAGTATTTTTCACTATTCATCAAAAATTGAAACTTTTTAGAAAAATACAAAATATTCACCCTAAGATAACTTTGATATTACAAATTAAAAAATAAAGTCTATTTTGAAAAATATAAGTTTCATAATGTGGTTAATACTATTCATAACCACTTTTTTAAACAACTAGTTTAGTAGATCCTCGGGCACTTGAATTCGGTGTTGCGTGCAACTTAAGTAATCAAATTTCATTAAAAAGATAACGTACTATGAAATATTGGGGTGTTATAGAAAATATAATATAAATATTCATACTATTAGGGTCTCAATACACATGCCTTTATTACACCAGAAAATACCCTAAGGGTAAGGTGGGCAATAATGAGACTTTCATGTGGTGGTTCGGCGTACTTGGTCTGGGCCTTGATCTCGTTGAGTTTGAGCTTCTTTGGTAAAGAGTTTATCATAGGATCAAGTTATTTGATATAGGATTAGGTTTGTTCAAGGGAAAAGACCAATCTCCATTAAAACCCCTTATAAATGGATTTCATAGGGTATGATCCTATTGGTTGAGTCCATCACTTCTTTTGTTTGTGTTAATTAGATTTATCAAAACCCTATATTTATAATTATCATATGATCACTATTCAAAGGATATATTATTAATGTTAATGATTCTTAATGGTATCTTAAATACAATAGGATATAAAAAACACAAAAAATATCATGTGTTTTCTATATACATAATATGTCATAATACATTTAATTAAATTTCAAGAGAAATTTCATTTACAAAAGTTTGGGTCATTACAATATTCTCCCCTTCAGAAATTTCACCCTCAAAATTTTCATTTTACACACTAAAATAGGCGAGTTTAATTCTGTTTCATCACCTCCTTTAGTTCCCACATCACTTATTCAAACTTGTGCTTTCTCCACAACACTTTGAACAAGTGAATTGTCTTATTTCATAGAAATTTGTCTCTATGATCTAAGATTTTTACCAGCTACTCCTCATATGAGAGATCATTCTCCAATAGTACCACACCTAGATTGAGTACATGTGAGGGTTCTAGTATGTACTTCCATAAGAAGGATATATGGAATACATCATATACTTGAGGTTTGTTAGGTGGGAGTACAAGCTGATAGGCCATCACTCCAATGAGATTAAGGATTATAAAGGGACCAATATATCTTGGACTAAGCTTTACCTTCTTCCAAATTCTCAGAACTTTATTTCAGGATATATTAAAAGGAATACCTTATCACCAAACTCAAACTCTATGCCTCATCAATGATTTTCAACACAGATCTTTTATCAACTCTGAGTAGCGTTGTTGTGTTGCTGAATGATCTTGACCCCTCCCACCATTTCCTTAACCAGTTCAGAACCTAACACTTTCTATTCCCCAAATTCATCCCAGTGTGTAGGGGATTTTTACCTCTTCCCGTAAAGAGATTTATAAGGGCTATTTGGATGCTTGAGTGGAGACTATTATTGTATGAGAACTCGACCAAAGGAAGATGTTGATCCCATAATCCTTTCAAGTAAATTGAGCATGCTCTTAACATGTCCTCAAGTGCCTAGATTTTCTACTCAGATTGAACATCAGTTTAAGGGTGATAAGTTCTATTAAAGTTCATCTCATTATTTAGAGAATGTTGGTGACTCTTACAGAACTTAGAGGTAATTCTCAGATCTTGATCAGATACAATTGATAGTGGTGTTCGATGCAGCCTCACCAATTCTCTAATATATATCTTTGAAAGTTGACCAAGTGAGAAGTCCACTATGATTTCAAGGAAGCGAGCTGTATTTGTGAGGAGATCTACCATAAAACATATATAATTATTCCCTCTTTATG
Organism: Viscum album; assembly: GCA_963277665.1. Taxonomy (NCBI): domain Eukaryota; kingdom Viridiplantae; phylum Streptophyta; class Magnoliopsida; order Santalales; family Viscaceae; genus Viscum; species Viscum album. Next base: position 2,003,891,607 of record OY728163.1, on the reverse strand, counting down.
TCTTCATTGGACTAGTGACTATTTCGACAATTATTTTTTTTCCATTTTCATTTAGGTATGGGTAATGGTTGCATCATCTCATTGGGTTTTTACCTTTCAACCTTCACTTAATAACATTCAAGACACCTTTATATTTATTCTATTATTTTTTTCTTCATATTATCCCACCAATAGCATTCTCAAAGATCTTGATAAACATTCATGATTCTAGGATGGATAGAGAAGGTTGATCTATGTTCATCATCCAATAAATAATTCTTTAACTAAGTGTTTGGTGGTACACATAATTGTTACCCAAATATTACAACTCCTTCTTCATTAACATTGAACTCTGAGTATTTCCCCTTTCTTATAGCTTGTACTTTCTTATAAATTTCAATATCATCTCTTTGATAATAATTTATCTTCTCCAAAGGGATGGTTGAGAAATAATTTATGAAAGGATTGTTGATGTTTCTTCCTTTATGATTTCCATGTCCATGCTTTTCAAGTCTATCAAGATCAGGTCCATCTCAATTCTCATCATTGATAAAATTGTTGTATCCTTTCTACTTAGAGTATCTTACACTTTATTTTCTTTCCCAATATGGTAGTGGATTGAACATTCATAGTCCTTGATCAAATTTAACCATCTCCATTGGTTCATATTCATATATTTCTGTGTGAATACATACTTGAGGCTCTTATGATCCATATGTAATTCAAACTTCTCCTAAAATAGATAATTACGCCAGATTTTCAATGCAAAGATTACTGTAGCTAACTCCAAATAATGTGTTGGGTAGTTATGTTCATGAAATTTCAATTTCCATGAAGCCTAGACTATCAATTTATCATTATTCATTAACACACAACCCAATCCTTTATTCAAAGCATCGCTGTGCACCATGAAAAGTTCTCCACTTTTGGGTAGTGTAAGTATAAGTGTAGTTATAAGACTTTTTTCAACTCCTTATATCTCTCTTCACTTTCATTATTCTAAACAAACTTGACACTTTTATGAGTTATCTTGTTTATAGGGTTTGAAAATCATGATAAATTTCTCAAAAATCAATGATAATACCCAGCTAATCCAAGTAAACTAGTGATTTCTATCATATATATTGGCCTCATATATCCTTCAATTTCTTCTATCTTTTAAGGGTCCACAAATATCCCATTACATGTGATAATATTCCACAAGAATGATACTTCCTTCCACCAGAACTCACATTTTCTGTACTTTCCATAAATCTTCTCCTTTTAAAAGGTCTTTTTCATAGTTTTTAGATGATTTTAATTCTCCTCCTTAATTTTTTAGTATATTATAATATCATCTATAAATTCTAAAAAAAAATTGCATGGTAATAATCAGAGACTCTATTCATCAAGTACATGAATATTTTTAAAGAATCAGTGAATTTGAATGGTATTACTATGAAATCATAGTTTCCATACCTCGTATGAAAATAAGTCTTAGGGATATCCTCCTTATTCACTCTAACTTGGTAATACACAAACCAAATATCTACCTTGGAAAAGTATTATGCTCCACATAGCTAATGAAATAAGTCATAAAGCAGTGGCAGAGGATACTTGTTATTTATCATGATTTTTTTGAGTTCACAATAATCAATGAAAAGGTGAATTGACCCATACTTATTCTTTATGAAGAGGACTAGTGCACCCCATGGTGAATCACTTGGGTGTATTGACCCTTTATCTAGATTCTCCCATAGTCGTTTCTTCAGAAACTCAAGTTCCACAATAACCATTCTATATGAAGTCTTAGATAATGGAAATGTCCCATGTATAATCTTGACTGAAAATTCAACCTCTCAACTAGGAGTAAGACTAGGAAGTTATTTAGGAAACATATCATCATATTCCCTCCCAATGGGAATGTCATTAATAATGATATTTTCCTTATAGTTAATCATTTGAGTTAGATATTCTTTCTCATATGGAAATAATATACATTCTTGATATGTTTGTGATAAATAAGATTCATAATTCTCCTTACAATTTTAAAGAATCAAAAGATTATTTATGATACAGATATTGATTTACTTCTCATAATAATTTATGTTGTATCTACATAAGGAAATCCAATCTACACCTATAATTTCATGAAATATTTCTAAAGGGAGTATCACATGGTTTAATGGTAATTTCAACCCAAAAATTTTGATAGGAGAGGAGTTATATACTTTGGATTCAATAATTTTCCCATTTTTCATTTTCACCGACAACCCTACTTCCATTCATTGTGGTGTTGTTTTAATAGTTCTACTAAATTTGTGTGATATGAAGGAATATGCAGAACTAGAATCGAAAAGTACATTAACTATTATTTAATAAATATCTAGCATATATATCACCGCTTCATTTTCATGATCCACCTTAGTGGTTATGATTACATAAGCTCACCCTTACTATCTTGGAGGTTTTTTGTTGTCTCCGAAAACCCTTGGCTCAATTAATTGGTTTGAAAAGTGCTCTTGTTCCTAGTAGTTGAAAAAATGAACAATGGACTGAGGGTTGACTGGAAAATTCATTTCCTCCATCACATTAGTAGGTTTATCCCATCGATAATATCTAGCTAAGTTCCCTTCTTTCTCGCACCTAAAACATTTCCTCTCTATCCCTAGAAAATTTTAGGGTTCTTATTTCATCACTTTTGACAGGTATGATGTTGAAATTTATTAGCACCATTATATTTCTCCATTACATCTCCAAAATTAAACTCCACTTTATACTTATTATCCCCATGATTCCCTCGAGATTATATGATATATATTTTGACTTTTAGGGCACATAAAACAATTTCACCATTTCTATCAAAGTCTCAAATCACCATAGATTTTGGTAGACTAGGTTTTATCTCACCAAAGAAGCTGTCAACCTTGCATTTAGGGGAAATGAAAAAGATGAAGGTGTATCATGAAAGTATTGTAAAGATGGAATTATACACCCTGATATATTTGTCATATTTTTTCATGTGGGAAAGAATTTTTTTTCCATTTTAATCTAGAGAGTTTGAGGAAAATATTTTTCAAAAAACATTTTTCTAAATTTCTACCACCCCATCTATTTGATATCTTTCCCAGGCATTTATATTCTTAATCAATGTCCACCACTAATAAGATTCTCCCTCCATATGAAAAAAACCAACATAACCTTCTCATTCTTGTAATATTGAAGGATGTAGAATATATTTTCAGTAGATTTGATCCATTGTTGTGTGATTAAGTGATCAGATGATCCATTGAAAGTTGGAGGCCTTTATCTCATAAAGGTCTCAATTTTAGCCTTTTATTTCTTAGGGGGATTTGGTCTCTCCTCCTTATCTAGGTTTCTATTCATATCCCAAGTCAGTTGAGATATTATCATTAAAAAGTTTTCAATTCATGATCCCATGGGGTTGGGTATATCGTTTGGGAAGTCATGAAATTTCCCTTCACATTGGTTGTTTAATCAGTTCCTCCCATTTCTAGCCAATGACTAAAATAAAGGAAAAATTAAGGATGATTACTTTTAAAATATTAATTTAATAATTGGGAAACCAATAAAATAAAAAGTATAACTTATAAATGTCACATATTTTCTTATCATATGAATTTCTAGGCTTCAATCTATGTTATCCATCATCTATTTCCTAATATATACTCTTATGGGATTTTTTTGTTCCCAAAATAATGGTTCATAACAAGCTTGTGAATTCACCGAATAATATCCCTTGGGATTGGGAAACTAGGGTTGTATCTAGTCCCATTGTCATGCACCCGTTTCTAGATGATTTTAGCCTAACATGGTGGTTTTGGGTTTTATCGCAATGTACATCTGTTCCAGAGCCACATCCACTTTTAGTATCCAAAAATGGATTTATTTTCTTATAAACAACTTAATCTATAATTTACCAAAAATTAGGTATTAATTCTTATGTTTAGTATTTTCCCAAAGTATTTCTCTAGAGTTTCCAAATCCTAATCCCAAAAGTAATCAAACTTTCATTTGATACCAACTATGAAAACTCTGCTATTTATTATACATTAATTCATGATTTATTAAAAAAGAGTATATATAATACTAACTGAAATATAAAGAAGTATATTGTATTTTGGAATTAGGTAAATTACATAACAACTAAAAATAGGTATTATAATTCCATTATTGAAAACTTCCTTAACATGATCATATTATTCCATCATTCTTAAAACTGAATTGAATAACCTGGGGACATACATAGGAAAGGGTAGAGATAAAAAGACTAGTAAGGGAATAAAAATGGAATAAAATGAATAAATTATTAACTATAGAAAATAGGAATATCAATGAGACATAAAAGGGGTGATAATCATAGAAATGAATAATGAGGCATGATATATCATGACAACATGAAGAAAACATGGGAAATGTGGCAACAACTTAAAACATTTCATCATAAACATAGGTCAAGGATAACTTATAAGACATCATAGTGAAAAAAGTCCTAATATTGGTTATATTAACTCACTAATATCTTGTATTATTTTTAATAAGACTAAAACATTACCCAAATCATTGGAGCACTATATAATTCCAGGTGCACCTGTCACTTTTATTCCATTCACACGTATTAGTGTGCCACGTAGTTCATACAACATGGAATAATTTATCATAAAATTTTATTACAAAATCAAGGAGTGTGTAATACATAAATTTAAGTACCAGATAAAAAAATTCTATGTTTATAAAGGTTAACACACTTGATAGTAAATGGGTATGGGAATTTACTACACAATTGTTTGGCATGAGAAACCATGGAGAAATTTCAGTAGCATAGTGGGGGAACGTAAATGTTCATGAGGCAGATTAATGAGAATGAAAGGGGTATATAATAATTTATAAATAATAGGGTTATTAAGGAGGATATGGGAGAACATATTATGACATTATTGAATAGTGATAAAAGGCATAAGATAATGAAGATGCTTGAATAAAGCATAAAAGGAGAAGATCTCTTACTAAATTTCGGCGTGGTAACAAATGTACATAAAGGTTCATGAGATGGATTAATGAGAGTTAATGTCGCCTATAATAATTTATAAATTATATGGGTGATAAGGGGGATATTTGATAATATATACCAACCTGAAAAAATGGTAATTAATATACATAACATAAAATCGGTGGTTGATAAAAAGAGGAGAGTGGGAGATCCCTTACATTGATAGGGTGATTTGAAATGATTAGGAGGATATTATTAACGAATTAGGGGTAACTTTGGAGGACTCTAGAAAGGTAATGGTATAGTAAGTATGTGATCTAAGGTTTTTGAATGAAGATAGTGAAGATATTTGGTGGGTTTATATAGGAAAAGAGAGGGGAGTTCTTTAATATTTCCCAAACTTAGGTTTTAAACTCTATATAATAAAATAACAAAAATTAAAAACATTACCATGGGTTTTCCCAAGGTTTATTAAAAATATTGTTTGTTTTGATTATTTTATAAGTCCAAGTGGATAAATTATTAAAATAATACCCTTGCTAAAGTGGATGTGAGTCATGTTTATGAAGGAATGATTTTAAAACCATAAAATATATTTTATGTTTTGGTGGATTGATAAAGTATTTATAAAATTAATAAAAAAAATAAAAAAAAAATTATTTTAAAGTGTAAAAATATATTTGGTAGTGTATACCATTTATTATATTTGTTACATCATTTTTGTGTCATTATGATGTCATAACATGCATCATATATTTATACCATATTTAATTTTTACTCAAAAATTCAACTGTCTTAGAAAATTATGCAAAATTCACCAAAAGATAATTCTGAAATGATTATTCTAAAACTAATACCAATTTTATCAAAATAATTTTCTATATATATGAGTTTTCACTTTTAAAATAAAATCGACATTTATTGAGAAATGCTGTGTTTCTTGAGAATAATGGGTTTTGAACGCTTATAAAAATTATATTTGACTTCATAAAAACTATATGATCATTAATATTTAATAAAAATTATTTAATAATAATATTTTATTAAATTTTATATATTTCAAAAATCCATTAATTCGTCAAATTAAAAGCCTTAATTGAATTTGAATATTTCCTAAAAATACTATTTGGGTTTTATTGTATCAAAATAAAAATTATTTATAAAGTAGAAGTAAATATAAACATTATTATATTGAAAATATAGTATAAATATTCATATTATTATGGTCTCAATACATATCCCTTTATTACACTTTAAAACTATCTAAGCGTAAGGTGGGTGATGGTAAGATTTTCATGTGGTGGTTCAGTGTATGTGGTTTGAGTCGTGATCTTGACAAGCTTGAAATTATCCCATAAATAGTTTCTATCATACTTAAGTTGTTCGATATAAGATTGGTATTGGTCAATAGAAAATCCTTGTGATTCTATTTCCCTTGTAATCTCTAATAAACAGGCTTCATAGGATATAATCCTATTAGCTGAGGCCATGACTTCCTTTTTCTGTGTTAATTGGATTTTTCAAAACCCTATGTTTATACCAATTATATGATTACAGTTCAATGACTATATTATCAATAATAATGATTCTTAATGATATTTTAAATCTTATAGGATATAATAAAACCAAATAAGTTCATCTTTTTTATATATCCATAACATATAATAATATATTTAATTAAATTTCAATGAGAATTTTATTTATAAAAGTTCAGGTCATTAAATTGTAAATCCAGAATAGTTTCATATCTGCATAAGAAGTCATAATATACATAGAATATACTATATAATCAGAAAAATATTACTTCTTTGAACTATTTGAACTCATATCTCCACCATTGAGACTAAATAAATATTCTGAATATGACTTCAGATTATTCTGATTTTTCTAAAAGCTTGCATCTGTATAACCCCTGATAACTAACACTTCATCTCCTCTATACACCAAGAACATATAATTAGTTCACCTAAGATACTTAAGGATAGTATTAATAGTAGTCCAATGTTTTCCACTAAGACCATTTTGATATCTTCCTACCATTATCAAAGCATAGGCAACATCAAGACTCATACATAACATGACATACATGATTGATCATATTTTAGAAGCATATTGGATCTTACTCATTCTATTTTCTCACCATCTCTTTCATGTTGTGTCTAATAAAAAATTTTCTTAGAAAGATTTATACCATATGACACTAGAACCAATTCCATCTTGGATTGTTCCGTTCTAAACCTCTTTAGTATCTAGTCAATGTGTGTATTTTGACATAATCCAAGTAGCCTATTTGATCTATCATGCATGATCTTGATTCCTAGAAGGTTGGATATCTTACCTATGTCCTTCATAGAGAAGCACTTTTTAAACTATTCCTTAACTTCTTGTAAGGATGGTTCTTATTTCCAATTATTAATATGTCAACAATATATAATACTATGAAAATGACTGTGCTCCCACTAAATCACCTATAAACACATGAATCACCTTCATTATTAATGAAACCAAATTCATTTATAGCTTCATCAAATGAAATTTTCTGTGACGTTGATGCTTGATGTAATCTATAAATGGATCTATGCAACTTTGATACCTTTTTGAATCACCTAGAGTCATAAACCCTTCTTGCTTTATCATATACACATATTCCTAAAGGTTCCCATTAAGGAAAGAGGTTTTGAAACCCATTTTACAAATCACATAGTCATGTAATGGTACTATAGCAAGTAAAATTTGTATGGATTTAAACATGGAAACTGGAGAAAAATTTTCATCATAGTTAATACCCATATATTATCTAAACCCTTTATCCACTAGCCATGATTTATAGATACTGAAATATATTTCTATATCCACCTTTCCATTGAATACCCATTTAATCCCAATAGGATTTAAATAAACTTGGAGATCGATCAAAATGAAAACTTGGTTTCGATACATGGAATCCATCTCAGATTTCATGGATTCTTACCATTTTGTACCTTCTGATCACTCTAACTCTTCTTTATAGGTGGGTGGTTCATTATTTTCAACTAATAACAAGTCACCTTATTTTATGACTATAAAAACATATCTTTAAAATTCTCTAAGCTCTCTAGTGATCAAAAATAGTACTTGTGTTTCATGAACTACATCTTCCACGATGACCCGTAAAGTCTCTTCCCATACCATCTCTTGTGTATTTGGAGCATCAGCTTTATCAAAGTCAATATTTCTCCAACTATACTTCCTGTGAATATGTTCAGTCTCAAGAAATATATATATCCTAGAAACTATAACCTTTTTATCTAAGGGATCACATTGGTAGTATCCCCTCACTTCCTTGGAGTAACCTATAAATATGCACTTCATTCCCATGGGGTTTTAGTTTATTACTTGATATCTCCTTAATAAACACTTCACATCCACTTGCATGAATTTGTGAAAAAATAGGTTTCTTTCCACTCCATAATTGAAAGGGAGAACCATTTTCTACTATAGTTGGTACTTAGTTTAGTATGTATGCTATCGTGTGTAATACATACCCCTAAAAGGTGAATGAAAGGCTTGTGTGACTCATTATCGACCTTTCCACGTCCAGAAAGGCACAATTTCTCATTTCACCAACACTATTATATTGTGGATTATAAGGTGGAGTGAGTTAAGATAATATCCGATACTCCTGTTGAAATTAGATTAACTCTTGGTGAATATATTTACCACATCGATCTGGTCAATGTTTCTTATCTTCTTACCAATATGATTCTCACTTATTATTGAACTCTTTGAACTTATAAAATGATTCAGACTTATAAATCATCAAGTAGACATAACCATACCTACTCAATTAATCAGTAAAATCTATAAAGTATGAGAATACACATATATATTATACTTGAAAAGGTCTATATACATCTATGTATACTAATTATAGAATATTTTTGGACTTTTCACCGTGACTATCAAATGGTGGTTTGGTCATCTTTCCTTGTAAACTAGCATTAAATATTTAAATTAGTTTAAGTTCAAAAGATTTTAAGTAATCATATTGATAGAGATTCATCAAACACTTATTATTTATGTGAAAAATATAGTGACTCCACAACTGTGTGTGAAATAAGTTGTTTGAATTTGGTTCATTATCAATTTCCAATATTTTATTTTCATAATTTAATACAAAAAACCCATTATTAAACTATAAAATACCATAACGTATTCTATCTTTGTAAATATAGTAACTCTTATTTTAAAATTTGAAAATAAATCCATCAATGTATAAACAATAAATAAATATAATGTTCTTAGTGATACTAGGGAAATAATAATATTTCTTTAAAACCAAAATCATTCCTATTGGAAACATGGGGTGGTAGTATCTAATATCTAAAGTAGCTAGTCTTCCCCCCATTGATAGATCATAGATACACCTAATCTCTAGAAGCCTTATCAAATCTACTAGGTTTATATATTTGGATAGAAATGTGAGAACCGCATGTAGTATTTAATAACCAACTTATAGATATAGAAATATTACAATAGATAAAAAAGGAATAGTAATATTCCCCTTTCTTCTTTGTCCTGATATAGTTCCTCTTCCAATAACCTTGCTTTCCACAAGAAAAACACACCACATTATGATCTTTTTATTACTTCCAGATATTATACTTCTTAGAAGGATTGTTCTCTGGAGCCTTAGACCTGGAATGATTGTTTGGACCCTTTTCCTCTTTCTTACTTTTCTAATTCAATATAAGTACTTTGGTTTTATCATTCCCTATGTCCTTATTATCTTGGAAAATAATATTAATAATTTTTTAACTAATATTCACACTATTTCTCATATTATAATTGATAATGAAAATGGAGATGGTTTTATGTAGTGAGGAAATAATTAGATATATACACAAATCATCAGGGATGTTAAGCCACAATTTGTCTAAGTGTTATATGTAGCCAATTATCTGGAACACATGTGGCTGGGGGACACTGCATATGGGGAGTGGGATTATCCTTGGCTTGGGGCTAACCCTAGAACCGCCGGTGGAGATGCTGTGCCATCCTTCAGTGTTCGGACATGCGGGGATGACTGTCCCCCCTTATCCTATCTTCCATAGTTTCCAAGGGACTCAAAGCCTCTCTTACATTCCTCGCTTCTCCTGGAGGTTCTTGGGATCAAGATCTCCCCAAAGGCTTTAGAATCGCTCAATAGGTCGCCTGTGTTCTCCTTGCCACCTTCCGAATTCAATGAAGCTGCGGTGTTGCATTCACACATACTGATTGCAAAGTTCGGTTCAAATTGGCCCCCAGTGAGAATATTTTCAAGGTATGTGTATTCCACTTTGGGATTGCATCAAGCGGCTCCTATAGGGGTTGTCAACCACTATCACTTTAGTGTTTATCTCCAGTCCTTTGAGGATTTTTCCCGGGCCTAGTCTAGTGTGTCGTGGAGGTGCGACAACCGAACTTTTATTCTATTCTGATAGACTATTAATTTCCATAGGGGACATGATTGTAATCAATATACCCTTTGGATCCGTCTCCTGGGCCCGCCGAATCATTTTCAGAACCCTGGTGTATTGAAAGGGATTGTCGACTATCTCGGCTGCTTCCTGTGCACTGACGACTCTACCGCTCAAGTGTTGCAGCCATGTTTTGCGCACTTGGGTGTTGAAATGGATTTGTCTAGGGTTCTTCCTCGCCGAATTTGGCTGTCGGTGGGTGGTGAGGATGGCTTCTGGCAACACATCATCAATGAGGAGGTTGTATGTTACTGTCCATTCAACTTTTGTCAAGGAAATTCATGATCCAGATGTCGCTGACATGGAGGTCACCGTTGAATAGGTCCCCTATCAGCCCATGATACTCAGGAGGATCAGTTCCCCTCTACGATTGAGGATCATGTTCATCCTCTAGTCTCTATGCAGGTGCCGGCTTCGCCCTCAGTTCAGGCCCCGCTCTCAGTGCACCCTAGCTCCCCAAGCTCCCCACTTCATTTGACTCCGATTATAGGAGATCTGGGGGTGCCTCAAGCTCCCTGTTCTACCAAGGATGGGCAGGTATCCAGTGGGGGTACCGAATAGTGTTTCCTCTCGCTGGATACTTCTGGAGAAGTTCCGATTGTGAAGGAACCCCAGAGGTCTTCATTGAAGAAGGGTAAACATTTTATGGTTTATGATTATGGTTTTACTCTTTATATTGGTTGGAGGTCAAAATTGTTCAAGGATTATGCCTCCCCTCAGGATGGAATGGTAAGGTCTAAAGTAGGGATCCCATCCTTCCCTCCTCAATACAGGGAAGCTAGTACATATATTGAAACCCCCAATGCTGACTTGGGTGACAATTCTACCTCTCATCGATCCTGTCCTATTAATGTGGTACGCCCTTCATTATGCAACATTTTCCTGAATTTATCTAATTCTCCTCCCCTCTCTCCGTGGGGACTGTCCAGGAAAATGAAGTCAGTGTTCTCGATTAATATTTACACAATAAGTAAAGTCATACAATGATTGAAGTGGAAGTTTCATGATACATTGAGTTTTTGAGTTACTTTTTATTGTGAAATTCTTCAGTCACACTACTGGATGTGCCTCAGATGTGGTTTCAGAGTAGGAAACATTCACTAGTGCATGGAATTTGAATTTGGACAATTGAGAGGGTATTGAGAATTCCATCAGTACAAGGCCTGTGTATCTTTGCACATGACAGCTTGCTAAGAATCCATGTGGAGGTGGAGGCTTGACTTAACTATGTTGATGCTGGGTAGAGGCAGCTCTAAATAGACTTGATTTGGGTGACTTTTCCTTTTAATGTTTTTATTTGGATGTTATTTTTAGGGTTCTCACTTACCCTTAAAAGTGTCATTTGAAAACACCAAAAAAATGGATTTGGAAGTGAAGTGTACCACATGAGGCCCAGCTAGCATTGAACCTCCAATATTTCACTTGAATTGTGCATTGGATATCTTATATCTCCCTTTTCTCACCTTCTCATGATAGAGAACACAAAGGTGAGAATAGATTCTATGCATATCCATATCCTCACATTTCTTTAGAAGACCATAGGATATGGAGGATAACATGAAACATTAGATATCCATTGCATCATCCACATGTTTTAGGTAGAGAAATACTTCTTCCTCACTAGACTATTTTTGAAGAGACTCATTAAGTTGGGTTTCCAGCTTGTGTAATTTCCTTTTGTGGTGTAGTATAACACGTCAGTAACTATAAATTTTATAGGTACCCAAAATTAAAAATTATATAATATTAAGTTTTATTTATGAATTTTACTTTCTCTCACATAGAGGATCTTTTCAAGTTTATTGTTTTAGATAATTATTCCATAACTCATACATAACAAGACCGTAAAATACAAAGTGGACAATTCTGATCAGTATCCATTTTTTCCATAATATAAGTCTTTTAAAAATGAAATGAAATATAAGTAAGGTATTTCAAATGAAATGAAACCATTTTTTTAGTAAAATCATGAAAACTCATATAATATTTACCTTTATCTTAAATTTTTTGAAAATATAAAATAAAAAAATTTTACACGAACAAAACATAAATTTTCTCAAGAAAATTATTAAAAACTATCACATGTAATTAAATATACTTTAGGTGACTTAGAGAATCATATACATAAAACCCTTTTAATTGGAATAACCATAAGGCCGAATTCCAACACTATCATTACCCAATGCATTTGAGATCTATAATGGGCATCGAACTTCATATAAGCTGTATTGGGCTCACTTGAGAGATAAAATGGGGATTAACCCTTAGTATATGCTATATTGAACTCTCCTATTTCTCATGAGCTATAGTGGGGATAAATCCTTTGTATAATATATATGGAGATCAACTGTGAGCTATACTAGGGATCGACCCTTCAAATATGATGTATCGGGCTCACCCGTTTCAGATAATTCTTAGGTACCATATTAAGAGTAAAACACTCTAATCATAAAAACCTTTAAAAACTCTTTTTAAACCCATATGATAACACATTCAAATAAAAAATCATTTTTCTTTTAAGAACCCATTTTGAATACCAGAACACCTTTTTCTTTAAAAAATAATTTTCAATAAAAAAATACCCAAAAAGACAAATATGAGTTTTATTTTAAGGAAATGTAAAATATTAAAAAGTAATTAAAAAATAAAATAATTCCCCTAAGGGTGAAAAAGTCATTGTCCCATGTGTGTTAAGAATATAACATTCATTTTGTTGGTTATCAAAATGTTCCATATAAATTACATAAAAAGATTAATTTTTGAAAAACATTGAATGGAATTGAAAATAGACATAAAATTTCGTTTATAATCATTTTATATAAAAAAACATATAAAATAATATCAATAATATTAACATGGAGGAAAAATTTTTAAAATTAAATTTTAAAACATTTAAAAAGATATTTTTAAATCAAAGTGTCACATATCACTTTGAAAAACTTTAATCATAAAAAAATTAAATAGTAACATAAAAAAACTTTAAATATAATTGTAGTAAAGAAAATTCATGATATAACATGTCAAATGGATAACATATACATCTTATAAATTAATAAATGTGCATAAAATCAAGATATGCCTCAATGAAAGGAGACTGAGACAAAGTCCCTTACCATGAGTCCGCATTTTCAAGTGTGACTTTATATTTATAAACAATAAACTTATATTAATTATTTACTGGATTCATAAACTTTTATAGACTACCATTAATTTTATTTCACATATTATAATTTTGTACACAAATAATTTAACAATTAAATTTACATTGGGTGTTATGACCATATTCTGTTTATATGTCAAAAAGACTAAGGTTGGTTGAATATGGTCAAATGTATAATTATTAAAAAATATCTAGAATAATGATAATGAAATAATTATCATATTTATAAACCAATTATACTTTTAAAACCAGTCATAAAATATAGTTGTGAAAAATGAACGATTGTTACAATCATGGAGACGGTAGGTCGTACACATGCATAAGTAACGTTTCCATTTTTCAATGATAATAATGAAAAGAAGGTAAGTAAAATTTATCTTTATATAATGATAATTATATAATAAATAAAATATTATTTAATCATATATACTTATACATATATTTTTTATGATTTAAAAAAAATCACATTGCATTGAGGAGGTGGTATTCCACACATCCACGAACGACATAATCACTTTTTCAGTTTGTGAAAAGGTAATAAAGAAAATTATATATTATATTTATATAAAGTTAATTATGTTATTAATACCAAATATATATAATTTAATTCCACATATTTTTATTTAAACCCATCCTTAATACATTCCATGTAAAGTGTGAACGCATCACATCGCTTTGTGGATGTGATTGTCCACACATGCATAAACAATGTTATCGTATATCCACAAAATAGAAAACTTGAAGGTACGCGTCATATAATAATTATAGAAGTATTAAGAAATCATAAATATCATATATATAACATAAAAATAGTATTTAAATCATGATTCCCAACCATTAGAGGTGGTAAAGGAAAAATGAAAGACATCGTTTCCCGAGGTGGTAGTCTTCCGTACACATGAACAACGATTTTGTTACCCATTTGATGGAAGTGTTTATAGGTGTAGGTGAAATTATTAACATAAAAAAATATAAATATATTTATTATAATTATTTTATTATATAATCATGTAATAATTATATTTTAAGGTGTGGGGTAGAAAATAAAACAAAAGTGCTTGTTGAAAAGTGTTACCTCTTCTTCGGGTAACTCCTTTTGGTTTGAACCAAAGGCCTTATTTGGTTTTGTTTATGCACATATCAAGGATTATATGATGATATTATGGATTTTGGTAGATTATTTTGTCTGGTTTTGGATGATAAAAATGTCTTTTTATGTGTGAATAAGTGGGGAGGGTGAGTACCTTTTTATAGTGGAGGGGGAGTGAAATTCTTGTAAATATGACAAGCTAAACAATATTGGGAGGTCTCTCTTACATAATTTAACTAAAATAATGATCCAAATATGATACAATAGGGTATATGGTCAAATAATTTCCATAAAAAGGGTTTTGGAAAAGTTTCTAAGTCATTTGGACTCTTAAAATTAATGTTTAACCACTAAGTAAACACATTTTTACTTTAATCCCTATAGTTAATTTTAATTATTTTCACTAATATTTTTGTTCAAAGACTAAGTTTAAATTATTAAACATTATAAATTATGATTATTTCAAATAAATAATCTGTTTTTCCAAATTCTAATCATATAACTGACATAAATTAATTTAAAATTAATTCTATTGATGGGACAACAATCAGGTTTTTAAAGTGAATATATTCATAAGTTTTCTAAGTGTTTATATCCAATTTCAATGTGAAACTGATTAAAATGACATAAATTTGATTTATTGATGTTAAATTTATCTAATTGTACTTTAAAATAAATTTAAAATATAATTTAACTAAATAAATAAATTAGATGAAAAGAATTTTTTAATTGAAATTCAGTATTATTCACTATTCATTAAAATATAAAACTTCTATAAAAAATAAAAAAAATCAACCAAAGAAAAATTTGAAATTATTCATTAAAAAATTAGGATTATTTTTTCAAATAAAAATTATAAAAGTGATCAAATTTAGTTTTAAAATACGTGCATCACTAAAAGTTAGAAAAATTTCCTTTTAGAAAAGTACAACTTTTATGTTTCAAATTGGATTTATTCTTATATTAAACCTATCAAACTTATTGGATGAATTTTAATTTTTTTTACTAATTATATACCATTTAAATTTAATTAATATATTTCAATAATAGTGGTAAATTTAATTTATTAAGATAAAATTCAATTCTGGTCATAAGAATTGTTTTTCATAAAAACACATACTTTATATTTAGTTGTTCTTTTTTCATTTATTATTAACTGATAACCAATGAATTTATTTTATAAACATGTGTAAAATATAATTTCAAAATTTATTTAATTTTATTTATTCCCATCTGTCCAATAACAATGTGACAACTATCATGTCAAATAATTATATTAATAATATATCCTTGTCGGGTAAGACTCTAGCTTGTGTATAACATAAGTCATCAAAGGAACTCGATGTTGCCTGCATCGCAAGATAAACTTGGTGCTGAATGTGATGAAAGATAAAATATGTATTTCATTTCAAAAATCAACAAAATAATTTAAATTAATTTGAAAGAATATATTTCATTAAATATCCAGATGTTACATCCTGCCCCCCTTAAAATGAATTTCTCCCTAAAAATTAATCTTGGTTATAAAATGATTAACAATTATAGAATTAATTTATTGAAAACCATATCGTAAAAAGGGTTAATAAAACATCCTCTTAAAAAGGTAAAGTGGGAAATATAAAGTTTATTGGAAGTTACACATAACTAGGATTCCATATAGGGAGAATATTGTTGGGGAATTAAAAGATGGATTTGGACGGGAAAACTAATTCCCCTGGACTAATAGAGAGTGACAGAGAATGTGGTCAATAGGAAGAAAATGATGAAAAAACCAAAACATAATTAGGTGTGGAAATAGTCATTAATATCATCATAAAAATGGTAATAGGATAAAATTTTATTTCAAGATTCTTTTTTGAGAGTTTAAGGATTCCTTCACCATCTATACTAAGAGAAAAAGGAAATATACTTTCTTGATGAGAAGAGATTGATACTTTAATAAATTTACACCACATACTCAAATCTTAATCTAAATAATGATTATCCATGATAAATTTTCTTGCCTAAATCACTATAATTATCTTCTATTGGATCACATAATCCTTAAAGGGAAAACATGATATTCCTCATATCTTTATATATTAACCAAAACCAAACTGGTTAGCACATTGTAATACAATTCAAACATTCATGTGATGATATAATAAATTAATTTATAAAGTTAAATAGTAATACCCAAAGTTACAACTAAATAATTTCATAGATAAATAACCCTAATGGTCACCAATACCAGTAAATTTACATCCACACATGTAGTGATAGAATTCCTCAAATATCTTTTAAACATATACCTCAAACATCTATAGAAACTCAATAAATGTATCCCAAGGTATTTCCAATATTAAAAACATTAATGGGGGGTTCCTAATATATTGTCATTATGATTATCCTTAAAAAAATACTGAGCTCCCTAGGGCTGTCATCACCTCGCTAGATATCCCAATATCAATTGTAGAAGTAACAAATGATTTATCCAAGACCTTTTTCTTCTGGTCATGATTATTCACACCATAAGTAATTTTCTTTGAACACACATTAACATAATGTCCCAAATCATTAAAGTTTAAACAAATTACTATTGATTGGATATCTATTATCTCATTATTGGATTTTTCGTAACTCTTTTCCTTATAGTCACGAACCTTGTAACCAAACTTACCACACTAGGAACACTTTCCAAATCCTAACATAAATTCCCCAAAATTTATTTTAACACACTTGGAATAAGTTTTAGGAATACCTCCAGATTTTTTAGTTGGTTTCTTCTCTATTTCATGTCACCCTATCCATTTCTTATGCTTTTCATCTCGTGGAACTTAAGTGTTGGAAAAAAACATTTCAAATTTCTGAGAAAAACGAATCACATTCTCATAACTTCAAAATATTGTGTGTAAAATTCTCTTCATAATCTTGGTTTTAATCCTTATTAAAATCTATTAATTTTACTCTCAATGTCTCAAATAAAGCCTAACACATACCTGGCCAATATTACAAAGTTTTCTTCACATGATTCCATAAAATCTTCATCTTTTTCCAATAGTTCTTGGAATTGTTTCTTCATCATAAGCCAAATAACCTCAAGGAAATATTTTTCAAGGAAAATATCCTTAATTTTTTTCCATTACATGGAATCAATATCATCTTTCTCTCTAGTATTCTTAACCAAATACCACCATAGATTAACACCACCTTCAAAATGATAGATTGAAAGAGTTACCGTTTGATGTTCTGAACATCCCATGACTTAAAATATCTTATATAAGAAATTGTTCTATCCTTTAGCTACGAACTAGATCAGATGACCCATTTAATTATTAGGGGTATTACCTCATGAAATGATCCACTATATAAATGTTCCTTCATATTAGATTAGGTTCAACTCTATCATGGATAACACCACCAATTATAACTTGTTTCAACTGATTTATCACTGCAAAAAACTGTTCAGTTCCAATTCAAACCATCTCAGGATACTGATTTGGAAGGTGTTTTCCTCTTGGTGCCTTTCTATTACATATTTTTAGTTTACTCTGTAGAAAATAATTCTGAACAAACATACTTTAGATTAAGCAACATGGAAATATTAAAATGATACATCATTTAAACTTAACCACAAAGTAAAATATTTTATGGGCATGATATTAACAATATCCAAATCTATATTGTTGTCTAAACCATTCCTTTTATACCAGCTATAAGGCCTTGAACTTAAACATTACATATTCTTCTATTTTATTCAAAAAGTTTACTTTATTTCACATTGAGGATATTTTCATGTTTAGAGTTTTATATAATTAGGTCATAACTCATACATAATAAAACTATAAAATACAAAAGTGGACACTTCCAATAAGTATCCATTTTTACCATAATGTAAAACTTTTAAAATAAAGCATGAATTATGTTTATAGAAAATATCCACGACTTAGAAATTTAATTCTTCCTTTCTATTACATATCCTTAGACCCTATTAAAACATTTTAAAAACTTGGTATGATCATAAAATCTAAGTAAGTGATATAAAAAGTAAGAAAACTGTTAGTTTAGTAAAATCCTGAAAACTAATATAAAACTTACCTTTATATACAATGTTCTTTTAGAATATTAAATAAAACATTTTCCCTTGAAACAATTACACATTTTTTTCTAATAAAATCATCAAAACCAAAAGAAATAAATTAAAAATATTTTAGGTGAATTATATAATCATATAAATAGAACCCTATCAAAACCCTTTTAATTGGAATAACTATAAGGCCTACTTCCGAAATTACCATTAACCAATTAATTGGAGATCTATAATGGAGATAAACATTTATATAAGCTATATCTAGCTCAACCATGAGCTATAATGGGTCTTAACCCTTTTTATAAGCTATATCAGGATCACCCATTTCTCATGAGCTATAATAGGGCTCATCTCTTCATATAAGCTATATCAGGCTCTTCTATGAACTATAATTGGGCTTAAACCTTCATATAAGCTATATCGAGATCATTCGTTTCATATAATTCTTAATTAAAGTATTATGAATAAAAAAATATCACCATAAATCCCTTTAAAAAATGTTTTTAACCTATATGAAAATGCATTCTAATAAAAATACACTTTTCTTTTGAGAAACCATTTTTAATACCAAAAACCCCCTTCTTTGAAAAACCATTTTCAATAAAAAATAACCAAGAACATAAATTTGGGTTTTCATTTAAGGAAACATGAAATCTTTTAAAGTAATCCAAAAATAAAATAATTCCCATGGTAGTGAAAAATTCATTGTCGTCATGTTTGTTAAGAAGAGAACATTCCTTTCGTTGTTCGTCAAAACGTTCCATATAAAACACGTAAAAAGATTCATTTTTAAAAAACATTGAATGGAATTAAAAAAAGAGATAAATTTTCTTTTATAATCCTTTTATAAAAAGTAACTTATAAAATAATATAAAAAATAATCTCATGGAGGAAAATATTTTTAAATTAAATCTTAAAACACGTAAAACTAGATTTTTGAATCACAATGTCCCATACCAATTTGAAATATTTTAATAATAAAAATCATTAAATAATAATATTAAAAAAACTTTAATAATAAATTTAATATAGAAAATTAATGATATAACATGTCAAATGGGTTTTATATACACCTTATAAAATAATAAAGGTGCATAACTTCAGGATATGCCTCAATGAATGGAGATTGAGACAAAAGTCCCTTACCTTGAGTTTAAATTGTCACCTGTGTATTTATATTTTTGAATAATAAACATATGTTAATTATATAATTTATTCAGAAAATTTTTCAGGTTTATCATTACTTTTATTTCACTTATTACAATGTTGTATACAACTAATTAAACAATTAAGTTTACATCAAGTGTTTTGACCATATTTGGTTTATGTGTCAAAGTGACTAAGGTTGGTTGAATATGGTCAAATTGGTCATTATTAAAACATATCAAGAATAATAATACAAAAATAATGATAATATTTATAAGTCAATTATCATTTTTAAAACCAATCATAAAATATGGTTATGAAGAATGAACCAACGCTACAATCATGGAGACGATATGCAATCCGTACATGAGTAAGGTTCCCATTTTTCAATGATCATTATGTAAAGAAGTTAAGTAACATTTATATTTTTAGAATTATAATTATATCATAAATAACAAATTATTTAATCATATATACATACATATAATTCTTATGACATAAATTAAATCACATTTCTTCGAGGAGGTGGTAGTCTACACGTCCACGAATGACGGTATCACTTTTTAAGTGTGTGAAAACTTAATAAAGAAAATTATATTTTATATTTAAAGAAATGTAATTATGTCATTAATATAATATATCTATTATTTATTTAATACATGTATAATTAAACCCATCCTTAATACATTCCATACAAAGTGTGAACATATCACATCAGTTTGAAGAGGTAGTAGTCCACACATCCACAAACTAAGTTATCACATTCCCAAAAAATTGAAAGCACGAAAGTATGTTTTTTATAATAATTAAATAAGTATTAATAAATCATAAATATCATATATATTATATAAAAACAACATTTATATCATAATTCCCAACCAGGAGATGTGGTAAAGGAAAAACGAGCAACATCGTTTCACGAGGCGGCAGTCTGCCGTGCACATGAATGGTGATTTTGTTACACATTTAATGGAAGTGTGTATAGGTGTAGGTCAAGACCTTAACATAAAAACATATTAGTATATTTATGATAATTATTATATTATATAATTATGGAACATGGATAATTGAATGTGTAGAGAAATAAATAAAACAAAAGTGCACGTTGAAAAATGTTACATATTCTTCAGGTAACTCCATTTGGTTTGAACTAAAGGACATATTTGGTTTGATTTATGATCAAAGTGAGGATTATAGGATGATATGATGTATTTTTTTAACTTATTTTGGAATTTTTTGGATGATTATAAGGGCTTGATAGGTTTGAATAAGTGAGGAGGGTTAGTTACTTTTTATAGTGGAGGGGAAGTGACGTTTCTGTAAATATAAAAAGGTAAAAACCATTGGGAGGTATTACTTAAATAATGTGCCTCAAATAATGATCCCAATTATATAAAATAGGGTATATGTACAATTAAATTTTGTAAAATGTTTTTTGGAAAAGCTTATAGGTAATTTGGACTCTTAAGATTAAGGTTTAACCACTAAGTAAACCAAATTTTACCTTAATTACTAATTTCACTAATAGTTTTTTGTAAAAAAATAATTTGAAATTATTATAAATCATAATTTTTTTATTCCAAATATGGAATCAATTTTTATAATTTATAATTACAGAAGTGGCAAAAATTATTTTAAAATTAATCCTGTGGATTGGATGACAAACGGGTTTTTAAAGTAAATATGTTCAAATTTTTTTTATGATTTTATATACAATTTCAATGTAAAATTAATTAAAATGAAATAAATTGGATTGATTGATGTAAAATTTAACTAATTATAGTTTTAAACCAATTTAAAATATAATTTTACTATATAAACAAATTATATGAAAAAGTAGTTTTCAATTAAAATTCAGTATTATTCGCTATTTATCAAAATATGAAACTTCTCAGAAAAATACCAAAATTTCAACCAAAATAATTTTTTATATTAAAATTTAAAAAATATTTTTTATTTTATAACATAATAATTATAAAAGTTTAAAAATTTAGTTTTAAAATAGGCGTGCCATTAAAATGCGGCAAAACTTCTGTTTAAAAAAATAGCTTTTATGCTTAAAATTGTATTTATTATTATCTTAATCCTATCAAATTTATTAGATGAATTTAAAAACATTTTATTAAATATATATCATATAAAATTCATTAATATCTTTCAGTAATAATGTTTAATTTATTTTATTAAGATAAAATGGCATCCTAGTCATAAAAACAACTTTTTATAAAAACACATCCTCTATATTCAATTGGTATTTATTTTCATTTATAATTAACCGATAACCAGAGAATTTATTTTAAAATCATTTATAAAATATAATTTTATATTTTAGTTAATCTCATCCATTCCCTTCATTCTAATGGCTAGGTGACAACTGTCATGTTAAATAAGTGTATTAATAATATATCATTTTCCGGTGAGACTCGGGATTGTGTGTAACATAAGTCATAAAAGGAACTCAATATTTTATATAATGCAAGATAAACTTGTTGTTTCACGTGATGAAATATAAAAAATTTATTGAGTGTAATGTATTATATTATATAATTTAAATAAATTAGAAACAATATATTTCATAAAATCTAAGGATGTTTCAATATTTCTTTAAATTAAAGATGATGAGAAGTTTATTATTCTATAGTATGGATCATAGTGATACAGTTGAAGTTATGTGGCTTTCCATTTTTTCAAAAATTAAGAGTAGATTATAAGTACTTCATTACCAAATATTATTGATAAATTTAAATTTTATTAAAATTTATTAATCTCCCACTATTTTTTCAAAACCTAATAGCCCTAACCATTAGTATTATAATATCACGATTCATAGATATTCTAGTGGAAATGAACCATATTCCCCTTATCATAACCCATACATGGGCCTAGAAAGTTATTTGAAGTGTTTTAGGTAGGCATAACTTTCCAACTACATTAACTCATAGTTCCTTGATCAGTTTGGTGGACTCCCAAATCCCTAAATCTTGGATAATATTTCCTCAACCCATTCGTCTTAGTTACGTCAAGTCCCATTTGGGTTGTCAAACCTTGATGTAAAACAAGTTACGTTAACCCAAAAATTCAAGCTAAATGTTTTCTTATAAGTGAAAACACCCTAAATTGGGCTGGTCAAACACTTCTAACTATGGGTTAAACTCTAACTTAAGTAATGGAAGGCTATAGAGACATAATACCTTATTTGATGGTTTTTTGTCCTTATTTATAAAAACCTAGTTTTGTATTATCAAATGTATTGTTAATATTAAGTGGATTTTTCTTACATTATTAACCCTGTATGATGAAATTTATTCATTATTTAGTTTTATTTTATTCCATCTTGTATGCTTGTTAATTCATTTATTAAATGATTGTGTAGCATCCATAAACAAAAATAATCAACCATACAACCGAAAGAAATAAAATATAAGTTTCATGGTCATGAGATTAACTAATGGTTAGTTTATCTAAAAGATGATAAACTAACCCTTGACTATTATGGGAAACACATTGGATAAATGCTTGATTAATGTTTCAGTATTCCACCTCAACTCCTATGTATCACCTTGATTGGTTTAGCCTACTCTGGGACTCGTACCCCCTCCTATCTATTAGGATCTCTATCCATACATAATATTTTACTCTCATACAAGTGAGGGGATCCAATGGATTGGATAAAGGGGGTTTACAAAAAGGTAATTGTGAGCATGTATTCCCTTACATAATAAGGAGGGGTTGACTTTTAAGCCATCATTTTAATTTAAAAATAATAAATTAAAAGGGAACCAATCACATACACATGTACGGTCTAATATCATGGTCGTCTACATAGAATTCAAAAGACACACATATTAAATCTAGTTATTTATTACTTAATTTAATTATTTAATTAAGATAAAATTCCATTAATTAATCTAATTAATTAATTTTATGTTAATTCCATCCAATAATATTTGAATTTACATCATCAATAATTTTAAACAAATCAATCAATAAATTTTATTTAAAATTAATAAAGTACATAAGTGTACTTAGGTTCAATGGAATGAACTCATCCAAACTACCTGACATGATCCTTTTTCTTGTGAATTCATTTAGAATCCAACACACAATGCATGATAGGTAATTACATGGCATGTACTATCAAAAAATAAAATAAAACACAAAACATATACAAATTACACTAAATGTGATTCTCTTGGCGGGCGTGGATCCCACTATACGTAAAGACCATACACACCTTATAGTTTTAGATTTTAACATAGAAATTAATTTAATATATTATAAAAAATTATATAACATGGAATGTACATCAAATAAATTTCACATGAAGCACATTTGAATAGGTTTAATAATATAACTAATTTTTATCTCTATGTGAAACTAAGAACACTCTTTATAATAGTCTACACGATGTTTTTTTGGTTATATGACATGTACTATCTTCTGCCCATATCTATGACATACACCTAGGGACTAGGAGTGCTTCTTTTCTATTAACATGTATGAGGTACATGATATGAAATCTTCCTACAAGATGTGTGGACTCAAATTTTCAAAGTTTTTTAGTCCCCATATCGTATCAAAGATATATGACATGCTTGGACCCCCTATGTTATACACTATAATAACATGTGGACTAAATTTCAAGTACATGAGTTACCCGATGCATATTTATTCAAACCATAGGCCTTCTAGTTCAAATCATCATTGATCCAATTTCTTTGGATCTAATCTAATATCACCAGCCTAATCAGATTACCATGTGAGAATATGACAAAGACACTTTTGAACAACACATAGCTGAGTACATGGAATATATTCTTGTGATATCTAACCAGAATACTTACCATATCGACATAGATTTTTTCATATGTTTCTCCATTTTAATTCAACCCGTTTATTGGTAATGTAAGTGATAATGAAGAAAGGGAAGTGAAAATGATGTTTTTATTCCAATAATAAATAGGTCTAAAGATAAATAAATTACAAATTCATAGCATTAAATAAATGATTAGTAAATAATTATAAATTATATATGTGACCACTTTGATACCAATTATAGGTGATGGACATAGTGAAAGCACTTAACGGGCATTACCAATGAGGGTTTTAGTAATAATCATTGCATATTATAATATGTACACAACAAAAAATTCAAGACCAGTGGAATTAATTCAAGAATTACTTGACATGAATGTCATAAATATAAGAGGAGTAAAATCACATGTAATTATAATTAATTTATTTAGAAATATAGAATTACTTGAACTTTTAATTCTGTCTTCATTGATGATCATGTTGAATCAATATAATCATACCATCATTGTGTTGCAATATATAAGTGCAGAATCACTCTAATAGTGATCCACATGTGTACCAAAATCTTTGAACATCATCGTAAAATTATTAGGTTCTAGTACAGTCAATTCCGATCGCTTGCATCATTCACGGTTGATAGCAACAAAATTCTCTTCAAGAATGAATAATTCTCTATGTTCTATTGACTAATTAAGGAAGGAGAAGGAGAGAGAAAAATATAGATATCAAGAACTCTCTCTAGGGTTATAGAGAGATTCACTCTCTCTGTTGTTCACAAATAACACCTCTTAGGAAAGAGATATAACTATATATATATATATATTAGGGAAGGTTTATGGGTTCTTATTTGTATATAAAAACCATTTATAATTCCTTAATTCTTAGTGAACCCCATGTATTAATAATGATATATTTATTCTTCACTTGACATGTGCATCATTAAATAATAAATAAATATCATTTATATTATTTCCAATTAGACCATTAAACTTGGTTTTCTTATCTTCCTTGAAATTTACTGAACCTTGAATAATGACAATTCATTTAATAAATTAATATCACATCATTATTCGTTGATAAATAAAATAAATAGTATATTTACCAAATATTGTAAATAGGTATTTGTTATTATTATTTAACTCACTTATTCTTTCAAATAAATTTTAATTAAATCCTAATAATCTACGAAAACTAAATCAATATTAAACCATAAATCAATAACAATATTTATTCTAACTTATTAAATTCAACATTTAATTTAACTAAGATTCTGAATGCAATTAGTGTGTGACATTCTAGGATTCTTTATCAGCGTCTTTAAGTATAAATGCCTAAAGTACAAGGTTAGTATCTAATAATGCTCTAAGAAATCCCGAGAGAAACAATCTAATGTCACAATTAAATAAAACCTATTATGAATTCCAAATGTGTAATATAATCTTTTTTTCATAATATATGTAATAAATAAGGTTTTATCCTTGTGGCATCAACCTATGTGCTTGATGTATCTTTCTTTGAATTTATGGTAATGGACTTTCCCACAAAACACCATAACCATGGATATATTTAAGCAGTTGCATTCCAATAAAATGGATTGATATATCAAATTCTATCAATAGACATAAGGGATAAATCCTTTTTTTTCCATTGTCCATTATGCAATATCACTTATAACACACCCAACATATCCCACTTAAGCACAATAATATGTCATCATGGTTTTCATTAATACATCAAGATATGCGACTTAGGGTATTAATCATTAATAATATTAAAGTCTGTCTGAATATAGAAACATTCAATGGAACATATAAATGTGGATTTCATATTAGTGGGTCTCATTATCATAATCACCTATTCTAGAAATTACCAAGGGTGAACACCATGATAGAGTGCCTTAAAGTCATATGAGTATCCATGCATAATAGCTTGAATCATTTGAATTCCGTTAAAAAATATCATTTGGCTATAGAACATATATATTCAAGAATACTATCATGAAACCTCGTAGTTGTCGTCATAGCAGGGAACTACTATGACCTTTCAGTATGACATATATTTTTAGGATATTATCACATACTATGTCATAAAGGGTAATAATCACGATGTGATAATAACTTCATTACTATTAAAATCAATGGATATATGTAATCATCAAGTATTTAGAAGTTGGTTCTAGGGAACTAAATCCAGCACAAACCTAGAACCTTCATTTTGAAGTAGAGGTAGAATAAATCTTTTCTTTACCTGGACCAAGAAATAACTAAAACCCATTTACTTTTTCCACTACCAAAATAATTCTTTTTTCAAAGGGCTATTTATGATGGGAATTTTTCAAAAATAGCTCATCATGTAAAATAACATCGAAAATTCTATTATTTATGAAGGACTATCACAATCCCCCTAATAATGATATTTATTTATTATGAAAGTATTTATACATCACAATTTTTATTTGAAATGGATTATAAATCTTATCATAAATTATTTCCTAATAACTTATTTAGGATGAAATTACAATTTCCATTGTAAAAAATATTTTCAATAAACTTATGTTACCATCACAAATATTAGTTATTATGTAAATCATAATTCTACCCTAAATAGTATTCTTAGAAATTATTTGTAATGGAATGATCTGTTTGTTTCAAATAACTATAAATAAATAAAAGTAATAATTAAAGTGAATTGAAAAATAAAAGCTGAAAAAACATTCATTAAAAAATTAAAACTTTTATATTAAAAAAAAATCATAAAAAGGAATATATAAATAATTTAAATGAGGGATGAGTGATCAAATCTATTAGGCAGAGGGAACTCCATCCCTAAATCACTTTCAAGTCATCGTATATTCTCTGTCATCTGCTCGTGATGCTGATCCTATTATTTATGCTTCTATTAACATTGTTGATAATAAAAATGACCCTACTACTGAAACTATTTGTAACACCTCAGATTTGGTAATTTTTTTTGAAATTAATTTAATATTTTCAAAAAAATTCATTTCACACAACACTGAATATAGCTTGGGTTATATGAAAGCACTAAGTTTGACTTGAGTTTCATGAAAAACAAAGTTAAACTTTCACTACATGAAACTCTTTGATTGTCTTATTGTACACATGAAACCATGTTTTTAATATGTTATACACAATACAGAGTTTCTTCGATAACTTTCATGGCACGCAAGACCTATTTTTTCTAAACTACATTGTACTATTGATATTATTATTAAAATAGTATTATAGTTACCCCAAAGCTATTGGAATGGAAGTTACAAATAATATTAACTAAATTTTGAAAATATGATTTAAAAATGTATATAAAGTGAATCCATTTGTTATCAATTATTTTGAAATAAAATTAAGTGATATTTGAAAATAAAAAAATAATTTTCAAAGATTTTTTTCTATGTACAGACACAGTGTTATCTTAACAAATTAAAAAAAACCCATTATGATGAATGATTTTAATACAATTTATATATTATGTATTAATTAATTTTTTTTAAACTCATACAATATATTATATAGGTATAAATTAAGAATAGATCCAATTTAATGAATAAAAAGATGTATTTTTCTAAAAGTTAATTTTACCGCCTTTTTATGGTGCACCATTTTTAAACATAATATTTGAAAATTTTATAATTTTTTTTGAAAATATAAAACTAATTTTTGAAATTGTAATATAAAAATTTACTTTGGGTTAATTTTTGGTATATTTCTGAGAAGTTTCATTTTTGTTAAATAGTAAAAAATACTGAATTTTAATTGAAAACTACATTTTCATCTAATTTAATTACATAGTTAAATTATATTTTGAATGTGTTTAAAAGTTAATTTATTTAAATTATAAATAAATTAATACAATTTAGGTCATTTTAATCAATTTCACATTGAAATTGGATATAAAAACAATTCAAACTTTTAAAAATTTTCACTTTAAAAAACCATTGTTTCATCTCGTATGCAGGATTATTTTTAAATTAATTTTTTCCACTTATATGTTTGGAATGTTGATAAATTTATTTAGTTTTTGGATTCATAATAATTTATAATTTCTAATTTGGTCAACTTAATTTTTTATAAAAAATATTTGTGAATGTAATAAAAATAAATTACAATGATTAAGGTAAAAACGAGTTTACTTAGTGATTAAAGTTTAACTTAAGGGGCCAAATACCCTAGAAAAATGTTCAAAATCCATTGGATGAAAATATTTATTCCATATAATCCTTTTTATATAAAATAAAAAATTATTAGAGACACATTATTTAATGGAGACCTATCAGTAGTGTTTATCTTTTTATATTTACAATAATGGAACTCCTCTTCCACTATAAAAGAGAAACCACCCCTCACTTCTTCACACTTATAAATACATTTGTATCATACAAAAACTAAAAAAATAAGCTCCAAAAATTCCTCGTATCATTATATAATCCTCAGTTTTGTGCATAAATCCAACCAAGTAAGCCCTTTGGTACAATCAAATAGGAGTTACCTGAAAAAATAGGTAACGTTCTTCAACATGAATTTAAGTTATATTTAATTATACACCAATTAAATTATTCTTATTACATGAATATATAATAATATAATTATACTAAATATAGTGATATTTTTTTATTCAAATAGTTCTAACTACACCTACACACACATCTATCAAATGGGTAATGAACTTACTGCTTGTGTATACCGGAGACTACAACTTTTCAAAACAATGTCATTCATTTTTTCCTTTACCACCACTCATGGATTGGAATTATGATAGAAATAATATTTTTATATAATATTAATGATATTTATGATTTATTTATTCTTATTTAATTATTATATAACACAAAACTTCATGTCTTCCATTTTGTGGGAATATGATAACTTCATTTTTGGAGGTGTGGACTACCTTCTCCTCAAAGCGATATTATTTGTCCAAAATTTACATGGAATGTATTAAAGATGAGTTTAGTAAAATTATATGATATATATTAAATTATAATTATATTTTAATTATAATATATACATATATTTAATTTACATATTTTTTTTTTCAATATGACAAGAAAACAGAATCATCGTTCATGCATACATATGACCTACCATCTCCATGAATGGTGTATTCCATTTCAAATTTATATATTTTATATATTATTATAAATATTTATATAATGAATATATATTATATTTATATCATTATTTATAATTTTTTTAAATAAGTAAATCATGATCTAAGTTAGAGGATCAAGAATAACAAGTCAAAACATATACGAAAAACAAAGAGGATATTACGAGAAGCGTAACATTAACATGGAGTTGTTAATAAAAAGGTAAAATAAAGTAATAATAAAATCATACATGGTATTAAATATAATAATATGGTTATGTATTATATGTATAATAAACTTATATTTATAATATAAGAGGTTATAATGTGTACGAAGAAAGTCAAGACTTAAGGTAAAGGTTTTATCATCTCACTTTTATTTCTGAGAGATATATGCTATATTCACCACTTATTCATGTTGTGTGGTTTATATATTGAACTATGAAATGTTATATAATGAATTTAATTTATTTATTTATATTAAAAGTTTCAATTTATGTTATTTTTTCACAGATCTCATGATTTAAAAGTAAATCAAGTAGTTAGGAGATTTCTAATCTCACTTTTATTTCTTTGAGACTAACTCCTTATTCACCACTCAATTATTTTGTGTGATGCATATAATAAAAATGAATTTATTATATGGTTATTACACATAAATTCATTGGTATTTACATATATATTTTATGATCTCTATTTCATGGGGGTTTACGGTTTGAAAGTTACAACATCGGTAAGGTAATTTTGTCTCAATTTTCCTTCTTTGAGGTACATGTTTTGTTATGCACATATATTCTTTTACAAGGTGTATATACCGAAATTTTGGAATTTTATATAATGTAAATCCATATTTTTATTATATTTTAAGATTCATTTAATGTTATTATTTCATGGTTACTTTTATTCAAAGTTACCAAAATGGAAAGAGTCTATTGCTACAACTCGTCATTTATCAAGATTGTTCATGATTATGATTCTATTGATGAAATAATATGATCTATATATCAATAATTATCATGAATTTTCCAATCCTTTTTTATTCATGATATCATCATGTATTGGTACCATTTTTCCACTCTTTGGTACCTAATATATTTAAAAAAATGTTTTTAAGGAAATCTGACCTCATGTATCTATTCAGTTGGAAATATGTTTTCTTTCAAAACCATGTTTTCAAGAAATATTTTAAATTTTTTGTTTTATATTTCAATATAATTTTCAAATAAAAATGATTTAAATTATTTTCAAATATTAATTCATAAGTTTTAAAATATATATTTAAATAAAAAGTTTTTCGAAAAAGTTTTATGTTCAAGAAGTGTTTTAAATGATTTTCAAAGCGTCCTTTATAAGTTTTAAATGAAAAAATGGTTTTAAATTTTTTCTATTTTTAAAAGTGTTTTGAATGATTTTAAAATTTCCTTTTAAATATTTTTTCAATGCATTTTTCAAAGATAATTATTTTTAAAATATTTCATGTTTTTAAGAAGTAATTTTCAAAGAAGTATTATTTTTATTAAGAAATGTTTCAAGTGATATTTTAAAATACTTATCCATCTAAGATGAAATCATTTTATATAGTTTATGATTTAGTAGGGATATGATCCATGTATACCATTATTATACTTTGGTTGAATGATTTATGTTTATGGTGACAAGTTTTTTATGAAACCCATTTCTCTTTCATGGGTTCTACCATAATAAAATGCTTATTAAACCCGGTTCATTTCACATGTTATTCTATGATGAAATGATTATGAAACCTATATATTTTCCGTAGGTTAGGATATGATCAAATGTTTATGATACCCATTTCATTTCATGGGTTATGATATGATGTTTATTAAACCCATATATTTTCTATGGGTCATGATATGATGAATGTATTATTATCTTATGGGACACATATGTATGATTTCATTATGTGATAA
The DNA here is from genome assembly GCA_963277665.1 of Viscum album. Taxonomy (NCBI): domain Eukaryota; kingdom Viridiplantae; phylum Streptophyta; class Magnoliopsida; order Santalales; family Viscaceae; genus Viscum; species Viscum album. Next base: position 2,003,859,823 of record OY728163.1, on the reverse strand, counting down.
GTGGGACCTATATATCCATAAAATTCATTGGGTAAAGATTTATATATCATGATATAATGATGGGAAACATTTCAGCAGGCTTGATCCATAATGGGAAATAGGTGTCTCCTGATCAATGATGGGAAACAGGTGTGTCCTATTCCATAATAAGAAATAGGTGTGTCCTAATACACAATGTGAAATAGGTATGTACAAATCAATAATGAGAAATAGGTGTGTCCTGATCCATAATGAGAAATAGGTGCATCCTGATCTACTATGGGAAACATGTGTGTCTAGATCCACTATGTTGATGGTCTCGGTAGCTAACCTTGACACGTGAAATGGTTTTCTATATTTATGATGGTTCCACACTTATATGATACGAGATTATGGTTCATGATTGATTTTTTGATTATTTGTCACCCTTATGATTCATGTCTTATGGAAAACTAATATTTATGACATGACACATTATTATAATCTTTGATATATAGGGTATGATCTTGAAATGTTATTCTCATGTTCTCTTACCCTTATGGTCATGTTATACTAACACATATCTTTTATTTACCCTCACAGAGCATCTGATCTCACCCTTTCTTATGTCTCCTTTACCCTGGTTATAAAGAAAAGTTTTAAGTAGGATACTAAAGACAAATATATTTATGGGATACTTTGGAGATATTTTACTAGGTTAGAAGATATTTTTTTCCAAGATTCCAAATACACTAAACTATTATGGTCCTCAAGCATGTATTTTTTAATGTGCTGAATATTCATCTAAAATGATGTAATATACATGTATATTAATCATGAGTTTCTATAGTTGGTATTAAAGGAATGGTTTAGTCTACCTTAAGGAAATAGAATGAGAAAACTTTAGTGATATATCTAGGGATGTTTCTAAGTATATGTCTTGGGATGTCACTAAGGATAATTCTAAGGATGAATCCAAGTATAGGAAAATGTACTAGAATTTTGGTATAGGATTGAGAGAGTGGTTTCCAAGAAATTATATACCTATTTAGATAATAACAGTGGATTTGTATTTGAAATAGATGTACATAGGGGTAACATCCCCGAAAACATCGTATTGTTCTAGACTCGATCGGAACTGGTGCACGGAAACAGGCCTTGCTATACACTTAGTTCGACTCTCCAGGGGGATATGGTTTTGGAATTCACAAACTCTTTATGAACCATCATGAAGGATTTAAATTGGATATGAATATAAATTACCTAGGATGAACCTAAGGTTTCTTATATTAAAGAATTAGGTGTTATTATTGATACATCATATAAGTAGTTTTTCATGATTATGTAGTTTTATTCTATGATAAGTGTTGGTCATGCTATGCTTACTAGTTTTAGTCAGTGGATGGAACCTAAATGAACTGTTTTAACGAAGGATTCAATAGGCAATGCGATGATTTTCCTCCTGAACAAACAAATGATATGGGATATATAATGAGAAGTCTTATTTATATGCTCAAACAACTTTCTCAATATAGGAATCAAGTTGAAAATCCAAACATGCAAAGGAGGCAACAATGTTATGCTGAGTCCCTTATGAGGAAACATCCACTATCTTTTAGTGTTTCTATTGATCCACTAGATGTTAAGAAATGGATTAGTACCATTGAAAATATATTTTCCATTTTTTGGTGCCTGGAGCATGAAAAAGTTATTTTGGTTTCTTATCATTTGTAAGGTGAACCAGATCAGTGGTAGAATCTTATTAAGAACATGAAGGAACAAAAAAAAATTAAATCTATTAATTGGGAAGAGTTTATGGGGATATTTTTCTATAATTAATTCCCTCATATTATACAAAAAAAATATAGATAAGTAATTCCTTGAGATAAATAAAAAGTACGATGAATCTATTGGTACCTATAAAGCTAATTTTACAAGACTTGCAAGGTAAAATTCGAGTTTAATCATCAGACTTGAAAGAAAAATTGATCAATTATTTAGTGGCCTAAAATAAAGACTTTAAAAGGCCTTGAATATAAGATAATTTAGTAGATATAAATAAGTTGTTTTATGTGAACTTAAGGTAGAAATGTAAATTGAATATTCCCACAATTCATCTGGTTTTGATAAGAAAAGGAAGATGGAGTCTCATGAAAGCTGTAATGGTGTAAAGAAAATCTAGACATATTTTTTCTAAGAATGTGGGAAGAAACATCCAGGGAATTACAATAATGTAACTAGAAGGTGATTTAAATGTGGAAAGGAAAGTCATAAAACACTGAATTTTGAAATATTATTAATTGGATGATTAATGTAATGGGGGAGAAGAGAATTACAACTAATGCACCACCCACACTCCAGTGTTTCAACTACAAGGAGTTTGGGAATTATATGAATCAATTATCTAATCCAAGGGATAATATGGATGGTAGGAAACAACAACCATAGAAGAAAAAGGAAAAAGGTAATGCTTATAAAATATAAATGGATGAACTGAATCATTATAATTAGGTAACACTTATCCCCCCATTACTTTTGATGTTCATGTTTAATTTTTTATAAATAAGACCTATAAAAATCTTATTATTCATTCTTTATTGATTTTCATGTAATTATATTCCTCTAAATGTATTTTTTAATAATAAAATCACATTTATCGGTGCAAGGATGAACCCAAGTTTCCAGTGAAAATGTTTTTAGTGTAATATAGGATCTTATTTAAGTAATAAAGGGTGAATTATATTTTGGAAGGGTTATAAGGCTAACTGTTTATGGAATGGTTTAAGTTAAACTTCAGATGAGGTTTTATGGATTAATGTATTATCTCACCAAATGTGGATTTATTCATATTGGATAGCCTGTGCTAACCATTTTGTTGTGAGGTTAACAAAGTATATATAGAATAACCTATCATTCTATTTATGGATCTCATGATCTGATAATGCTTTAGGAATAAAAAATTATACTTCATTTATTGGAATGAGAGTTGAAGTAGAAATTGATCAAGGAACAACCCAAGGGTGAGATTATGTTTATGAAATGGAATGAAATCAAGTGATTAAATTTTATCATGAAAATTATTTAACTTTAGGAGAAGGGTCTTGAAATAAAATATTTTTCTGTTATAATCATTTTTATGATATGAATTACCTTTTTCAATCCTCTTTGTGTTATGGATTTGTGATTGTTAACTTTCTCAGAAGCATATTCTATATGACTCTCCATCAGAACTTGATATTTAAATTTCTCTTCCATGTCCGAGTTTTCATTTTCCACCTATGTTCTCAAATGTGGAAACATAGTTATGATTTACTTTTGGTAAGTGTTATGTTTTCAGTTTTCAATTTTTATAGGAAGTTTTAGAATTCCTTTTTACGATGCGAGTTTCTATGAAAGGAACTTTAAAGTATTAAACCTTTTATAACATAGAATAATTTTGATGGTGAAATTAATTTTAAGGGGGGTAGAGTATAACACTATGATATTATTTAATTTTTTATTTCAAATTAATTTAATCTTTTCAATATTTTCCATTTCACACAACACTGAATATTGTTGTGTTATTTGAGAGCACTATGTTTGGTTTTAGTTTCATAAAAAACCAAGTTAATATTTCACTACACACAATAATTAGATTAGATTATGGTACATACAAGTATATATTTGTCTTGTGTTATACACAATTCCAAGTTCCTCTGATAACTTGCATGACACACAAGTCCTGGTTTTGCAAAACTATAATGTACTATTGATATTATTATTAAAATAATATTATAGTTATCACCTAACAATTGGAATGGAATTTAATAATATTATTAAAAAAATTGTGATAATATTATTTACACATTTATATAAAATGAGTCTTTTATTTATCAATTATTTATAAATGAAATTAAGAACTATTTGAAAATAAAGAAATTCATTTTCTAATAAAACTATTTTTCTATGTAAAAACACAATATTATCTAAGTAAATCAAAAAAATAATTTGATGATTTTTTAATAATATTTATATATTATATATTCAATAATTATTTTTGACACTCATATAATATATTTGATAGGTATAAGATAAGAATAAATACAATTTAATGAATAAAAAGATGTATTTTTCTAAAAGGTAATTTTACAACCTTTTAAGGGCACACATATTTTAAATATATTTTTTTGAAACTTTTGCAAATTTAATTTGAAAAATAACCATCATTTTTTAAATTATAACATAAAAACATACTTTTGGTAATTTTTTGTTTTTTTGAGATGTTTCATTTTTGATGAATAGTGAAAATATTTAATTTTAATTGATAATTGTATTTTTATCTAATTTAATTAAATTATTAAATAATATTTTGAATGGGTTTAAAATTTAATTTAGATAAATTGTACATAAATTAATACAACTTAGGTTATTTGAATCAATTTCACATTGAAATTTGATATTAAAACAATTCAAACTGTTGAACATTTTAACTTCAAAAACTCAATGTTTCATCCCGTCTACAAGATTTTTTTTAAAATTAATTTATGAGACTTATATGTTCTTAATTTTAATAAATGGATTAAATATTTTTATTTATCATAATTGATAATTTATAATAAGTTAAACTTACTTTTTGACCAAAAATATTAGTGAAAGTAATTTAAATCAATTATAACAATTAAGGTAAAAATGAGTTTACTTAGTGGTTAAAATTTAACTTAAGGGAAAAAATACCCTAAACACATGTTCAAAGTCCATATTATGGCCTTATATAGTCTATATACTCCCTTTTATATAAAATTGTGTATTATTGGAGTCAAATTATGTAAGGGAGACCACTCAATAGAATTTACCTTTTTATATTTACAAGAATGACACTCCTCCTCCACTATAAAATGACACTCACCCCCTCACTTATTCAAACCTCTCAAGACCTTTGTATGAGCCCAAAACTGATAAAATAATCTTCCCAAATCCCTCCTATAATCCTATAATCATAAATTTGTGATGAAATTCACCAAGGAATCCCTTTGGTGCAAACCAAAACGAGTTACCCAAAAGAAGTGGTAACGTTCTTCAACGTGCATTTCTATTATATTTCTTTCTCTACCCATTCAGTTATAATTATTAATTGATTATATAATTAAATTATTATAATTAATATACTTATATGTTGTTATTATTAGGTATTTACCTTCACCCATACACAATTCCATAAAATGTGTAACGAACTTATCATTCGTGTGTACGGAGGACTATCACCTCACGAAATAATGTAATTCATTTTTTGTTTACCACCTCTCATGATTGGGAATTTTTTTGTACATAATATTTTTATATATTATAAATGAAATTTATAGTGTATTTATGATTATTGAATTATTATATTATATATTTATTCGTGAATTCCATTTTGTGTGAATAAGATAACGTCGTTTTTGGACATGTGGACTACCGCCTCCTCAAAACGATGTGATTCAGTCAGCCTTTACTTGGAATGTATTAAGATAAAGTTTAGTAAAAATATATGATACATATGAAATGATAATTATACTAGAATCATAATATATATATATATATACATACATATATGTCATTTACTTTCTTTTTTGTAATATGACAAGAAAACAGAAACAATGTTCATGCGTACGTACGACCTACTGTCTCCATGAACAATGTATTCCATTTCATATTTCTATATTTTATAGATAATTATAAATATTTATATAGTAAATATAAATGATATTTATATATTGTTTTACATTTATGTAAATAATTAAACCATGATCTAAGTAAGTGTATAAAGAATAACAAGTCAAAAACATATACAAAAAACAAAGTGGATATTACCGGAAATGTAACATTAACATGTAACTATTATTAAACGGGTAATATAAAGTCGTAATAAAATAAAACATGGTATTATATATAATAATATGATTCTTTGGTATATTTATAAAAAACTTATATTTATTATACTGTATGTTTGAATGTGTACAAAGAAAGTTAAGACTTAAGGTAAGGGTTTTCTCATATCACTTTTATTTTTGTGAGATATATGCTATATTCACCACTTATTCCTATTGTGTGGTGTATATTACGAAATATGACATTTTATATCATGAATTTAATATATATAATTATATATTTTTTAATTTATTCTATTCTTTCACATATCTCATTATTCAAAGTTACTCAAGTAGTAAGGGGATTTATAGTCTCACTTTTATTTCTGCGAGCCTTATGCCTTATTCATCACTTGTTTATTTTGTGTTGGGTATATAGTGACCATGAATGTATTCTATGTTTACTATACAAAAATTTATGGTTATTTACATATCAATTTTATTATCTCTTTTTCAAGGGGTTTTATGGTTCAAAAATTACCAAATTTGTAAGGTAATTTTGCCTCAATTTTCCTTCTTTGAGACACAGGTTTTATTATGAATTTATATTATTTTATAAGGTGTATATAATTAAATTTTACATGATATATCATGAAACTTATTATTTTAATGATATTTCAATCTCCGTGTAATTTTATTCTTTTATGGGGTATTTTATTCAAAATTATCAATGTGGTAAGAGTCTATTACTACAATCTCATCGCTTATCAATATTGTTTATACATATGATTCCATTGATGAAATATTATGATCCATATCTCAAGAATGATAATTATTTTTTTATCCTATTATTATTCATGATATTTTTATATATTGGTACTATTTTTACACTCTTTAGTACCTAATACAATTAAGAAAATGTTTTTAAAAAAATTTGAGTTCATGTCTCTCTTCGGTCAGAAATTTGATTTGTTCCAAAACCATGTTTTCTAAAAATGTTTTAAAAAAATGTTTTTAAATGATATTTCAATATTATTTTAGAATAAAATTTATTTAAATTAATTTAAAATCTTCCATTATAATTTTTCTAAGCTATTTTTAAATAAAAATGTTTTTGAAAAGGTTTTATATCCAGGAAGTGTTTTAAATGATTTTAAAAGATTACTTTATAAGTTTTCAAAGAAAAAGGTTTTAAAAAATTTTATGTTTAAAAATAATTTTAAATGATTTTAAAATATTTCATTATACGTTTTTTAAATTTGTTCTCAAAGATTTTTTTTTCAAAATTATTCATGTTTTTAAAAAGTGATTTTCAAAGATGGATTATTTTCCTTAAGAAATGTTTCAAGTGATATTTAAAAATCCCTTTCCATATAAAATGACATCATTTTATATACTTTATAATTTACTAGGGATATGATCCAATGAAACCATTCTTATTATTTCATTGAATGGTTTATATTTATGATGATAGGTTGTTTACAAAATCCATTTTTCTTACATATGTAATACCATGATAAAACACTTATGAAACCTGGTTCATTTCATAGGTTATTCTATGATGAAATAATTATGAAACCAATCTATTTTCGATAGGTTATGATATGATGAAAATTTTATGATGCCTATTTCATTTCATTGGTTATGATATGATGTTTGTGAAACCCATATCTTTTTTGGTGGGTCATGATATGATGAATTTTTTATTATCTTGTGGCGCACATATATATTATTTCATTATGTGACAGGTGGGACATATATCTCCCTCTAATGAATTGAGTAAAGATTTATATCTCATGAGATAAATATGGGAAATAAGTTTATAGGATTGATCCACAATGAGAAAAAGGTGTATCCTGATCCACAATGGTAAACAGTTGTGTCCTGATTCACAATGGGAAATAGGTGCATCCTAATCTACAATGAGAAATAGGTGAGTCCTGATACATTGTGGGACATAATCATGTCTCTATCTACTCTTTATTTATGGTCTTGGTAGTTAATCTAGACACATGAAATGGTTTTCTATATTTTTGGTGGTGCCAAACTTATAGGACATGAGATTATGGTTCATGATTGATTTATGATTACTTATTAACCTTATGAGTCATGTCATATTAACTACCAACCATTATGATATGACTCATGTATATGATCTTTTATATGCAGGGTATGATCTTAAAATGTTATTCTCATGTTCTCTTACTCTTATGCTCATGTTATTTTAATGTATCTCCTTTATTTACCATTACTAAGAATATGAGATCATCATTTATCATGTTTTCTTTCCCTAGGTTATGAAGAAATGTTTTATATAGGATTATTAAAGGGGAATATCTTTATGATTTTTTTTATATCTTTCACCAAGTTTGAAGATATTGTGCTCCAAGTTTCCAAATACACTAAACTATTTTGGTCCTCTAGCATGCATTTTTGTAATGTGATGAATATTATTCTAAAATGATTTTATACCCATGTATGTTAAGTTTGGGTCTCTATAATATTTGTCCCGCTCTTTGGTCAATATTTATGTAGTTTCATCCAGAGCTTGCAGCCTCACCACATACTATACAAGAGTGAAAGAAGATGGTCCTGTATGCTCTCACTTAAAGTAAAAGTATGACATTAATTTAGTACCAAAATTACTATGTGGAGTCTATTATGAATCAATACAAATCACCCAAACATTCTTAATACCACTAATTGTATCTTTCATCCAATCCAACTCATAAAACATGAATTGAAAAAGGCCTCATCCCCTCTATTTATCTCATCCTAACTATCCCTCATATGAGATATATCTGTCTCATATGTCTCCTAAAAACATATAAATATTAATTAGAAAGATAAAAAATGTATATTATATTAATTTTAAAAGATAAAAAATACTAAACACAATCTATCACTATATCTCACCAGTAATCTTCATAGTACTACCATATATGAACATCCTCTAATACACATCAAACTTTATAACAACTAAATCAACTATATAATGAATAAATTTATAACATACATTTTGTATTCAAAATAAACATATATATAAATTATGAAATAATATTACTTACAAAATATTTATGATGTATACTGAAAGTATGACACTCAGATCTATGCATGACACTTTATCTCCCTCGATTCTGTCGACTAGAAGATAATCTCCTCTTGAAATACTCCCCTATCTATTAAGTTCAAAATCCTGTTCAAGCTTGGGAATGGATGTAATCGATCCAATAAGGTACACAAGGCTTATAAAAGATAATCAGATATTCTCCCTTCATAGATCTTCTCTAAAGGTCATGAAAAACCTATTAGAAACGATCATTCTTGTTATCCTCATATAACTCCCAAATAGAGGGGAACATGTTATCATCAAAATGATAACACAAACCATGTAAATATTTAAAAATATATTTAATTAAAAATTATATAAATTTAAAATAAAATACATTATTTTTTATATTTACTATCCAATAATCAAACATGAAATGATGAACATCAGAAAAATACTAATCTAATGACGCCCACGATGCAGAAAAATAGTCCCTCAGAATAGTATTATCCTGACCAATAGTTAGATGTGAAAAACTATGAAAATATGAATAATTAGTAACATAATAAATAAATAAAATAAAATAAACTAAAATTAAATAAAATTAATTTAAAGATTATTTTCTCTAACAAGGATCAAAATCAAGAGATGAACATTGCATAAAAATACAATCTATAATAATAAATCGTGTAAGGCCTTTACTCTCTCTAGTAGATGGTTCCATGTTAGCACCCTTATCAATTGAAATAGGAGTCTCATCACTGGGTAGATAATCATTAGTTAAGACACATTTCATCTCATCAAACTAATCTTGAGAAATCTAAAACCTATAACTAATTTCATAACTAATTATTTATTCTATAAAAATTATAAATAATTTAAAAATTATAGATCCTTTTTTTAAAGAAATATAGATAAAATAATGTTACATAAAAATATTTGTCAATACATCTATCAAATATAAAAAATAATAAATATTTATTGATAATAAATAATATATATTGATTATGACTAGAACTAGAATGTAATACATCATTATTCATCTTCATATTCATTTCATCAATGTCAATGTGTTTATTATCCTCATAAAAATCATGAATTTACATATGTTCTTTGACTTCATCATACTATATTATTTCAAATTCATTGGTTACATCATTGACATTATAACCACTATTGAACCTTAACTCTGGGGTTTGATCATCAATATTTTTATCCCTTTGAGTAAGAGATTTATTTAGTGTTGTTTTTGGAATTTTTTTAATATTTTTAACTTCTATAGAAACACATTTATTTTTTATAAAATGATTTTCATGAGATTTTATTTTTCTTACACTCCACTAGTTGTTTAAATCTCTCAAAGTTTTAAAATAATTTTCATAATAAACTTGATGTGTTTGATGTGCAAAAAAATTACTCATTTAATACAAGAAGACCGTTGTATTTAATTTAAATGACTTGATGCCATGGATGAACATGCAACCATCAATAAATATACAAATAAATGAAATTTAAACATTGTTACATAATTATATATACCATATAACATAACTCAATTATTTTGTCCAGTATACCATAAAATTTAACTTCACTTTATTTGTGTTTGGATCTCTTTGAACAAAAATAATTATTCATTGATTTTTTTGATTGATCATATATGCATGTATCAAACCAAATTTCATTAAACATATGAAAATTATAAGATTTTAACAATTTTTATGATGGGTTACTCAGGGAACATAATTTATTAACAATTTTATTTCCATGTTGAGATTCCTAGAAAAATAAAAAATAATTAATAATTGATAAAATATAAAATTTATTTCATATATTCAACCATAAATAATTTAACTTACAAGTATTTGAGAATAACATATGCATTAGATCTATGTTTTTCATCATCTAAAATTCATAATTTCACGATCACCACTAAAACCAAGCTCAAGATAATAAAATACTAATAATAGATAGTCTATGACATCATAAAAATTTCCATCACTATGACCCATTATCTTATTCTTTGAAGGTTATTTATATTGAAAACAACAAGAATATAAATTTTAAATTTACTCTTACAAGTATAATTATGAAAATAAACCTTAAATTAATGATTTGTTACATACCTTATTCTTTAATATTTTGATACATATCTCATATAGGTATATCGATCAGAACTGTACCAGTCCTCCACATTTTTCTTCATATAGAAAATGTAATATTAAATATTCCATTGAATAAAATAAGACAAACCAAAATATTTTTTCCAATTTACATAAATATAGAACAAAATATTTTTATAGAATACACATTGTATCATAATATTTTGTTTCTACGAAAATGTACTTAGAAAATATGATATTTTAGCTAACACATCCCAAAGTGAAGAAGTCAATAACTCTATAGGACCAATTGGCAGAAATATTTTCATAATGACAAGAGGATCATGACATTTTAACTTAATAATATGACCGTTTCTGATACATAAATACAAATTAGAATTATATACATTTGGTAACCTCAAGTATTCATTACACTAATATAATAACAAAAAAATTTATTTAGATGGTGTATAAGAACCTTTTTTCTTGATTACATTTTATAATCTATAAATTTCAAATAATTAATGTTTCTAACGCTTGAAAATTTGGGAAGGATATAACCATGAAATTATTGTATCTTTATTATTTCTAGAAGTATCAAACATAGTATCAAATATGTTATCCAAAAATTTCTTATCAATATTAATTACATAAAACATTTGATGAACTAACAAATCATAGAAATATTTCAGATCCAAAAAAATACTTTGTTTTATCTAATTTTATTTCTCCGATAAACACATATTTTTTGTTGGTTTATAGTTGGTCTAAAAGTTATAGTAGGTAATGAAGAGATGATTTAATTTATCTAAACACCTAAAAGAACTTCTGGAGGTTCATATTTTTAAATCCTTCCTTATGTTAAATTATTTATATTATTTTATAAAAGATGATCTACAAGAATATATCTCCAATTATAGTTAAAGAAACAAGTTTTTCTTCCATTAGTAAATATAAAAAATTTAATATCACCTATGGCGCACATAAATAATTTTAGAACATGTTTACTTTAACCAGATAACATATAATACAATATAAAGTCACTGAATTACCACATTAATGAAATTTTTAGTGTAAAATTGTATTATAGAACTATGACATATGTAGTTACCCAGTCACTCCATAATAAAATAAACTCTTCAATCAGTGGCATAAAATAAACCATTATATTCTTTTTTTTGTTTTATGGAATTAATAACACCAAATAGATATATGGGTCCTCCATTAAAATCGAAGAAGGTAAGTTTTATGAAGTTATGAAAATAAGATAATAAGAATTTTGACTATCGTAAGCATTAAATGGAAAAAACCATCATTATAAAGTTCTATAGTACGTTATGAGTTTTTGAAGAAAAATATAGATTCCATTAATCAAAGTGTTTTCATGGATCACTATCACAAGGATGATTTAAGCTTCTAATTATTGAAATATTGAAACTATTCTATTCCATTAATGCAGTTTTGTTTTGAGACATATATTTATAATGAAATCCAGGTATAATTAGAAAATTCATTAACATTTTAAAAGGAATAAATATAGAATTTCTTAGTTTACAGTTTTTTAAATTGATTTGAAACATATTGAAAAATTAACTAATGACTCATATTCACCATAATATATGATGCAATAATATTAATATGCATGGATATTTTGACAACTAAGACCCAAATTATGGGCTGACTTCTTACTTTAACTGAAATTTATATGCAATGAATTTCCCTTAGGAAAAAATGATTTAATCAAAGAAAATATTTTATCTAAATAACTACTTGACATTCCAAAATTTGATTAATAACCATACAATTTGTATCAAATTTTAATTTTTTTTATTACATCCAGGATATAATGTTTCCTAAAAAAATTTCAAAAAATTATAAAATTGAGATAGTTCCTATTCTAGATTTGAATTATCATGTTGATTTTATATTTCCTAAAAATATGGGCTAATAACCACATGTTCTAAATTTTTGAACAATAATTTATTTGGAACCAATTATTTTTTTATATTTTTCTAAATTATGTTTAATATGTTAATTCCAAAAAATATAATATTTTCAAAAATAAAAAATCTATTAATGAACCCCAAAATTATCAAAATTTTTAAATATTATGAGACCAAATTTCTGACATGACCAATTAATTGTCCTTTATAAAATGAATTCTAAATGTAACGATGTAAATGGTATAAATTTTTGATACCTTCAATATAGGCAAGATTTATACTAGAACTATATGAATTTATATGACAATTTATCCAATCACAGTCTAATAATAAAAAATATTTCTATTTTCTACGTCCATAATTCTATAAAAAAATAGTAATTAGTTTATCATATAAAATGTTAAAAAATTATTAAAAAATTTATTTTCACTATCATTTTCATTGCAAATGAGTTTAGGCGAAACTATATGTAATGTCCTGGATTTAATCAGGTACGAACCATTTAAATTTTTTTTTTCTAATTCTTTAAAGCGACCCAGGGTACGCACCTGCACACCCCGCTGCGGGTCCCGAGAGGATATTTAAATTATTTAAATGACTGCATGAGTTTTATGAAATATTTTATCCCGTGATTTAACATGGTGTTCGGGATTAAAATAACTAATTAAGGATTAAAAAGAAATAAGAATATATTTAAAGAAAATTTAAAATAAAGAAAGAATGGATAAAAATAAATTTATAAATAAAATGGAAAGGGTGTTACAGAAAAAGAAAAAATAATTAAAGTGATAGATTTCCATCTTCATTACTTTTATCTTCTTTACTTTTTTCCATCATATTTATTCTATTTTAATTTTCATTTTTTCTCTTTTACATTTTTTATATTTTTCTCTTATTTTTTTATTTTTTTTCTTTTTATTTATTTCTTTTTTTCTTCTCCTCTCTTCCTCTCCTCCCTAGCTCACATCATGATTGCCCCTCTCCCTAGGTGGAACACCACCTTCCTTCCACTTTAGAAGATCGCTGCACCTCTATTATTCATCTGTTTTCTTCGCTGTTAGGTGTAATGTAAGACTTAAAGTAAGGCTAATCTTACATAGTTGAAATCATGGAGTTTCGTTGAGTATCTTTCGTGCAGTCTTCCGCGAAAAGATTTTTCCCTATTTTGGGATTTTTCTAAAATCATTTGTTTTCTTCTATTTTAGGCCAAAGAACATCTTACTGCAGATCCTAGGGTTATCTAAGACAATAAGGTAGGGATTCTACTTAATTTACCTCTATTTGATTTCCATTTATAAAAAATGAATGGTTGTGCCGTTCGTTAGTGCCTACCCACTTTGTTCAATTTCACCCAATATTTTCAATTTAATGGTTTTGATTAATCATTTCAGCTTTATTTATCATAAATTAATTTCTTTAATTGTTGTAACCTGGTTAGAAACTCCTTTGGGTGTTCCAACATGGTCAATATAAATCTTGTTAGCCCAAACATTTAATTTATTTAACTCCATGTGTTGCGCAACCCATTTTAGTTGCGTTTAAATTAAGTAATCTTTTTAGAATAATTATTAACCTAGAATTGTTATTTTTTTGGTAATTGTTTTTACTGATTCAATTATTTATTAAAAATTGAATTTATTTTCTTTTTCAGATATAGTATCTTGCCTCATTATGTTTTTATGTTGTAATGTTAAATTAAAACCTTGTGTTTCACGAGTGTATCTGCTTAGATTTCAAGATGTAATTACATATGTATACTATGTCATATATGCTATTGTCATATTTTAATTAAATTTATGGAAGAAAGGGAATGCAGGTTCCATATTAAGGGACACACATAGACTATCCATTACTGATTAAGTACCTCTATGCGTAGGGGCGTGGTGTCTTAGGCCTTACCAGACCGAGACTTTACTAGGATTTCTAAATAGTTACGAGCGATACCATTTTCCAAAGGGCCCATTGAGGACAGATCCATCAGAAATGTGGCTATACCATGCCTCAGATGATACTCGATCCCTTTCTTTGTGAGATCGGGCCAGACTCATGGTAAATCTATACCCTGAGCGATACTTGGTCTTTTGAGTGATTGCCTTGGACGGGCTCAGTGGTATTGTGTAATATGAAGGATGTACCATAGTGATACATTTTCGATGTTCTCATACTACAACTCTCAACTTGAAAATATTAATAATGATGCACTGAAAGTTTCTGTTAATGCCGCTTGAGTCCTTGGAGAGTTTTGATCCTTTCTAGAATGTTGAAGCACATATGGTTGACAAATAATTTAGACCCAAAGTTACAGAACATGCTTGTGGGTATGACTATTATTTCTTTTACCTTGGATTTCCAGGCTTATATATATGAATATGTGTATCCTTTTTATTACAGTTACTTCCTTCAGAGTCTTGGCTTATGCCGAATTAGGTGATTAGGGACAGATGCCATTGGGAACCCAGGCTGAGTTATTTTATCTTGCTGCACTAAGTTGACTATCTGTATTTATCATATGCGACACACTGCATTTACTTACTACACAAAATGGAAATTTTTAGACACTGTGGGTTCCATTCTAGTAGGGTTTTATCTCACACCCTGCTCGGGCATCTTTAACACCCAAGTAGAGATTGAGCCTTCCCCATGATGCATTTTTTTTCACTTTGTGTCTTTCATTTTTAGTTTATAGTATGCTTGGTTTTCTATTTTCCATGCTTTTTGTTTAGACATATATCATAGAATGATATTATTTTGTGAGATTCCACACTTTATTCTTATTCAGTTTTATTATTCATATTTATTTTGCTGCAATTTATTCATTTATATTCTTCTGTTATTTATTGAAAATTTATGTTTACTTACACTGTGATAATACCTATCACCTATGAAAGCATACTCTCCCCCAAAGAGACAAAAAAGGCCCTCACTGTTAGTCGGTATCCTATGGCGTTCGGGGAGATGTAATTGAGGTTATGTGGCCAACCAGGATTGGGGAACCTTTCAGATGGCTCCTAGGATGAGGATGCTACAAAGTGGTTTCATCGTGGTTTTTGCTTTTGTCTTACTATTTGGGTTAGACATGAGAGTAGGATATAGGGATTTGGAATGTACCCTATGCTGGGACGTTGCTAACCCATGTATAGGGGAAACCCAAATTCTTGGGTTGGGCTTGCAGTTATTGATTATGCCAGTTATTGTTGATATGATTTCACGGTTTGGTGACTCACATGTTTTGCATTGTTATTAGTATTGGTATTGTTGAGATAATGGGTTTTTAATATTACAACTCGATTATATGATGGAAATACATTACATGCATCATATTAGGCCCCATAGGATTAAGATAACATGCATATTTCCATGCAATATCTAATTTCAGCATGTATTTTCCTATTTGTATGTGAGTGCTGTTGTGCCTAGTGGTAATTTTTTTGAATTTCTGGTTTATTATATATATTGTTGTGATATTATATTAGATGTTAACCTGAATTAAACTAGAAATGGGTAATAGATTTTATTTATTAATCCTCCTAAGATTTATCTTCCATATCAAAACCTAGCTGTTGAAGTGCGTTATCTATTATGAAGTGATCAGAGGCAGGCTATATACCTAACCTCTTTTGCGCCTTACCTATTTTACTCATCTTCCTTACTTTTTTTTGTAAAGGTGTGTGTTTGTCTATTATAGACCAATATCACCACAACGTATTTGTGCCATGCCTCAGGAGAGTGGAAACAAGAACATTCTACATATGGTGGTCCTCAAACCACTAGTAGTACCTCTTGTAGTTCCTCCTGTGGTACTACCTCTTACTGATCTCCTGAGGGACCCTGAAGCTTAGATGAGGGATAGTCTCATCAGGTTGATGCAGTCAGTTCAGAACATCCATAGACTTGCACCATCTTTGATAGACCTCACGTGGGACTTTCTGCAGCTACACACTCTCACCTTCTCAGGGAGTGGCAGCCCTAATTTTGGAGAGTTAGGGATAGAATCTATATAGTTTATGTTCGACCACCTCGAGATGGTTCCAAAGAGAAGGTTCAAACTTGCAGTCTACATGCTTCGGGACTCTACCAGGAACTGGTGGGATATTGTTTCTCAGGATGAGCATACTAGTGACATGGTTTGGGCCAAATTCCAAGTAGATTTCTTTGATCAATTTTCCCCAAAAACTCTTATAGATGATTGTTCCTGGGAATTCATACATCTTCATTTGGGCTTTATGACTATGTCAGAGTATTATACTCGTTTCACAGAGCTTCAATGTTTTCTCCATCACCAACTGGTGATGCACATACTACTACGAGACGATTTGCGGATGGAATTGAGTATACTATCTGATCAAAGGTGAACATCAACCATTTTACAACTATCACAAAGACAATAAGTCAGACTTTAATTTCGAAGAGAAATGTTAGGGAAGCTAAACTGGTGAGCCATAGTGGTTTAGTTCCGAGATAGGGTGAAGACTATTCTGGCAGTAGGAAACACCGTTTTGAAAGTGCACGTGAGGAAAATATTATCCAAAAAACACATTTTGATAGCTCCTTCACATGTCATTAGTCTGTTAAAGATGTTCACAAGAATCCACAATGAAAGATATATCCAAAGGAGTACTGAGCTTGCGGCAAGATGGGTCACCTTCAACGTTTCTTCCATTATTTATCTTCAACTTCCAATGGCAGGGGATCTGCACTATCACCTCCATCAGGTATGGGATCAATGACCCCACAATAGGATAAAAGTTATTTTTTCACCAGTTGATCAGTCTAAGGTATTGGTGGAGGTCATATTTGAGGAAATCAAGTTCTGATTATCATCATTAGTAGAGTGGACTCGCTCAGGCCAACCAGGTAGCATCTTAGGGCTGTGGTTCAGGTCTCATGTACGGAGTGAAATCAATATTAGAGGAGAAAAGTGCAGAACCATCTACAGTTAGAGGTACTATTATAGTAGCCTCTACTTTAGTTTCTACTCTTTTTGACACTAGTGCATCACACTACTTTTTATAAACTGCTGTTGTTCAAAGTCTTGGTTTTCCAATTGAGTACCCTTGTGGTGTCATGTATCTAGACACTTTGTTAGAAGTCAGAACAGAGGGAATATGCCAGTGCCAAGAGTTCCATCTTGAGATAAGTGGGCACCATTTCATTTGGAATTTCTATATCCTCGATATTTCTAGCATCAAAGTCATTCTCGGTATGAACTAGCTTTCTATTTATCAGGATAAAGTGAATTTATATCGCTGTCGGGTGTATTTTACATCCCCTAATGGAAACACATATCTACACAAAGGGTAATGGGATGTGAAGGCAGATCATGCTAGGACTAAATATGCAGGGATGGGAAGAGTGAAAACTCAGTTAGAAAGTCTCTTCATGAGTGATCAGAGAACTTAGCTAGTTTAATTCCCTCTAGTTTTGGATCTTTTCAGGGATGTCTTCTCAGATGATTTCTCTGGCTTACCTCTAATGAGGGATGTGGAGTTCACTATTGAGCTCATTCCATGTGTGACACCAATGTCTATTCTTCCTTATAGGATTTCACCAACAGAGCTATAGGAACTCAAAAAATAGCTTGAATATCTCGAGGATAAGGGTTTAATCATACCAATAACATCACTATGGGGTTCAACCATTCTTTTCTCCAAGAATGCAGACGGTACCCTCAGGTTATGTGTGGATTATCATCGATTCAACCAGATTATGGTAAGGAATTGATATCCATTTCCTCGTATAGATGATATCTTCGACCAACTCTACAGAGCAACTATTTTCTCCAAGATTTATCCAAGGTAGAGATATCACTAGGTGTATGTGCAACCATATGACATACCACATACAACATTCCGAAGTAGGTGTGACTTGTATGAGTATCTGGTTATGCTATTCGGCCTCATAGATGCATCGACTGTCTTCATGGATCTAATGAACCAGGTTTTTCACCCATATCTTGATTCCTTTATGGTAGTCTTCATAGACAACATCTTCGTGTATTCTCATTCCAGAAAGGACCATGAAAACCATCTTGAGGTCATGCTGAGTACACTAATAGAGCACCAACTATATGCTAAGCTCAAAAAATACCACTTTTGGAATGATAATTTTCACTTCTTGGATCATATTATATCTGAATTAGGAGTATCAGTTGACACAGGAAAGCTGAGCGTTGTAGTTTCATTGGAGAATCCCAAGAATATCTTCAAAATCTGTAGTTTCTTGGGGATTCTTGGCTATTATAGGCAATTCACTTAGGTTTTCTCTGTCTTAGCAATGCCTCTTACGACCCTAACTAAGAAAGGTGTACAGTTAGTCTGGTCATAAGCTTTTGAAAAGTCTTTTAAGGATTTTAAAGGAAGACTAGCCTTATATCTGATCCTGATTCTTCTAGAGTCAGGTAAAAGATATACTATTTACTATGATGCTTTAAAAATTAGACTGGGTGCAGTTTTGATGCAGGGTGATTGAGTCGTGGCTTATGGATCCCGCCAGTTGAGACCTCACGAGAAGATCTATCCAACATACAACCTTGAGTTGGAAGTTGTGGTTCATACTCTAAGATATTGGAGACACTACTTTTTGGGTGAATTATTCGTTGTTTAGGTGGACCATAAATGTTTCAAATATATCTACACTCAACGAGACTTGAACTTAAGGAAAAACAGATGGGTCGAATACTTGCAGCCGTTTAACTTTGATCTTACTTATAACCATGGTAAGGGTAATTCTGTGGTAGATGCTTTGAGCTGCAAGACACAAACACAAGACTTTCAGGTAGCCAACATTGAGTGGTAGATGACGACTTTATTTTATGAGATGCATCTAGAGGTTTAAGAACAGCGCGGGAAACTAGTTCTAGTAGCTCTTATAGTGATTTCCTCTCTTCTAGAGAAAGTACACATGCGATAGTTGACTGATCCTAAGGGGATCATTTTTATTGAAAGCGTTATAGAAGATAACCCACCTCTTGGTTGGGTTGTTGATGACAATGAAACTCTCCTTAGCTGTTGCTGTGTATGGGTACCTTCAGGTATACAAGAAGAGATGATGAAAGAATCCCACACCTTCATTTGGTCAGTTCATTCTAGGTTAACCAAGATGTACATAGACATGTGTCAACAGTACTGGTGTCCTTGTATAAAAAATAATATAGCTGTTTTTATCACCAGGTACTCTACCTGTCAACAGTTGAAGGTAGAGAACCAGTGAGCTATTGGACTCCTAAAGCCTCTATCCATTCTTGAATGGAAATGGAATGACATCACCATGGATTTCATTACAAGGTTGCCAAGATCTTTTTGAGGTAGTGATGCAGTATGGGTGATTATTGATATGTTGACCAAGGTTGCACACTTCTTAACTATCTGGAAGACCTTTACAATTGATGAGTTGGGAAGGTTGTATATCCGGGAGATAGTGTGACTTCATGGAATACCATGTTCTATTGTGTTGGATAGTGACGCCTGATTTACTTCACAATTATGTAAAGTGTTGAAAAAGGCGCTAGGTTCACAGGCACTTATGAGTATTTCATATCACCCAAAGACCAATGGGAAGTCCCAGAGAACTATATGAGTGTTATAGGATATGTTATGGGAATGTATCTGTGAGTTTGGAGGTTCATGGGAGAAAAATATAACACTTGTTGAGTTTACCTATAATAACAGCTTCCAAGAGACAATTCAAATGACTTTGTATGAGGTCCTCTATGGTATACTGTTCCGTTCACCTTTATGCTAGCTTGAAGTAGGTGAGGCAGCTCTATTGGGTCCTCATCTCGTTCAAGAGACTTCTGAGAAAGTTTAGATTGTTCAAAAGCGTATGAATGTAACTCATCCCAGACAGAAGTCTTATACCAGTATTCATCACAGACCTCTAGAGTTTGAGGTGGAACATCGAGTCTTTCTATGGGTTTCTTCGAAGTTGGGTCCTAGGAGGATCAGAAGATATGGAAAGTTATCACTGAGATACGTTGGGCCGTTTGAGATAGTAAAGATAGTTGGCCCAGTATCATATCAGTTACTATTACCTTAGAGGTACCTTGACATGCACAATGTTTTGCATGTATCTCATCTCAGAAAATATCATTCAGACCCGTCTCATTCTTTTAACTCTCACGATATCAATCTTGAGGTATATGCATCCTTTTAGAAACATCCAATCCATATTGTCGACCATAGCATGAAGGTCCTACGAGGCAGGTCAGTCCCTCTGGTCTGGGTATTATGACAACATGGGTGCATTTAGGTTGTGACCTGGGAGTGAGAGATGGATGTACGTGCGCTATGGCTGAAAATTTTCTCTGATTATGTTCCACTATCATTTGAAGGGAAACTTGGGGATGAGTTATCTTAAAGAGGGGAGGTTGTAACATCCTAGTTTTAATTAGGTATGGACAATTTTAAATTTGGTTGTCTAATTCTTTAAAGAGACCCGGGGCGCGCGCCTACGCACCCCGCTGCATGTTCTGGTTAGCTATTTAAATTTATTAAATGACTATATGAGTTTTATGAAAAATGTTATACCACACTTTAGCACAATGTTCAGAATTAGAATAATTGACTAAGGGTCAAAAATAAATAAGAAGAGATTTAATTAAAATTTAAAATAAAGAAAGAAGGGATAAAAATAAATTTAGAATTAAAATATAAAAGGGGTTACAGAAAAAGTAAAAATAATTAAATCGGGAGATTACCATATTTATTATTTTTATATTATTTTTTTCCATCTTTTTTATTCAATTTTATTTTTCATTTTATTTTATATTTTTATTTTCTTTTATTTTTATATTTTATTTTTCTTTTATTTTCTTTTATTTTCTTTCTTTTTTTCTTCTCCTCTCTTCCTCTCCCCCCTCTCTCACATCGTGCCTCCCCCTCTCCCTAGGTGGCACACCACCTTCCTTCCACTTTGGAAGATTGTTGCACCTCTGTTCGTCATCCATTTTTTTCACCATCAGGTGAAAATTAAACCTTATGGAAAGGATAATCAGGTGAAGTTAGAATCGTAGAGTTTTGTTTAGTATCCTTCTATAACACCCCAATCTTTCACGATACGCTTCTCTTTCAATAATGCAATAGCTTGCATTGTCCGCAAGTTCGAGATTCTAACAAACCGCGACTAATAATAGTAGCCATTATGAATAGTAATACCCACTTTTTTAATTATATAAATTCTATATTTCATAATGAACCTCATTTTTGGATTCGGAATATCGAAATTAGCCCATGTTGAATTTTTGGTATTTTTCCGAGAACTTCCAATTTTTGATGAACAATGAAAAATACTTAAAAACAACATTTTTAATAAAAATAATTTATCATGATAAATTATAATATTGAGTGGTTTTAAAGTATAATTAGAATATAATTTTACCATTTTATCCAATGGTGGTCATTAGAATTAATTTCACTTTGAAATTGGACATAAACAATTGTCAATATTTTGATTGACATTGTTTCTTAAAAACACGCTATCTGTTTTGACAACGGGAATTAATTATAAAATTAATTAATGAAACTTATATGTTTGTAATTTTTTAAAATAGATATCATTTTTGAATTTGGAATATCAATTATAGCCTAGGGTGAATTTTTGGTATTGTTATGAGAAACTTCAATTTTTGATGAATAGTGAAACCACTGAATGGTAGTTAAAAAACTAAATTTTCATTTAAATGAAACTTTACCACTTCTGTGAATTGAATTTCAAAAATCCGACATACATGGTTGTCATTAGTAAGTAAAATGTGGTTCAATGAGATGAAAATAATTTTTGGTGAATAGTAACTTTTAAGTTTTATTAATCACGATTAACGGTAATTAGTGTAATTTAAGGTAAATATAATGTTATAATAATATGAAATTACCTTTAAACTTGTCCTACCCTTATTGGATGATTGATGGACGACCAATAAAATCCATGGGTCAACTTGGGGACCCCATGGAGCCACTTGGGTAAGAAAATGACATTAATAACTTTTTATTTAAAGTAAAAATAAAATTGTCACAAACATGTGTTGTTTTACTAAAAAAATTATTACATGGGGTTATATAAGTTAACTTTTAGAATATAAATATTAATTGGAAAGCTAAAACGATTTCCTAAATCATGTTAATTTTTTTATAATTTTTAGGCATTAAATAAATAAATTTCTTTATGGCACCATGATGATGCATCGATTACCTCATTAATGAACAATTTAAATAAAATGAAAATATATAGTAAAATCTAAGACTTACAATTTTCTAAAACCTATTAAGTGGGTATATTTCCAACTCTTATCACCTTATCCTAGAAATATATCATTGTGGGACCTTGAAAATCCTAAAATCATTTCATAATAATGTAACATTTCATGACTTTCCAAGAGTACCCCTCCTCTCCTCTTATAAAAGGACCCCAACTCTACTACCTTATTCACACCTTCAAATCCATTTGGATCGGCAAAACTCTGCCCAAATAATCTCTCTACTTCCCTATGTTACTCCTAGTAGCCTCACTTTGGGAAGAAGTCTTCCCAAGGAAGCCTTTGGCTCAAATCAAAGAGTTACCTGATTTTAAGGTAATGTCTTCTCTTATGTTCTTTTGTTTTATTTTGCTTCTCCAACCCCTTAATTTTTTTTATTCCTTTATTTTGTAAAAACACCAATATATTCAATATACTAGGATGTTTTTATGAGAATTATTTTATTTACACTAACACACACCTTCATCTAATGGTTAAAGAACATTTTGTTTCCGTGGGTGGTGAATTACTGCCTCACGAAATGATGATTGGTCAATATTATTTTAACACCTCTCATGGTGGCCATTAAGATGTCACTATATTTATATATGATATATATTATGTTTATGTTTTCCTTATGCTTCTGTATTTTTCATTTATGGCATACCTTTATGATTTCCGTTATGGGTAAACGTGATAATTTCATTTTAGGAAGTGCGGACTACCGACCCCTCAAAGTGTTTTGAATTGTTAACGCCATATGTGGGATGTATAAAGGATGAAGTAAATGATATTATATATTATATTATACTGTAATTATAATATTCCTTTATATAATTATGATTTCATTCCATTAAATACCAAATATAAATGAAAGTAGCATTCATGCATACGTACGGCTTACCATCTCCATGAACGGTGCATTTCATTTCTCACCTCTAAATGTTATGTAATACTATAAATGAATGTATATACTGGATATATTTTATATATGATATAAAAATCATGAATATAATTCTGTATATAATCGTTATTTTACCACATGAACAACTTGTAATTATGAGAAGTTTATTTTTGACTCAAGTACCAAAGATCGACAAAACGACTCTTATTAACTTAAATAATTACATAATATTAATAACATGGTAATAAGTGATATAAAAGGGATAATTAACTTTAAAAAGGTTTTAATCAAGTATAAATTAAATCTAGTTTATTATTCAGGAGGTTAAAGAATGATCAAGTCAAGTCGGGCATGAGGTAAGGGACTTCGTCTCAATCTCCTTTCATTGAGGCATATTTTTTTTATACACAACTTTCTTTTATATGGTGTATAAACCCTTTTGAATTTTACGTTTATTCGAAAGGAATATTTTTTATATGAAACATTTTACTAAATGAAAAAAGGGAATGTTTTTGTCATACGTATGCGGCGACAACGACTTCTCCACCACCATGACCATTATTTGAGTTTTGGATTCCTCTACAAGCCATAACTTTTTTTAAAATGAAAAATAAATACCAAGTTTTACTTTTCTTTTATTTTGGTATTGAAAATTGTTTTATCATATCAATGTGTTGTATTTATATCTTGTGATTAAAATTTTATGTTTCCATTATGCATGTTTTATGTGATACGATTATGTAATGGTTTATGATATGTTAAACCTTTTGATATAAGGAATGCATTGGACTTAGTATGTGATGGGTGGAACCCTCTATAGATCCTCGATTCATCAGTATGTCTCATGATAGAAACTAGTTTCTTGGCACGAGGCCTTGAAAAAATCTTATTTTTAGTCTTGGAACGAGGCCTTGGCTACGTGGTTATGATAGTATGGCATTATGCATTCCATCATTATGAAAGTTGTTATTGATATTGCATGTGATTATTAGACTAGTAGAATATCTATGTGAATAAGTAAATGGCATTATTTTATTTTATTTTTTCCATATTATGCTGAAGTTCAAGTTTAAAAGGCTTTTGTTTTAGTTATACACTACCTCAAATGGTTATGTTTATTTATGAAAGTTTCCGCTATATTGTTATCCTTACTGAGAATCTGAGATCACCCCTTTCTATGTTTTATTTTTCCCAAGATGTGAAGAAATATTTTATGACAGACCTGTTGAGATTGTCTAAAGGGGATATGAGTGTAGACTATGGAGACCATGTTATTGTAGTTTTTCACTTTATGATGTAACGTAACATTTATGAATGTATCTATTGTTTCCAAGGCTACTAAACTAATAGGTCTTTTGAGACTTTATCTTTTGTGATCATGCCAATGTTATGTAATAATGCACCGACTCTGGGTAGCTGGGGTCGGGGTGTTACACCTTCTGACAGTATGCCATATAAGGCTTTTACCCTATTTTTTGGTTTTTCTAAAATCATCTGTTTTATTCTATTTTAGGCCAAATAAAAGCCTACCACAGATCATTGGATCATCTGTGACCATAAGGTACAGAGTCTACTCATTTCCCCTCTGTTTTTTTGTTATTTATAAAAAATTCATGGTTTTTCCGTTCGTCGGTGCCTACCGACTATGTTCAATTTCACCAAATATTTTCAATTTCGTTGTTTCACTTAGTCATTGTAGCCTTTTTTATCATAAATTAATTTTTTTAAATTGTTGCAACATGGTTGGAAACCCCTTTGGGTGTGCCGATGTGGTTGGTATAAATTCTGTTAGCTCGAGTATTTAATTTATTTAACTGCATGTGTTGGAAAATCCATTTTAATTTCATTTAAATTAATTAATCTTTTTAGAATAATTATAAACCTTGAATTTTTTGATTTTTGGTAGTTGTTTTTGCTGATTCAATTATTTATTAAAATGTGAATTTATCTTTTTGTGCTAATATAGTATCTTTCATCGTTATATTTTTATTCTAAAATATTAAATTAATACATTGTGTTGCATGAGTGTATCTGTTTATATTTCAAGTTGCAATTAAATATTCATACTATGTTATATCTACTGCTGTGAAATTTTAATTAAATTAAGGGTAGAAAGGGAATATGGGTTTCATATTAAGGGCCACACATAGACTCTCTTCCTAACTGAGTACGTCAACTTTCCGGGGGGTGGTGTCTTATGCCTTGCCATACTGAGACTTTCCCAGGATTTCTAAATACTTACGAGTGATACCATTTCCAAAAGAGCCCATAGAGGACATACCCATTGGAAATGTGGATACACCAAGACTCAGATGATACTCAAATCCTTTCTTTGAGTGATCAGGATAGACTTATAGTAAATCCATTCCCAAAGAGATACTTGGTCTTTCAAGAGGTTTTCTTTGACGGGCTAAGTGGTATTGGATAATTTGAAGGATATACCATAGCTATACCTTCAGGATGGGCTGAAAATCCAACTCTCAACTTGAAAATATTAACAATGATGTACTAAATATTTATGTTAATTCTGCTTAAGTTTTAGGAGAGTTGTGATCATTTCTGGTATGTTTAAGCCTATATGGTTAACACATAATTTAGACCCCAAGTTAAAACACAAGCTAGGGGGTATGCCTATTATTTGTTTTACCTTGAGTTTCTAGGAGTATATATATGCATATGTGTATCGTACTTATTATGGGTACTTCCTTTAGACTTCTGGATTAGGCCAAAGTAGTTGATTAAGGATGGGTGCCGTTAGGAACCCAGGCCGAGTTATTTTATTTTTATGCTCTTAATTGATTGTCTGCATTTATTATATATGACACATTACATTTAATTACTGCACGAAATGGAAAGGTTTAGACACCATGGGTGTCGACCAACTGAGATTTTATCTCACACCCTGCTCAGGCATCATTGACACCCGAGTAGATTATTTGCTTATAGAAATTGATAAAGGGAAGTCTGCTGCTTCGGATGCTTGATTATTTTTTTCTTCTTAGGATAGATCCTAGAGTAGAGGACTAATACTTTCTTGTGATAAAGTTGTTGCAATTTGTGTCTTTCCTTTTTGGTTGATAGTAATCTTGGATTTCTAGTTTCCGTTCTTTCAGTTTAGATAGACATCATAGCATGACATTATTTTTTGAGCTTTCACACTTGATTCTTATTTAGTTAGATTATTCATATTGCTTGTACTTGAATTTATTCATTTATATCCCTCTTCTATTTATTATAAATTTCTTTTTTACTTCTGCTATGATAATACCTATTACCTATGAGGGCATAGTCTCCCCAACAGACATGAAAAAGTCCCTTTCTTCTAGTCAGAAGTCTCTGGTGTTTGGGGAGATGTGCTTGAGGTTATGTGGCCAACTCGGTTTGGGGAACCCTTCAGGTGGATCTCGGGATGGAGACACTACATGATATTTTCAATGTACTACATCATAATAATTAATTGTGATATATTCATAAATATGTTGTAAATAATACAAATTATGATAAACATTATTTTTTCTATAAAAAAAGTCTTTCCATTGTGAAAACCAAGTATTCATGAAGGCCTAGAAACCTTAAAAGCTTTCTCCAGTCATGAATGGATTTACCAGTCATGAAATCCTTTAGAATTCAAAAAATCATTTACCACCCATTAAGGCTTTTGAAATTCATGAATGCCTTTGGTAGTCGCAGAATCCTGAAAACTATGAAAGCCTTTGGTAGCTTTCTAAATTCAAAAAAGACTTTGATAGTTATGAATGGATGGTAGTCATGAAAGTCTTTGGTAACCTTGAAAGTATTTTGCATCCATGATAGTCTTTCGCAGTCAGGAAAGTCTTTGATAATCACTAAATCCTTCGACTATTATAATCTTATATTTTTTTATTTTTAATTTATAATAAAAATAAGGATGTTTTTAATTAACAGAAATATTAATTTAAAAATTAATATTAACAACAATTTTAAATTGTTGTTTTTATTTTAAACGTATTAATAAATTAAACTAGTAACATATTAATTAAAAAAACAATTAATAACCCGACATGAAAATACAATTTCTCTAAAAAATCATATAATAAACTTTTATTAATTTAAAATAATATTCATTTTCTAATAATATTTTTATACAATATAATTAATAATACTTAATAATTTGAATCAATATATATTAATTTTTAGTAAATTTTAATAACATTACTATTTATTAAATAGGCTTCTTTAATAATAATTACATATTATATTTTTTAGTTTTTTAATTAATTAATTATTATCACACTATTATTGTTTATTTTTCATTATTTTTTATTTATTTTATATATATTTTATCAATTTATTCTAATTTATAATAATTAAAGACCATTTATTATTTATTATTATTTATATATAATTTATATTTTTATTGTTTTCATTAATTTTAACTAAAATTTCCTTATTTTAGATTCATTTAAATAATTTATAATAATTTATAATAATTAATGATTAATGATTATTTATTTATTATTATTTATATTTTTATTATTTCCCCCCAATTTGTAACTAGTTGTAACTAATATTTAACATTTTAGATTAATTTTAATAATTTATACTAATTTATAATAATTAATGATTATTCATTTTTTATTTATTATTACTTATATCAATTTACTTATATTATTATTATTATTATATTTCTTAATTTTGACTAGTATTTTTTATTTAAGATTAATATTTTTTTTAATAAATAATATTTTGACAGGCATAAAAGTGTTTCAATCACACAAGCCTTACATTCACAAAAAATTTCAGCTATTATAATCCTATAAATTTTCAAATTATAATTTATAATAATAATAATATTATTAATTAACTAAAATATTAGTTTAAAAATTTATAATAAAAATAAATTTTAAATAAATTTTATTTTGTATATATGTAAAATTCTAATAAATAAAGCAACTAATAATGTACTAATTTTAAAAAATAACTAAAAACCCAACATGCCAACATAATTAATCTCTAATAAATCACATTAACTAAAACATTATATAATAAAACACAAATAAATATATCAAATTAGTAGTAATTTAAAAAGAAATTAAAAAAATACATTTAAACCCACATTTAGATCTCAAATAGTTTCTCTGCAACCCGAGAATATATTTCTAAAAGAAATCATAGGATTTTAGAGAGAAATATCTAGTTACAGGCTTTTGGAATGAAAGGTAAGGGACAAGGGCATGAAATTTATAACATTTTTTTGAAATGGACTATATATGATGGACTATTCATCACAAATAGTTCATCATCTGAACTACTTTCGATAGGTATTTGTGGCCAACATAGTTATTTGTGGTGAGTTTTTTCGATGGACTTTAAATCCATCACAATAAGTAACCATTATAAATAATTTCCCCACTTATCCAAAAATTATTTGTGTGGACTAGCTAGTCTGTCATGAATATGTATTTTGTGAAATCTATTTTCCATGTAAATATAAATTCCATCACAAATAACTATTTCCTACTAGTATGTGTGAAATTCCACCAAAATTATTCATGACAGGCTGATGGTTCACTATAAATATTCATTATGAGAAAATCATTTGTGAGATAAATAATATTCCATCCCAAAAAAATAGTTCAAATTGACTATTTGTGATCAAATTTTTTTATTTTCAAAATGATATGTCAAAAAAATTATTTTTTATAGTGTGATGATTCAAGGCACCACTTGTGTATGTGTTTTTTGTTCCTGTAATCATAACCAACAGACATACCTTTTAATAGTTTCATAACCAAAGAACATGACCCAATTAAAAAAATCATATTGAAAATGATATCATCCAATATAGTAATGAAACAATTAAACTAATGTAATTCATCTACGGTGGTGACTGGTGTAGTAAAATGTATCTTTTCCCTTCACAGTAAATGAATGATTTGTCTTGGGCAATCTAATAAAGGTAATGTGTCACTATTTTAATACTTCAAGATCAAATAATTTAATTTCATTTAGGTCATGTGTATTTCCATTGCTAGAAGTCTAGATCTATTTATATAAATGATATAAAAATGACTATAATCAACTCAAATAGTCCCAATAATAACTTCATGTGGAAATAGATTGTAAATCAATAAATATTTAATCCAAATAAACCATAATAAACAACACTAAATACTCTATGAACGTTAGAATTTAATTTTTTTTGAAATAATCCATAGAATCATATAAAATGTATTCTTTTGATATTACAACAATTTAAATTTTGAGTATCAAAATCTTGATAATATTTTCTCTTTAATGTATTCTCACGAAAGCACTTAACATGGTGTTCTAATATGTAATATAACCTTACAACCTTCTTAATATCATGCTCATCCGTACATCTTATTCTCAGAATTCTCTTTATAATACATTATCTTTATCTTAACCTCACAATAACAATTTACAATATGACCACCAAGAAGAATAGTCTGATGGTTTAATCCTTCATAATATATTGTGTCATAACACATTCTCACATTCTCACATTAACAATTAACAACACATTTCCCTATTGGAGTATCAACCTTCTCAAAATAACGTTCAGGTCTTCTAACCAATAACACATTCATTGCATTAAACATTTTAGAACTACTTAAAATAGACTCATTAGAATATAATAATAATTTATGAAATGATAAACTATATAGAATAAACCAAAAAAATCTATAGTATATAGAAATTTAAAAAAGACGAGAAAGAAAAGAATTACAATCCCAATTATGTTGGTCAAAATTCATTTCCTGAAGTCTATAATCTAGTATACATTTGACTCTATGTAAACTTAATAAAAATATTAATAAAGTGTTGGATATTTAATTATAAGGTTTTTATTTTTATTTAAACCTAAATCAATTTTTACCTTAAAATACTTCAGTATAGTAGTACCCTAGGTTATTACCTGACAAGACTGACCTATAGGAGTTATTATATCATGATTTTCTTATTTTTATTTCTGTATCAAAGGTTTTAAGTGGATTTCTGTTACTATAAAATAAATTACTCTAATTTTCAAACAAAAAGAAATTTAAAAAGTAAAAATGTTGTAGTAGTAAAAGAAGTATAAAATCAATAATGTGTGGAAATAATGGGAAACAAGAATTAAAACATTAACAGAACAGAGAGAAATGGAAAATCTAGTAAATATCCTAATTCAATTATTTTTAATTGCCTAAAATTATTTAAACATTAATTATATTAATGCATGAATTTAAATCTCAATGCATGCATATCATTCATCTCAAATTTTTGATAAAAACAATTAAAATCTTAACTATTATTTTCCATTCAGTAAGATATGATCGATGAACTCAACAATTACTGAGTGATAAAGAAACATTCTAATCCCATCATACTCTCAATCCTTGATTAAATATTGAGAAATTTAAATAGCAAGTAATGAAATCAATCTCTTTCTTATCCTAACCTAACAGACTATACACTTCAAATAACACTTTCCATTCATAATTGTGACCATTTTAGAATGGAAGGAAAATAAATAAATAAATGAAAACATATATATTCATCAATATTCGATCAAACTTCATCATACATAATTCTATATAGAAATTATAGTAAAATTCTTGATAAATTGAAGCTCAGAAAAAAATCACCCTTCAAAACTGCATGATTCAGTCACAAGAATTATTGCTTCTCATGACCACAAAGAGTGAAAGACCTTCCATATTAATCAACATCAGAAGTAGTAGTAGATCTCCAGAGTATTTTATGTTTTTATTTCTTGATTATTCTCCTCATAAGTTAAGCGGGTTGTTGTCCCAAGCCCTATAAAATAATGATCTGTTATTATATTCTCATCCAAAATCATTGACTTGATTTCCCCACTTTCTTTAGTGATTGTAAAGTGAATGCATTAATTTCTATAACCATAATTCATAAATAATTCGACTCTAACAAAACTCTAACACCAACCTAATATTTTTTTCTAGCTGGTATCTGACATATAGTAGCAATTAACAGTTTTATTACTCATCATGTCATGTAATTATTTTATTGGACTAGATGACCGATTATTCTCTCTTTCATCCTGACATGTGTTGAACTATGAATTATCAACCAAAGAAATCACGAATCTTACATTCCAATTTTCAAAATTGACTTAAACCTGTAAACAATTAAATCAATGAACATAAATCTTTAGGTTCAACTCAAATTCACAACCTAAGTTGGGATAATCTTCCAGAAGCTCATCCTCTATATCCATGATCTCAACATAGATCCAAGATCTAGCCTTACCTCAAGTTTCAATTGATGTTAGACTGGAATATACAAGTTTCATATGGTGACAAGATTATGATATGAGGGTCCTGATTAATCATCCCAATTCATTTTTATATAAATAAAAAATGCTACAATAATGAACCAACCACATCATATAATCAATTTTAACATAGGTTCTTCAAGGAACTCGTTGGAAGAGACATTATATTATTCAAGCCTACATCAAAGATGAATAACCTATACAGATGATCCCGAGTTGGGTTTTCTTCTTAAGTAATCCATTAATATTCTTCAGTCCACTGTCGACCTTGTTTTTAATCATTGGGATTCTCGGTAGTGGATTTTCCAATTATGCCATCCAATCTTGTCTAACTCATTAGGAAATTACTCTAAGCTAATGGTGTGCAATCAGCTTTTTTTCCATAACTGAAGTAGTGGGAAGCTCGAAACCCCCATCATTCGTCATCACATATACTTTCATAGGGAATATCCACTAAAAATAAAAAAAAATCCACAAATATGATTAAATAAAATAATAATCACAAGATCAATCAATATGGATAATGATCTTCATCATCTCAAACCAACCAGCACCATCGACTTCAACAAGATTTGGGCTTCATCAGACTATATCAAAGATTCAATGGAAAACATCATGTTCTTAGGTTTTGATTTCAAGATCCTTAATTGATGGAAAAATTTATATTTTAGGAATCATATCTTGAGTGTTGAATTCTCACAAAATTGGATTTTGATTTCATCTTTAACCTTTGACAGTAAAAGACCCAGATCATCTTCTTTGACAATGGTGGCGTCAGATCTAATCAGAAACTGGTGATCTTATACCACATAGGACTTCATTTAGATTTCGAGCATAATAAACATTCTTCCTTACTAGTGAACACTATTAGATATATATCATAATTAATCAAAGATAAGGCATGTCTTATCAACTTCTCTCAAAAGTTTCTTCAAAACAGCATCCTTGGTTTCAAGTGATTCCTATGAAAATTGACTATGTGATGGGTGTTCTTCCTTTTGACATATATAAAGGAGTCTGAAATTCAGATATTTCCATGTTCATAGATTTGAATATGTTTCTGGAAATTGGATGCATGAATGGATTCAAAAAATGGAAAAATTATTTTTTAGTGAATTTGAATACATGTCTACCCTCTAGATTTTTCTATGTGGGTAGCTATTAGAAAAAGGGATGTGTGGATATTTAAAAATTCTGCTTCTTAGGGAATATATTTCATTTCAGAATAGAAGCTATTGTATCCTATATTCAAATAAATTATGAAATTAATTAATAAATATTAAATTAATAATAAAGTAAAATCAAATTTAATTTGTCAAATAATTATAATGAAAACTAAAAATTAAAATAAATTCAAAATAATAATTTTGTTAAAAGAATAAAAGATTAAAAATTAAAAAATATTTGATTAAAATAATTAATGATTAATTAATTATCTAAATAAATAAATGATATAAATTAAAAAATATTAAAATTATAATTAAATGTTTCTAAATATTAAATTATTTAAAGAATTTAAATTAAAGTAAAAATTGCTTAACATAATTTACCCAATAATTACTCAATCAACTATAAATTTACCAAAAAACTGAAATTAATTAAATAAAAAATATTTAAATAAAAATATTTAAATATATAATTAAAATTTTTATTATTTTAACAAAAATTTATCAATAAATGTAAATTAATTCATAAAAAATTATTTTAACAATGAAAACATATTTAAATCAAAGAAAATTTGTGGCAGAAAAGTATCAAATCAAATCCACATCAAATCCCCCCACACTAAGAGTTTTCTTGACCTTAAGTGAAAAATTAGTCAAATTAAGTAGAGATAAATTAACATTAATTTTGAAATATTGTATGAACAAAAAAATATGGTTTCAAAATGATTTATCCCCTTGGACTTTCATCAAGTAGTGAAAAATAAATTCCCTTAGGAAATTGATCTTTCTTGTAAAAAATGAATTTTTATTTTCAAAGATGACTCACCTTAAAATTTTGAAAATAAATTTAACCCAGTTAAAGATGAATTCAACTAATATTTCAAACTTCTATTTATCTTGAGAATAATAGAATCACATTATTAGTAATAAAAATAATTTAGACACTCTGTATGGATGATAAAACCTTGTAATTTTAAATGTAGTATAAATAAATCATCCATAATCTTAAAGAATGAAATAATGATTTTAACCCAGATTATTATTTTCATTTAACAATTCATTTAATAGATACTTTATGAGTTTGATTCCAAATCAAATATCTGAAGAGAAATTATGATTGTCTAACATTCAAAAAATATTTAACCAATGTCAATTGATTTTGAGGAGGGAAATGAATTTTTTTACCCTCCTAATCCAATGGGTATTAGATAATTGACCTCATTAAAGTGGATACACAACATTAAAATTTTAAAAAAAATTTATATCCCTTGAAAATTATTAATTGAAACTTGAGAAACAATATAATTTGGAAATTTTTAGGGGTTTTCTAATGTGAACTACATTGTTGTACAATTTAGCACATTAAAAGACCCTTTAACCCACACTAAAACTCAACATTGACCCTAATGTTCAATTAAATATTGAGAAATATGTAAATACAATATTACGTTTTAAATGAGTTAATTCAAAGGATTTAAATCATAAAAAAGGGTCATGAAAAAGAACAATGTAGTTTTTCCACATAACACAAATAATTAACTCACAACATGTAGAAAATTTCACTACTGGTTACCACTTTAATAGATCAATTAAAGAGGACATTTTTTATGCTAGTGTACGTTTAAGGATGTGTTAAAAAATATTCCAATAAATCAAATAATATATAGCACTAATATAGAATAAAAAATAACCAATTTAATGGTTGTAACTAGCACATTTGATCACTTATTTCAGCATGATAATACTATTAAATTTAAAATTTTATTTCTACCAATTTAGTTCAAAGTGAAAACGATAGATAGATTTCAGAAAGAATAAAAATGTGAAAATTTTTAATGAAAAACTCCCATGTAATAGAAGATATTTTCTCCTTCAATCCACAAAAATTACCCTTTATTCAATTTGAAAATTTTTCTCTTGTTAGAATGAAATATATTAAATATGGAAACAAATAAACATTTAAGTCTAAAAATTCTGATCCGGTAAAATAAGACCATATTTTAAGAAAATAAGAGGCGGATGATTCAAGTTTCTTCCACTTGTAGCTTCTCTAAATCATTATAAATCATACAACTTAAACTCCAATAGAAAGATAAAGTAGAGAGTATACCCAAGTAGATTCTTCATGGTGAATAGTAGAAATATAATATTTCGATCAAGATCAATTTATTCTCTATAAGTAAACACTAATAAACAAAAATAAAACCCAAAAACTATAAAATGATAGTACCTTCCTCCATAAAACATAAAATATAACAAACTGTATGGGAAGAAAAAATTTGGATTAATCATTGGTATTTAGCTTCCAAAACTAGATACTTTTCCCCCATAGGTTCCATTACTACCTTTGTAATGACCCAAAAATTCATTAATGAAAATTCCTCTTGGTCTATATAAATGTCTTCTTGTGGTTATGTAAAATGTATGGAATTATTTTGTTTTATGTTTTGGATTTTAAAATACTGTTAAGAATCGTGACCATTGCTAATATAACCATTGAACAGTGAACACATGATTATTATAAATATAGGGATTTAACAAATCCAATTTACTAAGAAAAAGGAAGCAATGGCCTCATCCAGTATACTTTCCCCATACGAATCCAATTTATCATAGCTCAGAAAGGAGGTGGCACCACTGGGATTCACTCTTGACCAAGCCCGTGCTGATCTTGAATACGTTAAGCTCCAACAGAACCGCCTATGAGAGAAGTGTAAGTTGATAGAGATTACCACTCGGGCAATGTTATCTGAGCCACCCCAAGAGTCTGTCACCATCACACACCTTATCATTCGGTCTTATGAAGGTGTTATAATGGGTTATGTAACAAGACCTTACCAATATGATTATGTGCATTATTTTTTTATATAATAATGAATATACATTCATTTTATTATTGTTACTTTTTAAGTAGTTTTTAAAACACAAATAGTATTTTTTTGTTAATATTCAGCCAAGAAATATATTTTCATGAATTAATGGATTTTTGAATTAAATAATATTTTAATAAAATATTCTTATTATTATTAAATTAATTTTATTAAATATAAATAATCATATAATTTTATGAATGCAATTGTAATTTTTATTAAGGTTTGAAAGTAGTTTTTGTCAAAACCCCTGAATTTTTGATAAATGTCAGTTTTTTATTTTAAAAGTAAAAATTCACATTTTTAGAGAATTATTTAGGTAAAATTAATATTATTTTTGGAATCAAAATGTCAAAATTATCCAACGGTGAATTTTTCATAATTTTCTGAGACAGTCGAATTTTTGGGTACAAATTAAATACTGTTTAAATATATAATGTGTTTTACGACATCATAATGACCCAATAGTGATGTATTAAGATACTATAAACATTATGTTCGGCCAATATATATTTTACCCTAAAAGTAATTTGATTTTGTGTTTGTTTTGATTTATTTTACGAAGAATTAGTGGACCCTTCAAGGCTTATAAAACATTTTGTCTTTTTAAATTGTTTTCCTTGAGAGTGTGACTCACCTCCACATAAGAAACCGTATTATTTTAAGAATTTTGTCCATTGGAATTATAAAATATTGTTTTACAACACCCTTTTTCAAAAACCATGGGAAAAAACTGTGGGTTGGTTTTTGGTTTTGATTAGTTCAATGCGAGGTGTCCCAAACCTAACTAATAAAGAATTCACTCTCCTTACCTATATAAACCCACCCAAGCTCCCACTTCCTCTTCACTCAAAGTCTTTGGAGTTCGAACAACCCCTACCCTAATCTCTCTATAATCCTCCCAAGGTTCCCCAATCTCCCAAGAGGCCTCTCTCAAGCCTCTCCCAAGCTTGTGGGATCACACTTCAAAGTAAGGGATTTCTTCCTTTCCCATTTTGTCAAATTTTCTTTATGTTGTTATGCCCTTTTGTTTTCAGTTAAAAATATTGTGGCATGATTTCTCACCTTCCCCATACTTTCCTCTTTATGTTTGGATAATTGGATACCCCTTTATCTCTCATTAATTCCTCCCATGTACACCCATTACCATGCCGAAATTCCATGAGGGATTTCTCTCTCCTTTTTTTACATCCAATTAATTCTTTTTTTATTATGAATCTAAATTCCACTAAGTTTATTGGGAAATATATATATATTACCCCCTTACTATCCATTTCATTTAAATATGTTGAGACATCCATTTATCTCTCATCAATCATTTTCATGAATCTTTATGTCATGCCGTTAATCTGCTAAAATTGCACCGCATTTTTCCAAGATAAGATCATTGGGTAGTGAATACCATTACCATGTCTCTATCAAGGGTAATAAACTTTATGAACATATACATATTGAATGGTACTTTCATGTATTTATTCCACATTAATTAATCATGGAATAACTTATGATGTTGATTGATTCCATATTATATCATCCATGTGGCACACTTATGCATGAAATGAAATTTTATAGAAGGGTGCACCCTGATAGTACTCTAATGCATTGGGTAAAGTATGGTATCATGACATTTCATGTGAAATAAGTTTTGAATCATTCTAATTCAAGTGAAATGAGGGTTTACTCGTGATTAATGTGCAATGTGGGTTTACTCATGCTTCAAGTGCGATGAGCCTTGGCTCATGCTAAATTCTATGTTAAGTGTTGTTTCCACATTTCCATGTTTTGATTATCATGATTTATCATGCCTTTATATTCATGTTACTCTTTTGATCCATTGATATGCCTATTGTATAACATGTTTTGTATTCCTCATGTTATTCCATGTTTATTTCCTTACTGGGCTTTATAGCTCACCCTTTTCTTATGCATATCCTTAGGTTATCCCATGAAATGCTAAGTACGAGGGAATATAGTTGTCATGTACAGGAAGTTTTTAATAAATATGTTTTATTTCATGTTTTTAGTTGTTATTTAATGGTCCTAATCCCCAAATACACTATACCTATCAATCTTATATGTTTTATCAAGTGAAGTTTATGTAATAAATCATGTTTAAGTGTGTAATAAATCTTAGGGTTGTTATAGTTGGTATCAGAGAATAGGTTTGGTTATTTTTGGGATTATGATTAGAAAACCCTAGAGAAGCCTTAGAGATAAGTCTAAGTATAATAAAAACATACCTAAGTTTTGGTGGGTATTGAGTAAGTGGTTTATCAAGAAAATAAATCCCTGTCTGGATATGAGTAGGAAGAGGTGGCTCTGGCACAGATGTACCTAGGCGTGAAAACCCCGACAAGGAGTTTCGGGCTTGACCCGAGGTATCCTTACACACGTCAATGGGCCATGCTGCACACTTGGTTACGACACTCTTGAGGGATATGATTTGGTAAATTCATATGCTTAATATGAACCCTTATTAAGGGAATTAAAAAAATGCCCTAAGAATATATGTTAGAAAGTAGATCATGAATAGTATAGATTGAAGCCTATGGATTCATAAGGTAAGGAAATAAAAGTTATTTATAAGTCATCAGTTTTGTCCTTGGATTAACCTTTATGTGTTACCCCTAACATTCATTTTATTCTAGCCTATGGCCGGTAATAGGAGGACTCGGGCTAACAAACGATGTGAAGACCAATGTGATGATTGTGCTAATGAGATTCCCAATCCAATGGGAGTGAGAATCATGAACTTTGTCATGCTTCTCTCTTAGTCAACTCAAGAATTGAATAGAAACATGGGTCAAGAGGAAAATTCAAACTCCCCTAAGAAAGAATAAGTTTCTATCGAGAGCTTCGGGAGACAAAGGCCTCCTACTTTTAATAGATCATCTGATCCCTCAATCGCCAAACAATGGATCAACTCCATTGAAAAGATGTCCACCCTTAAATGTTCTGAACAAGAGAAGGTTCTCCTAGATACTTATCATATGGAGGGTGAATCTAATCAAAGGTATACATTGATCAGAAATACGAAGAATGGGGAGGATATCTAGGCGTTGGAATGGAAGGATTTTTAGAAGATGTTTTTCGATAAATATTTTCCGCGCACCCTCCGACTTAAGATGGAAAAGGACTTGCCCTCATGAAAAAAGGTGAAGAATCTATCGAAGCATATGTGGAAAACTAAAAAAGGCTTGCATGATACGACCCTGGCTTTATCATTACCCCCGAATGAATGTTTTGATGCTTCTTTGGTGGGATAAAACCTATCCCGTAGAAAGCACTGGTGATCCGTGACTTCAACAGCTATGAGGAAATTGTCTGATGTACCCTCAAGGTTGAAATGGAGATCAGAGAATATCAGGCGTATCATGAGGATAAGAAGTGTAAGGTGGAATTCAATGCTGGCTGTTTGATGGAAAAATATAAAGGTGATAAGAAGATCTATCAACCCACTTACCAAAAATACGGAAAGAAGCACCCTAGAAATTTTCTAAAGGGGATGAGGAAATGATTTAGGTGTGGAAGAGAAGGGAACCTGGCTATTAACTATTGGCAAGAAAAACCCACGACTACGACATAAAAGTGGAACGCTCTACTTAACCCTCAATGCGTTTTTCATTGATTATGCTGCAAAGAACCAGCGCATCTTGCAAATCAGTTCCCTAAGCCAAGGGTTTTCAGAGGCAACCAACAACCTCCAAGGCAACAAGGGTGAGATTTTTCCATAACTACTAACGAAGTGAACCCCAACAACGAAGTGGTGAAAAATACACTAGTTATTCATTCAAGAATAGAGAACATAATTTTTTATTATAGTTCTACGCATTCATTTATATCCCATAAGTTTATTAGAACAATCCCAACACCACCACAAATCATGGAAGTGAAGACGTCGATGAGTATGAAAAATGGGGCAATCATTGCATCATTTGAATATAACTCCTCCTCCATCATAATCTATGGATTGAAATTCCTATCGAACCTCGTAATACTCCCTCTGGTGGAATTTAATGCAATTTTTCGCATGTATTGACATTCCTTATATATAGCCACATAAATTTCTGTGAGAGGGAAACCACTCTCCATGTGGAGAATCGACCCCTGATTTATTACAAGTGCATAGTGGAAGATGAATCTTCTTTAGCTCCATCATCTCAAGTGTGAATATTAATTCCCTATGGGAATGCGTATTTGGATTAGATGATTGAGCCCAGGGAAGAAACCATTTTTGAATACATGCCTATTGTTAATGAATTCACGGAAGTGTTTCCCAAGGAATTGTCTGGTCTTCCTCCTAGAAGAGATGTAGAATTCTCAATTGACTTTATACCTAGGGTGTTTCCAATATCAAAGTCTCCATATAGAATGACTATTGTGGATCTTGAGGAGGTGAAGAAAAAACTATAGGAGAATCTGGATAAAAGGTTTATATGCCCAAGTGCTTCACCATGGGGTGCACCAGTCCTCTTTGTCAGGATGAAATATGGGTCAATGCTCCTTTACATCGATTATTGTGATCTTAACACAATCACGATAAAGAACAAGTATCCTCTCCCAAAAATTTATGACTTGTTTGATCAGCTTCATGGAGAACAATACTTCTCCAAGGTAGATTTGCATTTGTGATATTATCAAGTAAGGGAGAAGAAGGAAGATATCCCCAATACTGATTTTCCTACAAGATACAAGCACTATGAATTCATATTAATTCCTTTCAGACCCACTAATTCTACAACAATCTTCATGTGCTTGATGAATAGAGTCTTTAGAGATTACCTCGACAAATTTTTGGTAGTCTTTATAGATGATATTCTAATATACTCCAAAACCAAGGAGGATCATGAGGAGCATTTAATAACTGTACTAGAGACCTTGTGGAAGGAGAATCTCTATGTAAATTATATCAAGTGTGAGTTCTAGTTGAAGTAAGTCTCATTATTGGGCCATATCATCCCAAGCAATGGGATATCTATGGATCCCTCCAAAACAGATGCAATTGAGGGATGGACAAGTCCAACATCAGTAATAGATATACATAGATTCTTGGGGTTAGCTAGATATTACCGACGATTTGTGAGAAATTTATCACGATTGTCCAACCCTCTTACCAAGATAACGCGTAAAAGAGTAAATTTTTCTTGGATTGATGAATGTGAAGAAAGATTCAAGGAGTTAAAAAGAAGGTTTATCACTACGCCCGTGCTCACTTTACCCACAAGTGGTGAACATTTAGTGGTATTAAGTGATGCTTCGAAGGAGGACCTAAGATGTGTGTTGATGCAAAATGAAAATTCATTGCGTATGTTTCAAGTAAATTGAAAGTTCATGAGAAGAATTATCCAAAACAAGATCTGGAGTTATATGTGGTGATATAAGCTTTAAAATTTTGGCAGAATTATCTCTCTGGGGAGAAGTGTAAAATATATACGGACCACAAAATCCTAAAGTATATATTTACACAGAAAGAGTTGAACATGTGCCAATGAAGATGGTTAGAGCTGATCAAAGACTCTGACTGCTCAATCCATTACCATGCTAGGAAAGTTAACAAGGTGGAAGATGCTCTAAGTAGAAATGAACCAATCATTCTATCATTGATGAGAATTGAAAAGGATCCAATCTTTATAGATTTGATGAAGATGGATATGGGAATCATAAATAAGGGAATATCATAAATCCTTTCACAAATGATTACTCAACCGTCTCTTTTGGAAAGGTTAAATGATGATCAAAAGGATGATGTGGGAATTAAGAAGAAATTGGAAGCTATCAAAAAGGGGAAATCCTCGGATTTCAATGCTAATGAAGAAAGATTTATGAGATTTGGGGAAAGAGTATGTGTTCCATCAAGTCCAGAGATGAAGAAGGAACTTTTGGATGGTGCACATAGTTCAAATTTCTCTATTCACCCAGGAAACACAAAGATGTATCAAGATCTCTGAGAGAATTATTGGTGGGATAATATGAATAAGTAGATCACAAAATATAAATCAAAGTGCCTAGTGTGTTAACAAGTGAAGTAAAAGAGGAAAAAGTCTAAGGGGATGATGCAACCATCGCCCGTACCAGCATGGAAATGGGAGAACATCACCATGGACTGTGTCACCGAACTTCCGAAGATATCCAATGGAAACAATGCCATATGGGTTTTTGGGGATTGTATTAAAAAGTTTGCACACTTCATTGAAATTCAGTAGGATTTCTCATTGGATCAACTGGCACAAATATACATTAAAAAGTGGTAACGCTAAATGGAGTACCACTATATATTGTATCTGATCAAGATCTAAGATTTACCTCTACTTTTTGGAAGAGTATTCAACATGGTCTAGATACTAAACTGAACTTTATTATAGCCTATCATCCTCAAACTGATGGAGAATATGAGAAAACTATTCAGATACTGGAAGATATGTTAAGATCATGTTCAATGGAATTTAAAGGAGGTTGGGATCAACATCTTCCTCTGGTTGAATTCTCCTACAATAAAAGTTTCCACTTGAGCATCCAAATGACACATTTTGAAGCCCTATAAGGGAAGAGTTTCATAACACATACATGTTGGGATGAAGTTGGTGAGAATAAGATGCTTGGACTGGAAATTGTAGAAAGAAATGGTGGAGAAGGTGAAAACCATTCCGCAACATATCAAGGCAGCCCAGAGTCGACAGAAGAGTTATGCAGATAACCATCGATGAGACCTTGAGTTTAAAGTTAGAGACATGGTATTTCTATGCATATATCCATGGAATAAGGTTATGAGGTTTGTAAATAAAGGGAAGTTAAGTCCTAAGTACATCGACCCCTTCGAGATTCTTGATAGTGCTGGGGTTGTGGCCTATCGACTAGCACTTCCACCTACCATTGAAAAAGTACATGATTTATTTCATGTATCCCTCTTAAATAGGTATATACTAGACCATTAAAATGTACTATCTTTAGAGGTATTACAACTAGAGGATTATATTTCTTATGAGGAGAAATCAGTGAAGATCTTAGATCATAGAGAAAAAGTTCTACGAAATAAGATAATGACCCTATTTAAGGTGTTGTGGAAAAACCATAAGTTTGAAAAAGTGATGTGGGAATCAGAAGAAGTGATGCAACAGAGTTACCCACATCTATTTTAGTGAGAGAAAATGATATTTCACGGGCGAAATTTCTTAAGGGGGGAAGATTGTAATGACCCAAAAATTCATTAATCAAAATTACTCTTGGTATATTTAAATGTCTTCTTGGGGTTATGTAAAACATATGGACTTATTTGGTTTTATGTTTTGG
The DNA here is from genome assembly GCA_963277665.1 of Viscum album. Lineage (NCBI taxonomy): Eukaryota > Viridiplantae > Streptophyta > Magnoliopsida > Santalales > Viscaceae > Viscum > Viscum album. The sequence goes on along the minus strand of OY728163.1, from coordinate 2,003,816,195 downwards.
ATTTTAAAATACTGTTAAGAATTTTGACCGTTGATTATATATCCATTGAACAATGACCACATGATTAGTATAAATATAGGGCTTTAACAAATCCAATTTACTGAGGCAAAGGAAGCGATGGCCTCATCCAGTAGACTTGCCTCTTAGGAAGCCCATTTGTCAGAGCTCAGAAATGAGGTGGCATCATTGGGATTCACTCTGAACTAAGCCCAAGCTGAGCTTAAATGCTTTAAGCTCGAGCAGAACCACCTACGAGAGAAGTGGAAGTTGATAGAGATTACAACTCGAGCAATGTTATTCGAGCCACCCCAAGAGTCTGTTACCATTGCACACTTTACCCTTCGGTCTTATGCATGTGTTATAAGGGTTTATGTAACAAGACCTCAGCACTATTATTATGTGTATTATTTTTTATATAATAATGAATATACATTCATTTTATTATTGTTACTTTGTAAATTGTTTTTAAAATGCAAATAGTATTTTTTGTTAATATTCCACCAAGAAATTTATTCTGATGATTTAATGAATTTTTGAATTAAAAAAGATTTTAATAAATAATAATAATAATAATTATTATTATTAAATTAATTTTATTTAATATAAATGATCTTATAATTTTATGAATGCAATTGTAATTTTTATTAATGTTTGAAAGCAGTTTTTGTCAAAAACCCAAGAATTTTTGATAAATGTCGATTTTTATTTTAAAAGTAAAAATTAAAATATTTAGAAAATTATTTTAATAAAATGAATATTATTTATGGAATCAGGATGTATTAATTATCCAAAGGTGATTTTTTTATAATTTTCTAAGACATTTGAATTTTTGGGTAAATATTAAATACCGTTTAAATATATAATGTGTTTTATGAAATGATAATGAACCAATAGTGATGTAATAAAATATTATAAACATTATTTTCAGAAAATATATGTTTTCCCATTAAAATAATGTTATTTTGGGTTTTTTGATTTATTTTACAAAGACTTAGTGGACCCTTCAAGGATTATAAAACGTTTTGTCTTTTTAAATTGTTTTCCTTGAGAGTGTGACTCACCTCCACATAAGAAAACCTATTATTTTAAGAAGTTCGGTCACTGACCTTATAAAATATTGTTTTACACCCCCCTTTGGCAAAAACCATTGGATGGTTTTTGGTTTTGATTAGTTTAATGTGAGGTGTCCCAAACCAAAATAATAAAGAATTTCCTCTCCTTTCCTATATAAACCCAGCCATTCTACCACTTCCACTTCACTAAAAGACTTTGGAGTTTGGCCAACCCCTACCCTCATCTCTATAGAATCCTCCCAAGGTGCCCCAAGCTTCCCATAGGCCTCTCTCAAGCCTCTCCCAAGCTTTTCGGATCACACTTCCAAGTAAGGGATTTCTTCCTTTCTCATTTTTGTCCAATTTTCTTTAGGTTGTTATGACCTTTTTTCAATTAAAAATGTTGGGGTATGATTTTTCAACTACCCCATACTGACCTATTTATTTTTGGATGATGGGATACCCATTTCTCTCTCATTAATTCCTCCCATGTACACCCATTACCATGCCGAAATTCCATGAGGGATTTCTCTCTCCTCTTTTACATCCAAGTAATTATTTTGTATTATGAATATAAATTCCATTAAGTTTGTTGAGACATGTATATATATGATACACTTACAATACATGTCATGTACATATGATGAGACACACATTTCTCTCTCATCAACCATTTTCCTGAATCCTTATGTCACGCTGTTATACTGTCGAAATTGCATCACATTTTTCCAAGCCAAGATCATTGTGTAGAGAGTACCATACCCATGTCTATATCAAGGGTATTAACCTTTATGAACATATACATATTTAATGGATCTTTAATTTTTTTATTCCACATTAATTAATCATGGAATAACTTATGATGTTGATTAATTCAATGTTATATGATCCATGTTGCACACTTATGCATGAAATGAAATGTTTAAGAAGGGTGTGCCCTGATAGCACTCCAATGCATTGCGTAAAGTATAGTATCATAACCCATAATGTGTAATGAGTGTTGAATCATGCTAATTTAAGTGCAATTAGGGTTTACTCGTGCTTCATGTGCAATGAGGGTTTACCCATGATCCATGTGCAATGAGCATTGGCTCATGCTAAATTCCATGTTAAGTGTTGTTGCCACATTTCCATGTTATGATTATCATACTTTGTCATGCCTTTATGTTCATGTTTCTCTTATGTTCCATTGATATGCCTATTGTATAACATGTATTGTATTCATCATGTTATTCCATGTTTATTCCCTTACTGGGCTTTATAGATGACCCTTTTCTTATGTATGTCCTCAGGTTATCCCATGCAATTCTAAGTACGGGGGAATGTAGTAGTCATGTAAAGTAAGTTTTCAATAAAGATGTTTTATTTCAAGTTTTAATTTTTTTGTAATGGTACTAATCCCCAAAGACACTAGAACTCTCGATATTATATGTTGTATCTAGTGAAGTTTATGTAATAAATCATGTTTAAGTGTGTAATAAAGCTCAGGGTTGTTATAACCTTCCCGAAACAATTTTAGCCAATGTACATTAATAGTGAATGGAACATCATTCCCAGTATCTAAAATCTACATGACACCAGAAGGGAAAATGTGAGATACAGTAAAATGAACATCCCATTTTGAATGAAACTTACCTAGGAAATGTTTCATCCAAGATTTTTATAGTAGACCTTTTTCTCTAATTTGAAACTCTTTATTAAGAATTATCTTATCATGCAAAACCTTTTGGTTTCCCTTAATAAATACTATCATTTTCATAAGTATTATTCCTTATTTCTTCAAAATCTTGCTAACAAATATTTCTCTCTATTATATCTTCTAATAGATTTAAATTACAAGATTTGATATCCCAAAAATATTTATCATCTAACTCCATAGGTAGTTTATAGGCTCTACCAAAGACTATCATGAAAGGATAAATTCTTATTGGAGTTTTTAGCTTTCCTATATACCCAAAAATCATTCTATAGTCTTAATATCCAATCTGTACTATTTTAGTTTATAGTATTTTAGTAATATTCTTAATAAATATATTTGATAATTTATCCATTCCAATTGTTTGATGGTGATAGGGTGTAGAAACTTTTTGACCAACCCCATATCTTTTCAAAAAATTATATAGAGTCCTATTACAGAAATGAGTACCTTAGAATGTGACAATAAATATTGGAATCCCAAATTTAAAAAATAGATTTCTCCTGAAAAATTGGTCACAACTCTAGCATTATTTGTTCAGGTGGGAACAAATTCAATCCCATTGGACACATATTCTACAGTAATAAATGTATACAAAGGTTTTCATGGAATTTACTATCTTTGAGAAATGCTTCCTTGGAATTGAAAATCTACACAAGTCCTACAATACTCATGAGAATATTTTAATATTGTGGGTAAAAAAATACTTAAAGCTAACACTTTCTTAAAAGTCCTTTGTGGCCCTAGTTGGCTAGTATAGCATAAACAATGATATAATTTCAGCACTAAATAAATCTATGAATTTAGGAAACATCTCTTAAAAATTTGATCAATTCCCAAATTCCATAAGTAAGGATCATCCTAGACATATTTCCTTGACTAAAAAATTAGTTTAGAATCCTGTTTCTTAGAAAACCAGTGAGGAATAATTTCAGCATCTATATAATTTATAGTGTTTTAAAACTATGGACTTTTGTCAATAGAAGTAGAATAAAAGTTATCCTTAAGGAAAAAAAATTTAACGGGTTCAAAAATTAATTTATCATTAAAAAATCACCAGCTATCCTAATCAAATGATCAGTTATGGTTTTATCATTTCCTTTCCTATCTTGGATCTTTATATCAGATTCCTGAAGCAACAAATCCATCTAACCATCATCAATTTTGATTCATAAATTTTAATGAGATATCTGATAGTAGAATGTTTAGTTATAATTACAATTTAGATCCCAAAAGATATATTCTAAACTTATTAAAGGAAAAAATGGCCAAAAATTCATACTCTATCTTTGAGTAATTGGACTAGGTAGAATATAGAGTTTAGAGGCATAAGCTAAGACATGTGACTTTCTCACCACTATTTTCCCAAGAACAACCCTTAAAGATAATTATAAAGAATATATCATTGGATCAAAAGGTAATTCCCAATTAGGTGGTTGAAATATTTTAGGGTACATAATTTTATTTTTGAGTTCATTAAAGTATTCTTAACAATTTCCATCAAAGGAAAAAATGGATTTCATTATGAAGGTGTCTTGTCAAAAAAAATTAGAAAAAGTATTTTATGAAAATTTTATAAAACCTAGAATGACCAGGAAAAGATATAATATCCTTAATAGTATTAGGAAAAGGAATTCCATAAATGATATCAACCTTTGACTTTCCCACCCAAATTCTATTCCTAGACACTTCATGGCCAAGAACAATAAAAATTTAAACAATAAAATGGAATTTATCTAGGTTTGGAATAATGTTATTCTCAATTCACACTCTAATAATATAATATAAAATTCTCAAATAGGTCTCAAAATGTAACACCCCAAGCTTCCATGGTACGCTTCTATTTGAATAATAGAGCAGCGTGTGTTGTACGCAACCTCGAGTTCTAACACACCGCGACCAATCAAAGTAGCCGTTATGAATAGTAATACCCACCTTTTCAAATTATATAAATTTTATATTTCAAAATGGACTTCATTTTTGGATTTGGAATATCGAAATTAGCCTATGTTGAATTTTTGGTATTTTTCTGAGAACTTCCAATTTTCGATGAATAGTGAAAAATACGTAAAAACAACATTTTTAATCAAAATAATTTATTGTGATAAATTATACTATTGAGTGATTTTAAAGTATAATTAGAATATATTTTAACCGTTTTATCCAATGGTGGTCATTAGAATTAATTTCACTTTGAAATTGGACATAAATAATTGTCAATCTTTTGATATATATTGTTTCTTAAAAACACGCTATTTGTTGTGACAGTGAGAATTAATTATTAAATTAATTAATTCAAGTTATATGTTTTTAATTTTGTAAAATAGACATCATTTTTGAATTAGGAATATCAAATATAGCGTAGGGTTAATTTTTGGTATTTTTCTGAAAAACTTCAAATTTTGATGAATAGTGAAACCACTTAGTGGTAGTTAAAAAACTAATTTTTCGTTTAAATGAAACTTTACCAATTCTGTGAATTGAAGTTAAAAAATACGACATACATGGTTATCATTTGTAAGTAAAATGTGGTTCAATGAGATGAAAATAATTTTTGGTGAATAGTAACTTTTAAGTTTTATTAATCACGATTAAAGGTAATGAGTGTAATATAAGGTAAATATAATGTTATAATAAAATGAAATTATCTTTACACTTATACTAAAATTATTTTATGAGTCATGGACGACCAATAAAATCCATGTTTCCACTTGGGGACCCCATGGAGCCACTTGGGTAAGAAAATGACATTAATAACTTTTTATTTAAAGTAAAAATAAAATTGTCACAAACATGTATTGTTTTACTAAAACAATTTTTACAAGGGGTTATACAAGTTATATGTTTTACTATAAATATCCATTGGAAAGATAAAAAGTTTTCCTACATCATGGTATTTTTTTTATAATTTTTATACATTAAATAAATTAAAGTTTTTATAACACCATGATGATGCAACGATTACCACATTAATTAACAATTTAAATAAAATGAAAATATAATGTAAAATAAAAGACTTAAACTTATCAAAAACCTATTATATGAGTAGATATAGAAATAATATCACCTTATACTCTAAATATATAATTTTGGGACCTTTGAAATCCGAAAAACACTCCATAATAATGTAACATTTCATGACTTTCCAAGAGTGCCCCTCCTCTCCTCTTATAAAAGGCCCCCACCTCTACCACCGTATTCACACCGTCAAAGCCATTTGGATCGACGGAACTCTGAAAAAATTCTCTATAAACTTCCCTCTCTTACTCCTAGAAGCCTCACTTTGGGAATATGTCTTTTCAAGGAAGCCTTTGGCTCAAATCAAAAAGAGTTACCTGATTTTAAGGTAATGTCTTCTCTTATGTTCTTTTATTTTATTTTTCTTCTCCAACCCCTTAAACTCATTTTTTTACTTTATTTTGTAACAAAAAAAGTATCTTCAATATAATAGGATGTTGTTATGAGAAGGATACACTTACACACACTTTCTTCTAATGGTTATAGAACATACTGTATCTATGGGCGGCGAATTACTGCCTCACAAAACGATGATTGTTCAATATTCTTTTAACACCTCTCATGGTGGCCATTAAGAAGTCACTATATTTATATATGATATATATTATGTTTATGTTTTCCTTATGCTTATTTATTTTTCATTTATAGTATACCTTTATGATTTCCATTATGGGTAAACGCGATAATTTCATTTTAGGAAGTGTGGACTACTGCCCCCTCAAAGTGATTTGAATCGTTATTGCCATATGTGGGACGTATAAAGGATGGGGTTAATGATATTATATATGATATTATAATGGAATTATAATATTACTTTATATCATTATTATTTCATTACATTAAATACAAAATAGAAATGAAAGTAGCATTCATGCGTACGTACGGCTTACCGTCTCCATGAACGGTGCATTTCATTTCTTACCTCTAAATGTTATATTATATTATAAATGCATGTATATACTCTATATATATAATATATATGATATCTACATCATGAATATAATTCTGGATATAATGGATATTTCACCACATGAACAACTTGTAATTATAAGAAGTTTATTTTTGACTCAAGTACCAAAGATCGACAAAACGACCGTTATTAGCTTAAATAATTACATAATGTTAATAACATGGTAATAAGTGGTATAAAATGAATAATGAAATTGAAAAAGGTTCTTAAAAAAGTATAAATTAACTCTTGTTTATTATTCAGGAGATTAAAGAACAATCGAGTCAAGTCGGATACGAGGTAAGGGACTTCGTCTCAATCTCCTTTCATTGAGACATATTTTGTTTTATACACATCTTTACTTTATACGGTGTATAAACCCCTTTGACTTTTACTTTTATTCAAAAGTAATCTTTTTATACGAAGCATTTTTACTAAATGACAAAAAGAATGTTTTGTATTACGTATGCGGCGACAACGACTTCTCCGCCGTCGTGACCATTATTTGAGTGTTGGCTTCCTCTAGAAGCTATAACATTTTTTTTAAAATGAAAAATAAATACCAAGTTTTACTTTTATTTTCTTTTGGTATTGAAAATGGATTTATAATATCAATGTGTTGTATTGATATCTTGTGATTGAAATGTGGAAATGTTATGTTTCCATTATGCATGATTTATGTGATACGATTATGTTATGGTTTATGATATGTTTAAACCTTTTCATATAAGGAATGAATTGGACTTAGTATGTGATGGGTGGAGCCCGCTATAGCTCCTCGATGTATCGGTAGGTCTCATGAGACAAACTAGTGTCTTGGCATGAGGCCTTGAAAAAATCTTATTTGTAGTCTTGGCACGAGGCCTTGGATACGTGGTTATGATAGTATGGCATTATGCATTCCATCATTATGAAAGTGGTTATTGATATTGCAAGTGATTATTTGACCAGTAGAATATCCATGTAAATAAGTAAATGGAATTATTTCATTTTACTTTTTCCATATTATGCTGAAGTTCAAGTTTAAAAGGCTTTTGTTTTAGTTATATATTGCCTTAAATGTTTATGTTTATTTATGAAAGCTTCCGCTATATTGTTATCCTTACTAAGCATCTGAAGTCACCCCTTTCTATGTTTTATTTTTCCCAGGATGTGAAGAAATATTTTATGACTGACCTGCAGGGATAGTTTTAAGGGGATATTGGTGTGGACTAGGGAGAATATGTTATTTTAGTTTTTCAATTTATTATGTAATGTAACATTTATGAATGTATATAGTGTTTCCAAGGCTACTAAACTAATCGTTCTTTCGAGACTTGATCTTTTGTGATCATGCCAATGTTAAGTAATAATGCACCGACTCTGGGTAACTGGGGTCCGGGCATTACAGTTTCTATCAAAGGTAGTTTAGTACTAACCTTGGAAGCTAGATTTAGATAAACTCTGATTAGAGCACATATCCCTGAGATAGACTTTGAGGATTGGTATAGAAGAACTTCCTAGAATTTTGGTATGATAGAGTTTTTGTGAGTTTTCCGAGCAATACATCCCTGTATGGATACGAGTAGGTAGATGAGGATATGGAATAGATGTACCTTGGGGTAAAACCCAAAAACACCGCTTTGAGCTAGACTCGAACGGGAACTGGTGCACGACAACGGGCCTTGCTGCACTCTTGGTTACGACACTCCCCGGGGATATGCTTAGGATAATTCTCATTTTTACAAACCATTATGAAGGGTTTATGAGTATATACTTCATAAAAGAAAACATATTTATTATTATGTATTATATCCATAAACCATTTAGTTTAAGTTAAGTATATTACAGGTTTGAAATTATTCATTGCAATTCATAAACTGACTTAGTTTATGCGATTGTATAGAAATGGCGCCCAGTAGAAGGATTGTGAACTCCAACAATATGTATGATCCAAAGAATAAGAAGGATCATATATTCCATGGTATTAAGACAACATTTAGAAGGAAAATACCCTCCCATTTATTCTCAACATATGAAGAAATAGTATCATGTGTCAATAAGATTAGTGCATAATTTTCTGAGTCCCATGGATTTGAAGGGAAGTAAGAGAAGAAAAGGATGGAAGAGAGAAAGATGGGTAAAGGGAAGAGGGAAAAAAATAAATTTCCAATATGTGATAATTGTGAGAAGAAACACCTTGGAACTTTCCTGAAGGGAATGGGAGTTTGTTACAAGTGTGGAGAAAAAGGACACCAAGTGCGTGACTGCAAGAGTAAGAATTTTTTTTCAAATGTACAATGCTTCATCTGCAAGGAGTGGGGACACTACGAAAACTAATGTACAAATCATCAGAGTATGCCCCAAATGATGCTATTGGATAATAATCAAGTTATGATACTACCACAGATGAGGAGGAATGATTAGAGTTATTATGTTGTTATTAAAGAATTGTGTCATTTGAGTGTTGTATCAACGATGTACTGGTTATAATAATTATGGAGTAAATAAGGATTGTACTATAGTACTATTTCATTAAGGAATTGAGATTGTGTGGAACCAAGAATAGTGACTCAATATCAGGTTAAATTTTTGGAAGATATATGGTTGAGAGAAAGATAAACCATAATATGGTTCTGATACCAAGATAGTGATTTTGGAATAATACATGATTGATTTGGATAAATTATATTGGATATTCTTGACTTCCTTGAAGCTGATAAATGATTTGTATATATTTTTGGATAGAAGGAGTATATCTAGTATTCTATAAGGAATAAGGGATTATGAATTTAATCAATAAGGATTTATGGTAATTCAGGATGTTGCAGTGTTTTAAAAGAATACATGATGAAGGTATTCACAAGTTATTACGCGACAAAAAGGATCTTCATTGTTTTTACCTTCTTTATAAAATTTGGACTGTGAGTTTGGAAAGAGGTATTTTGGATAAATATAATGTTTAGAATGGATTAAGTTGAAATTTGAATAGAATTATTTAAGGTTAAAACATTTCTTATGATTATTTTTCAAATATAATAATACTCTAGTTTTAGGACAAGGACAACCTGCAGGTTGGGGGATAACCTGTCACGTCGGACAAAGCTACAGGAATCGAACCCACAACCACAATGTGACAGGCCTTTATTACCTACCACTAGCCTATATGAAGTCCCTGATTATTAAAAAATAATTTTCCTAATCTAAATGGTTTGTGTTAATATTTGGAACCTTGTACGATTAGGATAAATATAATATTTTTGAGTTCTATTATCTTTTTGAGTGAAAGATGAGTTTGTGCTAGAAATTAGTTGAAGGTTGAAACTCTACTTGTCAAGTATATATATATATACCTCTCTCTTATTATATGAATAAATTAATTCTTAAACTTTAGTAATGGGATATTAAAAAAAATGTGTTATCCTAATACCTTATGTTTTGTTGAACTGATGATATTTTAAATCACCATAGATTGAAGGTTTTGAGTCCCTCAATTTTACACTTGTTTGTGACTGATGACCTCAATCACTCCCTACAAATATTTAGGTTTTCCTTCCAATTATTTTTCTCTAATTTCAACCAATTTTTTCCTAATCAAGATCATAATTTGGTGGTGACTTTTTTATTTCCCTTTCCCTCTTATCAAGGCTAAATTTTATTAACCTTATTTCTGATGTGGGTTTTCCACAAAGGTATTTTCTACTTTCAACCTTTTATTTTCGAAGAAAAATTTCAAATTTAGAGGACGCTATTTATTGAAGGAGGGTAGAATGTAACACTCCAAGCTTCCATGGTACGCTTCTCTTTGAATAATAGAGCAGCGTGTGTTATACGCAACCTCGAGTTCTAACACACCGCAACCAATAAAAGTAGCCATTATGAATAGTAATACCCACTTTATTAAATTATATAAATTTTATATTTCAAATTGGACTTTATTTTTGGATTCAGAATATCAAAATTAGCTTATGTTAGTATTTTGGTATTTTTCTGAGAACTTTCAATTTTCGATGAATAGTGAAAAATACTTGAAAACAACATTTTTAATCAAAATAATTTATAGTGATAAATTATACTATTGAGTGGATTTAAATTATAATTAGAATATATTTTAACCGTTTTATCCAATGGGGGTCATTATAATTAATTTCACTTTGAAATTAGACATAAACAATTGTCAATCTTTTGATATATATTGTTTCTTAAAAACACGCTATTTCTTGTAATAGTGGGACTTAATTTTTAAATTAATTAATTCAACTTATATGTTTTGAATTTTGTAAAATATAAATCATTTTTGAATTTGGAATATCAAATATAGCTTAGGGTTAATGTTTGGTTTTTTTTTTCTGAAAAACTTCAATTTTTGATGAATAGTGAAACCACTAAGTGGTAGTTAAAAAACTAATTTTTCATTTAAATGAAACTTTACCACTTCTGTGAATTGAATTTAAAAAATCTGACATACATGTTTGTCATTATTAAGTAAAATTTGGTTCAATGGGATGAAAATAATTTTTTGTGAATAATAACTTTTAAGTTTTATTAATCACGATTAAAAGTAATTAGTGTAATTTAAGGTAAATATAATGTTATAATAATATGAAATTAGCTTTACACTTATCTTAACCTTATTGGATGAGTCATGACCTCCAAGGAAAATCCATGGGTCAACTTGGGGACCCCATGGATCCACTTGGGTAAGAAAATGACATTAATAACTTTTTATTTAAAGTAAAAAGAAAATTGTCACAAACACGTGTTGTTTTACTAAAACAATTTTTACAAGGGGTTATAAAACTTATATATTTGACTATAAATATCCATTGGAAATATAAAACTATTTTCTACATAATGTTATTTTTTTTTATAATTTTTAGACATTAAATAAATTAAATTTTTGATAACACCATGATGAAGCAGCGATTACCTCAATAATAAACGATTTAAATAAAATGAAAATATAATGTAAAATATAAGACTTAAACTTGTAAAAAACCTATTGGATGATTATATTTAGAACCCTTATCACCTTATTACCAAAATATATAATTGTGGGACCATTGAAATCTGAAAATCACTCCAGGATAATGTAACATTTCATGAATTTCCAAGAGTGCCCCTCCTCTCCTCTTATAAAAGGCCCCCACCTCTACCACCTTATTCAAACCTTCAAATCCATTTGGCTCGGAAAAACTCTGGCCAACTACTCTCTAAACTTACCTCTCTTACTCCTAGAATCCTCACTTTGGGCAGAAGTATTCCCAAGGAAGCCTTTGGATCAAATCAAAAAGAGTTTCCCGATTTTAAGGAAATGTCTTCTCTTATGTTCATTTGTTTTATTTTGCTTCTCCAACCCCTTAAACTCTTTTTATTAATTTATTTTGTAACAAAATAAGTATCTTCAATATAATAGGATGTTTTTATGAGAATTATTTGATTTACAATTACACACACCTTCATCTAATGGTTAAAGAACATACTGTTTCTATGGGTGGTGAATTACTACCTCACGAAACGATGATTGTTCAATCTTCTTTTAACACCTATCATGGTGACCATTAAGATGTAACTATATTTATATATTATATATATTATGTTTATGTTTTCCTTATGCTTCTGTATTTTTTATTTATGGAATACCTTTATGATTTCCATTATGGGTAAACGTGATAATTTCATTTTAGGAAGTGCTGACTACCACCCCCTCAAAGTGATTTGAATCATTAATGCCATATGTGGGATGTATAAAGGATGAAGTTAATGATATTATATATGATATTAGACTAGAATTATAATATACCTTTATATCATTATTATCTCATTCCATTTAATACGAAATAGAAATGAAAGTAGCGTTCATGCGTACGTACGACTTACCGTCTCCATGAACGGTGCATTTCATTTCTTACCTCTAAATGTTATGTAATATTATAAATGAATGTACATACTGGATATATATGATATATATTATATCTACATAATGAATATAATTCTTTATTTAAAGGATATTTCACTACATGAACAACTTGTAATTACAAGAAGTTTATTTTTGACTCAAGTACCAAAGATCGACAAAATGACCGTTATTAACTTAAATAATTACATAATGTTAATAACATAGTAATAAGTGATATAAAAGGAATAATGAACTTGAAAAAGGTTCTTAAGAAAGTATAAATTAAGTATAGTTTATTATTCAGGAGATTAAATAATGATTGAGTCAAGTCGGACACGAGGTAAGGGACTTTATCTCAATCTCCTTTCATTGAGGCATATTTTGTTTTATAAACAACTTTACTTTATACGGTGTATAAACCACTTTTAATTTTACTTTTATTAAAAAGTAATCTTTTTATACGAAGTGTTTTTACTAAACAACAAAAGGAATGTTTTGTCTTATGTATGCGGCGACAACAACTTCTCTGCCCCCGTGACCATTATTTGAGTGTCGACTTCCTCTACAATCCATAACTTTTTTTTTAAAATGAAAAATAAATACCAAGTTTTACTTTTCTTTTATTTTGGCATTGAAAATGGTTTTAATATATCAATGTGTTGTATTGATATATTTTGATTGAAATTCGGAAATGTTATGTTTTTATTATGCATGTTTTATGTGATACGATTATGTTATGGTTTATGATATGTTTAAACCTTTTCATATAAGGAATGAATTGGACTTAGTATGTGATAGGTGGAGCCCGATATAGCTCCTCGATGCATCATAAGGTCTCATGAGACAAACTAGTGTCTTGGCACGAGCCCTTGACAAAATCTTATTTGTAGTCTTGGCACGAGGCCTTGGCTATGTGGTTATGATAGTCAGGCATTATGCATTCCATCATTTTGAAAGTGGTTATTGATATTGTATGTGATTATTCTACTAGTAGAATATCCTTGTGAATAAGTAAATGGCATTATTTCATTTTACTTTTTCCATATTATTCCGAAGTTCAAGTTTAAAAGTCTTTTGTTTTAGTTATACATTTCCTTAAATGTTTATGTTTATTTATGAAAGCTTCCTCTATATTGTTATCCTTACTGAGCATCTGAGCTCACCCCTTTCCATGTTTTATTTTTCATAGGATGTGGAGAAATATTTTATGATTGACCTGTAGGGATAGTCTAAAGGGGATATGGGTGTGGACTATGGAGACTATGTTGTTATAGTTTTTCACTTTATGATGTAATGTAACATTTATGAATGTATCTAGTGTTTCCACGGCTACTAAACTAATCGGTCTTTCGAGACTTGATATTTTGTGATCATGAAAATGTTACGTAATAATGCACCAACTCAAGGTAACTGGGGTTGGGGTGTTACACAAAAGATTGACCATACACTGTAAAAAATCTATAAAAACCACCAAGAATTCCTTAAGAACCTCAAAAAAAAAAGGATAAGAATGCATCTTTGGATGGTAGAAATTTATTTACATATTCCAAATGGAATTATATGATAAGAAAAGGTATTATAAGGACATAAGAAAGTTATTTTATCTTGTTTGTTTGGAGGTATGTGAATTTATAAGTATCGAGAAATACTATCTAGGAATCAATAATGGTATTGACCAAGTAACGTTTCTAGGATTTGACCAAGAAAAGGAAAGGGAAACTGGTCATTCCAATTCTCCACAAATACTTCCAAAAGATGGTTTTGTTTATCAATAGACAACCCAATTTCAATTATAATAGGTAATTTTTTTTATCTTATAAGTAGGAATATTTAAAATTTTCAAGAAAAGTTTTGAGTTCAAGTGATGGTGGACTATCCCCTTCAGAAAAAATAGGGTCTATGTGTAACAACCCAAGGATTTATAAATAAATTTAATATTTAATGCATGAAAGAATATGTCTATACAAAACACCACTTTGTTATAACATATTGATTAAACATAATTTTTCCCACCTCTGTGATTTGAATTTCAAAAAAAATGACATCCACAATTGCATTTTGCAAGATATTTAGAGTCTGATAAGACAAAATCAATTTTGGCGAACAGTAACATACCCTTATGAATAGTAATATGAACCTTATGAATAGTAAAACATATTATTATTTTATTTTATTACGGTTATAAGATAATGGGATCTTGATTATTTTTTAAAGGTGATATAAAACTAATTATAGTTTAAAAATTTTTATTTTCCGAATAAATTATGATTTTATTTAAAAAATAATTTAATCATATTTATAAAATTATTTTCATAAAATGGATTTAATTTTTTTAATTCTACATGACAAAAAATTTATTGGGTTAATTTTTTGGATTTTTTTTCTGAAATACTCGAATTTTTGATGAATAATAAAAGACTGTAATTGACCATATATTTACATTATCAGTTAAATTCACTATTCCTAGTATCATTGTTAATGTAATAACACTTGGTTAGAACTAACATATAGTTATTAATATTATGGGTAACATGAATCAACACTACTGGTTGTCTTGATGGAAATAATAAAATAATGAATAAGATATTCAAAAATCACCCCTCTTCTCCACTATAAAAACCCCCTCACTCCCTCTTCTCTTCACCTCTCTCAAGCCTTTTGCAATGTCTAAATTATGATCAAATATCATCCTAAGATACCCTTACGTCCATCATCCATTGATCTAATAAAAATAACAAAACCTCTCCCCTAAAGAGGCTCTCAAGGAAGATAACTTCAAGGGGTAAATTTCTCTTTTCATTTGTTTTATTTCAAGTTCCTTTATTTTATTTTTCTTTCATCACCTCATTTCATCCAAATTGTATGATAAATACAGTACCTTACATGTAATGGAATCTTTTTATGATAATTTAATATTTAATCTTCATTTCTTCGTTCCCCTTATTTTATACTAGAAATAAAAACACCATATGAGATGTGTTAATTTACCACATTCCAGGATGACAAATTTTTAATTTCTATTACTATCTTAAATTCAAGTCATTAAACAATTTTGATGGTTGAAAAATAATATAATATATGTATTATAACTTATTCATGATTTTGTAATCTTTTTATACACATGATATTAATTTATAAATCAAAATGAGTTCGTTGTGATCAAAAAATGCCCATTAACCCAAACAATTACCATTACAGTTTTTTATAATGATTCATCTTCACTCCAAATAACCAAATGAATTTTATAACCATGTAATATTATGGATGTTAAAAAATAAAATATAACTTGTTTTCTGGAAAACCATTCTTATGTTACATGATTATTCTTACATATATATAAGTAAACTGGTCATGAATACCAAGGTAGAAAACGCCCCAAAACAATAAAATTGAACCTATTATACCCATCAAGAAGGAAATGAATGAACTTAATAATTCTATAATAAATAAATTAAAAAAATAATAGGTTGTGGAAATATTAATTATTAAATTTAATTTGGTTATCCTGGACACTAGATCAAGTGAAGAACACCATGAGACTTAAGGTAAGGTTTTTCTACCTGAAACCCCATTCTCTTTCAGATTACTCTTTGTCTCTCTTTATCTCAATGAAATTCTTATTTATTTTTATTTACTATTAATAAAATCTATTTAAATGTTCTATATATGTGTACCAACAAGAATAATTCTTTATTTTTTGGGTAGTTACATGTTTTAAAAAGAAATTTCAAAAATTCTTCCCGAAATACAAGCCCGATTCAAGGGAACTCCTTGAATTCTCACCAATGTTCATGTAAACTATAAAATATGTTTTTAGCCACAATTATTTTTCCAAAATCACTAATTTCTTTAAAAAACTACTATATTATTTCACTTCTGGTTTTATACAAATATTTTTACAAAATAACTCTTCTTTTCAAAGTAAAAGAGTATTTATCTCAAGAATTACTCGATGATTTTATAAGAGTATTTTCATTTGTTTCAACACTATTATTGATTATTATGTATAATTGGGAACAATATTTTATTATATCATCCACCATATTTTATTTAATGGTTTATGATTAGTTTGAATATATATGTGCTATCTTGAAACCATTCACTATATTCATCTGAAAGGTTAGTGTTTATGTTTGGTGAAATTTATTTACATTTCATATTCTAGTTTCAATATGAAAGTATATGTTGTTTACGTTTATCCCCATTCATAGGAGGAATTAATTGGACTTGGTAAGTGATGTGTGGGCCCCAATATATCACCTCGATGCATTGATAGGTCTCATGAGACAAAAAATATATGGACTTGGCTGAGGCCTTGTCCATTTTCAGATATGGTTTTGGCCAACACCTTAATCATTTTTAGATGTCTTGGTTGAGGCCTTAGCGGTATATTTCAGAATGTACGACATTATGTATTCCCTAATTATGAAAGTAGTAATTGAAAGTTCATGTGGTTATTTAACTAGTAGAAAACCCATGATTATACTTTATTATGGTATTATTTATTGATCTCTTATTCCATTAATAATATGTTCAATTTTATTTTTAAAGGAATGTGTTTTTAGTGATTCCCCATGACTAATGTTTATGTTTATGATATCTTCCATTGTATTGCTTACCATTACTGAGAATTTGATCTCACCCCTTTCTTATGCTTCATTTTCCCAGGACATGAAGAGGTATATTATGAATGAAATGCAGGGATAACCTATGAGTTTTGGATGTTGTAAAAATAATTTCTATATTTTATTACCTTTCAAGTTGTAATGTTGTACTTATGTGTGTACCTGGATTTCCAAATCTACTAAACTATTAATTATTTCAGGAAAAAAATTCATTATAATCATGAAAATATAATTAATTAAGGAACCAGATCTGGGAAACTGGGGTCAAGAGTTTATACTATGGGTTATTTGACTATATTTTCAGCCACTAAATCATACCCAAGAATAGTATAACTAGAAATTACTAGACTAATAGTGTAATTATTTTTAAGTAGAAAATATTTTGTCAATCTCACAATAAATTTTAGATACATTTTTTAAAAAAGGTGTCTCTTTAATGATACTTGGAGTAGTTTTTAAGTTCCAAACAATGGATTTATAAGAAAAATTCTCAGTGAAAAGATAATTATCCATATTTTTGTCATGTTCTGTAGAATCTAATTCAATTTTATCCAATTTAGGTTCATTTTCACACATAAGTTCATAAATTTTAATAAAAAATTTATTCCTTTCAGGTTAAAAAATTCCCAAATAGCATGAAATTATTTTAAAATTAGATTTAGTTTTTGACTCATCACTATAGAAAATTTCATATTTTCCAACTCCGACATCTTCATTTTTAGGAAATATTTCATTTTCCAAAAAATTTGGAGGTTTCTTATGTTGAATAAAAATTGAAAACAACTCTATGGAAAAAAGATCTATCATATTAACCTATTGTGAAAATGGTCTTCCTAATGGGTTTTCATTGATTCAAAGATATAAAAATTTACCATATTACATCCAAACTATAAATAAAGAGTCCCATTTTGAGAATTAATGATTGTTTTAGAAATTTTCAAGATTGGTATTATTAAAATTAATTTTTAATGTGAACTAAATATTCCATCCTCCATGTATAAAAAAATAAATTACTAGGAAAAAATAAATTATTTACTCTTACCAACACATCTTTAATGACCCAATATAGCTTAGCTAGACTCCTATTATCCATCTAGATGACAATACTAAATTTATTAAAATCTCCAAACTACATAGATGAAAATACAAAACAAGGAATAAGATTTATGGATGTTCGTAAATCCAACATTTCTAGTTCAAATTGATGATTGCCAATTACAAAAGGAATGGAAAATGTACTTGTCTCTTTTCATTTAACAGGGATGTAATGTTCGACCATAGAAGAAACATTTCTTCCTAAATTAACTTTATCAACTCCCTTGAACTTTCTTTTGCCGGTGCACATATCCTTAATAAATTTATCATAATGATGAATCTATTTCATAGTATCTATCAAATGGATATTAACTATAATTTTCTAAAGGTTTCAATTAATTCCTTTTCCATTTTCGTTTCAACATCATTATTAATAGGAGGGATTACCAAATGATAAGGCGGTGGCTCCCTATACATTTTTTGATCATGCTCAACTTTTTTTTCCTTTGTATGATCCCATTTGGTTCTTAAAATTTTTATATGTTCTTTCAAGCTTAATCACTTCCTTTCTATTTTATTTTTTTATTTACTAGTTTGTGGATAACTAGTTCTTGCAATGTTTTATTAGGTAGTTTTATAAATTATTTATGTGATTTTACATTAGTTTCATAATTAGAACCATGTTTTTATAGTTATTTTTTATTGTGTTCATAATGGGGGTTTTGAATTTTGGTTTCACTTTTCAAAATTATTTCCCTAATAGTATCTCTCCCTCTAATATTCCCTTCATCTTGTGATGAAAATTTACCAATTCTTTGTTATTTCAATCCACTTATTTTTATTTTCATCAGGATGATTTGGGTAACCATTTTTTATAGAAACACTTATTATTATTAATAAATGCATTGATTATTTTTAATGTTTTCTTCAATTTGTGATTATTTATTTATTACCTTGCTATTTTTGGTTCTCCTGATTCTGAAAATTTGAGAAATTCCCTCCAACTTGGTTTCTATATAGATTTTGATTATACCTAGGCTATTGATCAAAAGTTTGGGTCTGGAAAATCAGGTTTGGTTACGACTAAAACTTTTGTTTTTTTATTGTTTCCTTGGATGAAATTATTGTTTGATTAAAAAGTAATATATTGAAGATTTTGGTTTGGAAATTGGATATTTAGGTTATTATAGAAAGGTTTTGAATGAAATATTCCATAATAACATTCAAAAGTGTCTTGAAACTGATAAAATTGATCATTAAAATTACTAATAGTAGAAAAAATTCCACAAATCATTTGAATGAGATAAACTAGTTCTGGTTGAGACTGTGGAGGGACTAAGTTAGTTAATATCTATCTCATATTTCTTAGAAGATCACTCAACTAATTCTCTATTTGTCTATTTTAATAATTGGAGGTAGACACTTCCATAGACAATGTTTCATGAATTAATCCCCTATTACCAAATTTCTTTTAATTTTGCTCCATGTTTGAAATGAATGTTTTGGAATCTATGAGAATATTATAAACTAGAACTCCTCCAACAACATCATCAATCATGTTCATACCCATCCAAAATAAACCTTCATAAAAATATTAGATATGAAGATGGTTGTAAATCTAGTGGTGAGGGAATCTAGATCACAACTTCTTAAAACTCTCCCAATATTCATGAAAAAGTTCTCCTTGCAGCACCCTAATTCCATAGATGTCATTTATTAGTGAGACAATATTAGAAACAAGGAAGATTTTTTAAGTAATATCATATTTATTTGATGCCCACTCCCTTTTGAGGTGGATTGGGAGTAGTAAAACCACACCTTATCTAACCAATTTAACGAAAAGGGGAATAACATCATTTTTATTTGATCTTGACTAACACATTTCCCAAATGGCCCGAAGGCCTTATTTTTATTTTATTATGGATAGTCCCCCTTTAAAGTGTTGAAGGGGAACCCTAACATGACCCATTGGCCCAAGGCACAAGGCCCGACACGACCCAAAGGCCAATACATGACCTAAAGGCCCAGAGGCATACTATGCCCATTACATGACCCGTAGGCCCAACCCACTAGAACTACCCTTCCCCAGCTTATACATCATTGATCGCCTAGATCCCCACCTTTCATTGCTAATTGTCTAGAATTAACATGTTCAAAGCTGCACGGTGTGTGGTCCTGATGGAAGTTGCCATACCCTCTCACTCATCCAATCCGGTTAGGGCTACTTTTAGTGACTGCTACTCTTTGCTCTGATCCTCTTCTGGGTCCTAGTTGTGGTGAACTGGGCTACTCCATGGTCTTTGTGGCCCAAAGGCCCTGAAGCACAAAGGACTTTGATGACCCGAAGGGCCTGAGACCCATAGGCCCAAATCAGTGGCCCGAAGGCCCAAATTAGGTAAATAGTCCAAGATGCTATAGTACCGAACAGTGTATGCTACAATGCCTACTACAGTACTGCTACAGTACCCAGAAATTCACCTCCACCCAGTTTCGAACCGAGGTCTCTTGGATGCCAAGCAGGATCCCTTACCACTTGGGTAAGGGCTTGTTGGATTCACTAACCCATTGAGGTTTCATGATGATACGCCCCATGTGACACTCTTGAAATTTTTTATATATGTCCTCACCCAACATCCCATGGAAGTTGGGAATATGATGTATCAAGCCCAATTTATGTTCAAATCCTGGGGTAATGTTTGGTAATCATAATAAGTTCTATTGATTCTAAAATTCCGGATTTTTTATATCCTTTAAAGTTATTTTCTTATCCATGTTTTCTAAATTTTTATAGTTTTTAGTTTTTATGGAAATTGTTTTTGGTGTTTCTTTTTTCATTGTTTCTATTTTTTATAGATTTTAAATTTACATGAGTTTTTTTAGTTTTCAATTGGTCTAGTTCTAAGATTTTATTATTTTTTAGTTTCATATTTTTTATATTTTTACTAGAAATACAAAAGTTTTTTAAAATTTTCTTTGATTTCTCTTTTTTTAGAAGCAAATTATGATTTTTTTAATATTTTTTTAGAACCACTTGTAAGCCTCTCAAATAATGATGAAAAATGAATTGTAAGGTTTTTATGTCACTTTAAACCTAACTAAAATATTTATCCTTATATACTATAGTATAGAAGTACCTGAGGATGTATCCTGACTAAAATTATCTATATGAGATCTTTTATCACAATTTTATTATTTTTTTGATTTTTTAAGGGGATTATATTACTGTAATATAAATTAATCTAATTTTAAAGCATAAAGGAATTGGAATAGTGAAAAAGTGTAGAAAAATAAGAATAATAAAATAAATAATGCGTGTAAATAGTAGGAAACATGAAGTAGAAAGTTAATAGAATAGAGAGAAATGGACAAATCTAGAAGATCTCCTGGTTCTATATTTCTTCATGGATTTAAATTATTTAAACTAGAACTATCTCATTGCACGAATTAAAATCTAAATGCATTAATATCATTTATCTTCAAAATTTGAGAATAATAGTTAATATAGTAACTCTTATTCTTCTTTCAGTAAGACACAATCAGTGCACTCAATAATCACCGAGTGATAAGGACACAGTCAAATCCCACCATACTCTCTGTAACGTCCCAGATTTTCAAAGAGGTATTGATCATTGTGGTACTATTTAGAAACTCTCATTTAATTCTAATTAAGGTGATAATGGCTATAGTTTGGCTCAAGTGATTCTAGAACTCTTTTGGATCTTAGAGTTATAGAAAATGGGAAGGAAGTGTGAGCCACATGGTTATCACATGGTTAGTTCTAACCATGGGACTCAACTGTGCGAGAAACCTAGTAAATATGGTGAGGTGCATGGTTTTTCTATGACCGTTCAGAGTGGGGTACATGGATATATAATGTTTTTAGAAATCTTTGGCTGTAGTTCCCACATGGGTCAAGCCTAGTTATCCAAACCGTGCACCTATCCCATGCAGGGTAACTCTTTAAATAGAATTGGGCACATAGTTGTTGAAAAATTTGGACAATCGTGTATCTAAACCATGCATCCTAGTAATTAAAGTGGAATTTACTGTTTCCCCATGAAATGTTTTAATATCCTAATCCCTCTTCCTCCTTCTTTTTATCTATTAGAAGCCCCCCAAGAGCCTCACTTTTTCTCACTATAGGAATTTTGATCCCTCCTCCCTCTGTCGTCCAAATAATTCACCATACAATATAGTGGAAAAATTGAGGTAAGATCTACAATTCTCTTCCATCCTTTCTTAGTTTATATTCTACTCTATTGTGCTATTTTGTTTCGACCTAATTTACCCCATTCTTAGGGAATTTTATTATTTCTCTGATAACTCTCATTCCAGTCTGATTCAAAGGTTGATTCTTGATGAGGATAGTGCTACAAACCTAAGGTAAGTTGTCTAGTTTGTTTCACCAAGTTTCTATGAAATTATTACTTGTTCCATTATATTGTGGGATAGAACATTCCAATTATGCCTATTTGTTTTTAAATAAATAAAATTGAAAGCCTTACCATTCCTAATACTACTCTATAAAGTGAATAATAAATCCCTTGGGTTGACTGCCTTGACTTAAGCCTCCCAAAATGGGTGTTCTCTACCATTGATGCTTACTTTATCCTTCACCTTAAATTATATAAACACCCCTTAAGGGGTGTTTCTTTATAATTAATACCTTGAATTAATAAATTGAGATAAGATGATTAGATGGCCATGAGTTAGTACATTGATATTTTTGACTTATTCCAAAAATGGTTTACTTGATTAAATGATTAATCAATTTGAGAATCATGACATATGTATTTTGATTTATGGAATTTTATGATATTCTGAGCCAAATTATATCTTTACCTTAGACTGAGGTAAATACAAGGGTCTTGAGTTAAGTAAAAATTGGTTGAGATCATAATGAATTATAATTGGTTTTTTAGTGAATTTTTAAATATTCTCGGGTAGACACTAGCAAGGTCAGGGATGGGATCACCATGAGTTTTATATTTTACCTTTAGACGAGTGATAATGGTTCCCTAGGTGAGACCTCATGGATGGTGTCAGTGGAGAGATGGTTATACCATGCCACAATAGAGACTCACACCCCTTCTTAAGATACCAAGGATAAACTAAAAGTTTTGATCTTATTGTCATCACACCATGCCTAGAGTGAAATTTTTGATCTTATTCATGGGTCTTCTTGGATGGATTCCCTTGGAATTTGACTTATAAATATTCCCTAGAGTGATACTTGGGTTTCTATTAGAATAAAATTGGATGGTATCAGGGTTGTTATTAATAATTTAGAAGATAACAATTAAATTAAAAGGTAATAATATGGGATGATACACATAGGACACACCCACCAATCTAAATCACATGCTTGAGGACAATCCACACTTTGATACATTACTTAAAACATGTCATGAACCTCTCCCCACAAAGTGTACCCCTCCTGGCCTGCAATGTGAGAAGAGAGATAATGACCCCCCGATTCCCACTTCTTGTAGGCCCCAGGTTAGCGACTAGCATCGAGGGTATAGTAAACACACCGATTAGAGGCATTACCCTTTAAGAGAATACATGCGAAAGAGAGAGGTAATAAAGACACCAAAGAACTCCTGACTAGACTAAAATATAAAAGAAACCCAAATACACATATATAATGTCAGGTAAGAACTACTAAAATTGAAAGGAAAAAATTGAAAGTAGAAAAATAAAGTAAAATGGCAGTGACCACGAAGCCTGAACATCTCATTCAACCCTAAGCTAGTAGTAACCATATCGATATCCAAACTACTCAAAGTGACCTGAAAATCAGTTTATATAACGTAGGGTGAGTATAATAGTATACTCAGTAGGATCTAACCCAAAGCCTCTCATGAAAAAGTAATGAAATCATGATAAAGCATAGTTAATGACAAGTGAAACAAACTTTTCACATAAACAGGCATACAAAGTTTCAATCCTCCCCATGGATACTCTCAGAAAGTATTGTATACAAGATTATATAATATAATAAATAATATAAAGGGTACCCCGCTACAAATTCCCCATTGGTTTTCCGCTTTTCCCCAATGTCACACATCCTCAACATCTCTCTCAAAAAGTTATTAACCACAGACACTTGGGTGAAGCACCAAAACATGGACTTCGTGCAACAAAACCACCACATCCACATAACCAAAGTAGACAATTAGATTTTGGGGGGAACCACATCTTTAATAACATATATCATATGTCAAGTATTATACCTCAATCCATTAAATCCCATACACCTATTAAGGATCCTCAAACCATCACAACCTATACACATTACACTTATAGTAGTCCATATGAAACTATATCTAGATTATATATGTGTGAATAAACTCAAGCCATTAGAGACCTCTACACACATATATAGGGAAAACTATCCACTATGACTACCAACACATGTAACTACCAATAGAAGAGAGTAAGGCCAAAGGGGGTAGTCATCCATCCATCCTACCATCAGGATGTTGGGGAAAACACTCCCTTGGGCTCATAATCCCCAGGGTTTTATTTTCCCTAACCTAAATAGTGGACTAGAGTATAGAAATAGGAAATTAAAAAATATAATATAGCTCACAACCACACTATGAGTATAACCTAGTCTTAGACTCAACTATAGCTAATGTCTCTCGGACTCCTAGATGCAACTGCTAAGACTAGGTATCCTATAAGAACACAACCATTTAAAGAGATATATTAGATTAATTTATCCCTTTTTATCAGTTTAAGTTTACAATAATTAATTATTTAACCATTAATTAACAATTATCATTTCCAAATTAAATTATTTGTATCATAAAAAAGTTCCATGCCCTCTAGGAATAGCCAAACCAAGTCCACTATTCCTTTAAATTGTAACCTCAACATTGCATCCCAGCAAGTTCCAACCCCATGGGTTAAGATCATTTATTCAATAATTTATTAACAACATTATAAGTTTTCTATAATTACATGTATTATAGAAAATCATTATAATCTTCCAAACACAAGGGGATCAATGTAGAGAGTATATGAACTACGGGTTGAGTCTTTTCCACCTATATATTGAGAATAGGCCCATCCATCCTCGAGAAGATAAACATGGAAAACACATGGTGTACCCCGTGCATATTCACCTCTTTTTGAAGGAGGGTAAGCAATACCATCTACTTGATGTAGTGGGGAAATTAAAGTAGTTAAAAAAAATCATATTCAACAATAACCACTTTCATATCAACAGGTAAGCCTAGATTCAACCTGTTCCATCATCCCCAGTGTCCTCCCCAACACCCACATGCATAAACCAATGTATCTCTCCACTCTAGGAATCATATTATTCCACCAAAACTGGGCCTCCCTTCCCCCACATACCAAAATATCCCTCCAGGATCATCCATCCCAATATCACACCATAATACAAGCAGCAAGAAACAAACCACATAACAACTGGGCTCTTGGCCCTGAGCAAGGAATTCATCCTTCAAACATAATGAGTTCTCAAAACTCCAAAGAATAAGGTGCTTGGACATTAAAAGTAAGAGGGTAACTCATAACCCATTGATGAATTATCTTTATCACAAAACTATCCCTTTAATCCATATTTAATTAACCAATTCAATTAAACTTGGATAACTGAATCCGTTTAATTATCACCAAGCACAACAAAAACAACCATATTTATTAAACATGACTCTTTATCTTTATACAATTAAGTAATAATTAATCTTGGATTTAGGTTCTTTACCAAATTCCATAAAAATTACATGCTATAAAAACAAAGCATAGATATCACATGATCTAAAAAATCAAGAAGCAATAACATCGCTAAACAATTGATACCAATTATTTAATCCTGTTAAAGTATTTATTATGATAATTTCATTATGATCCAGTGGATAAGACATAATAACACTATGACTGCATGAAAAATAATAGAGAATCCATGAATCCCTTACCTCAAAAGGTTTCCTACATTCTTTTCAAAAGAATGGTCTAACACTATAGATCATGATCACCTATCCTGCAACGACTGCATCCACATGAGGATGTCATGACACAACCACACCAACCAACACCCAAGTAAGTTATATTAGAAACACAGAGATCACATTATGTAACATGGTAATGATAATGGGATGAAATATATTGAGGAAACCAAAAGAATGGAGGTATAACATACCTTATATTGAAGACATATCAATACTTCCCGGTTTCACCAAGATAATGGGTGGGCATGTAGCAGGAAAAACTCCAAGGGGAAATGATCCAAGGATAGAACAATCATGAAAAACCTTAGGAAAAAAGTTTTGGGGTGCCTCAAACCAAGATAAAGGATAATGAAAAACAAGGTGGAAGGTATATTAACCCTTTTAAAAATCTAAATGGAGCATCGATTTAGATAGAGTATAGATTTTCCATTAAAGGTGGTCAAGACTATGTGGTTTAACCAAGTAAAGGCACCCAAACACTTAGGAATATTTAGATAGGAGTTGTGGTATTTTAATCGACCATAAATCCCTTAAAACAAGGCTTTTAATATGTTTAATGTCAATGAAAACATCAAAGGGGTGAAACTGTTGGAAGTTGGAAACACTATTCACAAATGTCTCACTGATGAAATTGTTAACAAATGTCTCACTAATGACACTGTTCAAAAATATATCACCAACAACACTATTCAAAAATGTCTCATCGATGATGTTATTTACAAATGTCTCACCTATGACACCATTCAAAAATGTCTCATCATTGACACTGTTCACAAATGTATCACCAACAACACTGATCACAAATGTATCACCAACGACATTGTTCACAAATGTCTCACTGACTACACTATTCAAAAATGTCTCACTGAAAACACTGTTCAAAATTGTCTCATCGATGACACAATTCACATATGTATCACCGATGACATTTTCAAAAATGTATCACTGAAAACACTGTTCACGAATGTCTCACCGATGAAGATGTTATTAAATTTATCATCATTGAATCTATTCAAAAATGTCTCACCGATGACACTATTCCAAAATGTCTCACTAATGACACTATTCACTATGTTTCGCCTATGATAGTGTTTAAAAATGTATCATTGAAGACATTGTTCACAAATGTCTCACTGATGACATTGTTCAAAAATATTTCACCAACAACACTTTTTATGAATGTCTCCCTAATGACACTGTTCACAGAAATAGAAATTTGGAAAAGTGTTAGAAATAAGTTACCTTTACCTCCCAGAGCACCTCAAACACCATATTTTCACAAAGGAATGGACCGGAGAGGTCCGATCCATTATAAAATATCTATTAACACACTTTATACTTGTGAAAGTTTCCTTAGTTCATATACATCCGACTTAGGATGAAGTAGGTAGCGATTGGATGGGTTCCCAAGTGGAACAAAATTCGGCATATCTTATTTATTTATTTACTTGCATTTATTATTATTGGTACATTATTCATTTTATATGCATGTAATAGATTTATATAAACTATTAGTGGTGTCCTAATAAGTATATCTTACACCTTACTAGGGATACCTTTAGTACCTAAGAAGAATTCATTGTTGCATGTATATATACTGGGAAGCATCCAGCTTTTGATGCTTGATTTATATGAAGAACCCACTTTGTGTATGGATTTTACTTGTTTTCAATTGATTACAATTGATTTTTAATGGTGTTAAATGAGTTATGAATTTCTCATTGTGGTCAATATAATGAAGAATTTCTATATTTAATGGATCTTGGATGAAGTCCTCAAGTCTTGATACTCCAAGAAACAAGGGCATGGTTTGAAGACTTTGATTTTCATGGTGATTCCTAGAGAATTTTTATGAACTCATTGGATTAAATTGGATTTCATGGTTGAATAATTCTCCAAGGAAAATATGATTATGCTTTGATGATTTGTAATTCAAAAATATCATAAGTTTTTTGGAGAACTTTTGATGCAAGACTTATGAAATAAAGGGGCACAAAATATGTTTCCAATCATATTCAATTTTGTTTAGAATGAAGGGTATTTTCAGAATACAAGGAAGCTAAAATACTTTCCATGTAAAATATTATGATTCTAAAGGTGACTAATAAAAAACTATATATCACAATAGATAATTTTCATGATGAAATAGAATCTTCATGGGTGTTCTTTCCAATGTAGATATTTAAGGTGGAACCTTTTTCCAGTGATTGCAAAATTTTTTAGGCCTCAAAACCAGGAATTTATTTTATAGAAAAGGAATGAGATTTTTCAAAGGATTTCACGAAGAAAAGTTTATATAATAAAAAAGATAGTTCACAAAATTCATAAGAGGTATGTGGAGTGATGAAGAAAAATTAGGAAAGGAAGGATTCTGCATAGTAATGCTATATGGACCACGAAAGATGGTATACAGATGGAGAAGCATGGTACAAAAAATGCATGGGTAGAATGGTTCAAGATAAAATGGAAGTTCATGGGAAGAAAAGTTTTTGTGTTGAAGGCTATCATTCACGGAACGAAGGGGATGATTTTGGACCCTACGGAAGAAAAAAGATGGTACATGGACTGCATAAGGAAAACAGTTCACAGGAGGATTATGGTACACAGAAGGCTTGATGTTCATGAAGAAGGATTTCATTCAAAAAATGGAGGAGGTGATTTAGGCAGCTATAAAGGGATAAAAGAAGTATGCAGACTGCGTACAAAAATAATTTTCGGATGAAAATGGTTTGCGGTACAGTTACAGTTCGCGGGAGAAGCTCAATATGCGGTGAATACTGTACCACATTGGAAATTGTGGTAAATAGGATTAAAAGAATTTTTGTAGTTATTTTCCTATATTAAGGACCCTAATACCTTCATCTAGTGAGAGTTAATTTTATTAGAGAACATATTTACTATGGAATAACTTGGGGAAGTTCGAAAGAGTTCTCGTGGAAGAATTCTGTGAAGGAAACTAGATCGCAATGGAGAGATTTAGTGTAGGATGAAGTTGTATGCAAGATAGAAATGCTTCATTGAATTGTAAAAAGAAACACATGGAAGAAGTAATTCTATTTAAGAAAAGGTGGTACACATAGGTAGTCTATGAAGGAAGAAGTGGTACACAGAAGGGAAATGTGACTTGTGAAGCGAAATCGGTTCGCATAGATGGTTTGCCGAAAAAGTTAATGAGAATAGTTTGTGGTAAAAGTTAAAAAATGGAATATATTTCTCAAAAGTAAGGGGGAGTCTAAAAAAGAGAATATAGTATGTCAAAGAGAAGATAGACCACATAAGGGAGGAAATTTTTGGAATCAGAAATATTTTATGTGGAAAGGCTATTACTGAAAGGAAACATTGTCCGCATAAGGAATGGTTGTTCACGAAGCACTAGCATCACATCGTGAAAGTGAATTTGAAAATAATAGAGGATAGTTCAAAAAGGAAAACATCATGTAGAACTCTGTGTGTACTTGGTTGATACACAATAGACAGAGAATAGAAATTGCACATAGTTTGTTTGTGTGAAGAAGAAACAAATTAGCACCTACACTCATATTTACATGAAAGAAGAAGAAAGGGAGATCAAGACACTACTGCACTATTCCATATTTTTGTGTATCCAAAAAAAGTAGAGTGTTCCCACATAAAGATAATTTATTCTGGGCCAATTAATTATGATGATTCTATATTGAGTTGAACTTCTTTGATTTAATAATCACATAAGAAGTTTGTGATTCTATTTAGAAGAAAAAGAAATATCTTAACAGTTGATTTGGAACTAAAAAGAAAGAAAGAAGACGATAAAAGGAAGTGACTGAAAAAATTGATATCAGTTGATTATAATTTTGGATAGAGATAATTATGTTCATAATTCCACAACACCTTTATATTATTGTAACTGAAAGAAGAAGAATATTGTACAGCTATCAAGTTTTCTTCTGGGAAGAAGTATGAAAATTTAATTGCTTGCTGCTAAGAAAGTAACAAGTGAAGAGTGGAATAAAAAAGCAGTACCATGACATCCAAAATATCGGAACAGGTGGAAGCCTTTCTTGGTGTTACAAAACCTTTTCAACAGGGAGAAGACTATCTTGGGAGGTATTATAAAGAACCAGTAATGAGCTGTAAGTTGTACTAGTTCATCACCAATTCTTAGAAGTATAATTGTTTCATACCCCCTCCAAAGTATAGGGACTCACACTGTCTAAAGTATTATTTTCTAATCCAACCCACTATAACCTATTACTAAATTATAGTGGAGAATCCATGTATTAGTCATACCCATACACGAAAAGGATGTAGCTATTCTTATTGAGTGGTGAACCTTGTAAAAATATCTTGCAATATTTTTAATTCTTTCATATTATTACAAGCAATAGGGAATAGAGAACAAGAGAATAAAGATCCTAATAGGTCAAGAGGTACTATGATAAAAAGTTATGTATTGGTTTAAAAAGTCCCCAACACTGATTCACCCCACCTCTCATTTTTAGGAATATTCCAAACTGGTCCTTACATTATAGTATTAGGATGGAGTATGAAAGGAGAGGAAAGAGCCTATGCTTGAAATTCTAATAGTAGAAACTTTTCCTTTTTGTATTTTGTATAGAATGTAGTTTATGGATATTTTCTCTATTTATTATTTCCTCCATTTTTTATAGATTCCTGATCATCAGCATCATTTTTGTATCTATTTTTTATTTAGGTTTTTCCTTTTCATTGTTATTCTACTATCTATTTATTATTACTAATTCCACTACAATGGGTTAATGGTCCTATTGTCTTAGTGTTTTATTTTTTTATTTCCTATTTTATATTTCTATATTCCAATATGATCCACTTAGATCTATGAGGGAATAATATCCTCATAGACACACCCTAGGCTCTCACTTCTAGTTGTCAGCCTTTGGTGTATGGGGAGGCGTTCTTGAGGTCCTTTGGCCCACCGTCTGAAGGCACTGCTATGTGGATTCTAGGGAGGGATACTAAAAAGTGGTATGAAGGGTTGTTTTCCCTTTTTTATTTTTTGGTTATTGGATAGTGGACTAGGATATTGGAATTTGGAAATGACCATATGCTAAGGAGTAGCTAACTCTAGTATAAGTAAAACCTAAATTACCTAGGATGGGTAAATGCTGTTATTGGTTTCACTTTTAAAGTTTCATAGATTTCCCTGTGAGGTGGAAAAATTATTTTATACCATTACTATCATTTATATTATTATAATTATTATATGGGGATTTCTTCTACCCTATCCCAATGATTTGAGGGTGTAAGAAATTCATGCATCATAATAGGCACCATAATATATAGTGTTTTCACACATATATTGATGATGACACCTTAATTAAACAATTATGCCACATTAGTTGATTTGATTGATGTGTGCCTATGGAAATTTAAAAAGTGAGTAAATCTATAAATTGGAAACTCTAGTTCATTCATTAAAATCACCATGCCTAGCCTGATATTTCCAAATACCAGACATATGGTTTAGATCAGACGACCATTATAATCTAGAATTGGTGATACAATTAACTGAATTATGATATTTGAAACCAAATAAATATGAATAAATCTCAAAAAGTATTAAATTTAAAAATGTTACCACTATATGAATATTCCAAATGAGAAGTGAATTGTGTTTTTCTCTATACCTTGAATTTGAACCTCCAAATATCAGAGCCTTTGCTAAATTATAGGAGACCTTGACCCTGACCTAGTAGTGGGAAGTAGAATATGCCTCATGTGATCCTTCTATGAAATTTATTATCACTTATACTTGGATTTGGGAGAAGGACGAGGGTTATGAAATGCTTATGAAAAGGATTTTTAATTGTCTTTTCTTGTTATATATTTTACTTTCTATCATAAATCTTATCTGAGAAGTTCACTTGGAAATTGTAGAGTTATGCCACCATGATGTCCTCGTACCGTGCAATAAGAGAGTGGTGATGAGAATACTCCATAGGTTGTGGGCCCTGATCTAAAAATGATAGCTCCTATTGTGCCACATTAGGAAACTCCTAAAAAGCTTCTACTAGGTACCGATGGTCAGTTCTATGACAAAATTTTCCATTTTAAGCAGTTCATATGGGGTGATCATTAACCTACCCCTACTATGGAAGAGTTTACTCGGGAGTTATAGCAACAACATCCTTTCACCTTTTTGGGGGATAGAAGAACTTAATTTGATGAGTCATGTAGGGAGGATATGTTTTCTATCCTTGATAATATATATATATATATATATATATATATATATGTCTCCATAGTGGAGGGTCAAGCTTTCCACCTATATGCTATGTGACTCTTCCAAGTGTTGGTGGGATATCCTTACTTAGGCAATTCTATATCAAGGTATTGTCTAGGTGGACTTACATAGAGCCTTCTTCGACTTATTATTTCCTTCATAATTGTGAGTAGACCATGATTGGGAGTTCATAAATCTTTAACAAGGTGACATGTTGGTGGTGGAGTATTTAGAAAGCTTTACCAAATTATAGAATTTTACACCAACCTTAACCAATGTTGATTTTACTACTACGACATGATTAAAGGATGAGATTGCACATTCCATCAGATTATATTTGAATGAATTTCAACTGAGTACTATTTCTAGGATAGTAATCTAGGCCCCCATCATTTAGAAAAACCTGAGAAAATCTAACCATGTGAGCCAGGGAGATTCAGTTTCTAGGAAGGGAAGTGTTTTATCTAGCAGAAGGATGCATCATTTTAATGGTGAATGTAAAAGAAGAACTAGTCAGGTGGAACACACCGATATATGTGTGTTGTGTCACCGGTGTGGAATTATAGGCCATAAGAAGAAGTAGTGTATGAGGAACGCAATCGAGTTTCGATCTTTCAAAAAGATGGGTCTCCTATAATTCTTCTACCAATATTTTCCTCCAGTACCCAGTGAATAGGGATATATACCGACACCACTTTTAGGTATAGGATCATAAACTCCACATCAGATTGAAAATTGGTCATCTACTAGCCTAGCAGGCTGATTCAGTGGCCATAAATGAGGTAGTTAGGATTTTGAGGTTCATCTCTAACAGAGTGGACCTACTCAGGCTAGTCAGGTGGCTTTTTAGGGATGCAGTTTTGGTCATGTGTATGAAGTACAACCTATTATTGAGTAGAATATTACATGTCCATCTATAGTTATTGGTACTATTCTCAAAGAATCTACTTTAGTTTCTTCCTTATTTGATATAGGTGCATTTCACACCATTATATCTACTATAGTTGTGGAAATTATTGGCCTAGAAATCCAATACTTTTATGGTGTTATGTCTCTAAATACACAACTATGGGTCAGATCAGAGGGCATACGCCAGTTCTACGAGTTCCCCTTTGAGATAGGAGGGTACCATTTATTGTGGAATTTTATTATCCTAGAGATGAGTAGATTCAACATCAGTCTCGGTATGGATTGTCTTGTTTCTTATCATACCCTTGTGGATTGAAATCACTAGCAGGTGTCTTTCACATCACCTAAGGGTTGTACGTATATCCACATGGGAGAATGGGATATTTAGGCTAGCCAACCTGGACCCGAGTAGCAAGGTCTTCGAGAGTTGACAACTTAGACGGTTAGTCTCTTTATGAGCGAGTAAGGAATACAACATGTAGAATTTCCTCCATTTGTGGATTGTTTCAGGGACATATTCCCTAATGATTTCTCTAGATTACCTCCTAATAGAGAGGTTTGTTTCACCATCAAGTAAGTTCTAGGTGTGGAACTAGTTTCCAGTACTCCTTATAGGATAGATCCTATCGAGCTATAAGAACTCAAAAAGCAACATGAATATCTTATGGAAAATGGTTTTATCTAAACCAACACATCAATATGGGTTTTACCTATCCTTTTCACCAAGAATTCGGATGTTACCCTGAGATATTGTGTGGATTACCACTGATTTAACCAAATTACAGTGAAGAACTGATATTAACTACCTCATATAGATTACCCCTTTGACCAGATCAGAGGAGAGACTATTTTCTCCAAGATCTATTTGAGGTTAGGCTACCATTAGGTGAATGTGATACCATTAGAAATACAATGTAAAGTGTTCTGATGTGGGTATATCTTGTAAAAGTGTCTGTTTATTCCATTCGGACTTATGAACACTCCAACAATATTTATGGCTATGATAAATTAGGTTTTCCACCCATACTTGGATTCATTTGTGGTGGTCTTCATAGATTAAATATTAGTGTATTCTCATATAATAAATGACCATTACAAACATCTTAATATCATTATAAATACACCGAGATAGAACTATAATTTTGAGAATCTATAAAATTCTACTTCTTTATCACTAAGGTCCACTTCTTGGGTCATATCATTTCAAAGGAAGACATATCTATTGACCTAGAGAAGGTGAGAGCTATGGTTTTCTGAAAATGAACTAAGAATGTTTCTGGAATACATAGTTTCTTGGGTCTAGTTGGTTATTACAGGTGATTAATCTAGGATTTCTCCCACTTAGTAGTGCCTCTTATGAGCCTAATGAAGAAGGGTGTGAAATTCCTCTAGTCCGAAGTTTTTTAGATAAACTTCTAGGAGTTGAAAGGGATACTAAATTCATCTCCAATCTATATTCTTCTAATGATAGAAATAAGATATACTATTCATTTTGATGCTTTAGGAATCATAATGGGAGAAGTTCTAATGTAGTGTGATTAGGTTGTGGCATACATGTCCCACAAGATGAGACCTCACGAATGAAATTAACCTACATAAGACCTTGAGTGAGAAGCTGTGGTTCATGACTTG
The DNA here is from genome assembly GCA_963277665.1 of Viscum album. Classification (NCBI taxonomy): domain Eukaryota; kingdom Viridiplantae; phylum Streptophyta; class Magnoliopsida; order Santalales; family Viscaceae; genus Viscum; species Viscum album. The sequence goes on along the minus strand of OY728163.1, from coordinate 2,003,781,178 downwards.
CACTATTGGATGCATTACTTATTTAGTTAATGGTTCATTGTTTACACATATCAAAATAGTCTAAATTACATCTCTATATAGCATGAGTTGAATTTACTACACACAGGTGGGTGGCATACATGAAATCCTTAGACATTGAGTTTGATTATACACCCGGGAAGGGTAATGCAAAAGATGATTACTTAAGCCAAAAGAACTATAAAAAATCTATCTAGGATTCTATCAGTGAGTGTTAGTTGATGGATTTGTTTTCTAAGATGCACTTGGAGTTTCATGAATAGCTTGGGAGGCCTATTTTTGTAGCTCTAGAAGTGAAATACTCTACTTTGGATTGGTTCTGAATGTGTAAGATATGAAATTCTGAGGAACTTTTATTGAGGGAGAGAATCATAGGTGAGAACCCTCATCCTGGTTGGGTTGTTTATAAGAATGAGATCCTTATCTACCATGGGAATGTTTCCTATTGATATATTGGAAGAGTTGATGCAGGTGTGTCATGCGCCTATTTGGATAGTTCACCCTAGTATTACCAAGATGCATTGATACATAAGTTATCAGTATTGGTGGCTAGGTATGAAGTGGTAGATTGATATTTTTATCCCTTGATTATCCACCAGTAATCAGGTGAAGGTTGAGCACCATATTTCTACTAGACTTATACAGACCCTATCCATTCCTAGGTGGAAATGGAATGAAATCACCATGGATTTTTTGATGGGATTTTTGATATCCTCTCAAGGTAGTGATACAATAAGGATGATTGTTGATTGGTTGACTAAGGTCACACACTTACTAATGATTTGCAAGACCTTCTCAATTGATGAGCTTGGGAGGATTTATATATAGGATATTGTGTTACTTTATGCTGTTCCTCATTACATTGTATCAAAACAAGATTCCTATTTTAACTCATGGTTTTGGAAAGGGTTATAGAAGGAACTGGGTTCATAGGTGATCTTGAGTATAACTTATCACCCTTAGACTGATGGGAATTCCAAGCAGATGATTCAAGTGATAGAGGAAATGATCTGGGCATGTTACTTTGATTTTAAAGGTTCATGGGATAAACACATACCTCTTATAATGTTTGAATATAAAAAATATTTTAGGAAATGATTTAGATGGATCCATATGAGGCCCTTTATACTAGGCCCAATTGTTCACCTCTATGCTGGTTAGAGGCAATTAAAGTAATTCTATTAGGTCCTCATCAAATTAAGGAGGCTTCAGATCAAGTATAGATGAATCAGAAGTATATGGATATAACTCAGGCTAGACATAAGTATTATGAGAATTTTCAGAGTAGACCTCTAGAGTTTGTAGTGGGTCATCGGGTCTTTCTAGGAGTTTCTCCTAGTTTGGGTTATAGATGAATATGAAGATAGGGAAATATTTTACCCTATTAAATTAGGCCTTTAGAAATTGTGTAAAGATTTGGGCTGGTACCCTATTGGTTTTAGCTACCTCATAGGTACCGTTCCATTCATGATGTCTTTCATGTATCGAAACTTTTCAGTTATCATACTGACCTGTCTCATCCATTTGACCCTGATGATATAGAGTTGGAGGTGGATTCATACTTTGAGGAGAATATAATATGTATCATTGATAGGAGTATGAAGTATCTATGAGGTAGGTCAGTTCCACTGGAATAGGTTCTATTGAAGCATGACCATATACATGATTATGCCTAGGAGTTGGAGGCCAATGTACATGCATAGTGGTTGGAACTTTTCCCAGATGATGTCTTACCACCCTTATAAGGGAAACTCAGGGTTGATTTGTCTTAAATAGGGTTGGTTGTAATATACTAGATTTTAGGATCGGTATAAATCCTTGTGTTACTATTTTAAACCTCTCGTTTAATGATAATTAATGTGATAATGGATAAGGGTTGGCTCGAGTTAGTTTGGACCTTTTTTGAATCCTTAAGTTCTACAAATTGGGAAGGTTGGGTGATCTGCATGGTTAGTGCTAACTGTGTGGAACAACTGTTTGGGCTACCAAGTGAACAGGTTGAGACACACTGTTTGTATGCAACCGTGTAGAGTGGACTACACAATTGTGAATGTATTTCAGACATCGTTGATAGTAGATCCCACATGGATAGTGCACACTTAGCCAAACCATGCACCTAGCCCATGCATGGTCCCTCTTCAAATAGAACTAGGAACCCAATTGGAACACATATTGGCCAATTGTGTAGCCAAACAATGTGGTCCAATAATTAAAGGTGAATTAATAGTTTTCCCTTGAAATTTTTAAATACCCAAATCCCTATTCCTTCCTTATTTTTCTCTAATAGTATGCACTTGAGATCCTCTCTAATGATCAACCTATGGATTTTGATCCCTCCCCCATCCATCATCCTAATACATCATCATCATATGCATTAGAAATCCCGAGGTAAGATATATACTTATCTTCCATCCTTTCTTAGTTTCTCTTATTTTATACTGTGCTATTTTGGTGTGACATCATTTTACATGTTTTCCCGAAATTTTAATATTTTTCTAATAATCCTCATTCTAGATCAATTCAAATGTTGAAACTGGATGAGGAAATTGGTATAAAACTAAGGTAGGTGGTCCAATTTCTTTCACCATGTTCTAATGAACTCTATAACATTCCCCATTGTAGCGCGTGCTAGAGATTTCTGGAGACGACTCCAAGTTGTTAAATAAATTAAATTAAAATCCTTATCATGCCTCATACTTCCCTTGAAAGTGGAGAATAAACCACTTGGGTTTATCACCTTGACTTAAGACACCCCAAACTGGTGTTCTCTACCATTGAGGCCTAATTTCTCCTTCTCCTTAAATTGTCTAAAAAACACTTGAGGGGTGTTACCTTTTAATTAATTCATTTTCGTAATAAATTGAGATAAGAGTATTGGATGACCTTGAGTTAGGCCCTTGAGTTTTATGCCTTATGCCATAAATAGTTTAATTAATTAAATGATTTTACAATTTGATAATCATGCCATATGTGTTTTTCTATGTGGAATTGTATGATATTGGTATCCAAGTCATACCCTCACCATAGGTCAAGGGAAATAAAAGGATCCCCACATTAGTAACCTTTTATGGGATCATCATGACTTATAGTTAGTTTTTAGTGAATTTGTAAATATATTGGGGGTGACACTATCTATAAATATGACAGTCTCACCATGATTTTGCTCTTTTACCTCCAGAAAAGTGACACAGGTTACCTAGGGGAGAACTTGTGGATGGAAACTGTGGTGAGAAGGTAATACCATTCCATGAGATAGACTTGGACCCCTATTTGAGGTACCAAGGATGGGCTCCAGGTTTAGTTTTTAATGTCATCACACCATGCCTAGAACGACACTTGGGATCTCATTTATGGGTCTCCTTGGATGGAATCCCACGACATTGGACATATACATATCCCTTAGAGAAATAAATGGGATTACCTTGGTATCACATTGGACAAGTTTACAATATTTTTTAATTATTTATAAGACTCCAATTAAATTAAAAAAGTAAGAAAGTGAAACTAAAACTCCTAGGACGTGCCCACCAAGCTGAATCACATGCTTGGGGATGGTTTATCCTTTGACACTTTACTTATAGTAGATATTACCATAATTCACACTTGTGTCGGTTTCCTGAGTTTAGAAACATCTATATTAGGATGAATAAATTATTAATTGGATGGGTGTCCAAAGTTGAACCCTGTCTGGTGTATCTTTTTTATCTATTTTCTTTCATTTATTATTATCATCACACTATTCATTTTATATACATGTACTAGATTGATCCAAACCCCATTGGTAGTGTCCAAATGAGTATATCTCAAACCCTACTTAGGAAAACATTAGTACCCTAGAATAATTCCTGGTTTAAGGTATAGATAAAGGGAATCACCCATCTTCTGATGCTTTATTTATAGTATTCAGATGATGTATGGGAGAAGAGGACCAGTCCTATGCTCGAGATGATAGTTGTAGAAATTTTTTCCGTTTTCATTTTGTATAACATGTAGTATATGACTATTTTCTCTTTATACCATTTCCCCATTTTTATAGATACATGATCATATTAATCATTATTTTAGTTTCTAATTGTTTTTCAATTTATGTATGTTCATTATTATCCTTTAATTTGTTTCTTATTACTGCTTTAGCTATGGTGTGTTGCTAGTCCTGTAGTCTTAGTGTCTGATTTTGAGATTTACTATTTTATATATGTATATTCTTCTATGATCCACTCTAATATTTAAGGTAATAGTACCCCCATATATACACCCTAGCCTCTCATTATTAATTGGAAACCTCTGGCATACAGGGAGGTGCACTTAAGATCTGGTGGCCCACCTTCTCGAGGAACTGCTATGTGGATTCTATGGTGGTATGATACACTCTCAATCCTCAATAAAATATCGATAAATTGAAATATAAAATAAAGAAATAAATACATTTCTTGACCATACCTAACAAACCAAACTCTTTAATTGACACTCTCTGATTAGAGTTGTGACCATTTCAGAGTAGAAGGAAAAGGAAGGATTGAATGAAAAAAATATATTCATCAAGATTTGATTAAATTTAAATGAACATAATTCAAGAGATAAATTATAGTAAAATGTTCTTGAAATTGAATCTTTAAAAGAAACCACTATTCTAAACTACAAGATTCATCTACAAGAAATCTAGCTACTCATGATCGTAAAGAGAGAATAACCCTTCATCTTCATTAATATCATAAGTAGAAGTATCTCTCTAGAATATATTTTGGTTTTTTATCTCAACACTCTATATTGTAAGTTATGTAATTTATTTTCTCACCCTTTGAAAATAATTATCTCTTATTTTATTCTCATATAAAAATAACAAACTTTAATTCATCGCTTCCTTTGGTGATAGTAAAGTAGAAGAATTAATTTTTCTGACATTAATTCTAAAGTCATATGACTCTTCCAAAATAGTTTCATAGAAAAAATATTATATATCTAGTTAGAATAATAATTTAGTAGTAATTAACAATTCTATTACTCATAATATAACATAATTATTTAGTTTTACTAGATTATTGATTATGACTTGCTTCATCCTAGCATGCATCAACCTTTGAATTCTCAATTGAAGAAATCAAGAAACTCACATTCTAATTTTCACTGTTGCTTAAAAACTATAAAAAAACACTTAATAAATGAATATCAATCTTCATATTAAAATTAGATTGACATACTATATTTGGATCATCTTCCAAAATGTCAGCCGTGATATCCATGCTCTTAACATAGGTCCAAGATCTAGCCTTCACTAAAGATTTAATTGATGTCCAAAAAACAACCATGAGATTTATCTTGTTCCATGATTTTGATCTCTCGGTCATGGTTAATCATCCCAATCTATTTCCATAGAAATAAATGGCACTATAATGATGAACTAACCTTATGATTAGATCAATTTCAATGGAGGTTCACTGAATAACTAGTTACCATCAGAATTGTCTTCTTCAAACATGCATGAAAGGAGAATACCCTCAATCGATGAGACTGGATTTGATTTTATTCTTTGGCAAGACAATAACCTTATTCAATCCACCATCGACCCGGTTTTGAATCATTAGGCTTCTTAGTATTGGATTCAGCGTCACTCAATCTACACTCATCTAACTCATTGGGACATTCTTCTAAGTATATGGTATGTATTAGACTTCATTTCCATAATTTAAGTAACATGAATCTCAATACCCCCATAATTCATCATTTTTCACACCTGTATAAGGAATAACCACAAAAAATCAATGTATTAATGGGTATGATTAAATCCAAAAATAATATCAAGATCCATCAACACGGCTAAAGATTTTTATTAGCTCGAATTAACTGACATCATTTAATTCAATGGGATTCGATCTTCATCAGGCTACATAAAATATTTGACGATATACATCAATTTCATAGACATTAACTTCAAGATTCATATTTTATGATAACCTTCATCTTTATGGAATCACAACTTGAGTGTCGACTTAGCACAAAATCATCTTTGGACTTCATCTTGAACCTTCGACAATGGAATACCTATCTTATCTTATTTGATAATAGAAACACTAAATTTAACTAGAAACAAGTGATTTTATACCACACACAACTTTGATTTAGGTTTTGAGCGTAAAAAATCTTATTACTTTGTAGAGAAAAAGGTTAGATCCAAATATCAATTAATCTAAGACGAGGTTCATCTTCTATGCTCCCGTATGAAGTTTCTTCAAAACACTATCTTCAGTTTTAGGTGATTCCTCTAAAAATTGTCTATATAAAGGGTCTTTTTATTTTGGATATGTGGGAAAGAAGTTTTAAATTTGAATACATATTTGTCTATAGACTTCAGAACATGTATGTAAATCAGATACATGAATGGATTCGGAAATGGATATGTAATTTTTTTAATGGAGTTGACTATGTTTCTACCCTCTATATTTGGATTTGTGTGTTGGTATTAGAAAATAGCTATTTGGATGTTTCACAATTCATCTATGTGGGTAATATCTTTTAATTCAAGAATAGAATATGCTGCATCCTACATCAAAATACATTGTAAAACTACTTAATAAATATTTCATCCAAAATAATGTAAAATAATATTACGTATTTTAAATAATTATAAACATACCTAAAAATTAAAATAAATTCCAACTTATATTTTGTTAAAAAAATACAAGATTAGAAATTAATAATATTTTTCTTAAAATAATCACTGATTAATTAATTTACTAAATAAAGAAATGATAATAATTAATAAATAATACAATTATAACTTAATGTTACTAAATTTTAAATTATTTAATGAATAAAAATTGAAGAAAAAATTGCCTCATGAAATTTTATGAATAATTACTCAACCAACTATAAATTAAGCAAAAAAATAAAATCAACTAATTAAAACATATTTAAATAGAGTTAATATTTTTATTATTTTAAAAACAATTTATCAACAAATGTAAATTAATAAATAAAAATTTTATTTTAAAAATTAAAACATAATTATATTAAAGAAAATATGTGGTAAAACATTTCATATCAATGCCACATCATATGTAGAATCACCTCTAGAGTAAACCTTAACATAAAATTATAGTATAGATGAAATGTGGAAGAACCCCACAAATTACATTATTGAGATAACATAATGTAGATTTTCACTTGGATAATGAATTCCTTGGACAACATATCTGATCACTCAACGAATATTCCATTCAATTAAAAGATGTAATGTAAAGTTCAAGATACAACATCGGATATCCTAAAATATAATTTCCACACATAATCAACACCATTCTTTTAATATGAGAAATGAAAGATTAAAACATAAAATATCATAATAATAAATTTATAACAATGAATAAACAATAATGAACAATAAAAAAATTATGTGAAGTTTTTTTAATTATCAAAACTTTTTAAACAAAGTGTTAAAGAGGCACTCAATAAATTCTTGTTGAGGTGGATCTGAAATAAATAAAGAGAAAAACTCCATGGATAATTGATAATTTTTGATCATGCCATATCATAGGAGGCACATAAATCTTAAAGAATATTGAATAACATAATATAGGTGTTGTTACTTTTTGGAATTCCATCACTTTAAGGATCATAGGAATTGGGAAAACCGTGATTGATGTTTAAAAACTAAAGTCCAAAGTTTTTCTATTTTTTGATGGTATCAAACATAACTCATTGTGTGTTAGTGATTTTTTTCATGATGAAAATGAATCCATTTTCGGGAGTAATTATTTTTTCATCCTGTGCTTAAAGGATGAAAGGGCTATAAAAATATGAGAAAGAACCAGTGACAACCTATTACAAATTGTAAATTCAAGTGATACATGTTATTTAAGCTCAAAATATAAGAGTAATATAATTAATATGATACTTTTACATATTGTTAAATGGATTTTGATCAAAATTCCAAAGGGTTATATAGAAATATATGTTCCACAACTGAAAATTTAAACATAATATATTTTTGAAACATTTTAGAAAAGAAAAGCGATATAAAGAAGTCACAAGAAAGTAAAAATTCATTACACGAGGCCACTTGAATTAATTAATTAATATTTGTGTTGGTTAATGAGACATTAATCCTAAATAGGTTATTATTATTTCATCACATTAATTAAAGATTTTACTATCATGACTAATGTGATTTTTATTAATCACAAATAAAAGGATGTGAAAATGTTTAATTTTTTTAGAAACGATGATGAGAAAGAGATGGGGGTTTATACCAATAATCTAAGAATTGATAATGGGATATAGTTTACTAGCAATTCATTTTAATCACATCGCATCAATAATTGGATCACAAATCAATGCAGTTCTCTATTCACAAAAAAAAATAGAATTGGAGAGAGGAAAAATATAATATTGGTTCATATGAGAAGAACTATTCTAGAATAATTTAAGCTCATAATTTTTTTGGATAAAATTTTGTAAAAATTTGGGCATTCAAAATAGGTGCTTGGTGAGCCTTGAATCCAAAAATGTATTTATATGAGATATAATACAAGAATAATCCTATAATTAACTACTTCAGATTTTTTAATGTTTATGTTTGATGAATATTAACAATTTAAAGTTTGAAATGTTTTATGATAAATTCAAGGAAGGTGATTTTCTAGGATACTTATCTAATAAAATAGGATAAAACTGTTGGAATAATATTCTTTATAAGATGGTAGAATATTATGATGTAAATATAATTGAAAATAATCCTAATTTATATGAGTTAAATAAAAAAGAATTTAATTTTTTTGATGGTGATAGTGTGTAGATTTATTTGAAAATGAGTGAAGAAAAAGGTATAATTGAACTAGATAAGGATGATATTGATTCATATTAGATTAGCGATGATGAGGATGAAACTGGGAGTGATAAATTAAAACATTAAATTATAAAGAGGCAGATGAAACCTGTAAATGTATTTTGAAATTATAATACACTAGTTAAGTCTAAAAGAAGTTTGAGTGTTGAAAATCCAATAGAACTTATTTCTTAAGTTGATCCACAATTAGTTTCCGAAGTTTTTGATTATAAATAATTGGTAGATTCAATGTTTGGGGATGTTGATTAGATTTTAAGAAATTTCACTTGGGATCTTCTTTATAGACTAAAATTTAAAAATTTCATTGGAACCAAGTGGGGTTTTAGAAACAAGATTAGGGATTAGGTTAAGTTTCATAAAATAAAGAAAAATTAATTTGTGAAGGATACTATAAAGTTGAAGGAGTTGATTTTTGAGGAAACAATTTATCCTATTTAAATAATTGAATCCATAATTATGTTATTGGATATTGTATCTCACAAGACACAAAAAATTTATCAAATAAATATGAAGTATACTTTCTCGAATGTAGTACTTGAAGAATAATTTTATATTAAATAACTTAGAGGTTTTTATTGATAGTGATGGAAACACAATGTATAGGTTGAATAAGGATTTTAATAGATTAAAATAGGATCCCAGAGCTTGGTATTTAACGATGGAAAACTTCTTGAAAGAAGTATAATTTATCAAAGGGAAATTTAAAAATAATGTTTATGCGAAAGAAATGTGAAAAAATACTCTTATTTTCATTATTTATGGTAATGAAATAATTTTAATAGGATAAAATGAGTATTATTGTGAATAATTTTCAAGAAAAATGAAATTTATTTTGAAAAATCTATAATTGGAGAGATGATTTTATTTGTGGGATTTCAAGTTGTATAAATAGAATCCTTTATTTTTCTATCCCAAGAGAAATATTCCATGTATTTGTTTAAGAAATTTAGAATTAAATATTATAAAGTGATTTCTACACCCATGAAAGTTGGTGTAAAGATGGGTAATGATGATGTTAGATAAATTTTGAAATATAAATAATTTACAAGTCTGATTAGTAGTTCAATTTCTATCACTTACTCAAGACATGACATTATTTATACAATGATTTTTTGTGCAAGGTATCAAAGTGATCTAAAATAAACACATATTATATCTATTAAAATCACTCTTAGTTATATCAATATGACTTTAAATAATGATTTTTCTACAAAATATTTAAATAACTGAATCTATTTGGATACAATGATGTTTACTGGGGTGGATATTGTGTTGATAAAAAGTCTACATCAGGATGTTATTTATTTTGGGTGGAAATTTATGTGAGTTATAATTTCATGAACAAACATTCATTGAATTTGAGAACTACAGAGGTTGAATATGTAGATATTATACATGATTAAACTCAAATGATATAGATAAGAGAATAGGTTCAATCCTTGAAAGTGATAATTGGGAAGCCATTGGGAATTGCATGTGATAATAAAAGTTCAATTAATGCGTCTAAGAATTCATCAAAACATATAGATCTAAAAAAGTTGACACCAGATATAATTTTATCAAAGATAAGGTTGAGAATAGACATGTTAAGTTGGAATATATTACCCCAAGGTATCATATTGCTGATATTTACAAAAAAGGATTCTCTAAAGGATAGATTTCAAGTGTTGAGGATGAATATGCATGTTCAGACTTTCCCTATCATTTGAGGAATCATTAAAATGTTCCACATTACTTTGGATTGCATTATGAAAGGTGAAAAAAGGTACACAACTCTAGTTTATTACTATTTCTAATCTAAAGATGGTTTTCTTTTCAAAATGGGTATAAGTGAGTGATTTGATTAGGGGGATAGAATCAAAATCACTTGACCAAATTTTTATTATCATATAGGTATGGAAATATATCAAAAAAGTTGATTTATCTAGTAGAGAGGTGTTAATATATTTCTCTTTGATAAAGGCTATGATTTGATGAAATATGGTGTGAGGTTTTGGATTTGACAACAAATCCAAAGTGGAAGATTAAAGAAACCATAGAATTGTTGAAGGTAAATTGTATTTTTTTTCCAACCATGAGTGAAGAAAATTAGAGGTTATTGAGAATATTTTTCAGATGTTAATTTTTTGAAAATATTTGGGATGAATTTGAGTAGATGAGGTTATTTGAAGTGAGTTGAAAAACCTGGAGAAGTATTATGAATTATATGGTTTTTTATAATTTAGAAAATTATTGGATTTACCCTACGATACATAAGATATTTTAGATTATACTTAGGATATTTTTTTATGATAGTTAACATATTTTAGTGCATATAGAATATTATTGAGGAATATTGAAGATATATGTGGAAATTCATAATAAGATGTGACAAATTCAATATCTTATGATGATACATATGATATTTTAGAGTATATAGATTTTATTTACTTAAAATACCAAATAAATGTGGTAAATAAAAAAACCTTACTATGATAAATAATATATTTCATAGTATATAGATGTTTTTTGAGTGATACATAATATTTTTATGATGATATGATAGGTTTTCTAAGATTTTACATAAAAAATAAGATATAGAATAATTGAAATTTGGAAAATATAAAATTCACTATGATACATAATATATTTCATTTAATATAGAAGATGTTATAGAGAACTCCTAGGATATTAGAGATTTCTAAAGATATTCATAAAACATTTTGTTTTAAATGAAAATTTTATCCATTTTAGAATATTTGAGATCTCTAAAGATTTATTTCAGAGAATGTATTATTATTCTTTAATTTATAAGTATCATGATCTTGAGGGATTGGGATATGATTTATGATGAGTCAAAATAATAATTAAATGATATTAAACTAAGATAATCTTCGCATGATAATTATGGGATTTCAAATATAATATTTGAAATCATTATTGAAGATCAAAACCAGATCTTTTAGTGGGATTTATTCTGACCAATTTTAAATAGAGAAAAATGATACCAAAATTCAAAGGGTTTTTAAAATTTAAAATTACAGAAATAATATTCACATGATTTTATGAATAAAAAATATTAGAAAAATAAAATAAAAAAAAATTTAAGAGAGAGAGTGGGACTGACGAGCAGCTACTACTACTAGTTTTCATCGACATCAAGGAAAGAAGATCCAAGTGCATATAAATTATACGATTACTATTAAGAAAGAATAAAAAAATATATGATTTCATGATCTCAATCATACATTGATCATTCATAAATTTTGAGATGAAGGATGATGTGTATGTAGTGTAACTATTAATTTTTTGGTAGTCAAAGACCTGTTACTAAGAAAGAGAATGTTACATTATGATGCAGAGAAATTTAAGAGCACAATAAAGATGTTTCTTATAAGAATATAAGGAGGATAATTGAAGACAAGAGATATAATTTTGAATATTATCCAAATATTTATTGATTAATTGTGATTTTCCTAGGTAAGTGGATGTCAAACTTTTCATATGGTTTCCACTGGGGTAAAAATGATCACGTGTATATATTAGGTTAATGATAATACCTCACCACCTATTTTAATCAGTTTTCTATATTAGTGATAATTTTTTTTTGTAATACTAGACCCAAACATTGTAATTATTTTTTGTGTGATTCTTTCATTATAGTTACACACGACTGAGAGTAAGATTTAGAAGAGAGTGTATCGATAATTTTAATAGTCATAGTGGTTAATTTCAATGATGAAATTATAAAATGAGTATAACTAATTGACCCATATTATCTATGATATATCACCACCTACTTGGAAACTTAAAAAATAAGTAGAAGAAGAATTTTTGAAATACCTATATCAACTATAGCTTGAACCATCACAACACCAATAAGGGATGAATTATGATGATAAATATTCCATGTTCTCATAATAAATATCCAATGTATCAAGATTCCCACATCAATATATATCCACAATAACACCTTAACCACTGATTTTGAACCCCTTTCTATGGAATAATAAGAGAAAAGAAGAGTGAAAATGAATAATGGTGCCTTAAATTATGGTAATTCAATCTCACAAGTTTAGAAACCCAAGGATCTCGAAGGTTCTCCAAACAAACAAATAGGGAAGCTCTCAGTCATTTATGGTCACTAAGGAAAGAAATAATATTAATAAATAAAAATTATTAAATCATATTTATATTGAAATTTTATTGGACTAAACTATAACATGGTTTACTAAGACACTTTTTTGGTTTAGTCAAGTAAATGTTCAATCTAAAGACCATGTTTAATTAAAATTAAACCCCATTAATCTTTCCATGAAACTCTTCTAATAATATGAATTTAATAAAAACCTCATCAAAGTCGATAATCCATAATATGTTTTTCTTAGCTATTCCTTAAAACCTTGAGACAACCATGTAAGATTTCTCCAAAAACCACACCATTCTTCCAACCATGATAAATAACCATGATGGGTTTTTATCTCCCTATTTTGGATTGAAATTTTACCAAAACATATCTCCATACCATGCCATTAAATCAACCATTTTACTTAAAACACATCATAGAGGTAAAATACATGACATAGAATAATTTTCATAGTGACTTAGGAAAACTTCATCACTCTTCCTCCAGAACCATGAACTCATACTATGATAGATATGATAACCAAAACCAATAATAAATCCTAGACATATACTTACTAAAGAACATATTGATTTTGGTTTGAACAAAAAATGTCATCTTATCTTACGACGCACCTCTAAAATCACTCACAGAAACTTAAATACCTCAAAATCCACAAATTCTAGGGACATGAATTTATGTGAATTTACGTGAAATACCTATAAAATAGTAGAAAACAAAGGAATTAATTGTCATCATAAAAACTTCTCTTGATGATTTTGGATGTTTATATACTTCTCTATAAACTTCATGTGCTCTTTAATATCCAATTTTCCTTAATCAATGTAATGAGAGTTATCATGAAGATATCTACAAATATATGGAACACAGAATATGCATTGTAATCGATCTATCTAAGGTTAAAGAGCCAATTGATACACTATTTTACCAACCAACTCTAACACTTGAAAGGTCTAATAAAACAAGGAGAAACCTTACTTCCTCTACCAAACTTCCATTATCCATGAAGAAGAGACACCATAATAAGGCACATAATCTCAAAATTAAAAATATTAAGGAATTCTCTTTCAATTCATGAAATATTCCTAATTATTATGAGAATCATTTTTATTCTCACAAATCATCTGTGTATTCTCCATAGCACTCTATACCAAATCTGGTCCAATGACCACCTATTCTCCAAGAACATTCTAACATAATGGTGATCTAAAATCCCCTATGTAGTAACTTTAATAATTCCATGCTAATTGAATAGTGACAGCTATTATTATAAAAAAACCCTACAAATAGTATATGCTTTACCCATGAACCTCAAAATATGAGAACACATGCCTATAAACACTGGGACAAAAAATATTTTTTGGTGTCATTTTTTTATTTTTAACATCAATTAATAAGTGATGTATTTGTAATCAAAATTTTAGAGATGTAATTTTTGTAAATTATTTTAGTTAATGTAAAAACAACTTCCACATCAGTTACAATAATATATGACATTGAAAATTCTCCGAAAATGTAAAATTAAGATACTTTCCATTTCAATTATAAAACAACCAACGTGGAAGTTGATTTTTAAATCAATTATTTTATAAAATCGATGTAAAAAACCAACATCCACATTTTTTATTTTATATCTGACATGAAAAATTCTCTGAAAATGAAAAATTTTCACACTTTCCACATCAGTTATATGATAACTAACATAGAAGTTTTTTTATGAAATAACCAATATAAACCAATGTGTAATTTATTTTTTACATTAGTTATAAAAATAACTGATGTAAAAAATGACATTTAAAAAATTATTAAAAAATACACAACTTAAACCTATAATAGATTAAAAAATATAGGTAACAAAAATAAAACCCCAAATCAAATAAAATATTATAATATTAAAATATTGTATAATTATATAATAACTATTTATATCACAAAATTGTTAAAATTAAATTAACATTACAATTTAAAATTTAAATTTTAAAATCAATATTCTAATTATAAAGAGATAAAATAAAACCAAATCAAAATTGTAAAATAATTATCCCATTCACCCTATAGAGGCTTTATATAAATGTTATTATATAGTCGAGTATTATAAAAAAATATAAAAATTAAATATGAAATATTCAACTTTTATTCTTAATGTAATGATAAGATAAATAAAAGGAAAACTTATAATAAAATCTACCCTTCTCAAAATATGTAATTGTATCAGTTTTAAAAAATTCATTAATAAATTTTAGAGCATAATATCCATATTTTACTAATCCTACATGACAATGAATATTAGGTTTCAAAAGAAGTTATCAATAGAACATATCATTTTAAATATCTTCTACATTTTAGTACTAAAAAAAAAATTCTAATTTGTGCATATATATTTTATTCTATTTCTCACCAACCAGTTATAATGATTCTATTCGCTATTTTAAAATTATAGGTATCAAATAATAATAATAATTATAATAATATTAGTTTTAAAATAACCAAACATACTCCTCTAATACTTATTTAATGTTTTGTCACATGTCACCATGTAACAAGCATAAGCAGTAAGTGATCCTTATGAAAAAAACATACAAAATTTAATGGATACTAATATAAAAATATATATTGTGAGTGGTTATTTAGTTGATATAATTTTCACTTTATGAAATATATGTTTTTTATCCATCAAGATAAGGAAGAATCCAATAGTTAATTTCTTTATTCTTAAATATTTGAGAAATATATATTTTTTATTTAATCATCCTACATTTAATTGATTATTGAATAAATAAATTGTGTTTCCATAAATCCATACACTGATGTTGTATAATAGAAAAATATAAAGCATATGAAGACACTAAATTAAAAATAAACATAGTTATTAAGTTAGATAAAATTGATAAAATTGAAATAAATATGATAATTAACATACAGGTAAAATACATAAATCCCTATGAGGACCAACATATCTATAGTTATAGGATCTAATATATGTCTATTAAAAATAACTAACATATAATCATGAATAAAAATTTCATCACTAATTGGTAGCTCATAAAAAATCGACAACATAAATTCATAATATGATAATTTAGAAAGTCCAAAAAATGTAGTATGAAAAGTCAAAGGGGGATCATCATGTTGTTTCATTATATATTGAATTTATTTACCTTTAATTTATTCTTAGAATATATATATTTATATATTAATCTATTAAAAAAAATTTAACATCAATATTAAATAAAGGTTATAATCTATGAATACATTATTCATAAGTTATGAGAAAAGTATATATGTCCAAATTAAAAAAATGTCAGAAACTATTGACACTAAATATACATGTCATGTGGGAGGTCAAAGAAGAAATGACCAGTTTGAAAAAAATTTAGGACAAAATGACTTGAATATCTACTTAAGGTTCTGTTTTGTGAGCATCAAAAGCTTCCCAAAAAACATTGGCTCATAAAAGTCCCCATCTGCATGAATCTTGAGGAGGTAACCTCCATGTAGTGTAAATATGATTCACAAAATTTACTATCCATTCCAATATTGTGATGGTAACTTTCACACAACGTAACCCCAATTCAATAAAGTCTCAGGTCACATGAATTTTGAGGTGTTAACCTTCTCACAATGCAACTCCAAATTAGAGAACCTTATTATTTATTTAAAATCCTAATCTTTTGAAAAATCTTCCTTATTTTGTGAATAAAATTCAATTTCCTCTCCTACACCACTAAATACCTCCCCATATATGAATTTTAAGGGGATGTGTTGTTTTAGATTCTAAGAAAAGCTTTGAATTAAAAAAACTTAGAAGCTTTGAGGGAGAGAGAGAGGATATGGATTTCCAAAGGTAGAAATATTTCAAGAAACCACCTCCCATGGGGTTTTTGAGAACCTCAACCCATGGTGTATATTCCTTTAACAAAGGTCCATGACCTTCATGTGAGAATAAATCCCTTTGTGTATCTTGGGGTTTTATGAGAAAAATATCCTTAATGAAACAAATCATATGGGAACCAATATTACACCTCAAAGAAAGGTCACTTTATTTCATGCAACAAATTCTTCCACGAGACCCATGAACTTCATGAATCCCCCAATCTTCATGAAACCCAGAAATTTGGTGAAACCTATAATTTTTCAAAACCAATATATTAGGACTCCCCATGGCACCACCTTTCAGCCAATACACTTTAAAAAAATTATTTTTTTAGGGCCTCCATACCAATCCTGGTCCTGTTCAACTGCACCCCAAATATCCATGAGACCGATAAATCCTACCCTTGTATTGGACAACTTTTCTTAAAGTGTGTAAATGTCCATTACCATGCATTTTTCTCCTAATCATAGGCAAATTATTTCTTATTTCTCCTAAGCATGGGCCCCTAACAATGAGACCCCTAATTTCCACTCCCCTACGGAAATTTTTATTCCATAACCCACCCAAAGGTGAATAATTAGTACATTGGTAAAAACCTAAGGGTGGAATCATTGAGGTAAACAACTTACCTATCTTGGTAGAGAGTCATTTTTCTAGGTCTTCCTCTCACCTTAACATTAACTCCCATGGGGCCAATATTTATCATTGTCTAAGATGAATTGTTTAAAATTTCTTAACTACGTATCCTAGTCTTAAGATGTTAAAATGCATGAAAACATACATAAAAATGTTTTAAAACTATAGCGTTACCCTGTACAATGAACATATGTCTCCCTATGTGTGATTGTTATGAGATGACCCCAAACCTATTACGCTATGAGATGAACATAAGATGCGACATTTATGACCATCTTGGGATGCCACCTTCTCCCTCACCATGGGATGAGCCTCCACCTTCGGGTATACCATATGCTTAAGCCTCACACTATCCTCCATTGATGCTCTTTATGCAACATGAGCATCCTTACTACATGATGTTAAACTGGATGAGCTGTTCCCATCACATGACCTTAAATTGGGTTTTTATACCTTTATCAAACAGGGTATATAGGACACCTTCTTTCTGTTCAAGCCTGACACCCCAAAATCACCACCAAATCCTAAGTGTGAACCCTTGAGGATACACTCATTCAAATCTAAAGTATGAAATCTCCCCCCTAGGGACACACTTCCCATGTGTAAAATCTCTCCCTTAGGGATACACTGTACCAAATCTCAAGTGTGAAATCTCCCTCTGGGGATACACTTAACCAAATACCAAGTTTGAAATCTTCCCCTCTAGGTACACACTCCCCCAAATCCCAAGTGTGAAATATTCCCCCCTGGGGACACACTTAACCACCTCCCGATTATAAAATCATCCTCCATGGGAACACACTCCACCAAATACGAAGTATTAAATATTCCCCTAGGGGAACACTTAACCAAATCCTAAGTGTAAAATCCCCCCTGGGGACACACTTAACCAATTCTAAAGTGTGATCATATCCACCCTCTAGGAAACACTTAATGATCCACCTATCCCTGCAAGATATTAAACCTACGTCCCACCTTTCCCCATAATATATTAAACCTAGGATCCTTTTGTCCCTGAAAGACACTAAACCCATGAACCACCAAACCTCACAAGACACTAATCCTGGGACCCAACCATCTCCACATGACGTTAAACTTGTGACTTAATCTATATTCCCTACCCCATATAATAAACATGAGATTCCTGAGGTAAAGAAGCCTCGGAAGACTTACACCTTTGGTGTCAACTACCTCATGGACATATAAAATTCCTTAGGTTCCACACCTAAGATTCCTCACACATGAGATTAACTCCAAAAGGTGAGGAATTTTCAGGTACCCAAAAAACCCAATTTCCATAAATACCTAGACATTACAAACATTACTATATACTCTGAATGAAAATTTATTCCCTATTTAGAAAAAAACGAGATAATTAACTATTTTCCACCTCAAGATGAGATCGGGAATGAGTTTCACAAACATGAATCAAATCTTCTAGGGAGACCTAGACTAAGCGATGAGCTTCAAAGAGGAATCCATAGAAGGAGGAAATAACATCTCATCATCCCATTTTTGATAAAGGAGATGACATCATCGATAAAATTTATAGAATATTATAGAATTAGGAAAGTGGAAATGTGGGGGAAATGAAGAAACGTGTCTCTACTAGGTAGAAGGATGACACATAACACCATTGGAAATAATCAGAAACGAAAATAGTGAACCAGATGAGAAACACTTATCTTTAAACGATGAGGATGAATAGAATTAGGGAACTGTCAGATTATAATGTCACCATATCATGATATTTAGTTCCAAGTTCCAGCAAGAAAATGGTGGGACCAACATGAAACTCTCCCATGACTTGGGGAAAATAACATTGGGAATCCTCAGTGTGATACATCGTCAGCATAGACCCTTCCCCAATTTCAGGAGGAATGAATGGAATTAGATAAATGGAAATCACCTTCAATATATCTATAATAATTTATGATTCAAAATCTTTTTCAATAGTCAATCTATAGGAGTCTAGAGACATAATTACAACAGGCACACAAGTAGGGGAAACATTTGTGCAGCAATCCTACACAACTATACTCCTGCCACCACTGCCACTTTACCTCCAAATACCAGGAATCCATGCCCCCTTTCACCATTTGATCTCATTCATATGTGGGTGATTAATGCCATTATTCATTGATATAAGTAGGAATGGTTCATTCCAGATAGAGATATGGACCACCAAGATCTCAATGAATCAATACCTCATTGACACCACAACCCTGAGGGTTTTATAGGAGGAAAACCTTCCATTTCAAGGGAAAATTTATTTGGGATCCTCTCTTTTGAGTGATATAATATGTCACTCTCCTATACTGAGGAGGTATGGGATTTTTGAGATGTACTTTTCACAACCACTACTTAGGAGCTGTTCAGGAGGGCTCTCACCAGGCTGCCTTAGCGCCAACACTAATTGATCTCACGGGTTGACAAGCTGATTGACTCCATCACTGCTTAGCCGACCTTGGTCTGGGACATCCAATGTTGATTCTAGGGGAAGAAACACAATGTTTCCCAATAATAAGAACCTTATAAAACATAAGTGAACCCTGACACCCCTGGTGTATCCCATCACATATCTGAAACATGAGAACGAGGATACTTATTCATCCTCCTGGGGTCAAGACCCTAACCGCCTCTCAGGAAGGATGAGGTAACTATCTCAACCACTAGAGGCACTAGAATACATTATGATCCATCATTAAATGAGGATTACCAGTGTGTAGGTCCTCCCTAATCCACCACCAAACAATGTGGAGGTACTCCCCACACTACCACAAACTTTTGTGGAGGTCCTCCTCACACTACCAAAAATCAATGCAGAGCTCTTTTCCATGCCTAAATCATTTTCTTCTCTTAAAAACCATATTAGGGTTGGATAGAGAATACAATTCTTGGGGGACATGCCCATAGTGGAGGCCGTAACTTTTATAGAAGGAACTCGAGTGACTCTCAACAACTTATGCTCAAAGAAGTCCTACACCATCAGAGGCAGGACTATTGGAAGCATCATGTCACCATTGAACTCTCTGACTTTGAAGTGATATATGAATCAACGAGGGACCCTTAAACCCCACTTCTAGAGTTTAGATTATATTATCATAAACCGAGTCTTAAGATATTAGAATTTGAGGTCCGCAATATCACTAGATCCCTCGATAGGTACCTATAGGTGGAGGATGTCATGTCCTCATTTCAAGGACTAATAGTGAAACTGTCTCCATAGCCATCAGTTTCCCACATCTATACCTCCAAAATAGAATTTTAAGAGATTCTAGGATCTAGGTTACACCCTTATATGATGGTAATCACTCCAGTGAGCCTCAAATAGATGATGCAGTACTCACAAATGAAGAAGTGGTAAAATTTACATTCTATATGGAAATGATCATGAAGCTGGATCTACCTCAAAGATAAATTCCCACATGTAGTGTATATTTGATCCATGAGTTGCTCCCTATCCCAATAGATTAGCAAAAAAGAAGGTATGCATCAGTGACACCACCCTTAACTCAGCCTACACTATTCCGAACATGGGTTGACTAGAAACCATAGCATTTCTCTAATAATGAGAAAGATGATTTCTGGGACCTCCAAGACACTGAACGACTATCAATTATTTTTTATCCACAAAAAACTGTAGATTTTTTCATCCTAGATTCCCTCATTGAGAAACAGGTAGTTTGTTTTTTCCAAAATGTATGGGAAACACTTCACAACTTTCGAGACCATCAACTAACCTACCTTAGTAGCCACGAGCACATCGATTCCCTTCCCTAATAGTGAAATAGGGTTGATATCACAACATTACCAGGACATCATCATCTCAAATCAAATGGATATTTTCAGAATCTATATAAATCCTATGTTAAGAGCCTAAATATACTCCCCCAGTTCAGGAAAGAGGTGTCTCAACATGTGTAGATTAGAGGCTGGGGGTATCATGTTATCCTCCATTTTATCCCAATCATACAAAAATAGTAGGTCTGTCAATCCATACATTCCACCAATAGTGAAGGTTTTTACTTGAAGGCTTCAATGGTTAATGTTATCACCATAAACCTTCTAGAAAATCAGAGAAATTGGACCATAAATGTTTGGAATTATAGGGAAAATCTTCCATAAGCAGTGACATAATACCAAGTAGACTTCACATAAGTTGAATGTACTCGTCAGTAGAGACTAGAATTAGGTCTTGCTAGTCCCCCACTAAGAAATTAGCATCTGTCCCCTAGTACATTGACAAAGTAAATGCCTTTACCAAATTCATTGACTCATCAATGGTTATACCAAAAGTTGAGTCTAACCCTAGTATAACTACCTTACTTTAGAAGCTTGAGGAATACAAAAATATCATTACAAATCTTATTTAAAAGTAGTACCTAGACTCAGAAAACATTATAAGGGACCCATTCTCTACTCCAATTGGGAACACGATCCTCCTATTCTAGGAAACTTGATTTAAACATGGTGGACTCGTGCACCCAGTCATGGCAGAAACCCGGGGCTATGGAAAATGACTAAGATATGAGTCACCCAACCCTCCCAAATAGTGTCTATATCAGGATAAAGTCTATGTTTATAACCATGTAGATGAAACTATAAATGAATTTGTGGAAACAAATCCTCACCAATACGACATGATAGTTTCTATCATTACCCATCTTGTGGATCTGGTAATGCGATAGGTGGAAATACAGCCTGAAGGAAAGTCATACCCAACATGGGTGGACCATGTTTAAGCACCCATAAAATTTGATAATCCCAGATTCATCCCTTTTAATGGGATGGATGACCCACTACAACATCTGGTCCACTTCTCTATAAGGTGTGGTCCAATGTTGGGGACTCCAAAATAATAGGAAGCCACCAATCTCCGATGCTTTGTCTAGATTCTGGAAGGAGCTCAATTTTTATGTTATAGTTAGTTTCCAATAGAGACTATTTATATATGAGATGACCTCTGTAGATAGTTACTCCTATGCAATAAAACCATCACTCATCAATTAAAATGACAAAAAATTCCCAATGAGCGAGTCTCCAAATTCATTACTTGGTAGAAAAGAATCCCACATTTAGTTGAAATGGAACCTTTCTAGGAACAAATGCTTATTATGTGCATGTTGAATTTCATAAATGGGTCAATACCTACCATCATTTCCATAAACTAACCTAGTGGGTTTCACGAGTTCTCTAGAAAAGATTAGCATCTCAAAGAATTCTTAAAAAAAATCAAACAATAGTTGCACCCATTTCCACTTCCATCTCCCATGACAAGGACCATAAAAGTAGAGACAACCATCACTATTCACGAAGAGGTTCATGATCCAGTACACCTACAAGAACCCTTTTCTAAAAGAGCCTCACCAAGCACAACCTCACCCAATGTAGCCTCGCCAAACACAACCACATAAAGTATTTCCACCTCAATGAGAGAATGTGGCTCCAGAACAGCATTACGACTAGGATCCTCTGGTGAATTTCATATAAATAAGGAAAATAACTATTCTTTAAAGGATGTTCAGGTCTTGGGATATTTCATTTTCACCCTAGAAAAGGTAATCCTAAATTTTCTAGAATGTAAGAGACCCTTGTAGGTAGAACTCTCTTGTAGCACCAACCATTACTTGTTTCCTAGAATCCTCAAAAATACCATCAAAGAATGATTTGTATTCAAATATTGGCTCTAGGACCAAGTAGATCATGGATTATTTAGAATGATAAATGTAGCAACATAGGTGGAACATGTCTCTTTGGACCCTGATAGTGATAGTGAAGGCTTGGTTGAGTGGAAATAGGTTTCTAGCCATTGGATGTAGAAGTAAAATGGTTGGTGGGATTTTAAGATAGTCGCTCGCACCCATGGTATAATCCATGTCTGCTTGGGTAGGAAAGAACATATTATGGTTATCACACCTTATCTGACCACTATCTCTACATTTGTGTTGTATATTTCCATGTCTTGGAAGAGAATACATTAATTACATAAGGGAAATCATATCCCTCTATCGGTTCCAAAACCTACTCACACCATTTGTGCATTTATGCCTTTCGTGTTGAGAGATACTCCCAGGATTCGCCCAACCCTAAACTATTCCACTGATGGAAAGAAAAAATACACCTCTTTGAATGCTGTTGAACTAGTGGACCAATTCACATTACCCAATAATGTGGAACACTATGTGGATCCCTTGGGTACCTCTAGTTGATGCCGTCGAAGGAGAGGCAGAGGGAACACTAGAAGTCATAATGATCTTGTTAGTGTTTTAAAACAAGTTGTTCATGTAATTGAAACTAGATAGAAATCCTTGTATAGAGAATAGAAAGCTCAATCTTCCCACCCTACTCCATTAGGCATGCCCTCAAAATTCATTGTGCTGGTTGATTTTGTGACTCTACTACAATGGTTCC
Organism: Viscum album; assembly: GCA_963277665.1. Lineage (NCBI taxonomy): Eukaryota > Viridiplantae > Streptophyta > Magnoliopsida > Santalales > Viscaceae > Viscum > Viscum album. The sequence goes on along the minus strand of OY728163.1, from coordinate 2,003,757,271 downwards.
ACAATTATCCACATCCATCTAGGGAACAATCTTAGTCAACTATTATCAAGATGTTAGTTTCTTAGATCAGACCAAATTTCTATAAGTAAAATATCTTTAGTAATATCTATGACCTAGTGGTTCATCCAACTATATCTTCTACAACACTACCATAAAATGATCCTCTATATGAAAAATATACCCCTGTAATGTGACAAATAACATTTCCATCATACCCATAAATATTTAGGTTCTCGAAGAACTCTGTCTATCCAAGGAAATGCATGAGGCTCTCATCAATGATTTAAAAATCCCTATTTAGTTTGAGGATGAGTTAGCTGTCACTAAGGCTTACTATACATAGGAGTTCAAGAAATAGGAATGTCGATATATTATCTTTTTTTCCATATAAAAAATAGTGTCACTATCCAAGGGTGCATAATTCCCCTGTATATCACATGTTATTTTAGTGGAATAGAAATATTCCACTACCTTGTGAATATTGGCTTCAGGATCAGCCTCATCCTAACACAAATCCCCATAATCTAGGAATTACAGAAGATTATATGACTCCCTCCAACCTAAAAATTTAGGGGTATGATAAGAGTGAGAAAAATTCACATGGAGAAATTAACCTTAAGACTCAATTTTGTGGCATAATATCAAGCACTAAATTTATAGCAGTCTCATAGGATATTACCAACAACATGTTTTTAAGATGTCCTTAGATTCATTTTCATATAATATTCCCCTCTTAATACTTGCAGTGCCTCAAATAATCCTTCAATGGTTGAGTAGGGTTCCTCCAAGGTGATGCATCCCCCTTTGACTCCTATAAGGTCCGCCATTTGGATGATGGTTACTACAAAAGGGGAGGTGAGTAGGTCTAGAACAAAGGAGTTGAGAACATAAATACCTCTAATGATCTAGAATCCACTACAGAAGATCCATGGGTTGAAATGAAAGACATATTTGTTCTCTAAATTCACTAGTTAGATCCCATGAAATGAAACATGGGGGTTGTTTCATAGTATCCCCAAAAAAGGAGATCTTTTAAATTAACTTGTACAAATAAAATAGACTGGCCCAACTGATATTAGATGACCCTACTCTTGTTATGTAATGAGAAGTTCACCCCATGGTTTAGCTATCCAGAAAGAGACACATTCTCTCTATACTACTCGTTTCTCATATGATGAACTGGATTTAGAAGAACCCCTTTATGCATTTGAAGAGGGTGTCTGCACCACTGTTGATGAGTTAACCAAGGAGAACCTTGGTACCCAGAAATATCCAAGGAAGAAATTGGTCAGCACAAACATGTCCCCATAAGAGAATTAGTAGCATATGACCTTCCTGAAATATCACCATGACATATTCACCTAGAGCTATGACGATATGCTAGGGTTAGACGCTCATATTTCTATTCATATTCTTAGCCTCTCGATGGGCCATCAAGGGTTCAAGAAGCCTCCCAAAAAGATGACCCCTCTAATGGTTCTTTGGTTGAGGCTGAGGTTGAAAAGATTATTAAATACAACTTTTTTGGTGAGGTCCTGTGTCCTAGATGTCTATCCAACATTATCCTAGTCATGAAGAAAAATGGGTAGATAAGAATCCACATCAACTTTTGAGACATTTACCACCATTGTTTGAAAGATGATTTTACATTTCTAGTGATAAATTTGTTGAATAATGCTATGAATAGGTTCTAGGACCTATACTTCATGGATGTATACTATAGGTATAATCAGATCTTGATGGTCCCCAAGGATGAAGAGTCCACTACCTTTATGGTACCCCATGAAACTTTCTTTTATCATGTGACACCTTTGATATTAAGGAATTCTAGGTCCAATTACTTGTGGGTCATGAACCAAATAATTAATATAATTATTATGATATTGCTGGGGTGTTACATGTATGAAATGATAGTAAAATTACTCCATATTCACAACCATATCAATTATCTCAAAAAATTGTTCATCTTGCTTCGCTCTTGACACTTGAAGATGAACCCCTTGAAGTGAGCAGTTAGGGTTACCTCTAATAAATTTCTTGGTTTTGTCGTAATATTTATAGGCATATAGATTAAACCTAATAATATATAGACTATAAATCAATTTACCACACTAAGAAATATCTGGGAGTTGTGAGGATTCGAAGGACACTTATCCTACATGCATTGATTTATATAAAATCTAGCAAGAAAGTATAAGACCTTATCAAGGCTCCGGAAAAATGGTGTCACTAATACTGGGATGGGGATTGATAGATTTACATCGATGATATAAAACATTAATACTACAACCTCTGGTTCTGATGCCACCCATATTAGGAAATCATTTTTTCCTTTACATGACCGCTTTGGAATGGTCCATTGGTGGCCTTATTGCTCAAAAAAATAACTAGGGGAGGGAAAAAACCTCTTCTATCTCAGTATAATGCTCCTCAACACAAAGACCAGATAATCCCTAAGCAAGAAGAGTTTCATTATACTAATATTTTCTATATAGAATCTATGAAATTATTTTACTCACTATGTGATATAGCTGATGTCTTTGATAGACTCACTAAATGAAATCCTCAATTAACCCATGTTGATAGGATGATTGGTGTGATGGGAAGTAGTCCAATAGAAATTTGACCTTAGGTTCTTCCCATAAAATTACATAAAATTCTAGTCATTAGAAGACTTCCTAGTTACAGGCCTAGACCTTGAATAACTACCCCTAGATTTTTATTTTTTTTCATGAATCTATTCTTTCACTAGATCAAACCATACCATATTGGTAGATTCATTTCGATGGTTCCTCCCAGAGTCTGACAGATAGAGGTCTCAAAAACCCAAAGTTTAATAGGGTAGGCTTGAGGATCATATTTATTACTCTAGTATAGGCCGTCTTTCCATGCTATTTCCTATTGTTAGAATGCTACACCGGCAATGAGGTAGAGTATCAATCCCTTATCATTATTCTCAAGTTATCCCTTGAGATTGATGTCCCCTATTTACACATCAAGGGAGACTCTGAGCTTGTCATAAAATAGAAAAAGGGTGAATATTTAGTAAAAAAATAGGATATTATGCCTCTACTGAAATTCACCCTTCAGCTGATGGGAAAGTTCCCTTCCCATGTGTTGGTTACCCATACTCCTCTATCACAGAATGGTCAAGATGATGCATTGAAAATACTGGATATGTCTCTTGCAGAACATGACTAGGATGACCTAGTCATTCATCTCACACACCATAGGGTCTTCACTCCCACCTCTTTAGATAATGGAAAACAATAGGTGTATCATCTTTCTATTGGTTCCTCTTTATCCAGGCCCTCAAATACCGCTTTATTTGATGAAACATCCAATTTTATGACTACCTTTTTTATGTATCTCCAGCATGGAATTGTCCTACTGGACCGAGATGATCATGAGAAAATTATCTAACGTGCATCATAGTTTACCCTACAGAATGGACCCAAGCATGATAAATCTCTCTTCTGGAACGAGTTCAATGTAATTATCCGCTATTACATATTATAATATGAGATACCTTAGGTCATGCAGGAGGTTCACGTCGGATCCTATTGATCCCATCAAGTAGGATTGAAGCTCTACCACCAAATTTGAAGGTTGGGCTACTTATGGAACATCATTGTTTATGAACACATTAAGTTCTCCCAGAAGTTTTAGTCATGTTAGATCCACGCTAACTTTTAACGTGGACTACTAGAGCTTTTTTACACTACCATGTATTCTTATCCCATTTTAGTATGGTGTCTTGACATGGTTGGCCCATACGCTCAATAAAAAACTTGATATTGTAGGTTTATTTTGACCACAATAGAATTATTTTCCAAATAGGTTAAAGTGGTTCCGATGAAGAAAGTAAAAAACCGTTATGTAGATGAATTTTTGATCTCCCACATCATCCATCGGTTTGGAATTACTCACAATATTCTCATAGAGAATGAAACCAAATTTTGGGCTACAACGATGGAAAATCTATACACTAAGCATAACATTTGGTCAAGCCATACTTCCCTCTACCATGTGTTAGAAAATAAGTAGATTGAGGCATTCAAGAAGAACATATCTAACATATTGTAGAATATATTGGGCTAGAAAAAAAAGCTTTGGCCTAAAAAGCTCCATAATTTCCTTTGGTCCTATTGGGTGATAGCTTGAAATTTTACGCAGGAAACCCCATACATCCTAGTGTATGGAATAGAGATAGTCTTACCCATTAACGTCCAACTTCCCTCACTCCAAATGGATGTTTATGACTAGAATATGGATGAAATAACAAAATAAATCTATCAAGATGAGCTGGAACCCCTTGAGAAAATATTCTTTATGCCTTTCATAACTTATTGAGTAACCACAATAGGATAGGAAGAGAATTAAACAAGAAGGTTCACCTCTACTCCTTCCTCTAGGGTGACATTGTACTGGCTCTCAAAACACTGATGATACCCAAAATAAAGTTTCCAAAGTTGAAGCCCAAATGGTAAGGAACTTACATTATCCATAAGGTCTATTCAAATGAAGCGTACTCTTTAATCACCATGGATGGAGATTATATCACACCTCCAAAAAATTTCAGGTTTCTCAAATAGTACTTTGAGTATACCATATGGTTAAATTTACATGAAATTAAACCAAAAAAACCATTTTCAATGTTGTGAAACCTTAAACTACAACAACCATGTTCAAATCTATGGGACCATAAAATGTAGTATCCATGTTCAAAGATACACGACCTTAAACTGCAACAACCATGGTCAAAGTGACGAGATGTTAAAATGAAACAATCAGGATCTGCACTCTAGGACTTTAAACTAACAAAATACCATTTGGTCCAAGCATTATGTTCTTAAAATATTTTCATCCCCATAGTCTGAGTTGTATAAATTTGAAATGAATATCCCAACAACCTCAACACACAATGTTAAACTCTAGCCTTACCCCATATGAAACCAAGATTCCTCATAACATAAATATGTGATGATCATATAATAAAACATTGGATGATCATATGATAAAACATAATTAGCACATGAATATAAAAAATATCATTATCATGGGTCATAAACATAGTATGGACCATGGAAATCATGGGATTCTTTAATTCCCTCATCAAAGAGGATAACACCCCACTACCGGCATTATTCATCTACCACGCTGTGTCCTAGAACTATGTGTGGATTGAGTACCATTACCATGGGATACATAGTGATTCATAGACCCCCTGTATTTGGTCCCATCCACAAATTCATCATGATCCCTTCCCACAGGGGGGGAGAAATTAGATTCACCAAAATTTTTCCCTTTGACTTGCAGTTTGAGAATTACAACCTTAAACTATGTGTAGTTTGTTTTAGGTTATTTATGTGGAACATGGGATTTCATTTACTTATTTATATAATGGGGTTCGCCTATTTAGTTCCATGAAAATACCCTTAAAACAAATATCCCCACAATCCAATCACAATGAATATAAACTATTTTCAAAATTCGCCTGGTCCAAACCTTATGACCTTAAACTATGAAAAACTATTTGCAGGATTGATTTCCTTGGTGCAAAGCCTCCTTGGATCCATCACATTAGATTTTGACTCTTTTGAACCAGCCAAGAATCCTTGAAGTACATGTTCCCATTATTGTCCAATAATTACAACCATTAAACTATATGCATCCAACACTTAAAAGCACCACAATCACATGGTTTTCTTCATCACTAGTGTTTAAGTGAACAAGTACCCCCATATTTGTTTTTCACTATGTCCTCACTAGAGAGGATTCCAACTTTCTAGTGCGAGTCTCCTATAATACTATTTCCTAGAACTACATGCATCTTGATTCGAATTTTTATGGGATACATAGTGACCCCAAGAAATTCTATCTTCAATGAAAATGACATATTAACCACAAAACCAACCATTAATCATGAAACTATTGCCATTAAATTCCATTATTGGACTCCTATTTAGGTATAATAACCAATCATATTATTTATAATTCTAGTGAATAGAGATTCCTTCATGACCCAATATGAGGAGGGGAAGTATAATATGGTCAATGTGTAAGCCCCAAAAAATTCCTCAATACATGACATTAAATTGTAGCCTTACCCCATATAAAATCATGATGCCTCATATGAAAATTATGAGATGAATAAAAACCAAATTCCTTAGAACATTATGTTAAACTATATATTTTTCTTTATGAAATTAAAGTGGGATACCTCATATCACATGTATGAGATGATTTGATGTCCCCAATAGAGAGGACACCACCTCATTGACATTGGTCTCCTACCTCTCCACATCCCTGAAATTTGCATGGATTGATTCCTATTACCATGGGATGCATAATGATGGGTAGATATCTTATCTAGGGTCCAATCACCACTGTCAACTAATCATGGGGTCTTCTCCAGATTAGTATAATGATGTCAAATTAGGTATGGTTTGTCAAGTTTTATGTGGTAGAGGGTCTCTTTGGCCCTCCTTTCACATTGGTATATTAATATTTTATTCCACACATGTAGGGTACCGACCCTAGTTTCCTAGAGCTGGATCCTTATTTTATTACTTTGGAATGACTACAAGAAATTCATATCCTAAAGTAATGAATTGTTAGTAGTTTTGGACAACTAAATACATACATAAGTTCAACATTAAAACTTGAAAGGGAAAACAACATAAAAACTTCTTTTAAATCACACATAATTTTCTAGATTATCATTTCATGTCATTCATAATATACTTCTTCAAAACATGTAGAAAATAAAACATGAGAAAGGGGTGAGCTCTGATGATAAATAAGGGTAAATAATACAGTGAAAGAATTTATGAACATAAACACTAGGCACGATGAATAACTAAAAATCCATAACTTTAAAAATTTACTTGAGAATAATATGGAAGGAATAAAAAATGATCAAATAATTCCATAAAACATAACTATGGTTATTATACTAGTAGAGTAATCACACAGACTATCAATCACTAGTTTCATAATGAGAGATTTCATAATTCCATACATCATAATCACACCATTAAGGCCTCGTGCCGAGACCATAATAACCATTCTGTCAATGCCTCATGCCCAGAAAAGAGTTTGTCACATGAGACCTACTGATGTATCGAGGGGCTATAGAGGGACAAAACCATAACTTAATAAGTCAAATGAATTACTCATATGAATAAGGATAAATATAAATAGTATATATATTCATACTAAAACTAACATATGAAATGTAAATAGCTTTCCCCAATCGTTAACATAAACACTAACCATTCAAAGTAATATGGTGAATGGTATCAAGATAATAAATCCATAGTAAAAATAAAAATAAACCATTAAATAAAATATGGTATATGATATCATAAAATATTAATCCCATAATAATCAACAAGGGTGTTCAAATATGTAAAAATAATCTTATAAAATCATCGAGTAATTCTTAAGATACATACTCTTTTACTTTGAAAAGAAGAGTTATTTTGGAAAAATATTTATATAAAACCAGAAGTAAATTAAGGTAGTTTTTCATATTAAAAAAAATAATTTTATAAAAATAAATGTTGATAAAAATAGATTATTTAGTTCCCTTGAAAATAGGTAAGAATTTGAGAATTTCCCTTGAAACGAGCTTGTTTATCAAGAAGGATTTTTGAAAGATCCTTTAAAAATATGTAACTCCTCATAAAATAAAGATTTATTATGGTTTGTAAACATATATATAATATTAAAACATAATTTATGATGAGTACATAAGAATAAATAAGAATTTAATTGGGGTTAATAAAAACAAAGAGTAACCAGAAAGAAAATGGACGTTCGGGTAGAAAACCTTTACCTTATGTTCAAATATGTTACGCTCATGAACTTAAGGTCATGTAATATTAAATTATGCTTATTAATAAATTATTTCAGAACCTATTAGACATGTATTTTATTTATTAAAATTTTATTAAGTTCATTTACGCTAATTTTTAAGGGTTAAGAGATTCAATATCATTGTTTGTGAGTGCTCATTTCATTAGTTTTCATGATTGCTTTGTTTATATGGTAGTTAATGTAAAATGAGAATTGAAATCTAGAATTTATGTTTTATGTTATTAATGTTAACACAGTTGGTTAAATGATCATATAAGTCATTTTTTTACTTTGGGTGAGGATGAATAATTAGATAAAATTTTAATGATAAGCGCTTTGAATAATTTGGTGGTTTTCCAATCACCATGAAATCATTTTGTTTTATAAATTAATAACATGTGTATAAAATGATTAAAGAACATTAAATAAGATATATAAAATATATTATAATCTGGTACAACCATAAAAATAGTTTCATGACTATAATTGAAGATGGTAATAGAAGTTGAAAACCCATCATCCTTGAATGTGATTTATTAACGCATCTCAGATGGTGTTTTCATTTCTAGTATAAAAAGAGGGAAAATGAGAGATTATTATGAATTATTCCATTACAATAACAAAATTTCAGTACATGTAATGTACTATAGTTATCATAACATTTTTAGAAAATTAGGTGAGTGAAGAAAAAGAAATAAAGGAACTTGAAAGAAAATAAAAGAATGAAAAGAGGATTTCACCTATTGAATCTTTCTTCCTCGAGAGCCTCTTTAGGGGAGAGGATTTGGTATTTTTAATAGAAAAAGGGTTGTTGGATGTGGGGAGGAGCTTGGAAGGATATTTTAACAGAATTTTAACAAGGAGTTATAGTGTAGGAGAGGAGTTATTTTACATTATTTTAATCATTATTTTATTATTTTGGATCAATCCTACGAATATTCTTTATTCTTGTGATTAAAATAGAAATAAGTGCATGTGAGTTTGAACCTAGTGTTCTTAAATCAGCCTTAAATCACATATGACTCAATAAATCATGTATTTAGCATTTATTTTAAATTTTCATATTTTACTATTCACAAAAATTCAAGTATTTTTGAAAAATCAAAAAAATTCACCCTAACCATTTTTCTATGTGTAGAATTAAAAAATGAACTCCATTTTATCAAAATAATTTTTCAAATAATAGAAATTTAATTTTAAAACAAAATCATTATTTACTTGGAAAATACATATTTTAAATTTAAAAATGATTTTATAGTACTTTCAAAAATTAATTGAGGTTTCATAAAATTATCATAAAATTTTAGGATAGAAAAATATTTATTGAATAATACATTTTCTGAAAATTTATTTTAATTTAAATAAATTTATTAATTTAAAATTGTAATTAAATACTTATTACTCACAAAATACCAAAACTTAATTATTAGTTTCTAAAATACTTTATTTCATTTATAAGGTGTCTAAATTTAATTTATACTTTCATAGGCGAGGTTACTATTCCTAAAGATCATATTACTATTCATAATGGCACATTAATATTAATAAGGGTACATTTCTATTCACCAAAAAATGTAAGTTAATCCTTTCAGACTCTAAATATCTTACTGAACCCAACCGTGTATGTTAGTTTTTCGAATTTCAAATCACAGAGGTGGAAAAATTATATTTACTGGATAGGTTATAAAAAATTTATGTTTAGTAGAGACTCAAGTTTCACGCATTCAATATTAAATTTATTTATAAATCCTTGGGGTGTTACAACACAATTCTTTTTAAGAAACCCACACCCCATGGTCGAATCTCTATGACTATAAACTAACAGCTTCCCCTATGGTTTGAGCTCCATGACCTTAAACTAGTACTAAACATAGTCTGATTTGTATATATCTAAACTATAAATCCCAACATCCATATCACATAATGTTAAACTCTGGACTTACCCTATATGAAATCGGGATGCATCATATGATAAAAATGAGACGAATCAGACCAACATCCTCAATACACGATGTTAAACTATAGCCTTAATCCATATGAAATTGGAATTCATCATATTATAGATATGAGATGAACCAAATGAACATCCTCATAAAATGACATTAAATTGAAACCATAGCATGTATAAAACATGGATTCCTCATATAAGAAAATTATGATAGGACCCAGAAGCTAATGTCCTCAACACATGACATTAAATTGTAGCCTCAACCCATATAAAAATGGGTTGCCTCATATGATAGGTATGGGATGACCATAACAAACTTCCTCAACAGATGATGTGAAACTATAGTATTAACTTATGTAACAAACATAGGATGCTGTATATGAGCAATATAAGATGATTTAATGTCCTCACCTGAGATGAAAATTCCCCCGGTGCTAGTATCTTTCCTCACTGCATTCTAGAACAAAATAAGGTTTGATTTACATTAAAAAGGGATACCTAATTGTATAATTATATCATATACTGGGTTCATTCCTTCCATAAACTCATTTGTAGGTTCCAACTTTTAAACTAGGCTTGATCCTTTCTTACCAACATGTTAACCAACAAATTTGGGCTTGTGGTGGAATTGTTCCCAAGGAAGTAATAATTCTATCGAGGACATTCCCCACATCCACTTTCACAGTTCATTATTTCTTTGATTTGGATAACAATAATCCTCCCAATATAAATAGGATCCTTAACAACAATAGTTCATATCTATACTAACACACCAACCATATTGGGCTCACACCTTAAAGGATCATTGGTAACCGATAGCGGCTCCCATGTTTCAAACTCGGTTAATAGTCAATCCTACATTTGTTCTTCCCATCCTGGATTGGCGTGGGTGTAGACCCTATGTTTCAAAAATATCCAAAAATTTTCCCCTCATGATATTCATTCTAATTTTACTATCTAGGAATTGAAATCCATGATCAACCCTTGTGGGAATTCTTTAATTTGGTAACCTTTCCCTTTTGTTGTGTTCTCCCATACAAATAATGGGAACACCATACTGCTACTTGTTTTCTACATTGACCATGGACCATGTGGTCTTAGGAGTTGGGAGGGAGTTTTACTCAAGAAAGGTTGAGACACATGGGTTCCCCTTAAATATAATATAGCATCCCACATTTTTATAACATAACGTTTCATTACATTTTACAAAACCGAGGATCTTTAAGGTTTAGTGTCTTGGAAACCAGGAACTTAATACATGAAGACATAAAAAATTATTCTTAAATACATGAATGGATTATTCATCTGTTCATACTATGTTAATTACAACATCTCATATCCCAGGAGCATACATCAAAGGAAAGGGTGAGTAGAAGGCCCAGTAAGGAAAATAAGGGAAACATTTTACATGTGAACTCGAGATACATCAATATAGTCATGCAAAAGAACTTTAAGGCATGAGAAAGAAATCATGAGGCATATCCTAATACAAATAACGTATTTAATAACTTCAAGATGTTTCTAAAATATTTAACTTAGACAATAATTTCCTTTTCACCAAGGTCCATCCACAAGGTGTAATAAAAAAAATTACCAAGGTTATTCACCAAGGTACCATTAAAATTGTAATGCCTAGAGATTACATCATTACCCAATACATTGGAGAGATATCAGGGCACAACCTTAAATTTTTATTTATTATAATGTGAGACACATATATAATCATCAAAAATTTCATAAATAACCCTTATAGCATAAAATAAATGGGTTTCATTTCATAATCATAACATTTTAGAAACTGCTTTTAAGACATTATCTTTTTGTCTCTTTAAACCCACGGAAAAGGAAAGAGGGTTTCATGTATGTAAATACAAGAATTTAAAATAGAACATTTTGATATATATTTTAATACCCCTATTGAATAAAGAACATTGAGTATCCACTTAAAATAATAAAATAATATGAGAAAAAGAGAGAGACATTTTGAGAAGAAAATTCGGCAGCATAACGACTATGTTGCAGGGTTTTAGAAAACATTGAAAAGAGAGGGGAAATGGGTTACCCACTCATAAATGATCCAAAAATTAGTATAGGGACAAAATATAAAAGATATTAGAACATGGTAATGAAATTCGAAAGACATACTATATGAAATGAAAAACATGAAAGGAAGACAAAATTAAGATTTCTCTTATAAAAATTCAGCAGCCTAACAGGGTCACATAAAACTTATAAAAAATAAATTGATGAGATAAAATAGGTCTCTAATAATAGGAACATAAAAGGACAGTATTATAGATACAGAGATCATACCCCAATATAATAAAAATGAACTTGAAAGAAATGACATGAAAATAGAACATGAAAAATGAGAAGGGTGGAAGAATCCCTTACAAGGCAGCCTAACGACGCCACTTAAACATTCATAAAAATAAATGATGATATTAAGAGGGGGTATCCCATAATATGAACATGAAAATTACAGTAATATGAATATAAAATAACACCCCCAACATAAAAACATGGGGCTTAAAGGAAATGACATAAACGAGAGTACATGAAAAGAAAGAGAGGTAAGATTTCTTACCTTGAAGAGTAACTTCGAAATCACAAAGTTTTGGACCTTGGGAGGCTTGAGGGAACCTTGAGAGGACTCCTTGGGAGGTAAAGAGACTAGAAATTTTTTGAAGAGGATTTTTTAATGGAAAGGATGAGAGAATGGCTTGGTATTTATAGGGAATGTGAGGGGACACGACATTAATTGCCAAGGGACACCTCATAGGTGGTATTGGAAAAACTATGGGCTTTCCCATGGTATTTGCCCATTGTAATGGCCAATTGGGACACCTAATACCTTATATTACTATTCATAAGTCGACCATATTGATTACATACTTAATACATGATTTAGTGATGTCATTAAACACCCGTAACTTAAAAACTGTATTTTCACTATTCACAAAAAATTCAACTTTCTCAGAAAAATACCAAAATTTCACCTTAACGAAATATCGATGCTCTAATTTCAGAAATTAACTCCATGTAATAAAAATAATTTTCTAAATATTTTTAATTTAATTTTTCAATAAATACACTATTCACTAAAAATTCATTTTTTCAGAAAAATCCCCAAAAATTACCTTAACATAATATCGATGCTATGAGTTCACAAATGAACACCATTTTATAAAAATAATTTTCTAAATAATTTTAATTAAATTGTTAATTAAAAAACACTATTCACCTGAAAAAACTAAGACTTGAATAATAATTTCTGAAACAGTTATTTACCTATTTTATTGAATCACATTACTTAATCAAGGTGCCTAGATTATATTAATAATTTCTTTAAGCGAGATTACTAATCTATTTGGTCACATTACTAATCTTAAGCATAAATAACTATTCATAAATAACTATTCATGAAAAATTAATTTGATCTTATTAGACCTTAAATTTCTTACTGAACATAATCGTAGAAGACCATTTTTTTGAAAATCATTACACATAATTAAGTATTTAAGGTTTACATAAATATTTTCAAATATCCTTTTTATAGAATTCATCAATAATATGCATACTGTATTTATCTGGACATTTGAAAATTCATAAACTTCACCATAAGAAGACATCACAATTTTTATTTAAAACAGAGGATTACACAAGGCAGTTATTGTCTCGTTACATAACACCTTATAACACCAGCATAGGATCTAAGTGTAAGGTGTGATAAGGTGAGATAATCTTGGGGCGGCTCAGCCAACATTGCCCGAGTAGTGATTTCTATCAGCTTGAACTTCTCGTGAAGGTGATTCCATTCTAGCTTCACACGATGAAGTTCGGCTTGGGTTTGGTCCAGAGCAAATCCCAAAGGTGCTACCTCCTTCCCGAGTTCTGTCAGATGGGCTTCGATCAGCCTGAGACTACTGGATGGGACCATCAAATATTCTTTTTATATTAATTAATCAAGATCACTTGTATTTATAGACAATAATCGCAACATTTAGTTTTCAATGGTCATATTGACCAACAGTCATATAACAGTCGAAACCCAATGGTCTTATTTAAATTATACTCATTTTATTGAATGAAATAGTTTTGTTGAGTACAAAATAAAACAACACACAAAGTTAGGAAACAAAACGTATTCAAAATTTTGGGTTGTTACAATCTTCCCCCTTAAGAAATTTCATCCTTGCAATTTTAAAATTGGGCATGGAAATTTCGTTGAAAGTCCCACATTGGAAAAAGAGTCAGTAAATATATTACTTTAAGAGAAATAAAGAGATGTACAAAGGTCACCCGAGACAACAAATACTAGGATTCCATGAAAACATGGATATGGAGGAGAAAAAAACTATCAAGTTCTGATGGAGAGTGATATAAAACATGATTAGGAGAAAATTAACCAGAACAAGATCACAAACTTAAGATGTGTGAAATGGTCCTTGATTACCCAGTTGGAAAAGTTAATAGACAATGTTTTTGTTTTAAGTTACTTTTCATTGAGGAATTTATTTAGGGGCTTAACTGAAACATAAGGAAACATAACTACTTGTCATGTAGACTTTCATCTTTTACTATATTTCTAAAACAAGATCATATTTTCTCCAAAAGATGAGTATTTAGGTTGACTTGTTTGTGTTAAGAGCACTAAGATCCATTTTGAGAGAATCACACAATCCTCAACAGATGAACTATATATTTCCCATGTCTTTAGACCTTAACAAAAACCAAAATGGTTAGGACAAGATCATATAATCCCCAAAAGGAAAATCCTTTATAAAAAGAAAAAAAAGACTATTAATCTCCAAAATTCAATAAAAAGTACCCAAAGTTCCAGAAAGACCATTCAATACACAATCATCCTTAAAATTCTTCAGAATAATCCAAAATAAGATTGGAACCCAAAACTCATTAGGATTTAATCACATAGTCTTCCACAATAAATCTTAACATTTATCTTCAAATAACATCGACTACTATTAAAGTCTCATACTAAGGTGTACTTAACCTAATCACATATTCTCTATGATAGGTTTATCATTTTTTAGAAATAACCCAAATCACCATATGTCCACAATAAATACATAAATTCCTACAAAAAAAATTCAACCATTCCTCCTCAATTTAAATACTGTAGTATTTTATTTCCCTTAGGCATATAGTACTCCAAAAGAGAAAACATCATTCAAAATAACATTTATCATTTAATCAGAAAATAATTTTCATATATAAAGGATATCCATTTGATAAAACAGAAGTTTCCAAAATCAACTTATCCTTGATCCATAAAAAACATGTGCATTAGTCAGTCCGAAGGGCATACCAACAAACTCATAATGCCCATATCTTGATTGGAAGGCAGTTTTTGGAATATCAACATTATTCACCCCCAATTCATGATAACCAAGACGAAGATCAATCTTGGAGAATAATTGATCACCATGAAGTTGGTCAAATAACTCATCAATTCTTGGAAGAGAGTATTTGTTCTTCACTGTGATCCTATTCAGTTCTCTATAATCAATGCTTAACTGCATCGATTCATCCTTCTTCTTCACAAAGAGAACTAGTGCTCCCGAAGGAGACACACTTGGCCAGATAAACCCATTATTCAAAAGATCTTGGAGTTGTTTCTTTATTTCCTCTATCTCTACATTTTCCATCCTATAGGGGGTCTTTGACTTCAGATGAGATCCAGGTACGAGTTCAATGGAGAACTCTACCTCTATTTATAGGGGATTTCTGAGTAACTCCTCAAGAAATATGTCAACATATTCTTAGATGATGGGGGCATTTTCTAAAAAAATAAATCCTTTTTGAGAAACTTATTTCATTTACGAATCTTTTAACTAAAAAGTATTTTATGTCTTAAAACTTAATTCTTAGACAATTACATTTTTCTATAATTCCTTCATAATTATTCATAAAAAGCTTTCGATTAACCAAACATATCCCCTGGGAGTATTATAACCAAGAGTGAAATAAGGCCCATTGTCATGTACCAGTTCCCATTTGAGTCTGGCTCAAAGTGGGGTTTTCGTGTTTTACCCCTATGTACATCTGTTCTAGAGCCACCTCTACCTGTTCATATACAGACAGGGATGTATTTTCTTGATAAACCACTTACTCATTACTCACCAAAATACCAGCAAGATTTCCTATATTTAAACTTTTCTGTAGGGTTATTCCTAAAGTTTTCATATCCTAATTTCCATAAATAACTAAACCATCCTTTGATACCAACTATAGCATCCCAACTTTTTATAACATAACTTTTCATTACATTTTACCAAATCGAGTATCTTTATGGTTTAGTGTCTTGGAAACCAGGAACTTAATACATGATGAAATAAAATATTCTTTTTAAAAACTTGAATGGATTCTTCATTTGTTCGTCCAAATTTCATTACAGCTTCTCATAACCAGGGATCATACATCAAAGTAAAGGGTGAGAAGAAGCCCCAGTAAGGAAATCAAGGGGAACATTTTACATGTGAATTGGAGATACATCAATAAAGTCATGAAAAAGAACTTTAAGGCGTGAGAAATAAATAATGAGGAATATCATAATAAAAATAACTTATTTAATAACTTGAAGATGTGGATACAACATTTAACTTAGACAATAATTTCCGTTTCACTAAGTTCCATCCCCAAGGTGTCATAAAAAAAATTACCAAGGTTATTCACCAAGGTATCGTTAAAATTGGAATCCCTAGAGATTACATCATTACCCAATGCATTGGAGCGCTATCAGGGTGTACCATTAAATTTGTGTTTATTATCATGTGATCCACATATATAATCATTAAATATTTCATAAATAACCCATGTAGCATGAAATAAATGGGTTTCATTTCATAATCATAACGTTTTAAAAACTACTTTTAAGACATGATCTTTTTGTCAATTTAAACCCACGGAAAAGGAAAGTGGGTTTCATGTATGTAAATACAAAAATTTAAAATATAAAATTTTGATATATATTTGAATAACCATGTATAATAAAGATCTTTGAGTATCTACTTAAAAAAAATAAGAATTTGATAAAAAGAGAGACATTTTGAGACGAAAATTCGGCAGCATAACGACTATGTTGCAGGGTTTTAGAAAACATTAAAAAGAGAAGGGACATGGGTTACCCACTCAAAAATGATTCAAAAGACAGTAGAAGGATATAATATAAAGGATATAAGAACATGTTAATGAAATTTTAAATACATACCATATGAAATGAAAAACATTAAAGGAAGACAAAATTAAGATTTCTCTTATAAACATTCAACAGCCTAACGACGTCGCTTAAAACTTCTAAAGAATTAATTGATGAGATAAAATAGTTATCTCATCATATGAAAATAAAAGTAAAGTATGATGGATATAGAGATCATACCCCAACATAATAAAAATGAACTTGAAAGAAATGACATGAAAATAGAACTTGAAAAATCAAAAGGGTAGAAGAATCCCTTACAAAAATTCGGTTGGCTAACAGCGCCACTTAAACATTCATAAAACGAAATGATGAGAGTAAGAGAGGGTCTCTCATCATATTAACATGAAAAATAAAGCAATATTAATATAAAATAACACCCCCAACATAAGAACATGGGGCTTAAAAGAAATGACATAAACGAGAGTACTTGAAAAGAAAGAGAGGTAGGATCCCTTACATTGAAAAGTAACTTCAAAATATTCAAGTTTGGGACCTTGGGTGACTTGATAGAACCTTGGGAGGACTCCTTGGCAGGTAAGGAGATCAGAAATTCGTTGAGTAGGATTTTCTAAAGGAAAGGATGAGATAATGGCTTGGTATTTATAGGGAATGTGAGAGGACAATTCATTAATTACCAAGGGACACCTCATTGGTGGTATTGGAAAAACCATGGGCTTACCCATGGTATTTTCCCATGGTATTGGACAATTGGGACACCTCGTAACTTATATTACTATTCATAAGTTGACCATATTGATTAGAAACTTAATACATCCTTTAATGATGTCATTAAACACCCGTAACTTAAAAACTATATTTTCACTATTCACCGAAAATTCTACTTTCTCAGAAAAATCCCAAAAATTTCACCTTAACCAAATATCGATGCTCTGATTTCAAAGATGAACTCCATTTCATAAAAATAATTTTCTAAATTTTTTTAATTTAATTTTAAAATAAATACACTATTCACCGAAAATTCATTTTTTTCAGAAAAATCCCGAAAAATTACTTTAACATAATATCGATGCTCTGAGTTCACAAATGAACTCCATTATATAAAAATAATTTTCTAAATATTTTTAATTAAATTTTTAATTAAAAAACACTATTCACCTTAAAAAACTAAGACTTGACTAATAATTTCTAAAACAGTTATTTACCTATTTTATTGAATCACATTACTTAATCAAGGTTCCTAGGTTATATTAATACTTTATTTAAGTGAGATTAATAATCCATTTGGTCACATTACTAATCCTAAGAGTAAAATCACTATTCCTAATTTACTATTCATTAAAAATTAAGTTGATCTTATTAGACTGTAAATTTCTTACTGAACATAATTTTAGAAGACCATTTTTTGAAAATCATTACACATAATTAATTATTTAAGGTTTACATAAATATTTTAAAATATTCTTTTTCTAGAATTTATCAATAATATGAGTACTATATTTACCTGGACATTTGAAAATTCACAAACTTCACCATAAGAATAAATCACAATTTTTGTTTAAAACAAAGGATTACAAAAGGCAGTTACAGTCTCGTTACATAACCCCTTATAACACCAGCATATGATCTAAGTGTATGGTGTGCTAAGGTGAGAGAATCTTGGGGCGGCTCAGCCAACATTGCCCGAGTAGTGATTTCTATCAGCTTGAACTTCTCGCGAAGTCGATTCCATTGCAGCTTCACACGATGAAGTTCGGCTTGGGTTTGGTCTAGAGCAAAGCCCAAAGGTGCTAACTCCTTCCTGAGTTCTGTCAATTGGGCTTCGATCATCTTGAGACTACTGGATGGGGCCATCGAATGTTCTTTCTATATTAATTAATCAATATCACTTGTATTTATAGACAATAACCGCAACATTTAGTTTCCAATGGTCATATTGACCAATGATCATATAACAATCGAAACCTAATGGTCTTATTTTAATTATACTCATTTTATTTAATGAAATAGTTTTGTTGAGTACAAAATAAAACAACACACAAAGTTAGGAAACAAAACTTATTCAAAACTTCGGGTTGTTACATATAAACTCTACGACCCTGAACTAGGAGCTGAAGTTGACGCATCATGACTTTAAATTGTGTGAAAGTCACCCTTAGAATGTTTCATGTGGAACTAGGTCCCATTGGCCCTCAATTCCAATATGGTTTACACTGTGTCATGACACACGTGTTCTTTTGGGACATTCACCCTTTATTCTGAACTCTATTGACTTAAACTAAGTGCCCATGTCTGAGAAACCTGACCTTATAGTCTATGAAAATTTTATCAGAAATGTTCCATTTGGCATGTCCTCTTAGGACCCTCATTCACATCAAGTTACCTATACCCTATTCCACACAAATTTTTTAAGACACACAACCCATGATCTAAGAATCACGACCTTAAATTGTGTGTGAATCACCACCAAATTCATTTTATTGGTGTAGGTCCTTTTAAGCATGCAATACACATCAGTTTTGAATCCTATGATGTCATAAGAACCTTCTTGGAGTGAACCCCCTTAGGTAAAATTATTATGACCTTAAACTATTTTTAGTACCATGTTCTATGATTAATGACCTTAATATAGGAGTCTTGGTCCAAGAATTATGTGCTTACAATATTTATAACTTCTTGGTTTGACTGGTATAACCTCGAAAAACCAAAGTCAAGGGGAATAAATTATTGTCAGGATGAAAAAACATATGGTAAACTTGAGAAAGAGCTAGAATCCACCCACCAAGTCACTACTATGAGTTGGGAAAAAAATAAGGGGATAAAATGAAAGAGGTACAAAGCTAGTATAGAACCACTATATACCCAAACATAAACCTATAAATTTTCATTTAATCCGTAATTTTAGGAAAAAGTTTAATACAAATCTTAAGATCTCTTTTCCTCATGAGTTCCTCTAGGAGGTACCCCCATTGTGTTACCCCCTTGTTCCACCATCACCTTGGTTGGGATGGTGTTATTCATGTTGGTTCACTTTCCCTAGACACAAGATGAAAAACTGTGTTTTGAATGTCCTTATCACATGAAATTATCATATATGATGCATCACCCTCACTGTATGATGTTAAACTACATGTAAATTATAGTGACCGTATGATGTTAAACTGTATATACATCATCTTCACCATATCATGTTAAATAACATGTATATAATCCTCACCGTATGATATTAAGTGGTCTGTACATCATCCCCACTGTATGATGTCAATCTCTGTGTACATCGTCCTCACCATATGACAATGAACTACATATACATTGTTCTAACCATATGATGTTATAATGTGTCTACAATATCCTCACTGTATGAAGATTCCTTCAATGCGAAGTCTCCGAAGAATCTCAAAGTCCCTAATAGTATTATTACAGTGAGCCTTTTGAATTGAGGCAACCTCATGTGTCGCAAGGAGGATCTGGGTTTTACCTGCATTAAGATTTGGTGAAGAATTATTATGAATCATATTGTATCTATTATACCAGATCACATGAAGAAGCTCTGCAATGGCAGAGAGGAAGATATTCTTCATTTTTTGAGATTCCTCTTACTGGACACATTAAAGATATGTGTCCAGAAAGAGGAATCTCAACAAATCAAGAATATATTCCTCTCTGCTATTGCAGAGCTTCTTTATGTGATCTGGTATGATAGAAACAATATGATATATAATAATTCTTCACCAAATCTGAATGCAGGTAAATCCCAGATCCTCCTTGCAACACATGAGGCTGCCTCAATTCAAAAGGATCACTGTAATAATACTATTAGGGAGTTTGAGATTCTTTAGAGACTTCACATTGAAGGCATCTTCAGACAAACCAAACACACCATTGAAGTATTCTGGCGGGTCCCGCTTCATGGATGAATCAAGGTGAATGTTGATGGTGCCTCTAAAGGAAACCCAGGCCCTACCGGTTACAGAGCGATCTTCAGAGACCATCTTGATATATGCCATGGATTATTTTTCACTGGATATGGCACTGTCTCATCACTAGAAGATGAAATGATGGGTGTGATCCACACTATCAACTATGCACTTCAAAAAGGATGGAGGAAGATTTTTATTGAATGTGATTCGACCACCATCGTTTAAGCAATCTGGAAGGGGATGACTCATCTAGCCTGGCCACTCACTACTCACTGGATGAAGTTCTTTGAAACTCTTCTGCAGATCAACTTTATCGCCACTCATGATTTCAGGGAAGAAGACAAGGTTTCTGATGCACTTGCAAATATGGGAGTTAACCAGGAGATGACCTGGCTTGATGCACCCCCTCTTGATCTTTTTCAGATTTATGACAATTACTGTAGGAAACTCCCATCTTTTAGACTCTTGTAACCTCTTCTTTTATCTTCAATAAATTGTTCCTTGTTCTTTTACCAAAGCACTACCTTTTATAAAAAAAATATCCTCACCGTATGATGATAAAATACATGTACATCATCCTCATTATATGATGTAAAATTTTGAAGCATCTTAGTCATCTCACCTAAGAAACCCTTTTCTCCCTTTGATGATATTCACTTACTACATCATTCATATTCCCCGACGATTGCTCGACATCCGGTATGAATATTCCTTTGGAAGATAAGTCTAACCTTTGTTCAGACTAATACGCCTACTCAATGTTCTCAAATCCATGATAGTTTAATTTAGAGAGTATTGAAAAACCTTATAATATCTACCCAAATCAACCCCATGTTTTTTATCTCCCTTTTTTGAATCCCCAAAACCTTTCACATCTGAATGGACCCCAAACAAAAATGGTGCCTAGCCGCATATCGTCTTGGGAACAGAATTTGAAATTATTTTGATTACATTTTGTGATAAGTAACATATTTCAATCATGGTTATTGGTTGAACCTCATTTTTTCCCCATCCTCGGAAAAATGATAATAGATTCTATGTTTCGAACATGGTCAGTACTTATTCTCCATTGTCACACCCCTCCCTTTGTGTTTAGAATTTTGGGATTCTTGATTCACACTCTTCATAATCCCTTTTGTTTAGGTAGAATTTAATTCCCCTACAATTACCAAACTCATGGACTGGTTCATGTTAAGAAAGAAATTTAGCTTTATAGAGATCCCTATTCTCCAGACATAGCTTTTCTGGCCAAGATTCTCTTGGTGGTCAATAAAAAAGTTTAGATCTTTTGTGTTGGACCCTTGTTTAAGGATCTATCCTAAATGAGAAATCTTATGTTTCTCCCTTGTTTCTAACACCGATAATGAATCATGTGGTCTTAGGGATTCATTTTTGGTTGTCTTATCAATTTGACTGGGATGATACAAAAAGAAGTTCATTAAATCATACAAGAAGTTTAAACAAGCCATCAAAAGTTTGTTACATCCACACACATGTTGGATACTCTCCTTTACTTCAGGATAAGGTAAAATTTCATGAGGATCATCCTTAGTGATTGAGTGATCGAGCTTATTTTCCTTATGTATAGTATCCTTCAGAGTCTGATGTCCCTCCACCAGATCGATCACATCCTCCTTGGTGAAAGGGAATACTTATTAGGACCTAATTCTCATATAATACCACATGGATTGGAACTCAATCACCAGTGATGCCACATTTTCTACCCTAGCATTAGCCTCCACCAATCGAGCCCTCAGCTGGTTAATGATATTATATTGAGTAGTGATGATGGTTGGGTACTTTTTTAGATGCTATTATAGAAGATATATCTCCTCATTAGCTATATAAAGTTCCTGGGTTCCCGCAACATTCTTTTTATGCCAAGAAACATCAAAATCCTGCCACTCAACACACACCCACTTGATGAGAAAGTATTGATCTAGTGTATGGAGACTACTAAAGTCCACCCCTCTAGTTCTCAAGTTGATTAACCAATGAAAAAGAGGTCCCACATAGTTTTCCAGATCAACCAGTGGTGTGCGAATGGTAAAATTACTCACATTCATCCCTTCCTTATGTTGGAAAACTTATTTCTCCTCGGTAATGTCCAATATAGATTACCCAAAGTCCCTAGATGGTTTAGGATTGTAGTGGGGGATGACCACAAACACATCAGTGATGAGGTTATCTATAATAAAGTCCTTGGGTGGGATAATCCCTAGGTCTGGGGGTAACATGTCCTCTTGAGACCCTTCACCTACAATGGGATCCCCGACCACCACCTGTGGAAACCTCGATGAAGGATCATCTACTACAGCCTCCTAGGTTACCTATGTTGGTGGAATGATCTCAACCAACCTCATTGAGTAATCAACTACAGAACCCACCACAAATAATGCTACTGGGGTGGGTGTGATCATTATATCTTATTCGACCATCTCTGTTGCCGGCCTGATTTTCACCTCCTCCATTGATGATTTTTCTCCAGTAACCACCTCCTGTTGCGCTTTTGAGGAAGGATCACCTACCATAGTCTCCTTGATTTTCTTTATGGGTGGAATGATCTCGACCACCCTTTTTGAGGAATTGGATCCATAAGTCACCTTCTATGGAAATTCTATGGTAAGATCAGCCACCACAACCTCCTCGACCACCTTCGATGAAAGAATAACCTTGTCCACCATAACTTCCTTAAAACCAAGAATCACCATAGTAGAATGAGACACAAATACGGTTTGAACTAATGTTTAAATCATAGTCTTACACAAGAATGAATTATGAGAGTAAAAACACAAATGAAAAGGTGAAAATGGAAAACTTATTATAATAGTGGTACAACCTGATGAGAAACTTAGAAAGATCCATGAGAAATTTCCCTAGAAGCATTTTTCCACCAGTTGCAGGCACCACTTCAAATAGTGGATGGTTTCCTGTAACTAAAATAATTAAGAAGAGTCCTTATGTTCTCCCCTTTAAGGGTTGTGTCTTTATTATATTTCTTCAAATGTTCATCATGATCCTACCCCTCCTCTCCTCTTGTCAATTCCTGCACAACTAAAGAAAATTTAGATTGCGATATTAGGGGTTAGGTAATATCCATGTCACACATTATCAGAAGGTTTACCTGTATGATGAAAGTATTATGATAACAAACGGAGAATTGAAAGGAATCGCTTCACTAGGACTAATTTAATCACTCTCCCTCAGCCACTCTAGTATCCAATGATTAAAAAAAATGAACTAGAGAAGATGGAATTCCCAACAATACCTTTACTTAATTAGTAAAGAGATGTGTGATATTCTGAGAGTAGAACATGTCATCCATTTCAACCATGTATTACATCACCTCCACATGGAAACATGGAAACTGGCCCTCATGTGACCCAACCTAGTGAGTAATATTTCGTTAAAGTGAATACGCTACCATATCCAATGAAGGGAGGTGATCTATTTTTAGATCCCATAACTCTCCCAAGTGCTGTAAAAAATAGCATCACTAGGAATATCCTTGCAACATAGTCTCTTACCCAGACATTGAACATGCACCCTCAGTACATCCCCATAGGGTTCTCCTTCCTCCCTAATCTACTTACCCAGGAGTGTTGGTACTTTTGTTGCTCCGCTCACTACAGTTCCCACCAATGCATGACAAGGAATTGCTGGATATATAGTAGCTGCTCTACCCACCAGACTGAATTTTCCTCTACTGTAACACCTCGAGATTTTTTGAATTATTTTTTTTTCTAACTAATTTATCCTTTGTGATATTTTTCATTTCACATTACACTGAAAATAGTTTATTTTATATTAAATCATTATGTTTGTCTTGCAATACTCACAACAATAAGTCATTATTTCACTACAAACAACATAAATTTTAGCTTGACTCCATGAAACACCAAGATTATCTTGCTACTTGTCATAAATTATACATAACATAGACTTGGCATACAAAACATGCAACATCGACTTGGCTCACATTACATTTAACACTGAGTCTCTATGAAACATCTTTTTTGTTGTTATAATTATTTAAAAGATATAATTAAAATATAACCATTAAAATTAGGAAAATGAATAGTTATAACTAATTTTTAAAATATTTTTTATAATGATTTTATATAAATAAAATATATTTATTTAGAAAGATATAATTATTAGTAAAGTCCTTATATTTTTAAAAGTACTATTTACTCAAATGAACTGCTTTTAATATACTTCTATAAAAAATAACAAAATTAATCTTAGACACACTTAGAATTTTAATTTGTTAAAATAAACTTCATTTTTGAATTTAAAAATTTGAAATTATATTAGGATTTTTTTTGGGATTTTTCTGAGAAACATCATTTTTGGATGAATAATAAAAAATATCAGATTCTAATTGAATATTTATTTTTTATGTAATTTATTTATAAGGATAAAAAAATATATTCAATTATTTTAAAAGTTTAATTGGATAATATTTTTCTCAATTAATCCAATGTAGATCATCAGAATCAATTTCCAATTAAAATTGAGTATAAAAACTAAGAAAACATTTGGATGTTTTAACTTTAAAAAACAACAGTGTCATTGCATTATAGGGATTAATTTTAAATTAATTTCTGCCACTTATATGATTAAAACATATAAAACAGATTCCATATTTGTAATCATTATAATTTAAAATTTCAAATAATTTTAGCTTTGTCTTCTACCAAAAATATTAGTGAAAGTGATTAAAAATAATTACAAATGTTAAGAGAAAAATTTGGTTAATAAAGTAATAAACCTTAAATTTACTACCCCAAACGACATAGAAACTTGTCAAACACCCATTTTATAGCCATTATTCGGCCATTAACCTTCCATTATTGAGTTTTGTTGGGTTTTATGACTTATTTTATGTAAAAACTTGGGTATACCTAACTTGTTTTAAAAAAATGCCAAGTGTGTCCTTTCCCTTGCCTATAAAGGCCAACAAATATTCCTCTTCTTCACACCTCTCAAAACACTTATTTTTGGACAATATATACCTAATAAAATTCTCCAAATACCTCCTTTACTACTATAAGCCTCCCCTTGGGTAGAAATCAATCCAAGGAAACCTTTTGGCTTGTACCAAAAGGAGTTACCTGATTAAGTGGTAATGTCTTCTCCCAAGATCTGTTCTTTTATTTTCTTTTGCTACCACTCCACTATATTTGTTATATTATTTTATAATAAAACCAGTATATTCAATATACTAGGATGTTTTATGATAAGGGTTTAACCTATAGTTACACACACTCCCATCCAATGGGTGAAAAATATACTGTTTACGTGTATGGTGAACTACTGCCTCACTAGATGATGATTGTTCATTTTTTCCTTTACCACATCTCATGGTGGAAATTATGATGGAAAATATGTTTATATATGTCATATATTATATTTTTTATGTATTTAATATTATTTAATCATTTTAAAACAAATATCTATATATGCACAAGAGCCTCATCCCAGTTGGTGAGGACTCAACAAGTGCATCCAAGAGACCCGATTTCAAACCCGGGCATAGACATATTTTTGGGAACTGTAGAAGTACTATAGTAGTACTATAGCATACACTATTCGATACTATAGTAGTCAGAACTATTCATCCATTTGGGCTTTCAGGACACCAGTTTGGGCCTTGGGTCCTTTAAGGACTTTGAGCCACCCAAGGCCTTCAAGCTAGAAAGGCTTACGGGATACCTCAAGGCCTTTGGGCCACATCAAGGCCTTCAGGCCCCTTCAAGGTCTTCAGGCCACCTGAAATTGTGCTTAAAAATGATCAGACGTACTCTATTGGGAGTAGACTCTAAATGGGGATTCAGAGCAGGTTCATTCACTAGAGCATAAGCGAATCAGATTTTTCAGAAAGAGAGGGTATGGAATTTACATTGTGACTAGCATGTGCTTGCATGAGAAGCCTATCCGAACTACCATGTGAAGGTGGAGAGATGATATTACGATGAAGAAGCTGGGAGGAGTTCCAAGTGTAGTCTGTATAATTTCTAAGACCTACAGTTCATGTAATCTCTAAGCTTATGGGCCTTCTAAGGGTTCCCCATAATCCCTTGAAATGGGGTTATCAAAAATAAATGAAAAATAAGGCCTTTAGTCCATTAAAAAATATATCTATATACTTTACACTTGGTGTAAATATGATAATTTCATTTGAGGAAGTGTGGACTACCACCCCCTCAATGTGATGTGATTCGTTCACAGACTACATGGGATGTATTAAGGATGAATTTAGTGAAAGTATAGGATAAATATTAAATAATAATGATACTGGAATTATAATATATATATATATATACATATTTCATTTTCTTTATTTCTTTTAATACTAAAATAAAAACAGAAACAACATTCATGCATACGTACGACTTACCATCTTCATGAATGGTGTATTCTATTTAATACTTCTATATTATATAGACCATTAAAATACACATATACTGAATATAAATGATACATATATATATATATATATATCATTTTTACATTATAAAAATCATGATATAAGTATAAGGACTGAAGATATAACAAATTAAGTCACATGGGAAAAACAAAGCAGATATTACCTGAAGTGAAACCTTAACATAGAGTTGTTAAGAAGTGGGTAATATAAGGTCATAATCAAACCATATATAATATTAGATATAAGAATATTTTTTTGTAAAATATTTATAATAAATTTATATTTATTATGCAGGTGGTTTATATGACTATTAAGAGAGTCAAGACACAAGGTAAGGGAATTTCATCTCACTCTTTATTTCCGTGAGATATATGCCTTATTAGCCTCTAATGTCTTTTTTGTGGTGTATATAATGCACATGAATGTATTATATTCCTATTAAAATTAAATTCATGGGCATTTATATAAACATATTATGATCTTTATATTATGGGGTTTATGTTTCAAATCTACCAAATCGATAAATTAATTTTATCTAAATTTTCCTCCTTTGAGACAATGCGATGTTATACACGTATATTTTTATCTAAGGTGTGTAAAGTAACTTTGAAATGTTATATCTTGTATATAATTACTTTTAGGATATTTTAAACTCCATGTAATTTAATTTTCATACATCGGGAGTATGATTCAAAGTTACCATGTGGTAATAGGTTATTAAAAAAATCTCACTGTTTATCAAGATTGTTTATGATCAAATTTTCATTAATGAAATATTATGATGCATCTTTAAAGAATAGTCATGAATTTTTATTCTTATCTGGTTAGAATTTATGTATTCTTGTATTATTACCATTTTTCCACTCTTTGTTACTTAGTATAATTTATAAAAAGTTTTAAAGAAAATATGTTTGTACCTCTCTCTTTGGTCGAAGATATATGTTCTTTCAAAACCGTGTTTTCTAAAAAAAATTTCAAAGAATATTATTCTAATCTACTATGATCCTTAAAATTATTTTTACCCTTTTAATCTTTTAACAATTATTTCAAAAGAACATTATTTCACCTTTATGAATGAGGAATTTCTCTGACCTTTTAACCATGAAAAAGGAATGTTCTTTTTACCTCGTATGACCTGTACAAATTTACCTGCTATTAATTATTTTTTAGATTTTATTATGTTTAAATTTTTATTTTTAGGAAAATTTGTTAAAATTATTTTAAGTAAATGGTTTTCAAAATGTTTTCAATCTTATTTTTAATATTTCAAGGTAAAAAGGGGTTTTCAAAAAATTTTATAGCTTCTTTCATAAGATTTATATTAAAAAGGTTTTCAAAAATTTTTCATGATTTCTTTATATGTTTTAATTTTTTTTAATAAAATGGGTTTGAAATCATTTTCAAGTTTTTTTTCATAAATTTCAAAGTTTTTTTCAAATAAAAATATGTTTTAAATAATTTTAATCTTATTTTTTATGTTTTCAAGGAAAAATGTTTTCGAAATTATTTCAAGTATTATTTATAAGTTTTTAGTGTAATTTTTAGGAAAATTATTTCAAATTGTTTCTATGTATTGAGAATCCCTTTTCAAAGAAGAAAGTATATTTTCCTCAAGAATTTTTTTTTGAAATATATTTAAAAATAATTTTCTATCTAGGATTTCATTCTTTGATTTTACTCATAACTCTCTAGTAAATGATCTAAAAGTTCTATTAATATTATTTCTCTGAATCAGTTATTCTTAATTTCTTTGTATTTATGAATCCAGTTTCTCATTCATGGGTTATATGTTGGTTAAATCGATTTATCTTTCAAGAGTTTTATATTTATGAAATTAATTTCTCTTCCAAAAGTTATGATTTTGATGAAAAGATTATAAAACTTTTATTTTTTCCACAGGTTATGATATGTTTACATGTTTATGATACCCATTTAATTACATGGGTTAGATATGATTGTTTATTATTTTGTGAAACATGTATGTATGATTTCACTATGAGATTTGTATGACCTATATCCCCCTCTAATATATTGGGTAAATATTTATATCTCTTGAGATAAACATGGTTGGAATAAGAAATGAAATAAGTTCTATATTATAGTTCAAGAATAATAAGTGAACCCAGTTCAATATTACAGGGTTGGAATGAGAAATGAACTTGGTTTAGTATTACAAGTCTAGAATGAGAAGTGAACTTGGTTCAGTGATATAGGGCTAAAACAGTGTATGAACCCAGTTCAGTATAGGAATTTGTCCCTTAATATGGTCTCGACAACAATACCTTGACTACTATGGAAATTATTTTATATACTTATGTTTCTTGCACAATTCCAAGTGGTATTCCCTTATTATTATTTCATGGATAATATTATTTATTTCCTTATGATTCATGTCGTATGATCTTTCAATCTTTATTCCATGATTCCAGTTTATGATATTTAATATACAGTGTATGATCTTCTATTTTCATGATCACATTATCGTACCCTTATGCTTATATGTCTCCTTTGTTTACCCTTATTGAGCACTTGAGATCACCCATTTTTATGTTTCCATCCCCCATGTTATGAATATATGTATTATGTTTGATGTGTCTAAGAAGGGTTCTAGTCAAGAGAAACCTACCGAGAGATAATGTAGGTCAATTATGTTACAGTGTTTATGCTTCAATGTATCCAAAGTCACTAGACTAATATGGTCATTGGGAATTTGTTTTTATAATGTTTTAAGTATTCTAAAAATGTTATGTAATGTTAATGTATGAAAAGTGAGGATCATTATAATTGGTATCAGACTGAATGTTTAGATAGCCTATGGAATCTAGGATGGTAAAACATTAGCGAGAACCACAAAGACACATCTAGGGATAAGTCTAAGGATAATGAATCTTATAAGAAAATTTCATGAAATTTAGGTATAGGATAATGTGAGTTATTTCCTAGAAAATCACCCCCCTATGGATGCTACAAGTGGATGTGGATTTGGAATAAATGTACCTAGGGGTAACAACTTCAAAAAGATGTTTCAGGCCTAATTTGGGGCAATCTAGTACTCAAAAATGAGCCTTGATTCACACATGGTTTAACACTCCCATGGGATATTCTTTGAGAATTCACAAACTCTTCATGAACCACCATTTAGTATTTAAATATATGTTGGATATGAATAAACTAGGATAAAACTAGGGTGTTTTAGACTATAGAATGCTTCATGATTTAGAAATCTTATAATTAATTCATTTCATTACTATGTGGTTTTATGCTATGATAAGTTATGCTCACACTTGGATTATGGTTTTAATCAATGATAGGAACCAGAAGAAATGGAATAATGTTGAATGTGTTGGATGATTTTATGATGAGAATTAAAGTTGGATGATCACTGGAGTGAAATATATTGTGATCATGCCTAGTAAATATTCGGGGAACAAGATTAAAAACATGTACCTTAACTATCTTTCAGAGTCACTAAGGAAGAGTAAGAAGGAGTTCGCTGAGAGTTCGGGTAATGGAGACCATGGAGGAAAGAGGATAATATTTCTTTTTTGTCAATAATGTTGAAATAATTACTTAAGTGAATATCTTAAAGTAATGAGAAGATGTTTTGATTGTGGAAAAAATGACACAAAGCAAGTGACTATAAGAGAAAAATGAAGTGTTTGATTAACGAAATGGATGAGAATATTGGACTCCTGAAGACATCATTGAAGGCTATGTTTTTTGAGTGTGGAATAAATGATCATTATTCAACTCAATGTACCAATATGAAATCTCATGAATAGGATCAAAAAGGGGGTATGAGTAATGGTTACATTATTGATGATGTAGAGATTATAGATGAAATGTGAAAGGAAAGAGGTATTGTGTAATATGATGAGGTATCCTTGCTAATGTAATAAAGATGAAGTGGAATAATAAAATATTTTATGTATTTGGATTAAAGAATTATGTTATATGAAAGGTGAAAAATAAGGATTATTCAATTTATATTTTTCTCTATGGATTTACAAGAACACATTGAATGGTTCCAATGGAATAAAAAAGTGATATAATAGTAAGGTGATGTCCATGTAAAACACATGATTAAGGGAAAGGTAAAACATAATATATTCATTATATTATGATAATAATTTTTTGGATAAAGATAAGTGGGATATAAATATGTAAATTGGAAGGTACTGATTACATTGGAACTAATTAAAGAATTGTTGAAAAGTAGTTTATGTTATCATGGATGAAGTATACAAAATATTTAATTTGTAAAATATATCCACTAATATATAGAATATGGAAGAATTCTTGTTTTCTAGAAGTAATTATGGTAAATTAGGTTATTACCATGTTTCAAGAGAATATATGATGATGATATCCACATGTTTGGAATGTGACAACCAAGCGATACTTTGTGATATAAGGAGGAATCAATGATAAGAAGATTTTGTCACTCTCATTTTAACATTTTGTATTTTCATCTTTCAGAAGGGAAATAAGGTCAACCATTCATAAAAATATTAAGTTAAACTTTAGAGGAAGTATTTATGTACTGATTTTTTATTGAAAATATTTTTTAAGAGGCTATTTAGTGATTAACCTTATTTTAAGGATGCCCATCATATTTTGGAAATTATATTAGTATGGTTTTAGAAAAGGAAATCATGTATGTCGGGTGAAAACCAATAAAGTCCAGAAAGGATGTGGGTCTTGAACCCATGACCAAAGGATGATAAGGGTTTCATGCCTTCCATTGACTTACATAATGTCCACGTTAATGTGTAATTATTTTTTTGAATAATTATTAATGATGAACTAGTAGAGTTAATTTTTATGTTCACAGATTAATATATTAACCATATAGGTTTTTAATAATAATTGTAGAGAAATATTTATACTTTTCAGTATTTTATGGACCTTAATATCTACTAAAAGTGTATTTTAGCACTTCAGGTACAAAAGTTAATTTCTTGACATCCATTTCCTGAAGTAATGGATGAATTAGAAATAGATAAGATAATAATTAAATAATCAAATTTTGTTTATATAAATATACCAAGTAAGTATATTTATATATATTATTTATCAATAAAATAATTACTCCAAGATTTAATAATGATAAAAAATGTTGTCTTAATACTGTAATTTTTGTTGAACATATGTCCTTATGAATCATCAGAGATTTATGACTTTTAGGCCCTAAACATTTCTTTGATCATTCACTTGTGATTGATGATATCAATCACTCCCAATAAATATTTACTCTTTTCCTCCATGTCAAATTTTCACTCCCAACATATGTTATTCAAGGTCGAAACCTAGTTATATGTTACTTTGGGCAACCATTATAGTTCAAAAATTCCATTTTTAGGGATTTTTTAGTATCTTTTTTTTGATGTGGGTTTATACGAATGAAACTTTCAAGTATTAAACCATTGATAATCCAGAATAATTTATGGGGTGAAATACATTTAAAGGTGGGTAGAATGTAACACCCTAAGATTTTTTGAATTATTTTTTCAATTAGTTTAACCTTTGTGATATTTCTCAATTCACATAACATTGAAAATAAATTATTTTATATTAAAGAACTATGTTTGTCTTGTGTTATACGCAACAAAATGTTAATTGTGCACTACACACAACATATATTTTATATTGACTACATAGAACACCGTGGTTACCTTGTGACTTGACATACATTAAACACAACACCAAATTGGTGTACACAACATTCAACACCGACTTGGCATACATTACGCGCAACACTGAGTTTCTACAAAACATATTTTTATTATTTCAAATTTTTTAAATTATTTAATTATAATCTAGCCATTAACCATTGTAATATGAATAGTGATAAATAATTTTAAATTTTTTTATAACATTTTTATATAAAAATATAAATTGATGATAAAAGATATAAATTTTGGTAAAGCCCTTATATGTTTAAAAATACGATTTTTTCAGATGAACTACTTTAAATGTCCTTCTATAAAAAGTCTAAAATTAATTTTAGGAAAAATTATATATTTAATTTTATTAAATAAACTTCATTTTGAAATTTATAATCTCTAAATTAGATTAGGGATAGTTTTTTTAAGAAACTTAAGATTTAGATGAATAGTGAAAAATTCTAGATTTTAATTCAAAACTACTTTTTCATATAATTTATTATAAAGTTAAATTATATTTTAAATTGTTTTAAAATTTTAATTGTATAATATTTTTATCAATTAATCAAATGTAGTTTATTGGAATAAATTTCACTTTGAAATTGGGTATAAAACATAGAAAATTTTTGGATATTTTTACTTTAAAATCCCACAGTGTCATCTCGTCCACATGATTAATTTTAAATATATTTTTTCCATTTATATGATTAGAATTTAGAAAAATAGATTCCATATTTGAAATAAAAAAAATATAATGTAAAATATGTTCAACGTTTTTAACCAAAAATATTAGTGAGACTAATTAAAATTAATTACAATAATTAAGAGAAAAATTGGTTTAATAAAGTACTACACTTTAAATTGAAGACCCAAAAAAACCTAGAAAATTTTCCAAAAGCCATTAGATGAAAATTATTCTTAAATGAAACTTTCATTATTGAGTTTTATTTTGGTTTCTTGTGGATTTTCTTTATAAAAACATGGTTACACCAAACATTTTTCAAAAATTCCAAGTGTTCCTTTCCCTTCCTTATAAAAGGCTGGCAACTCTACCCCTTATTCACTCCTCTCAAACCAGTTAGGTTCAGAAAATATCTATCAAATAAAATTCTCAATATCTCTCTATTTCTCTTATAATCCTCCCCTTGGGTAGAAAGAAATCCAAGGAAGCCTTTTGGCATATACCAGAAGGAGTTACTCGATTGAGAGATAACGTCTTCCTCCAAGCTCATTTCATTTATTTTCTTTTTCCACCCCTATGATCTATTTATCCTATGATAGTATAACAAAAAAATTATATTGAATATTCTAGGATATTTTTATGATAAAGGTTTTACCTACACTTACACACACCTCCATATAATGGGTAAAGAACATACTGTTTACGTGTACAACAAACTACCGCCTCACAAAAAGATGATTGTTCATTTTTCATTTACCACCTCTCATGGTGAAAATTATGATTGAAAATAAATTTATATATTTTATACAATATATTTATTATTTATTTAAGCTTCCTTAATCCTTTTAAAACAAATATCATTATATGTTCCACTTGGTGTAAATATGATAATTTTGTTTGAGGAAGTGCGGACTAACACCCCCTCAAAGTGATGTGATTCGTTCACACACTGCATGGGATATATTAAACATCCATTTAGTGAAATTATATGATATATATTAAATAATAATTATACTATAATTATAATATATATATATACATAAATTTAATTTTCTATCTTTCTTTTAATACAATAATAAATGTAGAAACAACGTTCATCCATACGTATGACTTACTATCTCCATGAACTGTGTAATCCATTTCATACTTATATTTTATATATATTATTATAATAAAAATACAATGAATATACATGATATTTATATAATGGTCTAAATTATCAAAATATTATATAATTATAAGGACCAAATATAAAACAAATTAAGATACATGTGAAAAATAAAGAAGATTTTACCCGAAGTGAAACCTTAACTTATAATTGTTAACAAGAAGGTAGTATAAGGTCATAATCAAACCATATATGGTATTATATATAATAATATGGTTCTATAAAATATATATAATAAATTTATATTTATTATACAGGTGGTTTTATGTATACAAAGAGAGAAAAGACACAAGGTAAGGGAATTTCATCTCACTATTTATTCCCATGAGATACATGCCTTATTCACTAGTCACTTATTTTTTGTGGTGTATATAATACACATTAATGTATTATATGACTATTATAATTAAATATATGGGTATTTATAGAACCATTTTATAATATTTCTATCACGGGGTTTAAGTTTCAAAATTTTCCAAATTAGTTAATTATTTTTGTCTTAATTTTCCTCCTTCGAGGAACATGCCATGTTATACACATATATTCTTATATAAGGTGTAATAACTTCATTTGAAATGTTATATCATGAATCTCCTTATTTTAAATATATTTTAATCTCCATTTAATTTCATTTTTCTAAATGGGAAGTATGATTCAAAGTTACCATATGGTAAGAGTTTATTGAAATAATCTCACCATTTATTGTGATTGTTTATGATCATGTTTTCATTAATGAAATATTATAATACATCTTTCAAGAACAATCATGAATTGTTATTATTATCTAGTTATTCTTGATGTATATTTGTATTAGTACCATTTGTTTTCTAATATTTGGTACTTAATAAAATTAAGAAAATGCTTTTAAGAAAATATAAACTATCCTCTCTCTTTAGTAAGAAATATATGTTCTTTCAAAACCATGTTTTCTAAAAATGGTTTCCAAGAATATTCTAAACTATGATAATTAAAATAATTTTTTACAATTTTATTATTTTAATAATGATTTGAAAGGAATATTCTTATCGCTTTCCGAATGAGGTTTTTCTCTAATATTTTATACTATGAAAAAGGATTGTTATTTTTACCTTGTACAACATAAATGGATTTTACCACTATTAATGATTTGATGATTTATTTTTTTTATCTTTAAAGTTTTATTTTAAAGAATTTTTTTAAAAGTATTTTCAAGAAAATGTTTTTTAAAATGTTTCAAGATTATTTTTATTGATTCAAGGGAAAAAGGGTTTCAAAACTTTTCCAGGCTTCTTTCATAAGTGTTCAAGTAAAAATAATTTAAAAACATTTTCAAGATTTATTTATATTTTTTGAAATTACTTTCAATGAAATGGTTTTCAAAACGTCTTCATACTTTCATTTAAAAATTTCAAAGTGTTTTCAAAGATTAGTTTTAAAATGGTTTGAATATTTTTTTATAAGTCTTCAATGAAAAAGGTTTTCAAAATGATTTCAATACTTCTTCATAAGTTTTCAAGATATTTTTTAAGAAAATTATTTTCAAATGATTTTAGGCTTTAAAAATTATTTTTCAAAGAGGAAAGGATATTTTCATCAAGAAACATTTTTGAAAGATATTTCCAAATTATTTTAATCTAATATGACTTTTGTTGATGTTACTCATGCCACTCTAGGAAATGATCTAAAAGTTCCATTCATATTATTTCTTTGAATTGGTTATTCTTAATATCATTTCCTTTATGGAACCCATTTATCATTCACAGTTTCTATGTTTATCAAATTTGTTTCTCTTTCACAGGTTATATGTTTATGAAATACGTTTATCTTTTAGGGGTTATGATTTTGATAAAATGATTATAAAACCAGTATCTTTTTTCCACAGGTTATGATATGTTTACATTTTTATGATACCCTTTTCATTTTATGGGTTACGATATGATTGTTTATCGTTTTGTGACTCATTTATGTATTATTTATCAATAATATGGGTGGGATATATATCTTCCTCTATTACATTGGGTAAAGATTTATATCTCATGAGATAAACATGGATGAAATGATAAATGAAACTGGTTTTGTATTAAATTGTTATAATGGGAAATGAAATTAGTTCAATATTACAAGGATAGAATGAGAAATGAACTCGGTTTAGTATTATGGGGTTTGAACGTGTTATGAACTCGGTTTATTAATAAAGGTTTGGAACAGGGTGTGAAACTGGTTCAGTAAAGGACTTTGTACACTAATATGGTCTTGACAGTAATAGCTTGAATACTGTGGAAATTATTTTATACGATTATGTGTCTTCCAGGATTCCATGTTTTATTCCCATGTTATTATTTCATGAATTATGTTCTCTATTTCATTATGATTTATGTGCTATGAATTTCCAATATTTATTCCATGATACCAGTTTATGATCTTTGATATGTAGTGTCACGACCCATCCCCTGGGGCCCGTGTCGTGACTACCCCAAGCCAACCTTCCATAGGACAGGGGCTAGCGACTAGCACCGGGAAGGCATGTCCCTAAAACTGGGAAGGGATTGCCTTTTAACCTGCATACTCACACAATCAAAGCACACAACAAGATACAAGTAAAAAGTAAACTAAATTGTAAATATGGTGAGTATAGTAAGAAAGGGGCTGTAATACAAGCCCAACTGGAAAGTACAAGTAAAACTAAAAATACCTCCTGTGAACACCCACCAATGATCCTATCTGTAGGGTAGGTACAGCTCTCGAACAGTCTTCTCTACAATACGTCTCGTCTAGTGGTCAACCTACGAGTAGCCTCCAGTCCTGGCACTCTCATCGACGATCAATGTTGTCTATCATTTGTACATGTCAGTACAAGGTGCGGGCGTAGCACGTGCAGGGGTGGGTATAAACTATACTTAGTAGGGACCCTGATACCCTCGAAGGTCTCTCAAAATCCATAAAGAATAATCCACAAAGCAAGAACTCAATCTCAAATCAATAAGAAATAGTCATCAATACTACTTAGGTATATTCCCATACATATACCTAAGTTATCAATATATACTCATATCACACATGAGAGAAGAATACCACAAAGGCAACACCACATAGAAGAATACCAAAAATGTATCACCACAAAAAAGTGTAGCACAATCGTAAAGACTCAGCTCACACCTGGTATAACTTAAGTACGTAAGTATAGATGATTAGCTGTATTGCTAGATCATATTACTTCGTCGAGAAGCTCTGCTGTTGAACCACACATGATCGAAGATGACCCACATAGGATCAGAAGATGACCCACACAGGATCTGGAGATGACCCACACAAGATTTGTAGATGATGCATACAGGATCAGAAGAAGCTGACTCACACAGGATCTGAAGATGACCTACATAGGATCTGAATATTCTTCAAGTACAGCCATCCACAGCATTCCCACACTAAGTATGATTGATTCTGGGAGTTTATGCTCATCAAGCCATCATAAAATACTTCAACTGATATGAATTACCATGAAGAAGTATCACTAAGTTCCATCACATCAATAGGGTCCCAATGCGACTGATGACATGTCAAACAGACACCCTGTTTGAAAGTTATTAGCGTTTCTATTCTGAGGGCCCGAATGGATTTTGGTTCGATCCAAACTGGACATAATCCAACCATATCTGAAACTCAAGTGGATTATACTAGGGGAACCATCTTGATCCATAGATTCCGGTACCGCAGACAATTCATCAAACGGATGCTCAGTTCTCAAGATATGGCCAAAAGAAATATCTGGGTCTAGATGGCCTCGGGTCTGGTTTGACCCGCTCAGACCGCCCGGCCCGACCCGACCCATCCTGGGCCTACCCGACCTCATTCGGGTCGACCCAAACCTGTTCGGGTCCATCCCGGATGGGCAAGACAGTGGCAGGCTCGGCCCACGGGGCTTGGCCTGCTCAGCTGGGTGTAATCCACTATGGTGGGGCCGTCCCTTTCCTTACTCGGGAGGGAGGCACCCCAAGAATTCCAAATGGTCCAATGGACCGTTCGGCTTCGGCCAAGCCAGCGGTGCCATATGGCACCACCTGCTGGAACGCCGGACCCACCGGAGTAGTCCCGCTCAGCGTGACACAGTCGACTAGAAGTCCAGACGACTTCCCTTCCAGCGGCGCTAGTGTACGCCTCTATGCCTCTACCACCGGCTGGGTGAAGACCCCCTCTGAGTGCACCGCCTGCTCAAACCGCGGTCGGTCGTGTACCAGCTGCCCTCTGAGTGCGCTTCCTAATCGAACCGCGGACTGTCGGGTGCTTTCATCCCTATGGGGGCGCCGCATACTAGAACCGTGGACGGCCGGATGCCGGTCTCCCTTCGGGTGCACCGCCGCGGCTCGACAGTCATGACCACCTCCTCTATTGGCGGCACGGATGCGAGCCACCCTTCTTTAGAGGTCCACCGCAGCTTCGTTCTAAGCCAAAAAAATGTTATGGCTGCTTATTTACAATCCTTGGGTCGAGATCTTCACATTCATATGTCGCAATCAATGAAGCATTTTGTTTTAGTGCACTTAATTATTTTTCATTGAAGAATGCACGAAGAACGCATGAAGAATGAATAGAAAAGATCATGGTATTTTTCGTGGATTGATGTCCGTGTTTGTTTGGCCATCGTCATTGAGAATCAGGCATATAAAGAAACAAAAAATAGCTATTTATCATACTTCAAAATAAACTCCCAACCTCCAATGTTCATTGGAGATGGCGTGGGGAGGAAGATGATGCATTGACGCTTCTTGAATGTTGGTTCCTTGTTCCTCATTCGGAGGTCGTTCTTTATTGGAGGATCTTCTTTGTTGGATAATTCTCTTCCTTCAAGAGTTCTCCACCAAATTGATTTTCCATCAATTTCCCCCCAACCCATGAGAGGTGAGGAACCCCTCTCATTTAAGTTAAGTTAAGGTGAAGATCACTTAATGTTGACACATCAATTGGGGAATTCCAAGAGTTACAAAGGTTTCAAGGTTAGGTGGTCCCCACCACCAAAATTCAAATGAGAGGTTTTAAATAAATAAAATAAAAGTTTCTTGATTTATTTTATTATTATTTTTAACTCACCCACGAAAAACATAAAATACAACTTCCACCCTTGACCTACTGTGATCGAGGTGAATACTCTCTTAAGAGAATATCGGTGCTGCGAGTTCAATGATGTCCTAGGATTTCAATTCCAGGCATCAATTCAAAAGTTAAAAAACTCCTATCACACGTTTACTGAACGTACCAAATTTTTTTTTCAAAAATTCATTCCAAACACATCGGGCCACAGAATCATGCAACGTCAATTTTCACAGACTTTTAATAATTCCATATAATTAAAAAAAATTACATGGAAAATTCCAGGTCTTTACATTCTCCCCACCTTAAGGCTTTGCATCGCCGAAATCTACAACACAAACTAGGGAAATAAGTGGGGTTACTGAGCACAAATATAAGCCTTCCGCTCCCATGTGCTCTCCTGGAGGTTCTCGTACTGCCAACGTATGTGCACCAGAGGTATTGATCACCCACGAAGGACTCTCTTCTGTTGATCCTCAATCTCCACTGGAACCTTTGAAAATGTCACCCCATCGTCGATGTCCAGTTTTCCCCAGTCAGTGATGTGAAAAAAATCATGTGCATATCTCCTCACCTGGGATACATGGAAAATGTCAGGCACCCAGTGCAACTGAGGGGGAAGAGCTAGGTGGTACGCCACCTCGCCAACTCTACCGAGGACCTGGAAGGGTGTGATAGATCATGGAGATAACTTTCACCTCGACTAAATCTCTGCAAACCTCGTTGAGGTGAGACCAGTAGGAAGACATGGTCACCATCCTTGAACTCAAGCAATCTCCATCTCCTGTCAGCATATGAATTCTTCTTGCTCTGTGCAATCTTCATCTGCTCGTGGATTATCTAAACCATCTTCGTTGTAGCCCATACCATCTCCAGTACCATGAGTGTTGACTCCCCGAGGTTAGTCCAACACAGAGGTGATATTCAAGGTCGACCATAAAATGCCTCAAATGGTTCCATACCGATAGTGGAGTGATAGATTTTTTTTGTACGCGAACTCCACCAAAGGAAAGTGATCCTCCCAGTTGTGGCCAAAATCTAGGATGCAAGCATGCAACATGTCCGCAAGGTTCTGAATGGTCCGCTCTGTCTGACCATATGTATGAGGATGAAAGGTGGTGCTCAATTGAAACTGGGTCCCAAACACATATTGCAACTCCTTCCATAACCAGGAAGTAAAACAAGCATCACAATCGAATACAATCATCAAAGGCACTTTCTGAATCCATATAATCTCATGTATATAGAGGCCTCATAAGCCCTATTTTGATCCCTAATATCTGATATGTAGGAAGTGGGCCAACTTGGTGAGTCGGTAAACGATCACCCTGATAGAATCATGACCCCTAAACATTCATGGAATTCCTGTCACGAATTCCATCAAAATTCCATCCCACTTCCACTCCGGAACCTCTAGTAGCTGAACTAAGCCTGCTAGAACCTAATGCTATGCCTTCACTTGCTGAAAAATGAGGCACCGTGAGAAAAAAATCTAACATTGATTTATTCATTCCCGACCACCATTGATGATGCCAGAGGTCCTGGTACATCTTCTCCACTCTTGGATGTACCACTATAGGGAAAATATGGAACTCCCTCAACACTTCATCCCGTAGAAGAACTGGTACATAGTACGTCCTCTGAAGAGGATGGTGTGCTACCCATATTCAGAAAATCCATCAGGTGCCTGCCCTGTGGATATCTAAGCACGTTGAGCCTCATAGTCAGTGTCCCCAAGAAGTGCCTCCCTGACTTGCTGAAGGAGTGGAGGAGTGACTATCAGAGACTGAAGATAAGCTGATCCATCTCGATCCACGCAGGATATCTGCAAAGCGACTATCTTCTCTATTGACTCAATGATAAATTGTATACCAGATCTTCTGCTGAGTGTATCTGCTACTACGTTCCCCTACCTAGGAGTATATACTATCTCGATGTCATAATCCTGGAGGAACTCAAGCCAACGCCGTTTTCCCAGGTTCAGGTCCTCCTGAGATAAGATATACCTAAGACTCTTGTGATCATAGTAGACTGTAAAACATTCACCCATCAAGTAATTTCTCTACATCTTCAAGGAGAAGACCACTACTTCTAACTCCAGGGCATCAGTAGCATAGTTCTTCTCATGCTACCTCAGCTGTCAAGAACAATATATGATCACTGATCTCTCTTGTATAAGAACACATCCAAGACCAGTCTTTAATGCATCACAGTAGACTATGTAACCAACGCCCTCCTCAGGTAACCTCATGATGGGGGCACTCGTCAGTCTCTACCTCAGCTCTTGGAAACTCTGCTGGAATTTCTCCGACCACATGAAGGGTTACCCCATCTTCGTCAATTCTAATAAGGGTTCCACAACTCTTTAAAGGTCATGCACAAACCTCCAATGTTATTTGGCCAAATCCATGAAACATTGCACCTCCGTCACACTCTTGGGTGGCTCCCAAGTAATAACAACCTCAATATTCGCTGGATCCACTGCAAATCCAGATTCCAAGATGACGTGTCCCAGAATGTGAACCTCTCAGATCTAAAACTATAACTTAGAGAGCTTACCATAAAGCTGGTGCTCTCAGAGTGTGTCAAGAACTATCTGCAGATGCTAGGCATGCTCCTCCTCCATAGATGAGTATATCAGGATGTTATCAACAAAGACTTCTACAAAGCGATTGGGTTGTGGCTGGAAGATCCTGATCATGAGTCCCATGAACACCGTTGGGGTGTTGGCCGCCCCGAATTGCATAACTAAGAACTCATATTGGCCATATCAACATCTGAAGGCCATATATTGCACATCCACATCTCGTACCCTAATCCTGTGATAGCATGATCTAAGGTGTATCTTTGAAAACCAACATTATCCCTTAAACTGATCAAAGAGATCATCAATCCTTGAGAGTGGGTACTTGTTCTTCATAGTCACATGGTTCAGGTGCCGATAGTCTATATAGAGTCTCAAACTACCATCTGTCTTCTTGGAAAACAAAATTGGGGCTGCCCAAGGAGAAACACTAGGCCTAATAAACCCCTTGCTTTGCAAGTCCTTTAGCTATTCTCGCAGCTCTTAAAGCTCTACGAGAGCCATCCGATATGCTGGTGTAGATATCGGTGTTGTCCCAGGGTACAAGTCGATGTAAAAGTATACCACTCTATGAGGAGGTACACCTAGAACATCGTCAGGGAAAACATCAGCATACTGGTCCACCACTACAGGATATCTCGGACTCTCAACATCAAAAACTTTTTGGGTAAGGATAGCCAA
The DNA here is from genome assembly GCA_963277665.1 of Viscum album. Classification (NCBI taxonomy): domain Eukaryota; kingdom Viridiplantae; phylum Streptophyta; class Magnoliopsida; order Santalales; family Viscaceae; genus Viscum; species Viscum album. The sequence goes on along the minus strand of OY728163.1, from coordinate 2,003,714,082 downwards.
CTGATGTGTGATCGACTTCACCCTCCTCCGGGTAAGTCCATCCTGTACTACAAAGGTTCCCTACTTATTGGTGAGGGTAAACCTGGTCCCATCCTCATGGACACACATCACTTTTCACCTAATACAGTCGATCTGATCATAGACTATAGATAACCAATACATACTCAAGATGACGTAGTAAAGCCTCAATTCTGCTACTAGAAGATCCCAACCGAAGATCTTGCCTTCTAGAGTAAGCTCACACCGCTGACACCAGTGTGTAATCGTCGAATACTCTCCCATAAGAGTCTTTATCCATAAAGATCAAGCCAATAGCTCCACTGGAATCTACGAGCTCCGAACAAGGGACATGGAAATAAAAGAGTGAATGGTACCTATGTCAATAAGTACTCTAGATAAGGTGGTTTAGACACAAATCATCCCTTGAATCATCTTCGGAGAACTGTGGTGATAGGCCTCAGCTGTCTGGAGCTGAGCTTGTCCCTGTACACCTTCTCTCTGTGGTCGGGGTGGACCTCCTGGAGGTGGTAGCGGTAGAATCTCAAATCACCGCCCACTGCCTACTACACGACCATCTCCTCTTCCATGTCCACATACTACCTACAGACCCCCTAGATCGAATCTTACACTCTTCCTAGGTGGTCCTTCAACCATCTACTAGTCATCCATATGGAGGGTCAGGTAGTCGTGAGCCATGTGACCCTACCCACTGCACGAGTAACATTGCCTGCTCCTTGCCTGTCCTGCTCTGTCTCAAGAGCCCTGCACAACTGACCCTATATCCTGCAGCCTTCCACCTATAGGTCTGGTCCTATTAGACCTCTGCGTCATCTGTCTGCTACCAGTAGTTGATGACTCTACTATGTGTCGTCCGGTGGTGGATCTCGCTACTGGTCACTGCTTAGCAAGGAATCTCTCCACTAAGAATGCTCTCTCTAACACCCCTGCCTATGTCGGGATGCTGAGAGAAATCATTGATGCTCTAATATCCTATATGATCCCCTGATCAATGTTCTGATCCCTAAAGAAAGGGTCCCTCACCATGTCTGTGGAGTAGCATGAGAGGTCGGTGAACCTTGCTGAATACTAAGCCATGATCATGCTTCCCTGCTGCAAGTGGAGAAGCTATTATATACGCACAAAGCATAAGGTCACTAGGAAGAACTCTACTTTGAAAAGGCTCTCTAAGTCCTCTCGTATGAGAGTGACCTCATTGTGAACATGGAGCATCAAGTTCCACAATCTTCCTATTGCTTCCTGAAGAAGACTGGCGGAAAGGATCACGATGAGATCAGCTGGTGTCCCTACCAGTCTAAAAACTCTAACCACAGCGTCCAGCCAGTCCATAGCCGCCTGTGGATCCACATCACCCCGGAATCTCAGTGTCCTCTGGTGTTAAAACTTGTGAAACATGCTCAAGCGGTGTGCAACCTCTGCTGTTGGGGAAGGTGGCATCAGCTGCCCAATGGGTGGTGGTGCTCCTGGTACACCACCCGATGGTACGACTGTCGAAAGAGGGCGCTTCCACGAAGCCTTTTCGCTTAGTGGGCTTTCATCGCATACTCTACCTAGAACCTTAGATGGTTGTTTGCATGGAGACATCTGAAAAAGAAAAAGTTGTGCCATGATCAATAAGTTATAAATGGTGAGCTGACTCAACGTGACCAGAAAGAAAACTTTTCAAAAACACACACACAATCAGTGTTTTCATGCTCTGAGTTGGAAATAAGAAGTTAGGGTCCTAGTGTATTGATACGTCGTCCATTTCAACAACACTGGATTCCCCAAACTGATAACCAAACTCATAACACTTAACACTATTACCAAAAGACCAGAGTCCTAGTTCTTCGGTAGAACCGACTCCTCTGATACCAATTTTTCATGACCCGTCTCCCGGGGCCCGTGCTGTGACTACCCCAAGCCCACATTCCATTGGTCAGGGGATATAGACTAGCACCATAAAGGTATATCCCAAAAATCGGGAAGACATTTCCTTTTAACCTGCATACCCACCCAATCGAAGCACACAACAAGATACAAGTACAAAGTAAACTAAATAGAAAATATAGTGAGTATAGTAAGAAAGGGGTTGGAATACAAGCCCAAATGGTAAGTACATGTAAAATTGAAAACAAATCCTATGAACACCCACTAAGGATCCTACTTTTAGGGTCGGTACAAATCTATAATAATCATCTCTGTAGTATGTCTCGTCTAATGGTCCACTTCCGAGCAGCCTCCAGTCCTGGCACCCGCAGCCTCAATCAATGTTGTCTGTCGTCTGCACATGACACAGAAAGGTGTGGCATAGGCCGTTCATGGGTGAGTATAACTACACTAAATAGGGACCCTGAGAGCCCCAAAGGTCACTTAGAATATACAAAGGATAAACCACCAAGAAAGACCTCAATCTCAAAGCACGAAGAAATAGTCATCAACACTACTTAGGAATATGCCCATAAATATACCTAAGTTATCAATATATACTCATCTCTGACATGAGGGTAGAATACCACAAAGGTAACGCCACAAAGGTAGAAGTACCACACAGGTACCACCACGAAGATAAAAGTACCACACCTGTAACACCACGAAGGTAAGAACCAAAAAGGTAACGCCACACAGAAGAATACCGTGAAGGTATCACCACATAGAAGTGTACCAAAATGGTAAATAATCATCTCACACCAGGTATAACTAAAGTACTGAAGTATAAATGATTATATGTATCTCTAGATCATATTAATTCATCGAGAAGATCTACTTCTGACCCACACAATATCGAAGATGACCCACATAGGATTAGAAGATAACCTAGACAGGATCTAAGGATGACCCACACTTGATTTGTAGATGAGACACAAAGGATCGATAGAAGCTGACTCAGATAGGATCTGAAGATAACCCACACAGAATCTGAAGGTTCTTCAAGTACACCCAGCCACAGGGTTCCTGCACTAAGCATGCTTGATTTCTAGAGGTTCCTCTCCTCAAGCTATCAGACGATACTTAAACTTCCAAGAAGTCTCATAAAGAAGTATGACAGAGGTCCATCACATCAATAGGGTCCTAGCGCGACTAATGGTGTGTCAAACGGATGCCCGGTCTGAAGGTTATTAGTGTTTTGGTTCTAAGGGCCCGGTTGGATTCGGGTTCGATCCAACCCGGCCATACTCTAACCTTATCCAAAACTCAAGTGAAGTATATCAAAATTACCATCTCAATCCAAGGATTTCGGTACCATAGACGGTTTGTCAAATGAATGCCCGATTATCAAGATATGGCCAAAGGGCATATCTGGGTCTAGATGGGCCAGTGTCCAGTCCATCTCTGCCCGACCTGACCCAGTTCGGGTCAACCTGACCCAGTATGGGTTTGGCCCGGATGGGTTGGACCATGGTGGGCCCAGCCCACAGGGTGCCACCCACTGGGTGTGGCTTGCTCAGCATGGCCTGTAGGGCTTGGACTATGGGGCTCGACCTATGGGGCTTGGACTACGGGGCTTGTCCCGCTCGGTTTGGTGTGGTCCGCTAGGGCAGGGACCACCCTAGTGGTGCTGGCATGCGCCACTGCTACCTCCTTGGCCGGCCGGGTGCCGACCACCTCCGAGTGTTCCTCCTGCTCAAACCACTGTAGGCCAGGTGCCGGCCACCCTCCGGGTGCACCGCCTGGTCAAACCATGGTTGGTCGGGTGCCCACCGCCCTATGGGAGCGCCGCTTGTTAGAAGCACGACTGACCATAAGTCGGCCACCCTCTGAGTGCACTACCGCAGCTCGACAGCTGCAAACCCCTCCTCTACTAGTGGCGCGGATGCATGCCGACCTTCTTCCACTGGCCACCACAACTTAATTCTAAGCCTGTAAAATGTGACTACTGCATATTCGTGATCCTCGGGCCGTGATCTTCATATTCATATGTCGTGCTCAATGATTCATTGTGTTTTTAGTTCACTTAATTATTTGGCATCGAAGAACACACGAATAACACCCGAATAATAAATAGAAAAGATTATGGTATATGCTCAATTCAATGGCCGTATTTTTTTAGCCATCGTCGTTGAGAATCGAGAATATGAAGAAACAAAAATAGTTATTTATCATACTTCAAAATAAACTCACTACCTCGATCGTTCGTTGAAGGTGGCGTGAGGAGGAAGATGATGCATCAGCGCTTCTTGAACGTTGGTTCCTCATTCCTCGTTCGGAGGTCATTCTTCTCTGGAGGATCTTATTCATTGGAGAATGGTCTTCATTCGAGAGTTCTCCACCAAATTGATTTTCGAACAATTTCTCCCCAAACCATGAGAGGTGAGGTCCCCTATCATTTAATTTATGTTAAGTTAAAGATCAATTAATATTGAAACATCAATTGGGGAATTCCAAGAGTTACAAAGGTTTCAAGGTCAGATGGTCCCCACCAAAAATATTCAAATTAGAGGTTTTAAATAAACTAAATAAAAGTATTTTGTTTTATTTTATTATTTTTGTAACTCTCCTACAAAAAACAAAAAATCCAACTTATATCCTCGACCTACTACGGTCGAGGTGAAGACTCTTTAAAGCGAATATCGGCACTGTGAGTTCAACGGTGTCCTCAGATTTCAATTCCGAGCACCAGTTCAAAACTTACAAAACACTTCTCATGCGTTTACTGAATGTCCCCAAAAAAATGTTTAGAAATTCATTCTGGGCACACTGGGCCCCATAATCATGTACTGTCAATTTTTGCAGACTCGTAAAATTTCTATATAATTAAAAAAAAATTACATGAAAAATTATGGGTCTTTAGATGTAGGGTATGATCTTATATTGTCATGATCATGTTATCATACCCATATGATCATGTCTATCTTTATATGTTTCCTTTTTTTACACTTACTGAGCATTTGAGATCACCCATTTTTATGTTTACATCCCCTAGGTTATAAATATTTGTATTGTGTTTGATGCGTCTAAGAAGGTTTCTAGTCAAGAAAAACCTAATGGGAGATGATGTAGCTCAATCAAGTTCCATTTTTTATGTTTATATGTTTTCAAAGGGAAAAAAATAATACGGTTTTTGGGTGTCTATTTTTATAATTTTTGAAGTATTTTGAAAATGTTATATAATGATAATGTATGAAAAGAGTGGGTCACTATATCTGCAGCATTCACCACCCATTTCTCCACCTCATCCTCATTGATGTGGGACCCCTCCTTCATCATTTTCATGAGTGGTTATCCACCTCATCATATCCCCTAGGTTATGCACAACAAGAGATGAATTATCCTTCATGATGTGAGCTCCAATAGCCAGTTCCATTGGTACTATCCCAGCATGATCCTAAACCAGTAGGTAGGCTCCTCCCGATTGGAACTAGAGATGAACACATCATCCCTCATACCAAAACCATAGAATGGAAGCATCCTTCATGGTGAATATTCTTGTTGGCCATCTATTTGAAATGAGGTGCTTGTGTCATGGTTTCAATTTGTCTAAAATATCTTCTCCATCACAAGGATGGTTACAATATCGATTCACCAATTAGTGAAAGATTTTACACCTTCAACAACCATTTTATACAATACTAGGAAAGTCTCTTGTATTGTTTCCTGAAGTTCTATTCTTGAAGTTAGAGTTCATGAAAGTTTTTAGTCTTGTTGAAATATTCTTGCAGAGATATGGTTCACAAAATAATCTGGTTTTGCAATCGGTGAGGATTGATATAAAAAATGCTCGTAAAAGTATTGAGTCTCATGAAAAGAGATCATCATATTTTATTTATCAAAAATATCATGCCCCCCTAATGGACCTTCAACCATATTTATTGGTACAAGGTCAAACTGGGTTTTGTTAGTAGGGTTTGATGATTCCAATTTTATTCGGTTTTCCCTCAGAATCTGACTCTCCTTTCCCTAAATAGATACAATTATGAGGGGGAAGTTTTTTGATTCCAAAGTAATCATGTGATGGGATAGTTTGAATAATTTTTGTCCATTTTGAAACAAATTTGGGATAAAAAAGAATAAAAATCCACTTATGGGGTTGGTTTGTGAAGTTCAAAAGGTTCACGAATAGCTCTAGCTTGGAAAAGTCCTTGATCACATGAAGCTTGAGCTGGTAACCTCCACATAGCATAAATCTAATTTTGGAAAGTCCCTGGAAACATGAATCATAAGGTGGTAACCTTATTGAAACACATCTCTAGTTCACAAAAGTCCCCAGTCACATGAATCTTGAAGAGGGAACCTTCATGCAATGTAACTTCGGTTCAGGAAACCCCATAATTTCATAGAACTCATAATTTTCCATGAAAGACTACTTTTTTCATGAAAATGATTCAATTTCCTCTTTTGGGCCTATAAATACCATCCCATATCTGAATTTTATGGGGAAAATACCTTTCAACTTCCGAGAAAAGATCTAAATTCATGAAACTCAGAAGTATCGAGAGTGAGAGAGAAGATAGATTTCCAAAGGGAGCCATATTTCACGAAACTTTCTCCCATGGGTTTTTTAGAAACTTAACATATGGTGGATATGACTTTCATGATTTTCCATGGTGTTCACATAATAATAAACATATTTTTGGATCTTGGGGTTTCATGAGATAACTATCCTTTGTGAATCCAACTCTTTGAAAGCCCCCCAACCATCATAAAACACCCAATTTTTTGTGAAACCCAAATTTCTTCAAATCCAATCTACCAGGCCTCCTCATTGTGCTACCTTTATACCTATCCACTCTCATGAAAGTTGAGTTCTCAGGGACCCCATACCAATCGAGGAATGGTTCAACCACACCCCGAATCTCTATGAGACCAATACCACCTACCCTTGTGTCCACCCACTTTGCTTCAAGTGTGGTCTGGGCCATTACATTACTTTTTCTCCTAATAATAGGCACCCATATTCCTCTTTATCCTATGTATGGACACCATAACATCAGGAACCCTGATTTTTACTCTTCCACTGCAGTGTTTTTTCCATGCCCCACCCAATGGTGCATGAGTAGTTGAAATTTAAGCCCTAAAAGTGGTATCATTTAGGGTAATATATTTCCTTTCTCAGTAGAGATAAATTTTATGGATCTTCCTATTTACTTGACACAACCCCCTTTAGGTGTATCCCCATCCATGTCCGAGCTACAAGATGTAAAACTACCTAGATCTATGTCCCATTCATAGAATGATAAAATGCATTAAAATGTCCTTAAAACATGTTAAAAAACTATATACTTACCATTTGTGATAAACATAGGATGTCTCATGTATAACTAGAAGGGGATAACCCCACACCTCTTACACTGTGTGATGAACATAGGATGCCCCATGTATAACCGTCATGGGATGCCACATTCTACCTCACCCTAGGATGACCCTACTCTTTCTGGCAATTCATATGTATAAGCCCCACACCATCCCTCATTGATGCTCCTTTCATGACATGATCATACTAAGCACATGATATTGAATTGCTTGGACTATTCCTATCACACAACATTGAACCAAAACATAGATATATGTGATTTTTGATTCCTATCTCAAATAGGTTATGTTGGACATATCTTAGATGTTAATTCCCAAAACCCCTACATCACCTCCAATCAAGTGTTAAAACACCCCTCCTAGGGACACACTCCACCAAATCTCAAATGTAAAATCTTCCCCCCTAGGGACACACTTAACAACCTCCCAAGTGTTTAATCTCCCCCTAGGTACACACTCCATCAAATCTCAAGCGTGAAATATTCCCATCTAAGGACACACATAACCACCTCCAGAGCGTGAAATACCCCCCTGGGGACACAATCCACAAAATTACAAGATTGAAATATCGCCCCTCGGTACACACTTAACCTAATACCATGTGTGATATATTCCCCCCATTGGACACACTTAACAAACTCTCAAGTGTGATAATCTTCCCCATAGGGGCACACTTATTAACCCACCCATCCCTACAATATGTTAAACCAGTGACCCACCTATCCCCATAAGCTGTTAAAACTACGACCTTCCTATCCCTAAAATATGTTAAACCTGTGACCCAACTGTGACCAATAGACACTAAACCGTTGACCCAATCATCTCCATAAGCCATTAAACTCATGACATAATCTACCGACACTATACAATAAATATGGGATGCTTTTGGTAAAAAATCCTTAGAATACTTATACCTATCGTGTAAACAATATCATGTTTGACACAAGATTCCTTGGGTTTTGTGCCTAAGATTCCTATATCATTAAATTCCTTCAAAAATGGTATGGCTTTTCTGGTTCCCAAAAAAAACGACTTCCATAAATTCCTAGAAATTCCCAACATTACTAACTCCTCTAACTGATGGTTTCTTCCCTATTGGGAGATAAGTAGTGTAAATAACCATATTCCACCTCGTGAAAACACCGATAATGAGTTTTATGAACATGAATCAAATATTTGAGGGAGACCTGGACTAGGTGATGAGCTCCCAGAAGGAATCCATGGAAAGATTATTTGAAATCCCATCATCCTATTTCGATCATGGAGATGACATTTCCAATAAAATTGATGAAATCCACCCACCATTTTAAAGAGATAATGTGGGTAAATGAAGAATAGTGTCAACACTATGATGAAGGATAAAACACATCCTTGATAGAAATATTCGAAAATAGAAACTTTTTAACTATAGGAACCTCATTAGTAGAGAACGATACTCTAGTTGATGCATCTATAATATCCTATAATGCTACCCTAAGTTGATCAGTATCCATATTTTAATGATGTAAAATATATTTAATATATAGTATGATCCAATATACCTTATTATAAAATTGGGTATCCTCAATGTATAACTTAAAATAAATGGGAAACTTTTGAGGATGAGGTGGAGGAGTGGTATATGCAGGTCGGGGTGGAGGAGTGGGATGTGCAACCTAAAACCATATCTGCATTGGCTATAAACACCAAATGTACTGATAATATAATATTATCCTCCATAATTTCTCTTATATTCTAAACTATGGATTCTAAATAATCTATTTTTTCGTTATACACATCCTTCCTTGAATATGTTCTAGAATGATCAATTTTTTCTAATAGATACACTTTCCTCATATCTTCTTATACAATTCGAGTGTTTTAGATTTCCTAATTCTGTAGGAAAAATATCCTTCCAAAACTAAGGTATAAATTTCTCCTATGTGGTATTCTCCTCAAGGGCTTCCAATAAAGAATATTTGAAAATTTTACTAGTGAATTTTAAAATATAAAGAGTTTATAAATAACATAAACAACTTCTTAAGATACATTAATATATAACCTTTGACTAGTCTATAATATGTGTTCAATTTTTCATTATTAATTCCCTTTTCCATTTTTCATGTCATTTTGGGGGGACAAAGGGTAGTATCCATTGATCCTAAAGACCTAAATCTCAATTTTTCAGCTTTTTTATCTATCATTTGTTAACCATGTTACAAATACCCTCTATAGAATAAAGTAGGAGTGTATATGTTTTTCCTTGGTTATTATAATCATATCTAACCAAATACTATTAGTTAAAGAAAAATAATTATTAATATGATCATTTTAGTGATTATATACAAGAAATCTTCAAACAGTTTACAACACATTTACCAAAAATGATTCTTTTCATCCACTTTAAACAATATTACTCCATGAATAGTCATCTATAAAACCATATATTTTACATTTATTTTCATTTTTATTCCATAAAAAATGAAATAATAACTTTGTTTTGATTTAAAATCCATTCATATCATTTTGGTAAAATATAAACATCTTATCCTGACCTCGTTATTGTCAGGTAAATCATAATTCATTTTATGAGAAAGCAAAAAATAACCTATATTAGTAAAAATATATCATGATAAAAAAATGAATTTGCTTATAAAAATGGTCTCTAATATCTAAGATAGTGTTGTATGGTTGACAATTATTCAATCAGAAATCATAATGTTTATATTTTTATGAGATTTCACAGCCACAAAACTCCTAAAATAGTTCAAATTTAAACATGTGGGATTACCATTCCCATCAATTCTGATTGATGTCTAATGACCCCTGCTATGAGTATGTGATAACTTAGGTAAAAATCTCCTGCTATGTTTAATAACCCTAAAATCCTTCTCTTTACCTATAGAGGTATATGGAACACAGGTACAGGAATTAAAAAGATCCTTAGCAGAAGTATGTGAAAGGCCATCACTAGAAGATCGAGTTGACTTGGTAGATTAATCTGACATAATACTATAAATAAAATTAACAAAAAAACAGTAAAATATAATAAAAGTTAAACAATTAAATATAAAATTAAATAAAAAATAAAAAATTATAAAACTAGTATGAAATAAAGATAAACACACTTTTTATTATATTCATTAGAGTAGTTAACTAAAATACTAAAGAAATTTATGTGGCATGAAATGATATAAACATAAAGAAAAAAACTTAAGTAAAATAATATACCAATCATATTTTTATATATAAAATTTAATAACAATTGAAAAATGATACAAGAAAAACTAAATAAAAATAAATACACTCTTTATCTTATTTTTGTGTGTAGTTAACTACAATGATAAAAAAATATGTACGAAATTTGTTAGAAATGAAATGATATAAATAGAAGAAAATAAACCTTTTAAAAATGTTTATAAACATTCAACTATTTTATATAAAATTGAATAATTAGTAAAAAAAACAAAACAAAACAAAATTAAACATTTTATTTTCATATTCATTTGTGTGTTTAACTAAAGATCTATAAAATAGTGACAAAATTTGTGAGACATGAAATGATATATATTGAATAAAACAAAACTTATTTAATATTTAAAATTATAAAAATATCACTAAAAATAAATATTTATATATTATTCATTTTTGAGTAATAAATAAACAATTAATTATATTTTTAAAAATATGTGACTTAAATAAAAAAATTAGATATAATATATGTCACATTTTTTAAATTTTTTAAATTTTTCAAAGGAAATAAATATATGGTACCTATAATATTAAGATATTACTGAAGTATTGTTTTCCCATATTCCTTTTTCATGGTAATTCTTCATGTAACAAACCATTTCGACATTTTGGTCTTACAATCCTATGAAAATACATCCATTGAAGTAGAGATCTCTCATAATTCATCATCACCATCAAAATTTTCAACTGCAAAATACTACATTTTTTACTTGAAAAAAATAAGTCATTTCAAATTTGGTGGATCAAGAATATTGATTTTTTTGCATGTGTTTCCATGAAAAAAGATTCATTTTTGTATTAAAATCTATTTAGATCTACCAGTTTCATACCAAATTCAATTTTTTTAAAACTATTGTCCTTGTAACCCATTTATAGTTGATCATATGAACTTATAATTTAATATAATCAATCTCCCATATTTCTTCAAAAACTCTCTAATATGCACTTGACTTCAAGATTGGGTTTTTATGTCATTTTTCACTTAAAAATGAAAATCTTGAACACCGATACATTACTATTATGAAAAAAACATCTACTATCATGGTCTTTGGTATAAAATGTGTATCTATTAATTTCATATATAAAACATGTTATCATATTTAAACTTGGGACACCTAATAACCATATCAATGTTTATCATACATCACCTCTACCATATGTGATCTCTTTAAACCATTATAAAAAATTATTATCATGATAATTTAGTACCCATATATCTTTCTCCTTCAGATGAAATTTATTTAACACATTAATATTAAATGTTATATATGAATGAGAGTCATATATGTTATTCAAGATATATGAACTTGAATTATTACTTTTTTACCTATCAATGACTTTATTTTCTTGTAAAAAATCCCTCTTTTCCCAAAATGAACTCATTCATTGAGAGGTTTAGGCAACCAATATGTTCCACTTCAAAAAAAATATTATATATAGAACTATGAAACCTAATAATAAATATACTTACCAATAAAGTCAGATTCTGTTCAATTTGGAATCATAACATACCCGTTCAATATCTTTATATACCTTTCACAAGTATACAACCAATGTAAATATATGGGACCACAAATTTTTTATTTCTCACTCTAAATGAACCATTAATTATACCATGATATAAAAAACAATTATGGAAGGTACATTTCTAGTTGAAAAATTATATCTTCTACATTATTCTTCAAATTATTCAATGAATTAAAATCCATAAATTTGTTACAAATGGAATTGAAAAAATTATGCACCTTGGTTATAGTCAATCTAACATGGATGGTTAGTATTCTGTGTAATGAAATTTTTGGGAGTTTTTTCATCATAACATGATATTCATGAGATTTCATGAATATTAAATTCATATATATTTTTATGACATAAAAGTTTTCATAGTTGAAGAATAACCTTGAGGAACTTTTATACCATTGAGGCACTAAAAAAACTGATCTACTCCAAATTTCATAACATATGAAAACCTTTAGGTAAGTATGTTCATTTTAATTTATAATTTGTAGTTAAATCCAAACATATTCTCATTGAATATGATTTCAATATTTCATTCAATCCATCCTTAGTCTTTCCTTTAATATCTAACTACATTTCAATTAAATTATTATGGATATTCTAATCAATATGTATAACATCAAATTTATTTCTGACCTTTTGATATCCCCAAAATGAAATCTCAAGAAATATTAAATGTCTCTTCTATATATTTATATCATTACCAAAATTTTGTGTCTTAAAATATAATATTTATGTTTTTAACCATAGATGGTCCATGTACACTATTTTTATCTCATGTTGAAACTAATAACATAAATTCCCCTCTTCACAAATTGGATAGTATTTGTTCCCCTTAACATTGAATCTAGATAAATTTATATATTTTGGGAAGTCATATATAATTAATATAATAATTTCATGTGATTAATAATATTATTTTTTATATAATTGTACACACTAATACCTTTCTACCATAAGAGTTTCAAACATCAATTAATGGAGAAAAGTAAAAAATTAATATCATTTCCATGTTGTTTTGGTCAGAAATCTTTAAACTCAACATGATATATTTCTTCTTCATAGAAAATTTAGGAGATGAGCTGTAAATTACAAAAAAAAACAATTTATTAACTTTTTTTTACCACTAAGGCTCAAATATAAATTCATTCCATTTATAGATAGTCCAAGTATGAGATTTATAACTATCGTAATAGTGGGTTCCCTAGACCTGACTTTATCAGTAATTTTTTTATTACCATACTATGCATACATTGAGTTATACATGATGTATACTTTACATTATAGCGTAGATATTTCTACATAAAGTATTTAAATGGTAATTTCTATAGATTATTTGTCATATAAAAAGGTTATTACTGTACTCAGACTATAATGAGAACCTCAATATTGTATGAAATTAGTCTTAAAAACATGCCTTATGGTCTAGATAAATCATACTGAATGGACATTGAAAAATTATAACTATATGGTGTTGGTGGATTATAATAATTGAGTCTTCTTCTCATGAAGTTCAAACTTGGTAATCTCTAGTAGGTTAGATCATGAGGAAATAACTTCCAATAGGAACACCACATGTTTTGGGTGTCATTGGTAGTTCCTATTTGAGAACAGATGTAATGGGCTTCTGACTTCATATTATTATCAGTGTTTATAATTTGATCATGTACATTGATGTAAGAAAATAACCATGACATTGAAGTTATGTTGGGTTTAGCTAGCATTGGGTACATCATTGGTGGTATGACATTGATATAATGATTAAGATAGAATTTGTCACTTCCTATAGGAAGAGATATATCGGGATGAGTTGATCTGTATGGTAGTACCTTCACTAAATCCTTGTCCACGGTAGAAAAAGGAAAGTCTATCTAGTAAGGTCAACGAATAGTAAAGTAATAAAGTATTATGACACAAAATTTTCATCCTACATTATGATATTTCATGAGACAAATAGATTATATTAAACAGTGTGTGTTTGTAAGAATGTTTTTGTTATTATGAATACTCTTTATCTCTTTAGGGGCCTTGGTGGGTGGATGGACTCTGCTTCTAGTCTGTGAATGGTATTCAATGAATCAGGCTAAAGGCCTAGAGGTTCACAAACAATATCATTTTCAAAAGTCTACCCTATTCTGGTAAATAAGAGTATAGGGAATGGTGGGCCCCATCACAGGGTCCAAGATATGTCTGAGGATATATGATCACCAAATCAATAAATAAACTCATATTATTTGAGTTTATAATAATTAGTATTGAATTTATTTATTTAAATTATTTACCAGTATTAAAGTATATACATGGAAAATATTATATGAACATATTTTATTTTAATATTTAAGGTTCATTTAATATTTTCAGAAATGATGAGTTGAGTTAACGAATCAATTTTATCATGTTATATATTTATTATATTAAAATTAATTGATAAATATATAAATGATATATGTGAATCAATAATTTTTTCATAATATATCATTTATATTTTATATAATGTGTAATAAATATTTTTGATCTAGGGATCCTTTTTTGAGTAATTTCATAACTCACTATATATAGCAGGAGAGAGGCTCCCGAATGATGAATATTTACTATGAGTTATTGAGTGATTCTATTTCCTCTCCCACTTTCTAGAGAGACAAGGTCTCAATCCAAGTGATTGAATCGAGTTCTTCCTCACACATCAAAATAATGTTGATGCAGTGATCATTAGGACGTTGAAGGTGTCATTAAATTTTTATTCTAGTACCCAGAATAAAACTGTTGATGATCCTAATTTTTTTAAGTATGTGTGGATTATCTGGAAGAATTCATATTTGGATTATTCAAGAATATATCACTGAAAATGAAGGGTTGATAAACACAATACTTCATATAAAACTTGAAGTTTATGTTTTATTTTGTGATTAAAATATATCATGTGTGGTCCTCAGGCTTTAATTGGGGTAGTGATTCACTAGTTATGGCATAATTGCATCAATATACAGGGAAAATTTTAAATCCATATCCCCCAGAATTCAACTATATACCCTTGGTACCATAAATTATAGTAATTATTTTAATAAAAGATGATATACATGTCATCTTTTCATCATTATATATATAAGGGCCTGTATACCTAGATAAAAGTTGTTATCCGTATACCACATTCCTGAGACCGCATTATTTTCATATGAGTATTGTCTTATAATGAATAATATGTACTTTATGTTGATATTTTTATACATACCAGAAAAGAGTTTTATGTATTGGATGGGTTAGCGATGCAACTCGAGTTATAAGAAATCTGGATCAAGGTGTTACGGCTATAGTCTATGTTGATCCATTATTCACTCAATAGATCAAAAATTAAAATGGGATCATAATAATGTCATCTAATTTTATTTGTCTATGGTTTATTATTTTATGTATGTGTAGTTTTATGCATGATTACATAAAATAATGAACATGCATGCACAAATAAAAAGATCACATGACATGACGAATTTTTTAGATTTACTGCATAATCTGTTGCGAGTGAAATAAAAAAGTCAATGCTTATGAGATAGAAAATGATTTCATTTCATCATGTAATATTAACATCGTCAAAGAAATATTATGTTAAAAATTCCATCCATCATTTGAATTTGAAAAAACCCGGGTGAATGGGGTACTCAATCATCCAAATTTGAGGGTGCCTCATACAACCAGAGAGTTATTACGAGAGTGATGATTTGAATAGACTAAAGTTGGTATCCAAGGATCATTAAAATATATCTTACTTAAACTTTAGATGTAAGAATTGAGTAAATAATGTTTTTGATTTTAGAAGCTGGGACTCCACTCAACAGTTCAATAAGCCATGAGTTAACGCATATATCTTTCCAAACACCTACCTTGAACTCTTTGAGTAGTGGCGTAGACATAGATTTTATACTATAAGAAGAGGATCAAATATCATTTCCCCTAGAATACTCAAGTGATAGAGTATTCTGATTATAATATAGCGAGTTTCAATATTTCAATTAAATAGTGGGAGACATTAAATAATTAATTAATTAGTAATTTCTAATTAGTAATCAAGATAAAAGTTCTAATCTACTAGATTTTATTTTTGTATAAAATGGAAAGAAATACCACAAGTACAATATGATAATATTAGACAAATAATAGGTTTAAACTGAAAAAAATTCCAAATTGGTGTTCAAGCGCTTGCACAAAGTACTACTATATCATAAATTTTAGGTTCCAGTGTCCCCAATACCTGTTGATTCACCTAAGGAAGTGAGGGTGTAAAAATTATTACAGGAGACTCATGTGTGACTCATATAATGGTCATGTAATAATTCTATCATCAATGTTCAATATGAGATTTGGATACACCATCTGGAAATGGATTATTTTACATGTTGTCTCATCTTTAAAAAGCCCACGAGGAGAAAGTGAAGTGAGATATGAATGGATGATGATTTGAATGGATATGTAAATTTAAAGATGGGTCATGATCTTTCAATGCATCCATTTCTGATATCATTTCACCCATATAATAACATTTTTTTAATATTAAAAAATTAATAGTAAATTGAGGAAACAATTCATTGCCTTTTGGGTAAGATTCACTAAGAAATAAGAACATTTACAAAATATTCATATTTAGTTCTTTTGGTGAACAAGTTGAAATAAATGTATAAAAGGATAATGGAAAGTTTCACTCCAAAGGCACCTTTATAACATCCTTTAAAGAAAAAAGGTATTAAATAAATGTTTATTTTCTTCAAATATCATGAAATAAATCTATTGAAGTTTAAATTAAGTGAAGTAAATTGAAGAATCATGTACTCGGTTATTCTTTTGGTATATTCATCATTTGTAAGTAATTTTTAAATTATATTGTATGGGTATTAAATAAAATATTCTTATTATATATTTTTGTTTAAATATATTAACCACGTAATAAAAGAAACGTAACTAGAATTAAGGTGTGTTCTACAAGGAGTTGAGAAAGGGTGGTTCCTAAGTCATCGATGAAACCAAAAAACTTCTAATTACTTTATAAATGGTTCGAGTTCATTTTTTTGTATTACCAACAAATTTATTTCATGTTTCCATTGGAGATAATGGGCCATTATTATAGTTTGAGAATATATGTTATTTGTGGTGTTTAATAGTCAAGAAATAGTTCTGTAATGATAGAATCATTGGAAATACTTGATGAATATAAAATTTAAGACTTAAATACATAGTTGTTGAAATATAATAAATTTTCAAGAAAAATAAAGTAGTTTTGAAGGATTTACCAATGATAGTTTTATACTCTTCAGAGTTAAAGAATTTAGGTATTATTGACAGACTTATGTACTTAGTTTTTGAAAATGAAACCTTTATAAATAAAGGTAAGCCAAAAATATTTCATATCTAGTTCAACATGAGAGTGTGAACTATTCTAAGGGTAAGGTTGCGATAAATATAATTTATAAAATTAATTTAAGTGTTTACTAAGGAAAGTGAAAGTGAAGGATGGTATGTACATGATAAAAAGGTATGAGTTTATACAGGTTGGTGTGGAAAAATAATTTCTTGACCAAGCATTTGTAGATCCACATAATATAGCATAGAGGAATTTCTAAACACACATTACCATATCTACATAAAATCTATAATGTTAATAATAAGATTTTATGATGAGTATTACATGTCAAAATTGATAAATAAAATATATAATGGATAAATTCTATAATGCACATTTTCTTATGCCCATCAGAGTTATGACATAAGTAAATGGAGCATCAATGTTGAGATTTATATGCATTGTAAACAACTTATATTTCATGAAATGATTCCAAAATAAAAACATTATCCCATGTCCATTTTCCAACTATCATGAAAAATTTATATCATATTAATTATAGTATGATGGAAATTCATTATTTAATAAGTATATGTGTTTAAATGAAAACATTTTTTTAGGATATAAAACAAAATTTCATTAAGGAAAACACAGTGATCATCAAAAGTAATTATCCTAAAAGTTTCTTAGGATATTACAAAAATAAATATGATAGAAAGGAAATCACCAAGTGATTGAATACAGTTCTATAAAAGGATTCACATCTCTTCTTGATATAGTGGGAGAAATATTGACTTGATTTTAGTCAATGCTTTGGATTCACAAAAAGTTTGCATATGAACAAGTTCCACAAGAGGTATGGGAAATGAATTTTACAGAGAAACAAAACTTGTAGGAAGGATAAATCCATGGTGATGGTTTTATATTCATTATAGTTAGTGATAAATTATTAATTGAGAATAATAATTCCTGAATGTATAATGTATATGGAAATTATATAATATTGAAAAGATTAATTAAAATTTAATAGATTCCATTTATCTAATTTCATGTGATTATTATTTTAAATACTATGGTGGGTATTAAAATGAAACTATGCATGGATGGTATAAGCGTGGTACCAATAAGGATTGATTAGTAATGCGAAGTCATAATGCCTAAATCTATTATAATTTTACTTGTCCTAACTACTTTCTTTGATTATTTTATTGGTCATTAGATGTCAAGACCACCAATCATGGAAGGTATCAATATGATGCAACCAGAAAGGTAAGTTGACATCATAGAATTTTAAAATTGTAAAAGTTACTAAAATATAGTTCAATATTAATATGAACAACTCAATAATAAAATATTCACTTGAAAAAAATATTTTCCATGTGTCTACCCGAGGTTAGTGGGAGTACCATGGTTTTCTAAGTACAATATGTTTGATAAAATATTGAAACCCGCTATTAGTATTATAGTCAGTTATGAAAAATATGAAAGTGTATCTACAGATATTGAAATAAATTATCAACTTATGTTTTAGGGGATGTTATCTACTAAGGTAGATCTAAAGGTTTATTATACCAAGTCAAAGTAAATATGCTAACAATTTATTGTAAAAATACAAGATGTAATAATTCGAGAGGGAATTATTTCCAATGACATAAATATCTCCAAGAAAACATGCATTGGGTATTAGAAGAGATTAATGTGATGTGTTTTATTCTATGTTCTTCAGTTATAGATCAATCACACATTCCATAATATATATAGGAAATGATTTTTCCAAAATATATTTTACTATAAGAGAATATCAATAGTATCTAAGAGAATTGTAAGGGAAGCTCTTAGAACTATACAATCGAACTTGACCAAGTACAATGGATATATACCTAGTATAAGGATAGGAATAGATACTAGTTATAAGGGGACTTAAAATAGTATTACTTTATATTAATATGATCTTGTATCAATGTTAGGCAATGGTAATGAGTGATACAAGATCATACAAGCTGGTGGTATCCATAAATAAAAATACCAAGTACGTTGCAGCTTCTAAAGAAACCTAAATAAGCATTTTAGATTACGCTATGCTTTTTCTAGTTCTTGGAAACAAATTAGTACAAATTTTTTTATCATAATACAAATTTTGATAATACTACTTCTAGTAATAGCCAAGATTTCAAGTTTAGAAAGTGGAAAAAAGAATATCTACTTGAGGTTTAAATCTGTTGAGGGGTTTTAGTCTTGGAGGTAAAGTCATAGATATAAAAATAGCCATGTAGTGGAGAAGTGGTTGGCTAGTGACCGAAGCCATTACTCAGTAGAAACATGATCTTATCATGTGAGAGAAAATAAGAATAGTTATAAAGTTTCTCTAGTGAAAGTGATATTATTTTAAAAGTGGGTTCCCTAGGAGAAAATTTATCAGTTCTTTTAAATTACCATACCATGTATATAGTGATATATACACTATTTAAACTTACCATTATAGTATAGATATTTCTACATCCGTTATTTAATTGAAAACATCCATATATTATTTATTATACCAAAAGGTTATATTAGATCCCATAATATAATGAGAACCTTGAGATACTATGACATTAATATTAAACATATACCCAATGGTATAGATACATAATATTGACTAGACATATTAGATTTATGATAGTTAGGTGATGGGGGATTATAAGCATAGAGACATCTTCACATGAAGATCACATTTAGCGACCTCTAGTCGGTGAGATCATGAGGAAAGACCTACCAATAAGAACCCCAAATGTTTTAGGTGTCATTGGTAGTTTATATCTATAAACACCTATAATGGTTTCCAACCTCGAGATTATTATTGATGTGTATCATTTGATCATATAATTTTATGCAAGTGAAAATTCATGACATTGAAATTATGTCAAGGTATTTTACATTGGGTGCACCATTGGTGGTATGGAATCGAATTAATAATCCAGATAGAAATTTTCACTTTCTATAGGAAGAGATATCTCAGGTACATTTGATCAGGACAGTAGTACCTTCAATAAATCCATGGCCATGGTAGAATAAGGTAAGCCTATCTAGTAAGGTCAAAGAATAATAAATTAAGAAAGGATGATGGAACAAAGTGTCCACCCCGCTTTATGAGGTATCATGAAACAAAATGATTATATTACATAGTGTGTGTTCGTAGGAAGGTTGTCCTTGCTATGACTACTCATTATCTCTTTAGGGGCCTTGATGGGTTTCTAGACTCTACTCTTGGTCTACTCTTGGTATGAAATATAGTCAAGATAATGTCTTAGAAGGTTAATCATGATATAATTTTCAAAAGTATAACCTATTCTGATGAATAAGAGTATTGGACATGGTGGGCCCCACCATGGGGTCTAGGATATGCCCATGGATATATGATCACCAAATCAATAAATAAATTCATATTATTTGAGTTTTGAATAATAGGTATTGAATTTATTTATTTAAAGTATGTACAAGTGTTAAAGTAAATACATACAAAATATATATGGAGGAATCTTGTTTTAATGTTCAATGTTCATTTAAAATTTGCGGAAACTATGATTAGAGTTAATGACTCTCTTTTATCACATAATATATTTATTATGTTATAATTAAGTGATAAATATATAAATTATATTTATGACTCAATTGGTCATTCATAATATATCATTTATAGTTTATATATTGAGAAATAAACATTTGATGATTGGGGAGCCTTTTATGAGTAATTTCATAACTCACTATATATATGAGGAGAGAGGATATTTCATGTTGACTATTCAATATGAGTTATTGAGAGATTATCTCTTATATACTAATTTATAGAGAGATAATATCTTGATACAAATAATCTAGTTGAGATATCCCTCATGCATCGTAAGAATGTTAATATTGTGACCATCAAGAGGTCAAAAGCATCGTCAAATTTTCACATTAGCAACCAAAATTTAATGATCGACAATCCTCTATTTTTATGAAGTGTGTGCACATAATCTTGAGGAATTCAAGTTTTGATTCTTCAAGAAGCCTACTCAATTCAATATTTTTATTTTAGATAGATAAATTTTAATTGTGAATTGAGAAAACTCAAAATATATATCAAATGTATAAATAGACTACATCCCAATAGACTAATTCCCCATACTTCAAAAAAAAAGAATAAAACTCCATTAAATATTACAAATCCATTAAAATGATGTTTAATTATTTTAGAAACATTATCCCTATATAATTTCTAGTCTGGAGTAATAAACAATGATTACAGATCATCCTTGACAACATATTTGAAGAAATACTCATTTTCCCCCATTTTGGTTAAAATCCTCCACATTTAATATTATTTTGTTAAATCCTCTAATCAAAATGCGTTGTTACTTGTCAAACAACCCGCACTACTCATTACTGGTGTCCATAGAAGTTAATATTTCCACTATCAAGTCTGCATCCCTTGAGGGGGCCTTAATCAGTATGCACTCCTCCACAATTACTTCCTCATAGTATAATATTATCATCCATGTATTACTTATGTCAACTATCTCACCTTCTCTTTCCTTTAATTTTCTCTTCTTGGAAATCCTTTTTTCCATTAGTTTGGGAAACAGGGTTTAATCCTTCGACACTTTGGGTATTTACCTTTGATGAAAATAAAGATCCCAAAATCTCAACTACCCTTATGACCTTTCTCAATTCTTGGGAAATGAATTTTCCAATCGAGTATTCAATCTACACTATCCCCTGATAAGAATATCACACTCTTATCATTAGTATTTGACCCATTGGGTTATTTTCCTCATCTTTCTATACCCCATTGGCCACTTTTGACCCACTTCGTTCTTGTGTTTTCCCCTCAATATCCATCTATTTGTAACAGTTTTTTAGTTGTAATGTGTCTAAGGTCAAGATAGAATTATTATAATTCACTTCATTCAACTGTACCTCCTACTCATATAATTCCTCTTTCATATCAAACACCTAGATGTTTCCACTATTTGGACCACCCTTGCCTTCCCCATAGACCATAACCTCAATAGGATCACTGACCTATCTTTCTACCCCTACATATGAAGGATATTTCAATTTCCTATTGACTGGGATTGAGGAACCACCTTCGTACACCCCTATTCTCCACCTAGCCAAACGTGTTTCTTCCTTGGAATGTTGTCACCCAAATCGTGCCTCAATTGATCATAGATAATAGAAACCGTAGGCTTGGGGTTCATTTCTCTTGACTATTTTAGTATAAATTTAGGATGTTCTATCTCATAAAGGATTGACTAATCCTCTTTGTGCCATCGTGGGTTATAGAATCCCTCACCTTAATAACCTACACATTACTAATCTGATCCCCACTTTTGAAAAACTAAAGCCAAGTGTCCTAGCTGACCACAAGATTCATATTAATCTATCCATGATTCATTGAAAACTGCTTGTTTCCTACAAAATTATTCTCAAAGTATTATCCACAGCAAGTCCACTGGCATCTTAGAAACCACACCAATGTGGCGACAAAGAGGATGACTCATATCATCCATTCTGCTTCTAGAGGACATGTAACTAACTTCCAAGTTTCCAAGTATATGAAAAATAGAGGGGTTTCAATAGGGTAGTGAGAGTTCAGGGAAACCGAAACAGATCCCTAAGACTGAAGAATCTCACTTTACATGGAAGTAAAAGGTCCACTAGAGTATATAAAAGAAGCACCCTTTACATTTGTGAGGATCTTTGGACCATGCAATAATCAAATCTTCCATCAATGAAAACCTGATCAAAATATGCCTTTTTTCTAGAAGCTCTACCACTGTTCCTTTTTGTAAACCCTAGGATCCAAAAGAAAATTGATCAATCATATTTAAATAAGGAAGGTGATGTCAGAATCAAGCCACCAAGATCAGGTTGAAGAGATCTGACGAGTTAGTGAACTATGATAGAGAGACTGTTAGCTGATGCGATCTTCCATACATATCTGGTACTTTTAGGCTAACCGAGATCTCTTGAAACAATATTATAAAATCTATATTAAATAATGGGATTAAGGAGTTTATATATTCCAGTAAGGAAGATATGACCAAAGAACATCCCCCCTCTGATGAGGAGGGGGATCTCGACCATCGATGCCTAGGGAATAACTGAGAGGATACTGAGAATGGAGAGTGTGGTCTCATGTTGATTCTTTGATCAATAATCGCTGATGATGTTTAGATTATGAACACATCTATTTAGATCGAAATAGGTATTTATGGTTTATGTTTTTCTTAAAATTCATCACACATGATCCTTAGGCTTTAATCGAGGAAATACTTCATTGGTAATGATGTTGTTACATCAATCACTGGTGGAAAATTCTAAATTCCTATCCCACCATCTTCTCCTACGTGCCTCAATTCCTTTAATAAATCAATTTATGAATATAAGAAATTATTGATAAATCTTCTATATTATTGGACAATCAATTAGATGATGTAATTTTCCAATATAAATTAATTTATATATATTCCATCTTAACATATTTTAATTTTTCCCATTTTTAAATAATCATTTCGAATTAGGAATTATAGAAAGATACCAAAATTTTCTTAGTAGGAGTATTGGAACTTAGAATAACATAAAAATCAACCTATGATTTTTATTTTAACTTATACCACGATGTCCTTTATTTAAGACCTACTAAATGATCTTCATATTTCTTTCTATATGGTGCACAATCATTGGGGAATACATGTATATTTAGTTACCCCAATCCCATCTGGCATAAAATATTTTTTTCACATTATAATTTGAATTGTGAAGATCATTGTTTTCAAGAGGCATTTATTTTAACAACAATATCAATACTACAAAACTCTTAAAACTCCATCCATTATTGTGTTTTAAGTTAACTAATATTAACACCATTAATAAAAACCTAAATTTTATAGAACCTAGAAATAATGGTATTTCAGTATCACTTTACAGGAACTTGATTTTCAAAAGTTTGAAATTTTATTCCACTTTAATGACATGGTTCATTTCTTTAATTTTATCAAAATTGTCTTCTTGAAAATCTCAATCAACATTAGATCCTGAATTTTGCCAAATTTAACCATGCCAAATCACATGACTATAACTGAGATTAAACCTATTTTAAATTTAATTATCATTAATTTCTATAATTTTCAACTTTATCATATTTAAAAATTTCATTCACATAAATAAAAAATAGTCTCTATTTGGAGCATTTTGTTTGGAAAATTCCAAAAAAGCATCAACTCATTCCTCACATTCATCGCTTATTCTCCATGAAATAATCTAAAATTGATTCATTATCACCTAATTTTTTTATGTATTGTATATAATTTACAATATTTTATATACAAAATTAAAAATTAATTTTATAAATAACAATACAACATAATACTATTTTAAACAATAAATAAAAATAATGATAAAATCAATTAAAGAACAAATATATGTAATATTTATATTATATTTTTATAGAATATTAAGTACCCTATAGAATTTTTGAAGGTTTGTTTTCAACCATGGATGGATAGATTTAATAATTCTATGAAATTACTTTTATGAAGTTTTAAAGATGTTAAGAATTGTTATGAAGTGTTTAAAGTTGGTTTGAGTTCATTAGAAGTGTTTCTAAGCTTGTTTGATGCATTTTTAAAATTTTAAGGTGAATATTATTATACTCTATTCGGTAGATATGAATTTTATCCCATATGTACAAAGATTCATGTTGAGTTTTGAAATTTGATAAAGGGAAATGAAACATAATAAGATTTTCTGATATATAATATGTTGTATATCACCATTATAGAAAATTTTCAAAGGAATAATACTTATGTACATAGTGATTATTTGAAGTATGTTGTCAATACAGAAGATGTTCAATCTAGAAATTCTGAAATGTGGCTATTTCTCTTATTTTACACACATGTAGGATACCCTATATTGAATACATAAATTGTTGTGTCTATAATTTAAAGTTAGAAAATTTAAAGTTTTTATGTTTGAAACTAAAGATGTTTTTTATATGAAAGTCAACGAATAGAATTGGAAAACTCTATCCTCTTATGAATGGGTCAACTATGGGAAATTTTTACTGATATGTAATATTTTTTACATCTCACGTGAGAGGTTTTTCTTAATGGAAAATTATGAGTTTCTTGAATTTTATATTTTTGATAAATTAAAAAAGAGATGATGCTAAAGTCGATCTTCAATGATTAAAAAATCACAAATCAAATATGATTCAAGAATAATGAAGGGACTGTGATCTTCACATCATGGATAAAAAGGTCACACCATGAAAACAATTGAATGAGAGATAATTTAAGTGAAGCTGATTATGTTATTGAAGAAACATCAGTATATTTTGGTGGAATTCCTACATGGCGATGCTGCACTATTTTTTAATTCCTTTATCATAGGAAAATGCAACTATATTGACTCTAGATGAGATTTGTAGATTTATAATTTTTTTATGAGTTATTAAGAGATTTTGAGACACATTATGGTTGATGGTGATGATGATCAAGGATGATCTAGTTAACTAAATAAAAATTACTTCTGATAGAAATGAATAGAAGGTAATTTATGAAAATACACTAGAGATAATCATTAAATGTATAAGGGTATATTACTTACTTGTGAGAGAAAACCCAAGTGGAAATTAATTGATTTAACGAGCATATGATCCCATTGTATAATTCTGGTAATGGGAAATTTCTAGAATGATGAGTTGAAAATTTATTTTTTGGAATTATTTAATTTTGGGGCTTTTAGAAGTGTTCGAATGAGGGGAGAATTTGGGAGAGAAATTAGATAATTATAATTTCATCTATATATCACAATACTGAGTTAAAAATACATGATTTTAGAGTTTAGAGAAGAACAAAAAACCTACATGAGCCAAAGAATTAAGTTAATTGAGGTTGAAAAACATAGAAAAACTG
The DNA here is from genome assembly GCA_963277665.1 of Viscum album. Classification (NCBI taxonomy): domain Eukaryota; kingdom Viridiplantae; phylum Streptophyta; class Magnoliopsida; order Santalales; family Viscaceae; genus Viscum; species Viscum album. The sequence goes on along the minus strand of OY728163.1, from coordinate 2,003,687,814 downwards.
ATATTGTATGTTTTGAGTATGTCTGACAAGTACATATATAATTCACAAGTGTTATTAGAAGATGAATAACTTGAATTAGTTGGAATATTTTGATCAATATATCCTGTAGTCTCGAGAGGAATAACTTCATTTGTTTCTAGAGAAATATATATTTTCAAGTGTTATTTATCATTTTGGTTTATCTATATTGTAAGTAATGGGTTGATGTGTAAATACCATCAGGGTGTTATGTAAATATGAATAGGATTATAGACAACTCAAGGCTGCATGCTGATGCCCAGATTACCCTTTTGTATTTAATCATAAAAATATTATGGAAAATATTTAGGTTAAGATAACAACCATCTATATCAAAGGGTAAGTACCCACATTGGGATTGAACCCTGTAAAAAATTGTTATGTGACATGATGTATTTAATTCTATATTTTTATGAGTGCGGATACGTTAAATTTTGAAAGGATAGAATCACAATATATTATAGAGGTTTATTTTAAGTAAAATAAATTTTAAATTAATTTCACCACGGATTCATTTTCCCGATCTCAGTGGTGCACCCACCCCTAAGGTATATCAAGTGATATCAGAGAAATAAGGTTCCCTCTATAAAATCCTTGTGTAGATAGATATATATAATATAATCTTAGTAAACTGTAGGGGTGTTCCAAATATTTATAGAAACAATTATCATATCTTGAATAAATTAATGTTACTTTATCTTTTGTAACTTTTCCTAGTTGTCAAAGATACAATAATAGCGGTATTTAAACTTAATTATAGAAGTGAATATGTGAATTTTATAGATAACATAGATATAGAAGTGAATGGAAAAGATCCAAATTCCATTTTTGGATATATTTTAGGAAAAATTTTCATAGAGGTTATGGGATTGAAAAAATAAATAGATAATGGATAAATTGGAAATTAGATATAGAGGAAATGAAAAATTAAGGAATAAAAACTATAGATTTGGAGAAGTAGATTTGATGTTATAAAGAAAAAAGAATTATAAATCTATGATTATTTATTTACAAGAGTTAATGAAATTTCTAGCTATATTATAGAATTTGGAGAAAAGTTGGAAGACTATACAATTATGAAAAATATGAAGAGGAATTTCCCAGATGTGTTTGATCTTATAATTTAAACAACAGAAGATAAAGAAGATATTTCCCTTGATGAATTACACAATATTCTCAATATCTGTGAAATTAGAAAAATTAAAACATTCAAAAACAAGGCTGAAGATGAAATAGATTTTTAATCCATGAGAAAATTTAATATTAAAGATGAGAAAGACGATGTTTTAAGTGAATATAAGGATAATCAAGAAAATGAGGAATATAAGAGTGTTATGTCTCTTATCTCCAGAAAATTTAGAAAGTGAAATGTAAAATAGAAAGAAAAACATACACTTAAATTATTCAATTTTAGTGGAATAGGGTACTAGGAACTAAAATTTACTAAGAATAAGAATATTGGGTTTGAGTCTCATGAAAAAGATGAGAAACCATAAAAAAATAAATGGTTCAAGAGCTTAAGAGAAGTATCAAAATATTTTGAGAATGATAAGAAGTTTTCAAGAAGGAAAATAATAAGTTTAAGGAGTAAAACATAAGTTTGAAAATTAATTAAGAGAAGTATGATCCCTATCCATGTATTAGATCTATAGAATAAGCTATTGAGAAAGTCAAAAATTTAATGGCTCATGTGGATAATAATGAAGAGTCATCAAGTCACAAGAAAGAATTTGAAAAAATGACATACATGGATAACATTCCAAAATCTAAATTGGAATAATTTCTTGGGTATAATAAAAATCTAAAGAATGAGATCAGGTCATTGAAGAATAAAGATATAAAAAAACTAAAGTCAAGGAAGATATTATCAATAGAAATTTATCTTATATTTATAAAATAAAAATTTCAAGGTAGTAGTTCCTATGGATGATAAAATAGTGAATGATATTAAAGTGAAATTCAAGATGAAAGAAGAAGTTATTTTCAAGAATAAATCTAAATGTCCTGAATCTAAACATGCAGCGAAGAAGATGATGTATGATGAAAATAAGAAAGAGGCTATTAATAATGATACATATAAATTTGATGAAAAAGTGAACTCAAAGGTGCATATCGAATCTTCACCTCTTATGATTAAATGTAATTCCATTTTGAATAACAATGTAGGTAAAAACATTAAATAGAGTCATAATTTGGATAATAATAGTGAATAGAAACCCTATTTTACATCTTTAAAGAGAATAAAACCTTTATACTAACATCTCCTACTGAAAAATCAATCACACTACATGGTTTTCCAACAGAATAAAATTTGTGGAAAAAATTTCAACTATTATTGAAGACCCATATTCAATGAATACAGTTGGTGCTATGATATTTTGTTCACAAATTCCACTCATGCTGGAATAATATGTCTATACCTGGGATAAGGCATGAATAGAGGAGTATTAGTTCCAATATAATCATAAAAGAAGAATGTTTTATGTCATAATGAATCAAATATTTCAACACAAAGAAGATTAGAATGTTTTGATGAAATATATGGAATATGTGATCAATAAGGTCAATCTGTAGTGGAGTTCCTGGAAAACATCTCTATAAAAATTTCCTATAATAAAAAGGGGAATGGAATTAAAAGGTCAAATTTGGGAGAGAGATATGTTATTCTTGAAGTGGTCTTGAAAACATGTAAGAGAAAAAGTCTTGGATTCCTGATAGTGGTTGTTCCTCAGCACATGAGCCTTAGCCCAGTTGTTAAGGACTCCGTAAGTGCATCCAAATGACCAGGGATCAAATCTAGGTGGATGTAGAATTTCTGGGGTACTATAGCAGGAACTGTGCAGTACTGTAGCAGGTACTGGAGCGGGAACTGTACCAGGCATTGTTTGGCACTGTAGTAGTCGGGAATATGCCTCTGTTTGGGATTTCGGGCCACCGATTTAGTCCCTGAGTCCTATAAGGCCTTCGGGCCACCTAGCCCTTCAGGTCAGTATGTCCTTTGGGACACCTCAAGGCCTTCAGGCCACATTAGTGCAGATACAAACCAGACAACCTACAAGGAACAAGCTCTAAAAGGAGGATGATGGAGAGCTGATTTCACGATGAAGATGCTGGGGAGGGGCAGTTCCAAGGAGTTATTCTGGGTTGTATGTAATGTTTTAAGCCTACAGGAAATTAATTCCTCTAAGGCCTACGGGCCATGTAATACTTACACCTACAGGCCTTGTAAGGGTTCCACCTCACCCCTTGAAAGGTGGATTATCAAAAATAAATAAAAAATGAAGGCCTTCAGGCCATTAGAGGTTGTTCCTCACCCATTTATAGAGACAAAAAAATATATAAAAACATTGAATAAAGTGATATGGAGAAAATTTATTTCTTTATTTTAGATTAATAAAAATTAAATGAATTGGTAGAATTGATATTGAATAAAATAATTTTAAATAAAACACTTTATTTCATATGGAAGGAAGTAAACATAATCTATTTAGTGTGAGACAATTGGGTAATGATGGGAATGTGGTTTTCTTTAAGAAATATTCATAGATCATCTCAAATTTTAAATATGGAAGAATTATCTATAAATTATAAATAATAAGTAGCAACCTATTTTATATATGTGACCCAAGCAACTCATTCTACTTAAGTGAAAAAGGTGAGAATATTATGTGGAATATATGAATTTGACACATTGAAAAAGACAATTGAGTATAATATTTATTCCTCAAGATATCAGAGACCTTCCCTAACTTACAATGTATGCAAAATATATTTTTGAAACATTAAAAATGGGGAAAATGTTCTAATATACACATAAATGAGTGTATATTCAATTCACCAGGCAACTATAACTCATTAATTCTGATTTGTGTGGGCCTATGAGACTGAAGTATTTAAGAGGTGATAATTATTTCATTACCTTCCTAGAAAAATACAAACATATCACTATAGTTATATTCATGTAAAGAAAATAAGTAACAGTTGAAATTTTCAAAATATTTATATGATAATTTGAAATGGGGTTGGGAGTTTACATTAGGAACATGAGAACAAATAATAGTAGAGAATATAACTGTAATGAATTTGAAAACAATATTTAAAAACATGGTATTAAACACTAATTAAATTTATCCCACACTCTCTAATAGAATGGAGTAGCAGAGAATAAAAATGTAAGTATTATTGAGATGGGAATGATAATGTCAGTTGAGTATAAAATATCTAATTTTTTATAGAGAGAAGATTTTTGGAAAAATTTCCATATAAAAAATATAGGTTTCCTTAGACTGGTTGAAAAAAAGATTCTATATGAATTATGGTTCAGAATAATACCAACTATGAAGTTCTTTTAATTCCATGGCTACCATTGTTTCATGAAGATCAAATGAGATAATCTGGGAAAGTTTGTAGAAATAGATAAAAAATAAATCTTCATGGGTTCTCTATCTAATTGAAGTGGTTATAAATTCTTGAAAAAAAGGTTTTATAAAATTATTGATTTTTATTATGTCAAAATAATTTAAAACAGATCCATAATATAGGTTATAATTAGAGAAACAAATGAGAATATAGAAGCTGGTAGTGAGAAAATTTTATAAAAACAGATTAAAGAAGAGTCCTGAACTATACATGATTTTATTAAATATGATTAAAATGAAATCATTGATGAATATTATAACACTAATAATCAAATAGATAGAAGCATTAGAGGATAAAGAAAAATGTTGACTTCGAAAATATTATTGGCAATCCAGAGGAACTTGTCTAAACTAGAATAATATTATGGATTGAGAATCAGACTACACTTTCACCAATTGTAACTTAAATTGTTTTAGAATATATTAATAAAAAATATTCAATTATATGAATGATTAGATTGATAATATTGAGAATAAATCCACTTGAAATATTATCCCAATATCTGAACATTAAAATATTATTGGAACCAAGTTGGTGTTTAGAAACAAATTTAACGAGAAATGTGAAGTTATAAGGACAAAATATAGACTATTTTGAAAAGGATATTTTTAAATAAAAGGAATTTATTTTGAATAAACCTTTACACTAGTGGAAAGTTTGGAATCCATAAAAATTTCTTGGTAGTGGAAAAATATAGGATTTACAATGTTTATCAAATAAATTTGAATTCATCCTTTCAAAATGGAGTACGAGAAGAAGAAGTTTTAATTGAGTTACCTAAAGGTTTATTCTTAGAAAAATATGGTATAATGGTGTGAAATCTAAAGAAATATTTTTATGGCCTAAAATAAGCCCCTAGAGCCTCGTACTCTAATCATATTGTCCATTTGAGAGATATTGAATTTTCAAAAGGAAAGGTTGATAACAACCTATATGTAAAAGATATTTCCACAAGAAGTTTAATTGTTATTGTATATTATTTTCTGGTGAAAAAGAATTTCTCTTTGAATATTTTTTAAAAAATTTAAAAATCATTTTGAGATGTCGACGTTGGGTGAGATGGGTTACTTTTTGGGAATAAAAATAACATAAAGGAATGAATTTATTTTCTTATCCCAATACAAATATACTAAGGAATTATTAAAAAAATATCATGGAATACTATAAAAAACTTGCTAAACCCATTACAGTTAGTTCAAAATTACATAAGTTTAAAACAAAAATTAGTGTGAATAAATTTTTTTAGAATATTTCATGGTATCCTACTCTATCTAACTGCATCAAGGATCAACATTGTATTTATTATAACTCTATGTTCTAGGTTGCAGAGTTTCCCTAATGATTATCATATACAAGAGGATAAAATAATATATAGGTGTATCAATTAAACTCTAAACCATGGTCTTCTATATAAAAATATATATTTTACAGATGTAAGGATACAAAGATACTAATTGGGAATGAGATTGTATAGATAAGAAATAAACATATGGTGAATAATTATTTCTTGGTGAGAGTTGTGTGAATTGGACTAAAAGGATATATAATTTAGTTACATTGAGTATAACTGAGGTGTTGTATGTTACATTTACATATAAAAGTGAATAGATTCTATGGATTACCATTTTTCTGGAAGATCTGGATGTAGTTGTTGATAATCCACTAAAAATTACTTATGATAGTTACAGTGCTATTGATATCCTCAATAATCCTATGGAGCACAAAAGATCAATGAATATTGACATTATGTTTAATTTTATTAAAGGGAAAGTGGAAAATGTTGATGTGAAACTTGGATATCTTTGCACCAAAAATAATATTGAATATATATGAACAAGGAAATTCCAAGAGATGGTTTAGATGAATTAAGGTTGAAAATTCATGTTCAACTCTCACCTATCACCTAAGATAGTGCAGAAGATGGATCCCCCAATAAGGCTTTTGATTGTTTTGTCAAATGTGGTGATAATGTACTCAACTCTTAGCATGTGGTGCTCTTATTTTTCATGGGTGTTTCTTTATCAAAGGTATAGTGTGATATTTACGTAAAAATATAATTAGATTCTATGGACATTGCTGAATAAGGGATAATAATATAAAAAATATGGATTTATAAATTTAGGGGGAGTTTATTTATGTTACTTGGCCACAATTTCTTTCTTTATAGGGGTAAAATTATTTCAAAATCACTGCATTATCCTATATTGTGGTGTTAAGATTCACATCATATGTGAAATGTTGAGAGTTATTGGGTCTTGTATGAGTTTTTTGAATTTTGGAATGAGTAGAGAAAGGTTGAAAACAAATCCCAAGAGGGAGATTAATGTACCATATGTAATTATTGAAGGTTATTTTTTGTTTCTAACCATGAATAGATATATTGAAAAATTATATTATTTTTTGTGAAGTTTTGTAGCATTAATAATTGTTTTGTAGTGTTTGAAAATTACTTGATTTAGTTGTAAGTGAGTTTGAGATTTTTTAATGCATTCTATAATTTCTAAGGTAGATCTTATTAAGCTATATTTTGTACTTATGAAGTTCTATCCATATGTAAGAAGTTATGAGTTCAATTATAATTTTTTAAAGGTGGATAATATATAAGAATATTTCAGGATACATAATATCTTCTCTACCACTAGTATAGAAAATTTCTAAAGGATATATTATTACACACAAAGTGAGGGTACATAATATTTTTTCAACCCAAAATATGATCTATCATGATAATGTTAAATGTGAAATTTATCTTCTTGCATATCCAAATAATATTATATAAAATGAATACATAAGATATTACAGATAGAGTTGAAAACCCTAAATTTTTAACATCCTATATATGAAACATTATATATATTGTTTATGCGAGTAAAAGAATAAAATTATAAAACAATATCCTCATATGAATGGGTTAACTAAGGGATTTTTTACTGATATATAAGATGTTGTTCATCCCACATAATAAGTTTTCTCTTATAAAAAAACATAGTTTCAAGAATTAGATTTTTTAAAAATTAAGTACCAGATGATGCTAAATCTGATCTTCCCTGATTAAAAAATCTGAAATCAATTGTTATTCAATAAAAAATAAAGGGATTGCGATCTTTATATTATGAATAATAATATCACACCCTAAGAATAACTAAATGAGGAAGAGTTGAAGTGAAGTTTATTCTGTTCTAGAAGAAACCATAGAAGATGTTTACAAAATGTTATTTTGATAATGCTGTTCTTTTTTATAATTCATTAATCACATATAATATAGTGATTCTAGATGATATTTTGAGAGTTATGAATATTTTTTTCTGAAATTTAAAGTGTTTTTATTCCACAAGTAGGTTGGGGGAGATGAGGATTAGGGATTATGCAGTTAGTTGAAGAAGAAATCATTGTTGGATGAAATGAGGAGAATGAAATTTATGAAAATACACTAGAGAGACCCACTCAATATATAATGGAATATTCCTTGATCATGGGAGAAAATACAATTAGAATGTAATTGATGAAACGATTCAAGGATCCCATTATATAATTTTGAGAATGTGATTTCACTAGAATATTGGGCTAAAAAATTATTTCTAGAATTATTTAATTATATAATTTTGATATTTACCTAAATAAAAGAAGGAACCATAGAAGAGACTAAATAATCATGATTTTTTTTGTGTATCACAATATTCTGACCAAAACAAATCTTGAAGCTTGATCTTAGAGAATAATAGAAAACCTATATGATCCTAAGTATTCTATGAATGAAGATTGAGAGGAATAATGAGAAGTATATCTAAACTGATACTATATGTTCTGAGAAAGTATGAATAGTATCAAGTGTTTTCATCGATCTGATAACTTTAAATGGTGAGAATATTCTCATCTATATATTCTTAAGTATTGAGAGGAAGATGTTTATATTTTTCTGAAAAAACATAGATTTTCAAGTGATTTTTATCATTATAGTTTTTTTATATTATAAATAGTGAGATCCTGTGTAAATTTCAGCATGATACTAGAGAACTCAAAGAAATAGGATAGTATTTATCCTACCACCTTTTATTTCATCATAAAAATCTAGTGGAAAATTTGTGGACACAGATAATTACCAATCATAATAAGAAGTGGGTACCCATATTGGGACCAAAACTTGATTTTTTTGTCTTATTTAATATCTTTTTTTGTGTATTCATAAAAGTAAGGATGAGTTATCTTTTGAGAATACCAAATCTTAACAAATTTTAGAGTTTTATTTCAAGTAAAACAAATCATAAAATAATTTCAACCTTGATTCATCACCTCTAATTGGTGAACTTACTTTTAGGGCCTCTCAAAATAGAACAAAATTTATATGTTTTCATTCACTCTATGATTTATCCATGAAAAAATTTCATATGAAATCTAATTTATAGTTTTTTAATAAAATATATAAAAAATATAAGTAATTGATATTAAAAACTTAACTTCCAATCAAGATATAACATATTTTCTTTATTAAACAATATTCATTTAAGAAAATATGAAACATTTAATAGTAAAATACTTTATTCTTAAAAACTAAACTTTGTAAAATAAAACAAACAAACCTAAATTATCATATAAATAATTTACACATATTTAAAACTAAAAAACGATAAGATGTAAACTTGGTAAACTACAAGTCCTGATAAGAACATGAAAAACGTATACCAAATATTAAGTAATGAAATTAAGATAATTCTTAAAACATAACAATTAATTAAATATCAAAATATTGACACTAACATTATGATGATGAAGAATAAAAAAATCATGCATAACCACAAAAAATCATATATATGAATAAAATAAAAATTAACCAAGTAAAATAAATAAATAAATAATTGAACTGAGATGTATTGGGTGATATAAGGGAATATAAGTAGAAGAGGAAGAATGAAAAAGAGTGGCTGAGGCTAGTGGTGAATGAGGAATTAAATTGGTGGTTGGGAGTATAATAAATTTATGAATTATGGTTTTATTTTAGAGAAAACCTAGATATATTTTAAGTGACTAGAATGAAATAATATACTTGGCTAGAACTTTCAACATTTGTTAATTATTTTCAACACCAATTATAACTATAACATACATTAAAAATAATATTTTTACATTAGTTATTATATAATTGATGTATTTTTTTTCTGTTAGTTATTCAATAACAAATGTAAAAAAAATCCTTTGATGTTTTTTAAATTGGGTTTTTAATAACAAATATAAAAAATCAATTATAACATCAGTTTTAAATAAACCATGTTATAAAGACATTGTTTTGAATATTTTCTTACTAGAAAACATGTTCTATAGTGTTTAGATTGTCTACTACATATTCTAATACATCTAAGGATAAATCACCATAGAAATGCATAAATAAGGGCAAAAAGAATCCTGTTGACTCTTCCTATCAAGACCTAACCCCACTTTGAACCCCTTTTGGTCCTATAGTGAAGATGCTTGTGAACCCCAAATCCCACCTCCAATATTCCACATTTTGGAAACTAGTACCATCGATGCTTATGATATGAATCTTGTGATGAGGGGTATTTAACCACATGAGGTGTCTTATTCTTACCACTTATATCAATGACCTTGAGGTAGGTGGTTCTGTCCCAGTTTTCCTAATTGATTAACCTTGAATTGCTTGATTTATTTCAACAGTTGATTTTAAATCTTGTTTCTTAAACTCACTTTAATTTTATGTAATAAAATCTTATTCTAGTGAATTAGGAAATTTGATATTGTTTTGGCATGATATTTCAAAAACCCCAAATTTTAATTAATTGGGGTGTGTTTTTTAAAATTGGATAATTCAAATTGTTTAATTTACATAGTGGCTTTGATAGAAATTATTTCAATTAAAATGTTTAATTTAATTTTGTAAATGAATTTTGAAGTGATGGAAAAGGTTTTGAATGGATTTCATACTAGTTAAAATAGATTAAAATGTTTTGATAGAAACCAAGTCATTTTATTTGGTTAAAGAGGCATGTTTTTTTATTAAAACCCATTTTGGTTTCAAATGGAAAATTGGAATTGAAATTACAGAATGAGACTTAATTTTATTTCAAACAGTATTCAAATAAATTTCCCATCATTGATTTTGTAGCAACATATGAATGTTGGGACCACTTTAGTAATTGAGTTTTATTTGTTGTCAATGAGGTTAATTAATGACAATGATGATTAAAGACAATCTCCTAAGTGAAATGGAGAATGCAAGTCAGATGATTGATGTGATGCTACTAAGCTCAAAGAATTTTTATCATGTATGATACATTGTTTAAAACATTGAAGTAACATCCTCTTAAAGATTATTGAAGTTCTATTTTTAATTCAAGTTCCAAAAAGTAATGGTGATGAAGGGGATGCATGGGATTGGATTTTTTAGAAAGAGAGGCTTGGTCTTTAAGGTGGCCATGCATGAGGATGATTTGCGCTTAAATTTTTGTCCTTACGTAAAAAAATGTGTCCAAACCACGAGATAGCTACCCCAACCTCAACCCAAGGCACATGCGGGACCATATGGTGTTGACCATGCCCATGGGGAAGCCTAGGTAGAGCTATCTCGCAAGAGGCGTGTGTGGGATGTGTATAAGCCCACAGGAGCACGCCCGATGATCAACCCATGCACAAGGATGTGCATAACTGGAACTAAGAGCGCGCTCGTAGGAGGCATGGTTTAGCGCAGAAATGCGCCCACAGAGAACTGGTGTAGGGCGGTACCAAAGGGGGGAGAGGAGAATTCTGACTGGTGTTTGGGAGGAGTTGATTGATAAACTACGTCGAAACCGTGGCACGTTTCGATGTGGGATGAGTTTTAAAAATGTGGAAGAAATCATGGCCATTCATTTGATCTCACAAGATATCTTGACCGCACGCCTCATCCCGTATCCTACATTATAATCGTGGCTATCCGAAATCAATACGAGCCGATCCAATGGTTGCGGCCTCATCTTAAACCTCTGATCGCATGGAGAGTAACCTGATGCCGCTTCTCACCATCACCACTACCGATTCACCATGATCACACTCTTGGTCAGCGTTGATGATGAAAAATCTTGCATGCTGATCGTCTAATAGAACTGAGACTATGCATGCAATCTATGTCTTGAATTCATGAAATATATCAAGGAAGAAGGTTCGGCCGAGGAAAACAGAGTTTCCAAGGCAATGTGGATTCATACAAGATTCATGTATGAGAATTATGCATGTGATCTTAACTCTATGAAAGAAGATAGGAGCCCACGTTCAGAAAAAGGAAAAACCCGAGACTTGTGGCCTATTCTTGACCTGCAGTTTCAAAATCATGATGGTAAAGATCTAGGGAATTCAAAGCTCAGATCTTAATGAGAGTTACATGGATTTGAATGCGGAAGAGGTTCTCACCTCACCTGTAAAAGGAGGAACTTAAGAAGAGAAGAGATGCTACTTTTACATACTCGAGATATCCTATTTCTAAAAAAAGAATATCTCCCTGTGCATCATTCCATGAAGAGAAACGAGGAGTCCTGTGAGCTTTTTTCTTTGCGAATAAAAGTTTCTGCAAGCCTTCAACAGGGGCTACGCACCCTCAAATTGTTTTGCAATGAACCGACACCCGAACACGCGATAGGTTTTGAAAAAACCCTCACTGTGCTTCACAAAATCCATGTCATCGTGAGCCAGTGCTTGAGATATTCTCTCACTATGCTTTTCGAAGAGGAAAAATTGTGCACATGATGCACAAATAACAACCTTGTATCCTTGAACTAATAATATAATCCAATGTCACCTTTGATTCATAAGGTGAAGAAGAACTCTTTGAGGTATGAATTTTTACATTCCATTATTTCTAAGAGTTTGAGTTTTAGTGAATAATGAAGGGAATTACTTTTTGTATGCACCCATGTGCATTGTTTAAAGAAGCCCGAGGTCTTGAAGAATGAGTTTCAACAAAGGGTTATACCCATTCGGGTATGATGATTTGTTCATATAAACCTAAGGAAACTCCATAACTATGTTTAAGAGAAGAAAATAAGACAAAGAGGAGGAAGAGGCCTTGAGTAGTAACTTGCACAAAGAAAGGGTTTCACCCATTCCCTGTTTGAAGAACATACACAAACACCCTGACCTAGTGAAAGAGGAAGAAAGAAAAGAAATAGGATGAAGATGGAGTGTGTGTGTGTGTTTAGAGAACCAAATTCAATAAGGGTTTTCACAAAAGAAGAAGATGAGGAGAATTCATGCACATGCACACATGAAGTGACTTAAATAATGAATCAAAAACAAGTTTGTGCACATTTATAAATAAGGAGAAAGAAAGGGAAAGAAGAGGTTCAATCTAATGCCATATGCACGATCACATGCATACATAAACAAGAAGAAAACAATTGATTTATATGATGCCAAGTGAACTGATCTTCAATTCCGAAATAATCACATTGGTATATGTGATTCTAGCCAAAAATAGAGAAGAAGTTTTAGTGCAGTTGGTTGTTGCACTAAGAATAAGAAAGAAGAAGTCTAGTACCATTGGAATTGCACTAGAAAAAAGATAATGAATGAAGGAATAATTGTTTGCCTACTACTCTGTAAGTAATCAAGGGAAGATCACTAAATAAGACCAAGAGTAGAATCAACCTTTTAGAGAAGTAAGAATACTGTCTTTATAGGAAGTATAAAGAACTAGCTAGAGGTTGTAAGTCGGACTAGGCTATCACCAGTCCATGGAAGAGGATTGTTTCCCACCCCATCCAAATTGTCAGGACTCACACTGGCTAGAGGATTGTTTTCATAGCCACTCCACTATAATAGAATATCACATCATAGTGGAGAATACAAGCATTGGTCATATCCCTTCATGGAAAGAACATAACTACTCTTATTGAGTGTTGAACCATGTAAACATATCGTGTGCATATTTTTGCTGCTTTACATTATTTCATGCGACAGGGAAAAGAGAATAAGAGAATCAGGATTATAACATGTCAAGAGATACATGGATAAAAGTTAGAATTTGTTTAAAAATTCCCTAACACTAATTCACCCACCCTCTCAGTGTTAGGTATATCCCAAACCGGTCCTCACAATCGGTATCATAGGGACAAGTTCACCTCTATTATATTCTCTATAGTGAAGTTATTATCTTTTAAAGACCTGAGTTTCTTTCTTGAATTATCTATGAAGTTCAATTTTAGTGTAGATTGTGTTATCTCTGGGCAGAAGACTATATCTACCAAGACCATGATGAACATGAAAAAGAAGAAGAAGAGAAAGTTGAAGAAGAAGTCCCTCTTATCTAAAGAAGAGGAAGGATTTGGTTCTCTATATCTGGTTGAGATTTAAGACACACCCGACTAGGAAAGTTATGAGAAGGTGGATCATGTTTCCACCTAGAAGATGGATAACCTTTCTACCTCAAATGATAAGGAGGTATTTGTTAGTACATTTGGAAATTATTCTCATGATGAAAATGCTGGCACATGTGGTGATGATCAATCTACAACATCTCAAGAAATACCAGTTGACAGATTAAGAATGATTATGCATGGTATTCCTGAAGAGAGTTCATCCCTGGTATGTGGAGTGTTTCAATGCATGTAGGAAAATATCACTTAGTTGGAAGAATAAACTGATGTTTTGGAGAAAGGGTTGCAAGTAAAAATTGTTGAATGTTTAAAGCTCTCCAGACAGGTTGGAGCCTTTGAAGCAACAAAGAGGGGATTTTAAATAAGTTCCTCTAAATGTCTCAAAGATGTTGATGAAAAGTAGGGAGTCAACAAGACTCTAGAAGAGAAGATTCATACACTTGAAAATGAGTTGAAAAGAATCAATGAATTTAAATAGGTATATTTGGAAGAAGACTCCAAAAAGATCAAATAACATGACTCTTGGTTACAAAACAAAGTAAAGATACATGAAGATAAAGTTGAAAGATTAAAGAAGGCTTCTGAAGAGAACATGACTATGATTAAAGACCTGGAAGTCATCCTCTATATGAGATGTCTAGAATTGGAATCCGAGTTGACCAATCTTGAGAATACATGTATTGAGTCTCCACAAAAAAAAAAGGAAATAGTTTCTTCTAGTACTTAGTGATCACTAGAGGATTCTACTCTCAAAAGACCTCAAACATGTGGAAAGAAGATCATGGATTCACTTATTGATCTATCACAAGAAACTGAGAAAGTAAAATTATCATACATACCAACTTGTCCTAATGTTTCTAAAATTGTTTCTACAAAAAGTGCAGGTTAGAAGAAAGATTCTAAACAAGTATGGATGAAGAAAAGCGAGAAGAAACCTATCACTATATATATGGTGGATAGGGGAAAGTGTGGAATATATCTCACCACAGAAAGTACAAAAATTCAATAAGAATATTCAGAAAACTTATAAAGAATACGGGAAGAAATCAAGGTTTGTTGGTCAATGATGGTGTTGTAATAGATTTGGGCATTGTGCACTTAATTGTTGGTACAAATCCATAAATGTAAAAGCATAGAGAAATCCCATCTCAAGGGGTAAATATACAGAGAAGAAGAAGCAATATCCATAGATTAAGAAGCATCTGTATACGACAAACAGATTTGGAATGTTAGATAACATCTGTGATGTATGAAATAGGAGTGGCCAAATGAATGGTGCATGTTCTTTTCAAAAGGTACCCAAAGTTGATAATACAGGAAGGTCACATGAGCTGGCTAAGAAAGGAAAATCATCCTTGGGAAGATGTCAGAAGAATGTTAGAAAAGAAAACACTGCCAATAAGATTCCAAGGAGGAAAGTTGAGAAGTCCTTGGATTCTAAATCCATTAAGGTGAAGGTGGTGCATCCAACAGAACTACTAATAGGGATTCCACTTAGAAGAATCCATGTAGAAGATACAATCTTGATGCCTCATTCCCTAATGATATATTGGTGGTTTGGCCAGAAGATTTGGAAAGAATGAGAAATATTGAAGACGCACATGCTAAGACTTGTTCCAATAGAAAAAAAGAATACTCCACATGAAGACAAAGAAGTTATATGTGTGAGGTGTAACAAGGCTGGTCATACTTTTAGAAGATTCTTGAATTTACTCCAGTCCAACAAGAATTCCTAAAAAAGGTGAATGTGTCCCCAAGAGATTCTAGTGCTCTAAAATCCCTTAAAGAAATAATATTCACACACAAAGATATGGAAGAAATAGTGAGGTCCACTCAATCATAGTCAGCGTTGAAGATTATTTTTGAAAGTGTAAAGAATGGAGCATCTAGGTTGAGAAGATCATCTCAACCTTGTTGTTCACATTGATGGAGAAAGGAGGACCCCCCTTATTCCCTTAAATCTTTGTGATTTTTATATGCTATTATCATACAGGGAATTGAAGGTGAAGCAAGTTATTAGAGAGAGAACCTAAGATTCAGTGATGAGAAGTGTTCCCTTGAGGGGGAGACATATGAAGAAGCCTCCAGGGTTATTATCACAATTGGTATCAATATCAGTTGGTATAAAATTAAATTACTCTGAAGATTGTCTGAAGATCATGTCATTGGAAAAGTTATGTCATTTCTCAATCTATCATCCTTGGTTACTGAAAATAAATATTATTTTTCAAATGGGGAGTAACTAAAATTACTCAGTGACATAAGAAGAATGGAAGTGTACAAAGGTCACATATCCTACCTTTTATTGCTGAATGTTTTTGATCCATTTGTTGAAGTGAGTACATGAGTTTCAGGTTGATTATTTCATATCACAATTACTATTCTATGCCTAGAATGAAAGTGCAAACCACTTGAAGTAAAATCTCATGAGTTCTCATCTAATAAGGTAACATGATTTAGTAGATAATGGACATCTCTATTGTCTAAATCAAATCCTCTTCTTTTCTACACCGAGCATTTCTCAAGTAGACTTAGAGTGAAATGATTTATGGAACATTGCTTGAATAAGGATTGATACCCCTCTTCCCATGAAATTTTTATTTCATGTAATTAAGGGGGAGATAAGTGAAATGAAAGTTTGAGAGGGAAATAAGTGATGACTCACATTGACACATTCATTTAGAAGAAAAACCTTGGGTATTTCCAACATATAAAATGGGAGATATTGTAGGGACAACTTTAGTAATTGAGTTGTATTTGTTTTTAATGAGGTCAATGAATGGAATTTATGGTTAAAGACACTCTTCTAAGTGAAATGGATAATGAAAATCAGATGATTGATGTGCTGCTCCTAAGTTCAAAGAACCTGTATCTTGTGTGATACATTGTTTAAAACATTTAAGTAACATCCTCTTAAGGTTGAATAAAGTGCTCTTTGGAATTCAAGTTCCAAAAATAAATGGTGAAGAAGGGGATGCATGGTATTGGAATTTGAATAATGAGAGGCTTGGACTTTAAGGTGTACATGCATGAGGATGATTTTCGCTTACATTTTTGGCCTTACTTAAAAAATGGGGCATGGAATCCCACCTTTTTCATACATAACTTTTCATTGCATTTTACAAACAGAGGATCTTTAAAGTCTAGTGTCTTGGAAATAAGGAACATAATACAAGAAAAAAACATAAACCATTATTCTAAACTACTCATAAGGATTCATCATAAGTTCATACTAAGAAAAATTACTGCATCTCATAACCTGGAGACATACATCAAAGGGAAGGGTGAGCAGAATGCTCAGTAAGGAAAACAAGTGAAACAATTGACATGTGATCTTGAGAAATAATAATAGAAACATGATAAAAATAATAAAGACATGAGCAATGAAAGAATAGGAATATCATGATAAAAATAACATGAAACATAACTTGAATATGTGGCTACAACATTTTATTTAGACATTCATGAACATATCACCAAGGTTTATCCCTGAGGTGTCAAAAAAATTACTGAGGTTATTCACCAAGGTATCATGAAACTTGTCATCTCTAGAGATTAAATTCTTTACCCAATGCATTGGAGCGCTATCAGGTCCAACCCTTAATGTTTCTTTATTTTCATGTGAGCCACATAGATCATAATCAAACATTTCATAAATAACCCAAAGAGATTGAAAGAAATGAGTTTCACTTCAAAATCTTGACGTTTTAAAAGCACTTAAAAATTCGATCGTTATGTAATTTATATCCCATGGTAAGCGAGTGAGGGTTACACGTATGTCAATTCCAGAATCAAATATATCATTTTTTTGTATCTATGAAAACCCAAATAAATGTAATAGGTCTGGGTATTCACATAAATAAAACAAGAGAATTCCTCAAGAAAAAGAGAGAGAAATTTTGAGACGAAATTTCTGCATCATAACAACTATATAACATGGTTTTAGAAAATAATATAAAAATAGGGGAAAAGAGTTACCCACTCATAAATAAATCATAATATACTATGGGTATAGAATAAAAATAAATAAGATCATGGTATGGATATTTGATGAAAATACGATATGAAAATGAAACTTGAAGGAAAAGAGATGATGCGATTTCATTTAAAAAACTTTCTGCAGCCAAATGGCGTCACTTAAAAATTCAGAAAATAAATTGATGGGAGTGAAAAGGGTATCTCATCATTTGGAAATGTAATGGAAATTAGTAAAGATATTTAAGAATGATCCCCCTCATAATAAAATGTAACTGTAAGACATAACATAAAGGAAGTCATGACTTAAAAGAGGAGGGTGAAGGATTCCCTTACCTTGTAGAGTAACATTGAAAGCTTGAAGGTCAGAACCTTGGGAGGCTTTATGGAACCATGGCAGGAATCCTTGGGAGGTAAAGAAACCAGACCTTCATTGAGGAGGATTTTTTAATGAAATGGATGCGGGAATATCTTGGTATTCATAGGATAAGTGAGGGAACAAATCATTAATTTCCAAGGGACTTATCATCAGTGGTATTTGCAAAACCATGGGATTGAACATGGTATTGAGCATGGTATTTTCCCATGGTATTGGAAAATTGAGACACCTCATAGAATATCTTACAATTAATAAGTTGACCAGAATGATTACATAATTATTACATCCTTAATGATGTCATTAAACTCCCGAAACTCAAAACTATATTTTCACTATTCCCCGAATATTCAACTGTTTTAGAAAAAACCCAAAAATTAAAATTAACCAAAAATTGATGATTTGAATTCATAAATGAACACAAGTTTATAAAAATAATTTTTAAATATTTTTAATTTAATTTTTAAATAAAAAACTATTCACCAGAAAAATACTAATACTTAATAAATTATTTATAAAGGAGTTATTTACTTATTTTATTGAATCACATTACCTAATCTAGGTAAATAAAATATAATAATACTTTCTTAAGTGATTTTACTATTCCATTTGGTCACATTACTATTCATAAGTGTAAAATTACTATTCATGATTTACTATTCACAAAAAATTTAGTTGATCTTATTAGACTCTAAATTTCCTACTGAACACAAATGTAGAAGACCACTTTTTGAAAATCATTACACATTATTAATTATTTAAGGTTTACATAAATAGTTTAATTTTTTTCTAAAAAAAATTTATCAATAATATGCATTTTATATTTATTCGGACATTTGAAATTTACAAACTTTACCATAAAAAGAAATAACAATTTTATTTATATAAAATGATTACATAAAGTAGCTAAGGTCTCATTACATAGCCCCTTATAAGACCAGCATTGGACCTAAGTGTAAGGTGTGCTATGGTGATAGAATCTTAGGATGGTTCAGACAACATTACCTGAGTTTTGATTTCTATCAGCATGAACTTCTCCCTTAGGCGATTCTGTTCAAGATTTATATGTTGTAGTTCGGCTTGGTCTTGGTCCAGAGAAAAGTCCAGTGATGCTACCTCCTTCCCAAGCTCCGACAGATGGGCTTTATATGGCCCGAGTCTACTGGATGAGGCCATTCAATCTTATTTCCGTATTAATTAACCAAGATAACTGTATTTATAAAAAAACCAGGCACATGATGTCAGTCCATGAGCTAGCTACCCCATCCTCAACCTGAGGCACTTGTGGGACCATAGGGGGTCAACCGCGCCCATGGGGAAGCCTAGACAGAGCCAGCTCACAAGAGGCGTGTGGGGACCGTGTAGAAGCCCATAAGAGCGTGCACAATGATCAAACCGTGCGTAGGGATGTGCATAGTGGGCACTAAGAGCGCGCTCGTAGGAAGCATGGGTGGGCGAAGAAGTGCGCCCATAGAGAATTGGTGTGGGGCAGCCCCAGAGGGCGGAGAGGATAATTCTGACTGGTTTTTGGGAGGAGTTGATTGATAAATCGCGAGAAAACCATGGCACATTTCCATGTGGGACAAGTTTTAAAAACGCGGAGGAAATCCTAGCGGCTCATCTGATCTCATAAAAGATCTCGACCACACGCCTCATCCCGCATCCTGAGTTATAATCGTGGCTCTCTAAAGTGAATCCGAGCCGATCCAACAGCTGCAGCCTCATCCTGAACCTCTGATAGCATGGAGAGTAACCCAATGCCGCTTCTCACCGTTACCACTAAGGATCCCCCGTGATCGCTCTCTCCGTTAGCATTGATGATGAAAACTATTTCATGGTGATCATCTGATCAAACCGATACCATGCATGAAATCTATATCTTGTATACTTGCAATATCTTGAGGAATAAGGTTCTGCTGAGGAAAACAGAGTTTCTGAGGCCACGTGGATTCATGAGAGATTAATTCACGAGAATTATGCATGTGATCTTAACTCTATACATGAAGATAGGATCCTGCATTTGGAAAAAGGAAACTCCAGAGATTTGCGTCATATCCTTGACCCGTGGTTTCGAAATATTAAAGGAAATGATCTCGGGAATAAAAAGATTTGATCTCAATGGGAGATACACGGATTTGAACGTGGAAGAGGTTCTCCCCTCACCTATAAAATGAGGAACCTGAGAAGAGAAGAGATACTTCTCCCAGATACCTGAGAGATACTGTTTCGAAAAATAGAGCATCTCCCTGTGCATCCTTCCATGAAGAGCAACCATAAGTCTTGCGATCTTTCTGCTCTACAATGAATAGTTTCTACAAGACTTAAACAGGTGCTACACACCCTCGAATTGCTTCAATAATAACCGGCACCCAAACATGTGATAGGTTTTGTAAAAACCCTTTTTGTGCTTCACAAAATCCATGACATCGTGAGTTAGTGCTTGAGATATTCTCTCACTATGATATTTCAAAGAGGAAAAATTGTGCACCTCATGCACAAAGAAAAACTGTGTATCCTTGCATGAAGAATACAACCCAAGGCCACCTTGGTTTCATAATGTGAAGAAGAAATCTTTGAGGTACACATTTTTACATTCCATTATTTTCAGGAGTTAAAGTGTTAATGAAGAAGGAAGGTAATTACTTGTTAGATGCACCCATGTGAATTGTTTGAAGAAGCTCGAGGTCTTGAAGAAGGAGTTTGCACAAAGGAACAGTTGTACCCATTCAGGTATGATGAATCATGCATGTAAAACTAAGGAAACACCCTAACTATGTTCAAGAGAAGAAAATAAGAGAAAGAAGAGGAAGAGGCCTTGATTAGTAACTTGTACAAAGAATGGGTTTCACCCATTCAGGTTTGAAGAAATACACATAAGCACCCTAACCTTATGCAAGAGGAATAAAGAAAAGAAAGAGGAGGAAGAGGCTGAGTGTGTGTGGGTGTTTAAAGAACCATATTCATTAAGGGTTTTTACACAATAAGAAGAAGAGAAGAACGAATTCTTGCATACATGCACATGAAAAGGTGAAGTGACTTAAATAAAGAATCAAAAACAAGTGTATGCACATGTATAAAGAAGAAGAAGAAAGAAAGGGAAGAAGAGGTTCAATCTAATGTCATATGCATGATCACATGCATACATGAGCAAGAAGAAAAGCATTGATTCAGATGATTCCAAGTGAACCGATCTTCACTACCTGAATAATCACATTGGTATATTTGATTCTAGCCAAGAAGAGAGAAGACGTTTTAGTGAAATTGGTTGTTGCACTATGAAGAAGAAAGAAGAAGTATAGTGCAGTTGATGTTTTACTAAAAAAGAACAAAAGGAAAGAAGGAAGAATTTATTGCCTACTTCTTTGCAAGTAATCAAGGGAAGAGCACTAAAGAAGGTGAAGAGAAGAACCTACCTTTTGAATAAGGAAGAAGACTCTCTTCATAGGCAGTATAAAGAACTAGCTAGAGGATGAAAGTTGGACTACGATATCACCAGTCCAGGGAAGAGGATTGTTTCCCACCCCTTCCAATGTGTAGGGACTCACACTGTCTAGAGGATTGTTTTCCTAGCCACTCCATTGTAATAGCATATCACTTCATAGTGGAGAATCTATGCACTGGTCATATCCATGCATGGAAAGGACGTCCCTACTCTTATAAAGTGGTGAACCTTGTAAAAATATCATGTGCATATTTTTACTGCTTTCTATTATTGCATGCGACATGGAAAAGAGAATAAGAGAATCAAAATCCTAACAGGTCAAGAGGTATATGGATAAAAGTTGGAATTTCTTTAAAAATTCCCCAACACTGATTCACCCCCCTCTCAGTGTTAGTTATATCCCAAACCGGCCCTCTCAATGAAATCCTTAGGTAGTTTGTGAGTTATTTGGACACCCTCTACACTTTACCAATGTTCTAAAATATACATACAGCATGTCACATTCTTTAGGTGATGGTAATGAGTCTTCTCTAACTAGTGTCTAGAGGATGTATGTGTACACATATTTCCATGATCACTTAATGTGTTTGGAGTCCTATATCTAGAAATACTATCGTATCTATTAGGGAGATAACCATGTTACTTTCTTGTTATTTACATTTGTGATATAAATGTATGCCACTACTTTTGAACTACTTTACATGCATACTAAATTTACATAAACTCTTTTATGTAACTATTATTAAGAAATTGTTTTAGAAATATTCCATCATTTTTAAAGTATTTGATTAAGGTATTTTTCCATAATATGGACTGTATATCATGCTTTTTTTAATTATGATTATAAATGATAAACCTATTAATTTTAAAAATTTTAAGTATTCCTTCCGTTAACCAATTTTTGGCATCTGTTATGGAATCTATGGGGAGACCCTTTGAATTTCTTATCTCACACCCTATCTGTGCCTTCGGGTGTTTTTAGATTATATTTTTCTAAGTTTGAGAAAAGGGAAAGGATCACTAGGAGGAGGATCCAGTCAAAAAACTGTGGTCTTGGTGAGTTGAGTCCTTAGGTACCTGGGTTGTTTTTCACTATTTTAGTACTTGGGTTGTAGTACATTGGTATTGTTTATTCCTTATTGTATTCTAGTAATTTACTCATAGTGGAGTTTCATTTTGATATGCATAATGTCTTTCTTCTTTTAATTCTGCATTGTTAGTTGAAAATTCATTCCCACTTGAATGTTGTATGATGCCAACTACTAGGCTCCAACCCTTGGGGACCTGGAATGCCTTTTGGTCTATGTCTGGGCTGGCTCAGTTATCAGGTTACCAGGGTAGCCAAGCTAGTTTGTGAAAAGCACCGAGGGTATAATCATATATAAATTTGAGGAATTACTATTATAATTAAAGGAACATATAACAATACAATCAATAAAATTCATGTAATAAAAAATTAACCAAATACCTAATGAATGTAAATTTCATACATAAAAAAGGTCTCTAAAATTGAATGCTAAAAAGGAACTCCCAGGAAAATAACAAAAACACAAATCACAACTTATTTCATCTTGTATTGTCTAGCCTGATCACTAACTCCCTCCTATAAACATGTGAAACATATTTATATATGTAGAGCTGAGAATATATGTATACTCAATAATATCCTCCCTAAAGTGCCTCATGAAAATATAAAAAAGGCATAATAATTCACATCAAAACCAACTCACACCTACATCCGACAATTTATCACTCAACCTCACCAATTCTACCACACCCAATGTCACATATAAGTATATTAATATAGTATCAAAAGAATATGTGTGAAGAAGTTACCCGGTATCCACTTCCTCACCAATATATTCACTTTTATTCCCCAATGATATTTGATATATACTTCAACCCCTTATATATGATTGAATATCCTCATATCCACATATCCCCATATCACAACCATATACCACAAACCACAACCACAACACAACCACACATAACATATTTTAACAGTAGGGTATCATAGAAATAAATTATTAGAAATGCAATAAAATTGGGATATCATATTTTATGTTTTTTCCTGAGTTGTAGCCTGTGATATTCATGTGATGAATATCATAATTACAATATATTCATGTCCAAAGGGTCATGGGGATACCACTATCATCCTATATCATAGTCTATGATGAAATTAAGATAAGGGATATAAGTGAATGGATTCTAACGCATCTCACACATAGTCTCTTTCATCTACGAATCAATGGGTTGATTCATTTTTAGAATGAATAATCATTTTAAATGTTTAAACAATAGTTATCTCTATAAGTGTGTGTTATGGGTAATGCATGTTAGCTTCTTTGGGATGGTATTTGGCCCTCAAACCCCTTCATTAAATGATAAGATCTTCTATAAAGGGATGATATCTCTCTTTTGAGTGTGTGTGAAACTACCAAACAATATTATATCTTTATTCATGCTTGTTCACTATTTATCATCTAGGTAAAGGTGAAATCACACATTTTGAGTGTATAAGTACTCTCATTACAAAAGAGGAATTGAGTTACCAATGTACTACCCATATAGGTGACATTCTATTGGTTTTTGGATGATGAATCAATAAATTATACTCCATCAAAGAGAAAAATATAAATTTTACTATGATTTAGGTAAAATTGTTTATATTTAATAATATTTATAATTAAAGTTGATTTGTTGATGATAGATCATGAATATTTACGAGTTTATTCCATTGCAATGATGATGTGATGATTCATCAAAACCCATCAGTTGTATCAATGTCACACCCACTAATGATTTAATATTTTATATTAATGATTTCATGAAGAACATATATATCATAATCTTCTTGAGGATATACTATAGCGTACAATATGGAATGGATGATTGTTGTTCACTAAATATTTCTACCTAACATTACATTTTAGGATAACATAACATCCATTTATTCATAGGTAATGATTAGTGTGAATCATGTGGTACGATACATAGAAAAAAAATATTTTTTTTATGGAATAAGCTATAGTATACGTGATATCATAATATTCAATTGAAATTTGAGTTTCAAGAAAACAAAGCATCAAGTTATATTTATGATATAACTTATATTTTAAATGACGACCAACCCAATGAAAGAGTTTATAAACCCGAACATTTAAGAGATTTTTCTCTTCTATTAATTTAAAGAGAACATAATTATTGGTTACTAGAAAAATAAGGGTTTTCCTTTGTGTGATAAAATCTCACATGTGGGATACTCTCTTATATATGAGTTACTCCATATGTATATTTTTCTTTTCCATTTTTATATAATTTAATCTATCAAATATAAGGGAAATAAAAAATTGAATCATGATTATGATTGATAAGTGTATTTTTAAAAGGAGTTTACTTATGGTTTTAAAACCCCTTACTGTGAAAATTTATGTTCACCCTATGTTTTAAAATGTTTTTAATAGGATTTTTATAAGTACCAAAGGTGTAATGTTTCATTTAAAGAGATAGTATGAGTGAATCCAAATAGTTTTTTTATTTAAAAATTGTGTATGATTAAATAGATTGTATGTTTTTTCCTAATACTACAAAAAATAGATCAGAAAAGATCCTTGTGTATGTAAAGGGATATATATTTTCTGTTATTTTTTATAAAAAAATATACAACTTTTTTTAGCACTGGATCTGAGAGTGAAGGTTGCTGGATAACACATTTTAACCAACTAAGATTAAAGATAATTCCCAGTAAACTCACTTAAATTTTCTTTCCTCACCTCATTGATATGAATTCCCAACTTTCATCCAAATTATGTTATAAATATATTGAACATATCCACTATTTTTAACTTTTTCTACATAAAAAACACATTTTTCATTCTTGTAAAATCATTAATGAGTGAAATAAAATATAATTTACATTTAGTGTATTTTTTTCTCATTGTTACAATTAAATATAATTGGATTAAATAAATATGTCTAGTTCATTGTATTTCTACTCTTTTATATTCTCCTTTCACCATCTTCACCTTTTAACAAGATATATAAATAATGCGAGTGTTGGTAAAAATATTTTGTTCAAGTTGACCCAATAATTTATGCCAAAGATTAGTTTCTTATTTTTTACTAATGTTGTATGAATTACTTTGATCAACAATTTGAAATAGATTTCCACCTATCCAATCTCATTTAATGATGACTATTCCATCATTATTTCTCTTGATGAGGCAAGTGTTTCTTTTGAAGGTAACTTTATCTCCTTTACCACAGATCTAACCCACACTCAACAAGTTCTGATTGATCCCATCTACAAACATACGTTTTGAGACTCCCATTTTTGAGGTTCTATCTTAGAGAAATAAATTTCATTGATCTTAAAGGATATTTCATTTCCAAAAGTGATTGTACCACCATTATATTCTTTGATGTTCTTTAAAATCTTGGAATATCCTGTTATATAAAGTTAGTATCCACAATCAGGAATCCATGGATTGCTCCACTTTCTAGATTTATGAGATATATCAATTATAATAGACTACTCAAATTTATTTATTATTTGAGTCTTCTTTTCTCCATCATCTAATTATTTATATTTGAGTACCATGGCCGTGAATTCTTCTACATAGTGATAGTTTTGGTCACATATTCCCTATACCTCTTCAATACAATTAAAAATATTTTATATAGGAAAAATAGATGAACTTTAATTTACTCTCAATGTAAATACCCTGATCCTAGTAGCCTATAATCAGTGGTTACTTTATTATATTGGCATAATATACGAGTAATCACATCTCAAGGGATCGAGTAGTTTAGTATTATTAGTAAACTAGATACATACTTTAATCTCACATTATAATTAAAAACATAAAATACAATTTATTATATTCTTTGTGATTTCCATACTTTTCTTCAACATATCTCTTCATATCAAACATAATACACTTCTTGGAATCATAGGGAAAAGAAATATTAGAAAAGGGTGAGATCTAATGCTTAGTAAGGGTATGAATATACAAAAATATATCATGAATAAATAAGGAATAATAAATAATGAAAGGTAAATAATTGAAAAAATTATATTTAATTAATAAATTGAACACGAAGAATAATTTGGAAGGAATAAATGAAAATAAAAATAATTCCATAAAAATAATCAAATGAGCTTGTAGCATATCCATGTATATTCTAACTAACTGAATAATCTCATGGACATCAATAACTAGTCTAATAACAAGGGAATGCACAACAACAAACATCATAACTATACATCCAAGCCCTCGTTCTAAGACATATTACATAAAAGGGTAAGACCTAATCCAAAAACTAAAACTAGTTTGTCTCACGATACCAACTGATGCATCAATGGGCTATAGAAGGCCTAATACTTTACTTACTAAGTCCAACGAATTCATCATATGAACATGGAGAATCATAATCAACATAAAAATTCATATTAAAAATGAGCATATAAAATTTATCAATTTCCCCAATCAATAAGCATAATCAAAATAAACATTTATATTGGAAAACTAGAATAATAATGTTAATACTTCCCCTAATCAACAAATATAATCATGAACTATCTATAGTACTATGGAAAATAATATCAAAATTGTCCATACTTGTAAAATTTTTCATAAACCATATAGATAAATAATAAGGATGATATATTTACAACATATTCTGAATTGATCATAAGTTAAAATGAGGTTTTTTGTTGTTTATAAATATAAATACCATAAGAATTACTTTAAAAACCTTTTTTAGGAAAATATCCTTTTCTCTTTTAAAATCACTTCAAAAAACAATAAATTTCTCGAATATTATGAAAAATAGTTTTTTTACAAATAGTTTTTTTTAAAATTTAAAGTAATATTCAAAAAAATTAGTGGTAATTATGGCTGGTAATTCTATACATGTCGTATAAGTTAAAAAACATTGTTTTCACACTATTATAAAAATGGTTAAAGTACCTTATTTGAAAAATGATAGAAGGTTCCTTTCAAAATATATTTTAAAAATTAAAAAATGGTTAAAATTTTATTTAATAAATCATTTGTATAATCTTAAAAAAAATGATTTTTTTAAAAGTAAAAGATATGAAAGAAAATGATTTTTGAGTAAAGAGATAAATAAATCAATATTTTCATAAAAAACATTTTATCAGTATTTTTAAGTATCGAAGAGATTAAAATGGTATTATTACATAAAAATTTTACAAATGGATATATGATAATATAATATATTGGTTTTAAGATAGTAATATAAAAATATTTTCCCAAGGGAGACTTAAACATAAATAATCCCGAATAATGATGATAATGTGAAATAAAACCATTCCACTTTGGTAACTTTTGAATCATAAGTCCCTTGAAATAAATAACTTAAAATAAAACTTTTAAATAAAATAAATATAACCATATTCATGATATAACATATCTAAGGGGAAATATTTTTGCCACATAAAATTAATAAGTTGGGAATATGGAATATGTCTCATGGACATAAAAGTGAGATGAGAAACCCTTACCTTAGGTTAGATTTATTTTGTATGTGTTTGAGCCTCATGTATTATAAATATTGATTTATAAATCTATTATAAACTCTATGTAAAAATAACATGGGAACCTTCATGCTTCAAAAAACATCTTCATTTAGAAACCAAACGTCCAATTCAAAATAGCGTGGCACAAAAACCACAAAAACCACACAGATCACACCCCATGT
Organism: Viscum album; assembly: GCA_963277665.1. Taxonomy (NCBI): domain Eukaryota; kingdom Viridiplantae; phylum Streptophyta; class Magnoliopsida; order Santalales; family Viscaceae; genus Viscum; species Viscum album. Next base: position 2,003,659,496 of record OY728163.1, on the reverse strand, counting down.
TGCAAAAAAAGAAACATGTTTCAAACCATATCTTTATAAAGTGTCATAATATACTAAAAAAGACCATATCCTATAACTACATCTTCAAAATGAAATAAATAGAGCCAAAATGTATCCCTTCTATATGAAATTTTAGTTCTAACTCTATAATTTTCTCTTTATAATTTCCTTGACTCTTTAAATATCCAAAAATTAAAATTAAGAGTATGAAAATGTATAAGCTATTAAACCTCCATAATCATGAAATAAAATTATGATCTCAATTAGTGATGATATTATTTTATACTATATGGAGGCTCACTACTTCTTATGTATAATGACTTACTAATTCATCTATCGTATTTGACTCCTTAATATCATGGATATTTATTTACTTCTTAAATTTGTTTACAAATAACATGATAGAATAATGTAATCCTAGATATTAAGGAAAAACCATCATAAAATTTATTAATATGTCTTCCTACTTACACTAAAAAACATCTAAAGTGTACAAAAAAAGAACTAGAACTTGATTCTAAACTTTAAACTACTTAAATACAATACATCTAATAATGAAATATACTATCATCTTATTTATTCCTAACACAAAAAATGTTCCTTAAAACAAAAAAACACCATTTAAATTTTAGGTTTAATTATAGAATGTGAGCTATGAAGATTTCATAGATCATCCCTTCACATCCCTTACAAAAAAATATATTCTCACAAAATAAAACCCAATGTTGTACATCCTTTATATAACCTAAAAAAGATCTTCTTTGAATGATATGATCTCCCCAAACATCGACCACATGAACTTCCAACTGATACTTCTCTACTTACTAAAATTAGTGAGGGTAAACCATTATTTAATATTAGAAAAATATACTAAAACCCTCTTTTATATACAAATAAAAATGTAAAATCTCCTCAATCATCCTCCTTTCATCTATAACCTAATGAGAAGCATCACCATATACCCCACCAGATCAGCATATTTGGTTTCACATTACCTTTTCCCAGTGTGTTAGAGATCTCACTATCATATTCATTGAAAGACTCTACCTATTTATATTGATAGAAATTCAAATCCCTTTGAGAGAAGATATACCATATGATTTTGTGACCAAATAATATCATGATGTACTTATTGATAAGTTAATTTCTCAATATAATTATGAGAAACATGAAAACTGCATGATCAAGATCATGGGTGATATAATTATCTTCATGATTATTTAACTACTAATATGTATAAGATATCATTTCTCACTACTACATCTAAACACAACCCAAAAAAATGTGTAAATTTTTGAAATAAACCTTAAACATGAATCATTCCTTAGGAAGGTGAAGAATAATAGAATTGATCACTTTTCCTTCAAACATCGAAATATTTCCTAGCACTATGTTTTCCATGATAAAGCCTAATGATTCCTAGTCAAAGCTAGAAAATATGTCTTGATATTATAGAAATCATTCAGAAATTCATAATAATATCTCATAAATATTAGGGAAGTATATACCTCTACAATAATCATAGGTTATACCAAATAAATGGCCATATTAATTTTTATATGATTGAAAATATCACTCTACTACATGTCCAATGAAATAATTATAACAAACCTGAAACTTTCACTTGTATATCATAGTATATAATTATTAGTGTAGAAGGATCTTCAGAAAATCCCAAAAATACTCAACATAATCATATTACGACCTTAAATAAACCAAGATCTCATTGATGAACACCACTATAAAGTATTCTAAAAACTCACGGAACCCCAAATTCATCAATCCCATGAAAGTTTTAGAGAAATTCATGACTTCAGAGGGCATAAATACAAACTAAAAATGTTTATAATGACCCCTGAAGGTTATATTCTAAACATATTTATTTTCTACCCTCATAGGATGACATTGTAACCAAAAATTGATCTTTGAAAACTAGAATAATCCCTTAAACTAATCAAATAATTTATAAATCCTAGGGAGTGGATAATTTTAGTATCCCAGACATGAAAAAAATATATAGAACTCGAATTAGAGAATTATAGTGATAAGAGTGCTCTCAAATCCCCATGAGACTATTTCCATGAGTCTTGGTATAAAATTGGGGAATAATTTATCTATACTATTTACGAATATAAGTAATGGATAATATCTACTCAAAATTTGACATGAACCATCCATAATTCAGACATTCCAAAAATGAAAAACAATATCAAACTGGTTATATTAGAATAAGAAAAACATAAACATACCACAACCCTATAGATGAATACATACAATACTAGTTGGCTTGTAACATATAATATATAAATAAGATAGAGTAAATGTCAAGATAAACATGACTTAATATAAGGAATATAAAAAAAATGAAAAGGTTATGATACAAATGTGACCTGTAACACCTTGAGTTTTTATGAAATATAATTTTTCATAATAAATTTTATTTCCTTTATATATTTCGTTAAACGCAACACCAAGTTTTTATAAACTGTGATATACTATTAAAATAAATATTTAAAAATAGATGTTATAAACTTTCCATTTAACATTAATGTATGAATTGGATTAACAAAATTTTGATAATTAATTTTAATGGTTTTATATAAATAAAAAATATTGATAAAAAAGTACTTAATTTTTAGTAATTCCTTTATATGCATTGAAAATACAATTTTCTCAAAAAATGTTTTTATAGTTTGTGGTGACCCAATAGTAAAATTAATTTTTTATAATTTTATAACTTTATTTCAGAAAATAAACTCATTTGGGAAATCTACATCTCAAAATTATCTTAGAGAGATTTATTGAGAATTTTCTACAAAGATTAATTTTTTGATGAATAAAAAAAATAATTTTTCTTATTAAAAACTTTTTTTCATTTAAAAAATTGAAAATGAAAACTTTTATTTTAATATTATTTAAAAATTTAAATAAGTTAAATTATATATTTATTAATACAATTTAGGTTATTGAAATAAATTTTATAATTAATTGTGGTATTAAGACTTTCTACACTTATGAAAAGTTTATCTTGGGATGACTAATTTTTCTCTGTGTTTGCATGTTTAATTTTAAATTAAAATTTTCCATTTATATGAATAGAATTTTAAAAAATATATTCCATATTTTGAATCAGAATAATTAATATTTTATAACATGGTCAGCTTAATTTTTGGTCAAAATTAATAGTAAACACAATAAAAATTAATTACCAAAATTAAGGTTAAAATGAGTTTACCAAGGGTTAAACTACAAATAAATTGGGTGAAATTTCCTATAAACTTTTCAAACATCAATTATAAAGAAATATTTCAATATTATATAATCTAATTTTTTACAATGATCCATTTTGGAGATTCAGGGGATGTTTAAAATTTGGGTACACCTTTTTCTTTTAAATTTTTTAATTGTGTCCTTTCCCCATTTATAAAAGGTTACCACCTATCCTCTCCTCTACACACTTCCAAAATCATTTGGTTCTAAAAATACCTCAAAAATACATTTCTTAATTACATAAAAACATTATATTGGCCTCATTTTCATTATTAAACCATCCTAAGAAGTCATTATACGTAAACCTAAAGGGGTTCTCCATAGAAGAGGTATTGTCAAAACCATGAATTTTTATTTTTTCTTCCTCAAACTCCTTCAAATATTCTTCAATAATTATGAAATAATAATGTTTATATATACCATAAAATTATATGTTATTATGTTAATGTCATGACCTATATCTATCTCCTCTTTCATCAAGTAGGAAATGAAACTATTTATCTTGTGTACCATGGACTACTGCATCACTAACTGATGTACTTAGTTTTCCATCATCATCTATAATATTAGGAAATAAAGATGGATTTAATTTTTATATATTATATTTATTTAATTATTATAATTATTATAATTATAATATCACATCTACCTTCTTACCTTCTAACTCGTTGGAAAAAGATAACATTGTTCGTGTGTATGTGCGGATTACCGCCTCCACGAAGCAATGTGGAATGTTTTTCATTTTATTTTTAAATGATGGAAATAAGGATGGATTTTATAAATATAAATGATAAATATGAAATAATAATTATTCTATAAAAGTGAATTAATATTTAATTTTATTTTGTTCCATCCTTCATGAAAAATGTAAACAATGTTTATGCATATGTTTGACCTACTATTTTCCGTGAACAATGTAATTCATTTTTCTATATCTGAATTTTATTAATGAATAAATATAAATTTATAATGTAAATATATAATATTTATATCATTTTTAACATTATTTATATTATGAAATTATGATCCAATTAAAGTGACTGAAAATACCAAACCAAACATACATGAAAAATTAAGCAGTTATTACCCAAAATGTGATTTTGAAAAGATATTGTTAATAAATGGGTAATAAAGACATAAGTAAATCATATATGGTATGATATATATTATTATATCTCTATAATATATTTATAATAAACCTATAATTATTATAGAGCAGTTTTGATCATATAAGTATAAATTTGAGACTTGAGATAATGGATTTTCATCTCACTTTAATTTTTTTGAGACACATGCCATATTCACCACTTATTTATTTTATATGGTGCATATACAGCCCATGAATTTATTTTATGATTATTATTATGGAATTTATGGGGATTTTAATTTCTACCTATGTTTATTTGTTTCATGTGTATTTTTATTCAATGGTTATAAAAGTGGTGTTGGTTTGATGTTACAATCTCATTGTTTATTAGGGTTACTTATGATTTTTATTCTAATGATGATGTCTCAAGGTATACCTCTCAAGAAAATAGTGAATTTTATTATACTTTATTTATTTATTTATATTAATTGTTTCCTTTAATTTTACACTCTTTATGTACTCAAAATACTAAAATAATATTTTTTATGGAAAAATCGAATTTATTTCACTCTTCGTTCAAAAAATTATTTTATTTCATGTCCATGTTTTCTAAAAATTATTTTAATAACGTTTTCAATATTTTACAATTATTTTTTAAATAAAATTTTCCCATGTTTTACTTTTCATAATTTTTTTAAAAAGGAATCCTCTTATCATTTTTTAAATAGGGCTCTCTTGATTTTTTACTAAAAATGTTAAAGGAATATTCATTTAAACGTGTATGACATGAAAATTATTTTCTACTATCATGAATGATAATGATTTAAAGATTACAATACAATTTTCGAAGTTTGTTTTCAAATAAAATATTTTTTAATATTTAATGAATTTTTAGATTTAAAATAAGTGTTTTCAAAGTATAAATGTTATTTTCCTAAATAAATGTTCCATTTGATATTTCAAAATTATTTTCCATATAAGATGACATCATTTTATATTGATCAAGTTTTACTGGCTATGTGATCCAATGATACCATCATTATCCACTATCTTGATTGTTTATGATTACTATGTGGAGATATTTATGAACCTTGTTACTTTTTCATGGGTTATGCTATGATGAATTTATGAGATGATTATGAAACTCATTTCCTTTCTATGGGTTATGCTATGACGAAATGTATTTGAAACCCATTTAGTTTCTATGGTTTATGATATTATAAATAATTTATGATCTTATGGCACACAAATGTATGGATTATGTGATGGGTGGGACCTATATCTCCCTATGTGTTGACTAATGATTAATTTTATATGAAATAAAATTGTACACAAGAGGTCATCCCATTCCCAATATATGGTCTATGAGAGGTAATCCTAAGAATGAAAGAGGGTACATGGTCAGTTAACCCAATCCTCAAAGATATGGTACACAAGAGGTTATCCAATGCCCAATGTAGGTACATGAGTGGTTTTACTAAGCCTAACATGTTATAAATGTCTTGGTGGGAAGCCTTGAAATAATATTTTATATGTTTATGTGTATAAAAAAAACTTTTTCCATGTTGATGTTTTTCCCTCATGGCTTATATTATTTGATTCCATTATGATTCATGTGTTATGAAATTCCATGATTTATACCATGAATCTTATTTATGATCTATGATATATAGGGCATGGGTTTCAAATTTTATTCTCATGATCTTATAACCTTATGATCACATTATATTTATCTTCTTTGTTTAACCTTACTGAGCTTCTGAGCTTAACCTCATATATGTTTCCTTTCTCTAGATTGTGGAGAAAGACAATATGTATGATAAGTCTAAGAAGGGTGATAGTTATAAAGAATGTAGTGGGAGATTATTTAGTTCACTTATGAACTAGTTATTTATGTATCCAAGTTTGTAAAGGCACTAAACATAAAAAATTATGTCACGGGTCATTATGTTATGTAATGAATATTCATTTATTAAGATGTAATATTTATGATTGAAAAGTTCAGGTTGATATAGTTGGTATTAAAGAAAGGTTATATTAACCCTTGAAAAGTAGGATGAGATAAAAATAGTGATAAATATGAAGATAAGTCTAATTGTAGGAAATATTTTTTAATTTTGGTGAAGGATAGAGTAAGTGGTTTCGAAGAAATCGCATCCCTATCGAGATACTAAAAGTGGATATGGGTTTGGTGTAGTTACACCTAGGGGTAATAACTTCAAAAGGGATCATTGGGTTTGGACTCTATCATCACTTGGTGCATGACAACATGAATTGATGAAAACCTTGTTTAAATCTCCTGGTGGATATGTTTTAGAAATTCATAACTCTATACAAACCATTATAAAGGATTTAAATAAGTGTTGAACATGAATGACCTTGGTTAAACCTAAGGTGTCATTGATTGAAACGAAGGTGTCATGATCTAGATATAATATGAATGATTAATCAATCTAATCAAATATTATTTATGGTCCTTCTTTCAATTTTGGTTATACTATGGTATTGACGATAAAATGAAAAAGTTGAGTTGGTTAGAGGAATGTTAAAATATTTAAATAACTGATTTGATATTAGTTATATGAGTTCATATATATCCTGGAATGTATCTATGAATTTTCATAGTTTTACTCCATGATTTTAATTAAATTAGTATCAGAAAACCCAAATGGTATGATGATTTCATATCAAGTGTAAGATTCTTCCCTAGTTGAAGTTTGTGGGAAGGCGCTTCATGAAAATCTTTCTATTGGTTTAATTTGATGTTATATATGTATGGATTGGAATTCTATATAAATCCCCCCATAAATTTATATGGAATAGAAGTCACTTTTGATATTCCAAACTAACCTATGATATTATATCAGTGCGATGATAGGTATGAATTTCTGATGGAGATCACATCTATTATATGTATGTTGATTCCTTTGAAAAAGGTGCATTTATCCCAACTGGTTGGGTAAAAACATAGGATCGATGATATTATTTTTGTTTAGGAGTTTTTTTATATATTTCCAAAAGAGTTTCGTAGTCTTCCTCTGAACCATGAAGTTAGATTTTCAATAGAACTCATACCAAGAGCTAGGATTATTACAAATACACCCTATAGAATGGACCTGATTGGGTTGTAGGAATTGAAGAAGAAACTCTAAGTGAATTTAGAAAAGGGATTCATTCAGACATGTGTGTCACCATGAGGTGCACCTATTGTTTTTATTAAGAAGAAATATGGATTGATGCGGCTCTGTATGATTATCAAGAACTAAACAAGATCATATTCAGGGAAATGAATCATCTGCCCCATATTGATGACTTGTTTGATTAACTTCATGGATTTCAATAATTTTTTAAGATCGACCTTTAATCTAGATATCTTTAATTTATCTTTATAGAGGATATAGCTGAGATGAAATTTTTTACAAGGTATAGACACTATTAACATATAATGACACCATTTGTTCTTACTAATTACCCCGAAATCTTCATTGATTTAAGGAATTGAGTCGTTATAGATTCCTTGATCAATATGTGGTTCTCTTTATGGATAATATTCGAATCTATTCAATGAGAATGGAAGAGCATGAAAATCCATTGATAATATCACTAAAGACCTTATTAAAGGAGGAAATTTATAAAAAATTTATAATGTGTGAATTTTGGGAAGAAAAGGTTTCATTTTTGGGTCATATAATCTCAAGAAAGGTTATATCAGTGGATCCATGAAAGAACAGGGCTATTGAACATTGAATCAGACCAACTATAGTGGTTGAGATCAATATTTTTTATGGTTTTGATGGATATTATAAGTGATTTTTGGAGAATTTCTCATTATTATATAATCTACCCATCAAGTTAACTTGGAAGGCTTCCAAGTTCCTTTAGATAGATGAATGTGTGGAAAATTTCGAGGAACTAAAGAGAAGGTTAGTCGTCACCCCCATGCTTACATTACCCAACATTGTAGAAGGATTTTCAATATATAATGATGAATCAAAAACTTTATTGAGATATATTATCATGAAAAATTACATGGTTATACCTTATTCCACATGAAAATTGAAGGTTCTTGAGAAAAATAACCCAACTCGTGATTTTGAGTTATCCATAGTAATTTTTTCAATAAAGTTATGGGGGAATTTTCATTATAGAGAAATGTGTGATATATATAATAATCATAAAATTCTAAATTATATATTCAAATAGAAATAATTAAACATGTTCTCAATAAGATGGTTGGATCTAAATTATGATTATAACTATTTAATACATTACTAACCTGGAAAAGTGAACAAGGTGGACAATGATATAAGTTGGAAGGATCATGCTAGCTTATCTATAATGAGGATCATAAAAGATATAATATTTTTATAAATGAAAATAATGGATATAGAAATCTTAAAGGTAATGGAGAAATCTTATCACTCTTAAATGAATGTTCAACCATCTATCCAAGTGAAGATTAAAGAGTTAAAAAAGGATGATGTAGATTAGAAAAAGAAGGTAAAAAAATCTCTAGTTTAACCATTATTATGATGGAATGATAATTTTTATGAACTATGTATCAATTCTATCTATACCATATTTTAGGAAGAAGATATTAATAGAGGTCCATAGTTCTTCATTATCTATTCATCTGTAATTACAAAGTTATATAGATATCTGAAAGAGTATTTATAATGGGATGACATAAGAGAGATAAAGAAAAATATATATCTCTGTACTTGGTATGTTAGTAAGTTTAGGATGAGAGAAAAAAATTATAAGGGGATGTTACAACCATTACTCATACCAAAATGGAAATGGGAAAACGTAACTATGTATTTTTTCATCAGACTACCCAAAACATCTAAAGGTAATAATTCTATATGGGTTATAGTCAATCACCTTAAAAATTCAACACACTTATGTAAATGCCCATCCATGATCAGTGTATCACTAAGAGGGGGAGGCGGTGAATCAGTTATATATTTTTCTTTTAAGTTTCTTTCATTTTTAAACTAACTTCACCTACTGTTAAAGATTTATCAATTTTCTGAAAAAAATCACACATCCATAATAACGTTAGAATTTATAAGGTTCACTACTCAATAAGAGTAGTTACATCCTTATTATGGTTTAGAAATAATCCTATACCACATAATCTACTAGAAAAAATTCCTTTTGTGGGGATACAACAAATAGGATATACCTATACAATTGTGTAGTACTATGATCAATACAACAGTTCATGTGATTCAAGTAGAACAAAATTATTTAATACTTATTTTTGTAACAAGTTAAGAAAATTTCACTGGTTTTTTCAAGGAAAGATACTGTGACTCCTTGTGAACATTCCCAAATATCATCTTTAAAATAATTCTTCACTTTCCTACCCAATAACTGGTTAGAAATTCTCTAGGATTCATAATGACACTCAGTCTAATTCCTCAGTCTGATTCCTCAGTCTGAAAATATAATTCTCCTAGAATACCACTAAAATAATTCTGAACTGCTACTGTCAGAGTCTTGAAATCTCAGTCTAATTTCTTAGATAGATCTAGAAACTCTAAATACGATCTTCCCTCTTATTCTCCTATCTGAAAAAAAATCCTTAGTATTAATCAGTACCAAAAATCCTTCTCTTTAAAAACTTATAGTGATCCTCCTTCTCCCACCACCCACAAATATTACAAGTTTCAAAAAGTATAAATTACTTACCACAATTTATTGGTGCCTGAAAATTGGTTTAGGTGGGAATCTGAAACATTTTCCTGGTTAACCAAATTTCCATGAAACATAAATTTCCCTTATATTTGAGATACATATTTTAATTCTTTAGTTCTTATAAACTGGTCTTGATTATTTTCAAACCTTATCGAATTTGCTATCAAATTCAGGCTGCTTGAGTATTTCTCTCCATTCTTCAGTCTGATTTGGATTGTCACATTTATTTTCTCATTATGATTAAGGCATATGTTCAAAGCAGGTTTCTTCATAATGTTTCTCTACAACAATAGAAAAATATTGAAAATAGATGACTTACCATTATAATGATCTCTAGAAATTGTAATTAAACTACTCATTCTGATCCTCCATACCAATAGATTAATGTTAACATTAAAATAATTCTACCATAACTATTTTTTCAACTTCTAAAGATATAAAAAATTATTGGTAGAACTTAATAATTGACCTCATAAATCCATCTAAAACACTTAGATTTTTTTTCAAATTCCTGTAAGATTTTCACTTTTTCCTATTTTATTCAGTCTGATGATTCTATGTTCAATAAAGTTATTGGTGTTAGCCTTAATTTAATGGATCCATCTCTACTTCACTCCAATAATCAGTTTTAACTACAATCTAATGACTCTTGACCCACTTGAAACAAAATCCAAGTTATTATTTTGCTCTCTACCCAATTGATAAATAGTTTATCTTAATGTAAAATGGTTGAATATATTATTGATTAATCTCTGTACCCATTTTGCATTGGTTCCAAAAACATCACTTCATTTTAATTTTCAATTTCCCCCAAAACATCCAATAAAAATAATTCTTCCTCTAATTCCCTTTTGCAACCATCTCTATTTTTGATGATCAGTGTCAGTATTACTTTGATTATTAGTGTGAGAAGTAACTTCATTCCTTACCAAAATATTTCTACAAATATTTGTATCTTATTGTTTATTGGTATGAATGAAAACTAGAATCTTCATCTTCACATGTTATGAACATAAATTTACAACCTTCTAACAAATCTATGTCTGGTGATCTCACATCGATGGACTAAGTCCATAAATATTTGTCTTAAAAAAAGTTCAATTTTTAAAAATATTCCTTTTGTATCATGAATTACTCAAGAATTTAAAAACCTTATGATTAAAGTAGCATCATCTAACTTTTATTGAGAATTATTAAATCTTATCATCCTTCCAGTGACTTCTTTCTTTCCAACCAAACCTAAATAAGATTGTTATCACTTGGTTTTCCAAATTATTTCGTAAGCCTTGCATTAAAATTTTCCCAGACAATTTATGATTTATTGGAACTCTATTATAATCAAATAATCATTATATTTTCATCAAATCCATTCAAACATCAATAAAATTACTCATTAAGATCGAGCCTTTATTTCCAGACTGGAGGTGAGTTCCATGAACCTTTTCATACAGAAAGCTTCTACTAAAATTAATGGAATTTATTAAGAATTTTTGGGTTTGATCTTCTGAATACAATGATGAGTCTTATTGACAACAAAAGAAAACACTTTCAATAAAAAATTCTTTTATCTTGAAAAAACAAATTATAGACAACTTGGTCCCAAAAATATCCCCCTTTGGATTTTGTTTTCAACCAAGGATCATAAGTCACTAAACATTTTAACCTAAAACTATGGATTACTTATAAAAAATTATAATACTTCATGAGAAAAGTAATTATTGTATATAAGAATCATTGACTATAAAACCCCACTATCCAAAAATAGTGACTTTTGAAACATGTTCAAATTTTCTTAATATAATTCTCCACTTCTTCCACTTTCCTATTCTAGTTACCTATAAAAAAATGTTTCTTACAAACACTCCAAAAAACTACTAGAAATGTTCACTCACTTACATGATAAATTCGTAGCTTACCCCCAACTCCCAATACATACAAGATTATTTAATAGGTTTATCACATATCAACAGAGAGATTTATGAAAAAATTATCCCACTTGAAAAAACTATCCAGAGACAAGATGAGAGGGAGAAAATACACATACCTTAACCATAATGGGAAGGTGGTTAGATGTATTTGTTCAACCTCTATTTTTGAAAATCTTCCTTTGATAAAGTTTTTGTGGAAATTTGTGCAACATGTTGCAGTGTAAGAAAATACTATTGCTTTGATTCATTCCTATCCACGTACTCTGGGATGAATTGGTATTTGATGTAAATATGTTTTGATGGAGAATATTATAGCATCATTCTTGTAACGTTGATTACAATTTTATTATCTTAAAACAAGAGAATGGGTAACTTTAATTCAAAAATTAAGTCTTATAATCGAGTCTTCATCCATATAATTTTGGTAGCAGTTTGAGTGGTAGAAACATACTTATCTTTAGAAATTAAAAGAGTTACTTTTTTATGCCTACTAATATAATTTTTTCCCATAACAAAAACTACACGAGTTTTTGTTCTTATATCATAAAAAATTACTACCCAATCAACATATCAATACCCAAACAAGTCAATACTTTCTAAGCTATCATATATGATTCCAAAATTTTTCATCACAATGATATATCTTATAATTATTTTTTGGAAAAATATTTGATTCTTTTAATGTGATCAAAATGTTTTCACATAAGGTAATAACATAAATAATTTTGGGTCTGAAGTCAGTCTAATACACCAAACTTCTAATCCGATTTTGAAATTCTTTAGGATCATCTTTCTTGACTTCTTTATATTTTGTCAACTTTGTTCCCTTTGAAATTGATGTGGAAACTATTATGTAATTTTATATTCCAAAATTTTTAATAATTTTCTTTAGTATAATTTTTGTGTGACATAAATATGTGTTTCTTCTTTTGTGAAATTTGTAACATAATAAATCATTTTATTTCAGCCAACTTAGACATCTCAAATTTTTTTTTCATCCATTCAACAAATATTTAACATGTTTTTTTCATCATTTCGAGAAAATAAAATTTCATTATCATATATAATTAAAATAAGGGAAAACTATTGAATTTATTTTTTTTATATATTAATAAAAATTATCCCTTTATTAAAGGTTAAATTTATTAAGAAGGTATCTAGTTTGGAATACCATGCCCTAAGATCTTGTTTTTTTCCATACAAGTACGTATTCAACTTGAAAACATAAATTTGATCATTCCTAAAAATAGAGAGATGTGTTTGTTCAATATAAGATTCCTCATAAAGTTTACCATTAAAAAATGATTATTTTACATCCATCTAAAAAAGTTTGTGACTTTGTTGTGAGGAAATATAAAGAAATATTTTTATTTTTTATAAACATTCCATCATAGAAAAAGTCTTATAAAAATCAATGTATTCAATATGTGAGTGACCTTTTTATACTAATCATTATTTGTTTCTTATCACTTCACGATATTTATTTTGCTTATTCTAGAAATCCCACTTCGTACCAATAAAATGTTTTTCATTTGGTTTAGGTAAGATTTTCTTGGTTTGATTCTTTTCTATTTGATCCAATTCTTCATTCATAGACTAAACCCATTCTGGATGATTAAAAGTTTCATTCACATATTTCAGATCAAATTTTATATACAAAGAAGTATGTATAATATCTTTTAATGTTCTTATTATTTTAAACATTTCATGTTGACCACCAATAATGTTTTGAGCTTCTACTTACTACCTCAGTCTGGGATGAAATTTTCAAGATTCTTCCTCATCAATATAAACAACTGAGTCTGATTCTTCATCTTGAATAGGATTATAATAGTTTGTATGATTATAAATTTTTTTAAAATATATTCTTTCATCCTATTCATATTCCTTATTTGTATGACTTTTTTATCATCTTTATTAGCATTATCAATAATCTTCATATCAACAGAGTCAACTAATATTCCTATCTCTTTGTATAAACATCTCCACCCTCTTCCTTTCAGGGCATTTACAAGAAAGATTTTATCTTCACATCTCTTCCCAAAAATTCCAAGGTTTAAACCGTTCTTATTTATGATACAAGGAATTTTGAAAACTTTTAAGTGTTTAAATATGAGAGTTTTATCATAAAAAATTTCATATAGAGACATATCTGATCTCGGACTGTAGAAACATTGGTTTTGAATATTTACACCAGTGCTCATGGCCTGCCTCCAAAAGTAATGATAGAGACCATGCTCAAGTAACATAGACCGACCCATTTCAACCAAATTTATATTTTCCCTTTTAGAAACACTATTTTTTTTAGGAGTGTATAGTGTACTGAACTCACGCCTAATTCCATTCTTCTAAATATAAATTTTAAAATCTCCATTTTTTTTCACCACCATTTTCTTTTCTCAACTTATGCACTAAATGCTTACATTCCTTCTCAGCTTTCCCCCTGAAACTTTTAAATTTTTTTAGAGCATATAAATTTTTCTTCGTATACATAACACAAGTAATTTGAGTAAAGTTATCAATGAAAGTAAAATATTTCTTATCTCCATAAGTTTATTTTTTTCTCATTAGCCCATAGATATCATAATAAATAAGTTCCAAGGGTTGTTTTTAATAAATATAAACTTTCTTATGCATGGAGTTTGTAATCATTCCTTGTTATTTTTTTTTGAAATACCAATATCTTATTCTTGAAAAATTAAGAATAACAGAGACACTGTCTCACTTCGATAACTTGATCATATTTCTATAACACAAGTGTCCTAGTCTTTTATTCCAAAACTAATTTTTTCCTATCATAAATTGATAAAAAGAGTCTTGAACCTCACTGAATTTTCCCTTTGTACGTTGGCCTCTTGTAACAATCTTTTCATCTTCCTATATTTTCCTAAAAAACCCATATCTTCTAAAAATAATTTTTTTATACATCAATAAGTTTTGAAACACATAGATTTTTTTTCAACCCATTAGAAAACAACGTTTTCTTCATCTTCAACTTTTATTCCCCAATGATGGATGATCCAACACATTTTATTTAGAGAGATTCATTATTTAAAAATGTCATAATTCCTTCTTTTTATGTATTTCACATTATTAAAAAATTTTATGTCTCCATTCATATGAAAGGAACACCCACTATCCAAGATCTATGTTCATTCTCCTTTGGTATCTCTAAGAGAATTTCATATAATAAGAGCCTTTTCTTTACCTTTATATTTATTTACAAAAGGATTCTAAGAATTCTTAACAACCTTTTATTATTCCAATAAAAAACCAGTAATAATTTTATAGGATTTAAATTTTTATCACAAGTTTCAAAAATAGTTTCCTAAGTCTAGAACCTATTTTCACCTTTTAAACCACCCATCTAAGATTTCTTCAAAACATCCCTCTCAGAATTCTTCCTTTGAGAGTATTGATTCCCAATCAAGTTTTTTCTTCTATAATTTATAGAATCATGGTAATATTTTTGATTAAAAAAATACCTATTTATCCTATGTTTCAATATAAAAAATACTAATAGTATCTATCGAAGGAATATTTGGCTCTGAAACTACCATACTGTATGGTGTTATGAGCATGTTTCTCTACAACCTTCATATATTTCTTATCAGAACTTTTTTGACCACCGAAATTTATGTTATCAATTATAATATTCTTTTTCATCTCAGATATATCTATAGACTTATAAAAACCATAAGTAATATAAATTTTTATGGACTTAGAATTTTTAGGAACTTCTGACTTCTCCACTTTTTTGGTTATTTCTACATAGATAACTTTCCCTACTTTCTTTTCCTTAGAAAAAATTTCATATTTCCTTTCAACCTTTGAATTTTTATTTTGATCCTTTTCAAGTTTAACCTTTATAGATATTTCACCAACATTTGAGATATAAGTCTTCAAAATTGTAACCCTGTTTTCAGATTTAGAAAGTTTTTGTTTGAAAATTTCCTACTCTTTTTTTCTTTCAGCTTAAATTATAGTTGTTCATTATGATTATTTAATTTATCAAGAGATTTCATAAAATCATCAATCTCTTCCAAGAGCTTAAATTTATCATAAGGAGAACATTTTTTATTATTTATTAAAGAGTATTCATTTTACAACTTCATAATTTCTTTTTTTGAGCCTCCCTATTTTTATTAGAAATTATTTCAATACTTCTTTAAAATGAAATTCAAATCGAGTTTATTCTTTATAAGAATTGATAATTTTGAATTCTCCATTGTTAACCATTGAAATAAAAGTATTCTCCCAAACCTTCTTAATAGACACTTCAGAATTAGCTTCACTTCATTCTTCATCATCATCTTTAGATAAAGAAATTCTCTTTTTACAGGTGTATAATTTTTATGCTTACCTTTCGAATAAGATTAATCCTTATCAACCTATTTTATACATGATCTTCTAGGTCTTATTTCATATAAATTGCTATCATCTTATTTTTTTTATTTGAGTAAAATTAGCTACAAAGGTACCATTTATCTCCATATTCAAACCACTTCAAGGTAACTTTCCCTTCATATTTACCTGTACCTATTTTTTACATTTATAGAAAATAAGGATAAAATTTAATCAAGATTTTTAGATACCTTATTTTTGAAATCAAAATCACAAAATTATTCTTAAATAATCTTCTTATGATTTTCCTTTTTATCATCCTTGAAATATATTTTTCAACCAACCTTTTTTTTCATTCATAAATTTCTCATTTATCATTTCATATGTAATGATAGTACTATGAAATTAAACCATATATAGTGTTTCTAAATTTATATCTTCCAATGAGAAAACTAGTGAATCAATATTTTTAGGAAGAATTATCAAGATATTTTCAATAATAGTACAATCTTAAAACTTTTTCACCAAGAAATAAAATAGTTCAAACAATGTCATTCACCCTTGTAATTAAGTCCCCAACAGATTCATACTCACCCATTTTGATATCTTCATACTTAGATCTATATATTTGTAATTTTTTCCTTCACTTTTGTATTGACTTCATAAATGTTCTTGAACTTATCCTGGAAACATTTGGAATTGGAAACACACTTCACTATTAGAAACTTTTTTTATAAAATGACGAGAGTAAAAAATTATCATCTCTTGCATAATTTTTAAGATTCTTATAATCAAAAGATGTAAGTGGCAAATTGTCATCTATAGGAGGAAATCCATCTATTGTTGCTTAACGAAAATCAAACCCAAGACACATAATATTATTAAAAATTATATCTTCCTAGATATGATCGTTATTATAATCGATAAATGGAATCCCCTTAATGTTCAGAAAATCCATATTCTCCATCATAACTTCTCTTTAAAAACTTTAGCAAAGAGTAAACTATGGGAACCTTCCCTTTAATACCACTTGTAAATGCCTATCTTAGAGTAATGTATCACTAAAATAGGGAGGGTTTGAATTAGTGATATCTTATTATTTTAAGTTTCCTTACTTTTAAGAAAACATTCACCACCAGATAAATATTTATAACTTTTCTAAAAACAAAAATATCACACATTTATAGAAATAAACGAATTTACAAGTTTCACCACTCAATAATATTTGATACATCCATTGTATGGTTTTGAAAAAATCAAATTAAAAATATCACACTAGAACAAATCCTTTTTTGCAGATATAAAAAGTAGGATATGTCTTTACACTTGTATAAAACCATGATCAATACAATAGTGTGAAATATTTAAGTAGAATGAAATGAAATGATAAAAATTTGTGTAAAAAGCTATGAAAATTTCACCATTTGTTTTAAAAATAACTATACTACCTTGTCAACTATCAAAAATATAATATCAAAAATTAATTATTCACTTTCCTACCCAACTATGGGTAAATATTTATTTGGAATTCATAATGATACTTAGGATGATTCCTTTATCTGATCATTAGTCCAATTGATCAGTCTATAAATATAATTCTTCCATAATACCCCTAAAAAAATCTTGAACTACTTCTTTTTTATTCTAAAAATTCCCATATTATTTCTAGATTAAATTCAGAAACTTTGAATGAAATCTTCCCTATTTTTCCTCTCTTCAAAAAATATACTCTGTAATGATCAATCTAGAAACTCATATGCTCTAAAAAATTATAGAACACAAACATTTCACTTCGCTCGTAAACAATAAAAGTGTTAGATAGTAAAAAAGTACTTCTCGTTATTTATAAGTGTGCCAAAATTAGTTTAGGTTGGAACCTATAAGTTTCCCTGCTTAACCAAATTTTCCCCAAATTTGAATTTCCCTTATATTTCAGATACATATTTAACTTCTTTTGTGCTTTTCTACTCTTCTTCATTCTTTTTGAGCCTTCTCTAATATTCTCACAACTTCATCTTGCTTTAGTATTTCTCATCATTCCTCAGTGTGATTTTGATTATAAATCTGATTTTCTCATTGTGATAAAGGAAAATGTTCAATAGCAATTTGTTCATAATTATTCTTCAAACCAATTGAAACACATGAAAAATAGATTACTTCTCTTCATGATTCTAGGTACCAAATGAAAAAATGCTAATTTTGATGCTCTATACCAACAAATAAATGTTCGCATTCAAAACATTATTCCATAAATATAGTTTCAACTTATAAAGATATCAAAAAATTTCGGTAGTACTTCAGTATCATCCATATAACTCCCTTGACAAAACTTTTATTTTTTTTGAAACTACATCAATATTTTTTTCTATTTCATATTTTCATTAGACCGATGATCCTGCCTCTCATGAAGTTATAAATGTTATCCTACATTTGATGGATCGATCTCTACTTCAATCTGAAAATTGATGTCAACTCCAGTCTAATGACTCTCGACCCACATGAGAACATATCATAGTTCTTCTTTTATTCTTGACCTAATTGGTAAACAATTCATCCTGATGAAAAATGGATGACTATATTGTTTTTTGATCTCTATACCATTTTTTACCAGTACCAGAAACTTCACTTTCTTTTAATTTTCATTGCTCCTAACAACTTCCATTAAAAACAATTCTTCCTCTAATTTTCTTTTTCAACATCACTATGTCTAATGATCGTTGTCAATATTACACTGATGATCAATGGGACAAGACGTATAATAGAACATTGTCACCAAGAACTTAATTCATTAAAAAAACATTATCTAAATATTTGTATCTTATGTATAATTGGTTTCACTGAAAAAAAATGTTAATCTCCACTTTTTCTAAAAAAACATCATTTCCTTCAAACAAATCTGTTTCTGGTGATCACACGCCAATAGACTGATACTTAATAATTTTTTCTTCAAAAACCTTATTTTTCAACAAACTTATGCTTGGGTCATTAATTCCTCATGAATTTTAAAACATTATGATTGGAATAACATCATATGACTTATATTGGGAAGTATTGTAACTTCCCATTATCCTATCGACTTCTTTCTTTCCAACCAAACCTCAATAAAATTTCCATCACTTTTTGTCCACCTTTATTTCAGAATAATTTCATCGCAAGTTTCCCAAAAAATATATTATTTATGAGAACTCCAAGATCATCAAATAAAAACCATGTTTTCATTATATCCAATCATATTTTGATACACTTCCTCATTGAGATCAAGACTTTCGTTCTGGACCTGAGGTGAGTCCAATGAACCTTTCGTTCTGGAAAAATTCTTCTCAAACTAATGTAATTTCTTAAGCATTGTGAATCTGAAATTATTAAAACTTTGGTGATTCTAAATTCATATAATTACAAATTGAATTGATTTTATTATTTTGTATTAAAAAAGGACAACACTTTCAATACAAACTTCTACCATCTTCCAAAAAAACTTCTTGCCAACTTAGCCCCAAAATATTCATTTCTATCAGAGAATATATTTCCTTAGATAAAATTACCAGGATATATATTTAGTGGTAAGGTTTTATGGAGTAGTAAATTCCATTATATGTGATGGGGATCCATGTTCTACCTTAATGTTCTAGATAAGTCTTCCACATGATCTTGATATAATGTTGAGTTTTAGCACTATGTATAATTTCAAAAAAGATGGCTAGTCAGAGAGAAAAGTTAAATCACTAAAGGATATGTTGAGATCTTATTCTATTTGTTTAAAATTTTATTGGGATTAAAAATTTCTTATTGTTATGTTTTCGATGAATCCCTATATTGAAATATGTTTAGAACACTGACATTCTGGAAAGAAGTTGGAGAAATAATGCTATTGGTAAATGAACTAGTTGAATAAATGGTAGGTATTTTTAACTTAGAAACACATAAGGGAATCTTAAATTCAATAGAAATTTTATTCTAACAATCATTTATGAGATATGGAAGTTTTAGTGGGTGAAAAGGTGATTTAAAGAATTTCTCCATGGAAGAACGTAATGCTATTTGGAAGGAAGAGAAACTAATAAATATGTATATCAATCACTTTTAAATTATTTATTGTATCTAGATGGTAAATCATCAGTTGGTTCTTCTTCTGAAACCGTTTCAAATCCATGATGTGTTTTATGAATCTCTCCTAGGGAAGTACATACCTGATTCTTCACATGTATTGAACTCAAAGGTCATACCAACAGAAAATTTTATTCCATATGAAGGATTAATTGTAGAGATTCTATATCATAATGATAATGTTCTCTGAAACATGACCACACACCTGGTCAACATTTTTTTGTGAAACCACCAATTTTAAGAAGCTACGTGGGATCCTGAGGATATAAAGAGGTTGAATTATCCTAATTTATTTGTATTAGAGTGAATAACATCAAGGGTAAGAATCCATTTTATGGACGTATAATATATCACCTTTAGTTATTGTGATATATTTTTTTCATAAATTTAACTTTTTGATATCTTGTGTTATACGCAACACTGAGTTTTTTCAAACAATGATATACTATTAATATTATTATTTAAAAATGACTATTTTAACATAGTTATTAAACAAGGAGGTATGAATAAGAATAACCACAAAATTATAGTTAAGTACAATGATTTTATATAAATAAAACACAAATATAAAAAAGTAATTATATTTTTTGTAAAGTTCATATGTGCTTTGAAAATACCATTTTCACAAAAAAATGGTTTTATTAATTTTTATGAAAATATAGAAAAAGTAATTTATTCCAATTTTAGAAAATTTATTTGAAAAAATATACGACATTTTTTAAATATATTTGTCAAAATTATCCTTGAGTGAATTTTTGAGAATATTCTGAGAAGATTTATTTTTAATGAATAGTAAAAAGTATTGTTTTTATTAAATACTAGCTTTCATTTAAGGAAGTAAAAGCTCAATTTTATTTAAATATAGTTTAAAAATTAATTAGTTCTATTATATATTTATTAATCCAATTTACGTCATTTTAATTAATTTATATTGAAATTTTATATTAAAATATTCTATACTTATGAAAAGTTCATCTTTGGAAAATTGTTTTACATCGTGTTTGCGAGTTTGATTTTAAATTATAATTTTTCAATTATGTGAATGGAATTTGGAAAAATGGATTACATATTTGGAATAATAATAATTAATATTATATAACATGTCAAACTTAATTTTTTAAAATGAATATTAAAAATAATAAAAAATAATTACCATGGTTAAGGATAAAACGAGCTTACCGGGGGTTAACCAAAAAAGATAAGGGGTAAAAAGAAAATTAAACTTTTCCAAATGAAAATTTTTGGTCCTATTTTTACATTATATCATCGTTGTCTCAAGAATGATCCATTTTTGATCCTTGTGTCTTGTTTAAAACATGGTTACACCATTTTTTTTTCAAATACTCCAAGTGTGCCTTTCCCCCTTCTTATCAAAGGGAACCCCCTCATCTATTATACACACTTACAAAACCCTTGGTTCAGAAATTAAATACAAAATCAATTCCTTAATTCCCTCCAAAAATCCTAGATCCATTATTTATATGAGGAAACCCTCATATGAAGGTTTTAGTTGTAAACCTAAAGGGGTTCTATAGAGAAGTGGTATAGTCCTTAACCATGTGATTTAATATTATTTATTTCTCTTAATCCTTAAAATATTATTAAACCATGATAATATAATAACATAAATATCTACCATAAAATTATATGTTATTATTTTAATGTAATGTATTATATCTATCTCTTCTTCCATCAAGTGGAAAACAAAACCCTCGACCAGGTGTACAACATACTTCCACCGCACGAACTGATGTGATTTGTTTTTCATCACCACCTCTCATGAATTAAAATAATTATAAATTTAATGTTTTTATATAATATTTTTGATATTATTATAATTATTAAATTATAACAACACATCTAATTTCTTACCTTACTACCTGCTAGAAAATGAAAACGTCCCTCATGCGTATGTGTGGACTACCGCACCACCAAGCGATGTGAAATGTTTTCCATTTTATTTTTAAATGGATGATAATAAGGAGGAATTTGACTCATATAGATTATATATGTGAAATAATAATGATTCTTTAACGGTTAATTGATATTTAATTTTCTCTCATTCTATCAATTGATAAAATGGAAACAATGTTCAATTGTACGCACGACCTTCTTTCTCAATGATCGGTGTAATTCATTTTCCTATATATAACTTTTATATATGAATATTAATAAATATATAATATATATATATATATATATATATTATATTCATATGATGGTTAAAATTATAGATATGATGTAACCATGATCAAAGTAAAAATATTTAAAATACCAAACCAAAACATACATGAAAATAAAACAGTTATTATCCAAAGCTTGATTTTAACAAGAAATTGTTAATAAATAGGTAATAAAAGTTCACAAGAAAATAATATAAGGTGTTATATATATGAGTACGCTTCTATAAAATATAACTATATTTATTATATATGATTTTTGAATGTTTATTAAGAAATTCGATACATGAGGTAATGGAGTTGGATCTCACTTTAATTTCTATGAGACACATGCCATATTCTCCACTTGTTACATTTTTGTGGGGTATATAATGCCCATAAGTATATTTTATAATTATTATTACTGAAATTTAATTATACTTATATGTATATATAAGGTTATTTATTTCATTGGGATGATTATTCAATGGTTACCATAGTGGTAGGTTTTGGATTTTACATTCTCATTATTTATTAGGGTTGTTTATGATTATTCTTCCAATGATAAGATCTTATAATATACATCTAAATAAAATTCATGAATTTTATTTTACTAAGTTTATTTATTGAAATTAAATGGTTTTCTTTCATTTTACTCTCTTTATATTCCAAAAATTCCAAAATAATATTTTTATGGAAAACCCAAATTCATTTCTCCCTACAATTGAAGACCCTTTTCTTCCGTGTATATGTTTTTAGAAAATATTTCAAAACATGTTTTCACTATTATCTAATAATTTTTAAAATAATGTTTAACTTGTGAATTAATTTTTTTAAAAAGGTTTAAAAGTAATCTTCTTATAATTTTCTGAACAGGGATCTCTTGAATATTTATTGAAAATGTTAAAGGAATCTTCGGTTTAATGTGTATGAAATAAAGAATATTTTCCACCATAATGACCACTGAATGATTTAAATATTAATTTATATGTTTCTAAGTTTATTTTTAAATAAAATTATTTCTTTAATATTTGAGTAATTTTTAGAATTTTAATATGTATCGTCAATGTACAAAGGTTATTTTCCTTTTGAAATGTTGCAAGTGATTTTTCAAAATCATTTTCAATATAAGATAAATTCTTTATATTATTTATGAATTACTAGGGACGTGATCCAATGATACCATCCTTATTCTTTATCTATATGTTATTTGATCGTGTTAAGGAGATGTTTATGAAATTTATTTTTTTTCCATGAGTTATGCTATGATGAATTGATAAGATGATTACGAAACCCACTTTATTTCTATCGGTTATGCTATGATAAAATGTTTATAAAACCCATTTCCTTTTTATGGGTTTTGATATTACGAATATTTTATGATATTTTTTCATGAAAATATATGTATTATGTAATGGGTGGGCCTATATCTACCTCTAATGCATTGGGTAATGATTAATGTTCTACGATATCAAAGGCTATATAAGAGGTTAACTCATGCCCAAAAGAGGGTACACATGATGTAATTCCAAGACAGAAAGAGGGTAATGTAGTGGTTTTATCTACCCTAAAATGTGGGTACTTAGAAGGTTATCCTAATCCCAAAGAAGGTACACATGTGGTTATCCCAAGCCTAACATGTTACGAATTTATTGGTGGTTATCCTTGAAATAAGATATTCTATGCATATGTTTATGCCCCAAATCCATGTCCTATACTGATGTTATTCCCTCATGGATGATGTAAATTGAATATATTATGATTCAAATCTTATGAACTATAGGATTTATGCCCTGACACATGTTTATGGTCCATGATATGTAGGGTATGGTTTTTAAATGTTATTTTAATGACCTTATATACTTTCGATCAAGTTATGATTATCTCCCTTTTTTACCCTTACCGAGAATCTGATGTCACCATTTTTATGCTTCCTTTCTTCAGGTTATGAAAAAAGTAATTATTTATGATATGTATAAGAAGGTTGATAAAAAATAACCACTTAGTGGGTGATTATGTAGTTCACTTTTGAACTCATTTTTTATGTATCAAAGTTTCCAAAGACACTCGACCTAAATGATTCTATCATGGATAATTATGTTATATAATGAATATTAATATTTTAATATGT
Organism: Viscum album; assembly: GCA_963277665.1. Classification (NCBI taxonomy): domain Eukaryota; kingdom Viridiplantae; phylum Streptophyta; class Magnoliopsida; order Santalales; family Viscaceae; genus Viscum; species Viscum album. The sequence continues at coordinate 2,003,634,770 of OY728163.1, read as the reverse complement.
AATATTTATTTATGAAAGGTATGGGTCACTTTATGACCATTAACCACCTTCAAGAGCTCTAATTCAAAATTATTAATCAATCCAACTTTCATAAAAAACATGTGTGACTGACCAGGACCCAACAATAACTGGCATACATTTATGTACTCAAAAAGTAGCAAAAGAGGATATGAATGTTCATAGAGGTATCCATGAAGGGTGAAATCATATATAATTGTTAGGGAACTAACAATAGTGTCTCTACACATCCTTGATATTATAAGTAAATTCATGAAAATTTCTACAAATTTACATAAATATAACAAAATTGGTTGATTAACAATAGATATAGTATAGTGGTATAGTATAAACAAAGTAGAGACACATATTAATGGTGAAGAAACATAGGTCCCTATTGAAACTTTGAACAATAACTCCATGTATCGAGAGTGTCTATACCCACACTATTGATTTCAAGTGAACACCTAGAATCAGAGACTACCCATATATAAAGTCAAGGTAAACCACCTATCACATTTTTGGGAAAGGTAATCATGTATAATAGATTCAAAAAAGTCAAGATAACTATTCTAATCAATGTTCGGGGAAAGGGGTATAATGATGTAAGGGTAAAAACCTACCTCATTTAACCAAGTTCATTGATGGTTTTTGGTAGACTATTAACATTATTTTAAGGATTTAGGGTCAAGAATAATTAAATGTTATTGAAAACTCAGCCTTCATTTCACATTTTTTTATTCAGTTAAAATCTAATCATAAACATAAAACTTTGATTATAGCTGATAAATGAGAGTTCCCATAAAAAAATATTTTTTTAAAGCATTTAAAATTAAATGGAAAGGAATAAATTTAATTAGAAGATGTTTCCAAAAGGTTTTAATTTTTTCAAAACAAATTTTTATATAAAATTCAACTCACCTTATACATTCATGAAAACTATTATGTTTATCATATTCCATATATTTGGTTTAGTTTCTAAAACTATAAGTCTTTTTATGTAAAACCTCTTCGTTTCACCATTTCAACCCAACCACCACATCACTATTTAAGCACTATTTTAACCAAGGGATAAGTATGGTTAATTGATTTGTATTTTGTTTCGGTTAAAGTAGAAAGAGGTGTTTTTTTACTTGGTATGATCATGCCTCAATATTATACATTTTACCCATAGTTAAATAACACAAGAAGGTGTAGCCCATATAAAAATACATAGTTCACAAGCTATCCTCAAATTGGGTTATCACAAATGGCACCCATCATATTTCAATTTCAACCCATAATTAAAATCAAGGTAATTATTTTTAACATAAAGATAATTGGATCTAGAAACTTGTATCAATAATGAGTTACCCAGCACCTATACTAATGAAAATTTAGAAATAAGGATCATCAATTTCAATTATTTTAAAAATCATAAACTGATTAATTAAATCTTATAAGGTAATCAAAAGGAAGAGGTTATTTATTGCATAGATCCAAAAAAACCTCAATGAAAAAAATTTAAATCTTCATATTAAAATATTTTTTAAAATATTTCATTTATATCTTCAAAATGTAAATAAGTTATTTTTATTAATTTAGGAATCTTAAAGGCAAGAATATCGAAGACATTGCCTATAAATCACCCAGTGAATCAAGATAACCTATCATTTATTTTGGTGATCTCGACCAATTAAAAACCATATATAAGTACACCTAAGAAATAATAAAATAAAATTTATAACCAAAGTAACCCAATACAAAATCAATATAATTAGAGAATAACAAAAAATAAAGGAAAACCCAATTAATAAACTCCTAAAATAAATAAATAAATATAATAATCTACACCCCATACTAACACTAAGATACAATTTTCTAAATTCAAATCTAAACCATTTAATCCATGAAATAAAATCCTCCTCTACCATCTTCAATTAGAATAGTTATGGATTAAAATCATTAAACCTACATTATCCTCTATGAAAAATGGAGTGGGATCCCCATGGTCCAGTGAAAACTCTACCATGATATGGTGTAATTTAATTTAAAATCCAAGGGTTAACATAAGAAAATAATAAAAAATGGAAAATAATAAATATTGGAGGAGGAGGGTGGATTACCCTTAGTTTTGGCATGATAAACTCCCATGATATCACCTTGAATCAATAGAGAAAGAGGTGAGAAAGATAATACCCAAGGAAGGATATCATTGATCTCTCTATGATTGGGAGGAAGTTTAGTTCAATGGGGATAAAGAATGGGGGATAAAGAGTTAAAGGATAAATAATAAAAATACCCCCATAAAAACCACACAAATGGTTTATTGGGTACTAGGTGGAACCTCTAGGCCTACCTGGACACATCTAGAAACATTTTGTACCTGATATGTTCAACATGGTACTCAGTGCCACATGTTGCTTAACACTATAGATAGAACCACCATAGTACTAAATTATAACTCTTAAACCCTCAACAAAATATCAATACTCATCTAGAAACTCACATAAATTTATCCTTAAACACCTGAGATCAACTTTGAATCCAAAAATGAAAAAACCCCTCAACTGGATTAAAATACTCAAACAAGTCCATTCTTTATCCATCCAAAATCTCATGTATAAGTATTTTAAAATACCTTAATCATTATAGTTGGAACATTGGTTTTTATAAACTCCCAACCATATGAATTACTATAATTAATAAGTCCTAGGATACATTTACCCAAATATTAACTACCTATACATCTCCATGAAAAAAATCTGGGATCCAAAAAACTCATGATATATAACTCCAAATACACCCAAATTATCAAGTAATAATTGTATCCCCAACACATGAATCGGTACAACACCCAAATAATATCTCAATTTTATATTCACTTTCTAAATCACATCATCTAAATCTGATCCAAATAATCAATATCCAAAAAAATTACATTCTCATCTCTATCATATCAAAACATAACCCAAATCCATGTTGTGCTTTTGACGCATGAATCTTCAATCCTGAAACAAAACATAAATCCCCCATATAATTTCAAGAAATTAAATTATGTAATATCACCATTATAAACTTATAATCACCATCAATTGATCAAAATAAATGCTAAGGTAGTCCTCCATAATGGATTCCACTTGTGTGAACCTTTGCCTGAACTAACATGCGTTTCAATTTATCACAAAGATACATTTATCCATAGGTTGATATGAAAAAATTATTCTATTAAAAAATATAATATCAACCCATTTCTAAAAATAAAACTTTTTATACAACAAACCTTTTATAACATTGGTTCCTTTTAATATTAGAAGTGTATTACATTTTAAAATTATTTTCAAATTATACTTCATCCTTGATATTTTTACAAAATTTACCAAATTTAAAACACATTTTTTTAAATCATATATTTATAGTATATAAAACATAATATTATAAAATATTTTTCTTTATTAGATGACACGAACATACTTCTCACTATTACCCATACAAGATGGAACCGGTTTACCCTTGGACAAGACCAACATGTAGTGACTAGTGTGTTTGACTTATTTATATTTTAAGAAATTTATAATAAAACATAAATATATAGGGAATATGAAACATGATCAATATAAATGTTTCAACATGCATAGAAATATAAAAAAATCTGAAAATAAATAGAATAATTCATAATAGAACATTTAGTAAAAATAATAATAAATTATTATTATAAATACAATATGAATAGAAATAAGGGAATGCTCATGAGATACGACTAAACAAAAATTAATTATCATACAATATGATAAGATATAAATAGAGGGTATGGTACTTGCTCAGTAGTCAAAATATTTGCAGAAAAGAATGGCATGCTATGGAGAATAAGACACCAGATAATAGAAACTGATTATTAGAGAAATAATCTTGTCTATTTTAATCAAAGGAACCAAACCGGGATTTATGTTTACCTATTTATCACCAATGTATATATATATATATATATGAACTCACTTTTTATAAGTATATTTATGATGTTTTAGTTAATAAAAATCTTTGTAAGTTCAAATTATGTTTTGACAAGTGTAGACATGAATGTTATGTGGAATGATATCTGAAGCTTACCTAACTATTAATGTCTAACATGGTACATGAAAAAAAATAGAATTTAACTCCCTGTTAATTCCTATATGAATTTATCATGTTTTATTCTATCTTACCTATGACAATAAAACAAAATCCTCAATAAAAATTACAATTTCTAATAAATACCAACACATCCCCTAATAACCTGATATTCTTTAATAAAGATGTTTGTGATGCATTTTTAAGTATAAATTCTCAAATACTAATAGTCCTATAAATTATATACGGAAATAAAAATCCATTTAATACTAATATCTCTATAATTAAATTTTTTTGGGTCTTGGACCCTAACACCCATACGACACACGAATCATAGTCTTACAACCAAAAGAGCACTCCCCGATCCCCCAAGGTTGTCAACCAATGCCACAAGTCTCAGTATAAAATTGGAAAATGATTTAACTACATTATTCATGAATACAATTCATGGTTGGTCTCAAAATAATTTTTGAATAACCCATTTCTATTTATGACATTATATAAATAAAACTCAATATAACATAAGTCATACCAGACTAGGAAAAGACATAAAAATACCATAACTGTCTAGATAAGTTCATAAAAGACTAGTCAAAAAGTAATATAAAATAAAAAAAATCTCTAGATTAAATTTCATGCTAAAATAGGTCCTATGATGAGAAAAAATAAAAGAAGAATATGTGAATATCGAAACATTACCTCTAATCACCTTTAATAGTTAAAATTTTGAATGGGAAACTAATCCTGCTTCCTAAAAAACATTAAAATTTGATGATGGGGAACCAAAATAAAATAGTGTACCATTAAGTACATAAAAACCTAAAAAATAGGGGTTTCATATCCACTAATGTTTCCAAACAGGGTGTGAGAATAAATACTCAGTAGTTCACCACCTATAGGAGGGTCTATACCTCTACTACTTGATTCAGGTAAACAACCATAATATGTGAAAAACCATAAATGAATTTAGGGTGAACTGCCCATAGAATTTGTGGGAAATGTAATCAAGCATAATATAGTTGGTATAGTTGAGAATTCCTTCACATTTGGGATCATAGTAAATTTTTATAATTGACTCAAATTCAAAAATCATCCTATCCCACCCTGTTAATCGATGGCTAAAGGTGATTCTTAGAAAGTTTATAATATTCATATATAATAATATCTAAAAAATATACCATTCATGAAATTGAAGTTCCTTGGAATGTATATACCACAAAGAGGGGGTTGAGGGTGAATCAGTGGTGATCTTTTATAATTTTCTTACTTATTAAACTAACCCTAGAAACATGTTAATGTTTTGATCCTCTCAACTTTTTAACATAAACTCACTCATAAGAAAAGAGAAAAAAGTAAAGGCATAAAATATTTACAAGGTTTCTCCAAAAATATGGTGAACTAAATCCTTTGTGTTCTAACTCCAATCATTTCATATAAATTAACATATGATTAAGTGATTAAAAATGTAGAAACTCTCGTAAAACAATTTCTCTCTCCTGACAGATAATTATACTGGCTCCCACCAATTACAATGTTTGATTATACTTCTTTACCAAATAAGTATAAGTAAATTGAAAAAAATATCCCTAAAAATAAGTCTATAAAGTCTTAGTTCGGTACCCCTCCATCCAGTATGACCCTATCTGATGTACTTTAGTCTTTTTTGGGTAAGAATCTATCTGGTATATCTTAAATTAGTGAACCTCATCCTGATACACTCTGTCTGACGCCTCAATGTTCAATATATCTATTTTGTAACTATTCTTCTTCTAATAGGTTCCTTGGTTGTATACTGATGCTGAAAAACAATTATCACATCATGAAAAATATCCACATATTTCATTGTTTTTTCACCCCTTTATATTAGTAAACTTCTTTCAAGAATCAAGGAGAAAACAAATGCTCAATTTCAATTTACCCACTTATCTTGACTTAATTTTATTTCCTTCATCATATTGAAAACATTAGAGTTAAATTTATTAATTAAAGTTTCCTCAAAACTTAGCACCAATTATTTCTTTAAAATAACTCAAATCTTAGATAAATTTATGAATGTTGAATTACTGTATCAGTATAATAAAAAATTAATGACTTTATAAAGAATTTTAAATCATCTTCAAACTTTATTTCGATGTATAGCCAGGATTGTAGATTTACCTGATAAAACACAAGAACATCTCTATGTTATGTTTACATAAGAAATACTCCATCTGATGGTTCTTCATCTGACTCTACTATTTCTAGAAGCCTTTGTCTTATGATCTTTAGATTTTTTGGTTTCCTAATATTGGTAATATCTACTCTTTTCAAAACTTCTACAATAATGCTCTATTTGATATTCCTTTTCCATTTAGGTCGGTCCATTAAACTCAATTTCCACTACCTGATTCTTATCATAAGTTTCATCCATCCAATACACTCATGTAGGTGTGTTTGTCTTCATATTCACAATGCATTGGTACACATCCATCTGATCATCCTGTGTCAACTAAAACTTTTTATAGTTCTCTATCTACTAAAATAAGTTATATTATTATATGTATGATGATCTCTTGAAATAATGTCTATTATAACATCATCATATAACTTAGTATTTTCAACTTCATACATGTTCATATGATAGATGAGTGAAATCTTCCTTAGGTGGAGTTTCAAAGTCTCTATCCAATCATTTTTGATCTGATATTCTCATTTTGATAAACATCATATAGAAGAAAATACATGACTTCATAACTTCAAACTTCATAAAGTTTAAGACTATATATATGTACCTTTGTAAAAATTTCTTTTTATGGATATGATAGCTTAAATCATGAATTTTTTTTAGTAATCATGAAGTTATAAACATTGTGAATCAATATATCATCAACTTGACTTATATGAATTGTAACTTATAATTATTTTGATAAGAAACACCTCTTTTTCCTGAAACAAAACACAAACAAAAAATATGTTGAAAAAAAGTAAAATTATAATCACAAAACTACCCTAAAAGATATTAAATATCCACATTTGGATTTTTTTGGAAATGTTATAAACTCTTTTATAAAATTTAATCAAACCATAACTCTTTTCATACTGAGTTTCCATACATTGCATTTTCATATTAACAGATATTTCTTAAGGAATTTTATTCCTTAGTGACTAGAAATTTATCGATATGATAATGATAAACTACCCCTATATCATCAAAACTGTGATAATTATAACCTTCAGAACTTTATACCCCCTTTCTCTAAAAACACTAGATTTTTCTTCATAAAAGATAGATCCAAAATTTGTACTCTTTATCCCCCTTATTCAATATAATACAAAGGATCATGGGGGAGGGGGTTATAAGAACTTTCTTAAGTATATAATGGAGGATCCATTCCTCTGATATTTATCTTGGAATAGATTTTCTGAAAACATAAACAATTTTATCGTTCATGAAATATAATATCTTATATTACATCTCCAGGAGAAAATTTTCCATTAAGGAAACTATATTTAATGTCTATGTTCTTTGATCTGGAATATTGTAATGGTTTTTATAGATATCAATGAAAATTTTATCATCGTAAAGAATCTTTAATGGGTTTTTAACATTTAACCTCAAATACTCCACTAGAATATTCATCCTCATCATTTTCATGAAATCCTAGGTGGTGGAATCATATTTTTCTTCCTCTTTACTTAAATTAACAAAATATAAATTCCTTATATACTAGCTCACACAAATTTCTCTTAAGAAGAAATATCCCCTTATGTTTATTTTCAATCATTGAAATCTATAGAACAATCAATATTAATTAAATCAAGAAATTTCAATTCATTACTTCTTTTATACATCAGGAAATAGTTTGGTGTTCCTTTAAAATATCTGATTATTCTATTAACCAAAAATATGGTTGATTTCTTTTGATCACTTTCATATCATTAACACAAATTTAAAACATATACACTATCTAGACTTGAAGCTTTAAAATAGAGTAAACATCTGATTTTCTTTTCGAAGTCCTTCAGATTTACACTATACCCCACTTCATCTTTACTTGTCTTATTTCAAATATATATAGTTTTTTAAACATACCTTAAATATTTCAAGATAGAATTTTGTAATTTCTAATCGAAATACTTTTATAATTATAGGAAGATTTATCTTCTATTTTTCTTAACATCCCGAAAAGAAATTCAGCTCTCTGAGCGGTGAAATTTCAAAGTTCATTTTTATTTGTTCAAAAACATCTTCACAAGATTTATCTTTATCAACTGAAAAAATTATATCATCAAAATAAGTGATGAAAATTTGGGTACCTATACTCATATCCTTCACATACAATTTACTATCGACTATTCCTCTATAAAAGTTCATATACTTCAAGAAACTATCATGTTTGGAATAACATGCATGAGGGGACTATTTTAGCCCATAAAAATATTTATTCAATTCACACACCATGGTTCCATCATTAACAAGTATGAATTCAATGGTTTTTTAAATAAAAAAATTATTCTTTAATTTCTCTATTTAATAAATATTACCCAACATATATCTAATATAATTTGTAATTTTGAAGAGCGATAACATCCCAGAACATTCTAATAGTTTCAATTCATAAAACATGGTAAAACTTTTCTTCAAAATAAAATCCTTGCACCTGTGAATAACTATTGAAAACCATTCATACCTTGGTTCGTAACATTTTTCCTATGTCATTAAGTTTATTTCTAAACACCCAACTTAGTCATTTAACATTATTTCCTCTCAAACATGGAACAATATACTAGGTGTTGTTCATCACAATTTTATCTAACTCTTAATTAAACACATTTATTCATTCTGTATGCTCAACTACTTCAGAAAAAGACTATGGTTCCACTTGAGAGATAATATATGTGTCATTTTTATATAAAAGTTTTCATATTGTAAAAAATGATTCTTTATAGTTTATGATGATATTATTAAATTAAAATTATTTTTTTTGAAATTATGAAATTCTTGTGATTTTCTTTTGGTCTTACTTTCCTCATCACTAGAATTATCATAATCAATCTAAACAATATTAGGTTCACCATCATCTTCCTTATAATTAAATTATATAGAAGAACCAATTATATAGTTTTCTACACCATCCTCATTATCTCAAACAATGTTTGTTAAGGTGGATTGGTTTTAGATGACTTTTACATCAATGGAATCAAACAACTCATAAATTCATTTATTATAAAACTTTTGAATTTTTCCATTGGATTAATATCCCATGAAAACACTTTATTTCTCTTTTACCTTAAAATTTTTTAGATATATATATGTTTTTATCTTTAGTAAGTAAGAAATCCAAAAAAATTAAAGTATTTAATTGTAGGTTTTTTCGTATAAAACATATGAAAGAGAGACATTTTTTATTCTGGTCATAGTAATCACCTATTTTTAATATGTACATATATACTTATATCTTCTATCTTGAAGAATTTTTAACTTTTATATTTAGTGAGAAATATTGTTCCCATTTCAACTAAGTTTTTATTTTTTTCCTTTACATCAGTAAATTTTTTTGAGGTTTTTAGGAAGAAATGTGTTGGTGGTTGATTCAATGTTTCTTCAGGTATGATTGAAAATAGTTACTATTTTACTTCTTTCTATAATCTGTTCTCTGATTCAACATATATACATCAAGCTATTTCTCAACAACCCTTCTAAATATTATGAATAACTCTTTCTCCTATGAATTATGTTTCATGAACATGATTCTAGTAATATTCGTGAAACCATTAATGAGAGTAATAAAGTAAAAAAATATTCCTTTGTATATTGATGTCTCAATGGCCTACATGGATTATAGTGAATGAGCTCTAGAGGTCTGGTGGATTGAATTTCTACTTTCTTATGTTTTCCAATAACCATATTACCTTTTAGTCAAATTATAGAAACAAAATTATCTTTTCTTTTAAGTTATGGAAAATATTTTATAATATATTCCTTTGAAGTTGATCTCATAATTTTATGGTCATGATTCCCAAGTATTCTATACTACATCTTGTTTTTGTAAGATCCATTGTCTGAATGATATTTTTAAATTGAAGAAGAATTTGAATTTTCAAACATATAGTCAGGTCAATTTGAGAATCGAGTTTCAAGACAACTTTTTTAGTATTTTAAAACCTAAATATTTGTGTTTTATAGATTAATGGAGTACTTAAAGACATAAAAATGGTTAAAAGGATCCCTGAGATGCGATAGGTGGCAGTAGTAGTAGTGGCCCTGTCTAGCTAGTGAGCTTCTTAGATTGGAAATTAAAGGTTTTCCCATAATTTTTTAGAGGGGGAATCCCCCTCTTCCTTCTCCTCCAATCATACACATCCAACCAGGACTTTCCATTTTCTCCCCCTCAGGTCCCTTGTAATGGGTGTTCTTCTTGGTCATTTTTGGAAATTATAGAAGTTATGGGATCCTATACCTCCCTCTTTCACTTCTACTCCACTTTGTTTTTTTATTTTGGTATTGTTTCAATTTTGTTTTTAAATAGATATTTCACTAAAGGTTGGTGAAATTGCCCATTTTGTTTTGGTATTTATTTAATCCTAGATAGAGTACATCTAGAGATGATATCTACCTTTATACACTCTTAGAATCATCAATGGTACATCATGATGTTTTCTTTTCTTCTATTTTCTATAAAAGTTGAATTTTTTAATGATTGAATTGGTGGTGTAGGTTGTGGATTTTTTTAATTTTGTGATTTAGGTTATGTTAGTGGTAGATGTGGACCCACTAATCAAATATATAAATATCATAGGATTCCCTATGAGTTATCCATATTTATTCCATTTTGGAAAGTAATTATATAATTAATTATAATTGTTATAATGAATTAATTATTGTTGTTTTCTCTAATTTAGAGGATCGGGATTTTGAGAGCATCCTTATTGGTCAAGGGTAGGGTTGATCCAGCTTGAATGGGACTAGAAACTATTTTCATCTCTAGTAGATTATTTGGAAAATATTTTTAATGGTAATTGGTTGATCATACCTTCCCAATAAGTAATTTTCTCATGTGTATGTGTTATCTGCTATGGTCTGGTCTAGATAATAATAGAAGGGGACCCATAATTAAATGTATTTTGAAATGAATTAATTAATATATCTATATAATGTGATTAAATTGTTAAAAAAATAATGTTCTTAAACCTTTATTGATATATATAAAATTTATTTAGGCTACATCATCCCATATGCACTAGTAAAATTCATTAGATACCATATGCCACAACTTTTCATTTTCCTTAGTTTGAAAGGGACCCAGACGGGGTTACCTTAATTTGGAATGTATGAGAGTGTCATACTATACCTATAACATGGGGACCTCATGACCTCCTTTGAGAAGGTGGTGATTTGGAACTAGTATGGTTTGCCTTAGTTATCTTTACAATCCCAATGACTAACCACCAAATTGTTTTAAGGCCTTAAGGCTCCTGATGTGTTAGAGGGAATGTATTAAGGGAATTTTTCTTCTTGGGATGAAATTCATCCTTGAGATAGAACTTGGGGAGGACCCTAAGTACGGTTCCCCAATCATGTTAAGACCATGTTAAGAGAGCATTAAGAATAGGTAGGAATGACCAAAGGTATCCGCCTAAAGAATGAATCATGTAGAATAGCCACAAAGGACAATATCATTAAAGATTGGTTTTAGCCTTTATCCAGCCATCCAGATTTAAGAAAATAAACTATTCTTCTATCAATAAATTTTCAATTGATTAAAATTATATAATTATGAATTATGTGGTATAGTTTTAGGGACATTCTGCACTCAACGAGTTTTATACTCGGGTTCTTAGGATACCTTGGATCTGTCCCTATATGTCCATTATGTTAGACATTAGTTTTTCCTAAATCCTAAGTATGAAAAATCTGTATATTATATGAATCTAAAATCATATTTATATATTAAATAGGATTATCAGTATATTGAGATCCACCCCATAATTAATGAATATTTTCATTGAACTATAATTCATTGTTTTAATGAAAAGTAGTTAATTGTTGCAAATCCTTGGATTCATAGTGAGCTTAGGATCCAATATGTGATGTTATCATTACTAGTTTTCCTTGTATATCTAGAGTTTCCCCCTTTATAGTGAAGTTTTTAAAGTGTATCACACAAACCCTTTTTAGTTAGTGTATCACCTAGGATTCATAGCATGCTAGGATCTAGATGTTTCCAAAGGTTTCTAGATAACCACAATTCTCCTAAGCACTAGATATTTATGACATCCCAAATGATAATGATGATCAAATCGATGGACTCATGGGACACTCGCTATATTCTGGTGGGGTCACCATGATTTTATTACCCATATATATATGGGGGAAGGCTGTTGAGTTGATGAATTATGGATGTTGGGTTATCATATCAGATTTGGAGAGTATTCGGTATATGTTGCCTAAGGGTCATCCCCTTAAGAATTAATTATTATTTCAACTTTTTTATTTCCTATTGTCTGAGGCTTAGGAATCTGACATCAGACTAGAATACAGAACACTAAGACATTATCTGGGCCCCCAAGTTACTCATGACCAGAGTAGTTTGTGTAAAACACCTAGGATCCTACTTATTACCTTACTTATAGAATTTATAAATGATTATTTGGAATTCTAAATTATATTTTTTTGGAGGTGAGTATGGGTGATCATGGGGCTAGGACTCACACCCCATATAATATTTTGGATTGGTTAGAGACATCGATGGAACTGGCTGAAGTAGGTAAGGTCAACCTATGTATCTATCATTCCCAAGGTTTGACATTGGTTATGTAATTTGTTTCCCGTAATGATTATTATTATTACAATAATTCAGCTGAGTAACTCACATGCACATTAACTACATTTACTAGATGTGTAGAGGACCACATTGGTGGTACTCTACTAAGTTATGTAATTACACCCTGCACAGGAGACCATTACCCATGGGTACCTGAGAAGATGTTCTCTTGATTAAAAGAATAGTTTTGGGATAATTTCTAAGATACCATGACCAAGAAGGAATTCCCCTATTACATTGGATTACATGATGATTTAGGATTTGGATACTAGGGATATAATGTCTTTTATTTACATTTATTGTAGTATTTATATGCCTCCACCCCAGTGGGAGTTTAGAATATTCATGGAATGAATGTTGTTGCATTTATGGCATTTCAATTAATATTCAATTTTTATATATGTATTTATTACACACTAATATTTTTTAATATTTGTATCATGTTTAGTTATTTTTATGTATTTTTATTACTTTGGTAAGAGGTTATTGTCTCCCCATGGTTATAAACTAGGTATTTTCTAATAGTATTTAACATCCGACATATGGGGAGGCATACTTGAGGCTATGTGGTGAACTAGTTTGGTTAGTGTTCATTAAGTGAGTCAGGATGAGATGTGATTTTTTTCTTATAGTTTTTTATTTCTTATTATCTAAATATTTGGGAAATGGTAGATATGGGTGTTATGTATTTTTCAGAGCCTATGATGGATATCAAACTGGTTCATCAAGAATACTTGTTCCAATAATAGTTATAGGTTACAAGTAATATGGGATTGATGTTCTTGGATTAGAATGTTATAGTTTTATATGATTTTTCCTTGAAAGATTCACTTATGGTTTGGATTTTATAATTTATTATTAATTTATGGCACTTTTACCAAAGAAATATCCCAAGGATTTGATTTTAAATCTTTTTCTTCAGAGGCTTGAGGTGTCCCATGCATTAAATTTAGCACATGTGTTCACATGGAATAGTCCTATTAGTGTGTGATTTATATTATTGAAAATGAGGATAACTATTTAAATTTAAAATAATATCCTAAATAGTGTTTTAACATATATGTTCTTAGTGTAATTATACTTAATTGGACCATATTTTTTTACTTTCTTCTATGACATGCCATGTGGACTCAGCCATGACATGACTTGGAGATGATGATGCCGATATAACTCATTTTGAACAAGAAGTGCAATGACCCTTAGTATTGTATTGTGCATAATTAGTGACTCATTAGTAACACTTATAGGTTACTAGGGGCATGTTATACCATATAAAATGTAACACCCTATGTTTTTGTGATTTTTTAATCAATTTTATCTTTTTTATATTATTCATTTCACGCAACACTGAATACAACTTGTGTTGTATAAAATAACCAAGTTATTATTTCCTTATACACTAAACCATTATACAATACTCCTATATAGTTTTGTGCTACATGAAACACCAACCTGTATTGTGTACCACGTAACACCAACTTGGCTTACTCTATATGCAACACCGACTTAGCGTGCATTACACGTAACATTGAGTTTATAAGAAACATAATTTTATTGTTATAATTTTATAAAATATATAATTATAACCTAAACATTAAATTTAATAGTATTAATCATAATAAATAATTTTAAAATATTATTTATAATGGTGATAATGAAAAATAAAATTTTTGGTAAAGACATTAAATGTTTAAAAATACTATTTTCTCAAAAGTTCTGCTTTTTATGTTCTACGAACAATAATAAAATTAAATTTAGACACTTTTATAAATTTAAGTTAATAAAATAAATATCATTTTTGAATTTAAAATGTATAAATTATCTTTGGGTGTAATTTTTTTATTTTTATGAGAAACTTTATTTTTGGATGAATAGTGAAAAATTCTGAATTTTAATTCAAAATTTTATTTCATATAATTTATTTATATAGTTAAATTATATTTTAAGTTGGTTTTAAATTAATATTAGATTAATTATACATATATTAATCCAATTGAGGTTATTATATTTTTTTATATTGAATTTAGATATAAAAGTATATTGAACTTTTGAACATTCTCATTTTAAAACCCCACTTTCTCGCCACGTCTATGGGATTAGCATTAAACTTAATTTTTCCACTTTAGTGAATTTATTTTTGAAAATTTGACATACATGGTTGTAATAAGTATGATATTTATAATCTAATAATATAAACCAAATTATTTACTAAAAATATTTGTGAAAGGGATTAAGATTAATTACACCGATTAAGGTAAAATTAATCTTAATAAGGTAATTAACATTAAACTTAAGGAAACAAATGACCTAGAAACATGTACAACACCCATTATATTTAAAAAGTTCTTCCATACACCTTAAATTATTATTTTTATGGTTTTTATCATTTTTTTAGGTAAAAAAATGGTTACACTTAATATTTTTTTAAAAATGCCAACTGTGTCCCTTCCCTTCCGTATAGAAGGCTACCACCTCTCCCACTTCATCACACCTATCAAAACACTTATGTTAGGACAATATATGATCAATAAACTTTCCAAAATCCCTAAATTACTCATTTAATCCTCTATTTTTATATAAATTCATCCAAATAATCTCTTTGGTGCAAAACAAATGGAGTTACCCGAATAAGAGGTAACACCCCTCCTCAAGCTCATTTATTTTATTTTAATTGTACACCCCTTTAAATATTATTATTACAATATTATATAAAAAATATATAATCAATATACTAATGTTTTTTTATTGAAAGTTTTCAACCTAATCTTACACACAATTCCATTTAATGATAATTGAATATACTGTTTATGTGTATGTCGAACTACCACCTTATGAAATGACAGTTGTTCATTTTTTTACTTTTCAACCTTTAATGGTTGGGAATCATGGTGGAAAATATGTTTATATATTTTAATTATGATATTTATTATCTCTTTATTCTTCTATAATTCTTTTATAACACATACCTATATACTTTCCATCTTGATTAAATATGATAACTTCGTTTGTGGTCGTGTGGACTACCGCCTCCTCAAATAGATGTGATATGTTCAAACACTACATGGGATATATTAAAGATTGTTTTAATTAAAAATATTTGAAATAAAAAACATATATTTTATATTCATTGAAAAATTACCTTTATGGATATATAATATATATAACATTATTTATTATCCCCTTCACACACTAAAATTGTGATAACGTCGTTCGTGGGTGTGTGGACTACCACCTCCTCAACACAATGTGAATCTTTCTTACTTCACAAGAATTAAATATTTAAGTATATATGATTAAATAAAATTTTATTTATTATATAATTATTATTATTTAAAGATATATTGTTTCTCATCTTATTTCTATAATGATCATTGAAAAATTGGAACGTTACTCATGCGTACGTATAACCTACCGTCTCCAGGATTGTAACATTGATTCATTTTTCATTACCATAATTAATGAATGGTTTTAAAAGTATAATTTATGTATAAATATGATAAATATTTCATGATAATTATTATGGATATTTTTTTTATAGTGACCCCTCAGACAATATTCGACCAACCAAAGCTATTTTTAACACATGAACCAAATTTAGTGAAAACACCCGACTTAAACTTAACTGTTAAAGTAGTTGTATACCAAATGGTATTAAGTAATGTAAAAGTAATAATAAATATAGAAAAGGTGATGAATAAATAAATAAATAAATATAAGTTTATTATTCATGAAGATAAATAAATATATGACATGTAAGACTCAAGGTATGGGTTTTTCCTCATCTCACTTTTATTTTCTCTGAGACATAAGCCATGTACAATTCCTATTTATTCTTTGTTATATATATACTACCAATTTATGTATTGAATTATTATTATAAAAAAAAATATGTGTATTTATACATCAATTTGATGACTCTTCTTTAATAGGATTTATCTTTAAAAATATACAAAATCGGTAACAAATTGTTTTCTCAATTTTTCTTCATTGAGACCCATGCCATGTTATGGAACTATATTTTTTTTATAAGAGGTTGTTATACTAACTTTTTCATGTTATATCATAAATATAATTATTTTAATTATATTTTAAGCTTCATTCAGTTTCATTTTCTTACATGTGGAGTATGGTTCAAAGTTACTATGTGGTAAGTGTTTGTTGAAACAATCTCATCGTATTTCGAGATTGTTAATGATTATTCTTCTTTTGATGAAATTATATGATATATATCTTAAGAAATATAATTAATTTTATTCTCAAATATATATTCATTATATATTCATCTATTTGAACCATTTTTATAGTCTTTTGTTTATAATATTGTTAAAAACTATTTCTAAGAAAGTCTGACTTCACATCTCTCTTCATATGGAAATTTATGTTCATTCAAAACCATGTTTTATAAAAAAAATTTAAAAAATGTTTCATGTTTAAAAATTGTTTTAAATTATTTTAATGTCACCATTATTAAGTTTTATTTTCTTTAAAATAAAATGATTTAAATTATTTCAATGCTTCTTTATAAGTTTTCAAATAATTTTCAAGGAATATTGTTATTTTAAAATGTTTTCAAGCTTCTATTATTAGTTTTCAAGGAAATTGGTTTTTAAG
The DNA here is from genome assembly GCA_963277665.1 of Viscum album. NCBI lineage: Eukaryota > Viridiplantae > Streptophyta > Magnoliopsida > Santalales > Viscaceae > Viscum > Viscum album. The sequence goes on along the minus strand of OY728163.1, from coordinate 2,003,617,272 downwards.
ATTATTTTATGATTATTTTATAAGCTATAATTTTTTTTTGTTTTCAAAATTTCTTTAATATTCCATTCTAATTTTTTAAGGTTATCTTTTAAGAAAATGTGTTTCAAATGATTTTATGTTTTAAAAAAAATTCAAAGAAGAAAATATATTTTCCTTAAAAAATATTTTTAAAGATATTCCAAAATTATTTTCCATGTAATATGACATTCATAGGTGTTACTCATGATTTTATGGGGAATTTATTCAAAGTTTCAAATCATATTATTTTTCTAAATGCTTTATGTTTTGATGTAATGATGTTCATGAACCCCTATATCTTTCTTGGGTTATAATTTTATTAAGCCCAATTATTTTTCCTGGGTTATATGCTTTCAAAACCTACTTATTTTCATAGGTTATAGACTTGATGAAATTATTATCAGTCATTTATCTTTCTTCATAGGTTATGATATTATTACATTTTTATGATAACAATTTAATTTAATTGGTTATGATATTATTATTTATTATTTTGTGGCACATGTATACATGATTTCATTATGAGATGGGTGGAACCTATATCTCACTCCAATGCATTGGGTAAAGATTTATATCTCATGAGATAGAGTAATATGGTCTTGGGAGTGAACCTAGACAAGTAAGATTACCATGGGAGTGAACCATGACTACATAGATGGTATGTGGATTGAACTCACACAACTAAGATGGTATTGGGAGTGAAACTTAACTACTATGATGGACATGTTAGTAAACCATGACTACCAAGATGGTATAGGGATTTCTATTATACTAATAATATGGCAATGGTAGTGGACCATGACTACAAATATGGTATGGGGAGTCACCCCATACTAGTAATATGTCCTAGGTAGTGATTCCTTTATTACTAAGGAAATAATTTTATGTGATTATATGTCTACAAAAATTACATGTATTATTCATATATTTTGATTTAATTTATTAGGTTTTATACTTATTTATGATTCATGTCTTATGAACTACCAAGTTTTTTGCAATAGTTTATTTTTATTATATTTGATTTGAAGGTTATGATGTTCTAATTATATGATCACATTCTTATACCCTTATGCTCATGTTTATGCTTACGTATCTCCCTTGTTTACCGTTACTGAGCATCTGAGATCACCCTTTTTATGTTTCCTTCCCTAGGTTATGATGATATATTTCATGTTTGATATTTATAAGAGGTATGATACTCTTGGAGAACCTAGTGGGAGATAATATAGATAATTTATGCACGATAATTTATGATTCCTTATTTCCCAAGGCACTAAACTAATATTATCTTTAGGAGTTTATTTGTATAATATTTTAAGTATTCTGAAAAGGTGATGTAATTTCTATGTACATTAAGATAGAGAAGTTATGTTTGGTATCAAAGAAAAGTTTCAATCAACCCTTGGAAACTAGGATGAGAAATATTTAGTGATATCCCTAGGTATATTTCTAAGGATATGTCTAGTGACGTCTCTAAGGATAAGTATAAGGATGAGTTAACATTTAGGAAAATATACTAGATTTTTGGTAAAGGATAGAGTGAGTGGTTTCCTAGCGATAAATCCATGTCTAGATACTCTAAGTGGATGTGGATGTACCTAGGAGTAAAAAATCCAACAAGTTTCATTAGTCCTGACTCGACATAACTTTGTACATGAAAACATGACTTATTACACACAGGGTTTGACACGACCAGGGGATATGCTTTGGAAATTTACAAAAATTTCATGAAACATAATTATATATTTAAATAGAAGTTTCCAATTAATAACCTTAGATAAACATATGGTTTCATAGATTAAAGAAATATGAGACATGATTTAGGCACCCTATAAGTAATTTTTCATGATTATATGGTATTCTATTATGATAAATGTTTCTCACACTATGCTTTCTAGTTTTAGTAAATGGAATGGGATAGAAGGAACTTTGTTGGAATTGAATGTTTCATATGCGTAAATTAGGGGCATTATGAAAATAAATATCATAATTGGAGATCTCATGAAGATAACTTGGAAAGTGGTATGTGTTTTTTTATATGAAGGTGGTGCCTTAGTCAAATACCAAGGGACAATTTATTGAAAAAAGGGGCTACATGAGTCTGAAAGATGGAACTTTATTATAGTATTTCTCAAAAAAAGGAAGCAGATCTCCATGCAGATCATCCTACCAAGTAATATTCTGGTTAACATACCTATTTTCAAGAGCATCAGCAACCATATTTTCTTCACAGAAGGCATGGGTGACGATGTAGCTAATTTCAATGAGCGAGGAAAGATATATCATACAACGGGTAGTGAGAGGCCATGCAAGGTGCAACATCCCTTTCCAAATAGCCTTGAAAATAGTGGTTGAATCACTTTCAATACAAATACTATTTGATCCTTTTTTTTCAAAGCCAACTGCTTGGATCGCACCCAGCATATCTAATCCCAGTGATGAGGTTGTACCACAACCTCCCAAGAAATAGACATATAAATGACCACGAAAGTATCTGAAGATAGCTCTGCAACCTGTCGGTCCCGGGTTACTTTTGGAAGCACCATAAAAATTAACTTTGATCCATCCTGGAAGTGGATCTTGACATAATACCTCAAAATTTTGTCTAGGCGGCCTATAGAGCCAAGAAATCTGAAGACGGTGTGGGATCTCAATATCTCCAACAAGTTTGTTGCAGAAATATTTCTGAGTTACAGAAGCATCATGAATGGCAATGAGAATTCACGTCCGACCTACATTAATCCTAGATGAGCTAGTATTATACAGAATATTATTTATATCATACCAGATCACATGGAGAAGCTCATCCACAATGGCCAAAAAAGATTCTAGATTTGGTGAGAAACTTCAAAGTCAACAAAACACTGCAGTTGTGAGGTAATTGATTCAAGAAGTAACTATCTGCAACCAAATATGTTAAAAACATAATTCCAAAGAGATAAAGATGTATCAAAAGAAAGAAACAGATGATCATCATCTTCTCTATGTTGTTTTAAAAGGTGAAATTTTGAGCAGAGTTAGATGCTAAAAGATTGCAGACAAACTTCAGTGGGGACTCTGTTATGCACAAGACGCAAAATAAGAGTTAGACTCGAGGGCTTAATCCATGGATTGCTAAAATATTTCAACCAAATAAAACTCAAATAATAGACAAGGAAGTTATGATTGTAAAAAATCTTGGAATCAAGAAGACCATTATGAGTCGGCTCCCATATGAGGAAATCCTTAGAGTTGGAATAGGGATAGTTGTCAATGATATTAAAGATGTTATTTTTTAGGGAAATGTTGTGAGAGTTAATCCAATCCCTTATAGAAGAGTTGGTGTTCAAAGGATTCTCAGTGGTAGTTAACATGTAAATTAAAGGTGCACCAGTCCAGTTATCATGCTAGAAATTCATGAAAGAATCATAATTGACAATCCATCTAGAGTTGCTCATAATTTTGGTAAAGTATTGTCTAATAGACAACCAGATGGAAGAAGTTATATAATTAAAATTCATATTATTATGTTTAGAGATGAATATGTTATGGAGAAAAGTAGTGTAGTCAGAGTTATTGTGAAGAAACCTCCAAGTGAGTCTAGCCTGAAGGGAATCATTAAAAATACGAATATTTTTAATGGCCAGGACACCGTTATATAAGGTATTACAATAAGTGTTCCAAGGAATGGTCACAAATTTTCTTTCAAGCATGCTACCAGTAAAAACAAAGTTTTTAATGTAAACATTAATTTTTTTAAGTAAACCAGTGGGCCAACTGTAGACCATCAGCGAGTAAACCATTTTGGAAACAATTGTGGATTTCACAAGACAAATTCTTCGAGCCATGGATAGAGATTTACTTTTCCAATAGGAGAGATAATTGATGATTTGACCCACAATGTTAGTGAAGTAATTGGATTTTGGCCTACCCCAAAATATAGGCACTAAAAGATAGGTGAAAGGGAAGGATCCTTCCTTAATGCCTAAATAATTAATGATATTAACTTTTCTGTTGGCAGAAACGTTTTTCCCAAAGAACAAAAAATATTTTTTATAGCTTATAGATTCTCCTGATACATCTTCATAATGAGACATGGAACTTTTAAGACTTAAGATATTCATTTTATCTCCTTGAAGGAACATAGTGATGTCATCAACATATAAAAGATGGGTGGGGATGTTTAGGTTCCTAGAAACCTGAATTGGTTTTACCTTGTTTTGTTCCACAAGAAGAGTGAGCAGTCTGTTAAAGTAATCATCAAAAATAGAAAAAATAATGACAGAGAGAGTATCCCCTTGTCTTACACCCTTGTTGAATTGAAATAATCCCTTAGGGTCACCATTGATAAGAAAAAAGATAAAGTCCAAATTAAAAAAGGATTTAATCATATTTTGATTAAAGGAGGTAAACCTTAATTTGTTCAAGATGTTGAGAAAATTGTGTTTATCTTGGAAAAAGATATAATTAGGTTTGGATAAAAATATCTTGGACATGAATAAGTAATTTTGATGGTAATTATTACCTTGTAAATGACTAGGGATTTGTTTAGAAAGTTGTTCTATGTTATCATGGAAGAAGTTTACAACTTTTTTTTATTTAAATAGTATATCCATAAGAAATAATGCATGTTTTCAATATTAATATTTGGTAATTAAAGATATTACCATGTTTCAGGAGAATATATGAGGAGGTAGTTCACATTTTTTGAATGGAAAAAACAAGAAATACTTTAGGATATATAGAGGATCAATGTTAAGCTGTTTTTAGGACCTTCGTTATAATATTTTGGATTTTCATCTTCAAGAAGAGTTAAATGGTTAACTATTTATGGAATGGAATAAGTTAAACTTAAAATGAAGTATTTGAGATTAAAGTAATATCTCACCCTATGAGTATTTATGAATTTTGTATAACCTATGATAACCACTTTACTATGATGATAAGTAAAAGGATATTGAATGAATTATAATTCTATTTATGGATATCATAATATGTTATTTCTTTAGGAATGAAAAATTCACCATCATTCCCTAGAGTAAGAGATGAAGTGATAATTAATCAAGGAAAAAATAAAGGGTGATATTGAACATATAAAAATGAATTAAATCAAGTAATTATATTTCTTTTTGTTGTTATATAGTAAAAGAATTTATTGAATCTTGGAAATGGATATTGAAAGAGATTTATCCTAGCCCCTTTATTTTTGATGAATCAGATGGTCCCATAGATCATTAAAGATTTATGGTTTTGTGATCACCAACTTATGTTGATAAATGTTCTTTATCATGATCCATCATATCTTAATAGTTATATTTCTATTATAAGTCCATATTTTCACTTCCCACATGTGTTCACATGTGTGGAAACCTAGTTTTGTGTTACTTTGGGTAACCATTATATTTCTAACATTCTGTTTTAATGGAAGTTTTATTATAATTTTTACGATGTGGGTTTCTATGAACGAGTTTTTTAATTATCAAACCTTTGATAAAATAGATTAATTTCAATGGAGAAATTCATTTTAAGGGGGGTGTAAGGTACTGGCCCTAGTTTTTCTGAAATATATATTTTTGAATCAATTTAATATTTTTTGATATTTTTCATTTCACACAATACTGAATATAGTTTAGGTATTATTAAAGCAAGAATTTATTCTTAAATTGTACAATACACAATTATAGGATACCCTAAGATAATTTTGGGATATATTCAACACTGACTTGGCTTGCGCTATATGCAACACCAACTTGGCTTATGCTATACACAACATCGATTGGTCATGCGTTACATGCAACACTGTGTTCCCACGATACATTATTTTATAATTATAATTTTTAAAAAAATATAATTATAAACTATCCATTAAATTTAATAATATGAATAATAATAAATAACTTTTTAATATTATTTATAATGGTGATAATGAGAAATATAATATTTGGTAGTCTTTAAATTTTTAAAATTACTATTTTCTCAAATAAACACTTTTTTATGTATTTATATGAATAATAATAAACTTAATTTTAGATAATTTAGAAATTTAATTTGATAAAATAAATATATCACTTTTTAATTTAAAATTTCAAAATTATATTAGGTGGAAGGTTTTGAATTTTTCTATGAAATATCATTTTTGGGTGAATAGTGAAAATTATTGAATTTTAATTCAAAAAAGATTTTTCACCTAATGTATTTATATAGCTAAATTATTTTTTATGTTTTTTTAAAGTGAAATTAGATCTATTATACATATATTTTTCTAATTTAGTTCATTTTAATCTTTTTAAATTGAATTTAAATATAAAATCTTATTGAACTTATTAATATTCTCACTTAAAAAACCTACTTTCTCATCATGTCTGTGGGATCGACATTAAACATATTTTTACCACTTCTATGAATTGAAGTTAGAAAAATGAAAATCAATAAATTTAATCAGTATTATATTTATAGTCTAATAATAACAACTTAATTTTGTGAAAAAAATATTTGTGAATGGGATTAAGATTAACTGCAGTGATTAAGTATAATTAAGTTTAATAGGGGAATACACCTTAAAATTAAGGGCCCAAATGAACTATAAACTGGTAAAACACACATTTTATGGCCGCATTTTTTCATAAAACTTCTATTATTGAGTTGGTTTTTTTGTTGATTTTTAGGTAAAAATTTGGGTACACCTAACTAGTATTCAAAAAATGCCAAGTGTATCTCCTCCTTTCCCCACAAAGTCCACCACCTCTCCCTCATCCTCACTATTCCCAAACCACTTTGGTTAGGCCAAAATATAGCCAATTAAATTTGATACATACATAAATTACTCATTGAACTATCTTTTTGATAATAAATAAATCAAAGGAATCCCTTTGGTGAAAACAAAAAGGAGTTACTCGATTTAGAGCTAACACCCTTCCTTGAGCTCTTTTTTTATTTTCATTCTATACCCCATAAACTATATTTATTTGAAGATTATATAAAAATTGTTATCCTAAACATACTTATATGTAGTTATGATATGTTTTTGACTTAAAATTACACACACATCCATCTGATGGGTAACAAACATACTATTTATATAGATGACAGACTACCGCCTAAAAAAGGATGATTGTTTGTTTTTAAATTAACACATTTAATGGCTTGGAATTATGATGTAAAATCTGTTTATATATGTTATATATGATATTTATTATTTACTTATTTACTTATTTTTTTCTTTTATAACACATACCTTTATACTTTCCATCTTGTGTATTATGATAACATCATTTGTGGATGTGTGGTCTACCACCTCCTCAAAGCAATGTGATAAGTTCACACACTACACGAGAGGCATTAATGATGGTTTTAATAAAAAATAAAAGACATAAAAAATATAATATTAATGAAATAATTAATTTTGTAGATGTTATATATAATTTTCTTTATTACCCTTCTCCCACACTAAAAAGGTGGTTACATCATTCCTGAATGTGGGCATTACTGCCTCCTCGACATGATGTGGATCCTTTTATATCACAAGAATTCCATATATAAGTATATATGATTAAATAAAATTTTATTTATTATATAAGTATCATTCCAGAAAGTTATATTTTTTCTTACCTTCTTTCCATAATGATCATTTAAAAATGGGAATGTTACCCATGCGTACGTACGACATGCCATCTCCATGATTGTAATGTTGGTTCATTTTTCATAAAAATCATAAATTATTGGTTTTAAAATTATAATTGATATATAAATATGATAAATATTTTTGGATTATTATTCTGGATATGTTTATATAATGACCCATTTGACCATAGTCAACCAACCAACTTCATTATTAACACATGAACTAAATTTGGTCAAAACACCCGGCTTAAATTTTTTTGTTTATGTAGTTATATAAAACATGGAAATATGTAAAGTAAAAGTAATAAAAAAATTAATAGGTTTATGAATCAAGTAATTAATTAGCATAATTTTATTTTTTAGGAAGATAAAGGCACGCGTGATAAGTCAGACTCAAGGTAAGGGTTTTTTTCTCGTCTCACTTTTATTTCTCATGAGACACAAGCCATGTACACATCCTATTTCTTATATGTTATGTATATAATTCTCATTTATATATTAAATTATCCCTATTATTAAATTTATGTCTATTTACACATCCATTTTATTATATTTTAAAAACATTTACACATCCATTTAATTTTTTCTCAATTATGGTTCAAAGTTACCAAGTGGTAAGAGTTCATTGAAACAATCTTATCTCTTTTCATGATTGTTAATGATTATTATTATTTTGTTGAAATAATCTGATCCATTTCTTAATAAATCTCATGAAATTTATTATATTATTTTTATTCATTACATCTAAATATATTTTTACCATTTTACACTCTTTTGTACATAAGAGAGTTATAAAAGTGTTTTTAAGAAAGCCTTACTTTACCCTCTCTTAGATCAGAAATCTATGTTCCTTCAATTCCATGTTTTATAAAAAGTGTTTAATTTTTTATTTATGTCTTAAAAGTATTTTTTTTCAAATATTCATTTATAATTTTTTGAAATTTTTTTCAAATAAAATTATTTCATCGATTTCAAATATTCTTTTTATGTTTTCCAATTATTTTCACAAAAAATGGGATTTTAAAATGTTTTCAGGCTTTTTTTATAAGTTTTCAAGGAAATTAGTTTTCGATATTCTATCATGATTATTTTATAATTTCTCTAGGAAAAAGGGTTTTAAAAATTTCTTTAATATTCCATTATGATTTTTCAATTTTATCGTGTAAGAAAATGGTTTTGAAAAGGTTTTATGTTTTCAAAATCATTTCTCAAAGAAGAAAGAATATTTTACTCAGTAAATGTATTTAAAATATATTTCAAAAAAAAATTCCATATTAGATGAAATACATAGGTGTTAATTAGAATTTTATAGAGAAATTATAAAGATGTTTAATTAATATTATATCTATGAATGTTTATGTTTTTATGGAATGATGTTTATGAAACTCATTTCTCTTTCATGGGTTATATGTTTATGAAGCATGTTTCTTTTTAACGTGTTATATGATTTTGAAAATAGCTTCTTTTCATGGGTTATGATTTTTATGAAATGATTATGAAACCTATATCTTTATTCATAGGTTATGATATGATTACATTTTTGTGATACCCATTTCATTTAATGGTTTATGATGTGATTATTTATGATTTTGTGGCACATGAATGTATGATTTCATTATGAGATGTGTGGGACCTATATCTTCCTCTAATTCATTATTTAATGTTTTTCATCTCATGAGATAGACAATATTACCATGGGAGTGAACCTTTACTACTAAGATGGCCATGGGAGTGAACCAAGACTGCCAAGATGGTATGAGGATTGAACTCAGACAACTAAGATAATCTTGGGAGTAAAAATTTACTAGTAAGATGGCCATGCGAGTGAACCATGAATACTAATATGGTATTGGGATTGAACTATTACTAATAATATGACCATGAGAGTTAATCATGACAACCAAATGGTATGGGAGTGAACCCATACAACTATGATATCCTTTGTAGTGATGCCTTGACTACGAATGAAATCATTTTATGTGCTTATACGTCTGCCAAAAATTACCTGTCTTGTTCTTATGTTATGCTTTCATGTCTTATGTAATATAATTTATAATAATTCATGTATTATGATGTACAAATACTTATTTGGTGATTCATGTTTATAATCTTTGATATGTAGGGTATGATATTCTAATGACATGATCAAGTTCTCATACACTTATTCTCATATTTATGCTTACATATCTCTTCCTTTTACCCTTACTAAGCATATGAGATCAACCATTTTTATATTTCCTTCCCCAGGTTGTGAATATATATTTCACGTATGATATTTCAAAAATGGATTCAAGTCTTATAGAACATAGTGGGAGATAATTTAGCTTTCTTTTGTACCAATTTTTAAGTTTCCATGTTTCAAAAGACACTAATTTAATAAAAAATTTGGGCATTTGTTTTTGTAATGTTTTAAGTATTTTGAAAATGTTTTTTAATTTCTATTTACATTAAGACTGGGTCATTATAGTTAATGACCATTATGAGAACCATATGGGAACTCAGTGATCTTGTCTCGGCCCTGTTAGGATAAAATTGGATCTAAATACCTTTATGTTGACCCTTATAGGTTGATGAGGGTAGTTTATTCCTTTCTAATAGACTCTCTTTAGGTGTATCGTATTCAGGTTTGGTTAACATAAAATTCTTAAACACATACATTGTGTTTTAACATCTAGATTTTCATGGAATCTTACTTTACCAACCTTCAATTATGCTTATCTATTTAGATCATTCATTGTAATTCCGATAATTAACTGAATGGTTTTTTGTAAAATAAAACCTTGGAGAAGCCCCATATGAGGGTTCTTGAAGAGTATCAGCTCTTGGTAGGCCTGTTCTTAGAAGGATAAGCGTTAAATGTTAAATGAATTAGAATATTTCATTAAATTAATGGCATATTAATGAGTTTCAATAAAATTTAATGTTGATTACAACTTATTGGGTGTTTTCCTCTATAACATGGAGTTGAAAAATGGAATGAATTAACCTAGGTTGACATGTTATGACCCTTATAGGTCAATACAATCATTACCTTCCTTCAAAATTATCTCCTTCAGACTGAGTACCTGGCGAATTAAATGTTTTATAGTGTTTGATGTAGGAATGAAGTTGTTTTCAATTCATTATAATTTAAATATTTTTAGGACCTATATGTGTATTACCTAGTTTTGGGTTATGGCTGACGTGTGATACCATCATATGTGAGACCCCATGAGTTAGCGTTTGGGAAAGATGATGCTATAGGTTTTAAGATAGGATCATGGCTGATGAACCATGATATGTAACCTTGGTGAGAGTTTTGACCTATGGGATAGGTGTATGGACCTAGTGACCCTAACATGAGACCCTTAGTTTGAATTTGGTGTTTTTAATTTGGAATCAGTTTTAATATAGGGAAACCCATGCGGGAATAGACCAGGCGAGTGGTTTTTTTAGGAAAAGTAAAAGTATGTGACTTGGTGTATTAGACCGATTCATGAGAGGTGATTAGGTTTTTTAGGATAGACATGATATTTCCTTTGGTTTCTATTTAAGAACCTAGGGTTCTTGGGTATCGAGACTAGATTCGATGGGTAGGGCCGTTAGGGTACCTAGCCTTATTGACCATGCGTGTGTTCTATTAACAGTGTGGTCAGATCCTGAGTGGATTCTCATAAATAGAATAGTTTATAGTGGTGTCTAAGCATATAAATTTGTTTGAAATGATTTATATAGAGTATAATCACCTTCAATGCTAAAAATATATCTTGATGTAGGTAGTGTCTTGATGAATCATGGAATGGGTAAGGTTCCTGATTTTAGAGGGGAGTTCACAAAGACATCATGGAATATCAAGAATTATGTGCAATGGAGCACAAAAATCTTGGCCTTGATAGTGTAACACTCAGATGAGTGTGAGTTGGGTTCTCTTCCTAGGAGGTATGGGGATGTATTCCTATAACATTTAGTATTTAGGGATGAAACATTCCAATTACACACATTTCTTTTGAGGCATGGAATTAGTGATGATCTTTTTTGGGGTGAGTAATGAAGGTAATTAATGATATTATTATGGTAATAATAACCTAGATATTAAACTGAAATAAATGATATACCCGATAATGATGGCTATTTTGGAAATCAATCGACTAATGTGAGATGGTCTACATAAGTTTCAACCATGATACACATTAGTGGTAGATGGGGTTTAAGGGTATGGTTAAAGGAAAGTCTTTCCTAGATTGAGTTGAGAGTGGATTGGGGGGAGTGGAACAAGTCTAATGGTAGAGTATTCTAAGGAATGGATTAGGCTTGGTGACCTCATTATGATTTGAATTTAGTGAATGAAACAAATTCCATTCCCATGTGTTATGAATGGGTTATGGGTAATATATGTGTTGTAACTTGATAATGAAAAGGTTTGGGTCATACAGGGAATTATGTTTGTTGATATATGTGTTATATGATTAGGTAATTGAGAACTTATTTAATGGGTGGGATGAAAAGAAATTTTTCAATGTGGGTAGGTGGATGTCGATCATGATTGTGTGTACGTCATTTGAGACAATTTATATGAGTGAATGACTTGTCATTGGATGGTTGTTTAGTATTTTGAAACTAGTGGACAAATGGAATCGAGTACCATTGGATTCCTTGGTGAATCCTAGGTACAAATTCAGTTAGGGATTTGGGTTTATTCTATGCTTGGGACTTGAACTTAGTGTTAATTTATGATGAACTAGAGGGTTTAAATTAAGAATTCATTTGTTTTTGTTGTATTTCCCAATGATGGAAATAGAAATATGATGGTTTGTCTAGGTAATGTCATATAAAGTTGAGTATATTCTTCATCTATTTTTCTTGTAATTATCATAGCGTGCCTTCAGATCAAGACATTATGATTTAGATTTGGCGATGCATCAGGGGTGGAATCCAAGAATTTGTGAGAATATTCATATTGAGGTGGTTCATCTTTATTTTTCTCATATAATTGGAAGTGGTCGAGGTAAAACCACTATGGGCACACCATTGGGATAATATAGGCACAATATAAGGGTTTTATGGGGATTTTCAAGGAAAAGTTGGTGTAACTTGGTGGATATTGATCAATTAGAATTTGATAATCTATTATTGGAATAAAGGATTGGGAGAAACATCCTTATGTGTTATCATGTGCAACAAGCGAGAACCATATTGGGAGATTTATTTAGATTCTAGGAGTTTATTTTATTAGGCTCTTTTGATGGTGGAGGAACCAATGTAACAACCCAAACTCTAGTAATATAGAGCTATTGTCTACTATATTACAATGGAATAGATACAAGGGATACAATATTAAAGGATCAATCAAGTTTTTATTCTTGGAGAACCAAATATATACATGATACCCATTTTACATTGGATATAAAATAAAAAATATGATAAAGTTGAAATTCTAAAAATCCTTGAAACTCATTAAAAGATTTCTTCTTCATATATTAGAGAAAGGAAAAAATAAGAGTAAGCTCAATTTCTTAGTAAGGGTTAGAGTAAAATAGAAGATATTATGATTAAATAAGAAATTATCAATATGAAAATGTAAATAACTAGAAACACATGTCATTTTATCAATAACTTGAGCATGAAATGAATCCATGGATAATATCAATGTAGTAATCTTAGGGGAAATTGTAACCGAATTCCCAATGAAGGAAACACATAATGTTGAATTCCTTGATTTCAGACATCATGATATATATACTATAAAATCATTGTTCCTGGACATTTTAATCAATGGTAAAACATACACCATTACCCCATTTAATAAATTGGCCGATCTATTTCTCTCATGAGACCTATCGATCCATTGAGGGGTTATATAATTCTAGGCCCCACCCATCCATGCATTCCTAATTCATTACTCATATATTGATTGATCAATTTAATTCATAAAAAAATATTACTTATCAATAAACATATTTGTGGAATAAAAAATAAGAAATCTTAATATATCCCCAGTCAATCAAATAACATTCAAAGTAAAACACTTCATCTAGAAATGTTATACTACTTAAGCAATAATTATATTCTTGATACAAAGAATATTCATATTTTAGATAAATTTATTTTCTAATGATCATAATATAGTGATTATTTTAAGAGAAATTTAATGACCAACAAAATAATCAAGAGATGAAAGATAACCATTAGAAAATTAAATTTTGTATGAAAATTAATTCTTTGAAATATAAGAAAATAAAAAAGAAAAATTTTAAATAAATTTTAAAAATGAGTATCCTTTTAAAAATAAATAAAATAATATATAATAATTTAAAGGAAATAAAATGTTTATGGTATTAATAAATTCCATTAACAATATATATGTTAAAAAACATACATTTTGATTTTTTATAATAAAATTCAAAATTTACCATTTCATGAAAATATTAGAAATATTCCTTTAAAATCATGTAAAAAGTTATGTAAAATTTAAAATTTCTTTTATAAATCATTTAATTAATGAAAAGTAATTTTTTAAACCAACTTTAAAAAATATGGACATTGAATAAAAATACACTTGATTCAAAAGAGTAATAAGACCATGTTTTTTTTTAAATTTATTTGTTTGTCTCAAGAGACAGAGGGAGGAAAATTTTGTATAAAATATGTAAACTCCTTAAATATTTAGTGGATAATAAAATATATATAGTTTATGAGTCATAGATTATAATATCCCTTCAATGAAAAGAAAATCAATTCAAAAAATTGAGAATGTAAAATAAATTCTTATCTATTTGGTGACTTTCAGATTGTAACCCCTTGAAAGAGTAAACATGAAATGAAACATTTAAAAAAATTAATAAACATATATCCATATTAAATATATCAAATTGGTAGAACATATTCCACCTTAAAATAAATAGGTGTGTAATACCAAATATGTCTTACTAGAGTATAAATTCAAACAAAACCCATTACCTATTGTTTTCCATTAGTTGAACATGATTTAACATCATATATAATGGTATTAAGCATGATATTAATATATATCAGAACCATGCTAAACATTTTAATACCATATATGATTATCATAAAACATGTTATCACTTATTCCTCAACAATATTTCATTTTTATCATTCTTTTGGGTGTTAACTACTTTATTTTATCCAGCATTTTTTTCATGGAAGTTCTTGTACTTGTAATTTGATTATAGTCAAATAATTCTCATAATATCAATAGTAATATAAATGTCATATATATCACTACAAAAAATGACTTATACCAACAGAAATTTATTGATAGATAACAAATCTATTAGAAAAATTCAGAAATTCTAATAGATATTATGTTTTAATGGAATTAATTTCAAATACTAACACTTATTTTTACCAACGGTTATATCTATTGATATTGATCATCCAATTACAACAAATCTTATAGAAACACTTAAATCTATTAATTTATCATAAATATTCTGACATTTTTTTTACGAAAAAATGAATTTGTTAATAATAATAACTATTACACACACACAAACAGATATATATATATATATATATATTTATATATTATTTTTACATCAAAAGTCAGTATCGATTTCATGGGGTTTTATTAAAAAGTATCTAATAAATTTATTATAATTGTTAATTTTCTATAAATATCAATGGTATTCTTATTTTACATTTTTATTTATTTAAAAATCATGTAAATATTTTTATAAAAAAATATTTTAAAAAATTACAATATTTCATATATTTACATATATATCTACTTATTATTTGAATAATGGGGTTTCCAATTACATGTTTCTTATCTCTCTCCCTTATCTCTACTCCCGCCTCCACCTCACTGCATCTGCCTCCCTGGCCCTTGGCACCTTGACTTCCCACATCCACAGCCTTCGTCTCCCTGCCTTCCCGGCTAGCTACCTTCATTTCCATTTCTTTTCATTCCTCTATTTTCATCATTTATGAATCTTCATACTACTTCTCAACTTAGTTTTCCATTACCATTATCATCTCCTTCCTTTCAACCAGGGTTTTGAATTTCCCCAGTTTTCCAGAACCCTAATCAGGTGTTGTCTCCTCATCGACTTCCAAAGATACTCAAACACAACCACACTCTTTTTTGATCTAGGGGAAGACCAAGGGAAATCCCTAAAATCCCATGGTTTAGGAAACTAGTGGAAGGGGGAAAAATCCATCTCCTTTTTCCCTCTCCCTCGCATTACACCCATCCTCCCTGATTAGCTGGTTATAGGTGTTCCTCATCTCCACACCCTGGATGCACGCCTCCCAAATTTCCTAGGAATCGTTCTTCCCCTACATTGTCTCAATCATCAGTGCTATGATTATTCTTGATCTTCACCTGATTAGTGTTTTTTATCATGTCCTCTATGTTTCACCTCACCACATCCACCATTGCATTCCAACTATGGCACCCATCTACATCTCCCCAATCATGGTTCCCCAACATCTTCCTCTACCACGAGATTAATTGATAGAATGAATTACATATTTCAGTGGTGGTAGTGTCTCTCAAGGGATTATGGTTTGGATCAACCTTTTAATGTGTATGATCTTCTTTAATTAGGTTATATTGGGAATTTATTTGACCAAGTTTATGTAGGTTATTTCCATCCTCCCTGATGTTTGATAGGGAAACGAGTTGTAACTTTTCTAGGTATTTCTCTCTCTTTGTTTGATATGAAATAGTTGTGCTCTAGTGCAATCATTTTTGTATAGATACAATTCATTTGTCCATGATATGCTTCATTTATTGAAATATGGATTGATGGTTTATGTTGGCTCTCTTTCACTGAATTTATTCTTTTAATTAATGCATTTATGTTTAAGAATTTCTAGTTGATTATGTGCAGTTTTCATTGGATTATTTTCTTTATAAATAACAAAATTATTTTTTTTTGCGGGTAAGTGACCAGATGTGAATTTTTCCCTTTGATGTTTTTCTTCTATGGATACCCTCCTCCACCAGTGAGGGATTGGATGAAAATCCATAAATCACTTCAAAAAGGGAAATATTTTCAATTCTTGTCTTGGGAAACCATTTTTCCTGGGCCAGCCCTGCATCGATCATCCCACATTCATTATCCTTTCGCTAAACCCTAATACCATTAGTTTATTCTTCATGATTGAGTTAGTGTTTTTCAATTAGGGTCTCATATTATTAGTTGATCAACATCACTGAATTCTATAATCCCTTATACCATATCTGATTCTCACTTTCTATCCGGTTTAACAATTCATCATATCAGTTAGGATTAAACATCGCATTTTGGTGATCATCTTAGGCCAAGATCAACCTTGAATAAAATCCAAATCAACTAGGAGCCTCTTTAGTCGACTCCTATTGAGGTTTGATTCCCTAATATCTATCGATTCATCATACTTATATAGTTTCCTTGTTTTGACTTCTAACAGTCACACTAAATGACTCTATTGTTGCAAAAATCCCACACTTAGGCTTGAAAACTCTATCAATAAAATATTCACATAATGTTTTACAGTTTCAAGCGTTATTCAGGGTATGCTACAATGGTTTTCCCCTAATTTATCTTAAAATTCAATCTATTATTTGATCTCTAATAATATTACTCTAGTTTACTTTTCAGAACTGCCTATACATATATTGGATGTTACAATTCTGAATTTGTGTTTATAAAATGTGAACATTTATATTTTAGTGTTAATAATTCATTTATAATTTTCCAATATTTTTTTTTCCTTAATTTATTCACTACTTTCTGATTTATGATTTCCAATAACCTAGGCTCAATGAATGAGTTTCATTTTTTATACTACGTAGAACATTAATTGTTCACTACATATTTTTGTTGTAGTGATAGATTCAATTGATTAATTTCAAGACTCTCATATGTGATTATTAAATAAAGTATATTATTTTGTATAAATTTTTTGTGTATGTGTTTTTTTACATGTATTAATTTTATATTTCTGAGATATACATATTATGATATTATATAACTATGGTTTTTTATATTTTAGAAATTATGCACTTTAAATTACATATATGTTTAGATATATTTATTTTTAGACACTTTGACTGCAATTTCTATACAAACTCAAAAATCTTTAGAATTTTATTTTGATATATATATTTAATTTTATATATTTTTTACATTTTTTTGAGATTAAAGAAACATATTTTCTAATAACATTACTTTAGGCCCTATTGCAATAGTAGCTACACCAATTTAAAAATATCAATAAACTTTAACATCATAAAGTTAACGGCAACATTCATATACTAATAGGGTTTTTTCAAACAAATTTTATGATATATAATCAATATAAGTTAATAGAACCAACGGATTATAATATTATATAGGCATTTGGTTTTAATTATTTTCTTAAGGTTTTATTTATTTTATTTATCAAACTTCTTAGATTTATTTACTTCAAATTTCATTCTAATTAATAGTATTTTTTTATTTGATTAATTTAATTTAATCACATGTATATTTGATGTATATATGATACTGTTTATCTTATCATAATAGCGAGTGATCAGTGTGACTAATTTTAGAAAATTATTATAGTAAAATTAAAATATAAAAAACAAAATAACATTGAAGCACACATTATTGATAGGTTATGTTTCCAACAATTAGTTCAGATTTTATGTGTAAGGATTCTGAATATAATTTAAGTGAGATGACTGTGGTTTGACTAATTAAATTCTGTTACACCCTATATCTCAATGTATATCATGATATATTTTACATTTATGGATATTACATCACCAATATTTCATTGGTAATCATTCAACCATTATTTTCATATGTTTTAACAGACATGATATTAAAATAAATGTTTAACAGTAGTTATTTATATTTGTTTAATACAGAATAATGATAAATATATTTTATATTCTTGATAAATATTGTCAATTGTATTTCTAAAAACACTTATTAAACATGAATATCATTTTTTCCATCACCACTATCTATAATTTTCTATAATTTTCATTTAACATTATTTACATACTACTTATAAGAACCTGGATATGGTGAAACTTCAAATACAATATTAAAACATTTTTCTCGATCTCTACATCATCTCCAAGTGGAGTACAACATGTAACTTTCCTCTACAATGTACTATATTTATTACATTTAAATTACTTGTGATATTTTTTATATGACCAATACATATTCTCTAAGTGGAGTAGAAAAGGTTCTTGCCTAAACTCTACACAATATTTCTTGCAATAAAAATCCTGATCATATTTTTCATGTATACAATAATCTATACAAAATTACAATCATTAGTTTTAAACCATATTTCAGTTCCTCTAATTTAATTACAATATAATAAGTTGATATTTCAACTACAGTTTAGGTGTCCCTAATATATTCTTGTGGTACCACCAACTTAAATTTGTAATATATTTATCCCCCATTTACCAAGTTAAAATAACTAATCATGCAAAAAAATGTTCATAATCACTTAACAATACTAATAACTACTAATAACTACATACCACTACAAATAACTACTTATGCACAAGTTAGTGCCCCAACTAAAACAACTTAGAGCACTTAAAATGTTTATTATCATGTTTTTCATGCACTTTTAGTGTTTTTTCGACCATCATGTTCTGATGGGAAAGATGAATTTAAAACTACCTAGAGAACTTACCACTAATAATAACTACATATTTATTATGTTAATTATTTATCATGTATTCTTATGTGCATTAATTCTATACAATTTTCAAGTATTATGATGTTCATTAAGTCTGAATGTAGATTCAAATCAGATCTCATTTTAGTAGTAGTTAACATATGGTGAAGGATAACAATAGAAGGAATTGACAGGTGAGATTTATTACAACCACCCCATATAAGCATCTTCCATTAAACCAAGTTTCTTTTTATTTCTCTTGTCCAATTTTGTTTCTACGAATGTTTCAACTTTTTGCCCAAATTTGTCTTGGGTGTCTGACATGGTGGATTCAATCTCTTTTTCCTCCCAATTTGATTACATATAAACTACTCCTCTCCTAACCACATCACTAGAAACTAGCTGTTTATGTCCAGTAGGTAACATTTTAGCAACCATGGGTACCTTATATGCTACCACTCTAGCTGGTTCTATTCTATGTTCTAATTGTCCATTTTTAGTAGTGAATGCTGGGTTACTGGATTCCCAGTAGCTATCTGTAACAACAAGATCAAATGCATGATAACTTAGTGTAGAATTGGGCATGAAAGTTTTGGTCAAGTGCCAAGTTGAAAGGCCCATGTGGAAGATGGTTGATGATAAATCAGAGGGGATGCTTGCTGGTTCCATGTGATAATTATTTCAGTTAAAATGAAATCTCGAAAGCACTGCATCTCGGGGTATGTTGTTTTTCTTTGGGTTAATTTCCTTGTTAAAATCAAGATCAAAATCAATTCATGCTTTTATCACCAGCCTCAAAATTACTTTCAATTAGGAAACTAAAAACATTCTATATTAATTTCATGCTTATTATGTCATTCACCTTCATTTCATTTTTTTATATTTAATTTTTTTTTTATTTTTTTTTATTTTAATTCATGTAGATATTTTTTTACTGACTTATGGTTATACTATTTGGTTGTGTATGATGTGGATATTGGAGCTAAAGAGTGTGGCATACAAGTGATTGAGGATTCTCATTGGTACTGGAGATGACTTGATTTGATGAGATTTCAATAGAGATGATAAAAATGAAAAATGTTCATTCTATGAATATAATATTTTTATACATTCATTTTTTTGAATTCATGCAGATATTTTGCATTGATTTGTAAGAATGCTCTTTGGTTGTGTGCAGTGTAGATCTTGGAGCTAAAGGCTGTGGCATAATGACTTGAGGAGCTGACTTGGTTTGTTTCTTCTGATGACCTATTTGGGGGGTGATGAAAGATATTTGGTGGGAGTAACTATTCTTCTACCATGATGGGTGGAAGGGGATTGTAATTAGGAAAAAACATGCCCTTTTTCATTTTATTTGGATGGGGGTGTGGTGAGACAGGTGGATCCTGTTTTTTCTATTTTTATGATGTTTTTAGGTATCAATCCATTAACTATGTATTGATTCATTTTGTATTAAATTTTATTATTAATATGATTAATTTTTTATATGATTGAACATGTGTTAAAATCTTCTTCAGTTTGACAATTAAAATAGGTGTATTCTATATGAAAAATTTAAAAATATAATATAAATTTTATCAATAAATATTGAAATTACTAAAAATACTATATTATTTAAAATATAAATTACAAAAAAATATTAATTATTGGTATTTATTATTAAAGTTGATATTAATATTACCAATGGATAAATTTTTCATAGAAATCAATTGCTAATAATTTTTACCAACACAAATATTATCTGTTTGTATTGTTATAATTGCAACCAAATTATTTTATCTGTTGTAATAACATTTAGAAACAGAGTTTTTACCAATAGTTTAGTGACTAGATAATTTTTGTTGGTAAAATGTTTTAATAATAGAAAATTCACTTTTACCAATAAATATATCCCTGTAGGAAAAAGATAATTATTTTTTTTCTATACATTAAATCTATCCTTATTACCTTCTATGTAAATCATAATTTAAAAATTAATCACATCACTTCATGCAGGTGGTAGTCTACGTGTACACATGATTGACGATATTGTTTTCCAGTAGATTAAAAGGTAAGAAGGTACATATGATATTAAAATTATAGAAACATATTTATGTCATAAATATCATAAATATCCATTAGTTCTATATTTATAAATATCTATGAAAAGTGGTGATGAAAAATGAATTACGCCGCTATGTGTAGATGGTAATCTGTATGTACGCAAGAGTGCTGTTTTCACTTTTTATAGGATAAAAAATAAATGGAAAATAGTTATTACATAATCATAATAATATCTCAGTATATTTAAGACACATTATTTATTATTTTAGGATGGTTACAGTAGAATTAAATAAAGTCTAAGAAGAGATAAATTTGAAAGAGTTAGTAAATATGATTACAACTCCTTCAAAAGATCTCCTTTAGATTTTCTCTTATGGGACCTAGGGTTGGTATTTTAGGAAGACCAGAAGATATATAAATTGGATAAGGATGTTTATAAGAGTTTTTAAATTGTTTTGTCTTGATAAGAGGCTCTAGTTTTTGTATATAAGATAGGAAATGTGGTGCATTTTTATGGGGAATGAAAGGAAACACATGGAGTTAATAGAAATATTTAAATATAATAAATTCAATTTCATGTGAAAGTGGAATAATATGAACATAATTTTCAACATAAGATATTATATTGATTAAATATCTTTAAAAAATAAAATTTTGAAAGGTTTATGTGGTATCTTAAATCTTATCTTTTGGTTTAACCCTTCTGTTAAGGAAATTAAACCTTAGCCACAGTAACATATTTTTTTAATCATAAAGAGTAATAATTTTACTTATAAGATAATAATTTTCTCAAAAATAGATAAGGAATGAAATTTTAGAAAATTTAGGATTCTATTTTTCCTTATTCAATATTTTTATGATTTTTGAATAATTTAGTAAAATATTAATATTTATAATATATCATTAATGTAATTTTTACTATTATTCACTTAATTTGACTTTATAGGCATCAAGAAAAATATGAATTTCGAAACTATACTCTTAAAATATAAATAATATGTCATATTTATTTATAAAATCTATGATTTACTATAACTCAGGCAAAAAAATATTACTTTAAAAGTTTTTATAATAATTTATTTTATTTTATATTATTTAATAAATATTTTATCAGTGTTACGAAAGAATTTAATCTAATTATTAAATCACTAAAAATTATTATAAATTTACATGATAAAAATAAATTAATTATGTTGAAAATATTCTTTTATATTCATTTATAACATATATTCACCCCTATGTGAACATATAAATCTAATTAAAAGTAATAGATGTACATTTCAGAGTTTTCTTTACTTAAAATAATATAAATTTCATTATCAAGGAAAAATGGAACCAACATGACATATATTTGAATTTTGATTAGATGTGGATGAATTCATCCTATACAATGAAATAAATTAAAGTTTTTTTGTTGATTTTTAATTCCTCGTCACATTTTTTTAAACTTAATTACCCGATTTACCATTTACCAATGTGATAAATTTTTCCACGGTTATTATTCATAATGCCTAAAAATAAAAAGTGGAATATATTCCACGTTTGAATATTCTAATTCAAAATATGGTATCTATTTATCAATATTAATTTTTTTTCTAGAGGTTGAATAAATTAATTTTAATAAAAATTTGTAAATTGAAATGAAAAATAATTTTTATAAAAATGCGTTTTAAGCATAAAAATTAACTTATTTAAAAACCATATAATTTATTGACTAAAATTACATTATTTAAGATAAAATATATTATATTAACATTATGAAAAAAATCCTAAATATAATTAATTTTTTAATCTAGTTCATGTAATGAAAATAAATTAAAGTATTTTAAAATTAGTTATTTTTCACTATGCATTACAAAATCAATCATTTCAGAGAAATCCAAAAATTTCACCATAATATAATTTTGATATGTTGATTTATAAAATTTAATTAATTTATGTAAAGTTAATTTATAAAATTTTAGACTTTAGGTTGTACTCACATTCATTAATTAAGATATTTCTATTATGTTATTGCTTCTGAAGCTCATGTGTTACTATTAAGGTTTGGAATTGCTTGTTGAACAAAAGAGGCTTTGTTGAGTTTTACCATAGGGTATGAGATTAACCACATGAAATCATGAGTGTGTATCTTATTATAATGGTTCATGTAAGTGGTGTCTCGATGTTCACACTATGGTTGATAGCTTTGGAAATTTAAATATCGAATGCTCAAACTTGAGCTTTAGGAGCATGTTTGATGTCTAAGGATGGAAAATTGATGTTTGAGTAGAAATACTTGACCGAGGTAGGTTGATATGATTTTTTTGATATAAATTGAGACTTCTTAAGGATGAGAAGTGTTAAGGTGTATGAGATTATAAGATCATGTGTCCATAAGTGCTTTTTAAATTCAAGAAGAATTTGAATTTTCAAACAAGTGGTAAGGTAAATTAGAGAACTAGAATTAAAAAATGAGTTTCAAGGATTAAAATACCTTAATAGATATTTTTTAGAGATGATTATTTGATCAGGAGTCATCTTAGGGGTTTTGAGGAGCCTTGGGAAGAGGGGGGTAACTACTTTAGCAAATGCTGAAGTCGTTCCATCAGGCAACTGATGATATTTTAGGGAGAAAATTAAAATTCCACCTATATTATTTAGCAAGGAACCCCCAATTACATATTTTTTTCTATCATGTCGATAATTATGCCTCTCCACTTTCTATCCCTTAGGTGTTTTTGTGATTAATAAAGGTATGGTATCCTTTCCAGCCTCCCGTATCTTCTCCCAAACTTTACACTGTTTTGGGATTTTTTTTAATTTAGGCCAGAAATCGAGATTTCACTAGAGGATGGTGAAATCACCAATTTTGGTTGGGGATTTCTTACAACCTTAGAAGAGGGTGTCTTGAGACAACATCCTCTTGTCACTGCTCCTCGAATAACAAACAGTATGTCATTGCTTGATTATTTATTTATTTTTTTTTCATAAAAGTTGATTTTTTTACAATGGAACTAGTGTAGTAGGTTTGTTATTTTTCTCATTATCAATTTTGGTGTGATCCTGGGGTAGTGGGAGCCCCCCTACTCAAAGATTTAATTATCATAGGATGTCTGGTGATTTATACAAATTTATTCTATTTTAAAAAGTAATAAATTAATTGATTATAATTGTTATAAATCATTAATTATTTTTTTCTTGGAGATAGGGGCTCAGGATGTTAGGATGATCCCATTTGATCGAGGGTGTGGTTTTTCAAGCTTGGACAGGCCTTGGAAGCTATTGTTAGACCTTTTAGATGATTTTTTTAAAAAAAATCATCAAAGGTAAGTGTCCTTCATATGTTCCCCTTAAGTAATTTTCTTATTCATATGTGTTATGTGGTGTTCTTGGGTCTCGAAGATGAGAGTGAGAGATACATAATTAAATGTTTAGTGAATTAATTAATTATAATATTTAAATAATGAGATTAAATTATTAAACTAAATGAGGTGTCTTAACCTTTACAAATATATGGAAAATTTCCAAGGTCCACTTCAACCCATTGGTATGGTCCAAATTCCTTAGTCATCACAGGTTACGACCTTAACTATGGCTTAGGTTTAAAGAGACCCTTTCATGATTCCCCAAATTGGGAATGGGCAACAGATATCTTCTGGAACTAGACGTTGGTGATCTCATGACCTCTTATGGGAAGTATATTCTTTAAAACTAGTATAGTTGTCCTTGGGGTCATTCATGACCTTAAAAAAACCACATAATTTCATTATGGCCTTAAGGGTAAAGATGTGTTAGAGGGTATGTCTTAAGGTTTATATTCGTCTGGATATGGGCTTCATCCTAGATATAGAACAAGGTTGGGACCTCGAGTACGGTGCCTTAATCACATTAATACCCTAGAAAATGATCATTGGAATGAGTAGTGATGACCAGGGGTATCCCTTTAAAGATTGACTCAAGAATCATGTCTACTAAGGCGGGTGCCATAAAAGCAAGGTTATGGAATTAATCTAGTACTCTAGCTTTCATATAAGTATTAATTATTTAATCAGTAAATTTGAAATTGAATTGAATTAGATAATTATAAATTAATAGGGAGTTCTTGAAGGACAAACACACCTCAACTACTTTTACAAATGTATTCTAAGTTTACCTAAGCTCTGACACTACATGTACCTTATATCAGATGTCAGTTATTCCTAAATACTATGTGTGAAATTTTTGTATATTATATGTAGATAAAATCATATTTATATATTAAGTGGGTTTCCCAACTTCTTGGGATCTATCCGTTAATTAATAAAGAATTAATTTTAACTATAATTCAATGTTTGAATGAAAGTAACTAATTATTGAAAAGAATTAGATACCTGGTGTGATCTTGACCCAATATTCAAAGATATAATTACCAGAATTCATAGTGTCTCTAGGATTTATCCCTTTATCAGGAAACATAGAAGGTTTTCTAGTACATATCTAAAACCCCTCTTATTTAACATATCACTAAGTATTATTAACACTCTAAAATATAGATAATTCCATAGGTATAAAAATTGACACATTTCCCCTAAGAATTAGATGTTTGTGACATCCTCTAGTATGATGATGATCACCTCAATTGATTCTAGGGATACTCCATAGAATTGTGTGGATACATCATGATTTCATTGCCTAGAGGTGTTTGAGAATAGATTTTTGATATAATGACATATAGATTTAGAGTTATCATCTTAGATCGGAAGAGTAGTCCTTATATTCTTCCTAAGTTTCACCCCTTATGAATTAATTTCTATTTAAAAGTCATTATTTCCAAAAGACTAGAAGCAGGAGTCCGAAATCATACCAGAATATGGAACACTGAGACATCATCTAGGTTCCACAGGTTACTCATTTCTTGAGTAGTTAGACTAAGAATCCTATAATCCTACCCATTACCTTACTTATAATATGAATAGTTTATAACTAGAATCCTGCATTAGTGGAGGAAAGTACAATCATTCATGAGTTTGGGGCTCATATCCCCCCCTGTGGTGACTCATCTTGCTAAAAGTCATCACTAACACTAGTCAAAGTTGGTACAATCATCCCAAGTAGCCATTGTTCTCAATGTATGACATTGGTGGGTAATTTATTTTTATTAGTTATTATTATTATTATTATTATAATTTAACTAATTAACTCACAAGCACATAAACTTCATTTACCAGCAATGTATGTGTCCATTTTAGTGGTGCCTTAATTAGTTATTTACTCACACCCTACTCAAGTCATCATTACACATGGTACCCAAGAATTTGTTCACTTTATTGAAATAAAATGTTTGGATGAATTCTGGGATATCATGGTTGAGTAGGAATCCCTAGATAACATTAGATTCTAGGATGATTTAGACTCAAGAATATGTGAATCCATTGTATTTTATTGACATTAATTTTAGAATTTATTGGTCACTAACCTAGAAGGAGATCATAGTATTTATGGATTGGTTTTTTGTCCATTACTTCATTTCATTTATTATTTAGTTTTTATTATATATTTTACTTCCACAATATGATCTTTTATTATTATGTATAATGTTTAATTATTTTCTATTATTTCACCTATTCAGATAAGAGGGCATAATCTCACCATAATTACACACAAGGAACTTATTTCTTGCAAGTTACCATAGGAATACGGGGAGGAACACTTGAGGCCACATTTATAACCAATCCATTTACTATTCACAGAGTGAGCCAGGTCAATATGTGGCAATTTTAATCCTCAGAACTCCAATAAAAAAAGTTAACATGATCTATTATTTTCAATAGATTCCCCCTAGTTTTTTCTACATTAGTAACAAATTCCCCATCTGTTAAACATTTTATTAAGAGTGAATATTTTCTAAATATAACTTTTTTTTCATCATCACAGAGTAGGCTGACAATTAATATATTGTACTTAAGCCCATCAGCAAACAAAATTTCCATTGACTTTATCTTATGATCTTCAATATATGCATCTTATTTTCTAAGGAATTTTTGTTTTCCATCATTCTTATTATCTCTTTACTTAATAAATATCCTAGATTCATTCTTGAGTTTTTTATTTTTCATAATAAATTACATAATTTATTATCTTAGATGATATTACCAATACGTTTCTTCACCTTATTCTTAATAATTATATTATATATCTTCCCTTCCTTCCACATGAGAATGGAAGGTTCTAAAATTTCATGATGATTAATATTACATTGATTTTTTTAATTGAGTATTACACTACCCTTTTACAGAACATACTTATGTTGTTTATTTTGTGAATTTTTTTTGCTAATGAACTGGTTAACTTTCTTGGATGTTTTCTCCACTTATTCCTCTGATAAGTTTCTTCATATTCATCATAAAATTCCCTATATTTATTTTTTGTATAGTTCATTGAAAAATATTTTATGCCTCCACACTTGAAAGAATTATGTGGGAGTTTTCCTTTGTACTTTCCTTTACCCTTCCCATAAATTTTAGTGAAAATGGACACGATTATATCATTCAATTCAGTATCATATCCTTATATTTGGATTCAATAAAACCTTTTACCTTATGCACAGGTTTGAAAATTTTCAACTCCCTCATAGTTTCAAAATATATCTCTTTATTAATATTATTTTTTAATATAGGATATTTTCTCATTCCATATGAAAAAAGTAAGTTTTGTAATTCATAAAGGGATAAATAATCTTTACCTTATAAAGTATATATTTTAAGATCTAACCTTTCTGGAAAGTTCCTCATCAATTTCTTAATAATAGTTCATTCTTACAAGACATCCCAAAATCCCCAAATATTTTCGATGATTTCTTTAAATTAGATAATTTAGTCATTAATAGATTTAGCTTCTAACATTATGATATATTATAACATGATTCTTCATATTTTATGTTTTTCTTCCTTCACTTTTACATTTCCCTCAAAGTTTCTTTTAGTTTATCCCAAGTTTACTTTTCTATTTTGAGACCCATCACCTTCATATAAAAATTTTCTGATAAGGACATTAAAATATAATTCTAATGTTTTTTATCAACCTCAAGATACCTTTTGTTAGAAAATGTAATTCAAACATCTTTCTCTATGGGTGGAAAGCCTACAGTAGCTACATCCATCGCTTATAGGACCAAAGGCAGAATATATGAAATCATTCTATTTTTCCTTCCATGATAATTTTTTCCATTAAAGGTTGGAATACCTCTACTATTAATTGTGTTTATATTAACCATGAAAATTATATTATAGGGAAAACATTTTCTATGATTCCAGTTAAAGTTACTAGGATTGTGTAGACCATTAAGGGGGTGGGGGTGAATCAGTGGTGATCGTTTACAATTTCCCTATAAAATTAACCATTGAAACTTGTTAAAGTTTCAATGGTCTCCACTTTGTTACTCAACCTCACTCATATTCAAAGATAACAGTATAAATAAAGGCACATAATATATACAAGGATCACACCCAAAGTGGGTGACTAAATCCTCTCTATGTAAACTCTCATCTATCCATAGAAATTCACTATACGATTAAGTGAGTAAAAATAAGATTACATAAATTAAGAACATTATGTATCCTAATAGGTAATTATAATGTCTCCCACTAGTTACAATGTTATATTATCCTTAAAAGACAAAAAATAAGAAACTTACAAAATAGATTATGTAAATTATGTCAAAAAATACTATGTTTAGTTCCTCTTCATCCGGTATGACTTCGTTAGGAATTCCTAAATCTTCTTCCAGTTTTCCTCTATCCAATATAAATCAAATAAAATCACCTTATACTAATGAACACTATTTAATTCACCTTTACCTGGTAGCTCTATCGAGTATATCTTCTCCATCCAATAGATTCCTTGGTTTAATACTCACACTAAAAAACCTTCAGCACTTCTACTGTAACATGCATCAATATCCACATGTCACACTATGAATTTAAACCTCTATCTAGGAAAAATTCCTCTAAATATCAAGGATAATTTTTGGGATTAAATTGAATTTATTTACTCTAATTAACTTCATTTTAGTGTTTTCATCACAATGGAAACTTTGGAGTGAACTTTATTAATGAATGTTTCCTCAAAACATGGCATTACCGATTTATTCAAACTCTATAAAATATTGTATAGATTTATAAATGATGAAATAAAAAAACAACATCATTACTAATAATAAATTTTTAACTTTTTATAAGGCCTCTCCAAGCCTAATTCTAGTATATAACCATGAAGGAAACTCTGTCTGATACAATAAAATAACATATCTATTTGATGTATACATATTAAGTTCTTTATTTGGTGAATCTTTGTCTAGTTTTGTTTCGTATGAATCCACTATGCCTAAAAATTATTTATATAATGAAATTAATCTTTCTTATTACAATAATATATAGACTCTCTCCTCTATCTAAAACTCATACAAAACTGATCTATCAGATATTCTTCATCAATTTAGATTAGTCTACTAAACCCAAATTACACTACCCAATACTCTTCACATGTATCCTGTATCTAAATAATCATATAGGTTCATCCTGATTGACTAATATAATACACTATTACGTCCCTTTTTAGTCACCCCACATCCCCTCAAACTATTTATATATCTTCATCCACTAAACACAAACTAATTCTTGTCGGTTTAATGATCTTTCAATTTTCTTCCCATTGTAACTTCATCACTCTCTCCAACTAGTCAATATCATACATATGTATCTAATAAATGAATGAATCCTCCTCTACTAGATATAAAAAATCTATGATTGATCATTTTCTATGCGATGCAATCATATTGTTAACCATCATACAACATAAAATTCAGGTATTCATAATTTCAAACATTGTAAAGTTTGTGACTTCATATCTCAAAGTTTTTATAAATATATTTATAAAAAACTACATATTTATTCCTGATTTTTTTTATTAATCATGATTTTATAAACATTTACGATCAGTAAGACATTGAAAGTATTTGTATGAGTAGGAACTCATAGTTCTTTCGATAATCAACAATTAATTTTCTTGAAAAAACATTAAAAACAATTTATTTAAAACAAATACAAACATTGTTACAAAATAAACGCAAATTTCCTTCAATATCGACCTTTAGATATGCTAAAAACATTATCAATAACTATTTTCTCAAATTTAATCAAACCAAGGCCTTTCCCATAGAGAGTGTGATGACACCATGATACCATATTAAAAACTATTTTTGAAGGAATTGCATCCCTTTGTGATAAGAAATTTGAATCCATGATATTGATAAAATCTCTATCAATCATATAAAATTATGGAATTGTAAATTTTGGGCCTTTATATTGCCCATTTATCTTAAATAGTAGTTCCAGATTCATAAGGCAATAGGTAAAGACTTTTACTTATATTAGAACCTTTTTAATATAATAGATAGGATCATGTGGGGGGGGGGGTTCTTAAGAACTTTATTAAGTTAGTGGTGGAGAATGAACATGTGGTTTTAACATAAATTGGAAAAATATTTCCCATGTCATAATTTTGGTGAAAACATGAGAAATTTGATATTTCATTAAAATATACTAAATCATTATAGCTCCACCAATAAATTTATACTTAAGGAAATAATAGTTAGCATAAATATTCATTGATCTATAATGTTGTGTAGGAGTTTTGGAGATATCAATGGAATGTTGATTATTATAAAGAATATTCAAAGTTTTTTCAATATCCACCCTCAAATCTTCCAACTGAACTTTTACCACATAATTTGTGTACAAGCATAGGTGGATGAAGCGTAATTTTATTCCATTTTATTTAAATAAATATAACTTTGTTTCTTTATATTATAGTTCACACATATTTCTTAAAAAAACAAAGTTTCTCCTAATTTTTATTTTTAGTCATTACAATCTCCATCCCAATCAGCGTCAGTTAACCCATGAAAGGTCAATTCATCACGTATTCTATACATCAAGATATAGTTTGATATTTCTATAATATATATATGAGTATTATCTTTACATCAGGCATATGATATTCCTTTGGACCACTATTATATTATTCTCACAATGTTATATCACATATAATGTATGGTCTTAAAGAATTATATAAAGTAAAAATTCAATTAGAGTTCTAGAGTCCTTCTAATTTACACTCTACCCATATTAATTTATAATCATCTTAATTCAAATAAAAATAAGCTTTGAAACCTCCTTTGAATTTTTCATAAATTTTTATATAACAAATTCTTGTAATAATTTTCTTTTAAGAGGAAGATGTATCATACTTTTTATTGAACATGCAATCCTCGAAATAAATTATACTCTATTAGAATTAAAATTTCAAAGTGACTTTTCATTTGTTCCAAACATTATTCATAGACTATATATATATCACATAAAAATATTATATCATCAACATAAACAATTAAAATCATAGTACCTATGATAATATTTTTTACATACAAGATACTATTATATTATCTTAGAAAAATTCAAAATCTTCAATAAATTAACAAGTTTTGAATACAATTAGTGAGGGGAATATTTTTACACATAAGAATCTTTATTTAATTTTCAAACTATTGTTTTATCATTATAAATTATGAATACACTAGGCTTCTTAATAAAAATTCATCTTCAATTTATCCATTTAATTAATATATCTTCGCATCCATATGACAGAATTTTAAATTTCAATGAGTAGCAATATCCAAGAACATTCTAATAGTTTTGAGTCTAGAAACAATAGAAAAAGTTTCTTTAATATCATTTCCTTCCACCTATGAATAACCTTTACATTCAATCCACACTTTATTTATTCAAATTTCTCTTTATTCATTGAGTTTATTTATGAGCACCCACTTTGTTCCTATAACATTATTTGCTCTTGGTTGAAAAAAAATATCCTAGATTTCATTATTCTCAGTTTTATTTAATAATTTATTCACTGTATTTATCTATTATGTATAATCAACTAATTATAAAACATATTAAGGTTTCTCTTATGAGATAAGTAATTTCTGATTCTTAAAACTCAATTTCTAAATAGTCTAAACCAGTGCTTCCTAACTTCTGATGAGATTATCTTATTCAGATTGTTTTTAAAAAGATAAAAATTTATATGAATTTATTCTATTCTGACTTTCCTCATTACTAAAATGATTAAAATTAATTCTTACTAGATTAGGTTCACATTTTCTTCCTTCTCATTGACTTCTCTAAAATCTATCATTATTTCTTTTGTTACAACATCCTCATCATATTAAAAAAAATATTATGTTGGATTGGTTTTCAATGAATATTATATCAAATGTATAAAAAATTTATGGAGTCATTTTCTCCAGCACTTATGAATTTTCATGTGGGATGAATATGACTTGGAAAAACATGATTATTCTTTTTCCAAAAACATTATTAGATCAATATTTTGGATATTTAATAAGAAATGTGTCCCAAAAAACATAAATTATTTCACTATGGGTTTTTTCATATACAACTTCTCCTAGGGAGTAATTTTTTTGTTATAGTAAACACCTATTTTAAATATTTATACCTATAATTACAAGTTATCTCTAGAAGAATTTTGAACATTTATATTCAATGAGAATGATTCTTATCATTTCAATTAATCACAAGTTTTTCCTTTCCACCAATCCATTTTTTGAGGAGTTTATGGATTACTATATTGTTGTTAGATTCTCGGTTTCTCCAAGTTTGATTTGAATGAGTTATTCATAAACTCTTTTCCCTTAATTTTTCTTAGCATCATTATATATACACCAATATCTTTCTCAAACTCTATTACGAAACTTCGAAATAACTAAATAGGCTCAAATTTAGTATTCATGAACATGTTTCCAATCATACTAGTGAAATCATTAATGAAAGTAATAAAGTACACATATCCATTTTTTAATGGATTTCTCATTAGTCAGTAGATCTGAGCGAATGACTCCAAGAGGTTTGGTGGACTTAATTTCAACTTTATTATGTCTTCCCCTAACCAAATTACCTTTAAAAGAAAGTTATAATAACAAAAACATATTTGATTTTCAATTGTGGTAAATCTATTAAAATATATTCCTATGAATATGTTCTCATAATTTTCTATTTAAGATTCCAAAGTATTTGTTTCCACAAATTATTTTCTACATCATAACTCAGATAATTTTTTTTACCAGGATCTCCAATATGGAATATATTTTTT
Source organism: Viscum album (assembly GCA_963277665.1). Classification (NCBI taxonomy): domain Eukaryota; kingdom Viridiplantae; phylum Streptophyta; class Magnoliopsida; order Santalales; family Viscaceae; genus Viscum; species Viscum album. Next base: position 2,003,583,798 of record OY728163.1, on the reverse strand, counting down.
CTAGTTCTTTACCACCAAGTAATAGTTTTACCATATTTTAAACATTATATGAAACATGAATCTTTTAGAAAGGTAACTTATTTTTTATCAGCATAGAGTTTGATGGAACTTAGTAAGTTCTTCTTGATCTTATCAACAAACACAACTTCCTTTAACTTTATATTTTGATCTTTAATTTCATCTCTACCAACTCATTTTATTTTTCAAGGAGCTATTTATTCCGAAATTAACTGATCCTCCTTCATGTTCTTAATTTTTTAATATTTTCACATAACCTATCATATATTATGAATAGACACTATCTAAAATTTATGGTTATGTCTTTTTTAATTTTAGAGTAGTATCGACAATAAAATATCTATCTTCAATTTTCCTTTTCCTAGATCCCTTTTATTTTATGATAGTAGTAATTATCCCTTGATGTATTTTCATAAAATATTCAGAATTATGAATTTGTTTATCACACCATTAAAAAATTTCCTCTAAGAAATCAAATCAGTTCTTCCCATAGGGATTTGTTACTTCTAATTAATTTTCTTTTGTTTCATATTTGTTTGAATTTACAATGTTCGCCCTTTTCCTTTTATTGTTCCTAACCCTTAGTTGTTGTATACTCCCAGGGAGAGACATGTTTCGCCAAAAATTAAACACTGTGTACTCATCTATCCCATAATAGCAAAAATAACAGTTAAAAATTGATATTCTATAAAAGTATTATTTTTCCTTGTGATATGTTTTTTTAGATGCATTTCAATTATAAGAATTTTAATTCCCTAGGGGTGGTGAATTATTAAAACAATTGTTACTTTTTACTTCTATTTATATGATTTTTTCCTCATATCAATTATCAAACCAAGATCTCCAATTTTTTATCCTTATACCTCCATGGTTAGTAAAATTATATGAAATTTTGTGTTCAGTGGTTGTAAATTTCACATGATTATTGGGGAGAGTTCTTCCAGTATCTGGATATGTTCTAGACTTTACCACTGAAGTTTTGTAGAAATTATATTTCATTTTCTTCAATTTATTTTCAACATTGATACTTTATTATTTTTTCTTGACTAGCTCATCTTACTTGGCATTGTTCTTTTAATTAATATATTTTACCATTTTCTCTTATTTGGTAACTTTTAACTAGAGTTTCTTGAATTCTTCCATATGTGAATATTTTTTTCGAAGGCATTTTTCCTTTCCCAAATTCTTATTCTCACTTTATTTATTGAATATTATAGAATATTTCTTGATTTTTTCTCAATACATTTTAGAGGATCAAATCTTAACTCATATTATTTTAGGCTTCTTAACCTTCTTCTTCCTCACAATTTGAAATATCTACCCTTATTTCAATATGATCCATGAAGGTTTTGTAATTTTTTGGTGCTTCATTATCCATTAAATAGTTGTTAGTAGAATCATACTCTACCCTTTTACTCAACACACTTCTTTTATTTCTTCCGGTGAACTTCTTATTACTCTTAAGAAACTACTTATCTTCCTTTGACGTTTTCCACTATTATTCCTCATTGTATTTTATTTAGAATTATCATATTATTATCCATATTTAGTATTTGGATAGTTCATTATAAAATTTGTGTTGCCTCCTCAATCAAAAAATATAAGTGGGAGTTAGTCTTTGTAATTACCTCTACCTTTATTGTAATTTTTATAGATATATAAATAATTATATCATTCAATTAAACCATCTTCCTTGTCTTCCTATTCCACAAAACCACTTACCTAATGTTCAAGTTCATGTATTTTTAACTTCCTCATATCGTCAAAATTTAGCTCATCCTTTATCTTCTTTTTCTTATTTAGTATCATTCCTCATTTTATATGCAATAATAAGTTTATATAATTCATCAAGGGTTAAATCTTCTTTATCTTATAAATTTGATATTTTACAATAAAACATGTATGGAAAGTTCCTAATAAATTTCTTAATAATATTTTATTCTTCCAATAAGCCCCTGAATCAATTATTTTTTCAAATTATTTCATTAACTCTAGTGATGTATTCATAAAAAGTATTATCTTTAATTATCCTCATATATTCAAACTTTCTTCTCTAGATTTTAATAATATATTTCTTTACATTTACATTTCCTTTAAATATGATTTTGAGTTTTCCCCACACATCCTTTAACATTTTAATACCCATCACTATTATGTAAAAATTTTATAACAAGGAGATAATAATATCATTCCACAATTTTCCATCAACTGTGATATTCCTTTTTTCAAAAGATTTCATAGGAGAATATTTCTCTATGGGTGGAAACCCTATAGTAGTTGCATCATTCACCACCAGTCCATGAGATAGAATATAGGGTATCATTATATTTTTATATACATGATAATTTTTTCCATTTAATGTTTTAATAACCATTCTATTAACTGAGTTTCATTAAGAAGATATTGTATGGAAACATTCACTTCTCTTACACTTGAATTTCCTAATAATGTATTGACTAATAAGGGGAGGTGCGTTGAATCAATCGTGATATTTTCCAATTTCCTTACTTATGAAATTAACCCCTAAAGTTTATTAAGGTTTTGACCCTCTCATCTTTTCAACATAACCTCACATGTATGAAAAGATAAGAATGTAAATCAAAACACATAATATTTACAAGGTTCACCCCTAATGTTGTTAAATGAAACCTTTTTATGTCAACTCCCATCAGCCCATAAAAATACACTATATAAGTAAGTGATTATAGATAAGACAGTTCTCATCAATATTCTTCTATATTTTTATATAAAATTATAATGGCTCCTATAAGATACAATCTTTTCATATCCTTACAATCCAAAACAAAATAGGATACTTTTAAAATAGCTAACATAAACTCTCTGTGATGATACTTAGTTAATCACCTCTCTATCAGGTATTACTCTGTCTAGTGTACCTTAGTCTACTTCTAGTTTTCCTTGGTCTGGTACACTACAAACCAGTAAGCCCCAACCAAATGCACTCAACCTGATGAACCTATATTTGGTACCTCTTCTTCAGCCTATATATTCCATAGTTTAATATTAATGCTACAAAAACATCATAACTTATTCCATTTTATGAAACAATATCCATATATTTATATATTGCTTTACCCCTTTATATAGTAAAACTTCCCCTATTTATCTTTGATAAAGTGATGGTTCAAATTGAATTTTCCCACTCATCTCAACTTCATTTGACCACCAACATAATAACAGATTATTCAGAGTCAATTTCCCAAATCAATATTTCCTCAATAGATGGAATCAATTATTTATTAAAACTCTTTCAAGTATTTAATAGATTTATTAACATTGAAAAAAAATCTAAATATCATCACAATTAATGACATTACATTTTTTTAAACTTCTTTAAACCTTAATCTAACATACAATCAAGTAGGATGATTTGTTTGATACACTACAAGGACATATTTGTTTAAAGTTTTTATAATAACTCCTCTGTCTGGTCACTCTTTATTTGGTAATTCATTTCTTTAGCTCTATTTTGTCTGGAATCCTCTTTACCATTATCCTAATCATTATTGGTTCAGTAATATTTACAAGATATCCTTTAAAAGAAACTTCTATAACAATACTATATCTAATATTATTTATCTTTTTATCCCAGTATTGTAAACTCATCATTGAATTCCCCACACTCTTCACATGTTTAATCTATATTACAGACTCATAATTGTTCATTTGTCTTTATTTTTCCAACGTTTTTGTACAACTCTATCTGACCATCCTGTGTGCACTCAAACTTCTTATAGATATCTATCTGCAAAAATTAGTCTGATTATTTTTATTATAATGATCTTTTTAAAGTCTTTATTTTGTAACTTCATTAGCTCATTCAGTACAGAAAAATTCATACATTTCTGTCTGATATATGAATAAACTCTTCCATTAATTGAGTTAAAAAATCACTACCCAATCATTTTCGTTCTGATGGACGTGTTTCAAATAAAATTCTTATAGAAGAAACATCATTTATTTAGAAATTCAACCTTATTATGGTTTTCAATATCATATATTATAATTTTTAATAAATTTCCTTGGGCCATTACTATATCTTGAATCTTTAAAACCTTTTAGTAATCATGATTTTAGTTACATTGAGGATCAACATAGGATTGAATGACTATGTATGAGTAGGAACATATACTTATTCTGATAAAAAAATATCGTTTTATTGAAGCAAAACATTCAAAAACATTATATTGATAAAAAATAAAACAATTATTACAAAATCAACCCAAAGGATCTTCAGAATTAAACATACAATTTTTTATTAAGGTATGTACAATTTATAATTTAATATGTTGTTATTAACCCCTTCTATCAGTCTCAATGTCAATAAAAACAACAGTTATAAAGAAGATAACATAACAATGATTTCATTTATAACACCCTGAAAAAAAATTGATAACATTCTTCTCACAACATTAAGTTATAGTAAGTCTTAGGATATATATGCACACACACAGACTACCATAATAGTAGTCATGAATGATTTAAATCAATACATATTTCAATAATGGAATGAAAATTTTTTATTAAAATAATATAGAAGATGTTAAATAAGAAATAAAACAATTAAAGTGTTAATCCATATAGGACATATAGAAATGATGTACACATTACTCAATTGACTATGAATTTTGCAAACAAAGAATTATCTAGGGAAAAAACAATGGGTCTTAATATAATATGGGTAACTAAACATGGTTCTAGATAGGGTGGACTAGTAGCAATATTTGAAGGAGTGAGGTCCAAATATAATAAAAAGGGGTTGATAACCCATTCATTCATTTTAAATTTTATCTAAAATAATTAAATTTTATATATACTCATGAAACTTTGGTTAAATTTGAAAAGGAAAGTAAACATGAAAAATAATCTTTTAGTAAAGAAATGAAAGGAAGAAATGTAATTTAAGGGAAGATTTCAAAAGGATTAATTTTTTAAAATGATTCTTAATATAAAATTTAAATCACCTTCAATTTTAATGAGATTTATTGTGTTTATCAAAATACTAAGCTTTAGGTTATTTTAAAAAACTATTCAACTTTTCATGTAAAACCACTTCTTCTCACTATTTCAACCCAACCACCACATCACCACTGAAGCACTTTCTTAACCAAGGGTTGTGTATGGTTCGTTGACTTATAGTTTATTCAGGATAAAGTGGGAATAGATTTTTTCTTTTACTTGTGTTGAGGATGAGTCAATATAGTGTATTTTACTATAGTTAAATAACATAATAAGGGTTTCACCGTGAGGCAATCCTTAGTTCACCGGCTATCCTCAAAGTGTGTTATCATAAAAATAACCAATAAGGTTTATATTTTATCCCATAATTTTTATCTATGTAATTATTTATTCATTGAAAAAATAGAGTCTAGATATATGAATTTATCTTGGGTTTCCAAAGTCATATACAAAGGGAAATTCATCAACAAGGATGAAGACTTTCCCGAAATTAATAATACACAAACTAGTTAATTAATGTCTATAAGATAATTAAAAGGAAGGTATTTTCATTACATAGATACAAATAAACCTAAATAAAATCATTTAACTCATATCAACATATTATGGTTTAAAAAATTCATTTATATATTCAAAATGTAAATAAGACTCCTTATTAATTTAGAAAAACAAAAGGTAGAAATATTTCTTGCATATATTCAGAATTACTCTGTGAGTCGATACCAACATAAATTTATTTATGCAAGATGTAAAAATTCCAAACCATCTCCAAGAATCTCCAAGAAAATAAAAAAACAATCATAACCAAAAAATCCTGTTAAAAATCAATATAAATATATAATAACCAAAACATGAACAAAATACAAGAAATTAACTTTTAAAATCCAAAAATAAAAAATAAAAAAATATCTAAATCCCATATTAACTAGAATTCAAAATCTTTTTATATTAACCCTAAATTATTCAAACCTTAAAATAAAACCCACCTCAATAATCATGAATCAAAATAGTAATGAATGTTGAGCAATAGACCCACATGAGACACTATAAAGTAAAAGAAGATGAAGACTGATGATCTAAGGAAAACTCCTCCATTAACTATTGGAGTTAAATTCAAAATCCCTAGTTTAACAAAAGGACATAAGAAAAACAACGGGAAAGAAGGAAGAATAAAGGAGTAAGGAGAATTACACTAGGTTTTTCATGAAAAATTCATATGATATCACCTTGAATTAGATGAGTAAGAGTTGACTAAGTGAATACCCAATAAAGTACATTGAGTAGATCTCTATGGTTGGGATGATGTAATACTCAAAGGGAAGAAAAGAAATGGAGATATGGAAGTTACAGATGTAATTATCAAAATAACCCCACAAAAAACATAGACATGCTACTAGATGATTTTCTAAAGGCCACGAGGCACATAGTGTAACTACGAGGCCTAACTAGAAAATATTTTGAATACCAGATACCTGATGACACGTGAAGTTTAAAACTTTATGTTTTACTACCCTAGTACCACAATAGAGCTCCTAAACATCCAATAAAATCTCTCCCTTCATCCAAAAAATCTTAATAATTAACCCTCAAACACTTCATATCAACTCTAATTCTAAAAATTAAAATTAACCCACAATTTGATTTGAAAATTTAAAAGAACTCATTCTTTAGCCTATCCAAAAGTTCCAATTTAAGGCTATAATAATTTCATTGTAATTTTAGTAATAACTTAGGAAATTACAATAATGTTTGTTTACTCTCACCTAGTTAAACCACTGATAATCTATGAACAACCACAAATAACAATTTGAATTCTTCACAAACAACCCTTGGTCTCTCCATGGAGATATTCTATAACATATGAAATTATTATGTAGAAAACTAAAAATATAAATTTTTAAATCCTATAGATATGAATGAACCATCCTAAAAAGAGATATAAAAATAAATGAGACACCAGATTGTAGCTCTATTTATAACTTGGTCTCTTTTAAATGGGGTAGGTCTACAATTCTTTAGGAAAAATATCTATAAAGTATTACTCAACTCTAAAAACATACTTCACTTATTATTCAACTATATTCAATATAAATACCATTAGCTATAATATAAAAGGATGAAGACATTTTCAATCTATATTATGGTCCCACTCACTAACAAACAACACAGTTCACTGTCTACATCAAATAAGTTGATTCTTCCTTGATAGAAATAAATGATAGATTTAATAAAATATAACCAATCCATAAAAAATATGAAATCATATATTTGTATCTAAAACATGAAAAACTATATAATTAAATTATGTTTCTTCATCGCCATCTCACTCTGTTATAATATCTCTACTAAACTAGATTGACCCTTGAATCACGTAGATAGGATAAAGGGGATCAGAAGTATATCCATATTAAGTATCATTGATCAAACTAAGGTAGGTGTAATAAAGGATTCTGAATATACCATGTCTATCAATGTATAAGAATGGAAGAGTATAGATCGATTGTACCTTAAATGATATCAGGTTCTCTAGGTTTTGGTAACTCTATCACGAGAAATTCTAGGTGTCTTAATGCCTCCTCCTTAACACCCCTAATATTCATTTCCACCTCATCATTGATTAGCTCGAGGTCTTAAATGATAAAGAATATATTGAGGTTGAACTTTACATACTACATCTCACATCTTTGGTCTAAAATCCTTAAAACCTAACTAATTAAGATATAAATAAGAAGTAAACACTTCTGGAATTATGAAGGTTCATTCCCTACCACACCACTAACTCCATGATGGACACTAATAAAAGTTTGACACACAAACTATTGATGTTATTGTTTGACAAAAAAACAGAAAACCACACCAATGTTTCTTGTAGTATTTTGAGAACTAACATCTCCCAAAAAATGGGTGGAGGTTAGTTGAGGGATAATCCTTAAAGATTTAAAAATCTAAAATCCAAACAAATTAGAACCTCTCTCTATGTTTCCACTCATTGATAAGTTTTGATTCTTTTTTTCATGAGGTGAATTTTTCTGTCCCAAATTCTTACCAATTACCACAACCTTCATTAACACCTTGATTTACATAAAAAACATGAATGAGTTAACTTGAACCTAAATCAATAGGCACAAATACTCCTCAAAATTTCTATCCTTCACTTTATAATCTAGTAAAATATCTAAATAATATGAAAGAAGGTTAGTGAATATCAATCCAAATTTCTACAAACTCCCCCCCCCCCCGAGAGTGAAAAACTTCTGTTGTTGTGTTTATTTAAGTATTTAAGATAATAAATCAATTGAAAACTAAATCCTAAATTCATACCATGTCACCTCTAACTCATCATGAGGATCAATATAAAGATTCACCACTACCAAGTTTCACCTCTCAATAAGCTCACCATTATAGGAATTAAATTCCCCATCTAGGCATGGGTAAACCCAAAAGCAATCTCAATCTCCTCTAACTACCTATATATAACCTCATTAGAAATATACCCCTCGTAATTTAGTAGAATATCAGTAAATATCATTTAAATTCATCCTCCATGACACATAATCCTCAGGGTAAAATCATTTATGATTTTCTAGTGCATCTAATGACACGTCACCAACTTAAACTATAAAAGGTTCCTATACAGTGACCATAACTGTAAATTTAAAACATGATCCTAGGATAATGATATGGAATTCAGTTAGGGTAATTTTAATTCAATTAATTTATCAAAATAAATAGAGTCCCTAAATTCAAAAACCGATTCAAATAGGTATGATGTATGAACCACACTTAGGTTTCTTCCTCCCAACTTGTAATGACCCAGGTATTTATAGTATATTAAAATTTCATATTAATTAATATTTTTGTCATGAACCATCCTCGGGGCCCATTCCGTGACTACCCCAAACCCACCTTCCAAATGCCAGGGGCTAGCGACTAGCACCCAAGGCGTAAATTCCGATAAAAGGGAAGGAATTGCCTTTATAAAAGAAAACAAACACCACAGAGTATGCAAAATGAGGTAAACAATAAGTAAACTGTATACCCAAGTAAGTGCTGGAAAGTAAATGGGCCAGTATACAAACCCAACTGAAAGTGAAGTAAAACTAAAAAGTAAAGTACAACAACTAAAAGACTAGCAGCAACTGCCAGGACATCCTCTAGGAACTTCCACCTGAAGGGTGAGTACAGTCAGTCTCGTCGGCTCCTTGAGTCCGGTCGTGCTCTCTGTGTACGTCCCACCTGATAGTCCACCTCCGGGTACCGTCCACTCCTCAAGCCTCAACCATGATCAGTGTTGTCCGTCATCTGCAACCAACACATCATTGTCCGGGCGAAGCCTCTGCAGGGGTGAGTATATGATACTTAGTAGGGACCCCGAGACTCTCGAAGGTCTCCGAGAATCCAAAAAGGATAAACCACAAAGGAAAAATATGAACATAAGTATCAACCTACACTACTTAAGTATATTCCCATACATATACCTAAGTCATCAATTCTATTTTTGCTCCTACTCACGAGCTCAAGTACAATCCAATCCACACAGAAAAGTATAACACAATCCACACAGGAAGGTATGCCACACAAGAAAGCAAGTCAATAATATCAAAGATAATGATAGAAAGTCAAGACTCATCTCACACAGTTATACTCATCACGAAGAGGGGTGGAGATGATTGATGTAGCCTCTGAATCATCTCCTTTTCCAAACCCATGTAGGTTCCAAGTACATATGTCGTCGCTGCCGAACCCACAGAGTATCCAAGTACAGAAGTCATCGTCGTCGAACCCACAGAGGATCCCAACATGGTAGATGTCATCACCGAACCCATGGAGGATCCCAGTATGGTAGTCGTTGTTATTGAACCCACAGAGGATCCCAGTACTGTAGTCATCCTCGTCGAACCCACGGAGGATCCCATTACGGTAGTCATTCACGTCGAACCCACTAAGGATCCTTGTACGGAGGCCGTCCACATCGAACCCATGGAGGATCATAGTAAAGTAGTCATCCACGTCGAACCCACGGAGGATCCTAGTACGGTAGTCATCCACGTCGAACCCACAGAGGATCCCAATACAGAAGTCGTCATCTTCGTCGCGGCCAGCTCTAGGGTTCCCGCACACAGTAAGCTCGATTCTGGGAGGGTCCGCTCCATGAGCCAAGGGGTCGATACATCAACTTTCAAAAAGTTCAGAGTTGATGTATCACAAAGTTCCGCCTCGTCGAAAGGAACTCAACGCGACAAACGGCGCATCAATCGGACGCCCGGTCTGAGATTTATTGGCAGGGGCCCGGTTGGTTTTTAATCCAAAACCAACCCGACCATACTCAAACTACATCCAAACCTCGAGAAGAGTAATCCAAAATAACCTTCTCAATAAGAGGAATCCAAAAAAGTCGATGGCACGTCAATCGAACATCCGGAGCTCAGGTTATAAGTGTTTCCGCTCCAAGGGCCCGGTTGGTTTCATGTTCGAACCAACCCGGACGTACACATAGTTCTCCTAAAACATGAATATAATATACTGAAATTACCTCATCGATCCAAGGATCCCAACGCAACTGATGGTGCATCGATCGGAGGTCCGTAGCCCAAGATATGGGTGTTTCAACAGATCTGTCCGAAAATAGGGGGTTTGGGCCCTGTCCGACCCAGCCCAATACCCATTGAGTTGGCCCGAACCCGGTCGACCCGACCCGGGTTCGGGTCCGGCATAGTTGGGCGCAGCCCGGCCCAGCCCGGCCAGTGCGGCGCGGCCCGACGCGTGGGTCCGGCCTGACGCGGGCGGCCTGGCCTGGCGCAGGCGGCCCGGCCCGGTGCGGACGGCCCGGCCCGCGCGGCCGGCGGCTCATCCTTCGGCCGAGTGGGATGCGGGGGGGCGTTTCCCCCCTGTATTGACAAACATCCGGCCAATTAAGGTCGGCCTTAATTGATTTCGTGGGACCGCTTGGGTCCCGCCTCCAGCTAGCGCCAGTGGCCGGCTCAGTGGACCGCTTCCCTAAACCGTCGTGCCCATAGGCCGCGGCTCATTCCCGTTCAGCACGGCGCGACGGCGCCGTTCCCCTTCGCCGCATCCTGTCCTTGGTCATGGCTTCGTTCGGTTTCACCGGCGCGGCGCGACAGCGCCACGCTCATTTTCCGCTGCCTTCTCCGGCCGCGGTTCTGTCGTTCCCGTGCAGTGCCATTGCACCGCGCCGCCTTCGTTCCAAACCATGACGGTGATCAACAACAAAAGGGGAGGAGGGTCAGCCGGGTTTGTGCGGTCTGACCTCCTCCCGTTATATTTATAACAAGCGGCTGATAAAAACGAAGAATGTAAAAATAAAACTTGGATGATGAAACAACCTGTACCTCAAAAGAAGTTCGTGGAAGCTAGTGTCACAGGGGTTTTTTCGATGATGGCATTAGTATGCGTCCAAGAAGGGAACAACCTCTCACACCAACTACAGAGAGGTGAAGGAACGACACGTCATTGGAGAGTTTCCGCGTCGGTGCCTCCTCCTTTTTCATGGATGAAGAAGAGAACCGAAGATACTGGGTCGCCGAGTCGATGATCCTTGAAGAAGTGTTGTCGTTCTTCATTGAGGATGAAAACGTTCTTCTCAGGAGAAGATCAAGTACTTCAAGTGACTTAGAGCTCTCTCCTCTAATCCTCAACACAACCAAACTAAACCCAAAAATAAAATAAGTCCTTATTTTATTAAGTCATTCCATGAGTTCAAAATTCAAAAACATAATTCAATTAATTTAATTAGTGTGTTGGCATGATTAAATGTTAGGATAGGGGAAGTCACCCAATTAATGGGAAGTTTAAATGTTACGATGAGTTACACATCTTAAGTTGGGGTTTAGAGGAGTTAGGGAATGTGAGGGGTTGGGCTCGTGTGGGCCTCAACCCACCTTTATTCTCTCAAGGGTAGTTAACAACAAGTGGGTCCCACACAACTTCCACACATAGGTTATAACAACTTAGAATATGAAATAAAATTGTAACACAATTTTATTTACATCACATTTAAATCCTCTTTTTTTAACAACTCCTCCTGAGCAAAGACACCTTCAGGAAAGGTCCTCCTAAGAAATTACCGGTGCTGTGGTTTCATCAGTGCCCTAGGATTTTAATTCTGAGCAACGGATCAAAAGTTATAAAAATTCGCTCATCCGTTCACAGAATGTACTTGAGCTAAACTTCAAAAATTCATTTCAGGCACACCGGGTCTCAGAATCAGGTGTCGTCTGAAGCCACAGACTCATAAAATTCCAAAGAAATTAAGAAAAAAATTTACTTAAAATTTCCAGGTCTTTACATTACTCCCACCTCAGGGATTTACATCCTTGTAAAGCTATAACACAAACTAGGGAAACTAAAGAAGGTACCGAGTACACAATTGAGCCTCCCCCTCCCATGTCCTCTATTAAAAGATCCTGCGCTGCCAATGAAAGATCACAAGAGGAATCGACTGTCCCCATAGGACCCGCTCCTGTCGATCCTCAACCTCTACTGGAACCCCCGTAAAAGTCACGCTGTCATCGATGTCCAGCTCCCCATGGTGGATGATATGTGTCGGGTCATGCACGTATCTCTTCAGTTGAGATACGTTGAAGACCTCGTGCACCCGGTGCAACTGAGGTGGTGGAGCCAGGCGATAAGCCACCTTGCCTATCCTGCTGAGAACCTGGAATGGTCCGATGAAGCATGGAGATAACTTGTCACACCGGAAAAGTCTCTGTAATCCACATCGAGGTGAGATCCATAAGAAAACATGTTCGCCATCCTCGAACTCTAGTGGTCTCCACCTCCTGTCAGCATAAGATTTATGTCGACTCTCAGCTATCCTCATCCCCTCCTGGATGATCTGCACCTTCTCTGTCATATCCTGAACCATCTCTGGTTCTACACGAACTCACTCCAACACTATCCACATGGGATATCTGAAAACGCGGCCAGCTGTTGTCTTGCTATAACTAACAGTTGAATGCCCGATCTGCTACTAAGAGCATCCGCTGCAACTTTGGCCTTCCCAGGAGTATAAAATGTCTCGATGTCATAGTCCTGGAAAAACTCAAGCCATCGCCACTATCTCTGGTTCATGTCCATCTGAGAAAATATACACCTGAGACTATTGAGTTGGTGAGAACCGTAAACCGTTGGCTCGATGAACAATTGGTGAGACTATCCATTTGTAAGAACTCAACTCCACCCTTATTCGTCTACGATCTACAAGAGTTTCTGGGATTCCTCCTCTGCCGAAAAGAGAAATCTGGTCTCATCCTCTGGATGAACCACGTACTTTTCCTAATATAGTCAATTCGGACATGAACAGTACCATTTCATTCCATGGACGACGTCGTAAGGCCTTGACGCTACTACAAGAGATCCAACCGCTACTCTCACCTCCAGGGGTCGAGTCACACTGTCGGCAGTAGTGTGTGGTCACTAGGTATCCTCCAGTAGGAATCTCTAAAGTGAGGGCCAAGTCAACAGTTTTAATCAGAACCTCTCAGTATCAACTACATAAAAAGGAGAGGGAAGAAAACGTCACAAGAACAAGTTTCTTTTATTACTACAGCTCAAGATATAAAGACACAAAGCATCCAAAATCAAAACAACAACAAAACTATAAGCATTAGGAATTAAAATATCTATTTCTAGAGCTAGTCTTGCTCCGGTCCATCTACTCCCAGAGCTCCATGGTCATAGGCCTATGCTACCTGAAGTTGAGCTCTCCCATGTCCACCCATTCCCTACGGTCGGGGTGGTCTTCCTGGTGGGGGTGGTGGTATGGCCTCAAAGCGTCGCCCACCACCTGCTACTTGGCCAGCTCCTCTGCCTCGTCCGCATGTTCCGTATGTACCGCCACAGTCGAAACTCTGCTTGGGAGGTCTCCCTACCGTATGCTACTCATCTACAGAGCGGGTCGGGCAGTCTCGTGCCATGTGACCCTGCCCGCCGTATACATAGCATTGTCTGCTCCTCATGTGGTTGGATCTGTTTCGTGTGCCCTGCACAAATGAACCTATTTATTGAGACTACTCATCTAATGGTCTAGCCTGCTTGGTCCTCTACTTCATCTGTCTACTGTCGTCTGCAGAAGACTCTGCTGCGGGTCGTCCTACGGAGGGTCTTGACACTGGTGACTGCTCAGTGAGAAAACTCTCAACTAGAATGGCTCTCTCCAGCACCCATACCTGCGTCAGGATGTTGAGGGAGATCATCGAAGCCCTGATCTCATGCCTCAGTCCCTTATTGAAGGTCCGGGCCTGGAAGAATGGGTCTCGTACCATGTTCGTGGAATAGAGCGAGAGATCAGTAAATCTCGCCGAGTACTGGGCTACCGTCATGCTGCCCTACTGCAGCTGTATTAGCTCCTGAATGCGCACTGTACGGAGGGTGGCTGGAACAAACTCTGAGCGGAAGAGGCTCTCGAAGTCCGTCCAAATAAGAGATGCCACATCGTGAACCTGGAGCATCAGGCTCCACCATCTACCTGCTGCTATGTGCAGGAGACACGCCTCAAGGATCACCATGAGGTCAGCTGGTGTCCCTACTAATCCGAAAGCTCGAACAACAGCCTCCAGCCAATCCTCGACTGCCTGAGGGTCCGTCTCTCCACGGAACCTGGAAGTCTCTTATGCTGAAACGCGTGTAGTGGACTAAGGAGACATGAACTCTCAGTTGCTGGGGCTGGTGGCATCGGTGGCTCCGTGGGTTGAGGTACCGCCGGTGCCTCCGCTGTAATGGGGCCCTACACTAAGGCCTTATAGCTCGGTGGGCTTCCATATCATAATACACTCAGAACCCTAGCTGGTTTTCGTCGTGGGGCCATACTGAAAAGAAACAGGTGCACCACGGTCAATAAGGTATACCTGGTGAGCTGACACAAGTAATCACAAAGAAAACTTTGAAACTCATATGCAATCAATGTTTTCGTGCACTGAGTCAGAAATCAGAAGTCAGGGCCCTAGTGTATAGATACATCGGCCGCCGCACCAACACTGGACTCCCACGACTAATAACTAAAATCAACACCCTTAACACTATTTCTTTACATAGAAGAGAGATCAATGTCTTGAGTTCTATGGTAGAACCGAACTCCTTTGATACCAATTTGTCATGACCCGTCCTCAGGGCCTGTGCCGTGACTACCCCAAGCCCGACTTCCATAGGCCAGGGGCTAGCGACTAGCACCCAAGGGGTAAATCCCAATAAAAGGGAAGGAATTGCCTTTATAAAGGAAAACAAACACCACAGAGTATGCAAAATAAAGTAAACACTAAGTAAACTGTATACACAAGTAAGTGATGGAAAGTAAATGGGCCAGTATACAAACCCAACTGAAAGTGCAGTACAACTGAAAAGTAAATTACAATAACTGAAAGACTAGAAGCAACTACCAGGATATCCTCTAGGAACTTCCACCTGAAGGGTGAGTATAGTCCGTCTCGTTGGCTCCTCGAGTCCGGCCGTCCTCTCCGTGTACGTCCGACCTGATAGTCCACCTCCGGGTACCGTCCGCTCCTCAAGCCTCAACCACGATCAGCGATGTCCGTTGTCTGCAACCAACACATCATTGTGCGGGTGAAGCCCATGCAGGGGTGAGTATACGATACTCAGTAGGGACCCCGAGACTCCCGAAGGTCTCCCAGAATCCACAAAGGATAAACCAAAAAAGAAACATATGAACACAAGTATCAACCAACACTACTTAGGTATATGCCCATACATATACCTAAGTCATCAATTCTAGTTCTACTCCTACTCACGAGCTCATGTACAATCCAGTCCACACAGGAAAGTATAATACAATACACCCAGGAAGGCACGTCCCAATCAACACAGGAAATCAAGTCAATCATATCAAAGATAATGATTGAAAGTCAAGACTCAGCTCACACAGGTATACTCATCATGAAGAGGGGTGGAGATGATTGATGTAGCCTCTGAATCATCTCCTCTATCGAACCCACGTAGGTTCCAAGTACAGATGTCATCGTTGTCGAACCCACAGAGTATCCAAGTAGAGAATTCATCATTGTAGAACCCACAGAGGATCCCAGCATGGTAGAAATCGTCGTCGAACTCACGAAGGATACCGGTATGGTATTCGTCGTCGTCTAACCCACGAAGGATCCCAATACAATAGTCGTCGTCATCGAACCCACAGAGGATCCCGGTATGGTAGTCATCCACGTCGAACCCACTGAGGATCCTTGTATGGTAGCCATACACATCAAACCCATGAAGGATCCTAGTATAATAGTCATCCACGTAGAACCCACGGGGGATCCTAGTACGGTAGTCATCCACGTCGAACCAACAGAGGATCCCAATACAGAAGTCATCATCTTCGTCGTAGCCAGCTCTAGGGTTCCCGCACACAGCAAGCTTGATTCCGGGAGGGTCTGCTCCACGATCCAAGGGGTCTATTCATCAATTGTCATGAAGTCGAGAGTTGATGTATCACAAAGTTCTGCTTTGTCGAAAGGAACTCAACGCGATAGACGGCGCGTCAATCGGACGCCCGGTCTAAGAGTTATTGGATTTTTTGTCCGAGGGGCCCGGTTGGTTTTTAAGCCAAAACCAACCTGACCATACTCCAACTACGTCCAAACCTCAAGCGTAGTAATCCAAAAGAACCGTCTCACTAAGAGGAATCCAACAAAGTCGACGACACGTCAATCGGACGTCCAGAGCTCAAGTTATAAGCATTTTCGCTCCGAGGGCCTGGTTGGTTTCGTGTTCGAACCAACCCGGCCATACCGAAAGTTATCAGAAACCTTGAATATAATATACCAAAAATAAAATCTCTATCCAAGTATCCCAACACAACTGACGGTACATTGATCAGAGGTCTGTAGCCCAAGATATGGGTGTTTCAACAGATCTGTCCGAAAATAGGGGGTTTGGGCCCGGTCCGACCCAGCCCAATACCCCCTGGGTCGGCCCGGCCCGGCGTGGGGGTCCGGCCTGATGCGGGCGGCCCGGCCTAGCACTTATAAATTTCAGGCCACTATATCCAAATTTATTGAATAAAATCATATATCTTGACAGAGTAATTATATTTTCACAAGTAATTTTTTAAATAAACAAAAAAATAAGGTGTTCACTACACAAAACATTTTATTGGAGAATGAATGACATAAAAAATTTTACTTTGGTAAAAAATATAAATTTTTTATATAACAATTATTCAATAGAGTAGCACCAATTATTTGTAAAGGAACTACAAAAATCAAAAAATTCAATGTGTATTTAAAATATTAATTTTGATATTTGAATTTTACAAATTGAATGAATTTTTTAGTATTTGGAAAGTTTAGAAGAAAATGATGAAGTATACAAATGAAAAGTGGGGAATTGATAAAATGATAATAAAAAATATACTATTGAGTACACAGTGTGAGGCACTGAGAACTTGTTCAATTTATATTAGGCATATAAAATCCACTAGATATACACCATATGACCAGTGTCCTTAGACCAATTGGCTAGTGAGCCACAAGGTACCTATTGGTTTCTTAGAAGATTTATTTAGTCGAAAAATTTTATTATTATAAAGGTAATAATTTTATAAAAAACATTTATTTCCTTCCCTTAAAATTAACTCAAACTCCCCCCCCCCCTATATAATTTTCACCGATTCACCTCCAAACTTCTCATTCACACTGAATATTTAGTGGTGTCAGTGGATAAACTCCATTCTAACCAAGGATAAGATGAAACACACATGAATTACTTTTTAATCTCTATAATTAATGGTTTACCCTTTAAAATAATTAATTTTTTTGTTTTTATATAAATTTAAATATCTATAAATTAAATATGTATTCAGAATAAATATTCAAGGGTTTAATTCTTATCTATACAAGGTGAGAGTTTCCTGACATATTATAAAATTTAATCTATGTGAGATGTGTTTATGGAATTTTGGAATGAGTAGATATTCCTAAGAGACTTGAATAGATAACAAGAGGGTATGAAATGACATGAATAGTAGAAAAATCCTATTAGGACAAAAACATGTGTTACACACATGAGATCTAGGACTTAGGATCACTTGGAGACTGAATTTCTTTGTGATTAATGGAATAGTTGGGTGAAATGGAGCCTAAATAGGTTTCCAAGATTGAAACTAATTTTTACAACCCTTAGATAGTTCTATTTGACTATATAAGAGGGTATGCTAAGAGTATACTAAATGAATTAAGGTTTGATGATGGGTTTATCGGGTGGCTTAGAATTGGTAAAAAATAAGTCATGGGCTATGTTGGTGACATTTAAGTTTGGAATGAGATGAATAATATTAGGGATTATGAGGAATTGTATTCTCATGTGGGGTAACCAAAAAATGATAGATTAGTGGTTTTAACTCCTCATGAATGGGTCGCCATGGGGCTTAGTTCAGGGGTGGAATTGATATGAGGCCTAAGGGTTTTGTAATCACCTTATAGGTGACCATATAGACAATAAAGGACAAAGTGATTTTATAGGCGTCTGAATGAGATAACCAATAATGATTAGGTTATTTTGTTGATTACTCATTATTAGTCAACATGAGATTCATGACTTATAATTATTGTTTTATTTGTAAATTTTTTTAAAATCATCAAAAATATAATTATTAAGGGTAGTGAGTTATGAATGGGATGATCAAGCACTGAGCATAGAATATTAGAAAATTTTATAAGGGACCTTAAATAATATTTTGATAGGGGATACGATGCAGCATTATATGTGGTGAGATATGTGTTTACCTTGAAGATATATCCTTCATGTGAGCTAATTTTGACGTGAAATATTAATGTATATTTTCCTAAATGTTTTAGTTCATTTGAGGTGATATTTTATATGTGTTGTAAACCATGTTGGGGGTGTCTAGGATTTGTGAAACTCATTAAAAATATATAATTCATGGAATGTGGGATATATAGGGGAAATAAGGGATATAAAATGTGAGTCCATATTGCTGTGATACTTTCATTGAAATCTAATAAATTGTGAGGTTACATTGATGAGGGGATTTCTGCATTACTCATCCGCCCATGATTATGATTCTTGGGGGTGACACAAGTTTTATGGAACCCAAAATTGTGTATGTTAATTCTCAAGTGATTTTCTTTATAATTCTATTCCAATTATCCATATGTATGAATAAGGATTCAAATATGTTATTCCATGAGCTCAAATATTTTTGAGAGATTAACTATGTTATGTATCAACCCACAATTTGGATAGACATTTCAATATCAATAGACATGTCTGTATATCAATAAATCCCCTAGTATGTGAATTACTTCCCAAGGAATTGTCTACATAATTCCATTTTTATAATTTAGATACGTGTTATGATATAAATGAACTTGTGTTGTGGAACCTTAAGGTATGGAAAATGATTTGTGTGGTTTATCAGCATTGGATAAAGTAGGTAGGGTCTAGAATCATGGAGTACTAAAAGAACAATTACTTAAATTAGTTACTTATATGTCAAGTGTTATGACTTTGCATATGATATAGTAAATGCAATAAAATATATACATTATGGTCTATATTAAGGGAATTGTTTTCATTTCCTGATGATTTTTATATATACCCATTTTATAATCATGTTGGTGGACATGTATACTTATTATTTGAAATACACGCTAAGATATAGGCCCTAACACATTTTATTTTTCCAGATCAACTTGATATAGGTGTAAAGGCAGTTCTAAGGTGAGAGTGAGGACATTATAATAACATCCCTCAATATTATTTTATTTCTTTTGTATAAACTATTTATATGATACATCAATTGATAGACCATCCATTTTGTGTTTGATTGTGTGATATGGAATTTGTTTATTTGTTTTTTCATGGTGTATATTAATGATTATGGGGGGTTATTTTTTATAATTTTATAGTTTCACTATAATATTTATTATTTATATTTATTTATTCATATACCACTATTGATATAATATGATATTGGTGATATAGTCTCTAGATTTTATAGATTTTCCCTTTTCCACTAGATGCTAGCCTCTAGAGTAGAGAGAGGCATCCCTAATGTCAAGTGACACTCCTAGATTGGTATAAAAAAATTGGCCTAAGAGTGTTTAAAATTTATATCCAAGCCATGCTATGTCCATTTAATTTTTTTTAGGATTATTAGATTGATATATATTTTTCCCAAATTTGAATGAAACTTATGCCTGATTTCCTATTACAATTGAGTTATCCTTGATAATTTATGATGTTTTTGATTGGATTTTTTTTGTTTCAGTGTTGTAGGAAGAAATATGTACTTTTTCATACCAGATACAGTGGGTCACATGGCATGTATATAACTTTGTGTTTTTAGAAAAAGGTTTTGGGAAAATGTTTTTAGTTAATTAAAAAATCATTAATAAAATAACTAGTTTTTTTCTAAATATCTTTTTAGGTGAAAAATAATTAACTCAAAACAATAGTGATATTTTCTAGTGTGTTTCCTTATATCATTAGGATAGTTGGTGTAAAATTGTTTATGTTGTGTGAGGAAATTACTAGAGTGGGTGATATATAAATTTGGATGCCTTGGATGTCCATAAGAACTCTAGAATTGGTAGTGTATACGTTTGTATTTTATTGGGTATATATGGGTGTGGAAATCACAAATAATTCTTGTGAGATGTATTATATGTATGTGACATGTAGTGATTGTTGGATACTTTTCCTTACCAATTAGGTATGGGCGCCTAGTGATGGTAAGACAGGACTCCTGGTATTGTGGTTTAGATGTGGTATCAAGGTATTATGAGAGAGTTTTCATATTTTTTGGTGTATAATTTGAGACCCAATATAGTATATGTGTTAGATGATTCTCTCTTTCCATGTATTTAGGAGAGAGAGATCTTGTGTGATGCATGAGGTTCAAATAATAGAATAATATGAGAATAATTATGTGATGATTATTTTTCTAATTTTAATTGGATATATATTGTGGGGGGGGGGTATGTAGAGTATGTGTATTTGAAAATAGGAATGACTTGGAAGGTGAGGTTGTGTGTTAAAATTCAGTGATGCCTATTTTTATGTATTGATTAAATTAAAAAATGGGTAATGAGACATAAATTATATGTAAATAACTAGATGTAACTCTATAGAGAAAATTTTTATGGATTGATTAAAGTAAATTTGAATGATGAATCTAAAGTATTGATGATCGTGATATATCTGGTATGATAGTGAACATGTTATGGGAGGGTATGATATTTTGGATATAAAAACCTATAGGGAATTTTAGGTTGAAAATACTTTGGGAAATTTATAAAGGATGGATAAATAAGAGTGATCATATAATGAGAAACCAATTCTTTTAATAGTGAAGTCTAATATTCATTTATTTAAAGAGTTTCGAGTAGATATATCTGATATGTTCTCCAAAGTTAGAAATTAGTATATTTACCCTTTACAGAGAGCATGTTAAGAGTCTATAGGGATTTTGAAAAAGGGTTCATGGATCAAGATATGATTATAAAATGCGTGTTTCATGAGTTAGAAGAGAAATACTTCCTAGTATTTGGGGTGATATATGATCATAGGATGTTGGGAATTGGAATTAAAACATTGAATCCACATTGAATAGATTGATACTTGAAGAGAATAAAAAGTTGATTTGGTGGGTTATGAATCTTAAGAGTTAGAAATATTTATACTGGATAAACATAGAGCTAGAAGGGAAATGTAATATAGTGTCTAAATTGTGTTTAGTTAGGTGATTTTTGAAAGTTTTAAAAAAAAATCCATAAGAAGGTATGAAGTATGCAATAAGTTTGAATGTGAGTATTATATGGAAAATACTTGATTTATCCATTTTTTAGTATGTATCAAATTCTTGTACTGATATGGGAGTTTTTAAAGTCCACTTGAATAGTTTTTACTTGTCCTTCATTTGTGATTTGTATGTGTTGTGTTCATAGAGACTAAAATAATATGATGATAGGTAGTTTTTGGTTCCATATAGTGGTGTCATGGTGTAATAATATATCACCCAGTTATACAAAGAGACTTATGGGATTGGTCATTTGGGATATGTTGAGATGGAATCATGAGAAGTCACCATCAGTTTTTGTTGGAATTTAGATTTATATGTATTTATGGGATTATGATATTGAAAATCCTATGGTTGGGACAACCAATCAGTTTAATAGTGGTAAGGAACTAATTTTTATGTGTAATTATGATGAACATTTAAGATGATGTGTGTAGTATAAATGAGTGGTTATTAGTTGGTATTTTTCATTAGATATTAGAAAAAAAATGGATGATTTATAAATAGTTCATATCAAAATTCCAAATTTAGGAATAGATATGAGATATTCAGGTAGAATTAGTATTCATGGTAATTGATAGGGTGTAAATTTCAGAAAATAGACTATATATGACATGGGATTCGAGAATTTTAGTTCCCATGAGGGGATTATGATGTAAATTTTATTAATTGAGTATTTTTTTAAATTGTTACTAGGGTATGAGTCCTCTATTCAGGGATTATGATTTGGGGAATCATGTGTGCATGTCATACTACTATAGTACAAGGATAGTGATTTAATATTTCAAAGAGTTATTTTGTAGAATAAAAAATTCTATTTTATTAAGAAAAGATGATTATTGATTTAGTATGTGGTCCAATCTATAATTTAATGGTGGTAAGTGTAGTCAAACATAAAATAGATATTTTATTTTATGATCGGTGTTGTTGAGATATAATTGGAACATAGTGTGTTATTCATGGAATGATAGTTTTGTATTTAGATCTAGTGAGAAACCGTTGAGGATATATAATTCAACTGGTTTGGGTCTAGTGGTTTCACAACAATAACCAATATAAACCTATGAATGAGTGTCAATAATCATATCTTAGTGTCTAGAGGGGACCCCTACAGATGTATAGTGATTCTTCTTATAGACAATAATTCATATGGTAGGGAGTTTTTAATGAATTCTAAATTCAATGATTGTTTTGAATTTTAATTTTAGAAATTGAATAATATATATTGGATTTATCTATAGTAATTTTTACATTTTAGAGGAAAACTATAGAGTCTATGGGAGAAAATAAGGAGGGGTGATACAATAATAATATAACAGACACCACCTGGTATCCGATGGGAGGCACGGGATACAATGTATATTTCTTATAGAATTAGAATTCCTAATGAATAGCCACCAGTCATCTTGTAGGTTAGGAACAGGTGGTTGGAAGTCTACCATATACTCTTTGGTCTATGAATTTTATCTTTTAGTGGTGGAATTTTAGTAATTATTTTTGGATATTTTTATTAAAACATTCATTTTTTCCTTGGTATTTGCTCAACCCTCTTCCCCACTCCCCTTGGATTTATTCTATTCAATCACATCCAGAATGTTCATTTGATCATATAAATTACTACCATTAGTGACTATAGTACTCTCTTATAAAGGATAAGGATACCCACCAATCAATAATTATTTAATATTTTTATTTTATGGGGACTATATATATATATATATCTTAAAAATGGTCATTTTTAAAAAGAATTGGGATATATGTTGATTGAGGATGAATCAAGTGGTTATATATGAGGGATTAACTTCTATTAGTATAAATTAGGTGTTATTTAAAATATTATGTAATTTATTATATATTTTAGGTTGTGATATTGCATGTAAGGATGGGTAGTTAGTCTAGGGATACCTATATATTGTCCATGAGGGTTCGAAATGAAATGATAAATATGTCAGTCCTATTAGGACCTTAATTTTTGAGGAGAAACTATTTGAATAGATCACATAATATTCACTAGGGCTGAATTAGAGAAAGATTTTTCACTTTCATAGTTTTGAAAAAACCTTTTTTCAACCTTTGTTAATTAATCAAATTAAATTTCCCCACTATTAACCTACTGAGTAATCAAATTAAAGAAAATGAAATTCAAAAAAATAATAATTTTCAAGGTCCCCTAATATAAAATTATCCTCTATATCTATGGAATTAACTAGATAAAAAATGAACATAAAATTTACTTATAAAATCTAGTGATAATTCAAATGAACAGAGTATGATCTATCACTAATGATTACAAAGTGTACAGGATTTTTCCAGTGCTCATTCACATATATGAAATCAACATGGAGAAAAATTTGTATGGATGATATTATCTAATATATTATTCTCACTAAACCATTAAATTTTAAGAAGTATCTTATTCCAATATCCTTATCTATTAAATATTTTATTTTCTACTTTAAAAACCAAGAAAATAATTAAAATATTTTTAGGAAATAAAATAATAAAAAATTCCTTCTTAAAAGTGTAATCATCAAGACAAAAGGTAATTTATCATTCTTTACAAATTAATAAATTGGTATAAAACCATCAAGAATATTTTTCCCTATTACTTATACCCTTACATTGGTCTAATCACTTCACTCATAATTCCTTACAACATTTTTGAAACTTCTCTTTTATATTTTTACATGCTTTAATAATAAAACATGAATGGATACATATTTGGTTTGACCTCTAAATATTAATGGCCAAATTATTCACATGGAAAATCTAGTGGATGTAAACTAGAAGTGTATGATATTTAACTTATTACAATTAACTCTCTTTACTTTTTCCGGTGCTTCTATTCATATATGAAATAAATATAAATCCAAATCAAAATGGATGATCATACTTGATCATGTATTCTCTATAAAATTACTATATCTGAATGATTATATTATTCAATAATATTCAAATTTTAAATATATTTATGTTGACTTAAAAAACCAAGAACATTTTCATAAAAATTCAGTATAACCCCATAAAATCACTTTATACATCAAAGTAGAATAATCAACATCAAATTGAACTTATCATCATTCACAAGAAGATAAATTTATGTTCAAACTTCAAAAATATCCTTATTTTTTCAATTATCCTTCCTTGGGTCATGTAAATTATCTCCCATCCCCTTATAATGTTTGAGAAACTTATCTTTCTATTATATTTGTAAATATTATAGAATTTTAAAATATATATAAATGTATAAAAAATCACACTATAATTCCATCTTGTCTTGAAAACCAACTTTAATTTTAAAATATTTTGTAGTGTAGTATATTTTATTAGGCAATAATGTATTATTATTTTTTATTATATTCTACAAATCATGACTAAAATAATTTCTTTCATTTAACACTCAAAAAACACTTTCATTACACCATACCATTTTGGCATAACCCCAAGCTGTAATCACCATCTGATTACAATTCTAAATTCACGGTCTTCAAACAAAAATAAAATATCCTGATGGAAAATTCCATCAAAAACATAAATTGATCATGAAATTTAATTATAGCATGATATTATTATCATTTTCACTTTTCCATTCATCTTTAAATCCATGAATAAACCACAATGAAGTAAATAACTGTTATGGAATTCTATTTAGGTGTCTATTTTTTATAATAAAAAATCACAAATATTACAATGTTATATTTATCATCATTAAGTGATTTATTATATAATTTTAACAATTCACAAAAATCCCATTAAATACTTAAAATCACTCCCAAAATTTTATCAGACCTTATCCAATATGTATATCAATAAATTAAACCATTTTGGTCATTATTTTAATTGAAAAAACACAGCTAAATTAGAGACCATGTATTAAAGTCACACCAAGGATTAATTGAATAATTAACTCTTTTTTACATCCAAATCCTTCAAATAATATGATACATGGTATTCAAATTATTCCCCTTGTAATTTTATTATAAAAAAATAAATCATTCGTGAATTAAAACTCCTAATATCCTTAAATTTCTTCTATATTTAATGAAACGATACCAAGTGAATATGTTTGTATTTAGTACTTGTATAGTTATCAAAATAATAACTCTTGATACAAAAACCTAAATCATCATCTTTCATATAGTTTATTTAAAACTCAATTTTTTTATTCTTAGAAATGAGGCTTGGATTAGATAATTCTATGACTCCATGAGTGAACTTAGTGTAAGAAACAAAAATTTATAAAAATAATATTGAAGTTAATTATAAATAACAACTCATATCACTCAATATAAATCTCTATATTACTAATGAATAACAATTAATTCTATGAAAATTAGTAATAAACACTATATTTTTCTCATGTCGGCTGAGAAGTCCTCATGCATTTGTGTTTGATACATTTCATATAAACATACTCAATATTAATTTCAAAATAGTTAAATTACCATAAAATAAATTATGAAATAATATATTCACACACACACACATACACTTTGTGCATGTACCTCCCAGATGCTAAACTCACAACTTCACATATGCACACAAATGTTCATGGTGAAATCAAAAATTCTCCTTTAAAATTAACCCCATAAATATATTCTCCCTATTTTAAGGTAACATGTTACTTTAGATTCATTAATATTATATCCTTTTTTAAAACTATATATATATATATTTGATTTAGACTCTTATATATCCATTTTAAAATAATAATATAAATAATAAGAGATAAGGGGGAAGAAGACGGACCTAAACATTGTTAAACATGGGGTCAAAATCCCATTATCAAACTCCATATATAAAACACATATAAATGTAATGGTTTTATAAACCCATCAATCCCATTATTCTTTTTATGAAAAAACTTCGTATTGAATATTTCTTTTTCCTCATTTTCCTTTATATAGTGGTACTTAATGTTAATATTATTTTATGAAGACTACAAAAATATATTTTTTGATAATGTGATATAATAATTATTTTAATATCATATGAAGAAAATACACTTTAATTTTACCATGAGGTCTTCTTGTTAAGTCCTCATTCACATTAAATGATTCACTAGTTGAGTCATAATAATATATTCCAGCTTTGTTAAAAAAAATTTAAATATTTTTTCTTCTTCATATTCTAAGACACAAACTTTTCCTCTAACAAGAATATCTGAATGATTTGAACTTTAAATACCCAAAATTTCTATCCCAATTTGTATTAATAAATCCAAAATGTTTATTCTTTCCTTTTTCATATATTCTCAACCCATAATCAATAGTGCCTTTTATATATCTTCATATCATATTCACTATAATGAGATGTGATTTTTTTAGTGAATTTTGATATCTATTACACAACGAGAAAAGATAAATGATGTTTATTACTATAATATTGAATAGATAAAACTTCTGATAAGTTTTATAAATTATATTTTATTTAATTATTTACCTTTAATATATTTGGAATTTTTCACCTCCTTAATTATAGTAGATAACATATTAAATATTTAAATTTTAATTTCATCATAAATTATCAAGAATATTTGTCTTCATAATGAAAAATAATATTTTTTTATCAAGTAATTTATAGACCTAAGAAACATTTCATTTCATCAAAAATGTAAATATAAAATCTATTCCCCACGTAATTAGAAACCTCCTGAAAAACTTCATCATAATTTTTTTTAAAATATCATCAACATAAACAATAAAGATGATGGATTTTTGTGTGAACTTATTTGCATTAAGGTTACTTTGAACTCTTACTTTTCGGAATTATAAGGACTTAAAACACATATCAAACATTATGTACAAAGATATTTGGGTTTTAATAAAATAAAATAATTTCTTATTTATATTTCACACACGTAAAATAACATTACTCAGAAGAAAACCATTAGGTTGATTAATATAAAACTGTTCTTTAATCTGTCTATTAAGAAATGTGGACTTGACATTCATTTAAAATTTATTATATATCCACTGATAAATAATATTAAGAAATATTATATAAATATCAAGTATTTTTATAATATAAAATGTATCATAATCGTAAAATATCTATACTTGAGAGTCTCCCTTAAAAACTAGTTTTCCTTGTCCATCAAAACTTCACCTTTTTTACTAATTTTCTTACTAAGTATCCATTTTATTCTGTTATTACTATTTTAACTTATTCTAAGTACCAATACCCATGTTTTTTATTTTTATTCTATTCTATATCTTAATTCATCACCAATATCTACATTTAATTATTTATCACTTAATAAAATCCTTTTATTTAACTTGAGAAATAAAATATGTTTGTGATGTTTTCCACAAAGAATTTCTTATTCAAAAAATTATTTTTTGATCACAAAAAGATGTTTAACTCTCCACTAGTTTTTTAAACCCCATCTATTATAAATTGATGTTATTTTCATGGTTTTAAAAAATTACAGAATTCACCCTAATTTCCATTTTTCAAATAAACAAGGAAACATGATTCACTAATGTAGCCTATTTTTAAAAAACGTTTTCCATAGTTTGGATAAACTAAGAAAATAGGATACCACAGTAATCTCTAAGACCATAGTTTTTTGGAACTGTGGTAGTAAGGAACCCCATGAATTATGGCTATAGGGTACCCTATTTCTATGATTTTTAGTACCATGATGCTATTTATTACTTGTTCAAATATTTTTAATAAATGTATACTAATGGAAATAATAAAAATGTTTAATATTAATTATTTATTAATTAAAATTTAAATAGTCTATATATATAAAAAAATTAGTTTAACGATTTAGTTATTTATTTTTATCCTTGATGTTGGGGGTATAATCTCATTAACTATTTTTTTGTTACATTTTTTCGCTATTTCCATGGATTAAAATCAAGTAAATATGATGTAGACAAATTTCAATAGTCTTTCATTGAAATATTTTTAAACCATGGTAATATATGTGAAAAATTTGGTCCTTATTACCTTGGAATATATTATTATTGTCCAAAAAACTACAGATATATCCCATTTATATGCTTTTATACCCTATAGACATAGTTATGATCTATAGAAATAGGATATTTTTCTAGTAGTTACTCGATAAAAAAACAAAAATCACGTTTCTTAACTTTAAATAGTCAATTCATCATTCTCATACTCTACTTCACTAGAAATTTAAATATATTCTAAATTTAAATTTTTTCAGCTAACCAAAACAATACCTTCTTCTTCATATTCCTCTAGTACCTTTCTCTTTACACCCTCATCAAAAGAGTTCCCAATCACTATCTCATTAGTTTTATGAATTATATTTTACAATTTTTTATTATAATATAAATAACCTCCTCTATTTGATGACAATTATAATAAGATTCCATAAACCCCTTGTTACTCAAATTTTCTCAAGTTTAAGACTTTCACCATGATAATATTGGATTTTTTAATACCATAATGTAATTAAAACTATTAGTTTTTTTAATAAATATCATATGGGGCCATGTTTTATTTTTTATTGAAGAAACACCAATTTTAGATATGATCCACTGCTCTAACAACCAACCTCAAAAAATGAGATGTTTCATGTCAACCAACATGGTTTAATCCATATCCACCAAACTCTTATTCCTTATTTAAAAAAAATATTTTTTTGTGGAATGTATGATTCTATAAATTAATATTTAATTAAATTCGTTTCTAATTGTTCTTCAAACTTCTTTCACATATACTTATTGTAACACCCTAGGGTTTTGATGTATGTTTTTTTAATTTTTGTATAATTGAATTAATTTTTATTCATTAATGAAATTTATTTTAGTATTAGGAGTGAATTAATTGTCTAAAATGATGATATATAGAAGTTTTATTCCAAAAAACAACATGAGGAATCACTGAGTACTTAGTGTGGGGGTATCGAGTACCAGATGGTGGTAGAAAAGTTGTGGGGTTCTTATGCTAGCCATCAGCTACAAGATTTCTATTCATAGGGCGACTGGTAGGTTTCTGAGTAGTTTTTTTATTGAGGGTATATTTTTCATCTTGTAT
This sequence comes from Viscum album, assembly GCA_963277665.1. Taxonomy (NCBI): domain Eukaryota; kingdom Viridiplantae; phylum Streptophyta; class Magnoliopsida; order Santalales; family Viscaceae; genus Viscum; species Viscum album. The sequence continues at coordinate 2,003,553,989 of OY728163.1, read as the reverse complement.
TAATGTTATTTGGGGATTTTAGTCCAATTTTACTCATTTATATGTGCCGATATCATGATGTTTATTCTTTAATTTCTATTAACCTTTCCCTAACTTATCTCAAATAATTGTCCCTCATTAATTAACAGATTTATGATTTTTTATTGCATCCAAACATTTTAAATGAGTAGATTTTACAACATATTTAATTATTATAAGAAGTTTATGTTTTATTTATAATGTATTATAATAATTATTTTAATTATTTTTCTTATTATTATCTAGTGGTTAGAGGAGGAATTAGGTTTTTGATACTTGTGTTGATTGTTAATGTTTCATGAGGTTAGTGGTCTCAAGCTTCTCCGGGTTTTTAATTCAATACTCTATTTCATTGTAGTTCATGTGATAATATAATTAAATTATTTTATTATTTTCCAGTGAGAAATTTATTATAAATTCTAGTGGAATATAAATATATGATTTATTATGAAATCCGGAAGTGAATTATATAAAAAATTCTTATATGAAGTTGTGTATTATTGATGATAAAATGTATATATATTAGTGTTTAAGGAGAATTTTGGTTAATTATTAATTCATGTTGAAATATAATATTTAATAATGAATTAATTTAATTAAATGATACTGTTAATGATTGATTATAATTTTTAAATAATCATTTTATGTTGTTTAGCATGATAAATTGATAAAATAAAGTTTAGATTTACTGGATATACATATTATATTGTTCATTTGTGGGATGAATTTAGATCTCTTGTTATTCTATTTTAGTGACAATTAATTATTTTTTATTTATAAAATATTGTTAAAGGTATTATAACTTTTGTTAGACATGTACATTATTTTACTTGTTATGTCTCTTTTTTTAGGTTGAGTAATTTTGGTTTGTGTGCTGGGATTTATTAAATCTTATAAAATAAGTATGTTTTAAAAATTAAATTGTGAATTGTGATAATTTAAGAAAGTAAATTATTATGGGGATTAAAGGGATGATTATTAAGGGGTTAAATTTTGAAATTCTGTTAACCAAAGTTCTTGAAATTGGGGTCCAAATTCCTTTCATTTTCTCTATATAAATTTAAACTATCTGTGTTCAATGAGTATTATATAGGTTCATGTGTATGATTATGAACATAAGATAAAGGATTTTGGTTGAAATTAATAAAGTATATGAGCTTTTTTTGTGGTTCAAAATTTATGGGTAAATGTTTAAGGGAAGAACTCAAGGGAATGATATTAAGAGTGGTGCTTTTTAGTTTTTTTTGGGGAAAGAAAAAAATTATTAATATAGAAAAGAGATATAAAGATTACATGAAACAAAAAAGATGAAATCTTATTAAAATCTCTAACAAAATGGGGAAGGAGCTCAACTGGAAGAGAATCACTCTATGTCATGGCTTGGTTGACTCCTTTGTTGGCAAGACCATCCGCAACCGTTTCATTTTATGATGATAATTTTTTTATATCTTGAAGTGATGGTTTTTTTATATTTTAAGTGATTGTGTGCCTATTGATCATTTTGATTTTAAAATGAAATATTTAGACTTTATTACTAGTAAATATATTTATGTTTGGAATTTTATAATGTGATGTTTTTGTAAATAGTTGTGATATACTTTATGATTATTAAATTATTATTAATTAATGATATTATTTTATATCAATATTGGGTAAAAATAAATAATAAATGATTATTTTTTGTAATATTTTGTAAATTCTCATGTTTTGGACCATTTGAAATTTTCAAATGAATTTTTTTTTGGGGGATGACCCATGTAGTAAATTGATCTTTGGATGGTGATTATGAGAGTTATAACACATAAAAGTAAAGTTTTTGGATGTGGTTTAAGTCATAGGAGATGTCTTGAGTGTAAATAAGTTTCATAAGTTTTGAGCTTCACAAACTTAGTTTCCGCAGAGGAAACTTCAGGAACACTATTTGAGCCACATGGTATCGGCACACTATTTGTTTTAATTATACGAAGGGCCCACTAAACCAGTACGAATGGTGTAGGTTATCATGGTGACCCACATGGTTGGCGCATAATTTTTCTAACCATGTGTTGCAACTTTGTAAGGTGGGGGTTCTTTGGATAGTAAACCTGCACGGTTGGTGCACAATTTTCTGAACCATACAGAGAAACCATATGGCTCATTAAAGGGTTGTAAATTACACTTTTCCTCTACCTCCTTTATTCTTCCATCATAATTTCTTCCCCCACTCATGTACATCCAATTCTCTAGTCATGGAACTCCTCCTCTCCCTCTCCTAGGTTATTTTGGATCTCCTTAATTCATACTTGTAATCAAACATCATTGGTCACATTTGATATCCCTTAGTTAGTATATCATTACTCTTCCTTCTATTCTTCATTTATCTTATCATATCAGATGTTATTTACATGCAAGATCATATGAACTATTTTAGGATGTTTGTTTGTTTCTTCCATTTATCTCATTTCATCTCGAATAAAATTCAAGGATGGTTGAGTGAAGTAACCTTGGTATAAGGTTGGTGATCCATATGTATTTCAATTAATTTCTTTACATTCTAAAAAGCGCCATTTTTCTACACACCAGACTTTCCATGAATTTATCTTAAACTGTAAAATACTTTAATTTAATTATTTATCCCTTATTTTATATCCTCTTATCTATATTTAAATTTGTCATAGGTTGTCTAAATCGAATAATAAAACCACCTTTGGGTGTGGTCAATAAAATGAATTAATACTTTATAAATGAAATGTGACCCAACCACCTTCTAAGTGGACTTAGTTTGTCTCATAGTTTACATGATTTAAAATGAATTAAATTGATAGTTTAATGGTTTAATACCTTTACATGGATTATCTTACCTCTTGGAATGTGTTTGACTACTTGAAAGAGTTAGGATATTTTTTAGTGGCATTTTTACTCACATAACCCTCTTTATTACTTATAAATGTATTGATAAATGAAACAATCATGATGAGTCGTGTTGTGTAAAATAGAATTTTCTCATGGAATACGTTTCTATATTAAATGTTAATTATTTAATGGATTACTTTACCCTTGTTGAATTATAATTTACTGCCTTGATTAAATTGGATTTAGTGAAATGTGAGATAAAATACATACTTTTCTTAGATTATAATGAATTACTAAAAGAAAATATTAATGGTTGTTAAAAATCCAAGAGTATTGGTTTTTATTACATTATTAAGGAAAGTTTTATATGTAACAATTCATGATCCCTTGACTTGATCTGTTGGATATGACACTCTACATCATTAATCTGGACATTGGATATGACACTCCACATCATTCATCTAGATGTTGGTAATGGTGTCTGTTGTCATTTATTTTAGACTAATGGCCATGGAATCATTTATACATCATTTGATACTGATGGATAAAAATTAATTTATTATTCATTTGATAATATAGTCATGGATTCCATTATTATTTATTTGAGACTTATAGAAATGTCATACCTTATCTTTTATTTGTGACTGATGGGAATGGAATCCCTTATTTAGAATATGAAACTCATTATATTATTATAATGTGGATTTCTTGGTCTTACAACTTAGGTCCTCATTGGTTCATGCTGATATCTACATTTATATGTTTACATATGTGAATATATATATACATGATAGAATGTTTAGATACATTCCATATGATTCCAAAGTACACATACACATCTAGGTGTCCTTGAGGAACCGAATCCCGATATGATTAAATTTATTCGTTCACTTCTTTATTGTTATACATGAACACTAATTCATTTTATAATCATGGAATGGATTACATTATATTCCATTATTGGTATCCTACTGAGTATATATCACAATCTATTCAGTCCACCAATTGATTTACGAATAGATCTCCTTATTGAGGGTTTGAATCTGGTTAGTAGTCTACTATTTTTCATTATGGACTAGAACTTAACATGAGAGACTAAGAGTATTAGAAGATCATGTACTCATGATTCCTTTTGGATTTGGTGTATTGTATTTATTTTTTCTTTTGTTAGTATATCGATATTAATTTTATTCCTTGTTATATGTTCGGACATCTTAAATTTTGACTTAATATTTTCATGGATGGTTAATTATTTGGCTCTGGTAGGGTTGTCAATTACTATCATCTTTTTCTTTTATTTTGTTATTACTGATTCTACTATCATTTAAACTGTTATACACCATTTTTTTATACTCTAATAATGATGATATAGTGTCCACATTGTACAACCATTAAACTCCCGCTTATAGTCTGCAGCCTCTGGAATATGGGGAGACGCTCTTTGGGCCACATAGACAACTGGCTTGGGGAACAATTATAGTGGCTCCGGGGTCAGTGCCTTTCAAATTTAATGTGATTATTATTGACTAAATTCTTTATTTTAAGTTTTAGAAGTAAGAAATTATGTTTATAACCATTGGTAGTTTTATTGATAAATGGGAATAATGATATTTGGGAAATTAGTTGGGTGTTCTACATGAGTTAGGGTGACAAACTTTGTATAAAAATCCATTAATAAATATTGGGGATATTAATATGTTTTTATTAAATATGTATTTTTTAGGATAAGTTATGAAATAGTTAAAAGAATTTTCTATTATGAAGTAAATGTTGTAAATGAATAGAAACATGGCTTAAGAAAATATTTTATGAAAAAATTAGATTTTTTATTTAATATGTAGTTAAAGGCATGTCATGTTTTGATGTAGTGTATATATTAACATAATATTATATTGAATTTCTTGATGTTTTAATATTATACTGCAATTGAAGTTTTTATTGACTGATAATATAGTGTTTTGAGGTTATTATAAAGTACATTTTATATCTTTTTATTATGGGGGAAATCCTTGGTTTAGGCTAAGGGAAAACCATATCTTTGGTAATTATGAAAATAAATCCTCATGATAGGATAGACTGGGATATACATTTAATTTAGAAATGATAATTTTTTTAAAATTGTTTGGTAGGGTTACTCATTGAGTCATGAGTTTAGCTAAGATAAGTTCTTAAATATATTCACATATTCATACAGGAAATGGTTAAAATCAGTATATTCTAAGAAAAATTTGTTTAGTGAGAATTTGGTATGGAATATTATAAGCTAGTTGCTTACTTTAAATTATCATATGCATTTTCACTAAACACAAGTGAGTATGTTGGAAATAAGAACTTGTTTGGGATCTTGACGGTATTCTACTAAGATGTAATTCTCACAACCTATATTTTCATATATAATGGCATGAAATTATAGATGATTCTATATATGTATAGGTAAGGACCCTATTAATATTGGAGTTAGATCTTGGGACTACTGATATGATTCTAAAGGAGTTTATAGGTGTTGAAGAAGAGTGGTTCTCTATATTTTTGTAGGTTGTTTAGTTATAATTCTTTGTAGTTCATATATTGTGAATTGTTTAATGAGTTTTATGATTGTATGATATGTGTACATTTTTTGGGAATTATTATTTTTTTATTGAGTTTTTTTCTGATCAATTTTAATATTTTTATTATACCTCAATTATGTATAATTTGTTGTAATGATAAATTAGAGGGTAAACATCTTCCCAAGATATACTTATTGACCCTTGGAACTAGTCACCATCCTTTAGTGATTAGGGAGAACACCTGAGCATATGTGATGTTTCACCTTGGTTTCATGGTTAGGTCAGGGTAGGATGTTACAAAATAGTTTTAGAAAAATTTATTTTCTAGGGTATTAATATTTAGAAAATTAGTATACTAGATATTAAGTGATGGGACATTGTTTTAAATATTTGTGTGTATTTATGACTAGCACAACTATAGTAGTTTTCCATATTTCTTGGGGAGTATGGATTTTATTTTTTGGTTATAAATGAGACCTTAGGATACGATTCTCACTCGATTAATGATGAGTATCGATGTATTCCGGAATCATTTTGAAAGATAGGTAAATGAAATGTATGTGAATGTTTTAGATTTCTTAATTTATTTGAATAAATAAATTTAGTTAAATAATTCAATTATTAATAAATTAATAAGTGTTTTATTGATTAGGTTATTGATAATTAATTTCATAACTAAATTCAAAGGGATGTAACTGGCGATCAAACATGATCTTCTTGAATGATTGATTTATCTATTCTAATGTAATATGGGTTGTTTACTAAAATGTATTATTATATATTAAATTGTGAAAAATTATAATGATATTAAATAATGATATCATAAATAAACTTAAATTATGTTCTAAAGTCATTCACTTTTTTGTTTGATCTCCAAAATATAAGGGTCAATTAATTTTTGAATAATTAAAAAGAAATGACTTGATTGAAAAATTTTGTAAGACTTGATATAAGTATGATATTTTAATATATAATGGGGAAATGTATTCAAGTTTTGTGCCTCAATTGTTGATATTATAATTCTATGATTTATTCTAAAAGTGCATTAAATGAGAAATAACTTATTATAGTTTTCATGGATTGGTAATAATGGATATATAATTATTGCGAACATGATGTATGTATTTTGGGTTGAATGAAGTTTATTTTTCATTTTATGTTATAAGAAAAATACAATCTTAATGATTAGTTTTAATGTTGTGGTGATTATTAAATGTCTAATTCATGTTTAAATTGTAATTTATGTAATTAAATAAAATTTTGATTGTACAAAATTTTATGTTGATTTTTTTTTGATAAATTATTAAAGCATGATAATATAGATTATGTGTTTTAGTTTCCATAATTTTAGTGACATAAATTGTTTTTAATGGCTTTTATGAGGTCAAGAATGTGTATGAATATGTGTTAAATGAGTTGGATGATTTTATGAAGAATCTAGGTTATTAATTGTGCAAAAAGAAGATTAAAAAAATAAGATAATGTGTTTTGTGATAAATATTTAATTTTTTTGATTAAAAATTTAATTTCTGTTTTGAGATTTATAAAAAAATGATGGGTTTTTTTGTTAAAATAAGAAAGAAATTTTATATTTTAAGAATATTTCGTTAACACGTGTTAATGTTTGGTTAGAATATAATCATATGAAAATTTAAATTTTTTATTCTATTTTTTATTTTATTCAGGTCTATTTTGTTGGTAAATATTGATTATCATGATACGTTTGTTTTGTGGGATGGTAACAAGGGAATTTAACCTATTGTTAAATTTTTTATTTATTACTATATTTATAATATTATTTTAAAATTAATTTATTTTTTACAATCATATTGGTTATTTATTTATTTTTTAAAATTGTAAATCTTGGTAAAAGAATGTGATAAAAAATTAAAATTTTGGAATTATGCTAAAATAAATGATATTATTGGTAGAATGAATCATATTTTAATGATTGTGATTATTGTGATGTTCAATGAGTTATTTATTGAATTATTTTGTAAAATTTAGTAAGTAGAAATTTTTTAATTTATTTAGGGAGATTTTGAAGATCATATTACCTTGTTTAAATGATTTGTTTAAGTGTTGTTCTCTTGTACTATTTCTAGTTAGTTTATTTTATAGAATAGTGGGGTGTGATTAGAATGAATCATGATAATGACTTCATGATTTTAATTGATGATAATTTTATGTGGTGTTGGTCAAAACCTTAGCGATGATTGGATGTAGAATGAGTTTGGTGAACTTGTTAATGAATTCAACAATCATACTAAAGTTTGATTATGTTATCTTTTGGTGTAAGGTGGAAGCATGGGGGAAAAATACTCTTCTTCCCATTTCTGAATTGAATATTGTTGAGTATTCATTAAAATATAGACACATATTTGGTGAGATCTATCTATAGTTATCATTCAAGGTTAATAAGGGAATATTTGTGATCATATTTGTAAATGGGAACTGAATTAATATCTTAGTGATAGAGATTTTCATTATAGAAACTCAAAGAGACTTATTTTTTATGAGAAGAATTAGGCTATAGAGTTTTCAATATACATGGGTTTCGTGGTATGATTTAATTTTAATTTTGGTGTCTTCAAATTCATTATAATTTATTTTTAGATTTATTCTAGGCATTAATAATGGAGGAAGGATATGGGAATAAGAATTATAGGTTTTTTATTTTGGAAAAAAACATCAGGAACAATAAGGTACTCGGTGTGGGATACCAGGAACCCAGTGATGGAGATATAGGAGGGGAATTTAAGAACAATATAAGGCACACAATGGAAATGTGTTAGGTACCCAATAGGTTTCTGTATAGTTATTTTAATGAGGGTATTTTCATCATTTTATATTTAAAATATTTATGACCTTATTATGATTTTCTATATTTTTACTGTGTTTATCTTGGGATTCTTTCTCCCTAATATTTCTCAATCTCACCTTAACTTCTATTAAGGATTTATCCTTTATTTCTCGATGGTTCAATAGTTTATTTATTGTAATCGAACTAGGATAGTGAGTAGATTGTAGGTTATATATATTATTAGAAGGCATCAAGATTCTCTTTCTTCAACATTTTTATTCTCATTTTTCTTCTAGTTCCTAATAGATTCAAGATATATAATGGTTAGTTGAAGAATTAAGTTTCCCATCCATTTATGGTTTATTGATGTATCTTGAGGTAAGTGGTCTCAAACTTCTTCAGGATATTAATTCACTTATATAGTAATTTTTGTTTAATATAATACATGAATTTAATTGTGATATGATTTATAGGTGAGAAATTGGTTAAAAATTAAAGTGAAATTTAAAGATAATATATATTATAAATGATAAAAAAAATTAGATGAAATATTCTGTTATAAGTTTTTCTTTTAATGATGATAAAATGTTAATGTGGTGGTTTTTGAGGAGAATTGTGGTTAATTCATGATTCATGTTAAAATATAATATTAAATTATTAGTTATTGTAAAAATTTATTTAGTGAATTCTTGATTATCATGTGTTCAATAACAATTCCATGTGTTTTTGTAGGATAAATTGACTAAATAAATTTTAGAGTAATTTGATTTATTAATTGTTAATTTGATTTTTTAAAGTGTTTAATTATGGGATGGATTTGTTTTTTTGGTAGTTTTTTGGGTGAAAAATAATTATTATTCATTTCCAACAGTTTTTAAATCTATTATATGTTTTTTTCATCATATAAATGATGTTTAACATGATTTTACTATTTTTATAATGAATAATTTTATTGTTGTGATGAAATTTATTAAAATTTGTTAACTCAGTGTATTTTAAATTATTAAATTATTAAGGATAATACAAATAGAGTGTGTTCTTAATGGGATTTAAAAGAGGTTTATAATGGGGTTTTACATGGTAATTCTTCTATTATAAGTGATGAAAATTTCTATTTTTAATAATTTAACTTAATTTATGTTTCTATAAAACAATCAACGTATTTATATAGGTTTTTGTATATAAATACAAATATAAATTAAAAAAGTTATTAATTTAAATTAATAAAGGATAAGGGTTACTAATGTAGTTAAAAAATGATGAGTAATCTTATTTTAAGATCCTGTATTTTCTTAAGGTATGTTTTGTTCATGTTATGGTTTGGGGATATCTTTTTGGCTGAATAAGTGTTTCTTAAAGTTCATGTGAAGGCTCAGGGTTTCCCCTTGGGCTCGGGGTGCGAAGAGAAGAGCAATGAGTCCAAATAGTGCTAGGCGCATGGTCTATGCATAGTTAAGGGAAACCGTGCGGATAGACTGTGCAGACCAACCATCCTCAAGCAGTAGCCTAAGCATGGTCTCTACACGGTTAGGACAGACCATGTGAGATTCCTAGTAGGTCGAATGGGCTGGCCTCTCACGGATAGTAGCTCCCACACTATTTGTGCACGGTTTGGGAAATCATGCGGGTAAACCGTGTTGCCCAGAACAGATGGAAAATTTACAAAACTGTCGTCCCTGGATTTAAAACCCCAACTCGGTATTTTCTTCCATTTCATCCCATATAACCCAAGTGATGAACCATTCCAACCCAAGCTTCTAAGAGGTGGTTTTCCTTCAATTCTTGGTCGTTTGGAGTGTTGTTGGTTGCAGATCGAAGCTCCGGGTAATTTTAATCATCTCCCTCTATCTTCTTTGGATTATGGCTTGTGGTTTCTTTCAACTTCTTCAAAATATCTACACCCCTTTTTTTCTGGTGGAACCTAGGTTGGGGTTTCAAGGGGTGCTTGAATTCGGACCCAAGGCCACAATTAAGATTGCGTTCATCATCAGATTCGAAGTAGGTGGTCTATAAGTTATATCCCTTGAGTTTTATATATATTTGTGCATGAAGAGTTTGACTCTTATACTCTTGTCAAGTGTTCGTTGTGACATTATTGTAATGTGATGTTTAGGGAGTCTAAACAACCTAATGGAACCCTCATGATCCCCTCAGGATGCATGGAGGAAAATGTGACCTATGTTAGGTCCACCTATGGGGTGTTCCCACATTCTCGAACTTAGAGTTTAGCTATGTAAATGTAAGGCCATTGTGTGAGAACATAGAACCCAAGGTGAATATGATATTATGTTTGAAGGATGTGAATGGGAGTCCTAGTAACACACATGGGTTGGTCGGTGACCAATGTGGGTGTTGGTGGGCATAAAAAAGGGTTAAGTGGGGTTAAAGGGAAAATCTAAGGGGTTATCTTTATACATGATTATGCTCTATGGGATAAACATGGGAAATGATAATCAGGGATGAATTGTGTAATGGGTTAATACATGAGAGTTAGGTGGTGCACCTATATGATTGAATGTAATGAAAGGGTTGTGTTATGTGATATGATAATTGTGTTTGAAATTAATAAGTTGTTAAATGCATGTGAAATGTTAAATGGGTTAATGAATGACCAATGATTAATTAGGCTAAGGAAAAAGTGGTTTTTGAATAAACCCAATGGATTAAGGATCACAAATGAGAATTTGTCATGATGGATATGAATTTTAATTAGAAATTGTGTTAATGGGTTATTATGTGGAAATGAATAGAGACCATAATAGAGTGGATTATGAGACTGGTAATGGAGCCTAGTGAGTCAGGCTTAATTAATGCTGCCAAGTGAGATAGGAAAAATTGATTAATGGTTAGAGAGATAAGCATTATAAAATGGGAATTGGGATAAATGGCTAAAAAATGTTAAATGTGGAAAATGTGTCAATGGGTTGTGGCATAGTATTAATTCCCTTGTTATTTCTTATTCATTTTGAATTTTGATTCCCAATACTATTGGTTATATTATTTTGTGTCATGTATTGTGATATCCAATTACATTGAATATATTTGGTTTTGTTATGGTATGGTTGTGGTGATTTGATAAATGAGCATGTGTACATGGATTAGTAGTGTGGGGTATTGATTGAGGTCCTACACCCACAGGTCGAGTTGGAAAGATGCTCTAAAATTGATCCCTAATGCACAGGTTAGGGATGAGGACTAATGCTATATTCCCCTAATGGTTGCATTCCACCTAGAATGAGGCTTTAAGGAAAGTTTATTGTATTGATATCATTCTACTTGGACTAAGTATCTAAGGAGAGGTTTTTGTATTGATGTCATTCCACCTGGATTGAGGTTCCAAGGTGAGGTTATTTTATTGATGTCATTCCACCTGGACTGGGGCTCCATGGTGAGGTTATTGTATTGATGTCATTCCACCCATACTGAGGCTTCGAGGTGGGGAAAATGTGTTTATGTGATATGTGTATCCCTGGTGAGATAGGGAATTTCTTTGTTTTCTGTATTCATTGTGAATGAATGAATTAGACCTTATGTAGATGATATTTATTCCTAACCCAAGCAACATGTGATCAATGAGGCTTATGTAACAATGATTCTGTAAGAAATAGAATTAGGATAATTGCTAGTCATGAGTTAAATGAATCTTGTTAAATAATGGAATCAAGACTATCCCTTTCATACTCACCATTTATTTAGTACTTGCATGCACTATCTATTACACTGGATATTTTGTAGACATCGTTGGTTGTGGCCTACTGAGTTTTGTAGTCAAACCCTGGTTGGGTCATCGTTGGGTACCCGAGAAGATCTATTGGTTGCAGGTTTGGACAAGGGCAGAGGCTCTACTGTGAGATGTTGAGCAGAGCTCAGGATGTACATGGATAAGGACCCAAACTCAGAGTCAGGACTCATTTGGAGTTTTTCCCATTTTTTTATTTTGGGATTCTTCCACTTTTCACTACTAGTATGGAATGGCATGATTGTATTTGATTTGTGGTTTTTACCATATTTGGGAAATGCTTGGTTATACTCTTTTATTGGTATTTCACGTTTTTTCTGCTATTTATATTGTGTTATGATGTGGCTTACTCTGGTAAAGAGGGTATAGTCTCCTCACCTGACTCATTAGACCCTCGCTACTAGTCAGCAACCTCTGGCATATGAGGAGGAGCGCTTGAGGTCATATAACAACCCGGCTCGGGGCACCGATTTAGTGGCTTCCGGGTCGGGAACGTTACACTCATGGAGATGAGACCTAGAGTAGTGTTTTTTTGTTGGGGTGTAAATTATAATTAAATGTTTAAACTTAAATATGTGCTTAGAAATTGGTTCAGTAAATATTTGGAGAATGTTTTTTATGAGAATTGTTCAATATGTTGAAGTGAAGGTTTTTTTTTCAATTTAATTGATTGTGTTCCTATTAATCTTTTTGGATTTAAAATGAAAATTTTAGACTTCATGATTAGTAATGAGTTTTATGTTGTCAATTTTATAATTTTTACTTTTTTGTAAAAATTAGTAATAAATTTTATAATTATTGAAGTGGGTTGAATTAATGATGTTGCGTTATATCAATATGGGGTAAAAATTAATAATAAATAATGATGTTTGGGTATATTTTATGTGAGTGTTATTTGTTTAATTCTTGATATTAATTTTTATAATTAGGGAGTTATGTTTTTAATCATTATTATCTATGTGTGATAAATGGGAATAATGATATTTTGCATATTGATATAATTTTTATTTATGAATAAATGAATGGGTTTTGTTATGAGATAGTTAAAAGGGGATTTTATTATTATGTTAATGCTAGAAATGTAAAGATACATGGGGGGAATATGAGCTTGTATAATCAAATTATATAATTTTATTTAATAATTAGTAAATGGTATATCAATTGATGGTGAAATTATTATGTTAATTTAATGTGATGATGAATTGATTGATGTTGAAATTGGTTGTATATTTAAATTAAAGTGGTAATTGAATGGATATTGTATGTGTTTTTGTTACTACAAGGTGTATTTTATAAATATTTCATATAGGGGAAATCCTTGAGTTAGGCTATGTTATAAAAAAAGAGTTTAATCATGACATGGGTTAATCCTTTTGGTAGGCTATATTGAGAAATTCCATGATTTTTGATACCAAGTAATTTTTTCATGTGTTTCGTAGAGTTACTATTTGAACGTTGAGTTTGAATAATTTATATTATGACATATATTATGAGATTCATATCGGTGATGTATGAAGTAAGTATATTATAAATAAAATTATTTTTTAATGAATTTTTTGTTTCTCATTATAATTTAATTTCTTAATTCAAATACTAGTATATATTATTCTTATGTTTTGTTAATATTTACTGGTATCAGTTTTTATTCTATTATTTTACTTTGATTATTTATATTTTCTTTTGAGTATCTATCAAAGGGTAAATATCTCACCATGTAATCCTCATAGAACCTTATTTCTAGTCACCAACCTTTGGAAATCATAGAGTGAACTTGATTCTATGTGTTGTTTCATCCTAGTAACTAGGTCATGTTGTGGTGGCATGTAACACTCATCCAAAATGATAAAATGTCTTCACCAGATAAAATCATTTTTCTCTATAATCCTTATAAACCCATTAAAAATCTTCAAGGTTTTAGAATTATATGACATGAGCATAATACAAGTGATCGTAGTGTAATAATTGATAAAAGAGATAAATTGATAATCTTTATGTGTTTATTTTTTCTTCTTTATTCCATATATATTGGTGTGAATAATCTCTAGTGGTTGGTCCATTTGAATATCCATTTTTGTGTGTGAATAATTAACTATATTAACTTTCTATCACATAGAACTTATTTATTCCTTTTCTCTTGTGACTAAGTAATTCATTCTTCAAAACAACCAAAAACCAATCACTTTAATATTCTATCCTTCTATCAATAACCCTCAATGAGACAATACCTTTTATTTTGATATAAATACCAGTTAAAAATATAAATTAACACACCTTTAACATATAAAAAATATTTGATATTATCGTATCACTTATCGAGTGTGATGGAAAACAACTATCCAATATCCAAAACTGTTCTTTTTTTGATGCCTTTAGTGAAACTTCAACAACATACACCAATTCATTTCCTTCATTCTTCTCCTGTAATATATCACATAGTTCCTTCATATTCATATATACCAATAGGATTGTAAGGTAATCGAAAATATAAGGAGATCATTGGTCATACATTCCATAAATTATATTCTATACTCTAAAATTCTTTTTCTAATTTCACTTGTAAATTTTCTGCTTATTATTGAATTTTTTTCTAAGAGTATGTTTTCTCCCCCTAAAATAAAGACCTTTTTATCTAGATTAATACTTGATAATTATTTTATTTAACTATAAATTAATTTCAAAATAACAAAAACCACCACAAAACCATACTTGTGTTTTATTCTTATTTGGACATTAATTTTCATTAAATTAATTTAATTGAAATTATTAGATGTTAAAAACTATTCACACTACTATTAAAACACTTATATCATAACTTTCCCTTCACTATTCATTATATATTTAAAATTTAAAATTTATATTTTTATATTTATATACTTTGTTTTGTATGCTAGATTTTTTAATTCATTTTATTTTCACTAATCTTAAGCATTATTTTTTATAAATTCCTGAATTTTTAAATGAATATAATGATTTTAAAACAATATGGATTAACTAGATTCTTAGATATTTCACATGTCTTCACACTAAAAATTGAACATTTATTATCTTCTAATATATATTTTTTACAATCAAACCAAAAATTATTCGAATGACTTTAAGTATCAAATTTTTTTTCTAGAAATTTTAAATTAATTTATTTTAATTTGATTATATACTTTAATTGCCTTCTTCTATTTAGAAAATGATACTTTAAAACCTATAAACTCTTTTTACTGAAAATAATTCCCTTTCTCTATATTATTTCTCAACTTAATCTAGTGTTTTAGGTACCTTGACCCACTTCTTATTATATTTATATATTTTAGATATTTTCATTATAAATTAATTTTATTTCAAATTTATCGTGAATTAAAATTTTATTTCTCCTTACTATCCTTCATTATCGAAATCTTCCAAATTCACCCTAGAAATAAATAAATTCTCTCAATGATCACTAGGTTATGAACCAAATTCAATTTCACTATTATAAATATCTTATTCATCCATTTTATGTAAAATATTTATTATCATCATTATTTATACCATAGATCATTTATCCTTTGGAAGGAACCTTAAATTTATCATATCTAAAGGATTTATCCTTTGGAGAACATCTTTATTTCTCGTAGTCATAAATATATGCATATTCTTTTAGATTAGGATAATTTATAAAAAAGTAACCAATTTTTAAATAATTGAAACACTTTATAAAAAAATTGCATGAAATTTTCCATTTTTATATTAAGAATTCATTGAGATATGTGTTATGATTTTATTAAAATTATCTTTAATATCATTTCCCCAAACATGAAGTTTTTCCTCTTCTATAACATCCTTTATAGTATTATCATTATTCAAGGATTTAAAAGAAATTTATTTCACACTATTACTTCTATTATTAATGAAAAATATTTTTTTATATCATATGAAATAAGTAAACTATTTATCTCATCCAATGGAAATGAATTAAAATCACAATCTTCAAGAAATGAAAATTTTATATCAAAAATATTTGCACTACAAGAAAATGGAATATTTGGGAGGAGCGATTTGCGATGGGATCCCGTCGCAAAAGGCCTTTTGCGACAGGGCGCCATCGCAAATCGCCCGTTGCCAAAAAAGGCGTCACAAATAGGTGTTTTTGCGGCGGCCCCGTCGCAAAAATAGTATTTTAGACGATATTTTTCCCTCGTCGCAATTTGGTTTTAGTTAATATATAAAAATGTATTTGCAACGGGCCGTCGCAGATATATTAGTTGTGATGGGTTTCTAACCCGTCGTAAATGGGAAATTTTAAAAATATTTGCGACGTAGGTATTTTCGATGGACCGTCGCAGAAATAGTTTTTATAATGGGTATTCTTCCCGTCACAAATGGGACAGTAAAAAAAATTTACGACGGGTCACCCCGTCGCAAATACTCCCGTCGCAAATACTAAATAAAATAAAATAATAAAATAATTAATACAAATCGTATAATATTATTATTAATAATATAAAAAAATTCTATTATTATAATATAAGTAAAAATATATATAAAATATAATTATGAAATATTAATATAAAATAATAATAATATGAATATAAATAATATAATATTATATAAGAATACTAATATTAATAATATAAAAAATTAATATAATATTATTATTATTAAATTATGTATATAATAATATTATTATTATTAATAATATAAAGAAATTATATTGTTATAATATTAATAAAAATATATATATAACATAATTATGAAATATTAATATCAAAAAATAATAATAATATGAATATAAATAATATTATAGTATATAATAATAATACTAATATTAATAATAATAAAAAATTAATATAATATTATTATTATTAAAATAAACATACATATTTATGAAAAAATAATATTAATAATATTAATATTAATAAAATTATAAAATTATAAACTTCTCAATATTAATAATAAATATAAAATATTAAAAGTAATATTACTAAAATAAACAGACATTAAAAATAATACTAATATGTAATAAAATATTAAAAAAATAAAAACAAATTAAATCATGCAATATTCATACCAATATGAAAGAGGAATTGTAAATAGTTAATATGACAATAAACTACGAACTCAAATGTTTATTACATTTAAAAAAATCATTGGGGGGTGGATAATCTGGAGGACCTGGAGGAGGTGGTGGAAAACTTCATCCCTAAATTATGAGTCAGATGACGCATATACTCCCTCTGCTCCTGATGTTGCTCCTTATATCGACGGATATCCTCATCCTGCTGCTGACGCATCTACTCCTGCCATCGACGCATCTCCTCATCGTGCTGCTGACGCATCTGCTCCTGCCCCTGATTCAAATCCTCTATAAGCTGACTCTGAGCACGCAGTTGATCCTAATACTGTGAGGCAGAAGATGATGTCTCTCCACGAGTTCCTCTCGAGCCGGACGCCGACATCGCAGCAGTACCATAATAAGCTGAAGGAGTCAAATGAGAGTTGATACCAACTACTCATCCCTTTTTTAATCCAGACTGGGTCACCTGCATCCATGCCGTCTCATCAAAATGGTGGGCACTAGTCTGATCACTCATCTCGTCTTGACTCTAAGCCTGTGTCTGAGAGGTCACGACCTCATATGACTCCTTAAGTTTCAATTAGAAATTAAAATAATGAAAAAATTATATGCATTTAATTTGAAAACTGAAAAGAAAATAATACTGACCGCAATCTGATGTTGGCGGTCACCTCTAATCTCTCCAGTATCTGGATCAGTGTACATCCTCCGATAAACACTGTACGTCGTAATATCGGGCTGCTCGACCTCCTACATGAATATAAAATAAATTGTTTATATTTAATGTTGTATAAAATATTAAAAAAAGTAATTACCAGACGCTCTCTATGCGCACTAAATGTACGACTACCGGCTCGATGCGTCACCTCTTGTCTCCCCTGATTCTGTTGACCCAATGCAGATCTCCTCTGAAACCCACCACCCAACTAGTGTGTACATAATCCATCCCAAATGTGAGATGAAATGTACTCTGGTTAGTGGGCTCTATATGACTCATCAAATTCTTTCACTCTGTCTTTCCTCACAGCCGCCTTTCTCAAATTATGCAAAACCTGACAGAAACGGTCACGCATAGACACCACCCAGGCCGCATGGATAGTGGCACGTATGCTATCGTTGATGGGATACCATAAAACCTAACATAAAGTTATTAATGAATTAAATTTCAAAATATATAATATTTAATTACGTACCAGCTAATGATCTAACATGGCGGCCTGCACATCCGCGGGAATCTGATCCCATGTGAGCCCGGGCTAAGAAAAATAATTGCGCAAGATAGCGCTCCCCTGTCCAATATCTATATGAGTAAAACTCTGGAAAAAGAAAAAATAATCAAACAATTATAATATAAATAAATTATAATGAAAGATAACTAAAATACAGAGGTTACCATACCACCGCATGTGCGCATCAAATCCAAGAGGTGGACGTCGCTCCGGGATAGGATCTAGAATCATCAATCTGGAAAGACCATGCCCCCTCCGAGTGCTCCCTATAGTTCCAATAGCCTGAGGGTTATATGACTCAAGAACCTCATCATCCATAGGTAGATCAGCCTCCAGCAACTGACGATACGTTTCTATGTCCATATGAAACATGAAATGATTGTTATTAGCAAACAGTTGAAAATTACTATTATGTATAGATATATATTTATTATGGTTCTAACCAGTATTTTACTATGTCAATGTTCATCTTCATCATCATCTTTATAGTTGTCAATGTCAATGTATTCATCTTCCTCATCAACATCATCAATTTCCATATTAGTTTCACTTTCATCATCTCTTGTCATTTCAAATTCAGTTGTAACATCATTGACAACATCGTCCCCATCAACCCTTAACTGTGGGGTATCATCCTCAATATTCATGTCTCTTTGTGAAAAAGATGTGTTTTGAGGAGTTTCATGAAAATTTTCATTTCATTTCACTTCAGTGGAACAACATTTAGTTTAAGTAAACTGATTTTCTCGAGATTTAACTTTTATTATACTCCACCAATCATCCAACTCTTTTGCAGTAGCATAGTATTTTGTATAATAAATTTTATGTGCTTAATGAGCCAATAAAAATGGTTCATTTACTATAATAAGACTTTTATGTTTAATATCAACAATTCCCTGATTCGGATGAATACACAAGAATCTCTTAGTATCCAGCCATCGATATTTAAACATTGTTACATAATTCTGTCCCAAATAACACAGTTCAATAATTTCTTCAAGAATTCCATAAAATTCAACTTCAATATCCCTATGATGTGATCCCTTCAAACAAACACCACTATTCATTGTTTTCTTTGATTCCCAATATGCACGTGTATGAAAGTGACAACCATTCACCACATATGCATTAAATGATTTAACCATTTTGGATGCTGGGCTACTCAATATACGCAATTGACTATCAATCTTATCAGTATGTACAGATACCTGAAAATTTGTAAAACATTTATCACTATTACAAGTAATAAATTGATTTTATATGTAAAACCAAAAAGGAATATAAGTTACCAGTTTTTGAAACCAATGGGAATTATTTTTTTGCCGACGTTCTTCTAAGCCAGCTGCTGTAATTTTTGGAAATTGTTTCTTGATATGATAATCATATAACCTAGAAATACAATATGATTAATTTACTGTAACAAAATCTATAGAATAAGGGATAGGAGCACTCACTTTACAATTGGTGACATTTCTTCACATTTGAGTAGAACATATGTATGAGCTATATGATGTTCATCATCTGAAATCCATCTATCATGAACTCCACCAAAGGCAAGTTTGGGCTGATTGAAAACAGATAATTGATTGTTCATATCATCATCAACATTCCCCTCATTCCAGCCCGTGTGGTTAAATTTTGAGGGATATTCAGATTCAAAATAATGAGAGCAGAATAAAGCAATTTCTTCTTGAAAATAAGTGTCTTCAATTGAGCCTTCAACTGATGCTTTGTTACGTAATTTTTTCTTCAATTTCTACATGCATCTCTCAAATGGGTACATCCATCGAAACTGAACCGGACCTCCACATTTTTCTTCATGTGGGAAATGTAATATAAAATGTTCCATTGAGTCAAGGAAAGCTGGAAGAAAGATTTTTTCCAGTTTGAATATAATTACAACAACAGCTTCTTTGAGTTTGATTAGTGTATCATAGTCTGTTGTCACTGCACACATGTCTTGGAAAAAATATTATATATCTGTTATCAAATCCCAAATCTAAGAATTCAACAAACCTCTTAATCCAATAGGCATAAGTCTTTCCATTATAACATGAAAGTCATGACTTTTTAATATGGTAATATGACCATTTTTAACACATCTGCCCAAGTTGTAAGTATAGCCATCTGGAAGTCTCAAATCTGAAATCCACAGAAAAAATAATAATCAACTCTCTTTGGTCAGTGTATAAGATGCTTTTGGCTTCATTAATCTCTGTGATCTGACATTTTCAAACAATTCAAGATCTGGTCGCCTGCAAATTTGGGCAAGATCTAATCATGCCTTTACATTACCTTTGGTTTTACCCAGAGTATCCAAAACTGTATGAAATAAATTATCAAAATAGTTCTTCTCAATATGCATGACATCCAACCTGTGTCGGACCAACAAATCAGACCAATATGGCAGATTCCAAAAAATGCTCCATTTTGTCCAATTGTGTTCTTTCACAAAGCCATGAATTTTCTGTAAGTTTATTGTCGGTCCAAAAATGATGGAAGGTAATGAAAATACAACTAATTGTAACTCTGTACCTGAGATCATTTTTTGATGTTCATCTCTTTCAATTCTGCATTTTCTAAAATGAGATTTATTCCTCCAAAAAGGATGATCAATTGGAAAAATCTACGTTGATGGTCAAAATAGAAAGGTTTTTTTCCATTCACAAGCATAAATGCTTTGTTGTCTCCCATACAGTATGGACATGATTTTGGACCATGTGTACCTCAGCCAGATAACATGCCATATGCCGGGAAGTCACCAATTGTCCACATCAAAGCATCTTTCATTACAAAATTCTGTTTCGCAGCAGCATCATTGTACCAACACCATGACTCCATAATAAATTTAACTCATCAATAAATGGTTTCAAATAAACATCAATATTCTTTTTCGGATGTCCTGGGATTAATAATGTCAAAAATATATAAGGCTCTTTCATCAACATCCATGGAGGTAAATTGTACGGAGTTATAAAGACAGACCAACAGGAATACTAACTAC
The DNA here is from genome assembly GCA_963277665.1 of Viscum album. NCBI lineage: Eukaryota > Viridiplantae > Streptophyta > Magnoliopsida > Santalales > Viscaceae > Viscum > Viscum album. The sequence goes on along the minus strand of OY728163.1, from coordinate 2,003,532,768 downwards.
CAAAAGATCCAAATGGACAAAAATCATCAGTAGAAAGACCCAAGTGCACGTTTCGAGATTCTAAAGCAAAAGATAGATGCACTTGATCAAAATGTTTCGATGAATCGCCATCAGATGGATGAATCAAGATTTTACCATTTGAAATATTGTTTTTGTGCCATGACATCATTGTCGCTTTGTTTTGAGACATAAATAAACGCTGCAACCTGGGTGTAAGAGGAAAATATCTCAACTGTTTTACAAGAAACAATCCAGACTTCCATGATTGAGCTTCTTTATACCTTTATTTTCCACATGTGGGACAACTATACAATGACTCATTTTCACCAAAATATAAGATGCAATCATTTGAACATGCATGGATCTTCTCATAACTAAGGCCCAGATTTTGAACCTGTCTCTTTCTCTCATAATAATTAGCAGGAAGCACATTTCCATGAGGTAATAGTGCTTTAACCAAAGAAAATATCTGATCAAAACAGTTATTTGACATTCCATTATTTGATTTAATAGCCATAAATTTTGCAACTTCTTCTAATTTTATTATCATGAAACCAGGATATAATGCATCCTCAGTAGACCTGAACAACTAAGAAAATTCAAATGGTGCCAACTCAGGAGGTAAATCAACATCATCCTTGATTTCAGTTTGTTGAACAGTTGACCCTGCAACATCATGTACTAAATTCTGAAACTGTTATGTATCCAGAATCATATTATTAGTATCTTCTCTGGAACAGCATTCACCGTGTTGATACTAAAAAATATAATCTGATTGAAAACCATAATGCAAGAGATGTTTCCAAATGATGTCAAATGTCTCAAACGTTTTCAGAGAACATTTTTTACAAGGACACTTAATTTTCCCTTCTGAAACAAATTCCAGGTTTGATGTTGCAAATGATAAGAAAGCTTCAACACCATCAACATATACAAGATTTAAACTAGAACCGTTTGGATTTTTAAGCTGATTTATCCAAGCGCGATCATCTAATAATGATTGATGACGATTTCCTTATTCCATATTCATATATATGTTTCTACAAAATTAAAAACCATTACTATTGTTAAATAATTTGATATAAGAAAAACAATATCCTAAAAAAAGAAGATACATAATTACAGTTATTTATTATTAATTACCAATAATTATAGGTGACACAGTTAGTTTGTAATCATCCCCACTAATTATTATTAATATAGAAATACTTAGAAACTCTTGGAAAAATGAAATATGCTTAAATAATGAAATAAAATTTTTTAATCATCATTTTAGAGATTATATTACTAATTATTCTTATTTGTTTCAAGCGGATTGGAGACAGCTCTTTTTCCTGACGACTCATCTCCTTGCAAGGAGATGAGTCGTCAGCTAAAATGGCCTCTTTTGTCCAATGGCTCATCTCTTTTTAACTTTCTCCCGATTGAAATCAGTATGAAAAACTTTCTCTGACATACGTTAGAGCACATTTTTCATACTGATTTTTGTGGGAGAAAGTAGCAAAGGTTTGAGACATTGAACAAAAGGTAGCCGCTAATCCGCTAGAAATTGTGCCAATTTATAACCATGTACTCAAATTTATTTTATTTTTTGATTAATTATTACTAATTATTACTAATTATTACAAATCTCAATATTTCCAACATATTTTTCTCTATTCTTAACATGTTCAAATATTAAAGGGTCCTCAATTTTATGGTTATGCCCAATAAAAAGTTTGTGTCAGCCATGTCCAATGTAGACTCTATAATTGTCCTTACATGGTTGATCACCTAGCAAGTAGTGTTGCAATAGGACGACACAAGTAATGTCATTCTCGTCTTTAAGAATCATTTCACATGACCCTTTACATAGATCATTCTTCCTTTAAAAATTAAGAGAACTTCAGTATCTTTCAATTAATTTTTCAAGAAATAATGGTCTTTATAAAAATTCATGTGATATGATTCTTATAAATGAGAAAGACATGACATGGGTTGTCCTATTGCATAGCTACTTGCGAGGTGATCAACCAAACAAGAACAATAATAGAGTTTACATTGGACACAGTTGACGCAAACTTTTTATTGGGCATAACCTGAAAAATTGGCGACCCTTTAAGATTTGAATTTGTTAAGAATAGAGCAATACTTGTTGAAAATATTGATAATTGTAATATTTTATAAATTGTTTATAATTTTAATAATATTAATATTTTTTTAAATATTAAACATATAATAATAAAATAATTATATTGTTAGTATTATTTAAGTATTTATATTAGAGTAATATAATATTTTATATTATGTTACTATTTATGTTACTAATTATGTTACTAATTATGTTACTAATTAGTAATGAAAAGATATGCATATAGGTCGGGTGGTTAATCAATCATTGAATAGAAAAAAAACGTGATTGAATGCTCATCAACCTCAATTTTATTTTCATTTGTGTGTTGAGGTTGACAGGAAAATTCTACATCCACATGTAATATTTTCTTTTACTGTCAAAATTATAAACCTCCTCACCTCTATGTTGGCGAGGAGGTTAATAATTTTGACAGTAAAAGAAAATATTACATGTGGAGGCAGAAGTTTCTTGTCAAGCCTCAACACACAAATGAAAAGAAAATTAAGGTAGATGAGCGGTCAATCACACTTGATAATTTTCCTAATTGTTTTTAGTTGTTTTCTAATTGTTTTTAGTTGTTTCCTAATTGTTTTTAGTTGTTTCCTAATTGTTTTTAGTTGTTTCCTAATTGTTTTTAATGGTTTCCTAATTCTTTTTAATCCTTTCCTAATTATTTTTAATTGTTTCCTAATTCTTTTTAATTGTTTCCTAATTCTTTTTAATTGTTTCCTAATTATTTTTAACTGTTTCCTAATTCTTTTTAATTGTTTCCTAATTCTTTTTAATTATTTAATAATTATTTTTAATTGTTTCCTAATTATTTTTACTTGTTTCCTAGTTATTTTTAATTGTTTCCTAATTATTTTTAATTGTTTCCTAATTATTTTAATTATTTCCTAATTATTTTAATTGTTTCCTAATTATTGTAATTATTTACTAATTATTTTAATTGTTTCCGAATTATTTTAATTGTTTCCTAATTGTTTTTAATTGTTTCTTTATTATTTTATTTTCAATTGTTTATTTTTAATTTTTTCCTAATTATTTTTAATTGTCTATTTTTAATTGTTTCCTAATTATTTTAAATTGTTTCATAATTATTTTTAATTGTTTTTTATTTATTTTTAATTGTTTCCAAATTATTTTTAATTGTTTTCTAATTATTTTTAATTGTTTCCTAATTATTTTATTTTTGCTTTTTTTTCTAATTATTTTATTTCTTAATTGTTTCCTAATTATTTTATTTTTAATTTTTTTTTAATTATTTTATTTTTAATTTTTTTATTTTTAATTGTTTCTTTATTATTTATAATTGTTTCTTAATTATTTTTAATTGTTTCCTAATTATTTTTAATTATTTCCTAATTATTTTTAATTGTTTCCTAATTATTTTTAATTGTTTCTTAATTATTTTTAATTGTTTCCAAATTATTTTTAATTGTTTCCTAATTATTTTATTTATTTCCTAATTATTTTAATTGTTTCCTAATTATTTTAATTCTTTCCTAATTTTTTTTAATTACTTCATAATTATTTAATTTTTAATTTTTTCCTAATTATTTTTAGTTGTATTCTAATTATGTTTAATTGTTTCCTAATTATTTTTAATTGTTTCATATTTATTTTAATTATTCTAATTATTTCTAATCAATTAAATCTAATTATTTCCTAATTATTTGAAAATTATTTTAATTAAATCTAATTATTTCTTAATTATTTGATAATTATCTAATTATTACTAATTAAATATAACTATTTCTTATTATTTATAATTAAATATATTTATTTTTTTAATTATTACCAAAACATCCTCTGGGAGTTTCGAACCAAGAGTACAACAAGGCCCATTGTCGTGTACCAGGTTACCCCGAGTCAAGCTCGAAACACCTTGTCATAGTTTTCACTCCTAGGTACATCTATGCCAGAGCCGCCTCTACTTGTTCGTATCCAGACAAGGATTATTTGGTACAACCACTTAATCTAATTATACTATATAGCTACTAAAAATTCTATTAAAAAAATTAAAATTAACAATTAAAAATAAAATTAAAAATTAAAAATAATTTAAAAAAAATACTTTCAATATTTTGAAGCTATTTGTGCCTCCTAACTTATTCTCTCCTCTTCTCATAAGAGAAAATTAAAAAGAAAGAAATTTTCTACTTAGAACTGGAAGTTAAAGAGAGTGAGGAAGAGATATCTGAATGATTTGGAAAAAATGGGTGGGGGTATATATAGGTTATATTATTTGCGATGGGATACCATCGCAGATATGAGGTATTTGCGACGGGATACCATCGCAAATACTAGGTATTTGTGACGGTATCCCGTCGCAAATACCTTCACCCGCATTAATTACGGATGGCGGTTAAAATGGTTTTTGGGATGGGCACGTCGCAAATAGATGCATGATGACATACTATAAGTGACTGACAGATATCCCCATCACAAATTTCTATTTACCGCCGCCGGTATTGGCGACGGGCCCCATCACAAATACCTTCGCCTACATTTATTATGAGAGGCGGTTAAAAGGGTTTTTGTGATGGGCCCGTCGCAAATAGCTGCCTGCCGACATACCATTAGCGACTGGCGGATATTCCCGTCGCAAAATCCTTTTTACCGCCGTTGGTATTGGTGACGGGACCCGTCGCAAATAACACCTGCTGAATATTTTTTTTGCGACCGATAATTGTCCCGTCGTAAATAGTATTTACCACTGTCGGGTAGTTGCGATTGGTAGAAGGCAACCATCACAAATAGGCTTCCCACATTTTGGCACGCAAACCGCGCCATATCTATTTCGACGGGTCCTGTATTACCGTCACAAATAACTGACCATTTGCGACGGGAATATATTCCCATCGCAAATACGCTTTTCATCGTAGTTTTTGCGATGGGAATAAATCCCATCACAAATACCTCGTCACAATAATAGGTTTTTCCCGTAGTGTTGGTAAGATAAAAATTATCTTTTTGAAAATTATGGAATTTTGTATCGTTTCTCTAAAACCATGAATAGGGTATATAATTTCATAATATTTAGTAAATAAATCATTCACTATTTTTTATTCAATACTAAAAATATATTTTAATAGGGAATAAAATACTTAAAGAACTATTTAATTCTCTAACATTCCGATCATGATTATTTTTTACCTTATCATATCTTTATAAATTTTATGAGTTCCTTTTATAAAATTGTTATTAAAATAGTGTTTCTTATATATCCATCATTATAAGTATTATACTTACCAATAAAATTCATTATAAATAATCCTATGACATGGGTAAAACCATTAGTTTCAATATATAGATTATCCACACCCAATTGAAATAAGTATGGAATATTTATCTCCTTCAATACATCTTAATTTTACACAAAAATATGAGAAAATAATTTATTGTCAGTAAATTTATATGATCCATTAAGGAAATAAAATTAAAATTTTTAACTTGTATTAAATCATAAACAACAAATCATAGGCGAAACGAGACCACTTTGAAATGTTAAATGGACTATTTTGATACTAAATAAGGTGTCTCGAGTAGTAGAGATCACACTACATTCAATAGGGGTGGACTAGGGAATGACATTTCTATTTTTTTAAACCTATGTTCAGAATTCATTAATCAATTAGATTAACCTTAATATATTCTTAACTAATTGATTAATGGTAATAAATAAAATGAACATGAATGGAATAATTATTAACAGGCTTTACGAATCAATCAAGGACAAAAACATCATTAGAATGCCTTTGAAAAACCCCTGGTCAGATGAATCTCTATCACTATAGCAGAATAGGCATCTGCCTCATTTCACGGCGGTTTTAGGGAAGCGTCGCAGCTGCCTCATTTCACGGCAGTTTTAGAGGCGATTATAACCACCGCTAATAAATTCAAATCCAGTGCCGTAAAACCGCCGCTAAATCTAGATGAACCGCCGCGGGATGAGACTGCCACGATGCGACTATTTCACGGCGGTTATAACCACCTCTAAACATATAATTTATTTTACGTTTAGCGGTGCTTTTTAACATTTAGAGGCGGTTTAAACCGCCGCGAAATAGTCACCAACTTTCATTTAGCGGCTGTTTAAACCACCGCTAAAAAGTTGCCCAGAAAAAAAAAATTATCTGATTCTGCTGCCCCACAGCCTGAAAACCAAACCAAAACACATATAACAGAGAGAAAAAGTATAATACATGAAAAAAATGTTAGGGAAAGAGGTGAATCTAGAGGTTGAAGTGAGTTAATGGGTAGGAGAAAAGATAGGGTAAAGTTCATGAAATATAGAATTTAATCTAGAAACAAGGTAATCAAATGTTTTAAATGTAAACAACCTGGACAAGGGTGACTTTAAAGATAGTAATAATGACCATTCCCTATTAGTTGAACAAGACTTCGACACTACTAATGTGTTAAATGTAACTGATATAGCCATGTTATATGAATAGAACCGGGATTCATGATGCTCATTCCACATGTGCCCAAATAAGGAATTCTTTACTGAATTAAGGGAATTGAATAATGGTGAGGTATTTCTAGGGAATAATATGAGAAGTCACATCATGGGCATAGGCTCAATTTTACCAGAGCTTCATGATGGGTCTGTTAAAACTCTTGAATAATTTAGGTGGGTACCTGAATTAAAAATAAACCGAATATCCCTAGGAACCCTTGACGAGAAAGGGCACGGCTTCAAGTCTGGATCTGGAAGCCTTAGAGTTTCCCAAGGATCCCTCACTGTAATAAAGGGAACCCTTCGCAATGGTTTGTTTGTGTTAGATGGAAAAGTATATAGAAATCATTTGAATAGTTATTCCGGTTCATAATGTGATTCCACCACCTTATGGCATAGGATACTAGGGAATGTTTGTTCCATGGGTCTTAGTGAGCTTAAGAAACAGTGCCTTATAAGTAATATCACTCCTAACAGTTTACCTTTTTGTGAAGACTGTGTATATGGGAATTCTAGGAGAATCAGCTTCAGTATATCCATGTTTAAGGCTAAGGAACCTCTTGAATGTGTATATTCTAACTTGTGGGGTCCTTCTAGGGTTACCTCCCATTGTGGTGGTTTATACTTTGTAACCTTTATTGATGATTTCTCTAGGAGAGTGTGGATTTATATTATTAAGCACAAGTCAGATGCCTTTCAGACTTTTATGAAATGGAAAGTTATGGTAGAGAGTGAGACTAATAAGAAACTTAAGTCCTTAAGAACTGATAATGGTTTATAATATACATCCAATGAATTCATTGAATATTTTGAATCTGGAGGAATTAAGATATATCAGACTGTTTTGGAAACTCCATAACAGAATGGGTTAGTAGAGAGAATGAATAAGACTGTTCTTGAGAGGGTAAGGTGTATGTTATCCCACTCAAAACTCTCTAGGTCCTTCTAGGCTGAGGATGATTCAACAGTAGTGCACCTCATTAACTGTTGTCCATATTCTGCTAACTCCTTTATGACACCTGAATAAATTTGGAAGGTCACACCCCCAAATCTAGCTGACCTTAGGATATTTGGATCCATAGCTTACGTGCATTCATGTAATGATAAGCTAGCTGATAGGGCTATTAAATGAATATTCGTGGCATATCTAGAGGGTGTTAAAGGGTATTATTTATGGGTAGATAAACCAGGTTACTAGAAATGTATCGTTAATCACGATATGGTCTTCCATGAATCTGGTGTGACCAGCGACAAAGTACCTGAACCTGTTGTAGCTCCTGATGAAGCTACAGGACCCTTAGAGGTCCCAACACCTTTAGGTGTTGATGTTCCTTTAAGATCAGGTGACCAACCTCAGTTCAGTGTTGGTCCTGCTCCTTTGGTTACCCAAGCCCAGCCTAAATCAGATCCCAATTTGGAATCCGAACCTGAGGACCAAGAACCTATTGGCCTGATCAACAATCGGCTTACTTGAGATAAAGAAATGAGGGTTATTAAACCTCCATCCCACTTCAACTAGTCATACATTGTTGCCTATGCTTTCAATATAGCTTAGGAATTATTTAATTATGAGCCTAAAACTTTTAAGTAAGCTTTTAAGTCCAAAGAATATAGTAATTGGCTGAGATCAATACAAAAAGAAATGAATTCCATTCTTAAGAACAACACCTGGGTTGTTGTTCCGAAACCCAATAACCAGAAATTTATAGGTTCAATCTGGATTTATAAGAAGAAATAAAGAAATGTAGGAGAGTCTAAAATCAAATTATAAGCATGCATGGTATCTAAAGGTTTTCTAAAATGTGAAGTCATTGATTATAGTGAAATATTCTCTCCTTTTTTAAGCATTCATCCATTAGGATTATGCTTGCATTTTCTGCCAAACTTGATTTGCATGTTGAACAAATCGATGTAAAAACCACTTTTTTTACATGGTAGTCTTGATGAAAGCATTTATATGAATCCTCTAGAACGATTTCGAAAAATTTTCAAACCAAACCATGTTTTTATTTTACATAATTCCTTTCATGGGATTAAATAGTCTTCAAGACAATGGTATAAAAGGTTTGATTCCTTTATGATTGAGAATCCGTTTTCTATAAGTAGATTTGATGCATGTGTGTATTTTAAAACTGTTAAACATGAGCCTTTTTACCGTTTATTATATGTTGATGATATGATTTTAATATGTAAAAATATAAAGATCATAAATTTCGTTAAGAACTAGTTGAACTGTGTTTAGGGTGTGGATACTAACCACATACGGTATGAGAATGCAATGGAAGAATACCTTATCAAGGATTGGAAAAAGCTGTTGAAAGCATAGTAGTCATTATAATTAAAAAATGATAACAAAACTGACTATCAGGACACAGAAATGAGCAGATCAGATTGAAAAAACAAAACCTAGCCCGAAACTCATAATGTTGAATTAAAAAAATTTATAGGTCATAGTTAAGAGCATAAATCGTTCCATAATCATGCATGTATGATGCATTAAATTACCATTTCCGGATTGATGTACCCCATCAAGAATGAGAACTTCTTATTCTGTTTCTTCCAACTGATGTACCCCTGCAAACAGTAACAGTATAATATGTTCATCTTCCTTTAACGCACATCATATGCATCATTGTTTTTCCTACAAAAGGAGTAAATCAAACCTTTTATGCATGGACCCGAATTGTGTGCTTTGCACTTGTTGAACGGTGTCGGTTCTTTTTCATCGTGTAGCAGGGATTCGTGGAAACACTTCTATACAGTGCTGTATTTTTTGGGCAACGACAGCACAGTTTTTAAATGTTGCAACTATTCATAAACATCAAGACATATCAATCTATCATGAAATCCATTTCTAAGGAATTTGAAAATATAGAGTCATGAATAAAGGGATATAAATCTGCCGGGAGGCTTACCATTTTCATCTGTGTACTCCTATTTCCATAAAAATTCGATCTTCTATCATATGGTTTCTCCATGCAACCATGTTACGACAACCTGAAATCATATTGAAACAAAATATTGATGCATAAAAAGGGAATATAAGTGGATAAAATATGAACACCATTAAAATACATGAAATCTGATTAATACCCTAATTGAATTGATTATTTAATCTGAATACATGTATAACCTGAATGTTTTTCATATGTTGAAATCATCCTTGACAAAGGGGACATCATATTATGAATTTCCTGGTGGTCTCTGATTAATCTTGCTACATATCAAATTTACAACATCAGTATAAAAGAATGAAAGAAGAGAACAATGAACACCTTAATGCAAAGATCAAACACACTTCAAATAGGCTCACTTTAAATGGGCATGTCTCACATACACTTTAAATATTAATATGTAACACATCTAAACCATTGAAAATAATGAAGAAACATAGACCTAAATGTTTGTTTACATAGAAAACAGTAGTAGTATTCAATCCTAAATAGGTCCGTAAGCTGCTGGCCAGCTTATTCCTGCCCATAAAACACATATGATATTCTTATGAAATCTAGGATCGTGATTTACTCAATTTGCAACATTTGTATGGCTAAAAAGGCACTACATCTCATGTATTTTTTCACTACTCATTTTTAAGGTATGCATAGGATATTTTCTACAACTTGTATGAATTGTAGTACTTCCCTAATGGTGCACCTACCAATTTGCTGGATGTCTTCATGAAGAACCTTCTCTAAGTAGTCATATTGGTTGCTTCTATAAAATCTAGTCTTACTGGATATTATATTAGGGAGTTCATGGTCTTTGATAGGTTGGGTATCATTGGAAACTACATGAATTATAATGAATTTATTTCTATTGTTTGTAAATTCCCCTTAATAGGTTGGATTAAAACAGACACAGATGGAACTTCGAAAGGGAATATGGGTCACTCAGGCTACATAGGTATATTTAAAAATTCATGTCATGGATTTATCTCTTGCTTCACCAAGGACTGTGGGGTGGTGATGGATTATGAAGCGGATATGGAGGGAGTTATCATGGAGATTAAAATATCCCATCACAATGGTTCAAAAAATATTTTGTTCAAACTATACTATTCCTGGTATATGCCATACCATCTCAGGAAAACTTCTCCTTCATGGAGAAATTAGTTGATGTGGGAGGACTGCATACTCTATGGTGAACAAATTAATTTTGTTGCATCTCATGTTTTTAGGGAAGGTAATGTGGATGATGACACTCTCGTTAACCTTTGTGTTGGGTCAGGAGTTAAAAATGTTTATTGAATGCTTCAGAGTCTACTGAGGAGCTTTTATTCCCTGACATTCGTAAATCTTTATCTCTTTTATTTAATTTTGAGCCCATTTTCTTGATGGAATCTCTTATTTTTATTAATATTATGTTAATTAAGACTAAGATTGATTTCTTAAAAAATGACTTGAGAATAAAACTATGTTCTAGGAAACAAAGGCTACTAGATTAAAGAGAAACCCCTGTTTTGATTTTTTGACCAAACCAAAGACAATTCATAAACTCAGGTTTGGATTTCGATGAACCTAAATTAGAACTTCATTATCTAATACTGTATGTATACAGTTTCAAAAAAATCCCAATAAACATGGCATAGTGAACCCAGATTCTCCCACAAAATTCAATCTATAAACCTATAACCTAGAAGCCTAGAATCCTGCATACCAAAATAACCAAAATAACTAAAAAAACCTTTGAAATAATCATAAATAAAAAACTAATCATGCGTACCAAAAAAACCTGCATACCTGTAATCAAATGATTTATATACCTTCCAACTAAAAAACCAGAAAACCTTTGAATCTGCATACCTTCCAACCTGCATAGAAATTTGTAATCAATCAATCTTCATACCTTTGCAGGTTTACAATCAATTTGTAAGCCTGTAATATTATAAACTAAAAGCATTGAAATCTACAAACATGGAAACCTTTAAATCTTCATCATGCATACCTAAAAACCCATTAAAAACTTCATCATGTAAAACTAGCAGCAACTAAATCCCACAATCCTACAACCAAAAATCATAAAATTAGTTGCATGTACACGTGTAATGCATAAAATATCAACTTATAACATCCAAACTGGATAGCCTACAATTCTTCAAACCTTCTAACCTATAAGACCACAACCAGAAAACTTGAAAAAATGAAAACATTAAAATATGAAACTAGAAAAAAAATTATCTTATGAAAGTAAAAAAACAAAAGACCTGTAAATATGAAAACATGAAACATTTATCCCCTACACCAGCCCCTCTCACCTCCCCCCAGCACGAACACCCCCTCCCCCCTGCTCCAGCCCCCCTATCAACTTATAACATCCAAACCTGCTAGTTTACAGGCCTTTCAACCTATAAACGCACAACCAGAAAACTTGAAAAAATGAAAACATTCACATATGAAACTAGAAAAAAATCATTGTCTCATGAAAATAAAAATAACAGAAGACATGTAAATATGAAAACATGTATCCCCTGTACCTCCCCCCCCCCCAACCCCCCTTGCATCAGTCCCCCCATACACCATCCCCCCACCCCCCAACCAAAAAATCATTGTCTCATGAAAATAAAATAACAGTCTGGGGCATGATGTAAATCCAGAGCAATATAATATTATTCAGCCTCATGCAATATAATATTATTCAGCATCATGCAATATAATATTATCAAAATCTTATAAACATATTTAGATAAAATCTACATGTATTTCAATGCCTCATGCAATATAATATTATTCATCCAAAGCAATATGATTGCCCAAGCATAATCACAAAAATGTTTCCACTTCACAGAGAATAATGTAAAAGCTCAATTTCAGTTTACACCATAACCAAATCATAGAAAGAAGAAAATAAATCTGCAAGGCACATACAATTCATAAAAATGCTCATAATAATATTTACCTAGTGATTAAAGATTGGCCCTGAGTCTTCCCATGCTCCTAAAATGGAACCGGACAACAAACGTTTACCATCCAAACCATATAGCACTCCGCTGTCATGAACAACATGTGTATAAAGCACTCCGCTATCATTATTTAGTTTTTTCTACTTTAAAGAGTGTTCCCCCATGTTCTCATTCCTCATAACCATGAGTAATAAAGTAGTCATAACCAAACACATAAAAATAATAATATAGAACCCTTGTAAAAGTTCTTAGTAGGCTAATCAAACAATTTATTCCTAAATGATGTATATCACACTCAAGAAATCAAGAAATAAAATTAAACATTAGAAATCAATAATATTCATAAAAGGAAAATGAGAAATCAAGGAAATTTTAGGACATGAAAATGTGTGGTGGAAACTATGTGCCACAAATGTTACATATACAAACCAACTGTTTTCATATACAACCCAACTGTTTTTATATTACAAATCAACACGTACAACTCGATTAAATCTTGTCTCAATATCATCCAATTATCGAGAACAAAAGGTATGACACTCCTCATCCAAATAGCCTTCAACAATTGAGCCTTCTAGTTGAGCTTTATTTCTCACGTATGATTTCAAATGTCCAAGATATCTGTGAAATAAAATAAACATAATTATGCATTTAATTAAGTACAAAAAATTGTTTACTTAACTGGAAAACATATAAATAAAGTACCTCTCAATTAGATACATCCATCGATAATGAGCGGGGACTCCTAATTTAGCTTCCTCAACCAAATGAACAGTTAAATGCATCATTATAATAAAAAGAAAGGAGGAAAGATCATCTCCATTGCACAAAGGGTCAATAAAAACCTCTTCTGGAGGTTCTCAAGCTGAATTGGATGTAGAAATTTCTCACATAGTTGTTTGAAAAATGTGCAGAACTGCAGTACAACAGCAGTAATTTTTTCAGGTAATAATGTACGCAATGCCAATGGTAGTAACTGTTTTAACAAAATATGTGAATCGTGACTTTTAAATCCATGTAACTTACGATTCTTCAAGTCAACACACCTCGAGATGTTACTTGAATACCCATCAGATACCTTAGCATTCTTTAACATTCGAAGGAATGTATCTTTATCCCTATTTTTCATTGCAAAAATTGCATGAGGATACTTTTCATTCTCATCTGGCCAGAGATCGCGTTTTATGTTCATTGCTTGTAAGTCTTTGTGAGCATTGAGATGATCCTTCGACTTTCCATTCTCATTAAGTAATGTGAAAATCAAATTATCATATACCTTTTTCTCAATGTGAATTACATCAAGATTATGCCACAAAAACTTAAATTCCCAATACGAAAGTTTGAAGAATATACTTTTTTTCTTCCATTGTTGCATTCTGGTTTCGCTTGACGATGCACTTCAGACCCGTTTTCCGTTATCATTCAAATGACGAACCTTCCCAAATTCTGTTTCAACATTTTCAAGTTGTTTCAATATTTGAAAACCATTTAACAACTTTGGAGGTGGTCTACGATCAATGGAACCGTTAAATTTTGATCTGTTCAGCCGAAATCTATGAGATGCATCGAGAAATATTTGATGACAAAGGAAGCACCATTTTCTACTGTGAGGTAGCCATTTGGGCTCAAAATCAATGTTACAAACGGGATAAGCCAAAACCGTATAAGTGTTCCAACTAGATAAATTTCCAAGCCTAGGGAAGTCACTAATGGTCCACATTAAAGCAGCATGCATTGTGAACATTATTTTAGAAGAAGCATCAAATGTCTCAACACCGTTTCTCCATAACTCCTGCAATTTGTCAATCAAAGGCTGCAAGTATACATCAATATCATTTCCAGGCATTTGTTTTCCAAGAATAATCATCGAAAGGATAAAAGATGTTTGTTTCATACACATCCACGAAGGCAAATTATAAGTGATCAAAACAACTGGCCAAATGCTATAATTGGTACTCAAAGTCCCAAATGGGTTGAATCCATCGGCAGCCAATCCCAATCGAACATTCCTAGGATTAGATGAGAAATCAAGATGTAATGAATAAAATGTCTTCCATGATTGAGAATCTCGTGGATGTCTCATTAACCCATCATTGTTATTATCTACAGAATTCCACTTCATGTGTTTGGCGGTTTTCGATCACATGAATAATCTTTGAAATAGAGGCTTCAAAGGAAAGTAATGAAAAACCTTTGCAGGTGTGCTCCTTTTCTTCTTCTTCTACCTGAAATTATGTTCATTCAGACTTCCAACATCACTCTTTGCCTGCCATCTAGAAGAAGAACATTTCTTGCAATTCTGTCTACTTGAATCCTCTCCCCAATAAAGCATACAATCATTGGGACACGCATCTATTTTTGTATAATTCAGACCAAGCTTGTTAACAACTTTTTTCATATCATAAAAAGATTCTGGGATTTTTGCTTGAGGAAATGCATCACATATCAATTCCAATATCATGGAAATTTCCTTATTTGTAATTCCACATAGACATTTGATGTGATACAACTTCAGCAGAAATGAATGTTTTGAATATTTTAAACACCCACAATACAACTCTTAATTTCCATCGTCAACTAAATCATGAAACGAATTTTCCTTAGTGAAGTTTTCTCTTACATTTGTCTCCACAGAATCAAGACGAGGATCCAATGATATGTGAAAAATCTTGATCTGCATGTGTTATAGTCTCAAAAACATCACTTGTCACGTTGCAATTTGTATCACCCTCTTCTGGTTATTCTGATATGTTTTGATGTTGATAGTGGTGACTTGCAGTGCCGAATGCATCATTTATTAGGTTTTGCATTTCATTTTCCATTTTCGATGAACTTGGGACCTCATTCTTCAGATTAACATCAGTGCTCAATCTTTCTGTAACATTCGATTCTCCATGACAAATCCAACACAAATATTGATCAGGTAATTGCTTCAGTATTAAATGTTCATAAACCTCATCTCTCTTTAACCATGTTCTAAATTTATATTTAGGACATGGACATTTTATTCTCCCTTCAAAGGATCGATTAGAAATTGCAAAATCTAAAAACTCATTCAAACCCTTAACATAGTGAGGTGTGTTCCTCGGTAATGTGATCCAAATTTTATCCATGTATATCACAATGTGCTTACACAATAATAAAAAAAATTAAAACACATAGTTACTACTAAATAGAGAAAAAGATTCATATATATGATAGTATACGATTACAGAAACATAATATAATAAATATGATCCCTTGAGTTAGATATGAACCCTTAGTGTTTTGGATAGGGGACGTTTCTTTGGTAAAGAGAAACAGTGTGCTAACAACATGGTAGCTACTTTACCATGAAAACCAAAACACATTGTTAATTTGGAATAACCCCAATAATTGTGAGAAACACTTTTACAAAGGTGTGGATTCACATTTTTAAGCTGAATTGGATTTACTGGAATCCTAGAATATAGTGGGATATTGCTTATGCAGTGGGTTCCCCTATTTGAATTGACAGAGAAACTGATAAACCAAGGTATGGGCACTATGCAAGAGTCCTCATCAAGATTGACCTAGCAAGAACTCTGGTTGAGGTGGTGGTCCTAACCACCTTTGATGATACGTTGAATCTAGAAATTATGTATGAGAGAAGACCCAGGTTAGGTGGGAATTGTAACATTATTGATCATTCGATTTATGAATGTAGAATATTAACAACCTATGATAGGTGTAATCAATGAGGCCATCATGATGGAGACTGCCAGAAGATGAGGGGGAAGGGAAAAGAGAATTTGATCCACCCTCTGAGAAGCATCCATCTGTCAAGTCACTCATCACTGAGCTGATACTTTCCCCAACTATGAAAACTCATAATGAGGTGGCCACCACATCCCCCCAGGATGATCACTCAGGTCATGAGTCAAGACCTACTCGTACTTTAGGCTATACCTCATGGGGAACAAATCTTGACTTAATTATTGGCCCTGGTCCAGGCTAGGCCAATCTCTTGGAGTCTGACAGGGATGGATCAACATCAGATGCTGGTGGCACCAAATTCCTCTTACCTGTTCCTGCTATAACTATTAATGTACAGGTTGGTGAGGGGCTAGAATTCCTCATTTCTATGGAAGCATTACAATGATCCTTGGCTCACCCAAGTCACCGAAGGCACCATCCCTCCAGGTACATTCCCAGGTTGCACCTACAGCTGACTCGGCGATTCCCTTCTGTGGAGGTGGATAGGGTATTTATAGGAAGTAGGAGGGGGATTTATAACAGGCTATTATAGTTCCGGAACCTGCTTCCGCCCTGCATGATGTAGGGTTTTCGAACACCACTACACACTTGGTAGAGAAGGGAATGCAGGTGGTCAGAAATCAACCTTTTGTTAATAAATAGACCGATGTAGCTATTATCACCTCTTGTGCCAATAAAAATCCTTTCCCAATGTTGTAGTATACTTATTGAATTGAATTTTCTATTCAAAATACACCAACACAAATTCTGGGTGTCCCTCCAATTCAGTTCAGAGACCTCAGGATGTTATAGTGGGATCCCCCATGGAGGGGACCTCAAATCACTCATCTGGGGAGTCTGGCACACTGGGAGACCTTTTAACTAAGTTCACCTCCCTGGAAGATAGGAAGTGTGCAAAAAGGAATCATTATGGAATGTCCCCAAAGGTTGATACATGTGTTCTAAAAAAATTATCACCCCTCTAAAGTAAATACTAGGCAGATGATGGTGATGGCAATCATGAGAAGGTGGATTATGATGTTACAAGAAAATTGAATCCTGATAAAATATCCATTGTCCAAACACCCAAAAAGAAGGGTGGGAAAGGTAAAGAGAAGAAGATTAATCAATGAAGACCCTCTTTTAAAACTGTAGAGGGCTTGGGAACTCTCCTACTGCCTCTTCCCTCAATAATTTTCATTCACATAATAGGCTGATGCTAGTTGCAGTTGCTGAACCCAAAATGAACTTTGGGAAATGGAAAGGGTTTAGTTGGGCTTCTCTTAAATACTAATTGTTTGCATACAATGGAGATCTCAAGGGCTCTGAAACCCTATGGGTTCTCAAGCATGATGATATTCAGATTACTTTTTATGATATTTGTTCCCAAGTCATCACTATCTCTACTGTTCTAGGTGGTGTTTTCACCACATTTTCATTTGTATATGCATCCTATGCCTACACCAGGAGAAGAGATCTTTGGAGGGTTATAAAACAAATTAATGACCAAACAAAAACTAATTGGGATATTGTGGAGTATTTTAATATTGTCCTAAGGTCGCATGAAAGGTTGGGTCCTCATGTTTCTCAAAATTCTACAGAGGAATTTGAAAGCTTCTTAGATAAGTGAAACCTAATAGAGGTCCATATTATAGAGGATAAATTCACATGGGGAAGGATTACAGGAAACAGAAGACAAGAAAGTAGGATTTACAGGAGATTATTCTGGATTAATGATCATTACGCTATCACTGAAATTTACAAACATACACTTGAAAAGTTCCACTCGGATCATAATACTCTTGTCATCAAGATTCTGAAAGGCCCCACAAGGTCGTCCCCCTTACCATTCAAGTGTAATAATGCATGGCCTACCATTCATGGATGTAGGAAAATTTTCATTAGTGGATGTAATAGTGTCATTCATGGTGGTCCCTTTTTCATTTTCATGTCTATGCTCAAGTGAATTAATGCCCAGAAGATGGAATGAAGCAGATGATCCTTCTCCATGTTGGATGATGACATTAAGGAGGCCAAATCGTGGCTTGAACATTGTCTAATTGTCAATTAATAGCATAATTTACCATAAAGATGTATGAGATTTCTATCAAGCAGTTGTATTTAATTTTGGTGATAATAAGCATCTGTTTCCAACAATAGTAAACTAGAATAATTTTTTGATGTCATCTTTAATAATGGTTGAATTCTTTCAATGTACTTATGATGGAAATTATGATTTCGACACTTCCTCAATGGAAATCAATTAAGTAATCCCTACAGAAATAATTAGGTCTTTTTTGAAATTCCAAAAGTGGTAGAGATGGTAGAGTAATAGGAGGAGTTTCAGTTAGTGGATGGTACTATGAGGTCCTTTAACCACAACCCCTAGGAGGCCCACGTCAGGCATAAAGAGCTGGGGGCTAGGGCAATGGACAACTTCATGCTTTGAATATCTACGATCCAATGTCACACGAGATGATTTGAGTTATTATTTGTGTTTATTATGATCTTTCCTTAGTATTATGAAACATAGGTTCTACCCATTATTTTATCCCTCGACTCCTTGTGTGATAGTTAGAGATCCATGTTGAGACATTATCAAAATAATGTCATCTTGAGATTCCTACTAGGAACAATTCATTTGAAATTTCATTTACTTGTAGTGAGAGGTATAAATTATCCCATAATGGTTAATGTGATATCATTTAGTCATCACAATGGATCCCTATTATGTCATCATGGGCACATATTGGATTTTCATGGTCAAGGAATAGATCGACTTTCACTATAGACTAGTTAGATTCCTATAAAATAATTGGATGAGATTCTTCTTTTATGTGATAGAAATATCAAGGAAGATTTGGTGGAAGTTGTGAATAAGAGGTTTCAACCTATCACCCATCAGTTGGAAGAGGCATCCCTTGGATCCATAAGAATTTCAGGCATCTGGGTTCCTTCAATTATGGTTGATTATTTGAATTTTTTTTCTGATGTTATTTCAAGAATACCTCCAAGATGGGAGATGGAGATTTTCAATTTATTGGATCATGGTGTTTCCCTAATATTTTTTGTGGCATATCAGATGGTACCTACTATGCTTCATGATCAATGGTTTCGTTTTGAATACCTTTGTGGGAATTGTTTCATCAGACTGAGTATTTCCCCCTAGTCAACTCCATTCATGTTCAAGAAATTTTTTGAAGAGATCATATGGCCTTGTGTGTATTGTCGTTTCCAGAACCCGAAAATGATAAACATGAATTACCCCTTTTCAAGGATTGATAAATTTTTTCACCAGTTTTGAAGCGTGATATGGTTCTAGAATATTAATTTCAGTAACATCTATCACTATTAGAGGGTTTCCATGTCTGATATTCCAAAGATTTAATTATGATGTCACTTCAAACACTTTGAGTTCCAATGATTCCATTTTTTGTGATGAATTACCACTATATGTTTGTGTATTTGATGAACCAGTTTCTATATCCATACATGGACCACTTCCATGATTTATTTATCGACGACATACTTTTCTACTCTACATTATGGTAAGAGCATGTAGGGAACTATAGGATGGTTAATTATTTTCTTCGAGACAACTAGATTTACATAAATCTCTCGAAGTGAATGTTCTGGATAAGTGATGTTCACTCTCTAGGGAATGTCATTTCTGAACGAGTTTTACCCATTAATCTAGAAGATATCAAATAAGTTCATTAGTGGGATCTATCCAAGGATGTGTCATAGTTAAAGAGTTTTCTAGTCTTGGTGGGGTACTATATCAAGTGTGTGGAAAACATCCCGAGAATCACAACCCATTTGACGACCCTGACACATAATTGGAATTTTTTTACCTGGTCTGAGTAATGCCACAGGTCCTTTGGTGAGTTTAATTTGTTGTTTCAAAGTTTCAAAGATTAATTTGCCGCTATAGATTCAGTGAATAGTCTCATAAATAAATCAACTCCTCACACAAGCAAAGAGTACCAGTTATCCAAGAAACAATAATATAAAAAAACTTATATTAAAACAAGTAAATAATTAGAAACCAACCCCTAGGGTTTGTATAGGTTGTCGGGGAAGCCGGGTCGCCGGGGTCGCGGGGGGCCGGGGTCGCCGAGGTCGCGGGGTCGCCGGGGAAGCAGGGTCACCGGGTTGTGGGGTCACCAGTGTCGCGGGGGCCCGGGGTCGCAGGGAAAGCGGGGGGCTGGGGGAGCGCGGGGTGAGAATGAGGGTCGGGGTGGGGGAAGGGTCGGGGCTGTTAAAAAAATGTTTTGCGGCGATTTTGTTGTAGTGTATAAAATATGGTTAATATGAATGATTATAGTATGATCTTTCACTCATTATAATGAAGAATCCTATATTTTTTAAGTTCTACTACACATATATGGATTTAAAATACCAACTAAAACATTTTTAATTTAAATGAGTATTATATTTCGAAATATTTAACTATAAAATATATTTTTTTTGAATTCAAAAAATTGAAAATATATTCATATACTTTTTTCAGAACCAAAGTAGGACACTACTTTATTTAAATTCAAGTCATCAATATCAAACAGAAGTTATTATCCAACAAAAGTTGATAAATTTATGTTAAAGCGTTAAGAAAATATTCTCTCTTCCTTTTACATTTACTTGGGTTAATTCACTCCTATATTGGTACCATAAAATACATGAGACCCTTATATCCTATACATTTTTCTTAATTTTCACCAGAAAAAATAATGGAATATATTATCGGTTTGAATTGGAAACACCCATGGACACATAATTCACTAAAAAATTTGGTAAATACTAATGAGACACATTAAAATGAATTATTAATCCATTTTTAAGTTCCCTAAAATATATATGAAATTAAAATGATGTCAAATTAGAATGGATGTTCATATCTCATAATGTTTTCACCTTAAACTAGTTTTCTTTCAATGAATATCATCTTCCAAAATCACTGTCTTTGAAATATATTTTAGTTGAATTAAAAATATCAAGAACATATTTAGACTCTTTCATCGTAATTAAGTTGTTAAACATTATTCTTCATAATAGAATCATCTACATTCAACAGAAGTTTTCATCCATGAAAAGTTGAAAAATTGATTTTCAAATATTAAGAATCTTGTTTATCTCTTCCTTCTCCCCTTCCATTGGTTGACTGAATTCACTTCCAATCCCTTCCAATGTTAATATATTTTTTTTTAAATTTAATTATAAATTATAGTGAATTTTTATGTACATATATACATTTAAAAAACAGGTTGTAATACCTTCTATTACGTCGTAATGTAAGAAGATACAAAACTATTAAAAGAACATTCCTTAAAAATTGAAATTCAATTCAAACTCATTGCATCATAGTATATTATATTACAATGTAATGATTTATTCTTATCTATTAAAAAAATGAAAATATTGACATAACCAATTCCCTAAATTTTATTTCAAAACACTAATTTTCATTACTTGATACCTTTATGGAATAACACCAATCTAAATCACCATCCTATCCCACTTCCAAATAAATGGACTTCAAACCATAATGTAATTTCCTTGTGTTAACCTCCTAAAAAATACAAATATATCATGACATAAAATTATTGTGTGATCCTTGAGTCATTTTTACTAGCCTAAACACCTTTATCTCTAACTATTAATCATAGCATAATAAATACCCATCACAAAGTGATATTTAACTTTTAATTTTTGGTATAAACCCCACCTAAATATTATAATATGATATTTATAATTTGGATATGATTTTTTATATAGATATAACAATTCATCAAACTAATATTCAATACTTAATTTATTCTTAAATCTTTATAATACATTATCCAATATTCCTATCAAACAATTTTACAATTTATTGATTATTTTAGTAGAAAATAAGAACTAACATAATTGAAGACCATATATTCAAGTTTAACGAAGAGTTACTCAAAACGAACATTGAATTACTCTTCTATATCTATAAAACATGATGAGATTTGATCATAAATAATAGGAGTTTCACATATGAGAGTTTGATTCTGGGGTTGCTCAGTGGCCACATTTTCTTTTGATTCAAGGACAAGTTGGGAGAAATGTTACCCAAATGTCTAGGATTGAAATAAATTGTGAGTATCCTTGGATATTCTCTTATAACTGAGTTGGAAGGGTATTGGGATTAGACTAGATGAATCATGGTTTGATGATAGTTTTTCTTAGTTGGTTAAAATTATTAAAGGGATAATCCATGGTTTATAGGCATTGGGTATACTGAAGTAGTTAAGTATGAGCTATCCATGAGATATTATGAGTGGCATCATAGTAAATAGTGTGACCATGTTAAGATACATTACAATGATAGATTATTGGGTTTATCCACAAGTTAGTGGATCGCATAGGGGGATTAATTCTTTGGAATCATAGAGATGAGGTCTAAAGGTTGTGGAACCACCTTAGAGGTGATTAGATAAATAGTAAAAAACTAAGTGAAGTTATATGTCACAAAATTTGATGGAAAACTAATTATATAGAGTTTAACTGAATATTATGCTTTATTTGAATTGAGATTCTGAATGTGGAATTGGTATTATATGGAAAACATTTCATGAAATCATCAGAATGATTCCCATTGAGGGTAATGAACATTTCGTAAGGATGTTTGATCTATGAGTAGAGGGAATTAGAAAATGAGATGGGATATTATGACTGGTATTTTAATTGGATATATACCACATAATGAACGGTGGTGATAAATTTTTAAGTCAAGTGATGGATTCATTATGTACACCAACTATAATATGAAACATCGATTTTTTTGTCCTAAGATCTCTAGTTTATCTGAGATATACACTGTATATGTGTTGAGATACATCAAGGTTGGGAGGTATTGGTGTAGGAAACAACTAATATGTTATAAATGAGATATTAGATAATTTATGGATATGAGAGATATGTTAGGGTTTGGTTATGTTATTCCTTCTCCCTTGATTCAGATGCTAAGTGGTCAGAAATTGGGATATGGAATCTCATGGTGCATATTTTACTTCTTATGAGATTTTCTACATTAAACCCTTCCTATGATTCAGATGCATTTCTAATAGGTTGGAAATGTTACAAGTCAAATTTAAATCTTCCTAAGGGATTAGCTATATTACACCTCAACCAATGATTTAGATGTATGTTGTGATAGATAGAGGGATTGTGGTATACAAAGACATCATATAGTATTGATGATACTTTTTAATGGATTGGATAAATTATAACCTTGAAATGATTCAAATGCATATTATTATAACCAATGGATCGACAACTGTTATGTGTTATGTCATTTTCCATACAATGACTAGTGTGGTATATTTACACTAATCGAAGTAAGTAGGGTAAAACATCATGGTGGTCTAGTAATAATATAACGAGTTGGCTTTGTTTTTTATATGATGTGTTTTATGTATTTTAAAATGATATTGTAAATGTAGTTACATATAAATTACATAATATCTTAGGGACACATTGATAGTCTTCTATATAGTTTTAGACTAACAACATACATGATTACCTCGATAAATGTACAGATTTTTTTGTCATGAAATTTAGGGAAAGGTCCCTAACATTGGTGATTTAGTTGAAGAAACTTGATAGGGGTGTGGAGATAGTCCAGAGCATAGTGTTGTGAAATTGTAGTAATGTATCGGTATCTTTATTTTATTCTTTTATTAAAAAGTTTTTTATATGATCGGCCCTTTGGGTGATCACTAATTTGATGAATGATAATGTGATATGGCACGAGTTCACTTGTCATTGAATAGTGATTTTTATTTATTTTGGTTATATTTCCACTATGATTTTATAGTTATACTCTAATATTGACACTTTATTGCTATTTATTAGTATAAAATTATTTATTTTATATAATATCATAAGTATAATATTTCCACTATAGGGACTAATCCCCCATAGATTTTCAAAATACTCTAGTGTTTGTGGATGCATTTTTGTGGTCACATGGTGCCTCCATCTCATTATGGGATACATAGGTCAGGTATGTTATAGACATAAAACAATTTTTGAGTGAAAAATAATTTTCAATGATATAAAATGTTACAAAGTAACAATATAAAATATTTTTTTGGGAATAATTTTTTTTAAAATAGTATATATTTAATAATAACTTAACCATGAAAATAAATTTTTTTTCTAAAAAACATGTATATTTTTAGTTTTTAACAGTTTTGAATATATATATATATATATATTATTTTTATATATAAATGATATATGTTTTAAAGAAAAAAGTGTTAGTATATTAATATACGAAATTTTGGAAAAAACTAATTTCAGGATGTGTATGTTTTTTTTACTTGAACCTGATGATGAATAATTTCATCTTGGAGGTTTATTAATTAAACTCTCCTTTTGAAATGATATTTCTAAATTATGATATAATTTAGTATAATATTTAGTGAATGATATTATAATAATATATTTTAATTTTTAATAAATTTAATGTGTTCAGTTAATTTTATCCAATTTCATTAATTATTGTGAAACAATTATTTTTTATTTATATTTTTCATTGGTGATAGTATTATTTTAGGTCAATTATAAACAAAAATAGTCAATTAATTACAATATTTTTCTAATTAAATTAGATTTTGTGGAAATTATTTGAATTATATTCTAATCTAGTTAACAAGTTATTTATTTACTTTGTGTTTAGATAGTCCTATTATGTTATTCTATAAAAAAATTGGTTATATCAATTGTTATTAACTTATTTATATAAAATTTTAATCGATAAGAAAACTATAAATTTTTATTTTAATTCAAAATCGGGATAAAGTTATGGTTGTAAATGAATTTTAAAACTTAAAATGTATTATTAAGTATTTAAATGAATTAAAATAATTAAAAAAGTATTTTTATATAAGTTATCCTAAAGTAAGAACAATGTCTTATAAAAATAATTACATAATCAATTAATTTATTTTTTATTTAATAAATTATTATAAATTCGCATTCCTCAAATTTCAAAACTACTTATCATGATAACATCAATAATACTGTGTCAATTTTTTTTTCACATTTATAATAAATTTATTTGAATTTATATCTTTTAATAATTTCTAAAGGATGAAAATATATATGTTATCACAAATAAATCTCACGTATAGACTTGAAAAATCATTAATTTATATTTAATTAATTTCAAGGTTAATTTTAATCTTTTTTTGTAACCAAATTTTAAAATAGTCATTTTTACCAAGTAAATTTCCTCAAATCATAAAATTTGTTGCACTATTAATATTAAAATGGTTCATTTATAGTGTGGTTTGATTTTGGAGTAGTTTTAAACCGATTATTTATTTATTTTTTTACTGATTAATGAGTTTGAGGAATTTATTTATAAAAGGTAACCCAAGGATATAACCATTAAAATTATATCCTTAGAATCCAAAATTTGAAATAACATGGTTTTTTAACAAAATATTTCTTATGAAATCAAAGATAATATCCTAAAGATACTTAAATGAAGGAAATTAACTTGATCGTACTCTTCCATTCATGATGATTACTCATGTTTCCAGACTGAAATTTTTATACTTTCAAATGATCAATCACATAAAATTTAAATCTATAATTTAATATTCTCAATGTAATAACATATAATGGATTTAATTGTTTTAGATCAAATTTATCATAATAAATTTAGAACGTAATTCATATATCATAAATCTAGATATGATAATCCAAATATTTATTTTTTAAAACTTTCATGGTGCATCATAAATCATAAAAAAAATTATTGAAATTATGTGATCGAGTTTTCTGACAATTTTGATTAATATCATAGTTATTATTTCATTTCATGATATTTTATAGTTTAGATATGATACATGTATTGAAGATAACATGGTTTTCATGTCCTGTAATTGATAAGTGATGACATGAATGTTTATTTATTAATATTAATGAGATATATGTGTCATTCAGAATAACCATTGGAATACTAATGAACACATTAGAAGTTTAATGGAGGAAAAAAAGGTAGGGGTTCCTATAAGATTTTTATGATATATTAGTAGATTAATTTTTCTTAATTTTGTTATTTTAAACCTTTAGTGTAGCCTACAAGGTGTCTTTTAGGGTGATCAGGGGGCTAATCAGAAATGAGACATCATGGTTTATTCCTCTTTTCCCCTCTCTTAAAGGTTCAATTAACTTTAGTGTTAAGTTTACGGTTCAATAAATTTTTTCAGAATATTTTGAATTAGTATATGTGCCAAAATATTATGATTAGATACTTATATGTTGATTATTTTTTAAAGGTATGTTAAATATGACAATGTTTCATGACTAGGAGTACCGATTTTATGGATAATTATATTGATTTTTATTAGGAAGTACCCATACCAGGCTATGATATTATGATTCAATTGTGTGTGTGTGTGTGTGCATATTTTTTTTATATAGAATATCTTTAGTGATTGATGGGTAATTTTTTGTGAATTTGAACATACCCTAGGATGAGTTTCACTATCCTGATGTGATTATTACAACCTCAAATTTTTAATTAATATGTGTACTTCACCTTGATCATGTTGATATTTCTTGATAGATAATCACCCTGAGTATAGTTATATTTACTCATAAATAGTAGGAACTCTTATCATGTCCTCAAAAATTATATGGATAAATTTTGTGGTTATGCTAGATAGGGATAGATTGAATTTTTACATGATATGTTGAGTATTTCATGGGATTTATATCATAGAAGGAGGTGTACAAGTGATAAATAGATAATTTTTAAATAATTATTTTTGGATTACTCTAAGATATTATTATTCGATTTTGGAACTTCACTTTCAGGAATAATATTTACTTAATATTTTTCCCATTTATTAGGGTAATCCATATTCATTCAAACGTTGGGTTTTTTAAAATTATTATTTATCGATGGTCATTTGGTTACATTTTTAGGGTAATAACTCCCATGTTATAGTTTATACCACCCCAATATGTTTTCTGGTTTCTAAACTACTATAGCTGGGTGTAGGGAGACACATAATTGACCTTTTTTACCAAACTAGGTGAGGTATAAACAATGTCGATTCTTATCATAGTGTTGAAGCTTACGATTATCACATAAAATTAGAGAAAAATGATGTTTTGGAGATTCACCAAAATTCAAGATATCATATTTTACAATATCATTGAATCATAATTTGAAATTTAATCATATTGATGTTTTTATCAAAACCTATGACTAAATATAATCATTATGTATGGTGGGGAATGTAACATCTAATATCACATTCATGTATCACTTCCACATCATATCTTAATTTAAGTTGGTTACAGATCAACAATATTTTTTCATTAATGTTCATTCATGCATGAAACATTCATTTAAATAGTTCAAAAAAATTGTAACATATCAATGGGAAATATTGTATCAGCTGCTATGAGATAGAAGTTGATGCACCAACACTATTCATTTAATGAATAATTTCTATAGTAAAACCTCCCATTGATGATACCCTTTATTTTTAAAAATATATTAATAAAATCAATTAACATTATTAGTTATCCATTTTTCTTCATGAAACGGGTGTTAAAACACCATGGGTGATCATATGATCCTCTCTTTATGAATTTTGATCCAAATTCTAGTGTAATTCTTTAAAAGAAATAGCTTTTCATCTATTTCTTCAGTGGTCACCATCACGATTTCTGCATAGAATAGTAAAATATGGAACACATAGCAACGATGGTATACACATTACACATTCTTCGTATTTATTTATATTTATTTGGGTGAAGAATGTCCATTTAATTAATGGATTTCTTCTATTTCCAAATTTTATTAGATGAACAACCAAATAACATATGTGGTGTCAAATCTTTGATCGTCAATGGATCAATATGTTTTTTATGGTATTTTTTTAATATCATGCATATAATAAGGTGTTTATTTTATATCATAACTAATATTATAAAGAAATTATTTTTTTGGGTTAGTCATATAGTACTATCTCCTTATGTCATAATGTATGATATATAGTAATCATTTTTTTGGTTTAATTTCATAGGTTGCTATAATGACATGCACTCTAATCATCCCATAATTATGATTTTATTAGGAATGATTGAATTTTCTTACAATCTCATGAACTTTTATGTTTATAGTATTAGAGAATTTAGAAAATATATTACATATCAAAACCTTACAATGAAAAGGGGACACTTCCACTTAATGTTATTTTTTTCATAAAATAGGATCCTTGAATTTGAACTTATGTTCTATTCAAAACATTTTTTCTTATTTTGAGACCAATCCCCATAGAAGAAAGATAGACCTTTATAATGTTATGAATCATCCTTAAGCCCTGTGAAAATATTTGAAAATGTGATATGAGAAAAGAAAAGCTCAGTATAGTTCATAAAAGATGAGAACGCCATTAGTCTATTTGAAAACATAAAAAATCCATAATATTGTATTCTTTATTCATAATAAATGTTTGATATCAATTTTTTTTTACTTTTCCACGAAAAAAAATAAGTTTTTCAGTAGAATTTATAAACCATTTCATATGAAACCATCAAGGAAACAACATAACATAAGGTTTTCTTGGAAAACATGAGTACTCATGAATACCTTTATTTAAAAAATATTCCATCCATATTAAAAAATTAATGTCATAAACATTCCTTAAAAACATAATATTATTTACATACATTTAAAAATAAAAATATTTCCTTCAAAAAATATTAAAACCATATCTTGTGGGTACCTTGGGGAATTTTTTGGGTTGTGAATCCTTTTTCTGACAATTTAATGTTCAGAGAACCAGAAGTTTGATAATCATATTTACATTCATCAAAATTTCAATCAGTGGTTGGTATTTGGGGTTGATGTAAATTTAACACCCCAAATTTCCATGGTATGCTTCTCTTTGAATAATAGAACAACGTGTGTCGTACGAAACCTCGAGTTCTAACACACCGTGACCAATCAAATTAGCCGTTATGAATATTAATACCAAATTTTTGAAATTAAATAAATTTTATATTTCAGAATGGATTTCATTTTTGGATTCGGAATATCGAAATTAACCTATGTTTAATTTTTGGTATTTTTCTCAGAACTTCCAATTTTCGATGAATAGTAAAAAATACTTGAAGACAACATTTTTAATAAAAATAATTTATAATGATAAATTATACTATTTAGTGGTTTTAAAGTATAATTGTAATATAATTTTACTATTTTATTCAATGTTCATCATTATAATTAATTTCACTTTGAAATTTGACATAAACAATTGTCAATCTTTTGATTGATATTGTTTCTTAAAAACACGCTATTTGTTTTGACAAAGAGAATTAATTATAAAATTAATTAATGCAACTTATATGTTTGTAATTTTTTGAAATATACATCATTTTTGATTTCGGAATATCAATTATATCTTAGGGTGAATTTTTTTGTATTGTTCTGAGAAACTTCAATTTTTGATGAATAGTGAAACCACTAAGTGGTAGTTAAAAAAATAATTTTTCGTTTAAATGAAACTTCACCACTTCTGTGAATTTAATTCCAAAAATCCAACATGCATGGTTATCATTAGTAAGTAAAATGTGGTTCAATGAGATTAAAATAATTTTTGGTGAATAGTATATTTTAAGTTTTATTAATCGCGATTAAAGGTAATTAGTGTAATTTAAGGTAAATATAATGTTATAATAATATGAAATTACATTTAAAATTGTCCTACCCTTATTGGATGATTCATGGACGACCAATAAAATCCATGGGTCAACTTGGGGTCCCCATGGAGGCACTTGGGTAAGAAAATGACATTAATAACTTTTTATTTAAAGTAAAAATAAAATTGTCACAAACATGTGTTGTTTTACTAAAACAATTATTACATGGGGTTATATAATTTAAATTTTCAACTATAAATATTAATTGAAAATATAAAAAGATTTCATACATCATGGTAACTTTTTTATAATTTTTAGGCATTAAATAAATAAATTTATTTATGACACCATGATGATGCAACAATTACCTCATTAATGAACAATTTAAATAAAATAAAAATATAAGGTCAAATCTAAGACTTAAACTTGTCTAAGACATATTGGATGGGTATATTTTGAACCCTTATCACCTTATACTCTAAATATATCATTTTGGGACCTTTAAAATCCGAAAACCATTTCATAATAAAGTGACATTTCATGACTTTCCAAGAGTTCCCCTCCTCTCCTCTTATAAAAGGCCCCCACCTCTACCACCTTATTCACACCTTAAAAGCCATTTGGATCGGCCAAACACTGCCCAAATACTCTCTTAGCTTCCCTATATTACTCCTAGAAGCCTCACTTTGGGAAAAAGTCTTCCCAAGGAAGCCTTTGGCTCAAATCAAAAAGAGTTACCCGATTTTAAGGTAATGTCTTCTCTTATGTTCTTTTGTTTTATTTTTCTTCTCCAACCCCTTACACTCTTTTTATTCCTTTATTTTGTAACAAAAATAGTATCTTAAATATACTATGATATTTTTATGAGAATTATTTTATATAAACAAACACACACCTTCGTCTAATGGTTAAAGAACATTCTGTTTATGTGGGTGGCGAATTACTGCCTCACGAAATGATGATTGTTCAATCTTCTTTTAACACCTTTCATGGTGTCCATTAATATGTCACTATATTTATATATGATATATATTATGTTTATTTTTTCCTTATGCTTCTGTATTTTTCGTTTATGGCATACCTTTATGATTTCCATTATGGGTAAATGCGATAATTTCATTTTAGGAAGTGCGGACTACGGCCCCCTCAAAGTGATTTGAATCATTAATGCCATATGTAGGACGTATAAAGGATGGAGTTAATGACATTATATATTATATTATACTGTAATTATAATAAACCATTATATAATTTTGATTTCATTCCATTAAATACAAAATAGAAATGAAAGTAGCGTTCGTGAATACGTACGACTTACCGTCTCCATGAACGGTGCATTTCATTTCTTACCTCTAAATGTTATGTAATATTATAAATGCATGTATCTACTAGATATATATGATATATATGTTATCTACATCATGAATATAATTATGGAGATAATGGATATTCTACCACATAAACAACTTGTAATTATAAGATGTTTATTATTGACTCAAGTACCAAAGATCGACAAAATGACCGTTATTAACTTAAATAACTACATAATGTTCATAACATGGTAATAAGTGATATAAAAGGAATAATTCACTTGAAAAATTTTCTTAAGCAAGTAGAAATTAATTCTAGTTTATTATTCATGAAATTAAAGAACGATCGAGTCAAGTCGTACACGAGGTAAGGGACTTCGTCTCGATCTCCTTTCATTGAGGCATATTTTGTTTTATACACAACTTTCTTTTATACAGTATATAAACCCCTTTGAAGTTTACTTTTATTAAAAAGTAATATTTTTGTATGAATCATTTTACTAAATGAAAAAAGAATGTTTTTGTCTCACGTATGCGGTGACAACGACTTCTCCGCCGTCGTGACCATTATTTGTGTTTCAGATTCCTCTACTAGCTATAACTTTTTTTAAATGAAAAATAAATACCATGTTTTACTTTTCATATATTTTGGTATTGAAAATGGTTTTTATAATGTTTTTATTATATCAATGTGGTGTATTGATATCTTGTGATTGAAATGTGGAAATGTTATGTTTTCATTTATTCATGTTTTATGTGATACAATTATGTTATAGTTTATGATATGTTTAAACCTTTTCATATAAGGAATTCATTGGACTTACTAAGTGATGGGTGGATCCCCCTATAGCTCCTCGATGCATCGGTAGGTCTAATGAGACAAACTAGTGTATTGGCACAAGGCCTTGACAAAATTTTATTTGTAGTCTTGCCACAAGGCCTTGACTATGTGGTTATGATAGTCTAGAATTATGCATTCCATCATTATGAAAGTGGTTATTGATATTAGATGTGATTATTTGACTAGTAGAATATCCATGTGAATAAGTAAATGGAATTATTTCATTTTATTTTTCCCATATTATGCTTAAGTTCAAGTTTAAAAGTCTGTTGTTTTAGTTATACATTTCCTTAAATGTTTATGTTTATTTATGAAAGTTTCTGCTATATTGTTATCCTTACTGAGCATCTGAGCTCACCCCTTTCTATGTTTTATTTTTCCCAGGACATGAAGAAATATTTTATGACTGACCTGCAGGGATAGTCTGAAGGGAATATGTGTGTGGACTATGGAGACCATGTTATTGTATATTTTCACTTTATGATGTAATGTAACATTTATGAATGTATCTAGTGTTTCCAAGGATACTAAGCTAGTCAGTCTTTTGAGACTTGATCTTTTGTGATCATTCCAATGTTACGTAATAATCCACCGACTCTGGGTAACTGGGGTCGGGGAGTTACAGTAAAGGTGGAAGGAGTTGACCTATTTATCATTTGTATTTTTCCTCTAATTAAGTGCTTCCATCAAGTGTTCACATATATTGATGGTTCTGTAGTGTTTCATTGGTAGGTTTTAATGGTTCCCAAAGATGATGGTTCATCAGGTTAGTAAACTTTCTTGGGTGGTATTATCTTTTAAACTAGGTTTTTAGGAGAGTTAGTTTAAATTTTTTGATCGAATATGATTATTATTCAAATACATGGGACATTCAATGAAATTTGTGACAAAATTATATTAACACATTAGTAAATATGTGGTTTAACTGAGAATTTATTAGAGAGGTGACAAGTTTTTGGGGGTTAAAAATATTTGTAATATGTTGTCACCTCTAATATTTCAGTTTTAATAAAAGGAATTAGTAGTGTGGTATCAGATTTCATGTAGGATAAAATTTGAATAATGTTAAATATTTTTGTTCTTTCTATGCTTACATGTGTTTCCTTTTAATGTTATATCATTGAATGTGTTTTTAGTACCTTACTTATTTATAATGAGGTGTGTGAAAAGATTTTAGTACCTTTCTTGTTTGTACTGAGGTGTGTGAAAGGATGAATTTGATTAGTGAGTAGGGTGAAGTGAGTACCTAATTCTTGTACACTTGTCAAGGGGGTATGTGAAGTATTTTAGATACAGTTTTCCACTATGCTACTACAATGTATAAAAGTCTGGTGGATCTGGAGATCATAATTTTGGTGGTCTATTAGTAGTACAAGAAATTTTGTTTCTACCATTCACTATGTTTATATGGTTTCTCCCATTAAGTGATATTAATACAGGTTGTTTTTTATCTCATGGTTTAAAATTTTGTTATATAACAGGCATGAAATCAGATGAAAAAAATATATGGATCAATAAATTAAATGTATTAGATTATGGCTTCTAGTGAATGAATATTGAATTCTATCTAATTCAGGAAAACTTGGAGGATCCCTTTAAGGATTAAGGAAAATGTTGATGGAGAAATATTAATGGGATCATTGGGATAGGAAAGAACTTATACTAGTAATAATTCGCATCATAAGGAATGTTGTATTCAAAATTCTAAATAAATAAGATTACAATAGGTTCTATGAAGGTATTGGTGGACGTATGTGAAAAAATGACAGCCCATAAAAAATTATTCACATTGAAAAAGTTTTTTGGTTTTAGGCTAATGGGAAGAATACCGAAGAAAGATCGTGTGAATGATTTAAATATGATTTATGCGAAGATAAAGACTATAAAGGTATCTTTCGCTAATCATGTATTGGTGCAACAACTATTATCCTCACTTTTGGAGAGCTGAGATGCAGTGGTTACTATAGTTAGAAACTCTAGTGAAAAAAATTGATGACATTAGGAATCTGATACATAATTAATAACTTTAGTGAAGAAAATTTTAGGAACCTTATGGTAGTGCACTTAGTACAGATGTAAGGGGTATGTCTCCCTATCAAAAGTAAGATTTTGTGGTCATAATGAGTTACTCAAGATGGGAGTTAATTGAGTTATCAATAAAAATTTCTATTAAAACCCCTTAAGAACCACCAATATAGTTAATAAAATCTTTTTAAACAAATACAATAGAATAATATAAGACTTATCTTTCAAAATATTTATGAAAGATAGATTATTTGTAAGTTAAATAAATATTTCAAATTAATTTAACTTTGGAAACTAATTTTCTTTAATAAAATATTTTTTATAAACACAGGTTGTGAATAACAATCAAAGTACATGTTTTGGTTATATATTTAATTTTTTTTTTAATCTTGATATTTAGAAACAAAAACTAAAATATCACATGGTAAAATAAGTAAGGGGTTCAGTCTCAAGTTGAGACTTAATCCCCTCTACTTAGAAATCACACACTATAAAGTAGATTATTATGTAAATAATCATATCCACAACCTAGATTGAGTATAAAAATAACAACTCATAGTTTTTCTGGTAACAAAGCCTATTCCACTATAATAAATGGGAAGAAAAACAACAAAGGCCACATAAGACCTCTTCAACAGTTGTTGGGGGTATTCAAAATGAAGAAATTCCTGAAAGTGTATCTTGCACACTCTAGTTAAAATGTAGGAGATATTTTGTAAATATAAAAAGTGTTATACAATAAACTAATTGAATATAAAGTATAAAATAGAGAGAAAAAATAAAAATATATTGTGCTTCTCGGTTTGAATAGCTTCATATTCTCAATGGAATTAGTATTTGACATGGTGAGGGGCTCGAACAAGTTTCTCTAAAATTGTGGGAAATGATAACATCCTAGAGTTTATTTTTTATTTGTAAATGATGTAAAAATATTCTCTTGATTTAGTTTATAAAAATTGTGTGATATTATATATTTTACACACTTTTACACTCACAATTGTTTCAGCATGTAAGAATCCAAAACCATGTTTCGTGCATGAGGGTGACCTCTGTAATATATAGCTATACAAATCCAAATAATCTACTGAATAATAATAATAAATATATCTTTAATCCTTGTACAGAATAGAAAATCTGAAAAAATCTTACTTGTTTTTCATTGTATCTGTATAGTGGTTTAATAATAATCATTAAGAAAATCCACAAGATGAAGTCCGCATTAACCCCCATAAACTATCTAT
The DNA here is from genome assembly GCA_963277665.1 of Viscum album. NCBI lineage: Eukaryota > Viridiplantae > Streptophyta > Magnoliopsida > Santalales > Viscaceae > Viscum > Viscum album. The sequence continues at coordinate 2,003,497,459 of OY728163.1, read as the reverse complement.
TAGAAGCATTAAATTAGAATGTAGGAAAGAAAAAAAATGAAAACATTAATGATGGGTTATCTTCTCTGATGGTTTCATATACCAATGGTATCACAACCTGAGGTAGAACAACTAAACTAATGGTATCATATCTTTCGATAGAACTCCTAGCAGTAGCAGGTCTTGGGGTAGCATTATTGGTGTTCTCATGTCTACTGGTAGCATGTGTGGTTTTATAGTTTCTAAAATAATGGTGGAAAAACTATATTGGTGGATCATCTTTGATGGTGGGATAGAACTGGTGGTTGTAGAACTCTTGTGGTGGAATAGGTATGGTGGGGGCATAGTTGAAATAACGTTGGTAAAACTCTGATGGTGGAAGAAATGAATCAATTGTGTAACATATGAACTAAAATTTTAACTTTTCTATACTTATCCAATTTAATTTTACAAAATTAGAAACCATCAAAATACATTAAGGTCATTATAAATATAATAAACATGATATGTTAACTTTAAAATAAGGAAGTTCCAACAATCTCCCATTTTTTATGATCACAAATCATGAAATTTTATAAACCATGCATAAGAAAATATAAGCATGAGTAGATGAATTTGAAAAGTAATGATATATTGTTAACATTTCAAGTTTCCAGTTTGATATTTCAATATTATAGTTAGAAACATAGGATAACATTAAATATGATGAAAATACAATGAAAACATAACTTTTTAAAATTATAATTTTTAAAAGTAAAACACAAATGTTACAAACAAGATTTCTCCCTTTTAGGATTATCCAAAAGTACAAGAAAAGAAATTATATTCAAAATAAAAAGTAAAAGATGAACTGGCATAAATAGACAAATATAAATCTTACATCCTCAAAAAGAAATACAATGAAAAACAAAAAACAACCCCTACCAAAGACCAATCCTCATCTCAGTCACTCTATTATATTTGGGATATAGGATCAATAGGGTCTTTTCATTTTCTTTTGGTAAGAGGCACTAATTTATAAGCTAAGGGGGATGAGGTAGTCTAATGAAGCTCACAAGTCACCACTAGTCTAAGTTTTCTAACTGCTTTAGTTGGTGATATGTTGAACAAATAAAATTGAGGTGATAGATGAGTATGTTAAAGGGTAGTAGTGAGGAAAGACATAATAATGGTCTCGGGTGACACAACTGATGTACCAGATAAATAAAAAAATGGATTCATGAGATTATAAAAGTACATGATTATATTCCCACCTCTCTCTATATCACTGAATAAGTCCTTTATTCCATGAAAAACTTGAGAATATGAGCTATGAATTTGATCTGGTCTACCCATTCCTGGAATTCCAATATGATAGGTGGAATTATTAAATTCTCATTTAAAAACTTAAGGTGGTAATTCAACTCATTATATATATATATTTGGGAAAGATAGTATTTTAAAGCCTTAGTGATGGTTTCCCTATCACTTTGGGTTCCATTAAAACACTATCTTATGTGTTTATAAATATACTAACCATGATTTATAATTTAGAAAAGGTTTCCCTGGTTATATTTTTTCAGATCTCCAATGATGCCATGAAAATCCTCTCTGATTATGGCTCTAATTAACGCACTTTCAACTACAAAAAAGAGGTGTAGCAGTGTATGTGGAAGAAAATGATGGTGGTAACCTCTCCAACTTCTCCCAAATAGTATCCTATCTAGTAGAAAAATTGTTCCTCAACTTATCCATAACAAACCTCATAGATTCCATCCCACTATCAGATATTTTATTCACAATTTTAACATCTTGAATCTTCAAAGTCACTTTGGTCTGAATATGAGAGATAAATAACTCAAAAATATTATTGGAATAACCTTCACAAAGATTAGTAACCATACGCGCCTTTGATCTCAAAATAACAAAACAGTTAGAATGTAATATCTCTATGAAGACATCTATATCATCTATTGTAACATGCTCTAAAGGAATTAAGGCAATGAAAAGCAGAGGTGAAGAAAATCTCTCAGGAATATGTATGAAAATATCTTCATGATCTGATCTAATAGTTGGAGCATCAAAATGAAAAATCTAAAGTTGACCAACATCCTCAATTTCCTCCACAAGAAATCCCTTTGGATATAATCTAATAGAAACTAAGTTAATTTTTCTACCATGCTCTGGTGGACTGCTATGATCATTATAACTATCGCAATCCTTATCTAACTTGAGATAAAAAAATTTATTAAATTTGGAACCAAGAGATGGATCCACCTTGGATGTCGCTATATCCTCAGCAGAAATAAAGTGATTATTCCTAGAAACTAACTTCTGAATAGAATAACCTGGGGATTCCTCCCCCTCAACAGGTGCCCTCAGCTCACCTTTAATAGAATAATCATCCTCAACAAATTGATAAAAATAATTTCTCTCCAAATAGCAATCAGAAATAAAAATAATAGGATATGGATGATGGGACTAATCCCTATCAACATCATCACAAACAACAAAATCGTCATCATCATCATCCTCATCATCATCATGATCTTCTGAGTCATGAGGTCAATCACCATTTACATCATCACCATTATCTTCATTCTCATGATTAGAAACTTCCACTACTTCTTTAGTGGTTTCAAAATATCGTTGAGTCTATAAATATCTAGGGACTTTATTCTCCTCATATGCTCCTTCACTCAAGAGGCACTTTCTCATAGGGAGATTAGTAGGTGGAATATCATCTATAAAAGAAACAAAGGGACTTATAGTAATGTTTGGATCACTTCCTTATTCAATGGACATATCCACTTACTCTACTTAAACCACAAAAAATCTTCTTAAACTCCAACCACTTCCTCTTCATATTCTTCATCAGAATAAACTACAATCTCATCAAGATCCATTTCGGGGTCAATAATATTCTTTTTTCTTGATGGATGTTCAATAGGATCAAAATCCTTATAAATATTGTCATTTACCTCAACCCACTTCATAATCCAGGGATTATAGTTGACTATCACTCTCTTGAAGGTATTTTTACTTAGTCAAACCCCACCAAAAATTACCACTGATTCTTCTTATTCATAAACTAATCCCTTGGATTCTCACATACCAGATATTAATTTAGTTTAAATAAATGTATTTGACATGGAAGTGGACTTGATCATTTTCATAATGTGCATTATAAGGTTTCTATAATGATTCATTTTATCCCCTACTTAGATAAGGACTAAAATATAAACATACTAATAACTCATTGTACGAAAATACGCTTTTCTAGGATATAGAATATGTTGGATGAATTTAAATAGGAGTATAAATTCACCATTCAACTCTGTAGAAGTAGTTCACCTCATTGTTCTATCTATAGTTAGGTCTAACAATACATTATCATAAACATACATATCACTATTACATGGTATATAAAATTTCTAGTCATTAGAAAGCCCTCAGTGGGGATTATTTAAGCACTTGGCCAATTGTTTCTAAGAAAAGATAACATATTTTACATCTATCATACTTTGAATAAAATCCTACTTTCCCATGAAGTTTTACGCTACATATTGGTAAAACTAATGAAATAACCTCAGATAAAATGGTATATCATTTCTCAAGAATCTATTCAACCCTAGTAACGAATCACCTTGATCTCCAATGAATTGCTCAAAATCATCCATTTTTCATTCTCTTCTTTCTTTTCAAAACCACATAGTTCACAAACTGAGGGTTTCTTGGTTTGAATACAGCATGACTCAATTCTTCATGAGATCTTTTAGAAGTTCATGATCCTTCTGGAGATAACACTAAAGGATTCTTAACTCTCACCATTTCCCTTAGATCAAAAGGTGAAGGAAGATCATGAATAAGGCTTAAGGTCAGGAAAGAGGGGAATTCAAAATGGTTCATAGGGTAGGTGCGAGCAAAAAGGTGACCCAAAATAAGATTTAAGTATTAATTTTATCATTTAGGTATTTAAATATTAAAAATATAAAAACATATAAAAAAATAAAAAAAAAAATTACATAGAAAATTAGAACAGTTTGAAAAAAAGAATCAGATGCCAGTATATCATGCAATGAGGGATCGTTCAAATAGTAGATCATTCCAACGGAGCACCATTCCAATGGTGGATCATTCCTATTATGGATCGCCAATGGTGGATCATTCTAATGGTGGATCATTCCAATTTTGGATCACCAATGGGGGATCATTCCAATGGTATATAAAAAATGGTGGATCATTTCAATTGTGGATGATTAACAAAATTTTATCATTTATAATTCATGTTTGATGTAGCTTAATCTCTCAAAATTCACGGTCTTTGTAAAAATATCAATGAGTTGATGTTCAGTTCCAATTAATTCAAGAGTTATATCACCCTTTTGAAAATTATCTCTCAAAAAGTGGTCTCTTACAATAATATGATTTGTCTTAGACTGATAAATAGGATAATTATAAATATTTATCTCACTTGTGTTGTCACAATTTATAAGGAAATGTTTGAATTTATATCCATAATCTTGCAGAGTGTGTTTCATCAAAAAAAATTATGCAGAAAAATATCCTAAAACTATGAATTTAGCATCAAAAAAAGATAATGAGACATAATTTTTTTTATTTCTACAACAAGATACTAAATAGTTTCCCAAAAGATGAAATTTTCCATAGGATTTTTTTCTATCTAACTTAAAACCATAAAAATATACTTCTATATAACTCACTATGTTAAATTATTGTCCTAAAAAAAAGAATGCCCTTAAACTATGTGTATACTTGAGGTATTGGAAAATTATTTTAACAGAAATTAAATGATATAATTTATTATTTTCTTGAAAATGGTATCACATAAACACACTAAGCATAGTATAATAGGTTTATAATCATAACTATGTAACTAGTTTGATCTACTTCTTTTCTAGTTTCATCAAGATCTTTCTTAAATGTGGTTCTCATGGAAGTATCACTACTTTTAGTGTTATCCAAACAAAAATTTTGTGGAAGATATTTATTGTACTTACATTTATTTAATATAATTCCATATTTATTTTTAAAATTTTTAAAACTAAGAAAGAATTTATATTCTCCCATTAAACACATTTCAAATTTTATTATCATCATTTTCAAAAAATTGGTACAGAAAGTATTTTTAGAAGATATAAAAACAATGTCATCAATATAAATTTGAACTACTAATACGTATTTTGAAATTATCTTTATAAAAATAGTAGGATCAACTATCACTTTTAAAAACCTTTAGAAATTAGAAAAGAGCTAAACCTATCATACCAAGCTCTGGGAGCTTGTTTTAAAACATATAATATTTTTTTATTTTAAAAACATGATTTGGAAAATGAGGGTTTTAAAATCCAGATTTTTTTTCAAACAAACAACCTCAACTATATAAAAATTTAATAACACACTCATTGCATCAATTTGATATAGTTTCAAATCTAAATGTACCACATAAGGAAGCAGTATTCTAATGGATTCATGTCTAGATACTAGTGAAAAGGTTCCCTCATATTCAATACCCTTTTCCTAATATTATCATTTTATAACCAATCTAGATTGATTTCTGACTATTGTTTCTAAATCATAAACTTTCTTCCTAAGAACCCACATAGTGAAAAAAATTCAGAGTATCCTTAGGTCTAACTGAAAGTTCCCAAACTCTATTTCTTTAAAAATAATTATGTTTTTCCTGTATATCCATCACCAAAAATTCATCGTTAATTGCATCATTTTTGTTCTTAGGTTCAAGATATAACAAGAATTATGGATGTTTAACCTGATTTTTAAGAGAATCCCTTTTTTGTACCTCTATCAAGGTCTCCAACTATAGAATCTAGAGGAAGGTATCTATAGACGCCGAAAAAGTACGTAACTCCTTGAAGTTTCGAAATGACGAAGCGAATCCATATTCGGACTCAGAGGCCCAATCCGGAGGGCCCGGAAGTGGTGCGTGAAATTAAAGGGCACTCGTGCGGAAAAATGTTGTTCATGTGAAGGAATCCTGGGATTCGTGAAAAATAACCGGTGTGGCGCGCAAATTTTGGGCGCCCGGTTCCACGTAGGGAGGACTTTCGCGCCGATTGGTCCCGGCACAGAAGATTTCGCGCACCACCCAGATTCTGCGATGGCGGAGGCCTATAAATAGAAGGCAACTCCAACCGTTTCGGGGTTGAGGAATTCGGACCGGCTCCCATGCGCGCAATTCGGACTCCCACGCGTGCAAGATGACTTCCAGATAGTACCCCATTTCGCGTAACCTTGCCCCGGGGTTCTCGTTTGCGTGTAACCCCACTGGCTTAAGTGAATTTGCCAACTCTTACGGGTTCTTACTTTGCACACAATACTTTACCCTTGCGCGCAAACCCCTCCAATTGCACACAATCCCTTCCAAATTGCGCGCAACCCCTTCATTTGATTTTTCCATACCTTAGGGATCGGCCAGCACCCCCGCACACAATCTAATCCCTTTGCGCGCAACCCCCTATCCGCGCGCAATACTTCTGACCCAATTGCACGCCATCCCAGTGTTTTGAGCGCAATCCTTCTCTTTCTGCACAAAACCCAGGACCCCTCACCTTGACACCCCACGGGTGCCTCTCTGCGCCGGCGCCCGATGTCTTCCATACCGAGCATGCACTCCATGCGTTGTTTTCCTGTACGGCCTTCTAGGCTCGTATGAAGTAACCTCAAGGTCCCTTGGGTGGTTTTTCCCATTGTGTTTTTTTGCCTCATGCTTCTTCGCATGGGCACGCCAATGGCTATTGCTTCTTCGCATAGCCACGCTAACTTGGACCCCTCGATGGTTCGCCCTGTGGCCCCCCTTCACTACAGCCTTGCCGATGCCTTCCCTCCCACAAGGGGTAGAGAGTGTTGGGCATGTAATCCCTAGGGGTGTGGAGCGTACCCACCTCGTCCAAGCTGTAGTATGTTAAACTTCCAAGCACCTTGTCCTCAACACATGACATTAAACTGTGATCCAACCCCGTGCCTTGCACACAGGGTCCCCCCGGCTCGGATATGCTCTCTGCCCGCTCGTCTCCACGGGGATGTCGGGGTCATCCCTCACAGGGGGGGTGATTTATTGGAGTGGAATTTTTTCACGGGGTAAGGGATACCTCAGAGCCTAAGCCCCTAGCCTATCTTGTGGAAGGTTGCACCCATGCACCTCTGTACTTCCCCACTACCGAGGCCAGGGGAGGGCATGATTGGGAATGAGACATCTCCTCTGTTCGGTCCCAAATCCCTCTCCCTCTGTGCTTTGTTGCACCATGGGCCTCCATCCTGGAGTAAGTCTCGGCACTAAGGGCCGCTAACCACGCGTAATCCCCAGTTTCCTCTTTGCACCGCTCAACACGTAAACCCCTCTCTGCTTCTAACAGATGCTCCCTTTCACGACGTGATCGTCTGGTCCCTGCTACCTATTGTTTATCACACCGAGCATGACTCATGTGGGCTTAGAGTGAGCATCGGCCATGACACCCCATGGGCCACCTCAGAGCGTAATCCCCATCCCAGCGAACTACGGGGACTTTAATCCATGTCAAGACATGGTACGTAGGAATCCTCCATGACGTTCAAGCCCACCACCCAGTCGTTCCGACCCCCCTTTCACGTCAGTTTTCCAACCCCATGGGCTGCCTCAGAGCATAAGACCCATTCTCTCATCCCGCATGACGTTAAATTGTATGCCCCCGTCCCACACGACATTAAATTGTATGCCCTAAACTACGTGGACTTTGATCTGTGCTAACGCATGGTATGTAGGAAGCCTCCATGAGGTTAAAGCCCATCACTCGGTTGTTCCAACCCCTATGTGTCGGTTCACCAGCACTATTATGGGCCGCCTCAGAGCGTAAGCCCCATATCCAACACCCACATCTCATCCTGACCTCTCCCTTGAGTCCACATGCCCCAGGAAGCTCATGCCCTAGCCCGGAGATCTTACTTCCTCCAGGCTCCAATCCATGCGTTCATTCTCATGGGTCACCTCTTCAGGTGTCCCACTATATCATGGAACTACGCGGACTTTGATTCCCTTCCATTGGGATATGTAGGAAGCCTCAATGAGGTTCAAGCCCGTCACTCCATCACCCATCCTGATTCCTACCCGGGCGGCCACATCCCAGTGGGATCATGCCACCTCATTCCACTCCATAGTATCCGGGAATCCGCCCACGTGCTGGCCCAAATATCGGTGTTCCCCCTAGGGGTCCTTCAATCTAATACACTCTCAGTGTTCTGATCAGTCCAATCCATCTCCGCAATACATTAAACTCATGACATACCCCGTGTTAGACATGGGAAGCTGAGCAAAACCTCAGATGGCACACGATTCCCCGCATTCGATGTGGGATGCCTCGGGCTTTCGTGCCCTCGAGAAGCCCTATAATAAGGGACATAAGACAGACATGCCAATCCCCCAGCGTCAAGGCATGACAACGACACCCCAGTGTGACCATTCTCTAAACTGAAGGTTGCTGCCCCGACCAGACCCCTTGTAACGTCTTGACAGAAGAAGCGTAATTAACTAGTGTCCATGAAAATATGGCACCGGGAATGAGGTTCATGAATACTTCTTAAATCTACGAGGGAGACCCGGACTAGGTGACGAGCTCCGAGAAGGAATCCACAAAAGGAAGAACCGACATCCCATCATCCCGGTTTCAATCAAGGAGCAGACATCCCTGAATAAGGAACAGATGCCACCCGCCTTTGGAAAGAGGGAATACGGGACAACATGTCGCGCGTCCTCCCCTGCATGACGGACGCGCGCGCGCGCCCCGGCGGAAAGCATCAGAAACAGCAAATGGTGAACCTGACGGGAACCTATTCTCCTCAATACAGAGATTGGTAGCATTCGAGGTGTCGGAATATTATCATGTCACCGGGTCCGGGAACCTTGCACCGGGACGTGACACCCACCAGGGGTTGAGGCAGTCAGGACGTTGAGCACTCCGTTCTGCGACGTTGTCAGCGTGGATCCCTCTAACTAACCATGGAAGACGGAGTGGCGCTGGGATGTTGGTTGTCGATTTCATTTTCTATTAGTGCTAATGGGTTCATCTCCCTGCTTCCAGGAATCAGATCGCTGCATCCGGAGCTCGATCGCCACTTGCCCAGCGGCGTAGGGGCAGGGGCAGTACCGACGCAGCCACCCCGCGTGGTCCCACATTTTCCATAGCTTCTCCGACTCCGACTGCTGTAACTGTCGGGCGCTCACGCCCCTATCCCCATCATAAATCATCCAGCGAAGGGTGATCACCAACCTTGTGCGTAAGTACGAGGAGTAAGGGGTCATCCCCACCAGGGACATAGCCTGTTTGGATCTAGAGGCAGCTGCACCTCACTGCCATCATCGCCCCCGGGGGCTGCGCCATGAGCCACCGCTCCCCACTCCGACGTTCAACCGTTTCGAGAGTTTATCCCCAGAGCACCTTGACACCTCCCTTACCTACACCGATGAGGTAGGGGATGTCCGGGTTCGCCTGATCGGAGACCCGTTTCAAGGGTCCACGGAAAGGGCCCCTGGCAGGCTGCGTCGACGCTGCTGCCCGACTCCTTGGGCCAATGAGCAGGCAATCTCTATGCCTACACCACCGGCCCCAACCCATCTGACATGACGCCAGTCTCAGGCGCGAGCAGAAGATAACCCTTACACTGGGGCACCAACATCAGCAACCACTTTGGCCCGAGCCACTACTGACCTCTGTTATCAGACCTCTGCACACGTTGAGTTGAGGCAGTTACATGCCCGACCCGGAGCGAGGCCCTGACCGCCCCACAGGCAGGTTGGGTCGACTCTCTCGGTTACTGGCACAAGCAATGGACACCGCGGACAAATTCACGGTAGTTCCATCCACCGTGAAGGACTACTCCGTGCCACCATTCTGGAAAGAAGAAGGCTTCCCCGTGACAGTTACACTCTGGGTATGTCTTTTTCCAGCGCTCACTACACTGGGTACAGGGTCACTAACCCTACCACTGTCCACGATCATAGAGCATTTTCATGTCCGGCCACTCACCCGTATAGAGGTCCTCCCCATGTCCCTTTCGAAATCTGTCACGGTGCTTCTCATACCCTGGCCTTCAGTCCTCTCTGACCCTTCATTATTGCGGCTAGAGGACTCCAATATGAAGGTCAGTCCTACCCCGAGGAGCCACCCAGGTGCAGGGAGGCAGGAAATCGTCGCCATAAGAGATATTTCAGGGAAGTCAGGATGGAAATCAAACCAGTCCGTTTCTCGGACTCTAAGTCAGAGTACGACTCGACGATGGAACCTTCCCCCCGGTCCCTTGAGACAAGGGTAGGGATGGGGACGCGGCGCTTCAGCCTCGTACTCCAAGAATGTGATATCTATATGATCCCTGCCTCCCTATGAAGGTATATCTTGGAGGATGAAAACCTGGCATACCCGTAGGGATCAAGCTTGCAGTTACCACTGGCCTCTCCGGAAGCACCTTCCACATCGGTTAGAGAGGGGGGAGAACTTTTCTGTGGACCAACGGAAGAGTCGCGACAATACACTCCCTCGGCAAGCACTGACAATGTGACATGAGACATGTTCGCCAGCCCATTCTATCATGACGTGGAAGCCAGGACACTACAACCCTTGGGGGACGACTTAGGATTCGGTGGCCAATCGGGCTGCTCGCCATATTCTCTGCCAGCCAGCCCACCGGTCCAACAGCCTGCCTCATCACCGCTGCCAGTTCCCCGGCCATTCTCAGTTGATGAGTAGGGGAAGCAAGGGCCAGATCCCAAAATAGAGTTATGGAGCTTCTTCACCATCCTCACAGCAGACCACTTCCCCAAGAAGTTTTGGCCGATCACAGGATTAGGTTTTGATATTCTAGAATCGCTCACCCCAGGAGAGTTTGAATGTTTCCGCCTGACTCTCCGGGCGACTCACTCTCGTCTTCACCACCAGTGAGCGTCTTATCCTGGGAGTCAGGCACATCTCGAGGATATCAGTGAGCAATTCCATCGGGTTGACCAGGTCGTGCTCCCCGTGGTTCGGCACCCCGAGTCACTTGGCCACTACAGGGCCCTCCAACAACAATGCGTCCAGTGTTTTCAAGTACTCCGCAAAGTTATCAAGGAGGCCACCCCCCACACGCACGTTCGTGGATGGGGGTTTTACGCTGCCCTTCTTTTCAGTGCGATTCTCCAACATCTCGACTCACTGGGGAGCTCTGAAGGAATTCCACCAAGGGCAGTGGAAGTCAACATGGCCGACCTTTTGGGAGAGGGAAACGGTTTGGAACTTATCGATGGGGACTCATCCCCCGAGGACAGGCCGCTACTAGACCCACCTGGGAGGATTACTCACCAAAAGAGGAACCTCCTAGGTCTCCCCACACCTACCGAGGCATTAACACTGAGCCAAAACATCGGTAAGGGTAAAGAGCACCTCGGGGCTGTCAAGATTACCGACCCATCTGCCTCGGTACAGAATGCAGAAGAAGATCCCAAGAAGGCCACGCTATGCCAACAGCTTTCTGAGCATAAGAGGCTGGTTGATGACCTCCTGGCCGAGCGCATTGCAGAGCGGCGGCCTGACTACGGTGATCCTAGGCCAGGACAGCAGGGGCAGGAGCAACTACCCCTTGACGAGATTCTCCCAGGAAACCGTGATCATGCCGTGTTCACCGATAGAGGAGAGGCTGGAGATCATGGCAAGAGAGCGCGATACCTTTCTCCAAACCCTCCTGAGCAGCGTGGTCACCCAATGGACCCCGCTCGGGTTCCTCCCATTGCCCCAAGAGTCGCTCCGCCAGCCGCCCCGCGAGCTGCTGAGCTTGAATACCGGATTGAAGAGCCTGGCATTACGCTTGTGGTTAGGGATCCCCATCATGACAGGAACCCACGTCCGGAAGATCCAATGGAAGCACTCATCGCCTTCTTAAAGGCTTTGGAAACTCGGCAGGTGGAAATCCCATCGGACAGTAATCCATACCCAGCATGGGTGGATGATATGCTGGCCCCGCCAGGATTTGGGAACCCCACTTTCACCCCCTTTAATGGGACTAGGGGCCCACCACAACACATGGACCACTTCAACTCGAGGTGGAGGCCTATGTTAGGAACTCCGGCGCAGCAGGAGGCCGCCGAGCTTCGTTGCATCGTTCAGACACTAGAAGGGCCAGCATTTGTCTGGTATAGCCAGCTCCCTGTCGAATCTGTGACTATCTGGGAGGACCTTCGTAGGAAATTCCTCTACCAGTTCAGTTCCACAACCCGAAAGACGAACATCACAGACCTCTTCAGGTGAAAACAAAGGCCCTACGAGCGAGTCGCGGACTTCGTCGCTCGGTGGAAGGGCCTCACATACTCCCTTGAGATGACACTAACTCAGGAGATATTACTGAAAATGTGTGTAGGTAATGTCAAGGAAGAGATGGTTCCTTCTCTGATCACTCAGAATTACCCCGGAGGGTTCCGGGACTTCTCAGCAAGGCTCAACACCTCGAAGAAGCTCTGCAACAGGCTATTCAGGCATGCCTGCTGCCTCCTGTGATCTCTGCAAGGAGAGCCACCAGAGCCGAGCCCGCTGTTGTGGCCCAGATAGAGGCCCCCAGGTAGCTAGAGTTGCTACTAGTGAGGCCAGCTCCGTATCCCCATAGGGGTCCACCCCCACGGGCACAGCCTCCGGCCCAGCAGCGACCGCCTCAAAATCAGCAAGTGCCTCCGCGCAACGCACCACCACCACCTATGAGATATGATCAAGTTACACCTCCTCAGCATGCTCCTCCGGCCCCTTGTCAGGGCCAGCCTCCTAGAGCCCCCTTTCCAGATAGAAGGAATTAGACCTACTCTTTTGATGAGGCCCAGGTCCCTGGTTATTTCCTTAGTGCCTTGGAGCAGAGAATCGTGCGGCTGCCTGAGAGCCGGAAGCCAAAGGAGGCGCACCTCACCGATCACCCCAACTACTGCCCTTATCACCAGACCCTGGAGAACACCATCTAGTGATGCTATGTGTTCAAGTACTGGCTCTAAGACCATATTGAAAACAACATAGTCAGGTTGGGCCTAGCCCCGGCGCAAGTGGCAAGTGTCTTTGTGAGATCAGATGGCAGTAGTGGCAACGAGGATGAGTGGAAGCAGGTTTTCGACCGTGGGTCCCGGAAGTATAACGATTGGATGGCCCGAATGATGGTCGCCCGCGCCTATGGCATCATCCGTGCCCACGTGAATCAGCCAGATCCCTCAGAATCTGTGAGCGCTACATTGGTATCGTCGTCCCAGCCTACCTCTTCCCAGAAGAGTTTGCAGCGGCGCAAAAAGAAAGAACGTGCTCTGCCAATGCCGTCATCATCCTGCACTCTTGGCGATTTTATGCCCCCAGAAATGAGGATCTCTCCTAGACTCCATCTGATAGTGGATGAATCCTCGAGTGATAGTCTGGGGTATGCTTCAGTTAACACCGTAGAGTTGGTAAATCCATTTTTGACTCCCGACAATGAGGAACGCCAGGTGGACCTTCCCAATGTCCCCAGTCGTCGCCAACGTCGGTGGAGCCGCGGCTACACGAATCACCAGGGCACAGAATTTGGCACCTCTAGTCAGGTCGTGCACGCCACTGAGACTAGGCAGTAGGCCCAATACAGAGCTCAGTGTATGCGGCCCCTTCATCCGGCGTCGACAGGTTCACCTCTACCACCGTTTGTGTTGCTGGATCGGGCAGAACCACCTCGACCGTACAGCGACCAGCTCTGCCCTGCCACCAGCCGACCCCAGCCTTCCGGTCCTAATCTCAGGACCTTGACTTGTGAACAGCGAGACCTTCCTAGTACCAGCCAGTCACCAGTCCAACCAGCGGAGCCCGTCATGCCTCCAATCGCAGAGCAGCCTCCTGTAAGCAGAAGCTCGCGTTTGGCCCGAAAGTATGATATCCTAAAGCACCTGTCCGGCATTCCAGCAAATCTTTCTATCTTTGAGGCTCTTCTCCTGTCGTCTGAAATGTGTGAGGCACTCGCCGAGGCCCTAAGGAGCCCCCTCCAGTTTGAGACAGAGGTAGCGGTTGTAGAAGCCTTCCACACCGAGGCGATTGAGGATGCCGAATGTCAGGAAGTTATCTCGTTCTCTAGTGAAGATGAAGACCCTCCCATATAGGGGAACATTCACCCACTGTACATCACTGACCAGTTCAATGGAGTGGAAGTCTGCTGTTGTCTTGTTGACAGGGGTTCTGGGATTAACCTAATCCCAACTCGGAAACTGCGAAAGTTGGGGTTGTCTGAGGATTATTTAACTCCCTCCGACCTTAGGATCTAGGGGTATGATAGGACAGAGCAAACTCCACTTGGAAATATTCGCTTGAAGACCCAGTTCGGTGGCCTAATTTCCAGCACTGAATTCATGTTTCTCTCCCAGTACACCGCCTAAAATGCGTTGATGGGTAGGTCGTGGCTCCACCTTCACACGGCGGTCCCCTCATCATATCACCAGTGCCTAAAATACTCCCTTAATGGTCGAGTAGGCGTGCTCCAAGGAGATGCATCTCTTTTTGCCTCTTGTGAATCCCGTTATCTAGACACCGACTCTTACAAGACCAAGGATAAGAAGATCCTGGCAGGTGAGGTCGAGCCCGACACTGTCACAAGTGACCCCTGGGCAGGTTTGGAGGATGCTTATATCTTCCCAATCTATCGGTTGGAGGCCACAAACCCTGACATGGGGTAGTGCTTTATTGTTTCGGGTACTGGAGGAAGGCATATTTCCGGGTCCAAGCGACAATGGAGAATCACCTCATACTCCTACACCAACCGGGCTCAGGTAATTCCCGAACCTCCTACCCATGTACGATATCAGGACTTCAGGCCCATGGAAACAGTAGTACATCATACGTGTCTGTTTCACCGGTCCAAGATCGACCGTCTCAAGACAACGTGCCACTACTACTTTGATGTCATCAAGCGTGGTACCTTGGGCCGAAGACCAAATGGGATTGGATCAACCACCTTTGTCGCCATGGTCTTCGTAGTGCATGAGTCTCCTAACATGACAACCACTGCCGCCCAAGCCGGCACCAGCTTCCCATCAGGGCTTGGCAGCCCCAAAACAGCTCCCCTCGTGGATGATCCCTCCACAAGTGGAGAGGAGGAAATGGAATATGCTCCCCCTTCCTTTGAGGAGTGTGTCTCCACCACGGTCGATGAGTTCGTGCAGGTGAACCTCGGTGGTGAGGCGGACCCAAGACCCAGATTGGTCAGCGCCGCTATGCCCCCCGAGGAGTGGCAACAGTACATAGACTTTCTTCAACAACACCGTGATGTGTTTTCTTGGAGTTATGATGAGATGCTAGGATTAGATCCTCAGGTATCCATCCACCGCCTTGTCCTTCCGACAAACCATCACGGGTTTAAAAAGTCTTCCATAAAGATGCACCCCTCTCACATTGCCCTGGTTGAGGCCGAAGTTGATACGCTCATCAAAGCCATCTTTGTCAAAGAAGTTTAGTACCCCAGGTGGCTAGCCAACATTGTTACAGTTAGGAATAAGAATAGACATATCAGGGTCTGTATTGACTTTTGCGATCTCAATCGCCACTGTCAGAAGGATGATTTTCCCCTTCCAGTGATAGAGTTGTTGATCGATGCCACAACTGGGTTCCAAACCCTCTCCTACATGGATGGGTATTCAGGGTACAACCAGATCCAGATGGCCCCTGAGGATGAAGAGTTCACTGCCTTCAGGACCCCCAAGGTACTTTCTGTTACCAGGTTATGCCCTTCAACTTGAAGAATGTGGGTGCTACCTATCAATGGGCCATGCATCGCATATTCAAGCCAATCCTCTACACACTTGTGGAATGACATGTGGAAGACTTGGTGTTTAAATCTCACCAGCGCCAGAACCATCTCAAAGGTCTTGAGAAAGTGTTCGGATTCCTCTTTTCTCGCCACCTGAAGATGATCTCGTTGAAGTGTGTCTTCGGGGTCACCATTGGAAAATTTCTTGGCTTCGTTGTCAGATACCAAGGCATCAAGATCGACCCGGATAAGATCATGTCCATCAGCCAGATACCTCCCCCGAGAAATATTTGGGAGCTCAGAGGCCTCCAAGGACACTTAGCCTATATACGCTGATTCATTGCGAACCTGGCCGGAAAGTGTGAGCCCTTTTCCTGGATCATGAAGAAAGGTGCCACCTACGAGTGGGATGAAGAGTGTCAGATCGCCATTGAGGAAATCAACCAGTATCTGCTCCAACCTCCAGTCTTGTAGCCACCCATTTCCGAAAAGTCGTTGGTCCTTTACGTGACCGCCTTGGAATGATCCCTCGGTGCACTTCTCACCAGAAGAACAATAAGGGGACAGATAACAACATGTACTACCTCAGTCGCATGCTCCTTGATACAGAAGTTAGATACTCTCTCATTGAGAAGTGTTTCATGGCGCTCGTATTTTCCGTACAGAAATTTTGGTACTACTTGCAGCACCACGAGGTACAACTAGTCTCTCGGGTAGACCCGTTAAAATACATCCTCAACCGACCTAAGTTGGCCGGCTGACTGGCGCACTTGGCGGTGATCCTCCAGCAGTTTGACAACAGGTTCTTACCTCAGAAGGCTATCAAACGACAGGCGTTGGAAGACTTCTTAGCTTCTCATCCAACCTCCGTGGATCAGCCACTAGATCTAGGCTTTCCTGATGAGGTAATCCTGTCAGTCGATCATGACTTCCCATGCTGGCAGATTCACTTTGATGGTGCCTCCCAGAGCCCCACCGGTAGAAGGATCAATGATCCTAGGCTCAACCGAGTGGGCCTGGGTGTCATCTTCATCACCCCAGAGCAAGACGTTCTACCATATTCATTCCTGTTGTCATAAGGTTGCACCAACAATGAGGCAGAATAACATGCCCTCATCACTGGCCTCGAGCTGGCTCTCGAGATTGACGTGCCTCATCTACATGTGAAAGGGGACTCCAAGCTGGTCATCAAGCAGGTCAATGGTGACTATGTTGTCAGAAAGCCAGAACTTGTGCCATTGATGGAGTGCACCCTATGTCTAATGGCTAAGTTCCCTTCTCGGCTAGAGGTCGTTCATATCCCCTGGTTGCAGAATAGTCGAGAAGATTCTTTGGCCAGCCTGGCTGCATCACTTGCAGAGCCCGAAGAAGACGACTTGGTTATCCACATGGCACACTGGAGAGTCATTTCTCTCATCATCCCGAAGGATGATCGTGGCCTGCGGGTGAACCATCTCACCACTGGTGCCCCTATGTCAGGATCCCCAGGGCCTTTAGATGTGTTAATCGAAATGGTTTCTGATTGGAGGACGCCCTTGGTTGAATATCTCCAGCACTACAATATTCCATCGGACCGAGCCGAGCGTGAGAGAATCTGACACCGTGTGCTGCAGTTTACCCTTCAGAGCGGTCCCAGCCTTGAGCAGGTCCTTTGCAGATGCGGATTTGATGGTGTTCACCTCTGTTGCCTTCGAGGATTCGATATCCCATAGTTCATGCAAGAAGTTCATGCTGGTTCCTATGGTGCCCACCAGGCCGGGTCGAAGTTGTCCACCCAGATTTGGAGGCTGGGGTACTTCTAGCCCTCCATGATCTATGACTGTATCAATTTTTCCAAGAGGTTTCATGCGTGAAAATTTCACGCAAAATTCATGCATTGGACACTAGATCCTCTCCACAATACCAAGTATTCTTGGCCCTTTGAAGTCTGGGGGTTGGATGTCGTAGGACCTTACCCGCCGGCGATGGCCCGCCAGTGCCGGTTCATTCTGACTGCTACATATTTCTCTTCCAAGTGGGCAGAGGCAATTCCGCTCAAGGAAGTCAAGGCTCATGCAATCACTGAATTCGTGGGTTCCAATATCATCTATCGATTTGGAGTACCTCACGCTATCCTCATGGATAACGAAACCAACTTCCGAGCAGCCGTGCTGAAGAAATTGTACGCTAAGTAAAACATTCACTCTAACCACACCTCCCGCTATCATTCGCAGGAAAATGGATAGATCGAGGTGTTTAACAAAACCCTCTCTAACATTCTGCAAAAAAATGGTTGATCAGAACAAAAAAAGTTGTCCGGACAAGCTCCCCAACACCCTATGGGATTATCAGACAACGACTCGTAATTCCACCAATGTAACTCCGTATTCCCTATTGTACGGAGCTGAGGCCGTCCTGCCCATCGAGATTTAGTTTTCCTCATTACGCACAGAGGTATATGACCAACAAGCACCAGATAGAGTTTCCGAAATCCGCCTAGCTGAATTGAGAGCGCTGGACAAGAATAGGCTTCGCGCTTTACATAACCTGGAAAGGCATCAGAGCAGGATGGCTCGAGCTTTCAACAAGAAGTTTTTCCTTCTCCCTTTCCTGTAAGGTAACCTGGTACTTTCTCTTAGAGCGCCAATGATTCCCGGTAGGAAACCACCAAAATTGGAGCCTAAATGGAGGGGCCTTTCATCGTCCATAAGGTCTATCCCAATGGTGTGTATTCCCTGGTAACTATGGATGGTGAGCATGTCACTCCTCTCAACAACGTCTGGTTCCTCAAATAGTATTTTTTTTGAACCCCTCAGGTCTGAGATCTAAGAACTATAACTAAGATCCTTTCGTGGTCCCACATGACCATAAATTGCACCCAGTCCTGCATGACTCTAAACTGCATTTTTTCCTGCATCTGGGCCCCTCGGGTCCGAGTTCTAAGACCTTAAACTAAGACCCTTATGGTCTAGCATGACCTTAAACTGGATGCTCATCCTCACTGCAAGACGTTAAACTGAAAGCTAGTTAGGCATCCCTGACTGAGGCCCAGCCTCAGGCCCCTTGGCCTTCTCGGGCCTCTCAGCCCCAACCTTCACCTAGAGCATGTGGTGTGGTGTAGGATCATGTCCTCATTCACGACGGGTTATCTGCCGCACCGTGCACACTCCCTGGAATAAATACCTCCTTTATTCCTACATGACATTAAATTATGCTTCTAGAACTACGTGTGGCTTGATTCCCATCCTTATGGGATACGTAGGACCGCCTAAACACCTAGATTTCAGGTCCAGCACCATCTCTTAAGAGATCCCATGATCTCCCGACCGCCTCGGTCTTTTGGATTGTCCCTCCCCACGGGGGGATGTATAGGTGTGGTACAGGGTTTATGGCATTATGCCCCCTTCTCCTGGGAATCCTCCATCTTTTGGCCACTCTCCGAATGA
This sequence comes from Viscum album, assembly GCA_963277665.1. Lineage (NCBI taxonomy): Eukaryota > Viridiplantae > Streptophyta > Magnoliopsida > Santalales > Viscaceae > Viscum > Viscum album. The sequence goes on along the minus strand of OY728163.1, from coordinate 2,003,478,308 downwards.
GCCCTTCGACCCTTTCCAGTGGCCTGCTAATGTTTTTAGAGTACTCTATTCTAGGACCTAGAGTGTCAAATTCGACTTAGGCAATTTTTTTTCCACTTGTCAAACTTTGTGCTCCCCTTAATTTGGGCCCCCATTATATTTCACACCCGTAGGGACCCCCAAGAATGTCCTGGATAAAACACCTAAGGGCTCTCCTACTATCACGAGCCAATTCCCCCGAGGGTTTCGGGCAACAAATTGATACAAATCCTGCGTTGCGAATATGGTCAACGATTGATGATCATTTTTGTACCCTTATCTTTAGGATAGCGCGACAAGATGCGGTGTTGTGAAAATGGTCAACAGTAATCCTCAGTTGTCACGCCGGATCCTTCAAGCCCTGAAAGTTGGTTGCATGATTCAAATTATGTTCCACACCATCTTGTTAATGTGGAATCTCGACACTCCTTTCACTAACCCTCAGTTCACCCCCACACGTCAAACGGACAAAGTTGCATTACGACATCTCTTGGGGATCCCGCAATCTGAGATCTAAGATTAAAGGCTTGGGTATTCTCTAGGAAGCATGCATAGCTTGACCCTCACCCCCACGGGATACAAGGAGTTTCCCAGACATTGCGTTTCGGGCCCAGCGTAGCTGGGACCTAGCATCTCCTGCCCCCTAATTGTTGGACCCTCGTAGGCCCCTTGGCCTGAGATCCCTCTCCCGGAATCACCCACGGTGACGGTATGAGGATATTCACTCATCCACATTGGGTACGCCTCAGTGAATCGTGCATATTCCCCTAGGTCCAAGCCATACGACCTTAAACTGTGCTGTTTGGTCCCACCACATGACCATAAACTGTGATGATATCGTCCTGGCCACACGATGAAAAACAGCACTACATTGTGGTGACCTCCCCATAGGGTACATCACATTGGGTATTGGTCAATTTCCATACCATTTGTCAACTCCTGTTATGTCTTGATTATTGTGGTGATGCCAGGAATTCTTGCCCTAGGTCGGTCGCTCCACAAAAGAAAAACCATTCACCTTCATGGAAAAACAAGATATATCAAATGCCACTTCGTTTGGTGTGAGGGATAGACCTTCACGCCTCCTTCTTCCTTTTTGCAGGCACCATTTCATGCCACGCCACCCCTCATGAACTATGTATGGCTTGATTCTCATCCTTATGAGATACTTAGGAGTGCCCGGGTACTTCCCCGTAGGCCCAGCCTAACTTCCGTTTTCAGTCCCTCGACTTAAACACTATTCCAAGGAACGCATGGTAAGCAGGACCTCATCCTCATTCACATTGGGTTTCTTCAGTCGCTTTACTATACGTCTCCTACCCTTCTTACTGATCCTTGGTCTGATCTCTAAGACCATAAACTAAGATCTCCTAAGAACTACATCTGGCTTGATTCTCATCCTTATGAGATACGTAGGAACGCCCAGACCTCCTGACTTTGGGTCCAGATCGAGTTCAGCTAGTTCGCCTCTTCGGTCCCACCTTCGGGACCCTAACCACGGGACCGCGTGGCGTAGTGAGGGATCATGTCCTCATTCACGTCGGGTTTGCAACAGCTGCGCCCCGTGCACCCCGTTCTAAGAATTAGCCTTCTCGTCCTTTCGTCCTACATGATGTTAAACTATGCTTCGAGAAATACATGTGGCTTGATTCTCATCATTATGAGATACATAGGAACACCTGCAAATTTCGTCTTGGGTCCATCCCCATGGATTACCAAGTCCCATCCCTCCTTACTGTCGGCCCCTCGGCCTGACTTCTTGGGAAGTGCTGTAATTACGATACCTACCACGAATAAGCTTAGGATTCCCCATAGTAATGTTGGGAAGCGACAGTTATCTCTCTAGAGAGGTCCTGTCTAAAAATTTGGATGATCCATGACCAGATTAGTATGTCCGCCTAATGCGCCTTCACCACGGTGGTGCAATTTTTGGAGTGTTGGACTCTATTCGAACAAACCACCACTCCACTTTCCACGCTTTTCATGCCCCTTTATTCAGATCCTCACCCTATTCCATGTTTCATGGGACCCCCTAATGGTATGTATTATAGACCTATGGTCCGCCTATTGTATCAATATGGATGATAGACCTGTGGTCCGCCTGTTGTAACAGTATGGATGATTGACCCATGGTCCACCTACTATCCTAGTCCAACATCCCAGAGGACTGATCACGTTTGATGGGACCCCCTAACAGTATGGATGATAGACTCTGGTCCTCCTGCTGCAACAATATGGATGATAGACCTTTGGTCTGCCTATTGTAGCAATATGGATGATAGACCTATAGTCTGCCTGCTATCCTGGGCCAACGTTCCAGAAGACTGATCGGTAATATTTGAGTTAGGCCCCGTGTTGCGAACATGGTCAGTGGTCAGCCCTCATTTATTGTCTCCATTTAAGTCCAGTGCGATATGGATGCTATGTTTCCTCCATGGTTAACAGTTATCCTCCATCGTCGTGCCCCCATAGTGTTCTGAATTCAGGTAACGTGGTTCACCTTTTTCATCTCCCTATTTTTGGATAGATTTCAATGCCCCCGACATTGCCCTGCTCATGTGTTATGGCACATTGAGGAGACGATACTTCGATCGGTCTGAGGTCCCCTCCCATAGGATGGACCTCCCTCTTCTCCTCAGAAATCCAAGCTTGATTTCGGATGCCTGAAGCTTGGTTAATGACCCATAGTTGGGTGAAATGATAACATGAGCATCATTCATTTCTCACGTTGGGTGCGACCCACAAGAGCTTAGGGGTGAGTTGTTATTCATTTCAGAATTATGGTGAGCATACTAAACCAAGGGTATAGATAAATAGATTGGTCCATACATTGGATCGAAATATTGATCAGTGAAAGAAAAAAGTTCATGAGATGGACAAAATAGAGCCCTTAAGGATCAGCGTGCTAGATTAATCTTTCCAACACTACTACCCTTTGGCTGGTAGCCTCCAGAACTTCTTCTCACTCCTTGAAGACTCTCTCTTCATCGGCAGATGCAGAGCGCAACTCGTCAACCCTAGCTTGTGCTTGTGCCTGCTCGGTTTGAAGTACGGTCATATGTTGACTCGCCTCCATCAGTTGTTCTTGGGCGTCAGCCAGTTGGGCCGTCAGTTTCTCCACGAGCTAAGAGCACGTTTCAATGAAGACCTCCTTCTCTGCTGCCTGCCCTTCGAGGCCCCAGACCTCCTACTCTGGCCTCAGAAATGCTTGGGTGTTCGCTGATCTTTCCCAACACTGGGCAACATCGGTGCGCCGGCTGCTCTTGAATATCTTCTCGGCCATGTAATCACGGACCGTCAAATGAAGGCATTGAGCGTCAGCCCCTCTGGTGCACAGGAAGCACAGCCAGGTCTGGAGTGATCCCATCCGCCTCAGCCAATCTGACTGGGGCTGCCTAAGAAAGCGTTGGATACACTTCCACCCTTTGCGTCGTGTCATCCGTCTCTCCTCATCTGCTTCTAAGTCTGAGCCATCTACCTCCTCAGGATCAGCGGGCCGGTACGCGGGAAAGGTAGCTAGCATATCAGCAGCATGGTCTTCCTCAGGGATGTCTTCATGAGGAATAGGATCCTCAACATCTGGGAAAACTTCCTCTCTTGCCCGATAGCGACGTTGCCTCCGTCAGCTTCTGGACCCGCTCCAATGAAAGCGTCACTGATGTCTGCCGCCCCCTGCTCACCAACTACCGGGGCCGACTCAATGCGGGAAGTATGTTCTGGAAGAGGTGGTATGCCCGCCGCTGGTTCGCTCACGGACGGCCCGGGCTCAACAGCTCGACGAGCCTCCAATGTCGAGATCACTGCGCAAGACGCACCCTGATTAGTTGGGATATTTGATAGCAAGCGCCAGTAGTGAAGCATGGGACTTACAGGAACCCAGAGCGTCGGCCTCTAGTGTTCTTGCCGCTACAGGAGCTATCGTAATAGGATACCCCTCAACACTTGTTAGTTCAATGATGGGCGTCGGAGCCCCATTCTGTCCAACCAGTTCCTCTCCTCCCTCCTCTAGTGGGGACGCCTGATCAACACCTAGGTGCTTTTGAGTGAGATAGAGAGATGGGTTAGAAATTGCAGAAGAGAATGGACGAAGAAGGAAGATGAATAAGGATAGAGACAGACCTCGAGCAGTTCGGTTATCTCCATGTCAGAGCTAACAATCTCACCGCTCGCCAGCAAGTTCCCTTGGTGGGACGCCCCCTGCGACCCCTCACCTTCGGGTTCTCCTTATCCTTCTCCTTCTCCTTAATCTTCTCCTTTGCCTACATCTTCTCCGGTCCCGTCCTCTCCCTCCGACTCATCATTACTACCACCTTCTCCTGGTGGCATCACTTCCGAATCATGCACTTGGTCGAGTATCACTTTCACTAGGAAGGGTGGCTCTGCACACCAACAACTTTGGCGTTCGTATGTGTCCATGGCCGTCAGATAGGCTTGCCGCCGATGGAAGTTTACTCTTTCGGTAACTCGAATGAGCCCGAGCTCTGGCAGTTGGATCCTATTCTGCATTATCTTCTACCAGATGGCTTCAACGCTTAGTGATTTCCGTAGGGTCATCCAGGATGACCATAATGCCGTAAATATTTCATAGTGGGAAGGTTCGGGCAGGTATCTTATCTGCTTCTTGGGCAGCTCCCTGTCCTCCTCGTGTGACCCCCCTTTGGGCAATGAGGTTGTGGCAGCACCGTGTGATGTCCCTGCTGCTGAAGTCCCGGACTACATAGGCCTAGCCGCCTGGTGCGCCCCCGGTCCCCCCCATCTAGCAGCACCTTTTCTGCTCCCCTGTTGCACGGTTTCCACGCAGTTTGTCTCGAGTTATCGGAATCGCTTGCGTAAAAACCCCTCATGGTACACAATGGTCCAATGCTCGGTATACTCGGTTCCTAGGCCAACATCGACCCCGGTGGAAGGAAGGGTGATAACGTCTCTGGAGCCAAAAGTGGTGAACCTCAACCACATCTAGCGCAGAACATGGGGATTCGTCTCCTCCCGGATATCTGTGAATACCTTCTTCGGCATCTGTTTGAGGAACCTGAATTGCTTGGTGAATCGGGATGGCATGTAAGGCTCGCAGTTCACCTTCCCATCGATCCGAGCCATGAGCACCTAGCCCCGGATGCTCTGAAAATACTCCTGCTGATCCAGTGAGCCTCACCCATTGTCCACCATCTGGCCGATCGGGGTGGGGAACAGGATGAAGTTGAAATTGGTATGGTTACCAATTCGGATCCTTACTCCCTCCTCATTGAGAGTCATCAGCGCCATCCCGACGATGTTCAGTAGAGACGGTCGTAGGTCGTTGCCCAGAGGAAAGATGGAATTCGGGAAGGTATACCTCATGAGATGAGCAGCCACCCAGCTGTGGAAGATCTGGAAGGGGCCACATACCCTCCGAGGTGACCCCCCTCATGAGATGTGTCCCAAAATGGCATACAACTTGGCCAGAGCGGGGACCCCTAAGTTGACCCTTTTGTTGGCGGCCATGGTGCCTGCCATCATCAGTGTTTCTAGAAGGACACCCATCCTCACATACCGCACTGGAAGGATCCACCCACTTAGGAAGGCGGCAAGGAACCCGGCGTACTAGATGTTCGAGTCCTGGGCCTCGATGATGCGGTATCCTCACATTTGGTAGTGCCCCGTCTCCAGGACCCTCCAGTATGACCCATTCCTGCTCCTCTAGGCCGCGGTTGGGCACCTTTTTCCTCGTCCCGACATCTTGAATGTCATGTTATTCTCTAGGAACTGGCTGAACCAGTCCTGATAGGCAATGTCCTTCTGGAAGTTCGTGACCTTCAGCCTCTCTTTGGCCAGATCCAGCAGGTGCCATGTCAGCATGGGGGTCTGCGACCTGTCTTCCCAGGTGTTCATCAGAGGAATGCACTCATCGTATTTGAATCCCTCCAGTGGGATACCTCTGATGCAGTGAATGTCCCAGAGGATGATTCCAACTTCCCCATGATGAAGGTGGAATGTGTTGGTATCAAGAGACCATTGGGTGAATAGCTCTCGCCCGAGCTCAGGTTGACGGTGGAAGTGGAACTGTGACGTCTATACCGCCTCGAACTGGCCAATATGCAGCAGCTCAGCCCCAAATTGGTCGCAAGTATGGAGAACCCAGAACGCCCAGGCCCACTCACAGGTAAAGTTTCCCCCGGACTGCAAGTCCCAATCTTTCAGCCAGCACTTAGTGTCATCTATGATGCTTTGATAGAACGTGCTTACATAGAGAGCTGAATAATTCTATGTGACAGGATCGTCCCTGGTAATGATCCTGGTCCTCAGGTTCAGGACATATACGTCCATGTGCCTGGTTTCCCTGGCAGTATGGCCATTTTTAGTGATGTTGTAGCGGGGAATCTCGTCCTCCCGGGTCACCCATGACCGTGGTGTGTCCACCTCAAAGCCCGACAGGGGAACCTCCCCCAAGACAACAAAGTTCCAGATCGAGAGGTTGTCAGATAAGGGATACTCCTTCTAGGTGGGGGTCAGCAGGTTGAACAAGGTTAGGTTGTTGGAAACGACCACCTTGGTGGCATAAACCTCCTCATTCACCGCCATTTCGGCTCTACAAGTGGCGAATTCCCCCCCATCGTCTTGGTTTACGTCCATATCGAAAATTTTGAGTGGTGAGCGGAATCAGGATGAGGTGCGCGGAATCGGAGAGGCTTGCGTGAAATATGGGAGTTGGGTGTGTAATCAGAACTGTTGGCGTGCAATACCCTGAGTTTGCGCACAAATGTAGCTGAAATTCAGAAGGAATTACGCGCTGCCAGAGCGTTTTTACGCGTAGCCACGGAAGCAATTTCGCGCACGAGAGCGTTGAGCCTATCATGCAGAAAAGTTTGAGTACGGAACTTGGGACCCAGCACCCCTTTTTATAGGTGATCCCAAGGATCCGCGCCACACGGAAAGTGAAATATTCAACGACGATCCAAAGTTTTGCGCGCCTGTTGGTTTTTTGTGTCCAAAGTGCTCAAGAGATCCACCACTTCGCCGATTCGGCGTTTCCATCGGAATATGATCATTGAGACCTCTCAACGATCTCATTCCTATAGGGAGAGGGGAATTTGTAGATGCTGAAAAAGTCTGTAACTCCTAGAGGAAGTTTCTAAATGATGAAGCAAAGCCATATTCAGACTCAGAGACCCAGTCCGGAGGGCCCGTAAGTGGTGCGCGAAATTAAAGGGCACTCGCAGGAAAAATTTTGTTCGCACGAAGGAATCCCTAGATTCGCGAATAAGACTGGGTGTGGCGCGCTAATTTTGTGCGCCCGGTTCTACGCTGGGAGGACTTGCACGCCGATTGGTCTTGGTGCGGAAGATTTCGCGCGCTGCCCGGATTCCGCGACGGTGGAGACCTGTAAATAGAAGGTGACTCCAATTGTTTCAGGGTGGAGGAATTCGGACCAGCTCCCATGCGTGCAATTCGGACTCCCGCGCACGCAAGATGACTTCCAGGTAGTACCCATTCTCGCGCAACCTTTCCCCAGGGTTCGCCTTTGCGCGTAACCCCACTGGCTTAAATGAATTTTCCAACCCCTCCGGGTTCTTCCTTTGCACGCAATCCTTTCCCCTTGTAGGAAAACCCCTCCAATTGCACGCAACCCCTTCCAAATTGTGCGCAACCCCTTTGTTTGATTTTTTCATACCTTAGGAATCAGCCAGCGCCCCTCGCGCGCAATCCAAGCCCTTTTCATGCAATCCCCTAGCCGCGCGCAATCCTTCAGACCCAATTGCGCACAATCCCGGTGTTTTTTGCACAAACCTTCTCTTTGCGCGAAAAACCCAGGACCCCTCACCTTGACACCCTCGGGTGCCTCTCTGCGCCGGTGCCCGATGTCTTCCAAACCAGGCATGCACTCCATGCATTTTTTTCCCGTACGACCTTCTAGGATCGTACGAAGTAACCTCAAGGTCCCTTGGGCGGTGTTTCCTATTGCGTTGCTTTGCCTCATGCTTCTTCGCATAGGCACGCTAATGGCTGTTGCTTCTTCGCATAGCCATGCAAACATGGACCCCTTGATGGTTCGCCCTACACCCCCCCTTCACTACGTCCTTGCTGATTCCTTCCCTCCCACAAGGTATAGAGGGTGTTGGGAATGTAAGCCCTAGGGGTGTGGAGAGAACCCACCTCGTCCGAGCTGCAGGACGTTAAACTGCCAAGCACCTCGTCCTCAACACATGACATTAAATTGTGACCCGACCCCGTGCCTCGCACGCAGGGCACCCCCGGCTCGGATATGCTCTCTGCTCGCTCGTCTCCATGGGGATGTCGGGGTCATCCCTCACAGGGGGGGGTGATTTATTAGAGTGGCGTTTTTCCACGGGGGAAGGGATTCCTCAGAGCGTAATCCCCTAGCCTCTCTTGAGGAAGGTTGCACCCATGCACCTCCGTACTTCCCCACTATTGAGGCTAGGGGAGGGTGTGATAGGGAACATAGAATATCCTCTATTCGGTCCCAAATCCCTCTCCCTCTGTGGTTTTTCACACCACGGGCCTCCATCCTGGAGTAAGTCCCAGCACTAAGGGCTGTTAACCACGCGTAGGCCCCTGTTTTCTCTTTGGGCCACTCAACGCGTAAGCCCCTCTCCGCTTCTCACGGACGCACCCTTTCGTGACGTGATCGTCTGGTCCCTGCTGCCTCTTTTTTCTCACACCGAGCATGACTCATGTGGTCTTAGAGTGAGCATCGACCATGACACCTCATGGGCCTGGTCAGAGCATAAGCCCCATCCCAGCGAACTACGGGGACTTTGATCCATGTCAAGACATGGTACGTGGGAGGCCTCCATGAGGTTCAAGCCCACCACCCAGTCATTCCGACCCCCCTTTCACGTCGGTTTGCCAACCCCGTTGGCCACCTTAGAGCGTAAGCCCCATTCCCTCCTCTCGCATGATGTTAAACTGTATGCCCTCGTCCCACACGATGTTAAACTATATTCCATGAACTACGTGGACTTTGATCCGGGCTAATTCATGGTACGTAGGAAGCCTCCACGAGGTCCAATCCCATCACTGGGTTGTTCTGACCCCTCTGCATCGGTTCACCAGTACTATTATGGGCTGCCTCAGAGCATAAGCCCCATATCCAACACCCACATCGCATCCTAACCTCTCTCTTGAGCCCACGTGCCCCGGGAAGCTCATTCCCTAGCCCGAGATCTTACTTCCTCCAGGCTCCAATCCTTGCATTCATTCTCATGGGTCTCCTCTTCCGGTGTCCCACCGTATCACGGAACTACGCGGACATTGATTCCCTGCCATGGGGATACGTAGGAAGCCTCCATGACGTTCAAGCCCGTCACTCCATCACCCATCCCGATTCCTACACGGGTTGCCACATCCCAGTGGGACCATTCCACCTCATTCCACTCCATAGTATCCGGGAACCCGCCCACGTGCTGGCCCTAATATCGGTGTTCTCCTTAGGGGGTCCTTCAATCTGATCCACTCTCAGTGTTCCGATCAGTCCGATCCGTCTCCGCAAGATGTTAAACTCGTGGAATACCCCATGTTAGACATGGTAAGCTGAGGAAAACCTCAAATGGCACACGATTCCCCACGTTAGATGTGGGATGCCTCGGGCTTCCGCGCCCTCGAGAATCCCTATAATAAGGGATAGAAGATAGACATGCCAACCCCCCAGCATCAAGGCGCACCAACGACACCCCAACATGACCATTCTCCTCACCGAAGGTTACTGCCCCGACCAAACCCCTTGGAGCGTCTCAACGGAAACGGCGTAATTAACTGGTGTCCATGAAAATATGGCACTGGGAACGAGGTTCATGAATACATATTAAATCTCTGAGGGAGACCCGGACTAGGTGACAAGCTTCGAGGAGGAATCCACAGAAGGACGAACCAACATCCCATCATCCCAGTTTCGATCAAGGAGCAGATGTCCCTGAATAAGGAAAAGATGTCGCCCGCCTTTGGAAAGCGGGAGTGTGGGGAAACAGGCCATGCGTCCTCCCCTATGTGACGGACACGCGCGCGCGCCCCGGTGGAAAGCGTCAGAAACAGTATCTATGATCCCTAAATTTTCTATGAAAATAAGAGTGAGAAATCTCATTGTATTCTATTGGTTAGGTTTTGTTTGTTCCTCAAAACTCGATGATTTATCTGTTTTCTTCATATAATTATCAGAATGTTTTTTATTGATGTTCAGATTTGAAAGATCATCCTAAGGGATTTCTAAAGGGTTATAAGGCCCATGTGGATATGTTTGGTCAAATTTTACATTCCTCCACAATTTTTGTTCTTTTATTAAACACCCTATATGATTTAATAGAAGTTTAATAACCAAAGAATATTCCTTCATCACTCTTGGAATAAAAGTTTTTATGAGTATCCATCGTCTTAAGAATAAAGACTTTACAACCAAAACATCTAATGTAATTAACCTTTGGTTTTCTACAATTCCCTAAATCTTTAGGATTTTTTTATAAGGGGGTGTAATTAAAACTCTATGGATTATATAATTAGATATATTCCATCCTCTTTGTAAAAAATTAATAGATAATTCAAGATCATTGAGCATGGTTCGAGTAGTTTCTTGAAGGGTCATATTTCTCCTTTCTATAATATCGTTATGTTGTGGGGTCCTAGGAGTTAAAAATTTATGACTATATCCATTTTGTGAGAATAATGATTCAATGTCTTCATTTCCAAATGGAATTACATGATTAATTATTAAGGTCTTAATTATTAGTTCACTAATAGTTTCTAATGATTTTGAATACTTTGTAAAATAAGACCAGGATTAACTTTTGTGAGCTATAAATAATACCAAAGTATACCTAGAAAATTCATCTACAAGAACATGAACATAATGCTTACCATTTTTTATGGATACTATAGAATTTCTAAATAGGTCCATGTTCACCAAGTCAAGGTTTGAGAATTTGAAACTTTTTTATTTTATTTTAAATAAATTTTGTATCATTTCCCTTTTTGATATGGTTTTCATACTATATCATTTTAGAATTTTTGTTTATGTATATATTAATAATTATATTTCTAAGTAAATGAATATTTAAATATAGTAGTCTCATTTTTTAATGCCAATATTCCTTAGGAGAGGAACTTAAATATGAAATATTTTGAGAAAATAATGAATCTAAATTGACAACACTGACATTATGATTACTTAAAGTAGTAAAAATTAAAGCATTTTTAGAATACAAACATTACATGAATTATTTTCAAACATAACATGAAAACCATCACCACATAGCTTTGAGATGCTAACCATATTATACATTAATCCATCAATAAATAAAACTTTAGAAATGAAAACTTTATTAGAATTACCAATTTTTTTAAGGCCAATAATTTTACCTCTGTAATTATCACCAAAAGTGGAATGTCTACCATCAACCTCAATTAGATTATTGAAACTTGAATAATCTCTAGTCATGTTTCTATAACAACCATTGTCCAGGTACAATAAGTTCTTGTTAGAGTTTTTCAAGTATGTTTTCTAAAAAACATATTTTACAAAAAATTGACTTTGGTACTGAAATCTTTTTGAGTTCAGTAATGATAGAAATAAAATCTTTAGGAACCCATAATATATTAAAAAGTTTCCAATAATAATATTTTAAATTTTTTAAATAAACACTTTGAATGTTTTAGAGGGCTAAAAATTACTAGCTGAACTAAAGGAACTATAACTAGGAATTTTTGTTAACAATCCCCCTATATCCAGGCTGATAGCCAATTCCAGTTGTGTATTTGGGAGTAGTCTACTTTCCAAGAATCCGGGTAAGAGTATTTACCCCCATTTTTAAATATTTCCATATATTACTTTAGATTACCATTAGAAAATTTTAACTCAATTTTCTCTTTTAATAGTTGATCTTTTTTATCTTTATGAATGCTAAGATCAGTTTTGAAATTAGTATTCAACACATAATTCTTATTTAAAAAATTATATTCATATTTGATATTATTAAATGTATATTCCATAATACTGTTGCTTTCAAACATTTATTTATTAGAAATATTCTCATCAATTCCGTCATCTCCAGAATGATTATAATTATTAATAAGAGAATCAGAAAAAACAATAGATACCTCTGATGTGTTTATCATAAAACACATGTTATATCTATCATGCTTATCATGTTGGGTAGAGTTTGAATCACTTAAATTGTCTTAAAAAGAAATCCAATTTGTTTTTATGGATTTATTGTATCTCTTATCCTTTTAATCATACTTATTTTTAAATATTATCTTAGGTTAGTCATATTTGACATGACCTTTCCTTTTTCACTAATATCAAACTATCTTATTAATAGAATCATCTTTATTCCAGTATTTTATATAGTTACCTCCATTTCCATAACTTCTTTTATAACTTTGTTTCCTAAAGAACATATTCCTTTTTTAAATCTTTTTGAATATTATATCCAAGTGGTCCATTTCTTCACCACTATCAGTAGGTGAATCTTAATCACTTGAATTGTCAGATTTTATTTTCTCCTTTTATTTTGAAGCTGTAGACTTGAAGTTTGTATATTTCATTTTTTTTGTTCATCCTCCTCTTATCTGTTTACTTTAATTTCTTCCTCATACATAATCTGATTTCTTATCATATCTTTAACATATAACTTGCTAACATCACACAACTCCTATATTAAATCTATCATTCCCCTTCATCTATTTGGTGGACACCTCAATAGGAACATCACTTGATCTTTTCAAAAACAAGTTTCCCCAATGAATTCATTATTTCATGATCTCATTGAACCTGAGATACATATAAGATATAAGTTAATCATTTTTCATATTAAAAGAATCATATTTAACATTATAAGTTTTTAATTTCATTTATTTAACATTATAAGTGATTTCATTAGAAACCACTAAAGTATCTAAAATTTTAAAAATAATTTTATAGGAAAAAAATTCCATTAATTTCATTATCTCCTAAAGGACACCATAAAGCATTCATGACTTTATTATTATTTTAATGTGTATCTTTATTTTAATTAATCTAATTAGCCTTAGTATTTTGAGTTTTCTCATATTTATCTTCAATTACTATCCAAATATCAAAACCCATACTCTCTAAGTGAATTTTTATTTTAATCATCCAATAAGCATAGTTAGTGCCATTAAAATAAGGAGTTATGTTTATAGTATACCCATCTTCCCTATTATTATCCATAATGAACTAAATTTTGGACTAACAAAAATTTAATGCCTTTAAAATAAAACTAAATCACTTTTGAAAAGATATTTGAAAAACAGTTGATTCTAAATGTTGGTCGGAGTGAGTAACTCAAGAGGGGGGGGGGGGTGAACTGAGCTCCCAAAAAATATTTATATCAAAAAAAATTCTAAATAAATCCTCAAAGATAATTAAAAATAACCCAATTTATCAAAATAGTATAATAATATAAGTTTGATGTTTCCCAAAATTTATAAAAGAGGGATTTGGGATTTGTTAAAACTATATTTGAAATTACTTTAACATCTAAACAAATTTTATTTAATAAAATCATTTATAAAAACATAGGAAAATAATAATTATCAAAGTATAGGTTTTTTTTACATATTAAAAAAATAGTTTAAATCTTTAAATATAGAAACAAGAACTAAAATACCAAATAGTGGATTAAATAAACTGTTCAGTCTAAAGTTGAGACTTAATCCTCTCAACCTGAAAATTACCCATTGTCTAGCAGATTATTATATCAATAACAAGATCCAAAAACTAGATCAGGTATCCAAACAAAATCACAGAGGCTATCCAAGATTAAATCTCCTTCCATAGTAATACATGGGAATAAAAAAATAACAAGCCATATAATACCTCTTCCATTGTTTTTTTGGTATAAAAATAGATAAATTTGAGAGAGTGTGTCTAAAACAGTCTAGTTAAAGTGTAAAAGTCACTATGTAAAAATAAATAGAGTCATACAAAACACTAATTGAATGTAGAGAATAAAGAGAGTGAAATTTTAAAAAGATATAGAATGATGTAGTGCTTCTTAGTCCGAATAGCTTCAGGAGTTCAATTATAATGACCCTAACCCCAAAGCCCGAAGTCGATGCTTGAAACATAGTGTGCAATTTTTTTCATAGACTCATGCATAAAAAAATTGCACATCTTGTTCCAAAACAGACGATTGATTTGGTTTAGGTTCTAGAAAACCAGATGTTGCTAATACACTTCTTATATAAACTTGATAAAGTTGAGCTTCATATTTATGTCATCACATAAGAGTACCCAAATCTTCAAATAATTTTCTAAACACTGTAAAATAAATTTAAAATGTAGGGTGATCATAATTATTCCTAGTAATGGGTTATAAAACAATTAAGTAAATTCCCTTTTTAAAACACCAACCCTTCAAAAATCATAAAACGTTTTCTTAAGCGGAAAAAATTAGTTATTGAGGCACATCATCAATATTCTCAAAGGTTAAATGAATATTTGTTTTTAAAAAGACCTTTTACACAAGATTCATATGTTTTTACATAAAAATTGTGGGTAAAACATAAATCAAAGTTTGCAAACATGTAAAAGAATGCATGAATGATGCATAATTCATAAATTGATCAAACCAACTCAAAAGTGATATGCCAAATTGTAAATGGAATTTCAAAAGTAATCATGTCATGATTCATTAGAACTTAAAATGAAATTCATGTAACCTTGACTTTAGATACCCATTCCTTGTATTACATTCAATTTTGATACGTAATTATGCCTTATGCATTCATCACCATTATCATAGAAGATTATTATCCATGGAATATTCTATTAGTCAAATAATCCTTTGGTTGATCATTTACCAATACATAATGAGGGAATGTATAATGCCATACTTTTTCAAGTCCTTTCACCAAGACCATAAAACATGACCTAGTATGAGTCAAGGATAATTGTCAATCCCATTTCCTATAGTAGTACGGGTCAAGGATAACTGCCAATCCTGTTTCCCTAAGAATCATAAGATAAGGCTAACTTCCAAGACCATTTCACATAACATCTCATGAGACTCAACTTTACCCAATGCATTGGAGCTCTATCTGGGTGTACCCATTTTATCATTTAAGTCCAATACATTCCTCATATGTCTAGTATGGTATTATATTCATAGTATCCAATACTACATTGAATAATTACATTATTATTCCACAATTCATTGGCATACATACTAATAATTGAAATAAATTATGCAACAATAATAAAAGGACTTGGTCTGATAGTTTTAGGTTATGGCTGAATTAGTGATATTCATGGACTAAAATGATAAATTTTTTACATGTGTTAAGAACTAGTACACAGAAAATAATAATTCTTTCATTAATACCTTTTGAATTTGAGCTATTTCATGCCATTGTTTACATGTTTTGACATTGAGATACTTGTATAAGACCATAAAAATTCAATTATATCAAAATATATTAAACATAATCTTAAATAATAAAAGGAAATCCCTGTGGAAAATTGGAATACAATGTATTGATTATTTCATGTGAAGTATCTATGCATAAAAGAAATAATTAAACATGTGTGATCATGCATGAATGTATATTTATGATTAAACGTGAAAACCATCACACAACCTACTTGAGGAATCAAGTTTCAAATACATATATGTATTCATGTGGGTTTGAAAATCATGTAAAACCTTATATATATATATATACACAGAAAGTGTATGTTTGGGATCTGCATAACCCAAAAAAAGGTTTAACAAATCCTTATAACTATTTTATTCTTTAAATAAATTCGGTTTTATGAAATCCTAATTTGAATTACTATTAAGACCCATATATATATATACACATAACTGTATGTGTGCATAAAAGTTTTTTTGTGGTGCAATTAAATAATACAAAGTTGATTCCTTACCAGATTTACATGTTCTTAAAGAAATTATTTTTAAAAACATATTTTTATCATTTGAAAACCATAGAAGCATGTTAGGATTGTTTTATAAATATACATAGGGTTTAACTAAACAAAAAGCAAGGTGAACCCTTGTTTGTATAATATGTATTATGAACACCATCATGGAATGAGTATCATTTGGAAATCATAAAACCCAAACGAACTCATAATATAAAAAAACATATATATGTATAACCATATATAAAAAAGTTGTAAGAAAGGGTTTTCATATTAGAAAAATTATGAACTAAATCCCTACATGTATTTCTTGTTTTAAGAAAATCACTTAAATAAAAATGATCGCCATTCAAAATTCATAAACCTAAATTGTTTTTTTATGTAGACAAATCATATAAGTATTCATATATACACATAGTTTTAAACCAATAACAATTTTAACCATTAGGAGGTTTATATAATTTAAAAACATCAGTTTAACACTAGTGATCGTTTTGTTTTGAATCATAAAACGAGTTTGGATAAAATTATAAACAAAATCTTATAAACGTGAAACATAAAAATAGATAACATGGGGTTTGCAATTTGAAAGTGAAGAAAAGAGATCCCTTACCTAGATTCAAGGGGTTGTTCTCATGTTGAGGAGAATAAATCAGGTTAAATTATAGGTGAAAATATCATTCATAGAGGCTCTATATATATATATAAATTATATACAATGATTTATACACAAATTATAATCAAAGACTCGCAAAATTAACTAAAACAAAAAAGTCCAACATCTTACATTAAATAAACCCAAAATCAATCGGTGATTTTAATATATATATATATATATATATATATATATAAAGATTGTGGAAACTAAAACTGAATCCAAAGAAAATAAAATAAAAATAAAAGGAGAAGAAAGGAGAACAAAGAAGAGATAACGAGTAGAAGCCGAGGGCCGGTCCGAATATAGGTGGGGAATTTTGAGGGAGAAAAAAAAGAAGAATAATAATAAGAAGGAATAAAATGGTGGGTGAGCCACTTGTTGGTGCACAAAAGAAGAAGGTACACAGAGAAGAAAAATGGAAAAGAAATAGACGGTCCATATCAAATGGGATATGATCAGACAACTAGGGTGAATCTGCGGTTTTAAAAAAATGTTGGAGGGTTGAGATTAAATCTCAGATATGATCAGACGACTGAGGAATGATGTGAGATTTAAAAAATATTGAATGGTGTAGATCCGTCGAGTATGCGATTGGACGGTCCAGAGAAAACACAGTATTAATACCACGGTGGTGGAGTTTGAAGGGTGGACCGATCAGATGGTCTAAATCCCACTCAACATGATCAGATTGTGGGGATTTTATTTCCTCCTAAAAATTTTGTCCCACATAGAAATGGGAAGGATTTAGGACCGACTTTATAATCTTGTAGCTCTCGTCCATCACTCAAAATTCCCTCTTCCCCTCCCCAATACCACCCTGTACCGGTTCTCTGTGGGCCTACTTCTGTGCCAACCCCTATCGTCATGCCTCCTGACACGGTGGCAGACTCCTGCAGACCATTGCACATGCCCATGCGCTCTTAGGGCCTGAATATGAATTCATGAATGCGCGAATAGGAACACACCATGCTTGCACAGTCTTGGGCCATTGGATGGGGTAATCTGAGTGATATTCCCACCAGGGCCTTGAGTGGATTGGAATTCTAGGTCACCCTTAGTTAGGTGGGGGACTCACCTAACTTTTTCAAAGTAAAAAAATTCATTTATTTTGTTAAACATAAGAATATGTTTAAATACATAATGGTTCCTTAAAAACAAGGAATACCAATTCTCTAAAACAAAATCCTCAGAAACCACATTTTCATTAGTTTATAAACATTTGAGTTTAAAAGCATCAATGTTCAAAATCTAAAATCAAAGTTTAATATGTCATAAAGAAAATACCATACTATTATTATATTTAAAATCTAAAACATATTTTTAATTAAAACCTTGTTTTGATTCATCTATGGATGAAATAATTTATAGATAACTTTTTGAAAAAATTAAAATACATAAATATATAATTAACTAATTATAGATAAAATACTAAATGCAACAATAATCATCAATTTAGTTTTCCCAAAGTATGATTTCAAACTCAAAAACATGTTTAAAAGACATTATTTTAATGTACACTTAAAACACTTATAAATATCAATGTACTTAAATAATTAATATAGAATAACTAGAATACCCAATGGCTATAAGGTATTATATCCTTTATAGATTCACTGGTCACCTAAAAGAGGCAACGATCGAATTATCTTTAAGGCCCTATAAAAACATGATTAGGGTGTTCCAACTTAAAGATAACATGGTGAAGATGGTTCTCATCTTTCCTCTGATTCATAATAGTTTTTGTTGTTATGACTATAATGATCTTCATTGTGATGGATTTTAAGGACCCCCAATATTTTCGTGGGATTATTCTTTATTTGGTGGTCTCAATGTGATTTTGTTTGGTCACTAAATAGGTATCTTAGGGTAGTCTAAGTCTTTTATAATTTTTTAATGTAATAGTTTCAGTGTTTAATTAAATAAAACATTACTTTTTTATTTTGAAAATATTGTTTGGATAGTATGAAAATTAAATGAAGTAAAACCATAAAATATTATCATTACACATGAAAAAGGTTTAGGGTGTCACATTATCCCCCCTTTAAAGAATTGTGCCCCTGCAATTCTAAAATGTTTATACAATTCTACTAGAAACCCAGACAAACATCACTTCGATGGTCCCCCCTCCCCACCAGGACCTCCACTACAGAAAACCAGATGATGTACCTAGGTGGATTATGAGATTATTTTTCAGTTCCTTGACCTCTTTGACCCATAAACGCCATTAGCACCTAGGATCAAATCTATGCATAAAGTATTTGTGTTTCTATTGGAGAGCATAAGAGGTGTGGAGATTAGAAATTTGAGAGTGGAATATTTACATATAAATCCTTTGAACTACAAAATTCTCAAAAACATTTATTTCTTAGATCATCCCATGCGTAGTAAAACTTAGTACTTGGAACAGATAGGATTCTCTAAGGTCACCCTCCAAAGTAGATTCATGATACTTTCCCAAATTCTGGTAGTTCTTGGACCTGGTGAAACATTGGAAGAGACCTTTGTGATACTTCCCCCTCTTCCTATACTCTAAAAATTGTGAATTATTTATACAGTTATAGATGTAGCTCTCTCCTTTGTAGGAAGGGAGGATATATGAGCTGAAGGATACTTTGTAGAGGCGTTTACAAGATAAGCGTAGGTTTTCAAATGGCTCATAGTCTACTAAACATGACTTAATGATTATAGAATATAATATTTAGGTAGGAAGTAATAAGAGGTTTTTTGGTAAACCCACGTCTTCCATATGAAAATTTTAATAGACAATTTTTACTCAATAGGGCATAACCATATTAAAACTGAGACTTTATTTTGTAACGGCATATTAAAATACAAATTCATAGAATATAACATTATACATTGAAAACAAAGTTATTGAAATATGAATGTACTACATATTTATTTTTTTCCTCTCACAATATCACTGGCATAGAATTCCTAGAATCTACCCTGGTGTCCCTTCGTATGTTCTACTAACATTGACGATTTCCCCAGTTCCCAGTTAAGCGGATCTCTAAAGCGGTTCTAAACTCTTTGATCTCTTTGGTCCAGATGTACCATGGGAAACTTGGATCAATGGGGTGTGTAAATATAAATTTCCATGTTATAAAGGCATGATGTGCATCAAGATGAGAAATATCACCAAGAACTTGATGTCGATAAAACAAATGGGAAGACTAATCCCTAAAAACATTGATGTCCCTAACTTGACCATTAAGACCTTAGGTTATGAGTTGAAAAATATATGTTTCTCGTAGGTCACCCTCCTCTGAAACCTCTTGGAAGTCCTCTAGGGATGAAACATTCCCAGCTTGGGTAAATCATTTAAACAGACCCTGAGAGTACTTTCCCTTTTGTGTATAGAATGGAAATTGAGCGTTCATCATAAGGAAATAGTCGAATTCTGATCCTCAGAGGAGTTAAAGTACACAAGGAGAATTGGATACACAGCAGAGGTGTTTACATGACATCCGAAGGTTTTAGAAGGCCGCACAGCCTTATAAACATGATTTTCCCACTATAGTCTCTAATATTGTTTTAGAAGAGACAGAAGGCTTGATTTATCTACCATCTAAAAATTTTAAGAAGAATTATACTTAGTAATACATGATCAAGTTTTTAATCTTGTTCAAATTTTACAGACTTGTCTAAACCTCCATATGATACCAACTATAATGATCTCGACCCCAGAATCCCGAAGTCGGTGATTGAAACATGGTGTGAAATTTTCTTCATATACACATGCATACAATAATTACACATCTTATTCAAATATAGAGGATCAATTCAGTTTAGGTTTTTGAAAACCAAATACTATTGATAAACTTCTTCTAAAAACTTTACAAGTTAAGCTTCGTATTGACGTCGTCATATAAGAGTACTCAAAGCTTGTAATGATCTTATAAACCCTGTAAAATAAATTAAAAATGTAGGGTGATCATAAGTATACCTAGTAAATGATTTTAAAACAATTGAATAAATTCACTTTTAAAAAAAACCTTTGAATTAATCATAAAAAGTTTTCTTAAGAGGAAAAAATTACTTCTTGAGGCACGTCATAAATATTTTCAAAGGTTACTTGAAATTGTTTTTCAGAAATATCTTTTACACAAGATTCATATGTGTTTACTTAAAAACTATTGGTAAAACATAAATCAGAGTTCAAATACATGTGAATGAATTCATGAATGATGGATGATTCATAAATTGATCAAACCAACTCAAAAGTGATATTCCAAATTTTAAATGGAATTAGATAAGTAATCATATCATGATTCATTAGCACTTAAAATGGAATTCATGTAACCTTAACTTTAGATATACCTTTCTTGTATAACATTTCATTTTAATACATAATTATGCCTTATGCATTCATCACCATTATCATAGAAGTTTTTTAGACAAGGAATATTTTATTAGTTGAATAATCCCTTGGTTGATCATTTACCAATACATAATGAGGGAATGTATAATGCCAAACATTGCCAAGGCCATGCACTAAGACCATAAAACATAACTTAGTGTGAGTCAAGGATAATCGCCAATCTCATTTCCCATTGTAGTACAGGTTAAGACTAACTGCCAATCCCATTTCCCATAGCAGCATAAGCCAAGACTAACCGCCAAGACTGTCGCACATAATATCTCATGATACTTAACTTTACCCAATGCATTGGAGTGCAATCTGGGTGCAACCATATTATCATTTAAGTCCAATACATTCCTCATACGTCTGATATGGTCTTACATTCCTAGTGTCCCATACTACATTGAATACTTAAATTCTTATTCCATAATTCTTTTTCATACATACTCATAATTGAAATGAATTACTCAACAACTCTAAAAGGACTATATTTGATAGTTTTAGGATATGGCTGCATTAGTGGTATGCATGGACTAAAATGAAAAAAAATTCACATGTGGTAAGAACTAGTACACATAAAATAATAATTCTTGGATTAAACCCTTTTGAATGTGAGCCATTTCAATCCATGGTTTACATGTTTTAAATTTGAGATAATTTTATAAAATCATGCAATGCTAATTATATCAAAATAGATTAAATATAATCTTAAATAATCAAAGGAAATCCGTGTGGAAAATTGTAATAAAAAGGATGGATTATTTCATGTGAATTATTCATGCATAAAAGAAATAATTAAACATGTGTGCTCATGGATGAATGCATATTTATTCTTAAACATGAAAACCATCATACAACCAACTTGAGGAATCAAGTTTGAAATACATATATGTATTTGTGTGGGTTTGATAATCATTAAAATATTATATATATATGTAAAGTGTATGTTTGGGATCTCTATAACCCAAAACAAGGTTTAATGAATCCTTATAATTGTTTTATGCTTCAAATAAAATAGGTTTTATTAAATCCTAATTATAATTACAATTAAAAAACATATATATATATATATACCCATAACCATATGTGTGGATATATGTTTTCATGGTAAAATTAAATAATAGTAAGTTGATTTCTTACATTCTTTACATGTTCATAAGGAAATTATTTTTAAAAACAAATTTCCATCATAAGAAAACCATAGAAGCAGATTAGATTTTTTTTATAAATATAAACAGGGTATAATTTAATATAAAACAAGGTGAACCCTTGTATGTATAATATATATTATGGACACCATATAGGAACAAATATCATTTGTAAATCATAAAACCCAAACTAACTTGTAATATAAACAAACGTATATATGTATAACCATATATATATAATTCATAAGCAAGGGTCTTTCATATTAAAATCATGACGAACTAAACCCCTACATGTATTTCTTTTTTTAAGGGAGTCACTTAAAAATAAATGATCTCCATTCAAAAGTTAGAAACCCAAATTGATTTCTTTATATAGATAAATCATATAAGTATACATATATACACATGGGTTTAAACATAAATAGTTATAATCCATTCTGGAATCATAAACTTTAAAAACATCATTTTAACACTGATGACAGTTTTGTTTGAAATCCTAAAACAGAGATTAGACAAAATTATATACATAAACATATGACACTGAAACATAAAAAAGGATAACATGGGGTTTTAAAATTTAAAGTGAAGAAAAACAATCCCTTACCTGTATTCAAGGGGTTATTCACACATTGAGGAGAAGAAATCAAGTGAAATTATAGGTGAAAATAGGTTTTATATTGGATATATATATATATTTTATATACAACGGTTTATAAAAATATTATAAAAAAAGACTCCAAAAATTTACTAAGACAAAACAAGTCCAACATATTACCTGAAATAAACCCAAAATCAATCAGTGATTTTAATATATATATATATATAAAGATTTTGGAAACTAAAACCGAATCCAAAGAAAATAAAATAAAAAAGAAGAATAAAGGAGAGAGAAGAAGCGCTTATGGGTAGAAGTCGAGGCCAGTCTGAAGATAGGTGGAGAATCTCGGGGGAGAAGAAAAAAAGAAGAAGAAGAAGAAAGAAGGAAGAAAATGGTGGGCGAGCCACTGGTTGGCATGAGGAAGAAGAAGGAACAGGGAGAAGGAAAACAGAAAAGAAATGGATGGTCTAGATCAAATGGGATCTGATTGGATGACGAAGGTGAATCCTCGGTTTAAAAAATGATGGATGGTTGAAATTAAATCTCGGATATGATTGGATGGTTGAGGAATGACACAGGATTTAAAACCGATTGAACGGTGGATATTAGTAGAGTATGTGATTAGACGATCTGGAGAAAATGTGCTATTAATACTGTGGTGGTGGATTTAGAAGGGTTGACTAATTAGATGGTCCAAACCCCACGTGGAATGATCGAATGGTGGGGATTTAATTTCCACTTAAAGAGTTTGTTCCACATTGATATAGGAAAGGTTAAGGAATGGATTTATAAGCATGGAGCTCCTGGACATCACTCGGAATTCCCTCTCCCCATCTGCGGTACTGCCACATACCTGTTCTCTATGGGCGTGATTCTATGCTCACCGCAGCTGTCATGCCGCCCCACACGGTGGTGTGCTTCAGCAGACCCTTACACATTCATGTGCATGCTTAGGGCCTGAATATGCATGCATGCACCCACGACTTGGCACAAACCATGCGTGAACACTAGGTCATTGGCCAAGGGGATCTGAGTGAGATTTCCACCAATTCCTTGAGTGGCTTGTCCTTCTAGGTTTACCTCATTTAGGTGGGGGACTCACCTAAATTTTGAAAAGTAAAAATTAATTTTTTAAAACATAATAATAGTTTTATATTTAATAGTTCCTTAAAATAGGGAATAAAAATTCTGTAAAACAGTCCTAAAAACCAACATTTTTATTAGTTTATGAACATCATAGTTTAATATCTAAAATCAAAGTTTAATATGTCATAAATGAAATCTCAAAATAGTATTACTTTTAGAATCCAAAACATATTTTTAATTAAAACCTTGTTTTATTCATCCAAGGATTAAAAAATTTATAGGTAACTTTTTTTTAAAACATTTGAAATACTTAAATACTTAATTCACTAAGTATAGATAAACTACTAAATACAATAATATTCATCAATTTAATTTTCCCAAAGTATGATTTCAAACTCAAAAAAGTGTTTAAAAGACATTACATTAATTAATACTTAAAAAAATTGTAAATATCAATATACTTAAGTATTTAAATAAAATAACCAGAATACTCAATGGCTATAATTTCTTATAGATGTTATAGATTCAATGGTCACCAAAAATGTTAAATGTTTGAATTATTTTTAAGGCCCTATGGAAACATGATTAGGGTTTTCTAACTTTAAGAAAACTTGTAGAAGATGGTGCTCATCATTCCTCTAATTTTAAGCATCGTTGTCGTAGTTTTTGATATAATGATCTTCATTGGGACTGATCTGAAGGAACCCCACTATTTTCTTGGGATTTTTTGTATTTGGTGGTCTCCCAGTGATTTTTATAGTTCTCTTAGTAGGTATCATAGGGTAGTAGGACTCTTTGGGTTTTTTTGTAATCTAATAATATTAGTATTTATTTAAATAAAACATGCCTGGTTTTTATTTTGAAAACATTGTTTGGATAGTATGATAATTAAATGAACTAAAACCATAAAATGTTATCATTACACACGAAAAAGGTTCAAGGTGTCGCATCAATGGTCCTCATATTTGACTTGATGAGTAACTTGAACAAGTTTCTTTCAAATTTTAGAAAATACAAAGTGTTGTAAAGTATATTTTCTTCCTGTAGATGCTTTGAAAAAATTCTCTTTATTCTATGTATGAAATCCTTTTGATATTCTTTATATTCCACAATTTTGCTATCAAAATTTTTTAAGCATGTGACTAGTAAAAATCCTATTTTTCGCGTGAGGGAGATATATGAAATCATAACTCCATAGATCCAAATTACCCATTGAAGAATAATAATTAATATATACTAAATCATTATACTGAGCATAAAATTAGGATACCAATATATTGATCTTAAAAGAATCAACCGAGTGATTTAGGAATAATCATTAATAAAATCTCAATGAGGATGTCTACATTAACTCCCATAAACTAGCCATTGGAAGCATTACATTCGAATGAAGAACAAAACAACTACTACAACATGAATAATGGTGGGTCATATAAGAATTTTTCATAAACCAATGGTATCACATAAAATATTAGTATAAATAAACTAAGGGTATCATATCTATTGGTAGCACTATTGGCAGTAAGAGGTCTGGCGGTAGCAATCCTAAAAATCACATGTCTGACGGTAGCACATTTGATTATAGCATGTTTGACCTAATGCTAGGATAAGACTAATGGTAGTGGAATTCTTGTTGTGGAATATATCTAAAGGCATAATAATCCTAATAGGTGTAGGAAAATGGTGGTGGAACCGGTCTTGTGGTGGATTAGTTAAACTAATGGTGGAACTGCTCTAATAGTGGAATAACTAAATGAATGATGGCACATATGAACTAATTGTATCTCTTTTCTACACTTATCAAAATTTCTTATAAAAAATGAGATATTATCGTAAAACATTATGTTATTTATAAAATAAATAAACATGATTTTTGAACATTAAAATAAGGAGGCCCCAACATGATTTTTTGAAGAAGACAACAATATATAAATCTCAAGATATGGAATAAGAGAAGAGTCAAGGAACTTCAGTTAAATTTAGTCCAACCTATTAAAAATAAATTAATAAATTAAACACCAAGAATTATTGAAATATTAATAAGGAGACCACCGTAAATACATCATCCATCAGATGTTAAAATTATGTTAATGAAACTAATTTTTATAGTGATAAGTTTTTGAGTGAGAGCACACTAGCAGAATCTTGGGTGGTTGACTTTGGTGTGTCCTTCCATTCAACTTTAGATCAATGATGCATGTGAAACTATGTATCTATGAATTTTAGGAAGTTCTATCTAGTATATTGTGATTCCCTAGATGTTTTTGGAAAATTATATGACAATATATAAAGGAAGAGTAGAGGATTATTGAATATGTTGTAAGGCCATCGTATCATTGGATTCAGTTGGAATATTATTTCTATTGGAGAATTGGATGATGTTGGATCTATAACAAGATTTTAAAAATTGGGAAAGGAATGTTATATAAGGATACTTGGTGATTTAAATATAATTAAATAATGGGACCATTTACATGGCCATAAATTTATATTAGGGTGCATTTATCAGAATTTCAACTTTCGATGATCTGAAAATCTGGAAGTACATGTTCGGTCACATAGTTGAGAAGAAATTGAAGTTTCTTAAAGATAAGGGAATATTGATGCTATATCACATGGAAATTGGAAAGAGTGAAATTTTTTGTAGGGGTAAAATTAATAGAGTGACTTTTAACTTAGATTTTCAGAATCCTAGAGACCAGAAGTTAGAACTTCTACACTTAGATGTTGGGTGACAAACCCCTGTTCAATACTATAGTGGTTGCCTTTAATTGTTAACCTTCATTGATGTTTCTACAAGTAATGTATTTCTTTACTTATTGAAACAAAAAATTAATGTATTTTAGATTTTTATTTAGTAGAGAGTGATGGTAGAGAGGGAATTCAGTTAAAATTTGAAGGGAATCTGAATAAACAATCGTGGTGAGTACACTATATTGATTTTTTTTGAATTTTTTCATGGAGGAATGGAAAATGAATGAGAACATGGATCCAAAAACTACATAGTATAATGGATTATTTAAAAGTATAAATTGGACCTTGATATTTAAATTCAGAAGTATGGGTCTATACTCAAGAATTCCTATGATGATTAGGGTGGGGTCACTCAACATGATGTCTTATCTCACCCACAGAATTCCAAAATCAACAATTAGGAAGGGACTTTTAGAGGATCTATGGTTATGAAAATTAATTAATGTTCATCATATTAATTTTTATAGTAGTTTAAAATATGTACATGTAAATTCTAAGGCCTATGATAAACATAAATATAAATAAAAAATCGTTTTTATTGGCTATAGAGGTAAAATGTTTGGATAACATATATGGGGTGGTGAAAGAATAAAAATATTTTGAAGAAAGGATGTTGTTTCTAATGATATGGTTTTTTTTGAAATACTAGAACTTTGTGGCGTATGAATTTAATGGAGAATAAATTGTAGAATTCAAAGTTTAATAGAGTACCAGTAATTCCCAAAACAAATGGAGAACTCAGAAGAAAATGTTGAAGGCGTCATAAGTATAAAAGTAAGACCATTAGAAAGACAAAAAATTTCAATAGTAGCTAATGATAAACTTGTATAACCATAAGTTTGTTCTATGGAATTATGTATACTAAATTTCCAAGAAATAATATAAAGAACATGCCTAAATAGTTAATATCATCAAATTTAGTTAGAAGATTAACAAAAATCAAAAGACTAGTTTAGAGGTATTGTGTTGATATTAAATTTTTACTCATAATAGAGTATGTTAAAACGTAAAATCTCAAGTAGGGTACTTCATTTAGTGCCTCTAATTAGTGGGGTTCAACATTAATTAGAATATTAACTCATTAAATTTCAACAAGATTGGGTGATGGGTAAAATTTACAAAGATAAAATGAAACATGATAATAAATGGGTTTACAAAATTATGGAATATACTGATGAAAAGAAGAGATAAAAATAATGGATAGTCATGAATGAGTTTCAACAACAAAAATTAGTTGATTTCTCAAAAATATTCACTCCAATAGTTTAACATTCTGCCATCAGAACAGTGCTATGAATTGGGGTATAAGATGATCTGTATTTAGAGGATATTGATGTCAATAAATATTTACTTTATGGTGATTTGGAGGAGAATAATTACATAAAATAAACAATAAGTTTACTATAAATTGGGTATCATAAATATTTTGTCAAACTAATGAAAATATTGCATGGTATGGAGAAATCCCCATGATATTGGGATCATAAATATAATAATTTTATTGAAGAAGAAGGCTTAGATAATGCTAATTATATTGACCCAAGCTTTTCATACCTATATATTACATATTTATATATGAACATTAATTTTATTACAAACAAAATTCATGATGACCACAAAAGTTTAGTATCTTTAGAAACTTGGATATGTAAATGAATGGTTAATAAGTGAACCACATCATCTTCCACTAAGTTCTTCATAACTATAACCCTTCTTAAACATATCATGAATAATATTTATCTTCCTAACCTAGGGAAAATAAACATAATAAAGGGTGATCTCAAATGACTAGTAAGGGTTAATAATAGACATATCAACATAACATGAGAATAATAGTATGATAACCTTAAAATAACTTTTGAAAACTATACCATGAAAATCATAGATCATAAACTTGATTCATGGAATAAATCTTGGTAGTTAATAATACATTAACCATAAATTAATCAATTAACACAATCCATGAGATCATAAAATTAGTATATGACATAAATTTTTGGCATACACAAAAGCATAGAAAATCATTTCCTCAGTAGTCAAGGTTCATTTCTAAAACTATCATAGTGGAATGGGTTCACTCCCCAAAGAAAAATAGTAGCCAAGGTTCAATCCAAATACTATCATAGTGGACAAATTACCTTACTGAAATGTGATCACTCATGGTTCTAGACCTATTTATCTCAGGAGATATCAATCTTTACCCAATATATTCTAGGGAGATATAGGTCCCACCATTCACATAATTAAAATCATACATATGTTTTTATAAAATAGTCATTATATTAAAACCCATGAAAAGAAATAAATTTCATAAAAATATCATTAGGGAATAACCCATGGAAAAGGAATATGTTTCATAAACATGTCACCTTCTCATCATAGTATAAACCATGAAAAAATAGGTTTTATAAACATTTCATATTTTTATCATTATAAAAACTATTGAAAACGAACGAGTTTCCTAAATATATTTTCATCATAAACATAAAAAACCCATATAAATAAAGTATAAGGATGGTACCATTGGATAATTTCCCAATAAAAAACAATAAACACTAAATGTTTTTGTTCATTATTAATAGAAATTCCACAAAAAGGTCATTAAAACATTCTTGAGGATAATTTCCTTTCCATTATGAAATCACTTCTTTAAAATATGTAAATTTTTAAAATAGTAAGGAATTATTTTTTAAAGATAACCTTTAAAACATGTAAATTGGATTCAGATAATATTGTGTTCATGATGTTGGAAAATTAAATTCATGTTATACATGTTAAAACAAATATTTCATTCACATTTTTGGTAAAAATTCAAAATAAACTTGTTTTAAAAAAGACAATAATATTCCTTTAAAACATTTTATGAAAATTCAGAAAAAGGTAAAATTTTATTTAAAAAAACTATTAAATAATAGTAAAAATTTTATTTGAAACATTTTTATAAAACATAGACAAATAATAAAAATTATTTTTGATCGAAGAGAGAAATCAAGTTGATTGTTTTCATAATAACATTATCCGAGTATTTATAATCCGTTAAGAGAGAAACACGATATAAATGAATGTATTCTAAAAAAATAACCATAGGGTAATAAATTAATTAAGAAATTTAGAGGTATATAATAATATTTCAGTGTCATAAATATAATTATAAACAATCTCAATAAACAATGGGATTGTAACATAAAACCATTACCACTTTGATAATTTTTTAATTGTAAGCCCAATGAAAGAATAAAATTAAATGAAAATTTAAATATCAGGAAAATAAATTAATTCATGATATAACATGTCAAATTGGATGCATATACACCTCATAAAATAAAATATGTGTATGACATAACATATGTCCCAAAGAAGACAATTTTAGACAATAATCCCTTACCTCAAGTCTTGAATTTATTTATACATGTTTGAACATTATCTATAATAAATATAGGTTTATTATTCATATATTTGTTCACCATTATCATATATATCATAACATATATTATTTTATTATACCCTTTTATCTCCCTTTCATTAACAATTCTTTACTAAAATCGTGGTTTGGGGTAATAATAGTTTTGTATTTCATGTATGTTTTGGTTCGGTAGTTTTTTCCTTATTATTTAATTAAGGATACATAATCTATAGAATTTTAAACAAGATAAAAATACCATATATACTGATTATATAAATTTTTAGAGAAATTTATAAAAGTTGTATACATGAAAAATAATTACACCATTTGTGGAGACTGGGGGTCTTATTTATGCATGAACATTATTTTCATTTTCTCAACGGATAGAAAGAATGAGGTAAATAATATATAACGATTAAAGAATAATTTCTATGTCATAAATATCATATATATTAATTAAATATATCCTTATTACCATCCATTTCAAAATAAAATGGAAAATGTATCGCATCACTTTATGGAGGTGGTAGTCCTCACGTATGCACAAAAAATGTTATAATTTAAAAGAATTAGAATGAAAGAAGGTAGATGCGGTATTATAATTATAAAATTATAAATATTTCATAAATATCATATAAATATTTTAAATCCATATTTATATCTAGTCATGAGAGGTGGTGATGAAAAAAAATACATTGGTACGTGAGGTGGTAGTCCGTCGTACACATGATCGATAATTTCATTAACCATTTTATGGAAGAGGAGATTGATTTGGGTAATTAAATTAACATAATATCATATTAGTATATGGTATATAAAAACATTATTATATTATAATTATAAGGACATTAATGAATGTGTTAAGGGAAGATGTATAAAGAAAGAGTTTAGTGAAGGCAATTACCTTCATTTAGAACAACTTCATTTGGATTTCTTATTAAGGACCCTAGGGTAAGTCTTTTGGGAATTCCAAAAGCTCTGAAATGTGGATAATGATTTATGGGATACGTTTTGGTAGTGCTTTTTAATAAAAATGAAATGATATGTGTGAGTAAGTGAGGGGAGGAGGTGAACTTTTATAATTGAGGAGGAGTATCATTTTTGTAAATACCCAAATCTATTCAATAATGGGAGGTCACTCTCATACAAAGTTACATAAAAATTGATAAATAATAAATTTCATGAAATATTTTTTTCCACACCTCCAAGAATAAAAAAAACTCATGTTTTGAACAAGATATTTCTAAGACTATTAGTTTACTTACTTTTACCAGTTTCGTTTTAACCATAGAAACTAGGTTTTTATTTATTTTCTTGTGTAATTTAGACTTTAAGCATAAAACTAAAATGAGAATTATTATAAAACATGGACCCATTGATTTTAAATATTAAATAAAATTTATCAAATAATAGTCCAATGTGTGTAGAAGAAAAATTTTAACATTAGTACATTTAACATGCAAACCCTTGTTTTAACCTTAACCATGGTAATTAAAGGTTTTATTCTTTAGTGCCAAGTAAATATACTATTAAATTAAAAATAAACCATAAATAGAACATGTATTACATTTTAAAGCATTAACATTTACTTGGAATAATATAAATTTTTCAATAATTTTAAATCATTTAATAAAATAATATTTATTATAAAATATCATTAATGTCAATTTTGACACGATTCATTTAATTTGACTTTAAAAACATCAATAAAAGGATAGAATTTGAATATATCACATTAAAACATCCATAAAATGTTAAAATTATCTCAATAATTGTGTAACATAATAATTTGTTCAAATTATATTACATTTAATATTTTTAAAATCATTTATTTTGTTTTCATTTTAATTAAATAATTATTATAGGGTGTTGCTTATTAATTTAATGTAATTATTTCATCACAAAAAATTAAAAAGATTAAAATGATAAATAAATATTTTTTAAAATTAATATTAATATTTATAATCAAAAATTCATTTTTTATCCTTATTGGAACACATAAGATATTTTAAAAGTAAGAGAGTGGCATTTTTCTCATTTTCTTTACTTAAATTTTAATAATGGTCATAATCATAGAAACATGGATTCAAAATGAAATATTTATAGGAATTATATGGAATACGTTCAAAATATTTATATAATAAAGAAACTCATTAAGTTTTTAGGTCAACATAACCCTTATATATTTGTTTTAACACCCGATAAACATGTTTTACACTTAAAGGTGGTAACCGATTTTTAATGTTTTTACTATTAATTATAAAAAAATTAAGTTGAACATAATAATAAATATTTATTATTTTTATTAAAAATATATAATACATTCTATCAAATTAAATTCAAATAAGTGGAAGTGTTTAATTTAAAATTAAACCCACAAACATGATAAAAAAGAGGTTTTCCAAAGAAATTGTTTTCATAAGTATTAAATTTTTTAATATAAAAATTCATTATTAAATAGATTCCAATGACCTAAATTTAATTAATAATATTATAATTGAATTAATTATACTTTTAATACCACTTTAAAATAAATTGTAACTTATAAATTATTTATACAAGTATATTGTTTTTAATAAAAATTTGTATTTTTAATAACTAACTGAAAAAGTAATATTTTCAGAAATTTACCAAAAAACTACTCTAAGATAATTTTGAATCTTTAATTTCAAAAATGAAATTAATTTTTTCAAATAAATTTTTTAAAAGTGGAAAAAATAATGTTATTATTTTTTCACAAAAATTAATAAAAATATTTTTTTAGAAAAATATATTTTTGAAGCATATAAAGACTATTTAAAAATAAGTATTTATATATAAATATATTTTATTTATCTAAAAATTTTATAATTAATTTTAAAAAATTTCCCTATTAATACTTCCATGTTTTTACATATAGGTTATAACAGTCATATTTAAATAATAATATTAATAGTATATTGTGGTTCGTTAAAACTCAGTGTTGCATGTAACACAAGATATTGAAGAAATTAAATCAACTTGAAAAAATATAATTCATAAAATATCTGGGTGTAACATTCTCCACCCTTTAATAAATTTCATCCTCATAATTTACCCATGTTCTTGGTAATCAAGGGTTTTACATTTTAGAATTCCTTTTTGGAAAACAAACATCATAAAAAGGGTCAATAAAACATCAACCTGAATAGAGAGAAAGGAAACTATGAAGGTCATATAAATAACACAAAAATAAGTTTCAAATAGGAGAACATTATTGGAAACTTCAAATATATATATGGTATAGAATAATAACTTCAAAAGACTTATTATATTTAGAAAATGGTGATGAGAAAGTTTACCACCACAAAACCATAAATATGTGATGAGTTTTAGGACTATCGATAAGTCAGAAATGAAATTAATAGGAGAATATTTTTGTCTCAAGAAAATTTTCTTAAATTTTATGGGGTTTTTACGATAAATATATAAATAACAATAAATTATACCTTCTTGATTTATTTCTATTTCATAAGAATAATTCATACTTTGGTTATGCTTTGATCAATTTCCACTTCATCTCAAACTAAAATAAATAAAGACAGATTGTTAATTACTGAATAAATAATGGGTCAAAATATCCATAAAATAATGAAAATTCATTCCATCCTTATCCAGTTATAATAAAATCCAAAATGGTTTTCATAAGTTATCTAATGTGGATATATCTTTATATGATGAAATAATAAAATAATCTCTAAAACCTAATCCAATGTTCAACTAAAACCAATCCATAAATGGTTAACCTTAAGGCCCTTGGAAAAATTAAATACAATGTTACTAAACTTCCAAAATAAACTTGATATTACTACCCTAAACATCAAAAAGGAGATATTAATTGTCACATACCAAATATGGGAATAGTTTTGTCACACATTCTCATGAAACATGGTAATAATGAAAATTACCATAATACCTTAGTAAAAACATAGAAACTTCATTATTCCTTAAATAAAACACATATCATTGAATTTATTTTATAAATCCAAAAATACAAAAAAATCCATCAATGATTGCATAAAACACATTTTCATAAAATCATTGATCAGTTCCAATGTAACCAATACTATCTATTTTACTATATCCATATCAGTCAATTCTTTATCCATACTAAACATTATCACATCAATATCAAGAAAATATTATAGGTTATCATTCCCTTAATCATGTGTTTTTATATAAAATATCACCTTTCCATTAAATCACTTTTCTAGGTCATTAGTACCATTCAAAATATTCTTGAAAATATTTAATAAAAAATTTCTACATAAAAATCTTTATATATCTCGTGATCTATATAAAAAAATTCTTGAGTTCTAATATATAAGAACATCAATATTTCCACTTAATTTTTAAACAATTGTCTAGGATTCATCATTTTATTCAATAATAGACCCTTCCTTTCATATGTAATTTTTATTCTTTCCTTCATCAATGAAAAAACCTTTACTCATAAAACCATATTGATCCTATTATTGAGTATTCCCCTTAGGTCTTAAAAGTTCATAATGCCCATAATTTTGACATTTAAAACATTGAACCACTGATGATGTATTAGGGAAACCATTATTCTATTCTATTATGTTAACTGAACTTTTCATTTCTCATAACAAATTAGATACTATGTTTCCTTCTTCTCCACACTCAAAAACACCTTATTTTTCCTTTTATAAATTCCATTGATTCCTTCTTCCAACATTCCCAACATATAAGAAACTGAATATTGTTTCCTCTATTGTCTCCACCACTCAAGCTCTCAGTGAACTCTATCCTTATCTTCTTTGGTGAGTCCAATAGTTGGTTAAGGTGTAATTTGTTAATCATATATCATAATAAATTATTAGGTATAATCATAATATCCATTACTCTATTCATCATCCCATTTGGTTTCTCATCAACACATTTTTTATCACACTTAATGTTAACCCAGGTCCTTTTGGTTCCCACCATTGACTAAAACCAAAATAATAGTGTGAGAAATAGTATTCATAGTGTGAAACCACATAATTATGAAAAGTTATTAATAGGATATCTAAATAATATCCCATTATTTATAATCAATGACACATTAGGTTTAACCTCAGTCATTCATGGTCATCATCTATTTAAATCCTTCATAATGGTTTGTAAAGAGTGTGAATTTCCAAAACATATCCCCAAGAATGTCAAACTAGGTGTGCAGTAAGTCCTATTGTCAGGAATTAGGTGATGATCGATTCAAAATCCAATATTCCATTTTCAGATTTGTTACCTCTAGGTACAAATATGATAGATCCACATCCACTTATAGTTTCCAGATAGAGATGTAATTTCTTTGAAACCACTTACTTCATACTTCACCAAAATTCTAGGATATTTTCCTATACTAGGACTTATCCTTAAACATATACTTATATATATCCCTATGGATCTCACTAAAATTATCTCAACCTACTTTCCAAAGTTTAACTAAATATTTTCCCCGATACCAACTATAGCATTCCAATATTTTCATAAATATATATTACATCTTAATATATGACTATTCATTTCATTTTATAAAAAATACACATGAGGAATGTAAAGGTTAAGTTTCTTTGGAAACAATGATATTTAAACAACCAGTTCATAAGTGATATGCATCATCACCCACTAATTTATTAATAACTAGAACCCTTCTTATACATATCATACATAATACCTTTCTTCATAAAATAGGGGAAAGAAACATTATAAAGGGTGGTCTTAGATGGTCAGTAAGGGTTAATAAGGGAGATATCAACATAAAATGAGAATAATGGTATTCAAACATGATAATAACATTTTGAAATCATACTCTAAATATCATAGATCATAAACTAGAGTCATGACATAAATCTTAGCAATTCATAATACATAAATGATAAAGGAGTCAAAGAATATAATCTATGATTTCATAACATTGGCATAATACATAGATTTTTGGCATACACATAAGCATATAAAATTATTTACCCAATAGTCAAGGCTTATTATAAAAAACTATAATAGTGAAATGGGTTCACTCACTAAACCATCATAGTAGTAAAGGTTCACTCTAAAGGCCATCATAGTGCAAAAAGTCCCTTACTGAATAGGGTTTACTTACCATTACAATCCTATTTATCTACTGATATATCAATCTTAACCCAATGCATTGGAGGGAGATATAGGTCCCACCCATCACATAATAAAAATCATACATATGTGTTCCATAAGATCATATAAAATTCATCATGTCATAACCTTTGAAAAAATGGGTCTCATAAACATTTCATCATAGAATAACCATGCAATAGAATCAGGTTACATACAAATTTAACCTTTTCATTATATCATAACCTGTGAAAAATAAAAGGGTTTCATAAAAATTTCATCTTTGCATCATAGAATTACCCATGAAAAGGAATGGGTTTTATAAACACATTTTCATCATAAAAATAAACATAAACAATTTACAGAATGAATAAGGATGGTAGCATTAGATAATATCCTTTGTAAAACAAAATAAATACTTATGGTTTTTTTCATTTATGAATAGAAATTCCATAAAAATATTATTAAAACATCATTTTTAAAAATATCCTTTCAATTTTGAAATCACTAGTTTAAAATATAGATTTAGAATAAATATTAAGGGAAAAAATTATTTTAAAATAACCTTGATTATTTTTAAAGTAATATTCACATTATTGACTGTCCAATATGGTATAAAATTCTATTATTTTGGTATACATTAAAACAGATATTCCATTCATATTTTTAATAAAAATTCAAAATTGCCTTGTTTAAAAAATGACAAGAAGATTCCTTTTAAAAAAAATTAAAAATAAAAAAATGGGTAAAAATGTATTTAAGTAATTATTTTGGAATATTAAAATAAATTCTTTAATTTTTTTTATAAATTTGAACATGAAAGAAAAAGGATTTCCGACCGAATAGAGATCAAAGTAGATTATTTTATTAAAAATCATTCTTTTGGTGTATTTAATAACTTAAGAGAGTAAAATAAAAAGAAAAAATTTATTCTATATATATAATAATATGAAAATAAATTCATTGGTTTTTTGAGTGGTGGATCATAAGATTTCATCATTGAAAACTTATTCATAAACAATCCCGATAGACATTGGGACTATAACCTAAAACCTTTACCAAATTGTTAAATTTTGAATCATAAGACATATGAAATAATAAACTTAAATGATATATTAAATACATTTATAATAAATTAATTCATGATATAACATTTCAAAAGGTCTATATATACACCTCATAAAATAAGATAGGTTCTTAACATAATGTATGTACCAAAGAAGATAATTTGAGATAATAATCTCTTACCACAAGTCTCAAATTTATTAATACACATTTGAACCTCCTGTATAATAAATATCAGATTATTATAAATGAACTAAAAAATCATAATTAGATATATCATACCACATATGATTTACTTATACTATTTTATCACCAGTTCATTAATAATTCTTTATTAAAATCACTATTTTAGGTAATAACTGCTTTATTTTTCTTGTATGTTCTTGTTTGGTAGTTTTAGTTCTTGTACATTAATTATGATTAAATAATATCCATAATGTTAAAAATGATATTAATATCATATATAATAATTATATACATGTTTATTGTCACCCATAAAAGTTAGATATATGAAAATATATTATATCTTTCATGGAGACGGAAGTTCATTTGAATGCATGAACATTGTTTTCATTTTCTTAAAGGATGGAACAAAATAAAGTTAAATAATATATAACCTTTATAGAATAATTTATATGTGATATATATTATATATATTTATTAAAAATATCCTTATTACCATCCATGTCAAAATAAAATGAAAAATGTATCACATCACTTAGTGGAGGCAGTAGTCCACATGTACGTACGAGTGATGTATTTATTTTCTAATAGATTGAAAGGTAAGAAGGTATATGTTATATTATAATTAAAAATAATATAATTATTTCCTAAATATTATATACATATGTTAAATATATTATTATATCTATTCATGTGAGGCGGTTATGGAAAATGAATTACATCAGTTCACGATGTAGTATTCCTCTATACACATGATCAACTGTTTCCTTTCACATTTGATGAAAGATGGAATTAATGTGGGTAATTAAAATAATATAATAACATCTCAGTATATTTTATATACTTATATTATTATATAGGTATTATTAATACATGAATTAATGTGGTAATATTAGAATTACAAAGAAAGAGCTTTGTGAATACAATTATCTTCGATTAGAACAACCACCTTTGGATATCTTATTTATGATAATAGGGTTGGTATTTTTGGAAGAATAGCAGCCTATAACATAGATAAGGATGTTTTGAAGAGTTTTTGGTAGTTTTTTTTTCAAGACTAATGACTTAAGAGGTGTGAAGAAGTGAGGGGATGAGGTTCCCTTATATAATTGAGGAGGAGTGTCATTTTTATTAATACCCAAATCTTTTCAATAATGGAAAGTCACTCTCAACCCAAGTGCCTCAAAAATTTATAATTAAAATATTTTATAGAAAATATATTTGATTTACACCTCCATCACAAAAAAACATGATTTAAAAATATTATTCCATAGCCTCTAAGTTTACTTACTTTTTCCATTTTAGTTTTCACTACATTAACTAGTTTTATTATTTATTTATCTCTACAATTTATACTTTAATCCTAAAAATAAAAATTATAATTATTAAATAATTTGTAACTACATATCACAAATTTTAAATCCAATTTATCGAATAAAAATACTATGTCTATGGAAAATTAATTTTAACAAAATCGTATATGGCATGAAACACATCGTTTTAACCTTAACCATGATAATTAATGTATTTACTCTTTATGGCTACAAAAAGATCTTATAAAAGGAAAAAGGAACATAAATGAAATATGGTTTATATTTTAAACCATTAACTATTCACTTTGTATAATATATTATTTTTTTAGGATTTTTAACTCATTTAATAAAAATTAATTTATTATAAAATATCATTAATGTAATTTTTTTACACTATTCATTTAATTTGAATTTGTAATCATCAAGACAAGGATGGAATTAAAATATATATATTTAAAACATACCTAAAATTTTATAATTATCTAAAAAATTTGTGGAAATCAATAATTTTTTCAAATTATATTACTTTTATTATTTTTAAAATCATTTATTTTTTTCAATTAATTATATAATTATTACATCTGAGTTGTGTATATATTTAAGGTAATTATTTAATCCCAAAAAATTAAAAAAAAATGACCATGATAAGGATATATTATTTATCCTTAAAATTAATATTTAGGAACCATCATTCCTTGTCATGACCCACCTTCTCCAAGATGAGGGAAGGAATAGAAAACTGCCAGACCTTTCCTTCTTCAAGTTGAAGGAGAGATAATTACCCCCTATTCCATGTTTTAATACTCTCCAAAGTGGATACTACCACCAATGGTATAGAATATCATGTAATATGGAAGTCATTACCCTTTTTATAGAACAAGATTAGGAGATAAGATAGAAAATCCCAAGAAACTCCAAACACCCATAGTAAAAGTATTGCCAAAAACCCTTTCCCACATGCATGTTGAAAAGTAAAGCCGGTGCAAGGTATAACAAAAATAGAAAGTAAGGTACCAAAAGAAAAGAGACTAATCTGAAATAAAAACTAATCCTCAACTCCCGAGCTAGTAAAGTCCAGTACGGTCCTCAAAAGTCCTCATGGAAACCTGAAAATAGTTTTATATATATAGGGTGAGTATAAAAGAATACCTAGTAGGAAAACTAAAACCACTCATGCATAAGTAATGGAGCATAAAAAATTCCCTATGAGTAAAATATTATAACCTCAAATAACCTACCAAGAAATACTAACCAACCCAACCTCACCAAGGAACACTCACCAAATAATACAACTCAGGTAGAGTAATAGTATAAGAACATCAATATTTGGATACCCCGTACCACTTCCCCACAGTTTAGCTACTCATTACTAATAGCTAACATCTTGATGCTACCTCCATTCCCATACACAGTCCCACTTCCAAAACCTACTGTCACACACCTAGGCCTCAAACCACACATAATCCTACCCGCAGACACCTGGGCCACAATAACCACACCTCTCTCAGAATATACCTAGGCCTTATCCCAAAGACACATGGAAAACAAACTTTCCCTATAAATACCTTGTCCTATCATCTACAAAAAAACAGTCAACCAATGAATCTTTGAAAATGGTAAGCCTCAAGCCATTACATCCTTCTTGAATACGCTCGAGCGGTGAGAACTTGAAAGATGGTGAGAGGAATAAAGTTAGTAACCATCCATCCATCCTCCAACCCGGATGTTGGGAACGACACCCTTGCCTAGGAAATGGAGGTTTTCGGCACGTAGCTCTCAATAATGGTGGGGTTTGTAATAAAAATACAATGAACTATAATGTATACATATAGTTAATCAAACACTCAACCCAACCAACAAGTTTTAAACAACCATCAGTAAATCCCACTGACACCACTGTTGTTGCTACCCCTATATGCACAACCATACGGACAACCACAATAAAACACAATACCAACCCCTTTTTCATTTAATAACTTTCCATTTTATTAATTAACGGGTTCACTTTATTTTGTTCAAGAACTACTAGGAAACTATCAACCACAACCACACCAAAACAAAAATAAAAACCAAACTACAGTCTCACCGTACAAACCCCCACAATTTTCCTAGACACATGTTCAGTAGTTTCCCACAACCATTATTCAAAATTGTACTACAAAATACTTCTCCCACAACCTAGATCTGCAGCCTCATTTCCCAACGACTCCCAGATATATTACCACTACATATAAGTTCATAGCAATACCGTAGTACTGTTGTCCATCATCTCTCCATGACCACAACATAATAAAGGTAGGTCAACTGCCTACATGTCCATCCATTTCACAATTAATCAATCTCTCGGACTGAGATTCTATCACACCTCTCCTATACCACCCCACATGAAAATCCCAATATAACTACCATTAACCCACAACCTCATTTCACATTCATACCATACCATTCTCATAGAGTCCACTCCCCTTCCCAACCTTGTAACCACAACCGTGCTCCCAACCACAACACCACACAACTCACACAAGGTTGAAAACTCCCCAGAACATAGCAATCAACCATACCTATCAAAAGGATGTGTATACATTCATATTTACCAGTAGGGGTTCTTTAATTCTACTTAACTATATCTAGGGTGATCAGACAATAGGATTGATCTTAGGTTATTCATTTATTTAACCATTTATTCGTGATTAAGTAGATTTCGTGTTACAATCATTTATTCAACCATCTCAATAGAATAGAACATTATTAGTGTGCAATTAAATAACACCAACAACCCTTCTGTTCAGAAAGAGTATAACTTCAGTAACCATAACAGAATCACAAATAAAAAATAAAGTAGGTGATCAACATCAAACCACTCTCTATCTCTTATTTTATTTACCCATGATATTTTATTTGATCAACTCTAGTTCTTATCTATTCCTCATTTTTAAGAAATATATCTAGCCATTACTCACATGGATTCATTAGCATACCTTCCCCGCATGATGCAAAATTAAAGAGAGTCAAAATAAATACCTTCTTGTATGATCAAAGGATTGAAGATCCTCCCTTCACTAAGAACAGGGTTCACATGAGCATCAAGAAATTCCAAGAAAGCTGAGCGGGGGATCTCTAGCACATGCACACCACTCATCTAGGGAATAAGGCTCTAGGCACACCATGAGAACAAAAAGGAAGAATGAA
The DNA here is from genome assembly GCA_963277665.1 of Viscum album. Lineage (NCBI taxonomy): Eukaryota > Viridiplantae > Streptophyta > Magnoliopsida > Santalales > Viscaceae > Viscum > Viscum album. The sequence continues at coordinate 2,003,436,542 of OY728163.1, read as the reverse complement.
ATAAGCGATATTGATTTATGATAGGGAGAGATCCTATAAATCAGGGATACTATTTCAAATATCTTGAAAATCAGATCGTGGTTTGACCACATGGCTTTGTGGTTACAAGGCTGGTGTAATGTTATGAGACACAAGGAATTTTATAACACCCTTCCGAAGTGGTGGAGACAGACCAACGCATGGTTGTGAGTTGATAGGATACTATTTCAGAAAGATAAACATTTAAATATGAGAAAAACTGGAAAAACTAGAAATGATTCACTAATGGGCGATTCACCGATACTGAGATACTAATGGTTGATCTACCGACGCGACCAACCATCGCTGATCCACCGAAACTGAGCTATCGACCCCACAACCAACTGACCCAATGACCTACTGACGCCTCGACCAACCAACACCCTGACCTACTGACCCTATGACCTACAAACACCTCAACCTACCAACACCCTGACCTACTGATGTCCTGACCTACCTATGCCTTGACCTATCAATGCCATGACCTACCAATGCCTCAAACTACATATTCCATGAACTACTAATGCACTGACATGCTGACTAAAAGCTAGAAATTCAGAAAACTCTTGAAATAAGCCACAATTTCCTCCAACAAACACCCTTAAAAATAGATTTTTACAAAGTAAAGGTCTGGGGAAATCTAGGTTTTTACATCAGATAACTCTCAAACTAGTATCATCCCAAAGAATCTCAAAACTATCCCAGAAGAAAAAGAGGTCCAAACAACCATCCCTTAAGATGTCTCTTAAGAGTAAACCACCTTGTATTGTTCTAAATTTGGAGAAAAAACATCAACATACAAGGAAATATCTTTGACATATATCTCCTAAAAAAATGTAGAAACACTACTACTCCTCTCCCTCAAGTAACCAAAAAAACACCAAAAGTCACACCGTCCAAACACATGGATTAGGGAGCTCCTTCCTCCATGTTAAGAAATTATCTGCTTTGGGCGGCACTAACTCACCCACATGAGTTTAATCACATCAAAATAAATCTCTCTTGATTAGGGATCAGTTGCTCCCCCTCCCCATAGTCAAGAATTTTCATAAAAAAATATAGAATAAGGAAACAACTTATCATACAACAAGTGAGGTCAAACATTACATAATAAGCAAGGCACAAAGAAAAAACTAGAGAAAAACACAAGACAACTCTGGGTACTGGGCATTCATCTGTGCCTCCCATTCCCAGGTACTCACCTCAAGGCCACCATGCCTCCATAACACATGAACCAAAGTAATGGATCATCCACGCAGCACATTCTCTTCACAGTTCTCAATTCTTAAAAGTTGTTTCATGAAGGTTTCATCATCCTCGATATTCAACTATCTCCAGTAAAGGATGTGGGAGTCATCGTGTAGATACCAATGGATCTGATAGACATCAAAGATTTCATGGATCCCCTCCAATCACGGTGCCAATGCTAGCTGATAGGACACCTTTCCAACTTGTCCCAACTCATTGAAAGGTCTGGTGGACCTAGGAGAAAGCTTGCTTCCTCTATCAAACCTCTATTGTCTACGCTGAGGGGAGACCTTCAAAAACATGTGGTCCCCAACCTCGAACTCCAGGTGACTTATCCTATGATCAGAGTACAACTTATGTTGGTCCTGATTCGCCTTCATCCTCTCATGCACAAGCTAAACCTTTTCTATTGTGCTCTACACTACCTCAGGCCCAAGAAGAGTTGCTTCCCCTACCTCAGCCTAACACACAGGTGAATGACATGATCTTTTGTATCAGGCTTCTAATTGGGCCATTTCAATTGTATAGTGATAGATATTATTGTTGGAAAAATATATCAGGGTAAAGTGTCGCACCCAAGATCCTCTGAAGTCTAGAACACATGCTCACAGTATATCCTCCAATGTTTGGATGGTCCTTTCTATTTGAGGGTGGAAAGTAGTGCTAAGAAATAACTGGGTTCCAAAAGCATGTTGTAATACCTTCCAGAATCGTGACATAAAACATGTATCCCAATCCAAGACAATGAATCCTGGAACTCCATGAAGCCTCACCACCTCATCCACATACCTCTTTACCAAGGCATCTACTGTGCTTAACTCTTTGATCGCCAAGAAGTGAGCTGAATTAATCAACCAGTCCACTACTACCCAAAGGGAACTACATCCTCCCTGAGCTATGGGTTAAAATTTGATGAAATCTAATGATATTCCATCCCAAATCCACTCAGGAACATCCAAGAGCTACAACAGAACATTGGGAAATGGTGCTTAGCCTTCACCTATTGGCACACTAGACATCTTTCAAAAAACTCTCCCACTACCCAGTTCAACTCGTGCAACCAAAAATATTCCCTCATGCCTTGTTACATATTATATACTCCTAGATACACCTCCAGGGGTTATCTATGGAACTCATGGAGAACTCACTTTCACATTTCCACTATAACAAACAGCTTCCCACAGAACAACATCTGATTCTGATTATCCTTCGTCCATCCTTCTGGAGAATCACCCTAGAGAGTGTGATCACGCATTAATTCATACTCTGAGTCTCCCCACCAAGACTCATATACCTACAGCACCAAGGAAGAATGCACTTTCATCTGAAACAGGTAGCCTCTGCCAAGTTCCTCCCCAGAGTCCAGGTGTAAAGCATCCAACTTTTCCATTGCCTTCCAAGAATCTGTGGATTCCCAAACTACCTCCTTCTATAATTTCCTTCTCAATGCATCAGCCACCATGTTCACCTTCCCTAGGGTGTAATAGATTTTAAGTCATAATACTAGATACATTTCATCCACCTTCAATTCCCCAAGTTTAGGTCTTGCTGGGAAAATGTATTCCTCAATCTCTTGTGATCTGTGAAGACTACAAAGTGCTCACTGATGAGGTAATGCTACCAAAAAGTTATCTCGAACATGACCAATGAAAGCACTAGATCATGGGTAGAATAATTACAATTTTTATGATGTAATTTCCTAGACCCATAAGATATTACTCCTCACTAATGCATCAATACACACCCCATGTTTAATCCAGAAGCATCATAGAACACTTCAAGCATCACCCTTTCCTACAGTAACTTAAGCACTGGGGCACTGACTAGCTTCTCCTTCAGATAGATGAAAGATGCCTGATACTGCTCATTCCACATGAAGCCTTGGTCTTTTTTGATCAAATATATCAATAGAGATTCAACTCAAGAGAAGTCGGGTAAGAACCTATGATAATAGCCTACCAGACCCAGGAAGTTACGAACCTCCATCACATTCTTGGTTGTTTACCAAGAAAAAAATACTTCGACCTTTGAAGGGTCTACTTCTATCCTTGGTGAAACAAAATGTGTCTGAGGAAGTGTACCTATAGCATATAGAACTTGCACTTGGATAACTTTCTGTATAGATGGTGGTATCGGAGGACCTCCCAGACTGTCCTCAGATTCCTGACGTGCTCCTACTCCGACCTTTAGTTGATCAAGAGGTTGTCGATGAACATGACATTGAACTGGTCCAAGTACTCATGGAAAAAAGGGTTCATGAGCCCCATGAGAACATATGGTGCATTCTTGACACCGAAGGGCTTGACCACAAACTCGAAGTGCCCATACCTACACCTAAAAGTAGTCTTTGGGATGTCACCCTCTTTTACCCGCAACTAGTGATATCCAGACCACAGGTCGATCTTAGAGAACTAACTTTATCCATTAGACTAGTCAAAAAGATCATCAATTCTTGGTAGGGGTAACTGTTCTTGTCAATCACTTGATTCAGCCTCCGATAGTCTATAAACAGTCTCAGACCACTGTCTACCTTCTTTGAAAACAATACTAGATCACCCCACAATGACACACATGTAATGATAAAACCATTCTTCATCAGGTCATAAACCTGAATCCACAACACCCAGAAATTAGAAGGTGTTTTTAATTGGGATCCATTGAAATCAGACAGGCACTGGGTTGTAATTCTATCCTGAACTCAACGTCATGTCAAGGAGGTAGAGCCCCAACCACTTCGGGGAAGACATCCAAGAACTCACCGACCACTCTCGGTACTTATACCATCTATGTATCTTCTAATTTCACTAACATATCATCTAACATAAAAATAATCGTCTCCATGCTTTATTTTCCCTCTAGAAAACTCTACTCGCCAACAAAAGCTACGCGCTGACCACCCACATCTGAGAACATGACTCTTCTTCAGAAGCAATCGATAACAGCGTGCACAGAAAACAACTAGTCGTTCCCTAGGATGACATCATATAGGTGCATCTATAACAGAATAATATCCCCACTGAACTGGTGTGGCTCCAACATTAGTCTACACCCTTGAAAAACATCAAATAGACCGATCTAATATCTGACTGGAGTACTCAACAATAGGGGATAGGAATTCTCTCTACATCTAGCCCTGTATAATGGGCTAGATTGGGTGAAAAGAAGGAGCACAAGTCTCCTGAATCAAATGAATCACATGTGAGAGTACTAAACAGAATGATCGTACCTCGAACAACCTCTAAACCTACTAGAACTAGTACCTCTGTAGCGTGTAACAGCCCACACCCATCTCATCTACATTACTATTATCAATCAAATCCTCGAACACACCCTGGTCGAGGTCCCTAAGGAGTGACCTGAGTATGGCCTCACCCTACACCATCTACCCTCTTTAGAGTGGGAGTTATCTGCCCCTACAATTGGAAGGGACTAACTGGAAACTGATACTACTGAGGTGGGCACTGAACTTGACCACCTCCACCATATGATGCTCAAACTGGGCACTGATTCTGAATATTATAATAGACCCCATATACAAATAGCATCAGTCTTGATCCCATGGGTAAAGGGTGAGGACTAAGAGATCAAAACTAGAACTGCTTAGTTCTACTCCCCACTGGTCAAAATCTAGAATTCCCTGACGCCGGAGACCTTCTATAGATGGATTTTTGTTTTGACGAACTTGTCTGGCTCCCCTATCATAGTAATCCTCCCAGAAATTGCTTCCTCTATACTACGTCATCCTTCTTATGAACCTATAAATACATCGGTAGATTAAAAGGAGTGACATCATACTAAATACAGGATCAGAGTGGCTCCTACAAGCATCTCACATGGGAATCATGATCTGAGAAGAGATCTTGTGTAAAGCGTATGAGGTCCTTGAACGTGATTTCCAATTCCCTTACCGAAATACAGCCTTAATTGAGGTAGAGTAGCTCCTACCTCTTCTCAGCATTCATCTTCAAAGAAAGAACTTCTTCCTGGAACTCCTTCTCAAAGACAGCCCACGAGACCTCAGTATCCTTCCTCTACCTGAGGTAAAGCGTATACCACTAACGCACTACTCCCCTCATTAGGATAACCTCCAGAGGAACCCATTACTCTGCCTGAGCTAATATCAAGCTGAAAGAAATGAACAACTCCTCGAGCTATCTTTCTGTCTCTATTTCTAAGACGCAACCCTCATACTTCCCTAGAGTCTGCTAGTGGATGGAACGAAGCATCTTCTACCAATAGTTATCTTCCTCCTCTCGATCAGTCATGAACTAATAAACTAGGTCAATCTGATGGGCCTCAAATACTATTAACACATGGGGGTGATGTCCGGGTTCCATAATTGAAATGTAAATAATGAATTCTAAATCCTGAGTGTTGTGGAAAATTCTTTTAATTTTTTTTTAACTCTTCATTTATTTTAAATTCCCAAAAAACCCAAGACACATAACAAAACAAGTCATTATGATGCATGTACTTTTCCTAGGTTCTCTACCCTTCAATTGGTGTAGCCTCACTTGGTCGTTCAGTAGGTCCAGAGTCCTTTCATCGGATCACGGGGGGGGGGGGGGGCCCTAAAACCTCATGTCGTAACTAGTCTTCATTGACCTATCTCACGCACCAAGATCGCCTAACACTATTTCCCTACCATCCCATGAAATCCTCACTATGCCTAACTCTAAACTCAATCCAATCTCCTAATATCCCAAAACCTTCCTTTGATACCTTTTTATCATGACCCACCTTCTCCAAGATGAGGGAATAAACATAAAACTGTTATACCCTTTCTTCTTCAAGTTGAAGGAGAGATAATCACCCCTGAGTTCCACCTTCAATTGGACTCGGACTGGTGACCAGCACCAAGGGTATAGAGTATCACGTAATATGGAAGGAATTGCCGTTTTTATAGAACAAGATAGGGAGATAAGATGTAAAATCCCAAGCAACTCCAAACAACAAAAGTAAATGTAAATGAAAAAACCTTTTCCCACATGCATGTTGAAAAGTAAAGATGATGCAAGGTATAAAAAACACCAAAGTAAAGTACCAAAAGAAAAGATACTAAGTAGTGAAAACAACTATTCCCCAATGACCAAGCTGTTAAAGTCTAGCACAATCCTCAAAGTCCCCTTGGAAACTTGAAAATAGTTTTATATACATAGGGTGAGTATACAAGTACACCCAGTAAGAAAACTAAATCCACCCGTGCACAAGTGAGGGAACATACTAATGTCTCCGTGAGTAAAATAGTAGAACCTCAAATCGCATACCAAGGAATACTATCTAGCCCAACCTCAACAAGGCACACTCGCAAAATAACACAAGTTAGTTAAAGTAATATTATATGAACAATGATATTTGGGTACCCTGTACCACTTCCCAACTAGTTAGCTGCTCATTCCTAACAGCTAACATATTAACACTACCATTATTCCCATACACAGTCCCACTTCCAAAACCTGCCCATACACACCTGGTCCTCAAACCACACAAAATCTCAGCCACATACACCTAGGACACAATAACCACACCTCTCGTCTGAAGACACCTAGGTCTCATCCCGAAGAATCTTGGGAAACAAACCTGGCATGCAAACACCTAGGCCTCTCATCTACAACAAACCCTCACCCAAATAATCATGGACTATGGTAAGCCTCAAGCCATTAAATCTTGCCCAAATATGATCGAGCAGTAATAACCTAGAAGAGGGTACAAGGAATAAATTCATCAACCATCCATCTATCCTCCCACCGGGGTGTTGGGAAAGACACCCTCCCCCATGAAATGGGGGTGTTTGACACATAGTGCTAAAAAAGGTGGGGTGTATATAGAAATCACAAGGAAATACAATTTATACATATAGGTAATTAAACACTCATACCAAACTATGTTTTTCAAACAAAAACCAGCGAATCCCACTAGTAACAATTTTCCTGCTACCCCTATACGCACAACCATATGAACAGCCATAATAAAACACAAGCGCAAACCCTTTTTCATTTAATCACTTTCCATTTATTAATTACGGGGTTAATTTATTTTTTCCCATATTATAGGAAACTATGAACCACAACCAAACCAAAAAAACAAGCAAAACCAAACTACTGTCCCACTACAAAAAAACCCCCAATATTTCTAGACACTTATTTAGTCATTTCCCACAACCATTATTCAAAATTGTAGCACACAATCCTTATCCCATAACACAACTCCATATCCCTTCTTTCCAACAAATCCCAGATGAAATCCCACTTCATATAAGTTCATAAACACACTGTAGTCCTACTACCCTTCATCGCTCTTTGACCAAAACACAACATAGGCAGTTCAGATGCCTACAAATTCATCCATTCCACAATATATCAATATCTCAAGTTTATATTCTATCAAAACTATCTTGTACCACCCCACACGCAAATCCCACTATAAATACCATTAACCCATTACCTCATTTCACACTCATAACATACCCTTATCACATTGTCCTCTCCCCTACCCAACCTTTTACCCACAACTGTGCTCTCAACCATAGCACCGTACAACTCACACAAGGTTACAAAACTCCCCAGAAGATAGCACTTATCTATAAATATCAACAGGATGTGTATACAATCAAATTTAACCTAAAATGGTTCTTTAATTCCACTTAATTATAACTAGGGTGATCACGCAATAGGATTGATCCTGTGGAATTAATTTATTTAACCAGTTATATGTTATTAAGAATATTTTGTATTACATTAATTTATTCAACGATCTCAATAGAACAGAATATTATTAGTGTGCATGAAAAGACCACTAACAACACTTATTTTCTGAAGGTGTATAGCCATGGAAACCAAAACAGAATAAAATATAACAAATAAAATAGGTGATCAACATCAAAACACTCTCTACCTATTATTTTATTTACGTGTGATGTATTTTGATCAAATATAGATCTTATATATTCCTTGTTTTAAAAAAAACTATTCATCCATTCCTTGAAAGGATTAATTAGAATACCCACCCTGCATGATGCACAATTAATGGGAAGAAAAAGAAATACATACTAGGATGATCAATGAATCAAGGTTTCTCCTTACGCCAAGAACATGGGTCGTGCGACTAGTGGAAAACTCCAAGAAAGCGGAGTGGGAGAGCTCTGGAATAGGATCACCACTCATCTGGGGAGGAAGGCTCAGGGAACACCATAGGAATGAAAAATAAAAAGGAAAAAACAGATCTCAATTTATGAAAGGGTGAGATCCAAAAAATCAGGGAGTCGATTTCAAAGTTCTTGAAATCAGGATCGGGGTTTGACCATGCGTCTTGGCGGTTACAAGGATGGTGTAATGTTATGAGACACATGGAATTTAATAATCCCCTTAGGAAATAGTGGTGATAGACTAGCGCACATCTTTGAGTTGATAGGTTACCATTTCATGAAGATAAACATGTAACTGGGGTGAAACTAGAAAAATTGGGAAAAACTGGAAATGAGTCACTGATGGGTAAGTCACTGACGTTGATCCACCAATGGGTGAGCTACTGACGTGACCTACCGATGTTGAGCCATTGACGCTGATCTACTGATGCCATAACCTAATAAACCAATGACCAACTGATGGCATAACCTACCGACGCCCTGACCTATCGATGCATGACCTACCAATGACCCGACCTACCGATGCCCTAAACTACTGATTCCCTTACCTACCGACCCCTCGACCTACAGACGCCCAGACCTACCAATGCATTGACAAGCCGATGGAAAACTAGGAATCTGAAAAACTCTTGAAATAAGTAATATTTGCCTCCCAAAAAAACCATTAAACACTCAATTTTCAAAAAGGGCAAGTCTGGGGAAATTCGGTTTATTACATTCCTTCTTTTTATTTCTATGTGAACACATAAGATACTGTTAAAAATAAGAGAGTGACATTTTTTCTTTTACTTAAATAATTTTAAAGTTCATAATCATAGAAATATGACTAAAATGTGAAATTTAAAGGTATTATATGGTATAGGTTATAAATATGGTTATAAAATACAATTTAGAAAAAACCTTTAGGCCATTATACACTTATCTCTTTCGTTTAACCCTCGATTCACATGTTTTACCCTAAATCTTGGGAAAAAAAATTACTATTTTTATTATTCATTATGAAAGAAAACTAAGTAGAATTTATTTCCTAATAATAATTATTATTATTCCTACTATGGAATCCATTTCATAAAATTTATTTTATAGAAGTGTAATAATTGAATTTAAAATTAAACCTACAAACACAATGAAAAAACAAATTTCCAAATAAAAATATTTCATAAGTATAAATAGTTTTATTATGAAAATTAAATATTAAGTTGATTCCAATTACCTATATTAAATTAATAATAATATAATTGAACAAATTATACTTTTAAAACCATTTTAAAACAAATTATAACTTCTAAATTCTTTAAATGATAAGGCAATTTTTAATAAAAATTAGTATTTTTCCCAATTAATTAATAAATTAATCTCTTAAAAAACATATCAAAAATTCACTCTAAGATAATTTTGACATGTTTATTTAAATAAGTAAGTCAATTGTTTCATATAAATTATCTAAAATGGTAAAAATTAATTTTATTATTTCTTCTTCGTAAAAACTATAAAAATCAATTTTTCATAAAAATATATTTTTGAAGAATATAAATTATTAACTAAAAATCAAGTGCTTATCAATCAATATATATTATTATATAAAACATTTAAACTTAAAATTTAAAAAATTGGTTATTTCTCTTCAAACTTCCATGTTTAATTTCTAGGTGATAATAGTCTTTTTTAAATAATAATATTATTATATTATGGTTCGTTAAAACTTAGTTTTTTGTGTAATGAATGATATCAAGAAAATTAAATATATTTGAAGAATATATTTCATGAAATTTCAGGGATTTATACTAACACTAATCATTACTATTATAGGAAGTAATTTTATTATGGGACTTACGTCATCTTTTTGTTCTATATTGATGACATATTAATTGTTGGATCGGATTTTCATAAAACTTGAAAGTTGAAGTGGGATTGTTCTAGAAGATTTGAGATGAAATATCTTTGAAAGGCAAGGAATATTTTGGGAATTAAGATCTAGAGAGATAGGAAAACCGGGACTTTGGTTCCATCTCAACAATATTAAATATGAAAGATCATTGAAAGGTACGGTACAGATGGATGTAATCCACTATCAACCCCTCTTCTGGTTCACTTCAAAATTTTCAAGTCACTGGTTCCAAAAATGGATGTTGAGGAAAATTACATGGAGAAAGTACCATATTCATCAATAGTTGTAAGTTTGATGTATGAAATGGTTTGTACTCATCTAATCATTTCCCATGTAGTGTGAGTTATGAGTCGGTATATGTAAAATCCATGGAAATTTCACATATAGTAGGTGAATTATATCCTTTGGTATTTAAAAGGACTAGAATATAAGACTATTTTCTTTGGGGAAAGAGATCTATAACAATATTTTGTGGACTTAGACTTTACTAGAGATTTAGACACTCAAAAGAGCATAAATGGTTTCATGTTTACATATAAAGGAGAAACATATAGTTGGATATCATATATTTTGAATATCCCTACAATGAGTATAGTAGAAGTATAGTATGTAGCTATAATAGAAGATTGAAAATAAATGATATGATTCAAGAGATTACTATAAGATCTTGGAAGGGATCTGGAAGAGGATGTTCTTTACTATGATAACCAATGTGCTATCAATCCTCAATGGGACTTGGGTGAAGGAAGGAAAGAAAATGGAATAATAATTATTGATAATTACTAGAGTGTTGAGAAGGTTTTACATGGAACAAGTCCTCAAGTGGGATATTTTTGGGATGCACATCATTATTATGAGCTTCAAAATTATAGATCACAATAAGTTTGAGAACCATATTTACATTCATCGTAATTTCATTTAAAAAAAGGTGTTTAGGATCAATGTAAAGGTAGTGGGGGCTAACATCTCCATTGGTATCAAGTTTCCTAAAATGTTAGATGTTAAATATAAATTTATCTTCCATCAATTGTTCTACAGTAGAGAATTGTGGGTTCGTATGTTCAGAAAAGTTAATGAGTCACCTAGTTGGTAACCTTTCTCAAGTGTTCGTGTCTTTTGACCCGGGTTTTCAAGAGATAAGGTTTAACTTGTTTGATCAATTTTGATTAGTATTTAAGTACATGGTAACTTCAGTGAATAGTGTTAGAAAAGTAGATTAACACTGTGGTGAAATTGTGGTTCAAATGATAATTTATTGAATATATAAGAAGTTGGTGAGGACAACTTATCTTTGTAATATGTTTATCTCCTTTAATATTATAGATATGATGAAACCTAGAAATAGAATAGTTTTGTTTCCTTATGCATGTAGGATAAAGTATGAATCATGTTAAAACTTTTTTTCTCTTCTTTCCTTTATTTCTATTTTCAGGTTTAACCATTGAAGGTATTTATATTATATTTCTTGCCTATACTAAGGTGTATGTATGAGTATGACTTTGTGCGGTGTGTACGGCGTAGTGACTGTTAGAATTGGTGTCCTTGAACCAAATGTTAGTACTTTTATTACATGACTATTTAATGTATTAAATATTAAATTAAACATCTTATTAGATATTGTAAATTGTTCTTCATGAATTTAATGTAATAATGTCTTAGAGTATTTTAACACTAATAAGGTCATAGTTATTTCCTACTAAGATGAGAACCTGGAAGTGCTATATCATTATTTTTAATATATATTTCAGTGGTTGGATAACATTCTATGATGGGAAAAAAAGTTTATAGACTACTAGGTGTGTGTACTCATAAGAAGATGAGACTTATTTTTATGAATTTCACACATGGTAATCTTCAAGACGGGAGATCATGTGAATAGACCCGCTAAATAATTCCACATGTTTTGGTGTCATCATATATTTCTATCTATGAGTGTGTATAATGGTCCTAAAAATTTAATATTATCATTAATGCATGTCACAACTTGCTAATTGATATTTTGTGATGAAAACGGTCATTCCATATGTTGGTGGGGAGTAGGGTATGTTGGGTGCATCATGAATGACATGTTAGTAATAGATAAGTTAAGGAAGGATTTTTCCCTTCCATCTTTATGAAAGTTGAAATATTACCACTTTTATTAAAATAGAAATGTATCCCTAAATTCCATGGATATGGTGTAACAATGATTTTATTTCATATAGTCAAAGAATGATGTATCCAGCATGTAGGTGGATGACACCATCATGAAACATTCTTGATGAGATATCGTGATGAATGGATTATATTACACAATGAGTTTTCATATGTGTTTCTTATTATTGAGACTTTATGTTATTTCTCTTGGATTCCTTAACTAATTTTTAGACAGTAATCTTGGACTTTTTGAAAGCCCGCCTAATGCCAATAAGAAAGAATCCTAGAGGGTCACACACGAAGTGTTTTTTTGGTTTTGATTAAATTCTAATTGAATTTAATTAATGGAATAAATATTATTCTCAAGATTGATGAATAATTTTATTCATGTTATATTGATCACATATATTAAATAAATATTTATTCACCTAATTTTGAATAAAATATGTTTATACACTTTATTGAATATTTAATAAATATTTATTTACTAGGTTCGGAATAAAATATTTATTTAAGAGAATAAAATATTTATTCGGGTGTTCAATAAATGCAAGAGTATTTTGAATAGACCAAGACTGTTTCCAATGATAAAATAATTATTTAGGAGATGATAAATATTATTTATCCATTTTGCGCAAGCTGGAGCACCAAAAAATAAGAATAATATTATTATTATTATTTTAATATTGCATGGGATTTAATTAATGGTTATAATTATATTTAATTTCTGTCATGCTATTAAATTTGGTAACTAAAATCCCAACTCTATAAATAGATGGTTATGTCTATTGTGTAAATCATTTGAAACAAATTCTATGTTTGGGAATAGATAATTATTTTTCATAAAGAATTATCTCTCGAATCCTCCTCTTCTCTCCCTCTCAAGAATGATAAACCTAATAGAGAATTTATTCAAGGCCAAAGAATGAGCAGTAAAGAATGAATAATTCAAGACATTTGATTCGCTATGCTAGTAGTCGAATAATGAGTAGAATTTCCTAGAGACCATTGGATCGCATTGGGATCATTGTTAGGGGATTCTACCCTTGGATCCTCACAAGTGCGACAAAGGAAATCCGGAAGTTCTATTTCATATGATCAACAATTATCAAAAAAGAAATTTCCTAAGCCTGGGTATTTATTTCTGCATATATTAAATAAGTTAATTATAAATTTTATGTGCAAGATCCTCTCTCTTGGTTTTAGGGAACGATTATTAAAATAAATTCTAATATATCTCCCTCCAATGCAATGCTTCTAATATGCCCAAAACCAATAATTATTACAAGAACGGTCACATTTAAATTTAAAATTATTTTTTGATTTTTTATCTATACACAATCATGGTTAGATTTTCATTTCATGTTATTTGTTTATTAATCTAATTTGATTTAAAAAGTTATCAACTTATTAATCATGTTCGTTCAGTGTTTCATTTTCTTATAGATTTAAGAACAAATTAAGAATAACTGAATATACGATCGATAAGTGCCAAATATTGGGTCGTTAAAGCTTGGTTACATGATGTGTGGTCGGAGCATACTATATATAACCATGTGCATTGAATCTATATGCGCCAAGCAATTAAAAACATGTGGTTCTTTTATTTCACATCGTGTGTTGACCGAGCCAGCCTGGCATTTGGAAATAAGATATAGGGTGTGTAGTTGGATTGTATACACTATATAGTCTAGCTGAGTTAACATGATTATGCCTCTGTCATGTGACTTATATATATAGCAACTAAGGTACATGGTGTGTAGCTGGATGCACATTACATTCAGTCTCCCATTAATGGAAAAAGAATCAAAATTACATTAAATTTGAAAAAATGAAACATTAAAACCTTATTTTATTTGTTGGAACACTATAGTGTGGTTGAAATTTTAATAATGATTTTAAAAAAATAAATCCTAAATTAATTTATAGTAACAAAAATTTCATTAATGGTTGTTCCATTTATTTTCCATGAATTCCAAATTCATTTGTTTTTTCAATTAAGTATTTATGATCATTAAGATAAATAGAAATAAATAAATTTATTAATTAATTAATACAAGAACGTGTATATTAATAATAAATAATGAATAAAAAATGAATGTGGACTAGTTACATTTTTGCATATTCGTTTCATGTACAACCGATCATGAGCATGACCAAGACCTATGTATGTGTTGGAATTTTTTTAATGAAATTTATTTCATGGATTTGTGGTTATTTAATATTAAATTAAAGGATGGATTATGAGTCATACCTCACTCAATTATTATGTAAGACCTACAAGTCCAAGGATATTTATGTAATTCCATTTAACCAATCATTAGGGTCCCCTCATGTGTATGTGAGTAATAAATATTTTGTACTTAATGGATAATTACAAGGTGTGTGGAGACCATTCAAGACAGAACTATAATGAAACCAACATGGTGATACATAGGTGGAGATGTGGAATACTATATTTCATTCCAAGTATGACATAAGGATTTATTTTCCCTAGGTCATAGATTGATTTAATGTCCACTCATTAAATCAGCCAATTTATAATCTCATGATTGGGTCATTTAATTAATTAATTATTTTATATATATTTCATTAAAATTATATTCATTAATTCAAAAATTAAATCACATAAATTAATTAATATGAAAATATAGAATTTAAATAAAATTGATTATGGGTAAATGTTTTATCTAGACATGGTTAATTTATTAAGTAAACATCCACTTAAATATTAACAAGACATGTAAAGTATAAAACAAGATAAAAATTTGGCATAAAAAATACAACAATCTAATATTAAGTCAGACTAGGCCTTCCGTTACTTCATTAGGAACAAAACTCAATAGAACTATGTGTTTGACCAACCCTTTTTGGGAAACTTACTCTTATAAGAGGAGTTTTTATGAAGGTTTTGGGTTGACTTATCCATTTTACATCATGTGGAGTAGCCCCTACAAAATTTTCTGTAATTTGGAGGAAAGGGTTGAGAAAATCCATGTCAAGATTTTTAGGTTGGTGAGTCCACTCCATGTATCAAGGAGCTGCAAGCTTACAGTTGGAAAAGATTTTCCTACCTAAATACCTTCAAAATATCTTGACCAACCATTGTTGGTTTATATGATGGGGAATATGGATCCTTTCCACTAGAATCTCTCATAAACTATAAATTCTATTTATATTGACACCCACTTTTCAAAACATTAACATTACATAACTTTTAGAGAATACTTAAACATTTTACAAAAAACGCCCAAAGACCATAGTTGGTATAGTGCCTTTGAAAACATGGAAACCTAAATGTTGGTATCTATATGAGCAGCATCATCTCCCACTAGGTTATTCTTGACTCAAAACCTTCTTAGAAATATCAAACACAATATATATCATCATAATCTTGGGGAAAGTAAATATAAAAGGGGTTAGCTTAAAGGCTTCATAAGGGTAAACAAGGGAGACATGTTAGAATAAACATGGGCATAAGGGTATGAGAATGTGATCATGAAAATATAATATCATACCCTATATATAAAAGATCATAACAGAGATCATGGCCTGAATATTGGCAGTTCATTAGACATGAATCATAATGAAATAGAGAGCATAAGAAATGAAATAATAACATAGGAATAAAACATGGAAGTGTGGAAAACACATATAAATATAATTATTTCCATAGTATCCAAAGAATCACTACCAAGACCATGTTAGTAGTATGGGTTCAATCAATATACCATCATAGTAGTCATGGTTAACTCCCATGGCCATCATAGTAGCATGAATTCACTCCTCATACCATCTTAGTAGTCATGGTTCACTCTTGTGACCATCATATTAGTAAGGTTCACTCCCAATACCATATTAGTTTATCTCATGAGATATAAAACTTTACCCAATTCATTTTATAGAGATATAGGTCCCACCTATCACATAAAGAAACCAAACATACATGTTTCAAAAAGATCATAAATATACATATCATAACATGTGAAATGAAATGGGTTTAAAAAACATGTAAACATATCAAATCCTATGAAAAAATTACATTTTTTATAATCATTTCATTAAAATCATAACATGTGAAAGATTAATGGATTTCATATGCATATTAACCATAAAGTAGAAATGGGTTTCATAAATAACATGACATTAAACATAACCCATTAATAAAAAGGATGTGAATGGACCCTTTATATAGGCATGGTTAACATCAATAGATGTCATCTTATATGGAAAATATTTTTTGAAATATCTTTTAAAAAACTTTACTTGAAGAAAATATCCTAGTTTGAAAAAGGATTTTTAATAAATAAAACCATTTAAAAATTTTTAATTAGAAAATACATTGAAATATTATAAAAAAATCATAAAATCGTTTTGAGACCCTTATTCATTGAAAAATTATAAAATAAGCTTAAAAACATTTTAAAAACCTTTTTCTTCAAAAACACTTTGAAAATTTATAAAAATAGCTTGAAAAAAGTTTGAAAACTTTTTTTGTAGAAAACTTATATAAGAAGCTTGAAAACATTTTGAAAACCATTTTTCTTGAAAACTTATAAAAGAGTCTTGAAAACATTTTAAAAATAAATTTTCATGAAAATATTTTTTAAAAACATTTTCTTAAATGTTAAACTTTTAAAAATTTAAAGGTTTCTTTGAAGAAATTCTTGCAGTTAAATCCATACATGTTGTATGAGGTCAAAAGATCATTGCTTTTACACGGTAAAATATTAGAAGAGTTACTTTTTTTAGAAAGAGACAAGAAGATTAATTTGAAAATATTGGTAAAATTAAAAAAGGTTAAAAGTGTATTTTATATATTAATATATAATTATATAATATTCTTGGAAAACCTTATTTAGAAAACCTAGATTTCTGACCGAGGAAAGGGTAAAGTTGGAATTTCCTAAAACCACTTTCTTAACTATCTTATATACCAAAGGGTAGAGTATGGTACCAGTACATGAGTATATCATGAAATAAAATTTGATAATAAAACTCATGAATATTATTGAGAGATTGATGATAATATTTCATCAATGAAATCATAAACCTAAACAATCATCAAAAGCAATGAGATTGTCTCAAAAAACTCTTATAACTTATTATCTTGGGTTCATACTCTCCATGTAAGGAAATTAAATTAAATTAAGAATATAATATAATGAAAATATTTATATTAATTATATTTCATGAAAAAATGAAATATATTCACCTCAAAAAAGAGTTTAGATGCATTATAAAACATGAGTCTCAAAGAAGGCAAATTGAGACCAAACATTAACCGATTTGGTAAATTTTTGAAAGTTAAACCCCATGAAAGAAGGATCATAAAATGTACATGTGAATACCCATAAATTTAATTATAATATACATATATTATAATCATGGGCATTACATACATGACATAGAAGTAAATAGTGGAAAACATAACATGTATCTCACGGAAATTAAAAGTAAGATAAAATCCCTTTACCTTGTTTCATGATGGTCTTTGTACTCATAAAAGATTCTGGTATAAAAAATATAAGTTTATTATAAATATTTTATATGATAATATTCTTATATCTATTTCCATATAAGTTTTTATTATGACATTATATTACCCACTTGTTAACGATCATATGTTAAAGTTCCACTTCGAGCAATATTAGTTTTGTTTTTTTTCATGTGTCATAATTTGTTATATTGTTGGTCCTTATAATTATATCATGATAAAAAAATGTAGATCATGATATAAATATCATTTATATCCAGTATATTTATATTATAATAATATATATCATAATTAAGTATGAAATGGAATACATTGTTCATGGAGTGGGTAAGTCATATGTAGGCATGAACATTGTTTCTGTTTTCATCTTCGTATCGAAAGAAAGTATGTAAATGAAATATATTTATGTATGTATGTATATATGTATGTATTTATGTATGTATGCATGTATGTATGTATGTATGTATGTATGTATGTATGTATGTATGTATGTATGTATGTATGTATGTATGTATGTATGTATGTATGTATGTATGTATGTATGTATGTATGTATGTATGTATGTATGTATGTATGTATGTATGTATGTATGTATGTATGTATGTATGTATGTATGTATGTATGTATGTATGTATGTATGTATGTATGTATGTATGTATGTATGTATGTATGTATGTATGTATGTATGTATGTATGTATGTATGTATGTATGTATGTATGTATGTATGTATGTATGTATGTATGTATGTATGTATGTATGTATGGATGTATGTATGTATGTATGTATGTATGTATGTATGTATGTATGTATGTATGTATGCATGTATGTATGTATGTATGTATGTATGTATGTATGTATGTATGTATGTATGTATGTATGTATGTATGTATAATTATTATAGTATCATTATTATAATATATATGTCATATAATTTCACTAAACTCATCTTTAATACATTCCATGCGGTGTGTGGATGAACCGCATCGCTTTGAGGGGGTGGTAGTTCACACATCCTCAAATGAGATTATTGTATTAACACCAAATGGGAAGTGGAAAGGTATGTGTTGTAAATATTAATTTAGAATATTAAAGACATAATATATATTATATATAAAATATATAAATATATTTTCCATCATAATGACCACCATGATTTGTGGTAATAAATAAATGAACAATCATTGTTTTGTGAGGAATTAGTTCACCATACACAGAAACAATATTTTTTATATCCATTGGATGGAGGTGATTGTATTTTTAGGTAGAAATATTTTTATAAAAACATACTAGTATATTTTGGATAATATTTTTGTTACACAAGAATGGAATAAAGGGAGTGGTGGGGGTAAATGAGGAAAATAAAGGAAATGAGCTGAAGAGAAGACGTTACCTCTTAATTGGGTAACTCCTTTTAGTTAATGTGAAAATGATTACTTGAGAAGATTTATGACCAAAGGGAGGATTTTTGGTATAAGGGAGAATTTTTGGGAGGCTACTTGGTTAGATATTTTTTGAAATTAAATGTTTTGACATGTGTGAGGAATGGGTAGAGGTGGTGGCCTTCTATAGTGTAGGAGGAGTGGCACTCTTGTAAATATTTTAATAAAAAATTCCACCAATGTTTTTCCTGTTACAAGTGAATACAATAATGGAAAAAGGTCTATAAAATTTATTACAGGGACTAAATATTTCTATCAAATTTTTTTACAAGTGTCTCAGCCGTTTTGGGTCTTAAATTTACGGATTAGTACTTTATTACCTAATTTTTTTCTTAACTGATGTACTTAATTTTAATCACTTTCACGAGTATTTTTTGTCAAAAACAATATTAAACTTATTATACATTATAAATCATACTTATTTCAAATATAAAATTCATTTTTCCAAATTCTAATCACATAAGTTGAAAAAATTAATTTAAAAATTAATCCCGCTGATGGGACGACACTACAGGTTTTTAAAGTAAAATCATCCAAAAGTTTTCTATGGTTTTATATCCAATTTAATGTGAAATTGTTTACAATGAACTAAATTGGATTAATTGATAAAAAATATTATCTAACTAAACTATTTAACCAATTTAAAATATAATTTAACCTTATAAATAAATTAAATGAAAAATTAGTTTTGAATTAAAATCCAGTATTTTTAACTTTTAATTAAAATATGAAACCTTACATAAATATACCAAAAATTTATCCTCACCTAATTTTTATGTTTTTATTCCAAATATAATGTTTATTTTGACAAATTAAATCTATAAAATTTCAATAAAATTGGATTTAAAATGGGTTCTCTATTAAAAGGCGGTAAAAATGCCATAATAAGAATAATGGTTTTTAAATCATAAAATTGGGGTTGTTCTTATATTATGTCTATCAAATATATTTGATATATATTAAATAAAATATTTAACATATAACATGATTATTACATTAATATCACCTACCAATTATAATTAGTGTAATTTTACTTAGCTAAAATAGTTTGGTGACTATGATAATATTTTCCTTTATATTCAATTGGTTTTTATATTCATTAATTAGTAACCTATGAATTCATATTATGTTTTTGTACACTAGATATTTTCATAATTTATTTAATACTATTCTTATCTATAAACTTAATGGCTAGGTTATATTCCATTATAATAATTTTTTTAATAATATATTATAGTAAGGTTACACTCGATCTTGCATGTTATGCAAGACATTGAATAAGGTCAATCTTGCATGTAATATACGATAACCTTGTAGTTCCATGTAACATATGCCAATTTGGGATTGTTTATAACATATTCCAAGTCAGCTATGTTTGAATGGAATCTTTTTATTAGTGAAAACATAATTTCAGAGTTGTGTGAAGTGAAAATATCAAAAGAATAAATTAATTTGAAAAAAATCACCAAAATATTGGGGTCTTACACCAAGTTAAATGGTGATGGATATTATGACTTTATAAAATAGTGGTAGATTTAATAAAATAAATTAATTTATTATTTCTAACAAAATTTTTATTCAATCAATGTAATAATAATCTACTCTTTTAATTACAGAATAAAATGACAAGCTCGTCATCCAAACTATACCTACGATCAATATTGGGTAAAGACAATCTCCTCATTGGAAGTAACTTCCATGAGTGGTTTAGACACCTTCAGGTTATTCTACAGTGTGAATGGAAATCTTTCTTTCTATAATCCTCAATTCTTGATATACCTTCTCAAGAGTCGAGTGATGAATATTTTCAAGTCCAAAAAAAACATATAAACAATACATTCGATGTTCAATGTTTGATACTTTCATCTATGTCTACAGAACTCATGAAGTATCACAAAACATGGATGTGTATATAATTCTTGATCACCACAGTGGTATTTATAAGGAGAGAGCTAGATACGAACAGTTTTAGATTTCCAAGGCACTCTTTTAGAGTAATATTGCAGAGGATTCTCGTGCTGGGCCTCATGCAGCCAAGATCATTGTCTACATTGGGAATCTAGAGGTTCTAGGGTTTAAACTCCCTGAAAAACTTGGCACTGATCTCATTCTGACATCACTCCCTCAAAGATTCTCCAATTTTGTTGTCAATTTTAATATTAAAAACATTGAGATGTCTATGTCAGATCTTCTTATCCTCCTTCTCCATGTAGATAAAGATATGAAGCACAGAAAAGTTTTCTATCCTTATGGTTAGAAAAAGGAAAGGGAACACAAAGAGATTTAATAACAAAGCTTATTCTCACCCTTCCAAGAAGAATAAGATCAAAGGGGAAGAAAGGAAATATCATACTGTCAATTTTTCATGTGGCAAGAAAGGCTACTAGAAGAAAAACTGCACCTAGTGAATGAAGCAAGGGGAAGATTCAGGTGTATTTGTTATTGAGTTCAATTTATCTATTTCTAGAAATTTGTTATTAGATAAAATTTGTGATGTTCACATATGTATTCAAATATAGGAACCATGTAGATTAAAAAAATATTGATTGAGGGGTGGTAGATCTATGAGCATCCAACAAAGATAAACTTGTTTTTGTAGCTATTAGGGACTACCACCTCACATTGCCAACCTAAATGATCTTGGTTTTAAGGGGTTGTTATTATGTTCCTTATATTTCCAAGAACCTTAATTATATATCTAGACTAGATATGGATAGATTAATTTTAAAATTTGTAAAAAAATATTCTTTTATAAATATAGCAAGTTTTATGGTAAGGCGCATTTACATAATAGTATTTACATGTTTCATTACATGAACTACGTAATGGCGATCAATAACAAAGTTAATTCACATGGAACATACCACAACCAAATTTGTAGTCCCTGACTAGGTCATGTAAATTAAAACTCTCGAAAAAATTACATCAAGATGGATATTTAGATTATTTTTAACTAAAACCACTTGGTGTATGTCAAACATGTTTACAAGTAAAAATAACAAAGTCCCCATTTAATGGGAAAGGTTAAAGGGCTAAAGAGCTTAGTGAATTAGTCACACTAATGTGTTTGGACCGTTTTTTTTTAATAAAGGGGCGGTAACTCATACTTCATAACTTTACTCATGATTTTAGTACAAATGGATATATTAAATTAATGAGGTATAAGTCAGAATCCTTTGATAAATTCAAGGAATACAAGAATGAAGTTGAGAACCATCTTGTTAGGAAGACTAAGAAAATATGCTCACACTATGGTGTATAATATCTTAATCAATAATTTATTTATTACTTATGGCGCTTTGAGATAATATTCCATCTCAATCCCCCTTACATGCCTTTATGGAATAGTTTAAGTAAAAGGAGGAACCTCACCTTGTTGGACATGGTGAGGTCAATGATGAGTCATGTGATTCTTCCATTATCCTTTTTGGGATATAGGTTACAAATAGAATCACACATACTAAAACAATTACCAACTAAATCAATAAATGGTATTCCATATGAATTTTGGAGTAGAAGAAAACCCATGTTATCAAATTTATATGTGTGGGAAAGAAGATAGTTCATTAAGGCCTCTTTAGGTAATAATATTGAACCTTGAGGCACAAAGTGTAACTTTATACGATACCCTAAGGAAATAAGGGGATATTACCTATATGACCCCTCAAACAAAAATGATATCGTGGTGAGACACTCTATATTCCTTTAGAGGGAGAACATATCCAAAAGAGATAGTGGGATCGAGATAAAATTTGTTGAATTTAAGGATCAAGGCATATAAGATTCGGTACAAGATCAGAATCAACAAAGCCCTATAGAAGAATAAACTATTCCAAAGACAAAAGTACTATGTAGGAGTACAAGACAGGTTAGAGAACTAGAATAGTATGGTTTTCTAATTACCAAAGATGGTGACTCATTATTATTTGATAATAATAATCCTCTAACCTGCAAGGAATCAGTGAGTGGCATGAATGTTTCTAAGTGGAAAGAAGACATGAATCCAAAAATGGATTCCATGTACCAAAACAAAGTCTCGATTTTGGTAGATTCTCCATGGGATGTAAAGAATGTTGGTTTCAAATTTTTAATGAAGAATAAACTGGACATGCTAGGAAAATTCGGTACCAATAAGTCACGACTGGTTGCAAAAGAATTTAAACAACATCTAGTTATTGACTATGAAGAAACTTTTTCACTAGTTTCAATGATGAAATCCATCAAAATTCTAATTTCCATTGAGACTTACCATGAATATGAGATTTCTAAAATTAATGTCAAAATAACCTTCATTAATGGTAACTATTATGATGATGTTTACATTACACAACCTGAAGAGTTTGTGACTCCAAAGGATTCCAATAATATATCCAAGTTGAAAAAATCCATTTATAGATTAAATAAAACATGTATGTCATAGAACATTCATTTTTATGAATCCATAATGAAATTTGGTTTTATAAATAATGAATATGATACATTTTTCTAAAAATGGTTTAGGGGGAGTGAAGTAATTTTTTTATTATTATATTTTGATTACATGTTACTTATTGGAAATGAAATACTAGTCTTACAGTCTGTTAAGGTGTGGTTGAATAACTGATTTTCCATAGAAGACTTGGTAATGGTAGCATATATTGTTGAGATCAAGATCCATTGTGATAGATCCAAGAGGTTGGATTTTCTATGTCAAATTACATACATTAACAATATACTAAAGAGATTTGGTATGGAACAATCCAATATGGGATTATTTCCAATGTCACTTGGCATTCATATTTCCAAGATAATGTGTCCGCATACCCATGAGGAAATTAATATAATGGAAAGCATTCCATACACATCAGTAATTCGAATATTCATGTATGATGTGATATATATTAGGATAGATGTTTCCTATTCATTAAGTGTGGTAGAAAGATATCAATATGATCCTAGTGACCACTATTGGATGGCAGTCAAGACTATCCTTAAGTATCTAAGGCATACTAAGGATATTTTCTTGGTTTATGGGGACATGAGGAATTAATAATCATGGGATATGCATATTATAGTTTCCAAATAGATCAAGATGACATGAAGTCCCAAACATGATACATATCTACTTTGAATGGAGGTGTTGTGAGATGAAAGAGATCAAAGAAGATTGTGATTATAGATTATAAAGTAGATTCTGAGTATATTTTGGATTCTAAGGTAGCTAAATAAGTAGTCTTGATGCGAATTTCATCCAATATCTTGATGTGGTACCAACCAGAAATAATCTCATCGCACTCTATTGTGATAATACTGTAGTGGTGACTCTCATAAAAGAACCAATTTCACATCAGTGGAAAAATCACATTCTTCAGATGTATCATCTTCTGGGGGACTTTTCTCATAGAGGTGAGGTTGAAGAGAGAAGTATTTATACCGAAGAAAATATGGTGGTCCCTTTGTCTAAATCTTTTACTTGGAAGAAACATGATTATCATGTAAGTTCTAGCGAACTGAAATTCATAGAAAGTTGGATCTAGTTCAAGTGTGAATTTATTGGAGTTGGTGTCCTAGAACCAATTGTTTTTAAATTGATTACATGAATATTTTATGTATTAGATATTAAATTTAACATCTTATTACATATTATTCAATGTTCTACATGACATTAATATAATAATTTCCCAGAGTATTTATCAAATTAATAAGGTCATAGTAGTTACCTGTTATATTTAGAACCCTAAAGTGATATGAAAATATTCATAATATATAGTTATGTGGTTGTATAACATACTATGATGTGACACATAATATATAAACAATTAGGTGTGAGTACTCATAAGAATAAGAGTCTTCTTCTCATGAAGTTCACACTTGAAAATCTTCATGGTGGGAGTTTATAAGAACAGACCCGCTAGTAATAATTTTTCATGATTTAGAGTCATTATATATTCCAATATATGAGAAAGTTTGATGGTCCTCAGACTTTATGATTGTCATTTATGCTTGTCGTAAATCGTACAATTAGATTTACTAATGAAAATCATCACGCCATATATTGGAAAGAAGTAGGGTATATTGGTTGCGTCACAAATGACATGTTATTAACAGATAAGTCAAGGAAGGATTTTTTCCCTTCTATCTTTATGTAATTTGATATCTCAACCCATTTATTAAAATATATCTTTCACCCTAAATTTCATGTCCATATGGTAACGATAAGTTTATTTCAGAATGTCAAAGAATGATGTATCAAGCATAAAGGTTGATGACACCATCATAAAACCTTCTTGATGAGATATTGTGATAAAGAGATTTTATTACATAGTTATCATTCATATGTGGTTTTTATATTTTCAAATTTAAGTTATTTTTCTTACATTCCTTGACCCGTTGCTAGACAATAATCTTGGACTTTAGAGAAACCAACTTAATGACAACGATAAAGAATCCTAGAGGGTCACACACTAAGTTTTGTTGTTGGTATCAATTAAATTATATTTCAATTTAATTTATGGTATAAATATTATTCTAAAGACTAAGGAATAATTTTATTCAAGTTATATTGATCATATAAATTAAATAAATATTTATTCACCAGATTGTGAATAAAATATATTTATTTCTTTTATT
This sequence comes from Viscum album, assembly GCA_963277665.1. Taxonomy (NCBI): domain Eukaryota; kingdom Viridiplantae; phylum Streptophyta; class Magnoliopsida; order Santalales; family Viscaceae; genus Viscum; species Viscum album. The sequence goes on along the minus strand of OY728163.1, from coordinate 2,003,410,562 downwards.
GAATAATTAATAAAAACTTATTTTCAATTTTGTGAATAAAATATTTATTTAAGGGAATAAAATATTTATTCAGGTGTTCAATAAATTAAAGTGGAATTCGAAAAGACCAAAATCATGTCTCGTGATAAAATAATTATTTATGATCCGATAAATATTTTTTATCCATTTTGCGCAAGTTGTCACACCATAAAATAATAGTAATATTATTATTAATATGTGGAATGAGATTTCATTAATGGTTATAATTATACTGAACGGATTTTATGAAATTAAATTTTATAAATGAAATCCCAGCTCTATAAATAGATGGATATGTCTATTGTGTAAATCATTCAAAACCAATTCCAAGTTTGGGAATAGAGAATTTTTATGCACAACGAATTATCTCTCAACTCCTCCTCCTCTCTCCCACTCAACAATGAGAATCTAAAGTGATAATTTATTCAAGGCCAAAGAATGAGGGATCAAGAAAAAACAATGAAAGACATTTTATTGTCCATTCTAGCACCTAGATAATGAGTGACATTACTCGGAGACCATTGGAGCATGTGTAAATCACCGCTAGAGGGATTCTACCCTTGTATCCTCATAATCTCAATGAAGGAAATATAGAAGGGCCTTTTAGGATGATCAAAAATCATCAATGAAGAATATTCCTAAGCCCAAGTATTTATTTGTTTAGATATTAAATAAATTAATTATAAATTTTAAGTTTATGATCCTTGCTCTTGGTTTCGAGCAATGATTGTTAAAATAAATTTTAATATATTCCTCTCCAACACAATGCTTTTTCTCCGTCTGAAACCAATAGTGACTGCCCCATTCTAGTAAACTTAGTTAAAGGGGAAGAAAACTTTGAAATATATTTTTTTCTATGCTTCTATAACATATGAATTTTTTGTGGATCTGATGAACATACTTCCAGTTGTTTATCAGTAATAAAAGATATCATTTCTCATTCTTCCATTCACTGGGGTTACAAGATTTCTACTAATAAAATTATCCTTACATTAACCCTTAAAAGAATGCATATAATGGAATCACCTAACTAGATAATTATCGCATCTGTTAGAAGTAACCTATCACTAGAAAACTCTATCACTTTTCCCAATGCATTAGAGAGTTATATCAAGATCACACATAGTCAAAGCTATTCAGGATCACCCATCATTCATATAAAATTTCCATGTTCTATAACATGAATAAAACAATTATTTCATTAAATTTAACAATAAAAAACATTTTATTATCCTTCTATAACATAAGTAATAACACATTTAGTTATCTTATAAAAATGGGAATAAATATCTATTTATTTAGAACAGCTTATTATAACTAAAAATTTAAATAATATTATGGAAAAGATTTTCCTTAAAAATTACCATGGAAACCAATAAACTAATCTGTACATAAAATATCAATTGTGATAGTAAGATTATTTTTTCATTCAACAATCATTAAATTAAATATTCATTTCACACTTTGGTAATAAAATTAAAAAAATGATTCATATAGAAAATGTTGAAAAAATTTACTTTTTTATAATTTTTAAAGAAACTCTGAAATTGTCAAAAACTAACATTATACAACATTTAAGAATAAATAATAAAAAAATTTAAAAAATTACAATAAAATTGACATGGAATAAGTAGTTTTGGAATTAAAACATTAAAATGATATTTTCAAAAGAAAGTCTCTTACCTCAAATCATGAATCGTTTCATTTGTATGTGTACTCTCTAGATTAATAAAATTATATTAGTTTTATACATTATTAATAAATTTTTTAATCTTAAATAAATTATCATTAGTATATTTATTTCATTTACTACCATGATTTATTTAGTTACTAAATATTTAAGTTAACATTTGACGTTTTTGAGGACATTCTATTTATAAGTCCAAAATAACATTGGATGGTTGAATATGGTCAAAGGGGTAATTTTTTCATCATATCCAAAATCCTAATCATGAAAAAATTATTATTTTTATATATTAAATGTATTTTTAGAACTAACCATGGAAGGTGGACATGAAAAATTAATCACACTAATTCCTGGGGGTGATAGTGAACATGTAAGCACAAGCAATATTTTCATTTTTTAATGGATAGAAGGGTAAGAAATTAAGTTATACATTGTATTTATAGAATCATAATTATCTCATAAATATCATATATATATATTTTTTATCTATTATTTTAAGTATCAATATGATATGGTGGTGAAAAACTAAATGCAACCCTTTATAGAGGTGGTAGTCCACATGTACATACACGTAATGTTTTCATTTACCATAAGATGTAATAGGAGATGGAAACACATTTTTACGTGAACATACTAACATTTAAATATATTTAATATAATTAATATATTATATCTTCAAGGATATTTAAAATTTATAAGAGGTGGAAGAAGAAATAATCATGAAAAAACTTAGTTAAGAGTTATACCACTTTTTGAGAAACCTCCTTTGACTTGTACATTAAGCCTTAACCAAAACCTTTATGTAATAAAGAGAAAGGTTGGGAATTCACTGGGTTGTATATTTTTCATTCTAAATGACTCAATATGTGAAAGGAATAGAGGATAATAGGTTCCCTTTTATAAGTGAGGTCAGTGACAATCTTGTAAATACATAAAATATTAATATATAATGTGTTTCTGACTCATTTAAAATGGATCCAAAATTACATATATTTTAATATAAGTATTATAATGTCTAAATAAATTTCAAAAAGTATATATAAGTTTAAGTATCATTTTAAACCTTATATTTTGGTTTAACCCCTTCGTTAACCCTGTATAACTTTAACCATTGTAACAAATTTGTCAATATTTAAGGGTCATGAAAGTAATTTTAAAAACTAAAAGTGAAAAATACCTAACAAATTAATGATATAATTGAAAATTTCTCATAAAATTGAGTTAATATAGGATTTTAATTATTTTATAGTTATTTAAAAATAATTTGAAAAAATAAATTCCGTTTAAATTCAATTTTAGTACTATTCAAAAAATTAGACTAAAGACATCAAGAAAACAATGGAATTCGAAAATAAACATCATATCCATAAATTAAAAATTATAATTATCCAATAAATTCATGGAACACAAAAATTAATCTCAAAAATATTACTATTAATTTTTTTAATATGATTTAGTTGTTTTTTTACTGCTTGTGCAAGCGTCGTGTTAGCTTTGTGTAAGCATTCAAGGTAATTTTAACATCACTAAAAAATAACATCATAAACACTATTTATTATTTATAAATTTTACTATATATATTCATTTATATATCATTTTATCTATATCTATATCTTGAAAATATAATAAGTGGGAGAGAGTGACATTTCATAATTACTCCCAACATAAAAATAATATAAAGTTTGTAGTCAAAGGGAATTGGAAGCCAAATGACATTTTTATATATATAGGATTATAAGGTTTGAAATTATCTACTATATTAAGAATTAATATGATATTTCTTTACCTTATTATAATTTTTTAACCTTAATTAACATGTTTTACCCTTTACCTTGACAACAACTTTATACCATAGTTATTATTCATTATGAAAAACATGAAATTAACCTCATTAATAAATTTTACACTCATAATTAAAAATATTAAATCCATTTTTTAGGTTTCAATTTACAGAATCAGGAAAATTTTATTTTATTATATGTTCGCAAAATTCATCAATTTTTTTTTAAAAATACTCCTTCTAAGAATAAAAATGATTTTATACCAAAATTATTTAGAATGTTGATTACCATAATATTAAATAATTTAATTTTAATAAAATAAATCTTATTTTATTTTAAAATGAATCCCAAAGAATAATAATCATTCATATTACTTGTATTAAAGGATAAGAAATGATAGATTTTGTAAAATCAGTATTTTTTCACTATTCACCCAAAAATCAACCTTCTCAAAAAAATCAAAAAGAATTATCTTAAGTTTATTTTGATGTGATAATTTTTTAAAAATATTTTAATTTAATAAAATAAAATTTATAAGAGTAATTTCATTAATCATAATATTTATGCAAAAATGCAATAAAAATAATTTCTGAAGAAAATGTATTTTTGATGTATTTAATGAATTTATACTTATTCTATTTCTATAAATCACCATTAGATGACTATTAATTTATTTTATTAATTATATGATCTATTAATTTCATTAAAATATATTATATATAGTGATCGACTTAATTTAATTTGATAAAAAAAATATTTACAGACATAGAATAGTTCTCTGAAAAATATCTCTTTTAATCTTATATGATCTTTAAAAATAATAATTAATTTCATATTTACTAATAATTAATATATAGATTTATTATAAATAAAAAAGTTACATATATTTCATAATGTAGTTACTCCTTTTCACACCCTCAAAAACAACAACTCGGTTATAACAGTCACATTTTAAAAATAATATTTTAATAATATATCACTGTTCATTTTATGCTCAGTATTGTATGTGGTACACACAATCAAACATTGTATTATTTTTAAAAATAATAATCTTAGTGCATTTCATTCTCCACTACTTAAAAAAATATCCTCATAATTTTAATTTTATTCTCTCAAAAATGAATTTATCATAACATTGTAATAAAATCATATATTGATTTTATTGTGAACTTTAATTTCTAGCTCAATATCTAGAAACTTATTATTTCATAAAAGAATGTTCCTCTATAAGAATCATACTTTCTATTGATTTTTTAAAATTTTACCGTGATAGTTGATTGTTACACTCCCTATAAGACTCAATAGATTTGAGAAATTATTTTACCATCGAGATATATATTTTAAGAAAATATATGTACTTTATTTCTTTCCTCTTCATAAGTAAAATTTGATCCTTATTTTTTGATTTGATCAATTTCCACTTCTATCTCAAGTCTTATTGCAAGTGATGAATATTCAAAATAAATTTTTCATGCCTAATTCAAAAAAAATTGAATTTCAATGGATCAAAAGATCTATAAAAGGAAGAAAATTTATTTTCCTCCTATTTCTATCCATTAACAAAAACCAAAAAAGGATAACCCAAGTTAAGATAATATCAAACATTAAAAAAATACTACTTTAATATATATTTATTCAATAATAACACTCAAAAATCTATATAAATCATTCCATAAACAACTAACCATAAAATTCTTCAAAATATGGTAGTCTAAAACTGAATCTAAAAGATTAGAATTAATTGACCACTTATTATTTTTATATATAATTAACATTTAAATTTAAATAACATCAATCACTCATAATGTCACATAACAAAAATGTATATTCCTTAATAATGTAATCTCCAGAATATGTTAATATTTTCCATAAATAAAATAAATCATCAGAGAGCCATAATGAAATCTTATGTTCATACAAAAAAAATTCAACCTTTATTTCTCAAATAAAATATTATCTTAGAAAAAAAATATTTCCATTTACATTAATTATATAATGTTCCCAATATAGTTAACTTCTTCAAAAATAAATTTATTCATTTTTTCAGCAAATAAATTTTCAATACCATGGTTATATATATGATAAATAATCTATTCATAAAATATAATTACCTTTTTCTCAGAATTAACCATAATTACCTCAGTATCAAAGATTATTTTAACCCTAAAGATTATTAATTCCTTTCATCTTATGTTCACAAAATATAAAATTATTATTAGAAAAATAACATTTCACTATAACACAAGTTATAATTTAGGCTTACATATTCCTAAAATATTTATTAAATATTAATAAATGTTTCCCAAAGTAATACCATCACATAAAACCTCCACTAGTGCAGAAAAATGTTTTTTATGGTGGTTATTTTTTATTTTTTACATCGGATTTTAGCCGACATTATTATAGGATATGTTATAAATATTGTTTTTTTATGGTTGTTATTTTACAACTGACATAAAAACCAATAATCTGAAGTGTTTTTCACGTTAGTTCATCAAAAATCGACGTTGAAAACGCTTTGGAGTCTTGATTTATTACAGTGGTTTTTAAATAACGGACACGGTATCTACTCTTTCACGTTAGTTATAGAATAACTGACCTAATAAATTGCACCTCCAAAGATTTTATCACGTTTTTATTTTCATTACCGACGTTATAAACTAGTCTGACATGAATTTTTCATGTCGGTTAAATAATAACCAATGTGAAAACATATATACTATGTCTTTTATTAAATAACTGACGCAAAAAACCTATTTCATTCCATTTATAATGTCAGTTATCAAATAAAAGATGTAAAAACCAATTCTCATTCCATTTATTACTTTAGTTAGGAAATAACAGACATAAAAACCCATTCCCATGCATTTGTTACGTCGGTTTTCAAATAACTGATGTTAAAACCCACAAACATGCATTTGTTACATTGGTTTTCAAATAACTGACATTAAAATCCATAAACAAGCATTTTTTTACCTTGGTTATGAAATAAATGATGTAAAAAACAAATGTTTTTTAATAAAATTGTTCAACCACAACTATTCCCTGCAAAAAAACCTAAAACAGACAAAAACATAACAAAACTTGACTAAAACCAGACCAAAACTAGCCCACCCCACTGGACAGCCCTCCCAAACCCCTAGAAATCCCCCCCCCCCCCCCGCCCACCCCAATAGACACCCCACACACCCCTGGACAGCCCCCCCTAGGGAAACCTCAGACACCCCCCCCCCCCCACTCCCCTGGGAAGCCCTCATACCCTTCTAGACACCCTCTCTCCCCCATGGACACCCTAGACACCCCCAACCCACTGGAAAACCCCCAGTCCCATGTAACCACCCCACCCACACCCCATTGGACACCCCTACACCCATGGACACCCCCTAGACATCCCCCACCCTCCTGAACAGCCCCCACCCTCCTGGACACCCTCCCACCCCCCATGGACACCCTCTAGCCCACCCCACCCCACTGGACAACCCTCTCACACCCCTGACCCCCCCCCCCCCCACACCCCACTGGACACCCCCATACCCCTAGATAGCCAACCCCCCCCCCCCCCAACCACCTTCTAGGTAGCCCCCCACTTCCCTAAAAAACCCTTCCATCCCTCCTAGACACCCTCCCATCACCATGGACACCCTGGACACCCCCAACCGACTAGGTAGCCCTACAACACCTCTAGAAACCCCCACCCCATTGGACACCCCACTCACCCATGGAAACCCCTAGACGCCCCCCCCCCTCTTAGACAGTCCCCACTCTTATGGACACCCTCTAACACCCATGGACACCCCAGACACCCCCCCCCCCCCACCCCACTGGACAACCCTACCACACCCCTAGAAACCCCCCACCCCACCCAACTTCACACCCCCATACCCCTAGATAGCCCCCACCCCCACCCCTCCTGGATAGCCCCTACTCCCCTGGATAACCCCCACCCTCCTAGACACCCTCCCACCCCCATGGACACCCTAGACACCCCCAACCCACTAGACATCCCTCCCACACCCCTAGAAACCCCCACCCCACTGGACACCCCCACACACCCCTGGAAACCCCTTGGACATCCCCCACCCTGCTGGACAACCCCCACCCTCCTAGACACCCTCCCACCCTCATGGACTCTCCGGACACCCCCCATCCCACTTGGAAACCCTCCCACACCCCTAGACCCAACCACTCCAACCCCCAACCCCTCCTGGACAACCCCCCCCCCCCCACTCACCTATACAACCATCCACCCTCATGGACACCCTCCCACCCCCATAGACACCCTGGACACCCCCTCCCCATTGGACAGACCTCCCACACCCCTAGAAATGTACCACCCCACTAGATCCCCCCCCCCCCCCGCCCCACCCCTCTTGGACGGCCCCCACTCCCTTGGATCTCCCTCCCGGCCCCATGGACACACTAGACACCCCTACCCCACCAGTCATACCTCCCACACCCCTAGACCCTACCCCCCACACTGAACACCCCCCACCCCCACCCCTGGACACCCTCCCACCCCCATGGACACCCCAGATACCCCCACCCCACTGTACAACCCTCCCACACCCCTGGAACCCCCCCCCCCACCCCTCCTAGATAGCCCCCACTCCCTTGGATATCCCTCCCACCCTCCTGGACACCCTCCCACCCCATGGACACCCTGAACACCCCCACCCCACTAGACAGCCCTCCCACACCCCAGGAAACCCCCCGCCCCAATGGACATCCCCCACACCCCTAGACATCCCCCACCCTCTTGGATAGCCCCCACCCTCTTGGACACCATCCCACCACCTTGGACACCCCAGACACCCCCCCCCCCACCCCACTGGAAACCCCAAACACCCCTAGATACCCCATAGACAGCACCCCCCCCCCCCCCCCACACACACACACACACCCTCCTGGATATCCCCCACTCCCCAGGATAACCCTATCACCCTCCCGGACACCCTCATACCCCCATAGACACCGCCACCCCACTGGAAACCCTCCCACACCGTTGTACCCCACCCCCCCCCCCACACACACATAGACCTAGACACCCCATGAACAGCCCCCCAACCCTCTTAGGCAGCCCCACCATCTTCAACACCCTCTCAACCCCATGGACACCTCGGACCCCCCCCCCCACCCCACTGGACAACCCTCCCACACATTTGGACACCCTAGACACCCCTCCCACTCCCCTGGACACCCCTCCAACCCTCCTGGACACCCTCCAACCCCCATGTACACCCCCCCCCCCTCCCCACACACACACCCCTAGACACCCCCCCAGACCAGAATCCATACTAGAAAAACCATCAGAACTAGACCAAAGAAAGAAGTAGACCAAAATTAAACATTCACATATATAACATTCAAAACATACAATGCCAACTAAAAAAACCTAAATCCAACCTAAATGACTACCAAATACATAATTATAATGAAAATATTCAAAATTACATTTTACTCGACAAACAAACTAAAATCCAATCAAACCTATAAAATAATTTGACCATTCCACTTGTAAGTGTTTGAAATCTTGAGAAATATAGGGTTGAGGGTCCTCAAATAGCTACAATGTAAAAGGATATTAGTTAACATTTATAATGAATAAATCAAATGAAATATTATAGAAAATTTTAAAAGGAAATATTACCAGGTAAAAGTTCACAAGTGCTCCAGTTGTAATTATTTCATACATAAATCTTAACATATAATATCTACATTTGACAATGCCTTGTTGTTCATGAAAATTATATTTAAATGAGTGTAAATTCAAAATATTATTTTTTTGTAAAACATCAAAAAGTAAAAATTATTAATGGATATTTACCTTTAATTTTACATATTTGATCTTGGCACTCCTTTTCTTTGGGTTTTTCGAGACTAGACCCATCCCCTGTTAGAAAATAATACGAATGGGATAAATTTAAAATTCATTATAATATATACAACTATTGAGAAATTGAAACTTACTTTTCCAACATATTCTTAAAACATTCCCGCACATCGCCATGGACAATGCATATCCAATAAAGTGTTTTCTCCGTTGGGAAAAAAACACCTAACATCCAATGATCACAGATAAAATAAAATTTAATGTTATTGGTTTTTTATGATAAAATATAATGAAATCTTGGCCAGATATATGTTTCATACCTCTCCCAAAAAGGAATCATCCAGCATCGTGTGATTATATTCCGTTCAAATATTTCATCAATATAAAGAATTATTTGTTCCTCATCCAATTCATGCGCTTTAGGGGAAATAAAATGTGAGTACATGAATCCATATACATTTTTCTGCTCATTCTTCTCACACATTTTATAAAGATACCTAATACAAAATAGATATAAGTATACATATTTAATAAATATAATGCAGGGAAAAGGTGTTAAGACTTACATGGAAAAAAATTTCACCACATTGATGCCCAACTTATCTACACTAAAAAGCTCCATGATATCATTTTTCAGAATCCCCACATTTATTGCATGTCCACAAACCTGATCTTCCATTAGAAACTCAAAATGATCTGCCAAAAATTTGAATATCTTGAAAATCTGTCAAGACTACTAGAATCTATCTCGGATGTCATATCCATTTGTCTTTGTTGTTGTCTATATAGTATTTATTTACCATTGAGTTATTCCTATAAAAATAAATAGAAAAATATATTAGTTTTCAAATGTTAAAACAACTTTAATAAAAAAATAAAATAGAAGATATAACATACATACCTCTATGGAAATGAGTTGCAGAATTCTGGATGGACAAATTAAAAAATGGATGATACTATGTCCAACTGTCATCACCTCATCTGTAAGTAATGGTACTCAAGCTGATCTATCTATAATATCTTGAATAGTGACTCTATGATACACAACCTCTAACTGTTGATGATGAACTATATATCCTATAAAATATACCAGCCCATATTCAGCTATATGATTTTGAGGATCATCAACATACAACACGCAATAAGTATAAAGTTGTGGTGGGGGAATAGGATAGAAAATGGGGTCCACAGGCTCAGGTGGGGGAGTGGGATCTACTGGAGGAGGAGGAAGAGTGGGAGTTGTAGTTTAAAATTGTCTTTTCAGGTCTGCAAACATAGAATGTTTTTAGGCTCTAATATTTTCCTCCATCATCGCATTAATATTATGAACTTCAGCCTCCAAGGATTTTATTTTTTTTATAAACACCCTCAATGGAAGAATTTGAATAACGTGGAAACACTTTTCATACCGATACACCTGTCGGATATCCTTGTACATGACCAGGATTTTCAGGTTTTCCTAATGTTGCAGATAAAATATCTTGCCTCCCAGAAGCTGTGAATGCCTTCTGTGAGCTCTGTTTCTCAAGAGAATCATGTATTAATTAATTTAAAATTTTTCTAATGATTCAAATTAGATAAAAAATATAGTTAATTTAAATAAATAAAATAAATATCTTAGAATCCTCTCAACTACAATTCTCGAATCTTTCGAAAGATATTTCACTTATTTTCCTACCCAAGATCTCTTCCATTTTTCATGTCTAGATGGAGGGGATGTATGGGAAAACTCTCCAGATCTTGAAGACTCAGTTCTCTGTTTCTTTAATTTTCCTCCATCATTTGTTATTCTAATAATGTATACCCACTCTGATATAAACTATGAGGGTATACATTTTTTGATTGGATCTCTTGATGATATGTCCTTGTTTGTTGTAAATTAAGAATAAGAAATAATTAACAAAATATTAATAAGATCATTTATATAATAAAGCTTATAAAATTTTACATTGCCCTTACCAAAAATGAATCTTTTCTTCTACTTTAAACAAATTGCTTTCATGTCTCTTTATCTATGAAAGGATATATATGGCATGGATTATCATGACTCCTATGACCGAAAATGAAATCAGATGTGATGGTTTATTTGAAATCCCTCCATCTCCTACCATCCATTGAGAAGCATTTCTTCCTGACTCCTCTAGTGTCAGGAATACCAATTTTCATCTAATAAAGAAGTGGTAAAATATATTATACTAGAATCATTTAAGGAATAGGCAAACAATAGCAAAAGATATTACCAAAATCGTCTCCCACAACTGAGATATTATTGTTTTTTCCACACTTCTCCAATCATCATGAAAAATGATTCCTTTTATCTTACCCTGAGTTGATAAAATAATATTAAAATCTTTTTCATTTTGAACTCTAGGAATATCATTCTCATCAATCTCAACGACTATCCTCCAGTCCTGCATACGGGCAAGTGATAATTTTGGTAAACATGTGCACCCATGTTTAACAACTCTTGAAATCTTTTTTGTCATTATAGGGTCACATGAGGAATATTAGGGAACATCAAGAGGACCATGTGAATGTTCATCTCTAGAGGTATGATCATTATGCTCATCTCCAGAATCATGTGGTTGATCAACTGATTGATTAGTCATTATCCCTAAAATCAAAAAAAGAACATTAGTTCACAAATATAAAAATTCAAATAATGTAATACTTCTGTAAACAGAAAATTAAAAATTGAACTAAGTTACATAATAGTAAACATGGTTAATATGGTAATCATGTTAAACAATGGTAAAGATGGTAAACATGGTAGTGTAATTTTTATTTAACAAAATCAATAAATATATAAGTTACGTAAAGGTAAAATATAGTAAACTATGGAAAACATGGTAAACATGGTAAACATGTTAGACATGGTAGACATGGTAAACATGGTAAAAATGGTAAACATGGTAAAGTAATTGTCATGCAAAAAAATAAAAATAGATATATAATTTACGAAATGGTAGACGTGATAAACTAAACTAAAAAAATTAAAATGAACAAAAACTTCTACTTATTTGTTTTAATACAAATTTTAATAAAGAAAGAAATTACAATATCTAACATTTTATGAAAATAATTAATTTAAACAGGAAATAAACATACGTTACTAGTAATATTAGGAATGTACAAATGAATGGTTTTCCCAAATTCCTTTGTCATGATCATTCCTTATGGTACAAACCATGTCTTCAACATGATCATCATTATGTTCTGATAATCTTTCCATTAAAGTAGGTATCTCACATAAATTATCATCTTCATCAAGATGATCCTCACAAACATATTTTTTACCTTGTAAAACAACAGACCACTGCATATTTGATTAATCAACAACATAGAAAATCTGTTTTGCATGTGTTTCCATATAAAATAATTTCTGTGTCTTCTAATTTATTCAAATTAACAACTATCATTCCAAATTCATCATGTATGACACTTTTGTTACTGATAAAACATTTTCTATTAAAAACCTAAACTTTAATTTTAAAGTAATCAACCTCCCATATTTTATCAATGACTTCATAATATGTAGTTACTACAGAAATTGGGTTTTTGTCTCTAGAACTCGGAAAATTCATTACTTCTGCAAACACCAATACACCACTTTTATGAACTGTACTTTTGTTTTCTTGAGCTTTCATATGAAATTTACAGCCATTAATGTCGTAACTGGACCATGTTATCATGTTTAAACATGGACCACCCACTAACCATCTTAATGTCTTTGATACATCTGATATACCAAGAAAGGTCTTTTTAAACCATGAAAAAAATGTTTTCTTGTGCTCATTCAAAATCCAAAATTCTTTCTTCTTTATATGACGTTGTTTCAACTCATTAATATGCAATGTGTTTTAAATTTGAGCATCACCTTTGTTATTCATGATGTATAATTCTAACGTATTCATCTGTTCAGCTGACAACAATTTGACTTTCAAGCCACGAATCCCTTTTCCCTCATTATTAACTCATTCATGGCAAGATGGAGGAAAACCTATGTGCTCCGCCGCATCTAAGTAGCTCGTACAAAACTTCTTAACCTCCTAAGAAATATACTTTTCAATAATGGAGGCTTTAGGTTGATATTGATTCTTAACATAACCCTTCAATATTTTCATATACATTTCAGAAGGATACATTTAACGAAGATATAAAATTCCATAAATCTTTATTTCTCAAACCATATGAATCATTAAATGCACCATTATATCCAAAAAATATGGAGGAAAAAACATTTCCAATTGAAAAAGTTTAGAAATTGCATCCTATTATAAAATTTACAAAGCATTTACATTAATCACCTTATAAAAAATTGAATTCAATAAATAACACAACTTCATTATAGTCTTTCTGACATGGATGGTAAATATTCCAGTCAATGTAACTGGTATAAGTTGTTGCATCATGACGTGACAATCATGAGATTTCATACCTATCAACTTCAAATCCTTCAAAGAGACAAAAAAATTTACATTTTAAGAATAAACTTGAGGCACTTTGATATCATGAAGACACTAAAAAATATAATTTTCTCCCTCTTGGATAATTTATGAAAAGATGAGGGAAGAAATATTCATCTTCCATTAGGAGTGGGAGCTCACTCCAAACGTATTCCCATTGACAGTAAGTCTAATCTTGAATTCAACCCATCTTTTGTCTTTCCTTTAATGTATAGAATTTTTCCAATCAAACTATCACATATATTCTTCTCTACGTGCATGAAATCAATATTATGTTTCACTTAATGATATCTCTAATATGGTATCTCAAAAAATATTTACCTTTTCTTCCAAATATGTCTATCATTACCAGATTTCTGTGTATTTCCCAATGTCACATCAAGGTTTTCCACCCTATCAAAATACTCATCATGGGATAATGGTTTTGGAGAAATATCAAATTCTTGTGATCTATTGAATTCTTTTTTTAGTCTTCTATAAGAGTGATCAATAGGCAAAAAATTTCGATGAACCATGTACATTGTTTTCCTCCCATGATGCAATTGACAATATGATGTATGTTGTTCACAAATTGGATATGATTTATACCCCTTAACATTGTATCTAGAAAAATTTACATATGTTGGGAAGTCATTTATAGTGAACATAAGAAATACATGCAGTTGAAAATAATCCTTTTTATAAGAATCATACACCCTAATACCATCCTCTCATAAAAGTTTCAAATCATCAATCAATGGTGACAAGAAAACATCAATATCATTTCTAGGTTGCTTCGGACCAGAGATCATTATACTCAACATGACATATTTGCGCTTCATACAAACTTCAAGAGAGAGGTTTTAAATTACCAATAAAACAGTCCATGAACTATGTGTTCTACTGAGGGTTCGGTATGGATTCATTCCATCTGTGCACAACCCGAGTATGATATTTCTAGTTTCATTTCCAAATATAGGATACTTCTCATCAATTTTCTTCCATTGTGGAAAATTAACTGGACGGCATATTTTTCCATCACATATACTCTCATCAGCATACCATCTTATACTTTTTCATCATGTCAATTAGCAAATAAACATTTCAAATGATAAATTATAGGAAGATACCAAAATACCTTTGAAGGGATCTGTTCAATCTCCACATCAACCTGTGATTTTTCGTTCAACTTATACCATGATGTCCTACATTTAGGACACTCTGATAGAAATTCATATTCCTTCTTATATATCATAAATTCATTTGGACAGGAATATATTTTCTTGTATCCCAATACCATCTGGCATAATATTTTTTTGGCTTTATAATGTGAATCTAGAAGATTGTTGTCTTTTGGAAGAATGTCTCTCAATAATTGTAGAAACACTGTAAAACTTCCATCACTCCATCCATGTTTCACCTTCAGGTTAATCAATCTTAAAACCACAGAAAAAACCGTGAAATCCATACAACTAGGATACAATGGTTTTCATCATCACCATATAGATGCGCAATTTTCGGTTCTATCTCAATTTGTTCTGCTACAATATCACAGATTATTTCTTCAATTCCATCAGAGATACCATCTTGCGAAGCATCATCATCAGTAGATCTAACATTTTGTCCAATTTCACATTTCCAAATCCAAGGGCTATAAATCAAATTAAAACCATGAAAATTCATATGATCTTTGATCTCTCTACTTTTCAACTTCTTCATATTCAAACATTTCAGGAATGGACAGAAAACAAATGTCACTACTTGGAACATTTAGTTTAGGAAATTCCAAAAAGGCATCAACACCATCCTTATATTCATTAATCATTCGATGTTTCGTAATCCAAATTTGACTCATTATTACCTATAATAAATATCAAAATTATACATCTTGTTAAGATAAGACAAATATATATTTTTATGAAAAATATCATAATTTGAATGTAAAACAATTTTGAAATATAAAACAAATCTATTCATATTTGAATAAAATATGCATGAAAATGATTTTAAAAAGAAAATATAGTTAGATATAACATTTTTAAATTCATATTGGATTATTTCTTCTTAAGGTACAAAAAGAATACATCCCGATGCAACTGGATACCAAATTCACCCTTCCGTAAAAAAGAAATATGACCTGTAAATATTAAAATATGTATACATTCACTACTGGAAATTACACATATCCCAATGATTTGAAACCATTGAGATAACCCCTAAACCCGTTTGGATAGAATACCCCAACGGTTACACACACTATTGGCATGATGGTCATTGTAATAGCCCTATACCAACGATTCTATAGGAACCATTGGTATATACTACCTAAAGTTAAAATATTACAATGGTTTCAATATAACTATTAGGATATACATATACCAAGGGGTGTACAAGGGGGTAGGGGGATGTTCAGGGGGGTGGGGGCTATCCAAGGGGTAAGGAATGTCCATGGGGGTAGGGGCTGTCCAGGGTGTCCAAGGGGGTAGGGGCTGTCCAGGGGGTAGGTGTTGTCCCAATGCATTTCTTTTAAATAAAAGATTCATTTTTTTCTAATTTAAAATATAGGAAAAAGACATAGTTTTTCTAAAAAAAATCCTCATGAAAAACTTTAAAACCAAGCATTCAGTTTTACCAAAGAGACCCACCAGAGTTAGAGAGCACAATAAATGATGACATAATGAGGGCAATGGGTATGCAGTATTCAAGTAACTATACCAGATGAGTCACCTAGATTATCCTACATGAATAAACAAGTGTCATAGAACATGGTAAAACCTAGGAGATTAGGGTAAAATCTAGAACATATCGTAACCTAATCCATCCTTTTGGTGTGCCTGATGCAATCAAAAAGCCCTAATGCATGAGGGGAACCATCCCCAAAGCAGAGAGTGTTTACACTAAGGGTCAATTAGCAAGAGAATAAAATTAAACTAGTATAGAAATAATTGTCAAATAATCCACTACCAATTCTAGGTTACCATGTTATGTCTAAAATGGGGGTGATTCGAGGATTATCAAACAATCAACCATGTATAAAGAATAAGAACAAGACACACATAAGCCACACACCCATAAGAATCAACCCAAAACACCACTCCAAAGAATTCCCCATGCCTTAGGGAGATCAATGCATAATGGAAGTCCCATACCATGGACATTCACATTTCTTTTAATAATGATAAGGCAAGAGACACATTCCAAGTAGAGTTTTCCAAAGAAAACCCACTTTCTGAAAGTACCGACCAGGCCACACCCATTCTTTTAAAATAAAAACGTTTTCAAAAGTAACCAAACACAAAATTTATGAATCCATGAAATATTTGAAACACATTTGAAAAGGCACAACATCATTTGGAAATCATAAAACACTTATAAGGGCCACCCAGGATTTTAATCAAACACTTGTTGTGCAGGGCTATGTAAAATAATTCCACAAAATTTAATTCAACGAGAATGCAACTTGATTTAATTAAAGTAATCTTTCAAAAAATTATATATTTTTAACAAGCATAAAATCAAGGAATAAACATCAAGAAATCAATGATTTTTAAATTTAAAGGTGAATACATAGGGAAACCTACCTCAATCCAAGACGCCTTCAATGATGACCACTCAAAATGGCTTCAAGAAGGTCCAAATGAGTAAGGAATACCAAGAAGAACCATAATAAGAAAAAAAACCAAAATTTAGAAACAAAAAAACAAGAACCCTAGACCAAAGTAACCAACAATGAAGAAGAACAACTATGAAGA
This sequence comes from Viscum album, assembly GCA_963277665.1. Classification (NCBI taxonomy): domain Eukaryota; kingdom Viridiplantae; phylum Streptophyta; class Magnoliopsida; order Santalales; family Viscaceae; genus Viscum; species Viscum album. The sequence continues at coordinate 2,003,393,049 of OY728163.1, read as the reverse complement.
AAAATGATGATGGAAGAAGAGGGAGAATGAGGATATTATACAAAAAAAAATCACCCCCAAACTTGTAGAAACCACTTGGAATCACCATTGGAAGGAGGTAAGAGGAATGGAGAAGAGGAGGAGGATACTACTAGGGTTTCATTTTCCAAATGGAGGAGAAAGAGGCATTTAAGTGTTAAAATTCGATAAGAGAAATGGTAAAAAAAAATACGTTTTTAAAGAACTCGGGCACTGCGTAAGGTTAGGCTGCACCCCCTAGACACCCCCACCCCTAGATACCCCTACCCCCTTGGATATCCCACTCACCCCTGGACTCCCTCCCACCCACCCCCCTGAACACCCACACCCCCTGGACACCACCCCCACCGCCTACCCACTTGGACACCCCCTTAGACACCCCCACCCACCTGGACAACCCCCCCATCCCCCTGGATACCCCCCGGACACCCCTGCCCCCTTAGAAAGCCCCCTCACCACCCATAGACACCACCCCCACCCCTACCCCATTGGACAACCCCCTCGACACCCCCACACCCCTTGGACAACCCCACCACCTGGACAGCCCCATCACCCCCTGGGAACCCCCCCCCCCACCCACCCCTAGACACCCCCACCCCCTTGGAAAGAACCCTAACCCCCCCCCCCCCCCCCCGGACAACCCATGGACACCACCACCCCCTTGGACGGCCCACCAACCCCCTAGATAACCCCCAACCCTTCTGTATAGCCCCCCACCTCCCTAGACACCCCATACCGGCTTGGATAGCCCACTCACCCCTAGACACCACCCCCACCCCACTAGAAACCCCCACCCCCTGGACACCACCCCCACCCCCTACCCCCTTGAACACCCCCTAGACCCCCCCCCTCATCCCACCCCACGCCACCCCCTGGACAGCCCCCCAACCTTCTAGATAGCCCCCACCCCTGGATATCCCCCCATCACTCTGGATAGCCCCCCCCCCCCCACCCATAGACACCCCCACCCCCTTGGACACCCATACCCTTTGGACAGCCCACTCACCCCCGGGACACCACCTACCTGTAGAGACCCCAACCCCAGAAACCCAGGAGTCGGTGCCTTCTAAACATGATGTGTTATCTTAAAATGAAATACACTTTGTTAACAACACATCATGTCACATACAGAGGATCATGTGTGGTTCGGGTTTTGGGAAACCGGCGACTTCTAAAACAATTCATCTTTCAAAAGCTGATACCTAAAAATTTTAAATCAAAACGTAGGGTGAGCATTAAAATACTCAGTAAGGGGTTTTAAAAAAAGAACTAAAACATTGTAACATTTGAAAACATTCTATTAAAAGAGATTAAACACTTATAAAAGGAAAAACTATAACACAGAACATAAAAATGCTCAATCAAGGTTTTCAATAAGAACATGGAACAATGATGTTAATTCTCAAAGGAATAACAATGGTTATCATAAACAAGTATGACATGTGTCTTACTTAAGCATAAATTAAAAAGTTAAAAGTAATACATAATCAGAGTTTCACATAAAGGAAACAACTAAATTTTCATATGTTGGTTACTATTTTATTAAGTAATAATCACCAATCATGCTTCAAGTTTATACCAGTGAAATAAGAACTTTATGAAAAATTTAAAGGCATCAGTTGTGAAAGAACATTATCTTGGAAAGAACTTGTTACATAACTTGAATTATGTGGCATCAACATTTAACTTAGAAAATAATGAACATATCACCAAGGTCCATCCCCAAGGTGTCATTTGAAATTACCAAGGTAACCCCAAGGTATCGTTAAAATTGTAATCTCTAGTGGTTACATCATTACCCAATGCATTGGAGCGCTATCCAGGCGCACCCTTAAATTTTCCTTTATTATCATGTGAGCCACATCGTTCATGCTTTACTTAAATGGTTTGTATATTCAAGATGTCTCATACCACCTTGAATATCTCATTCATTTTAATTTTACCCAAGGTGTCCCATACCACTTTGGGTAATCCAATTTTTTTTGTTCATTTAGTGATATGTCAGAAACATGAATTATGTACAATAATAAATAATAAACCACCACAAATTTTGATAATACAAAGTATGATAGTAAACTTTGCAACATGGGTCAATAACCAATTAAATACATACATAGCTTAGTAAAACATCCTTTTTCACTAAAGCATACAAAATAATGATATACTAAATGATGAATCTTTGTCATTATAAATCCATGGAAAAAGGAGTGCTTAAGGAAAACACTTGAAATTAGTTATGGTGATAAATAGGCCCTTGATCTTGTAAATGAATTAAATCATAACTTGATCAATTAATACATTCACCAAAAGTGGGTTCATTATGTCTTAAGATAATACATGAACACAAAATGATATCATGACCCATTAAATCTTAAATCCTATAATACATCTTAAATCAAACCAAAATACACCCTTCATGGTAAAACGCATCATGAGCGATGCCTAGTATGCTTCTTTAATACAACATAGTTCGCATAAAATAAGGATTTACTTAAAGGTTGGTACCCAACCCTTGAAATCATAAATTTGATTTGTATTGGTTTGCATGTTTATGAGTACATAGAGATATATAGATACCAAGTTTGCAACGATGGGTTTTCATGGTAAAACAGTTTCAAACAACCCTTATTAATATATAATGCATAGTATTACATGTTGGATCATTTTGAAATCCGAAAAATATATATAGTTTTGGTTATAAATATCTGTATATATATATAATGCATATAAAAAAAGGTAACCCACATATATATGAACCATATTATTAAGGATTGTTTTAGAATAATGTAAGATAACTCTTTTCTCTTTGTAACCCTTGTAATAAACTTTAAAAAAATGTTTTAAGACCAGATGGATTTCATTATACATAACTATATATTTGTATAAACCGTATATAATAAAACATAAAAGTGTAGTATTATGAGGTAAATACTAAAAAATCACACTTGCACCCTACTGGAAACATGGCATGCAAGCCCCCTTTTGAAAACATCACAGCCCGAGTGGGTTAAAATCAAGTATACATATATATATATATATATATATATATAAACTATATATATATATATATAGATACCGAGAGTATAAAATGGAGGTTATTTTAAAAGAAAACATGTATGAAAGGACCCTTACATCTCTTGAGGAGGAAGCTCGGACCAGGTTCACTACACTGATCTTGCTGGTAGTTCGTGGGAGAGGAAGGAGGAAGAAGAACCGCCGTGGTTTCAAGAGGCCAGTGGCGTTTAAATTGGGATTTGGTGCACAAAGGGTGACTCGACCCATGAGTAGACCGACGTGGGGAAGACGGGAAAACAGATACCTATGAGGGGGTGTTCAGAAGTCAAGGGAGCAGTGCGGGGAAGGAGGCCGAGGCGTCCTCGGTTGCAGGCCTACTGGTCGGGTGCCACTTTGAGGAAGATGACGGTGAGGTTCGACGCAGTAAAGGAATGGACGGCCGGGATTAGATCTCGGGGAAGATCGAACTGTCGTGGTGATACGCGGGGCGATCGCGCGGCTAAAAGGGACAGACGGTCGAGATCTACACGGGAGTCGATCGGATGGTCCCGGTTGCACGGAGTGTGTCCCACATCGAAAAAAACGTGTTTGAGGTGCGGCTTATAAACCAAAGCGCGTCGGCTTCGGTTCAATAACAAGATAACACACACCGGGGCCTTATACACGGGCCCCATGCGGGCTTCGGCCCACCCCTATGCACCGCGCACTGCGGCCTTACACACGGCCTGCGCGCGACCTGAGAGACCTATGCATGGCTTGGGATACGGTTTGGACAGCCACTGAGCGCTTGGGGACCCCGATGGTCGGCACCTCGGGTCCCTTGGGGCTTGGTCTCGGCCTAAGGGGCTTGTCCCTTAAGGGATACCCTCGTCTTGGCCGGGCCCCAACCCATTTTTTTTATTAAAACTTATTTAAATTTATAAAATAACCTAGCATAAGTATACTTATTTTCAAAATAAAGTGTAGTATAATTATTTATACCAAAGAGGGTTCATTCAAAAAAGACAATTAGTTTTAATTTAAAATCTAAATCCTTTTACTAGCTTATGTAATACAGTTCATATCAACATAATTTATAAAAATAAAATTTATTTAGACTTTTGAAATAACAAGTTTAAGTATGATTAGTTCAAAATATAAATATTTGCACAAAATGAGTCAACATACTATAACAACAAAATAGTTTTGACTTAAAATTTAAATCCCTTTACCAAATTACATATAAATATTTTAAAAGATGTACCTTTCTTATTTTACATACAAAACCATTATAATTATTCGGATCTTTAAATAAATTCTAAAAGACTACTAGTTAATTCAAAAATTCATAATTTAGAGCTCAAAAGATATTATTATTGATACCCTTTAAACATATAGAAATAATACTAAGTTTTCAATATGCAAGTATCCATCAGGACCTTGTGAGAACAAAAGGATTTATTTCCGAGAATACTCCTTTTCATTTTAAAACTATAACTCTTATGTGAAACATATTATAATAGTTGAAATATTATAAAATTATAAGAGCATTAAAACAAGTTTTAATATAAAGATAAACTTTATCAACGGAAACCTAAAGGTTGTTTTAAAAATCCAACGGCTATTTTACAACGGTCAATATTCACAGGATCATTATAAAAGTAGGGGTATTTTACAAGAACAAAACACTTGAACCAGAAAGGATGGCTCTCCTCATACCATTGGCGTTGAGCATGTGTGTCGTGGCCCTGGCTGTTATATTTTTCACGCTGATGGACTCTAAAGACGAGGACTATCTGATTACTCGAGTTGTGGTTCTTAGTAGTCTTGTTGTGGCTGTGTTAGGTCTTGTGCATGGTATTTTCAACTAGTTGGGTTTTGTTTCAATGTAAAATATATATCAGTTTACCTTATTCTCCATGTTTTATTTTATTTATAATTCCTTATTAGCACAACAAATAAAACCAGAGACATCATTAAAGGCATAACATTGCTTACTTGAACTAGTTCATAAAACCTGGGGCGTCACATTATCCCCCCTTTAGAAAATTGCGTCCTCGCAATTTATTTCACAACACAACAAGGTTCTGCAACGTTCTTACCACCTCCACAAATGTATAGGGTCAACGGGTGCATTTAGAGGAATCCCCGTAGCGAAGATCACCTCTTCCAGTTCCCTAATCCACATACACCTAAGACAGGAGGGGTTGCACTTATGTTCTGGGACTTCATGCCTCTAGAGGGAAGCTCGAACAGTACAAAGTTCTGAAATGTCTTTGCAGACCAAAGTACGAAGGACTTGCCGAATTATGTCTCGGTCGAGGATATCGAAGCCATAGATACGGTCAAACAGGATAAAACTGAGAAGTTGGAGCATATAATTCGCCTAAAGATTTCCCTCTAACGCAGCCTCCTGAAATTTCACTCTGGCCCTGTAGTTTCGGCCTTGGGTGAAACATAGAAAGAGCCCTTCGTGGTAACTTCCTTGTCGTTCACATCCGGCTAGCTGTGCAGAGCCAATGCAGTAATAGATGGAGGCATTCCCCTGGAAGGTGCGGAGAATCTCTGGACTGTTTGTTACCTCAAACCACTTCTTGCACGTTCTTTGCAAACTTGCGAAGGGGTCATAATCATCCTCACACATTTTGATTGCAATTATTTCCAGAATCTCAGTGGGAAGAGATAACAGGTGGGTTTTTCCTTCCATCTGAAAGTTTTAAGATAGGAGTTCAATCACTTGAAAAGCATTCAAGGACAATCACAAAGTAAAGACAAGGAAGGGGAAAGACAAAATTTCAATAAACATACATTTATTATTATTAGTGCTTGAGTTTCCCTTATCCATTGACTAAACGAACTCTACACAGAGAATCAAAACTCCCTAACTCTTCGAACCAAACACAGGCCGAGCATTCAGGGGAAAACTCATGAGGGAACCTATGACGCCTTATGAGTCTAGCATGAGGAGTATGAAGTTGAGAGACATCTTTATACACTTTTCGTCTACAAGACAGTCGGGTGGACTCATCTTCTAATCTCCCGAAGTCCAACAACTGACCCCAGAAGCCATAGTTTAAAATCTGACAGAGGTAGCCCGCTCAGAGGTCTCCGTCAGCATCAGTTTCTTGAAAAGGGTTATCAATCATGGTGCCAAAGCTCTCACCCACCGTGAAAATCCAGAAAAGTCCCTCCTGGTACATTCCCCAATGCACATATGAGGGAAACTGAGTTATCATCATAAGCAGGTAATCTATTCCTACCCCTTGGTGTAACTAAAGCACCCGTGGTGAATTGGATACTTCATAAAGGTGTTTGCATGTCATGCGGATATGGGCATAGTTTATAAAGTCCTCACGGCTAGATAAAGACACAATGGTCTCTAGGGACTCTGTGGGGAGAGATAAAAGATTTGTGCCTTCGTTTTCCATCTGAAATTTAAGAAAAACCAATTTTTAATAAAATTTAAATACATATACAAATATATATTTTTGTTTCAGTTTTTGGCTTTCCAGAGTTATCCAAACCGAACCTCTGATACCAACTGTAGAGACCCCGACCCCAGAAACCCAGGAGTCGGTGCCTTCTGAACATGATGTGTTATCTTAAAATAAAATACACTTTGTTAACAACACATCATGTCCCATAAAGAGGATCGTGTGCGGTTCGGATTCTGGGAAATCGGCAACTTCTAAAACAACTCATCTTTCAAAAGGTGATACCTGAAAATTTTAAATCAAAACGTAGGGTGAGAATTAAAATACTCAGTAAGGGGTTTTAAAAAAAAGAACTAAAACACTGTAACATTTGAAAACATTCTTTTAAAAGAGATTGAACACTTATTAAAGGAAAAACTATAACACATAACATAAAAATTCTCAATCAAGGTTTTCAATAAGAACATGGAATAATGATGTTAATTCTCGAAGGAATAACAATGGTTATCATAAACAAGTACGACATGTGTCTTACTTAAGCATAAATTAAATAGTTAAAAGTAATAAATAATCAGAGTTGTGCATAAAGGAAACAACTAAATTTTCATATTCTGGTTACTATTCTGTTAAGTAATAATCACCAATCATGCTTCAAGATTATACTAGTGAAATAAGAACTTTATGAAAACTTTAAAGGCATCATTCTTGAAAGAACTTTATCTTGGAAATAACTTGTTACATAACTTGAATTATGTGGCATCAACATTTAAATTAGACAATCATGAACATATCACCAAGGTCCATCCCTAAGGTGTCATTTGAAATTACCAAGGTAACCCCAAGGTATCGTTAAAATTGTAATCTCTAGTGGTTACATCATTACCCAATGCATTGGAGCGCTATCAGGGCGCACCCTTAAATTTTCCTTTATTATCATGTGAGCCACATCGTTCATGCTTTACTTAAATGGTTTGTATATTCAAGATGTCCCATACCACATTGAATATCTCATTTATTTTTATTTTAACCAAGGTGTCCCATACCACTTTGGGTAATCCAATTTTTTTTGTTCATTTAGTGATATGTCAGAAACATGCTTTATGTACAATAATAAATAATAAACCACCAAAAATTTTGCTAATACAAAGTATGATAGTTAACTTTTCAACATGGGTCAATAACCAATTAAAGTCATACATAGCTTAGTAAAACATCTTTTTTCACTAAATAATACAAAATAATGATATACTAAATGATGAATCTTTGTCATTATAAATCCATGGAAAAAGGAGTGCTTAAGGAAAACACTTGAAATTAGTTATGGTGATAAATAGACCCTTGATCTTGTAAATGAATTAAATCATAACTTGATAAATTAATACATTCACCAAAAGTAGGTTCATTATGTCTTAAGATAATACATGAACACAACATGATATCATGACCCATTAAATCTTAAATCCTCTAATACATCTTAAATCAAACCAAAATACACCCTTCATGGTAAAACACATCATGAGCAATGCCCAATATGCTTATTTAATACAACATAGTTCGCATAAAATAAGGATTTACTTAAAGGTTGGTACCCACCCCTTGAAATCATAAATTTGATTTGTATTGGTTTTCATGTTTATGAGTACATAGAGATATATAGATACCAAGTTTGCAACGACGGGTTTTCATGGTAAAACAGTTTCAAACAACCCTTATTAATATATAATGCATAGTATTACATGTTGGATCATTTTGAAATCCAAAAAATAGATAGAGTTTTGGTTATAAATATCTGTATATATATATAATGCATATAAACAAAAGGTAACCCACATATATATGAACCATATTATTAAGGATTTTTTTAGAATAAGGTAAGATAACTCTTTTCTCTTTGTAACCCTTATAATAAACTTTAAAAAAAATGTTTTAAGACCGGATGGATTTCATTATACATAACTATATATTTGTATAAACCGTATATAATAAAACATAGAAGTGTAGTATTATGAGGTAAAAACCTAAAAACCACACTTTCACCCTACTGGAAACATGGCATGCAAGCCCCCTTTTGAAAACATCACAACCCGAGTGGGTTAAAATCAAGTATACATATATATATATATATATATATAAACTTTATATATATATAGATACCGAGAGTATAAAACGGAGGTTATTTTAAAAGAAAACATGTATTAAAGGACCCTTACATCGCTTGAGGAGGAAGCTCGGACCAGGTGCACTACGCTGATCTTGCTGGGAGTTCGTGGGAGAGGAAGGGGGAAGAAGAACCGCCGCGGTTTCAAGAGGCCAGTGGAGTTTAAATAGGGTTTTGGTGCACAAAGGGTGACTCGACCCATGAGTAGACTGACGTGGGTAAGATGGGAAAACAGAGACCTAGGAAGGGGTGTTCGGAAGTCAACGGAGCAGTGCGGGGAAGGAGGCCGAGGCGTCCTTAGTTGTAGGCCTACTGGTCGGGTGCCTCTTCGAGGAAGAAGACGGTGAGGGTCGACGCAGTAAAGGAATGGACGGCCGGGATTAGATCTTGGGGAAGATCGAATGGTCGCGGTGATACGCGGGGTGATCGCACGGCTAAAAGGGACAGACAGTCGAGATCTACACGGGAGTCGATCGGACGGTCCCGGTTGCACGGAGCGCGTCCCACATCGAAATGAAACACGTTTGAGGTGCGGTTTATAAACCAAAGAGCGCCGGCTTCGGTTCAATAACACGAAAACACACACCGGGGCCTTATACACGGGCCCCATGCGGTCTTTGGCCCACCCCTACGCACCGAGAACTGCGGCCTTACACACGGCCTGCGCGCGACCTGAGAGACCTATGCACGTCTTGGGACGCGGTTTGGACACCCACTGAGCGCTTGGGGACCCCGATGGTCGGCACCTCGGGTCCCTTGGGGCTTGGTCTCGACCTAGAGGGCTTGTCCCTTAAGGGATGCCCTTGGCTTGGCCGGGCCCCAACCCATTTTTTTATTAAAACTTACTTAAATTTATAAAATAACCTAGCATAAGTATACTTATTTCAAAATAAATTGTAGTATAATTATTTATACAAAAGAGGGTTCATTCAAAAAAGACAATTAGTTTTAATTTAAAATCTAAATCCTTTTACTAGCTTATGTAATATAGTTCAAATCAACATAATTTATAAAAAGAAAATTTATTTAGACTTTCTAAATAACAAGTTTAAGTATTCTTAGTTCAAAATATAAATATTTTCACAAAATGAGTCAACATACTATAGCAAAAAAATAGTTTGGACTTAAAATTTAAATCCCTTTACCAAATTACATATAAATCTTTTAAAAGATATACCTTTATTATTTTACATACAAAACCATTATAATTATTTGGATCTTTAAAGAAATTCTAAAAGACTACTAGTTAATTCAAAAATTCATAATATAGAGCTCAAAAGGTATTATTATTGATACCCGTTAAACATATAGAAATAATACTAAGTTTTCAATATGCAAGTATCCATCGGGACCTTGTGAAAACAAAGGGATTTATTTCCGAGAATACTCCTTTTCATTTTAAAACTATAACTCTTTTGTGAAACATATTATAATAGTTTAAATATTATAAAATTATAAGAGCATTAAAACAAGTTTTAATATAAAGATAAACTTTATCAACGGAAACCCAAAGGTTGTTTTGAAAATCCAACGGCTATTTTCCAACGGTCAATATTGACCGGATCATTATAAAAGCAGGGGTATTTTACAAGAAAAAAACACTTAAACCAGAAAGGATGGCTCTCCGCATACCATTGGAGTTGAGCATGTGTGTCGTGGCCCTGGCTGTTATATTTTTCACGCTGATGGACTCTGAAGACGAGGATTATCCGATTACTCGAGTTGTGGTTCTGAGTAGTCTTGTTGTGGCTGTGTTAGGTCTTGTGCATGGTATTTTCAACTAGTTGGGTTTTGTTGCAATGTAAAATATATATCATTTTACTTTATTCTCCATGTTTTATTTTATTTATAATTCATTATTATCACAACAAATAAAACAAGAGACATCATTAAAGGCATAACATTTCTTACTTGAACTAGTTCATAAAACCTGGGGCGTTACACTCCCACACCCCTGAACACCCCTACCCACTTGGACAACTCCCTCACGCCCTTGGACACTCCCACCCCCACCCCCCTTGGACACCCCAACCCCCTTGGACAGTCCCCGCACCCCCTAGACACCACCCCACCCCCTTTCACACCCCCAACACCCCCACCCCTTGGACAACCCCCCACCCCCTGGAAACCCCCACCCACTTTCACACCCCCACCCCACCCCCTTGGAAACCCCTTTTATGCGCGCACACACATGATAGTACACAGAAAAATTTTAAACTCGCATGATATCACTTACATAGGTTTATATTACCATAAAAAAATTTAGCATGGTATAAATGAACACTATGAAACTTACCTTGATAGTAAGAACAATGAAAAATAACATCTCAAAAAATTATTTTAGGGCATCGTGAAAAATAAAAACTAAAATTGAGACGTGTGAGGATTACTTGAGTGTTGCGAGTAAACCTGATAGATCTGATGATAATAAATATGAAGAATGGTGTTGGAAAAACGAGGCTGGAAGGCACGACTTCAAAGAATACTTTCTATGTTTTCCACGTGAGAGAGATGATTCACAGGTCACCTGATCGAAGAAAACAGAATAATTGAACACGGGGTATGACAAATCATTTAAAAGTTGTATCACATCAGTTATTTAATAACCAGCGTGGTAAACTATTTTTTTAATGTTTATAATGTCGGTTATTTAATAACCAACGTAGAAAACAATTTTTCACATCGATTATCAAAATAACTGACGTGATAGATGGGGATTTATCATGTCGGTTCTTTTGATAACCGACGTGATAAATTGCCGATATTAGCTTTATCATGTCGGTTATTTTATAACCAATGTGATAAAGTGCATAGATTTGATATATCACATGAGTCATAAAATAAATGAAGTGATAAAGATAATCTTCATTTTTATTACATTGTTTATTTTATAACCGACATAATAAATTGATTCTAATCATTTTATCATGTCAGTTATAAAATAAGCATTGTGATAAATTGATTTTTACATATTTTTACGTCATTTATATAGAATCGACATGAAAAATATCGACGTGTTAAATGTTTTTTCTACTAGTGCTCAAATGGGGTTTCTTTGGATAATATCCATGAACCCACACTCCCAGATTTGGTGACAGAATCATAAAACTTATATTTCGGGATTTTGTACTAATGATAGTGATCCAATTTTTTCCATTCAAATCTTATAAAATCAGGTGAAGAATGAATTCACTTAAATTCTCATGGTCCTTTTAGGTTTAAGGTTTTATAGAATTAAGAAAAACTCAAACATAAATAATAACCTTATCTTTAAATGATCATTTCTCTCACTTAAACCAACTTTTCTTATTTCACATTAATTCATCATGACAATACACATGAATCTCTTCAAGGAATAATTCATTCAAAATCATTCTTGATAACCTGGTTAAAATGAAACACAACAAGGTTGACCTGAAATGTTCAATAAGGGTAAACATATGTGTTAAAAATTAAATTTATTAAGTGATCATAAGAAGAGTATAAGAGTATGAATACATAATCAAATAACATGAGAATAACATAAAAATATTCAAACCATTCAACAATTGGATCATCAAACATGAAAACATGTCATAAAGATTTAAAAAATGCAAGAGTCATTAGAATCAATAGTAATGATCCATGTGATATCAATATTCATCAAATTAATCATTTTTTACCATAAAAAGAATAATGAAATTGCATTTTTATCTTAGAGGATCATCATTATATAACCCTTACATTTGGAGAAACCATACAACCAACTTTTACTAAAAATTTTCAAATAATATAATCATTACACAATGAATTGGATCATTATCTATGTTAATCCATCATATAAGCTATATTGGGCTCACCCAACACTATCTAGGTCCACCCATTGTATAAGCTATAACGGTCTCACCCAGCGGTATCAAGGTGCACCAATCGAATAATCTATAATGGGATCACCTGGTTCTATCTAGGCTCACCCATCATATAAGTTATAACGGGATCACCTGATGCTATATAGGAAAACACATGATCATCAGTAATGTCCATGTTCCATTCATTAATAAAGCACATAGATCATTCATTTCATCATAACCTCATAGAAAGAACCTTTATTATTTTTAGAACATGATTAACCCATAGAAAACAAATGATCTCCATGATAATCTCTACAAAACAATATTAACCCATGGAAAATAAAATAGTTCCATAAAAATCTCTTTAAAACATTATTAACCCAGGTAAAATATATAGGTTCCATAAAAATCTCTTTAAAACATGATTAACCTGTGGAAACGAAATGGGTATGACAATCTCTTTGAAACATTATTAATCTATGGAAAAGAAACAGGTTCCATGAAAAAATATATTAAAAAAATATTGATACATCTAGATAAATAATAAGAATGGTATCATTAAAAAATATCCCCATTATATAACAATTAAAAAAAGGTTCTTTATCTTGATAAATTGAAATACCATTAAAAGATCATTAAAAATATTTTTGAGGAAAATAACATTTTCAATTTTAAAATCACTTTTAAAAACTACAAATACATGAAATATTTTGAAAAAAAATTTATTTAAAAAAAATTAGAAACATATAAAGAAAAATTCAAGGAAAATAATGGAAAAGATGATGATAAAATATGTTCATGTCATAAATTATAAAAATAAGGAATCTTTTCAAAATATTTTGAAAAAGAGAGTCAAAAGTAACCCATTTTTGAAAACATTAATAAATTTCCTTTTAAAAACTTTTAAAAGAGGGTAAAATAGAATGTACAATTTCTTTATGAAATAATTTATCTTCATAAAATAAATTTTTAAAAAAAATTGTACAAAATACAAAAATGGAACAGAAAGATGCCCAGTCTAAAAGAAAATAGAAGATCAATATATCTTATAAATGAATTTATTGATGTTTCTTCAATCAGTAAGGGATGAAATAGAAACTAAAATTTTGAACCGAATTCACAACCTTAGGAGAAGAAAATAGATTTGGTTCTAGAAAATAAGATCAAATTATTTCTTTATAAGTAAACTTAAACATAAACAATTCAGAAAGAAAAGAGATTTATAAAATAAAGCCTTTTCCACTTTTGTAACTTTTTATTCATAAGATCTGTGATAGAATAACATAAAATGAAAATTTTAATATCAATAAAATAATGATATTCATGATATTACATGTAAAATTAGCACTAGATACACCTCATAAAAGAAGATAGGTGTGTATCATTGTAGTATGCCTCATTGAATGGAAATTGAGATGAAGACCCTTTTGACTTTGGTAATATTTGGATCAAAAATCATGAAAGGGATAACCTCATATGTACTTCTGAATACAAATAATTTTCATTAAACTTTTCATAAAAAACATCCATGGAAATTATATACACCAAAAAATAAAAATAATTGGATAATATGACATATGTCTCACAGAAATAAAAGTGACATGAGAAACTCGTACCCCGAGTCAAGACTTTTCATGCATGTACTTTTACTCTAATATAATAAGATTATATAAATTATTTAATTTATTAAGAACCATTTTTTGGTTTAATAAATTTTACTTAAATCAATTATTTTATTTATTTTTAATTATATATTTAAATATTTAATCATTTAAATCCACATCGGGCATTTTGAGGACGTTTGGTTCATTTTTTCAAAATAGATTTGGTGTGTTGACCATGATCAAAGAGACCATTATTTCAAAATATATAGAACAATAATCATGAAATATTTTTCATTTTTATACATCAATTATATTTTTAAAACCAATATTCAAATATGGTTATGAAAAATGAACTATATAATAATTATGGATATGGTATGTCATTCATATGCATGTGTAACATTTCTATTCTTCAATGATCATTATGGAAAGATGATAAGTAATATTAAATTTTTAAAAAATTATAATAATATATTATATACAATATTATTTAATTTAATATACTTATATATATCATACATTTATTCTAGTGAAGAGGCAAAAACACATCAATTCGTGGAGGTGGAGGTGGACACGTGTGCATGAACATCGTTATCATTTTTCAATGTAAGAAATAGAATGATATATTATATTTTTTATATTGATAAATATGTCCTGAGTATCATAATTATTTCATTTATATCAAATATATTTATTTAATTTATCCTTATTACCTTCTATGTAAAGCATTATTGAAAAAATAATCAAATCACTTTTCTAGGCGGTAGTCCACTATACACACGAGCTACGTTATCATATCCCCCACAGAATAGAAAATAAGAAGGTATATTAGATATAATAAATCCATAGTTATAAATATTTTATATATATATATATATATATACTTTAAATCCATCATTATAAAAATCTATGTGAGGCAATGATGGAAAACGAATGAAATTGGTTGGCAAGGCGGTAGTCCGTCATATATACGAATAGTGTTTTCATATCCTGTTTGATGGAAGATGTTATTTATTGAGGTTATTATTTTAAAATAATATAATATAGTTATATGGGGTATTTTGTTTTATAATATGATAATAATTGAAGAATATTTTAATTATGTGGAAGAATAAATAAAATTATAATGCTCGGTTAGGCAAGATACCTCTTCTTCGGACAACCTCCTTAAGTAAGCCCCAAAATCCTACTTAAGACAGATTAATGATAAAAATAAGTGATAAGTAAGGAATAAATTTGGGATGTTATTTTATGATTCAAAGGTCTTTTAAGGTGTGAAGATGAGAGGAGAGGGGTGACCATTTATAAGTGAGGTGAGTGGCACACTTGTAATTTTTGAAAAGAAAATGGTGTACACACATTATTTATTTGGGAACAGTATTAAAATTGTGAAATTATTGATAATTAGAAATTATAAGGTAAAAAAATGTCCATAAAAAATTGAGATAATCATATAGTTAATTTTAACCCTTTTCTATTTAGTTTAACCCCTGGTAAAAACCATTTTAACCTTACCCACAGTAATTAATTTTTACTATTTTCATTATTCATTGTGGTAAAAATTTTAGTTGACTATATTAGATAATATAAACTAATATGATTAAAAATATTAATTCAATTTTATCAAATTAATTTCACAACGTTTGAAAATTTTAATTTAAAATCAATCCCACATACGTGATGAAAAAGAGGGTTTTCAAGAAGTGTGTTTTTCAAGAAAAAGATGGTTTAATATTAACTCTAGGACTAATAATAATTATTTAATGAAAATAAATGAATATATAATGATATATAATATATAAATTATATTTAAAAATTTCATCATTGTGTATTATTTAAGTTAATTAAAAAGTAGAAACATTGTTCACTTTAAAATAGTTTTTATAAAAATCATATTTTGAAACCCAAAAATAATATTATACCGAAGTACAATATAATGATGATTAAAGTATAAATTGGTAGATTAAATATAACTAAATAATAATAATTTTTTTTAAATCATATTCAAAAACAAAATTTAAATTTTAAATGACTTAATTTACTGAAAATAAATGATAATTTTACCAAAATCATTATTGTTCTCTATTCACTGAAAAGTCACCATTTTCTGAAAAATACCCAAATTTGACCCCATGTTAATTTTGATATTATGATTTGAAAAATAAATTTAATTTTACCAAATAAATTTTATAAAGTTTTCAAGTAATAGTTAAAATATTTTTTTTCATGAAAATTTATAAAATTCATTTTTAAAGAAAATATATTTTTGACGAATAGAATTACTTTACAAAAAAATGATTGATTATTTACCTAAAATTTATCAATAATTTATATTGATAGGGAAATTTATATTTAAATATATATATATATTATAAAATAGATAATATTATTTATACCCTCCAATTTAATGGCTATTTTATAACGGTTTTATATTTCGTGGGTCATTTAAGCTCAATATTGCATATTGAATATGCAATCGAACATAACTTTTTAAAAAAATATCAGGGTGTTACATCCCCCTATAATAAATTGTGTGCTATCAATTTGAAAAATAACATATCTATTTTTCCATGAAAATTCTAGGAATATATCTAGAAATATTTTTGAGTTTAGGTTCTGAGATGGTGCATGATTCTGAGGCCCAGTCTACCTGGAATTTATTAATGAAATATAATAAATATATTAAATAAACATACACATAGTTTTCATGAAAAAGTTTAATAACTTCTAAAAATAGACTTGAGTCAGAAATATGAGGCCACTATTGAGTTCAAAAAATGGGTTTTACCCTAGGCATGAAAAAACATCTTTCGGCTTGGGGTGTTTGGTGAAAAGTCATAGTGGGTGTGGTTACAAAATAAATTAATAAAATTTATTTATTTAGTTTGAAATTTCTTAGGGAACTAATTATTTAATATAAATATATGGATATGGTAAAATATTAGGGTTATCCATGTAACCTTATAGATCTAGAGGATACATTGTAGGAGCTTCCATAGGTGAATGATAATCGGATCGAAGATCGACCACCTGTGCGCAACGAGATTCGAGAATCTCACCAACGACAATGACATGAATTCATTGTTTATCAATGATCTATACAAATCAATGTAGGAATCTTTTTTATTTGTACTTATCCTTATTTTATTATTCCTATTATTAACTTGAATCAATAACTATTGAATTGATTTTCATATCATGCATATTGTGGGTACAAGTTAGATTTATCTAGGAATTAGGGATTTATTTATAATTACTTTATTATCTCTTCCATTATTGTTCTAATAGAAACCAATAAATGTCGACACCAAAATTAGATTAGTTTCATTCCACGTTTTTTTGGTTCCTCATTTATTCCATTAATTCTTCATTCATCGCCGGTAGATCCCTTGGTTTGCAGTTCAACAAATACTAATCAATCAACTATTCCAAACCTATTTCTTGGTGAAATGGTTTGATATCATATATATAGATTGGATCAATGATGGGATCAAGCTATGATGATGGAATATCGATCAAGGATGGATTTGGGGATAGTTTTATATGTATCCATGGCATGTGATGATAGATGATGCATATGGATGTTTTACCGAATAGATTTTGAGGTCTGAACTCAATGATTGACAACTGAAAGGATCACCCAACTATGTATTTGTGTTTTTTTGTAAGAGGTGTATCCAGATCGATAGTTAAAGGTATGAGATAAGACTTTTGAACTAGATCTTGATTTTTATAAAATCTTGTAACAAACGATGTGTAATCCGAGAATACATAGAATGTGGGACCCCTGGTACGGTTTTAGGGTTACCACAAAAAAATATAACAAAGTGTGTGACCCCTACTTAAAGGCTCGATATTTACTTTGGATGGAACACAAGAATGGGTTCATGCATGACTAGTTGTATGTAGACACGTCAATCTAGACATGGACACGTCTATGAGTACACGGGCTCAGACACAGTGTGTACTCGGGTATAGATGTGAACACAATAAAGGACCATGATATATGGGAAGGACCTAGTTATGGAGGGAGACACCGTGTACTTCTAGTACACACCATGTACTCCTAAAAACATGGCATGGATCCCTTATAATATTCATCTTGGATAAGTTTCATTAAGGAGAATTCCCTGGATTCATTCTATTAGGGTTAGTATTGAATTACATCCTACATATAAGATAATGATCCATTCAATGAGACTTATTGGATAGAGTTTTTGGAATACTTACATAAGGCCTGAAGTGGGATCCTCTATCATCATCTTTCCCTAGGTGGAATTCTTAGTATTTTCTTGACCAACACTACACGGGTGTCGATCATATACATAGTTGGTTATTCTATATTGAGTTCTTGGTAAACCCAATGGCCTAGGGTGTGATAATCATCTATGTATCATTCTATTCAGACTGTTAGAGTATACAACTTAAGGCAAGACCAACTCACCATGAAACATCAAATGGATTCAATCAGTTCTATGTGACTCGTGGAGTGTATTCTCCCCAAGGAATTCTATGTGGAACCTTCGATTAGGATACCTAGACTGGCATTACGGTTGTGACTTTACTTTGAGACAGTGTATCTTTGTGGAGTATGTCAATATATTATTGTTATATGTGATGTAGAGATATACTTGTTTTGAGATGACTTTTATTATTTTTGTTACATTATTTATGATTTCAGGGTGTCCTTCTAGGTATTGTTATACTCACCCATGCATGGGATTTTCTTGCACGTGTCATGTATTGTGAAGATGACCAAAATTTTGATAGAGACATAGGGGGACCAAGACCAGGTGGATCTTAGTGAGCTGGACTAACCAAGGTCCACTTTAGTGGTTATATTTACAGTAGTCACCTTATATAATTTTGGATTTTAATTTTTTTAGACTCTTTGTGGTGGGATTGTATTTGTACTTACTGATTTAGAACTTGTTTCCATACTCTGATAGAGGGATTTATATGTTTTCTTAAAAGTCTTATCAGTTGTTTTACATTTTAGAATTTCATGGGAATGGAGATGTGTGTGTGTGTAGGTACCTTAGGATAAGGCATCCCATGTAAGTGATATGCCTATTCATCACTAGTCACCAGCCCCAAGCTGATTGGAGGTGAGCTTTGGGTAGTCACAGAATAGAAATATTTGGGACGGTTCGTGAAATAGTGGTATCAGATACTAGTTCTACCATAGGACCAAAGTCCCTAATATTTGTTTTTTGGATAAAATGCTATGTGTTTTGAGTTCTTCTTTCAAGCCAAGGACTCCAATGGTGGTGTGGTGGTTTACATATCCATACACCAAGATTATAATCACATGTCTTTCGACTCGGTACATGTGGAATTTGGTTTCAAGGAAAAAATAGATACATGCATCATATATTAATGAGTTGTGGTTTCCATACCCTTCTTGAAGAATCTCTCCAGATATACTCATTGACTGTGTTGCATCTTGTCTATTTCAGGATGCCTCTGTGATGTATAGCAGCTTAGATTCAACATCAGCATCATGAGGATGATCCCATTAGTGATAAAGAATTGATATAAGAAAAGGTTTTGTATGTGTTACTTCTAGGTGGTGCACTAGTTATACCATCAATTGTTGATTAGCAGATGGTACATGTAGTACTAATGGTTGACATGCATAGGATGAGTGCACTTCATGAGTTTTAGAGATAGTGACCCCTCAAGTTTTGATTTGAACCCACCCCATAGGTGTCTAAGTAATGTATTTAGGTAGTGATACAAGTTTTATATATTTTTTAAACACTAGTAGATTAGATGTTAGTTCTATAAGTGAGCCTTCTCAATGGATCTATAGGTCTATAGTGGGGTTTAGTGACCTAGTCATGTGATGAGGAGACTCTAGAATGGTCAGAGTTTGAGATACTTTTTATAGAGGATTTCTGTACATCAACTTTGTGGGTCTTTCACATCCAATAGATTCTATAGCTTCAACATGTTAGTGCAATAGTGGATGAGTATTCATTGAGGTTCACCAACCTCTCTTGATACTCCATAGATATGGTTCGTGATCAGTTCATTATGGCTTAAAAATTTGATCGAGGAATGCATAGATACATATGATCTACCATTATTCCTATATTAATTCCTATATACGTTAGGGTGTTAGGGAATAACTTAGGGGTTAAGAGTTTCCAAGCTAAGAAGACGCAGACAGTTATTTCCAGTAATGTGAACTTAGGATCATAAACTTTGGTAGTAGGGATCTGAAATCAGTCTCAGTGAACTGGACATGTGAGATATTTCAGGAAGCAATCCCAAGATAGAATATATTTAGTTCATGGATTAGAATATTTTTCTATTCTACCTTTGGATAGGCAGTTATAGTCTTGTGATGGAGGTCACATATTGCATGAGATTTTCTGACCCGACGTATGGATAACATAGAGAAAATGTATGGGTTGTCTTGGTAGTGGAAATGATAGGTGAATACAGGTCCACAGGGTGAAGGAAAAGGTAGAGGATGTAGTAGATCTATTTTAGGTAGTATATGTTTTTACTTATTACCACCACCACTCCAAGATATCCATGACAAGATCAGGGAGATAGAGGACATTGGTGAGGGAAGGTGAAGGCATTTGAGGCTTTTGACCTAGAGGCTCCAGGGATGATATAAGGTATGATCTGTGTCTTTTCTACCTTGACTAAATATTAACAGACATAAGTGTTTGTAATTCATTTATTTACACCTTTCTGGTTTGATACTTAGAGATTTTGGTTGATCCCCTGGTTCAACCCTTGCACTTGTTGTCCCCTATTGCAGATGACTCAGTGATAACACAATTCTGCCGATAGTGTGTCCTAACTCTTAATGGCTAGAGTTTATATTAGGATATATATATATATCACTAATGAATAATTATAACTTCATATTAGGTATATATTTGTTACCCATAGTTTAGGCCCTGATAGAATACTTTAGGTGGATGATGTGGCGTGTTGGAAACGATGGGACTAGGTTTTCCTTTGTGGGTGAAAATAAAACCCTATAAGTGTAGTATGGACTCAAGCATATAAGGTTGCAGTCGATTGCTAATTAATTTCATAAAATGACCCTTGGTGTAGTGGATTCTATGATATTTTAGTTCCTTATATTGGTAGAGGTGTATGCGGATGTCTTTCTTAAGGTTATTTCAGGATTACCTCCCCACTGAGAGATAGACTTATTCATTGATCTACACCAAAATAAAAACCCAATATCAACACCAATATATCGAATGGATCCTAAAAAGATTCACAACCTGAGGGTGTAGTTCAAGGACTTGTACGAGAAGGGATTTGGGAGACATAGTGTTTCCCCCTGGGAATCCCCAATGTTGTTCGCTAAGAAAGAGGATGAAAGATTATGGAAATGTGCGTACTAACATTGCCTAATCTAGGTGAGTGTAAAGAAAAATTATCCTCTATAAAGGATAGATCAAATATTTGACCAGTTTAGGGGGGTATGATAATTCTCGAAGATTAAACTCAGATCAGATTATAACCAGTTGTGATTACCAAACAAGGTTATACCAAAGATTTAATTCAGATGGTTCTTATATCACTATGAGTACTTATTGAAACCCTTTGTCCTAAATAAAACCCTAGAAGTGTTCATGGGACTCATGGATTGAATCTCTTAGTCTTTCATAAACTGGTTCATGGTAGTCTTCATTGATGATATCCTATTGTACTCAGTGTTTGAGCATTATCACATGAGACACTTGGGTATGGCTTTATATGTACTCTAAGAGAAGCAACTTTATAGAAATCTCTTAAAGTTCTAGTAATGGATTCAAGTGGTCCAATTTATAGGATGCATTATCTTAGTAGATGGTGTCGAAGTGGACCCAGAAAAGGTTGGGTCAGTATTTCTTAGGATCCACCAATGATCATGATAGAGGTATGAATTTTTCTTGGGTCGGAATGATACAATTAGATATTCATACCCGATTTCTCTAGGAAATCATCCCCCATGATATCTTTGACCTGAAAGGGGAAATCATTTGTGTCGACAGAGAGGTGTGAATAGACTTTCCAGGAGTTGATATAGAGACTGATGAGTGTTCCCCTCTTGAGACTCCCAGAGTAGGGTGTTAAGTATGTATTGTTCTATGATGAATCAATAACCAAGAATGGTTATGTTTGGATATAAGGGAAGGATGTGATTTTATACGGTTCACGTCAGTTGAGACCAAACTAGCAGAACTATGTAACCCATGATCTTGAGTTAGTAGCAATAGTCTTCTCACTGAAGATATGGGGACACTAAATTATGGGTTAGGGGTTGATCATCTATTCTTACCAAAAGAGTCTCAAGTATATCTTCTCTCAAAAGGATCATAATTTGAGATAGAGGCAATGGCTATAGATCTCTATTATTATGACTTCAAGATTTTCTATACTCCTAGGAAAGAGAATGTGTTAGTAGATACTCTTAGTAGGAGATCGAGTTCGAAGTTATTGAGAAAGGTGTCAGAGTAGTTGGCCTCATCGTAGATATTATTTATGTATGGGGATAGAGAATATTACCTCTAGTCGATGGTTTTTACCTCTCTACTTGTACAGTGAGTCAGGGAGGCACATCTTGGGGATATAGACTATGAGACCATACATACTTAGATATCCACTAGACATTATCATGGGATATTTTATGATGGTGGGGAGCATGTCATTATTATAATAGGACACATGATGGTTCCTGTGACATTATTGGATGAGGTTTTGAGATAGTTTCACACATAACCTTTGTAGATATATCTAAATGTGGAAAAGATGTATCAGGACCTCTTATGTCAATTTTTGTGACTAGGGATGAAGAAGGGATTTTCAGAGTTTGTCTCTTCATTTCTTATGTATCATCAAGTGAAGGATAATCCCTAGGTTCTAGTAGATTTAGCTTAACCCCTTGAGGTGCCAGAGTGTAAGTGGGATAGAATATCCATGGACTTCATGAATATATTACCAATACTTCCAGAGAACATGACGCTATCTAGGTTATCTTAGACTAAATCACCAATTCATCCACTTCCTAGCTATTTAGAATCAGATTTTAGTTGAGAAATTGGGATGCCTTTATATTCATGATATATTCGGACTCCATAGAGTTCCCTTATTGAGTGTTTCAGATAGTGATTCTCGCTTCACATCTCGGTTATGGAATGTTATGTAGAAAGAATTTGAGACTCATCTATGTTTGATCACAACATTTCACCCCTATAATAATGGTCATACTGAGCAGGCTATTAAGTTTATAGAAGACATATAGTGGGATTTCATCTTAAGCATTGTAAATAATTTTGAGGATCAGCTACCACTGGTGGAGTTTTTATACTACAAAAAATATCATTCCACCATTGGTATGGAACCATTTGAGACCTTGTATGAGCAACCATATAGGTCACCCCTATACTGGACTATCCTAAGAGAGTAGACACTTATGGGACCAGTTCTGGTGTGATTCACTGATGAAAAGGTTCAAATCATCTAGGAGTGGATGAGGATTACACATATCTATTGAAAGTCATATGTGCGCCGATGAAAGAATAATTTGGAGTTCTAGGAGGGAGACCATGTATTACTACAATTTTCACCTCAATATAGTTTAAAAAGATTTGGTTGGGACAACAAGATATCTTTGAGATTAATTGGACCTTTTGAGATACTAATTATAGTTGGAGAGGTGGATTACAAATTGGAATTATCACCACATTTAGATTGGGTACACGACATCTTCCGAGTGTCGTAGTTGAGAAAGAATGTGCACAATCCATCCCATGTTATTGATTGGGGAAAACTAGACATCAAGGATTAAGATACATTTGTAGAGTACCTGAAATATATTGAGGATAGACAAGAGTTTATCCTTCATGAATGACCAGTTCCCCAAGTGCATGTTCGGTGGTATCATGAGAATTTTCAGGAGTGAACCTAGGAGTGGGAGACTCAGTTGTCTGATCCATACCCAAATCTCATTATATAGCCTTTTTTTGACTTTTCGGAACATAAATCCTTAATGTGGGGATAATTTAAAATAAATTTTCTTCCATGAGAAGTACTGGAATATATCTAGAAATATTTTTGAGACCAGGAGCTGAGAAAGCATATGATTTTGAGGTCTGGTGTATCCAAAATTAATTTTTGAATTATATTAAATATATTAAATATATTAAATTCATGAGAATGTATTTTTCCTGAAAAACGATAAAAACTTATAAGAGGTGGATTAGATAATAAATTTGGGTCCTATTTTGAGTTCAAAGAAATATTTTTAACCTAGACACAACATAACCTTTATCTACATGGGGTGTTTGTGGAAAATTTTTCACAGGCGTGGATAACAAATAAATTAATGAAATTAATTTATTTAATTTATTTAATTTAAAATTATGTAGAAAATGATTTTTTTATATATAAATACATATTTATGGTAATATATCAAGGTTATCCACATAACCTTGGAGATTTATAGGATCCTTTGGAGGAGCTTCCATTCACAAATGACAATTAGATGGAAGATCAACAGCCGATGTGAAACAGGATTCGAGGATCTCACCAACAAAAATGATGCAAATTAATTATTCATTAGAGATAGATCTAAATAAAGGTAGTATGATTGTTTTTATTTGGATTTATACCTATTTTGGTATTTCTTTTATGTATTAAAATCAATAAATTAATGAATTGATTTATAGATTGTGTGTATTTCAGGTACATGTTTGACTTATTCTGGAATTGGGGATTTATTTGTGATTATTTCACTGTATCTTCATTCATCATTATAACATAAATGAATTGAGGAAAATAATGGATGAGTTTAATTCCTTGTCTTCTTTGTTGTGAATTTCTTCCCATGTTTATTCATTCATCGCAGCAAAGTACCTTGGCACACAGTTCAAAAAATATAGATGAATCAACTATTACAAGACCGTTTCTTGGCATAACAGTTTTATATCATAGATTCAAGCTTGGAATGATGATGAGATAAAGCTAAAATGATGGAATATCGATTGGGTATGGATTTGGGGATACCATTTTTTGTATCCCTAACTTCGATGATGAATATTGCATTTGGATGTTTTACTGAATAGATTCGGAGGCTGAAACTTGATGATCGGTGATGGAAAAGGTTGACTAACTATGGATTCATTTTTTCTTGTAAGAGGCATGGAAAGATAGATATATGGAGTTGCAGGAGAAGATGCATCATCCAAACCTATAATTCTAGAAAATACCATAACACATGGTGTGTAATACAGTATTACATGGCATGTGGGACTCATAGGGCGGTGCTAGAGTTTCCTTGGAAAAGATAAACATCACATGACGTGTGACTCCTTCCTGGAAGATTAGAATTACCTTGAATAGTATATAGGCATGGGCACGAGAAAGTTTATCCATACATAGACATGACCACAAAGACACGAACATCGTAAGGAGTACATGTGTTCAGACATGTTGTTTTCTCAGGTATGAACACAAACACAAGTATGAGTTGTGATACACGAGCAGGACCCATTGCTGGAGCAAAACTCCTTGTACTGCCAATACACACCATGTACTCCTTCAAAAATGGATTGGATCCCTATTATTATTCACCATTTACAAGTTTCATTAGGTTTCATTACCTAGATCCATTCCTTTGTGGTTGGTATGGAATTTGATCCTATATATAGGATAGTGTTCCCTTTGGTAAGAATTCTTGGATAGAGTTGTTTTAATACTTATGTGTGGCCTATAATGAGGTCCTTTATCACCATATTCTCCAAATTGGAGTTCTTTTTATATTCGTGGACAAAACTACATGGGCATTGATCCTCTACTTAGCGGGTTATTCCATATTAAGTTGTTGCTATATTCCATGTCCTTGGGTGTGATCTTCATTTGTGTATCGTTCTCTTCGAACTTGTAGTTTATATAGATAATGATGAGACTAGATGAGAATGACACCTTGGATGGATGCTATAAGTGTTTTTTAACTCATGGAGTATGTTCTCCTGGACGAGTTATATGTAGAACCTTTGACCCGAATCCCTAGATTACCATTACCATTGTGACTTTACTTTGAGACAATGTGTCTTTGTTGAGTATAACAGAATATGAATGTTATATGTGTTTTGGAAGTATACCTGTATAGAGATGACTTTTATTCTTGTTTTTATATGCTTAGTGATTTTGGGGTGTCTAACTAGGTATTTTTATACTCACCCCTGCATGGGTGTTTCCCATACATGTTGGGTCTTGGGCTGATGATTGACCTTTTAATAGAGTCCAAGAGGGACCATGACCAGGCAGAGCTTAGTGAGATATAATGAACAAGGTGTGTTCTATATTTTGTGTTGATAGAAATACCCTTCTATACTTTTAGCATAGACTAGTTTTCAAACTCTTTATGGTAGGATTTTATTTGGACCTTTATCTTTAGTGCTTTTTGCCAAACTCTGATAGTAGGATATAGATATATGCATTCATGTTTCATTAGTTGTTTTATATTTCAGAAATTTATGGGCTAGAAATTGTGTGTGTTTGTACATGTAACTTATTCTAAGACTTCCCATGTGAGTAATATGCCTACTTGGTGTTAGTCACTAGCCCCTAGCCTATTAGTGGTGGGCTTGGGGTATTCGTGGCACATGCTATTTTAGGATGAGTTGTGATATGAAATTCAACTCAATAATGAGAGGTTGGATATTTAAAAATACCTATATTGTTAACCCATATCACAAAAATGGTTAATATCACTTTCTTTTGAAAATTGGGAAAGATAAATGTAAATATCATCACATAACTAGGTTTCTACATGGGAAAACATTACTAGAAGGTAAATATATCGATATAGAAGAAAAATATAAATAATTATGTAGAGTGATAGAGATCATTGATCCTATGAAAGTGAAAGATAAATTGAAATTTAATGACACAAAAACCATAAATATGTTATGAGTGAAAAGACCATATGTTCATAAAAAATAATGTTAATAGGATAACATTTGTTTCAAGATCCTTTTCCTAGATTTGAAGAATTTCTTTTCCATATCGGCTAGAAAAATAGTGAAACATACTTATTTGAAAAGTTTTATTTTGTCATTTATCCAATTTCCACTAAAATATCATATTTTTCTCTAGAAGATGAGTAGTAGAGATGAAATT